>CM046294.1:20503327-21852494 GCA_025267735.1 Mactra quadrangularis | reverse complement strand
GCTTGCTTTTTACGTCACAAACCAAGATGGCGGCCTGTGCCGATACACACTTTTGCGCTTATTGCAATTGCATGTTTTCGGGGCGATTTCAAACTAAATAAGTATTTAAAAGTATAAAATCATTGCAAAAACATATGTTTGTATGAACAATTACAAATATTTATTAATTTTAATTAATCTATAGTCAGTCATAAAATAACATAAAAACCAAATTGTCGACGAACAGGGAGTCACATTACTGCGGAGGCAGCCATTTTGATTTGTAACAGCGCCCTCGGGTAGCGAAGATTTTATACGCTAGCTTTCGCTACGTAGCGAAATGAAGCGATATATTGTAGCAAGTCGTTTCCTATGATTTAGCGATACCTAGCGAAATGCTAAGGCAACGTGCCCAATGTCAACACAATCATGTCTTAATCAATAAGAAATGAGAAAAATAAACAGACGTTTCCTGTAATAAGTATATGTGTAATCATATAATTGTTAAATAGAATAGAACGATGGTGTTTAGCATTAATAGGAGCTCTGACCTAGTGGTAAGACACATGCTTAGAGATCAAGAGGTCCCAGGTTCTAGTCCCTTTAGGGGCACTGAAAATGTCATTGACAAGAAATTTACCGACATTGGCTTTAATTCAGGGTTTAAAGGGGTATTGTGTATCTCGTCTGCTTAAAGGTGATTTAAATGATCATCGGTTATCGTACACAATTGTAAGGTCAGCTGGACATGGAAGCAGACTTTAAATCGCACATGTATACAGTAACTTAAGTTTTAAGCACAAATAAGATACTTACATAATTTTCACTCCTTAATTTATCTTTTCTGAAGAAAAATAAAATGTGGTATGCTATATACTAAACATGTACATACATAATATATATACACACTTGTAACAGAATTCATTACTTTCTGTGGCATAATCATTTAGAATATGAGATGCATAAAAATACTTTTACGCTAAAGCTGAATGGTATTTTAATTTTCTAGCAATAGACATATTCAACTCTAATAATTGATTATTCATGCATAAATACAAATATTAGAAGATTCACCAGGCGGTTATGACGGATACGAGACTTTTTATTCCTTTACAGCCCTATCTTAGGTGAAAAGCATCCTGCTGAATACACGCCTGTTAAAACTAACGTCATTAGTTAGTTTTCGCCGATTCAAACATAACTTTAGCTGAAGCAAATACTGTCGCTAATTTTAAGAAGACACTTTGATAATTTATTTACCTCAACATAAAATTAATTATAATTCCAACAGAATGTTTTCATTTACAAACATATAAATCGACACATACTGAGACAAAACAGCAAAAGAAAATACTTGAAGAAGTAAAATATAAGATTACAGTTCACTTACTTGTATTTTCTGATGCCTATGGGTACAATGATACATATGATCACAAGTACGCAGGCTACAATAATTAGAGCAAATGCCCAAGCAGCCAATCCCATGTCACACAGGAAGTCCTCACAATAACATTCAAATCCACCTATCATATTTTTACATGCTTGATATTCATTACATGGACTACTTTCACATTCATTGACATCATTCTCACAATATTGTCCTTGCCAGGCAGACGTACATTGACATACATAGTATAAGTCAAAATCTGTAGTCCGACGTACATCATCACAAGAATATTCTGCTTGATTTTTACCTTAAATAAACAATAAAAAGGTTAGAGTCTCTCGAGTCAGAGACAGCAAAAACAGACATTTATCTGGTTCATATGTGTTTAATGTTATATCGAACATCTCGAATGAAAAATATATTTTAGTAAAGTTTAAGTTTTCCCTGATATACAGTATGTTATTTATTGCTATTCAAAGTGATCGAGTGGTTTAGAGATAAAAATCTCACAAAATACCATTGGCTATCTAATGCAACAATGTTACGAGTATGATCACCACAATACTGCTTTGACATTTATTTCAATGTGGCATTAGAAACTGAACACACATTTATCTATAACACATGAAAACAACTTTCATAGTTCATATAGATAAGAAAACAACTTACTTTTACAATATCCATTGTTAACACATTTATTTTCCATCATTACTATTGTGATTGTGAGTACATCAGAATATATTCCAGTATTATCTTTTCCAACAAGTTTAATAGTTTCTAATCCTGTATGCTGTCCAGTTGATATGAAGTCTAGGGTATATCCTTTAATATCCATTCTATCAAGTTGTTTTAGGGCTGGTGTGCCATAACACTGTTTACAAAGTATAACAAAAACCATAAAGCTGGCCACGTGTTCGTGTAAAATCAAATGAGAACAAAGAACAATGCCAACAAAAATAAGTGTGTTGATACACTAAGGGGATATACCTTTTGTTAAAATCAAAAACATGAATATTCTGGAAGTAAATAGAATATTACAAAAATAAACAAAATTGTTAACAAAATTAAATTGAAACATGCTTGTGCATTCTTAAAATACATGGTTTTAGTTAGCAGTCCAAAGTAAGGCAATGACAGTAGCATAGACGAAGCTTAATTTACATTTCATAATAAACTATGGGTTTTTAAATATACATGTAATTTGCAATACTTCGTGTAAATAATAGACATTGTACCTTGTTGTTTGAACATCTGATATGTTGTGTAATTGCATCTTTTGATAATGGTGTCAGTTTGAATTCTCCAATAGTTTGATTTGTATCAAATAACAATGCTAGGTTCTGTGGTCCATCAATATCATATACAACAATTACACCAATGTTAAATGTCTCCTCTAATTCACGTACATCATTGTATACCTAGAAAAAAGGGGTTGATAGAAACTTATGGAGGGATCCACTGTTTTATTTCATATAATTTTTCGTTTTTTTTACGAAATATTATTTCGTTTATTATTGTAATATCTCGTTGGAGAGTTACCAAAACAGTATTTTCCCCCTATCATGTATATTCTTAAAATTACAATGACTTACTACTAAATTTATAAATTATTAAGCAAACACAACATTGGCGATATATCAAAATAATCCATATGAAATCATGCTGTTTAAATCAGGTACGAAACAAATTTTGTAACAAACATTTATTGTTTCCTTTCACCATCCGCATTCATTCCGAGAATCTTCGTCGCTAAAACATTAATCATGAACATTACGATGGAATCCGAATAATTGTGTTCGCTGGCATCGTTTAATGTAAATCATCAAACATGAGCTTTTCATCGCAGAAGGAACGTGTATACATCGGTTAACGTTTATTCCATATGTGTGTAACATTCATTCAGTGTGATAACTAGCATGTTATTTGGACTGTACCCGGTAAGCACTATGTCAGTCAAACACTAAATTGTTATATGATATTCTGGTGAAAATGAAGTTATATCGTTTTGTACATTCATGGGGACTTTGGCAAATATCTCAACACTGCACAACTCTCATTTTTTTCACACAATATTGATATATTCCCTCAATAGAATAAGAAATACAGAAGTGGCTAAGATAGATTCAATTTGAAAAAAAGCTGTTTGTTCAGTTAGATTTACTAATAATGATATCTTACGTACATATACAGTATCTGTTCTGTCTTCATGTAACATATTTCTCCAATTATTATCCAATAAATGTATAGAAGGTGGGTCATTTGTTTGTATTACAGTAATTGTTATTTCTTCAATATTTACTGCAGGTATAATATCGTCATATACTGGTTGATCTGTCAGTGAAATGGTAAATGTTTCTGTACCAAAACATTCTACACATGGTGTTACTTTTAACCTGCAATAAATGTAAACGATTAAATGTCGAATGTATGTATGTCATTTCGGAGAACACAAAAATTACTTTTAATAGCAATATTTTAAGTTGGTGTATACGCAAGTCATCAACATAATGTTAGTAAAAGGAATTGAGTAAACTACTCAGTCGAAATTTTCAAACTCGTACATAGGTAAATACTGCTTAATTGTTCTGGATGAATATAAACGAATACATTAGATGTATGTTAATATAAGTTTTATGCTTAGATATAATGGGGTTTTAAATAAAAAGGCAAATGCGTAATAATACTAGACTTATATATCACGCTTAAGGGTTCTTCGCAGTGCAATCAGAAATTACGACTGAATAAAAAATCCACTCAACTTACGTCCCATTTTCAGTAAGTACAACATCAACTAGATTGCTACTAGTTCTTAAATCTTCAATCTTAAACATCACTTCATCACCATCTTCATCAAAACCATTTAAGTTGAATGTAGCTGCATCTGTAATAATATATCAATAAGCATTAAGTAAAATATTTTCTATTTAAACACTTACACGTAATCATTCATTCTTGTGTCCAAGGTTTACAAGATTCAAACTTTTATTTATAGATGGTATTATATACAATAGTCAAAATAAGCTATGAATAGCTTTTAGCCGACATTACACTCAAGTCATTTAAAATAGAAGTGCATAGACACATGTCAACAATTAAATATTCGTCACCAGCATTTGTTCGTATTTAATTTAGCAAACTAGACACATTAATTTCTCTAAGTACATTCATATGTAAAACATTTGAAATTGCATAAAAATAACAATACTTTTAAATGATTTTAACACAATCTTACCTGAATCTTCATCTAGGACAAATGATGTGGTTCCTTTTATAAATGGTGCTGAATTTCTTAACTCTGCATAAACTATAACAACAGCAAATTCTGTTTCCTTCGAGAAATATCCATACGATACATTATCATGGTCGAGATCAGATGAATTATATCTTGTATTACATACCTAAAGTGTAAGACATGTAATGAGTGTACAATTTGGTAAAATATTTAGTAACATTCCACCACAGCATAATTGTTTATATTAATTTGGCTTCAGAAAAGCACAAGATAGGAAGCATTTCATATACACATCAAATAGTAACACGAGAAAAGTTTACCTTTTACAAAGGAACTGTAAGTCAGTGTTGCTATGTTAAAATGAAACCTTCAAGAGTAATCATTTGAAATAGGTCGATATGTTTCATTTGTACAACAAACTTAATATATTTAAACTGAGACAAGTAGTCAAACACAAATATCCTTATAAACTAAACGAATATGCAATAAAATAACAAATGTGATCAAGAAAAAAGCCAAAACAAAACTCACATTAACGTTTGTGGTCTTGTTGTTCAAGTTATGTTCTGTATTATTTTCTTCATGTCCACAACTTCTACTAGATATTTGCCATATTTCCATATCTGGTAATAAATATATTGCATAAATGTTACATAAAAATAATATCAAAATGTACCAATAAAAACAGCAAACTGATGACAAATGCAAAATGAATAAACACAGAAATATACACTTCATAAAATACAACTCTAAATGGCAAAATTGATATGGTTTTACCGCTGCAATGATAACTTTCAATTAAAATGCATACGAGCATCATCCTTTAAATTATACTATATGCAGTTTAGCATGCCTATAGAGGGGATTTGTATCTTAAATATGAGGATTTAGAAATATATGTTATTTGTCTATTCCTACAACACTTACCTGGGTTCCAATGTACCAGCACATTCATATATTCATCACCTGTAGCATTACCATTTATCTGATAATGTTTTACTTGTAAATAATTTGGTAGTTCTTCCTGACCAACAGATGTGATGGAAAATACATCATCGAATTGTACAATTCTGAAAATGAATTTACACATAATGACGAATATGAACATGCTTATATATGTCTGCAATAACTAAGCTTATATATGTCCGTAATTAATAAATATGCTGAGAACAAAGAAGTGTGTTTGATATTACAACTGAGCTTGTTAGAATAAAATTAAAGCTGATCTATCTAGAATTTCTATAGTTGTTTTCTTCAGCAAAAACAACACTGGATACTACTTTTATGACGAAAATAAAATATTATGGCCAAAATGATTTCATTTAAATACTTTATTAATTAAGACTAACCGTTTGGACAACCTTCTCTCAGTTTTGTTTATAGTATGTATTGGGTCAACAATATATGTAACAAATGTATTAGAAGCAGCGGATGTATATGTAGTATTATAATCATTCTCATCTAGTTGATTTATTGCTACAGATTGACCATCAACCATTCCTGTAAAACAATGGAAGAAAATAAAACATGTATTTATGTATGTAAAAATTCATCCTCGTTAATCCAGGGTATTAAAATTCGTCAATGATAATATTTATAAAATATGAGTATCGTGGGTTTCAGACGATGCGTAAATTTATAATTATCTAACTGCTATAGATTGACTATAAATAGTGAATTTTATTTGGGACCTTAACATAATACATCGTCAATTGCAAGTTAATAACCACTGCTTAGTTATCTAGGCATAGTTATCTAGATAAAAATGGCATTCATCTTAATTATTAACAATCTCGTATTTAATCAACACTCAGTGAGTTTATGCACTGGCAAAATATAATATTGTATGTTTTTGAATACTGTTTCTATTTTAAGACTGACATTAAAACAAATTTAATTCTAGATTGTGTAATCTACTTTTCATTTGCATAAAAGTACATGTAAATTTAGATATTTAACTGTCAACAATGTTAGAATAAACTAAGATTTTTTCAATTAAAAAGGCCATCAAGGGTAACGCCATTTAAGTATAGTGTCATTAATAAAAATCAATTTATAAATAAATTACCTGCAGGTAAATGTATAGTCAGTTCAAAATCATCAGTGATACTTCTTTTCCGTCTCTTTCTGTCTACTTGATAAGAAGCTGGTTCTCCATTGGTAGAATGTAATACACTTGTTCCAGATCCCTTTATAAGTAAAGTATTGGACAGTTTGATACTACATATTTCAGCTTTGTTACATATTTTCATATACAAGAACAATGTACGTCCTGGTTCCATATTAAATGTATTATCAGTCTGAGTAACTTCTTCTTCATAATTAAACATACCATAACTTAATGCTTTCAGTTCAGATATATTATAGATGGCAATATTATCTATCCAAAGTTTTCCTTGTTTTATTTCAACCGTACCAGACGTGTTGATAGAAATCCATACGCAAGGTATTATGTCATCAATCTTGTCTTTAGAACTTCCAATACAAAAATCTGAAACAATTTGAACTCAATATACAGTCTAGTCTGGAAATCAATAAAGATCTATATATGGACATAGCACCAGAATAAATTCAATGTACATCAACTATCAATTTTTATTAAGATATCTAAAGTAGAAATATGATTAATTTTCAGTCAAAGTTCCATTGGAATTGGCATAGAAAATCATTTCCTCATAAGATATTCAAAATTCCCATTTTGAATACAGGACTTTTCTATCATGGGCGAAGTATCCTTCTTCTATTTTCAGTAATAGCTCACATAGTAAGAAGTATGTTATAATGCAGATTTGTTACTATAATGATGTTCGAAGGAATATAGTGGAAACATATTTTAACCCCCCCATCCCATTTATAGAATGGTAAAATTCTCCCATGGTTTGCTTGTAAAAACTGGTATAGTTTACCATTAGTGGTACACAAACAATGGGTATTGACTTTAATCAAATGAAGACTGCTTTCACTAAAATGTTGGTGATCCATCGTTTAGAAAGAAACCTACATATAAAATGGCTGTTGAAGAAGCCATAAACAAGAAAAAAGTTGTATTACACAGTGAGCAGTGGTTGAAGACAAATAAAAGTAAACTTTCAATTTCTACAAACCGTATCTGGCAACATTAGGATCTGTACTCTTTTCCCAGGTTTCGCCAAAACTTGTTGGATCATCTGCAATCATTGATGTCGCTGGATATACTTCATAGTCAAACTGCTCGGCATTTACTGCCTTTGATTCGAATGTTTCAACATCTGGCGGCTCTGTGAGAACTGTTACACCTTTAAATAATATATTATAGACAATCTAATACAGTGAAGCTCACGTGTATCTAGCATTTTTTTTGTATCTCGCTCTATTGTAAGTGTAACAAAAATTGTGTCATAAAGCCGAAAGAGTGCATAGTTAGTATATCACATCGCATCCTATCATTGCTTGTGATTTAAGTATTAATTGCAAACGATCAAACGTTTGTAAATAAACATATTTTAAGTATCACAACGTAAGTGTTCAAAATATTTCTAACTAAGGAACAGGTAAATGGTGATATTATGTCTTGTCATCATAACAAATATATGAAGCACAACAAATCAAAGGAGAATGTGTTACCTTTCACTACAGATGTCAATGTGAAGACAGTGAAAATTTTTATTAGAAAATGACAGTATTTAAACTATATATAAAAGTATACAGCCTAATCATACCATAACAAAACTGGATACGACTAAAACACTGTATACACTATACATGTTTGCATTATACATGTTCGCATATGATAATGGTGCACTCAATGATGTTAAACTAATTACATTTGAATATTAAGTAAACTTTCAAACAAAAATGTTTTACCTTTAGTGTCATTGAATTCAGTAGTCAATCCAGCTTCATTTATACATTTCACTCTAATATAGTAAGTTGTATTGTGATAAAGTAATCCCTCAAGGTTATCATTAAGTCCTGTTGAATTGACACCAGTTGATACAAAACCTTGTAAATCAACACCCCCAACATATGTACCTATTGCCCATTGATATTCCTATAATAAGAAAGAAAATAGTTGACTTTAATGATAATGCGATTCAGAATTTTGTATTGTATTTTGTATACAATTTACTATTGTTCGGTTTGGAAAGCGTAAAGAATTCACGAGTTGTTTTGTAAAAAACTTTTTTTTTCCAAAATTTATCATATATGTCCGATTTCTTTTCAATCAAACAAGATGGAAGGTTATTCTATTGCGTATCGATGCAATCCTTTCAACATGCATATATAATGAGTATATATATTATACTTTGTTTACAAAATATGTGAACATTCTAAGCATTGTGTTAAGACTGAAAAGTAGAGGAAATATAGTTGCCTTAGTTGTAAATTGGGCATCACATGTAAGGGGAACGGCTTCATATATTAGATGTTCGTGCAGCATGGATAGCACAGACAGTTGGTAATTAAGTATTTTTAATGTAAAACAAAGACTAACTGATACTTTTGCTAAAAAATGGTTAAACAGAAAATTATACTGTGCAAACTTTATATGTATTGGTAAAATTCAAGAAAAGTTAATATCTTGGCGTAATAAATATCAAGAATTATTGTATTGCTCTAAATGTCATGTGTCATCTCACAAACTAGCGGTAGAAACTTTCATAAATACTTGCATATGTTAAAATATGAGTAATGTTTTTCTTTTTCAATGTTTGTACATGAACTCTATTATTTGCTATGTTTATGCATTAAATGTTTGCTTTTTATGTTTTAGTCATGGTATATATATAGATACAATTTTAAAAATCATATGTTCATGCATTTCATTATTGATTTTTTAATTATTCAGTCATGGAATATATTTATATGTGTTTAGAATGGCAAATTCGTCGGTTGGTCTGTCCTTCAGTCCGTTAGTACCTCCGTCCGACCGTAACTCCTTCTATATTGTACATTTTCACCAAAATGTTCTCTAAATCCATCCCACATAACATTAGATAGAAAAGTCACATTTAGACGAACTAAAGAATTTATATCAAGATTATTCATACCTTTATTTCTGAAACATCATCCTCACAGTACCACAAAGCTTTAATGGTATTATTAGATCCTTGAAAGTCACTAGGAGTAAATTCACCTTGGTTGACATCAATATATAATAAAACTTCTTCATCAAATATTGGTGGTGTTATGTCTATAGAGAATCCATCAGATGACTGAATAACATTAGTACTTGATCCTTGTATAGCTTTTACTAGAACATAAATAATGTACTAACTATGATAATATGTAGTCCATTAAAAGAAAATAAGGGGTTCCCTTATTTGTGTTATCCATGTTATTATTGTACTTCGACAAAAATCTTGATTTATAATATTTATTGTTATAATCATGTTTGATGTAAAGTTTTGTGTTTATTGTACATTTGTGCAATCTAATAGAACTTGTTTACAAATCGTAATTAAATAAGTACTTGAAATAAGGACGTTCGATGCCGAAGATTTACCTTAGCACAATAGCAACATGTTCTGAACAATTATCATATGATTTTACAGATATTTACATTGCATACAAATTGCAAGGCCTACACACTGAAGAGTATATATGATACATGCTAAACGACAAGAAAAGAAAAACAAATGTAAATGCTGTCATAAAATGCAATTTACTTGTTAAAGGATAGTAATAAGAATATTATATCTTAATGATAATGAGATAAGACAATGCAAATGTAAGATAATAATATATAGATAAAAGTTACCTAGTAAATACAGAGATTGGTTGGTTGTTGAAGGTAATGTTAGATCTGATAAAGAGAACTGAACTAACAGGTACCCATCTGTATTTGAACAACTTTCATCACAATTATAGTTAGAACATACATCTGTACATTGTATACATGGGATGTATATCTGAAATAAAGAAAACATTATTAGCAATATTATATCAATTATTTCTTTTAAATATTTTTTTAAATAGTTTTTTAAATATTATTTTTATTGTTGCCAGTTAGTCATTAAATGTCTCATCAGTGTTTAACCTATAATGTTATCTCTATGTCGATTTCATAATGCTATACTTATCATTCAACATCTACTGTGTAAGAAATAATATAAAGACACGATTACCCAAGTACAATATTATATTTTTTGTAGGGTTTAACGACGTCGCAAAACATTGTATAGGTTATAATCGAACCTACGACCCCTCAATCAGTCAACTTGTGCGATAGCGACTGAGCTAGCCGGGCGGTCATTATTCAGCACGCTGTATAATCTTAGAATTAATATGAAGACACGATCAACCAAGTACAATATTATAAATAGACAGTTATTTTATCTGAACAATAGTCCCAACTTTTGTTCACTGAAATGTTGCACACTCATCATTAATCTTACCTCTTTAAATGTCACTATATCATCCGTAAGGGGTGACGTTCCTATACCAGCTTCATATTTTACAACAGGTATACTTCCACCTTTAAATACATCTCCATATCTACAAAGAGCTTCAGGATGTGGTGGCATTATTAATTGTTTAAATAAAGCACTACTTTCCCATAAATTATATATATCAATATCAGGTAGATAGTTGTTATGATTCCATACATGAAGCACTAATTTTGTTGATACTCCAAGATGAGGTAAACCGCACATTTCAGCCATTTGAACATCATCAGCAAATGATCTTATACATACGGTTTTCTGAAACACACAAACACACGTTTTTGATATAACCGTTTGAATATATTAAGAAACCAGTCAATGAAAATAAATTTAAATTTAACTTTGTCATCGGTTTGCCTAATTAATATTTTATAATATAATTTTGTTAAGTTCAAGGAAATTGCTATGTTAAGGATATGTACATCGTTTCAGAACACTGGTTCATAAAAGCCTCACATGCACATTTTAATATTCTTATAATTCTTACATCATGTGGATATACTAGAAAATTAAACACATTAAATCGACTAATCACACTTACTGTTATTCCGTCTCTAACATTAAAAAACAATATCTTATAATGATGGTATGAAATAGACGGATCATATAATAGGTTCGTAGAGACTGACATCATTTCTGTATCTGGATCTTTGAATCTACACCATGTTACCATATTAGATGAAGGCCCTAAAATTATTAAAAAAATACGACTAAACTGTTTGTATTGAGGGTATGATGGTACACGTACGTACCATTAACTTGACTTACTATGTTTGATAAAAGATACAATTTTAAGATATTGGTTTCGCATGGTGGTATAATTGATAGATGAATAATCGTAAGTTATATATTTGTCAATTTTTGTTTTAACACCATGGCTCATTGCAGATATAAAAATGAATTTGTTTACTTGTTTTGGTCACAATTTGTTTTATCTCAGGCTTAGGAGTCATATTAGTGATGGGAAATCTTTATATACCAATTTATAAACCAGAACAGCTATAAAGTAATCTTTATTACAAATAGTCTCACTGGTTGTATTCATTAATGTGTCCATGTATCCTGTACAAATTTCAACGTGATATGTTAATTTATTATTATTTCATAACATAAAGCAGATTAATTAAAATATATACATTGTAAATTTAAGATGTATATAATGTCAATCACAAAAGTATTATATCAAACAAAACATATAACAATGGACATATCCAGACGAAGTCTACGCATAAACCAAAGTTGAATGTTTCCCAGATAGTTGCCAGAAATTGATAAAACTTACCAGCTTGTAATTGAATACCACATGCAGGTATTTGATCATCTAATGGTGGCTCTGTATTAGCTGTTATGTTAGCAGGAGGAATAGTTAGATTGTCAAAGGAATCGTCTTCTTCTATGACAGCAAGATATTCTGTGCAATTACATGTACAATCGGGGGACTGAAATAGAAACATACAATAAGACAATATCCCCATTTATAGGTCATTTGTCCATAAGTATTTTACATTATGGATATCTACCTGCAAAAGTTAAAAGAGGAGCAATAGTTATAGAGTTATCATTCAGACAAGTTGTTTATGCTTGGTCTTCATTTACCAATTAATCATCTACACATTCCTTTTGGTGACTCTAGGTAAGTGGGCCCTCCAGTTATCTTCCGGACATGGATTTTCTATATTTTTGCTCAAATTATTATTATCGTAAACCTTAAAGTCAACAGGGGTTAAACACCACCCAAGTCAAATATAAGTGCATTATTTCTCAACATATTTTTCAAAAAACGTTTTGATTTTTTTAGTCCATATGTTATAGACATTTAACATTGGCCTACAAACTAAAGAAGACAGGCCGATAAATAATGGTCAACACATAACAGGGTCCGTCTATAAGCTGTCATATAACTCACACAATCTGCGTCCAAAATAAATGGCCATGTATGCCGTACAGTTGTAAGAATATAAAGAAATAAGTAATTATGGACCATCTGGTGTAGTTCTAGATGCATTCTCATTATGTTGTTCGGTATATGGAAATTAAACGTGTATGTCTAACGCGAGTCTAATTTGTAAATAGAAGTAACCATTTAGGTTTTATCAAATATCAAACACTCTTTGTGTTGTGATTAAAACTGATCAATACCAATCCATTAAATTTAAGATCAAAGTTTTGTCCTATGATTTTAGCAGGGGAGCCGAGTAGTTAAGTTTAATTAGAATTGAAAGAACTAATTCATTTTGTAATGAACACAGTAACTTACACTATTAAAAAGTCTAGAAACAAAACTAAACAATGGAGTTACTTACAATGATATCACTAAAGCAACATGTACAAGAGTTTTCTGTCCAATCTATAGGGTCATCTATTGTATGTATAGTAAAGTCTTTTAAATCACCATCAAAGAATGTTACTCCTGTTACAGCATTACCTTCTCCCCCAGCTGATTGTATCCATATCTAAAATATCACAAGTAACATCAAAGTACATACACCGTTGGCAGTTTGCTTTCGATGATAATGTTTTAAATCATTAAAAAAACCCAAATCCCAAAGACGCATTTTATTGAAATTAAATTAGTGTCACGTGATCATTTTTGTAAGCTACCAAATTACAATAGTATCACATCATAATGTTTAAGTACATTATTATGCCCGAGACATACTAAATTAAGGTACATCAAATATATCAAATGCTTTGGTGAAAATTCATATTGCATTGCAAAACTATTGAACTATTGTTATGTTTTGCGTTGTAGAAATATATTCAAAACTCTGTTGAATTTATATTGAAAATTGAGACGAAGAACATACTTGTGCGATACAATCAAATAGATTTCTCCCCTTTCGAGAATTAACAATAATTTACAGAAATATTCATAAATGATATTTGAATGTCAACAAATAAATTAATATGATTAACAATGACTATGAAACTTTCCGCAGAAGTACGGTTATAATTGTAAAATGTCCGCCCGGCTAGCTCAGCCTGTAGCGCACAAGTCTACTAATCGAGGGTCGTAGGTTCGATCAACGGACGGAACATACTTTGTGGTGCTTGTTCATGAAATGATTTTCTACGGACATTCTCCCACCTACCACTGAATCTAAATAATGTATAGCAGTTGTCGGTCGTTGACGGAAGTATGCGCTTAGTAGTTTAACAGCTAAATCCAGAGATTTAGCATTTCCAGAAAAAGTGAGTAGGTGGACTAATTTCCGTGATATAACCTATACAATGTGTTGTTACGGCGTTAAACAAAAAAGGTATCACACATAAAATATTTGACAACTTACCTCATAGAGACCACCATCAAATAATTGTGCTTCTCTAATATATGCACCACTAAGTACTTTGTCTGCCTTAGAATCTCTTTTTATCTTTATAGTCATCACATCATTATAGCTGTCTAACTTGATATTTAAACTTCTTATATCTAAATACCATCTATGTCCAGACTGGTCATTGACTGATGTAAAATCGGGGGTCAACCATTCTTCATCAAGCATAGAAATTTTTCTAGAAGGGCATGGGTTACCATGTAAACCAGTTTTGTGGAGAAATGAACCTGTACAATGGAAAAAGTAGTCCTAGAGTTGTAACAATAATGTAATCAGTGTTCACGTGGTTGAAAGATCACTATATTAATCTTAGTACTATAATTTGGAAGATTGATATATATTTGAAAACTGTCAATTATGTATGAAAAACATTAGAAATAACACTACATATAGTTTCAATTAATGTAATTTTATGCGAAACAGAAATCATTACGAATTGAACTGATCATCAACAATAAAATAGTGACAAAAAAGAATAATAAGGTTAATATATATTTAAATAAGATAACACTTACCATTCATATGATTAACAGATCCCCACCATACTACATCTGACATGAAGTTTAATCCTTCTGTAACATGTCCTCCAGTAGGTACAGAATTATCATACACTATAGGAGAGGTTACACCATGAGACTTCAGTCCAGCTTTGTTAATGGCATCTATAGATACTTCATATACTGTTGATTTCTGTGACAAAACAATTCGAATTTTATTAATTGTGCTACACACACTTTCATTACAGAAGATAAACACAAGCGACAAGTAGGGTTTTTGATTTGCCTTCTTCCACTTACGGTAGTGTGCTTCTTCTATTTACGGAATAGGCTTGTTAATGGAACACACCGAGAAGAAATCGAAGCTGGAAGCCGCCATACATTATGCGTTGGAGTTTTTGTTTGACGACTACTATTCTCAATTTTTTGAGAGAGGGCCACATACAAGAGATGCATAACTATTAACCTTGAAGATACTAGTTTTGGACGCCTTCTCAGTTATTTTCGTTCATTTACATGTAGTTGTAGCCATGATTGTATGCATATAAGATCGCCGAGGTTGTTCAAAATGTCATGATTGTTTAGCGAATGACACGTAAGTCTTTCAAGCTCTGCCAAATATCGAGCTGAATGCTCGGAAGATCTACAAAGAATGGAAAGTCATAAAATTGTACGGAAAGAGTAGATTATTCCAAATATAGCACACCTTCTGCTCGAAAAGACTACAATGTATGTACCCCCTGGTCCATATTACATGTTTTGTCATACGGAGTGTGAAAGGCTTGATAGAAGCAAATAAATATAATTTTAAAGGCTAGCCTCTTCAAAAAAGTTTTTATTATTAACATTATCATTTTTTCAACAGAAATGTGTTTTCAAATTTAGGTAACAACACATATCGGTTGCTAAACAATGCTAATGAAATATGTTACAATAAAATGAGAACAAAATATACTCAATTTAGCTACAAATTCAGTAGAATAATTTAAAAGTAATGATCCTGAAATGTATCAAAATTATACTTACCAGAATAGTCAAATTTGTAAAGGTATATTGTGTAAAATTGTTAAAGACTGAAACAGTTGTAAATGCTGTATTAATACTTGATCCAGCCAAGTCTTGTTTACACGTTCCTCTATACCATAAAGTTAAATCATAAACATCTATACCAGACTCATAATCAACAAACTCATCCCATTTTACAGTGATAGAAGTATCTGATACAGTATACGCCAGACTCTGAAAAAAATACAATAGAAATAACCAAAGTACATAAACTGAGTCTCCTTACTTGATTGTGGTCTCATTAGAATTAAAAAAAAACAAGCCAGTGTGCACATAATTACAAGTCTGAACAC
This sequence comes from Mactra quadrangularis, assembly GCA_025267735.1. Lineage (NCBI taxonomy): Eukaryota > Metazoa > Mollusca > Bivalvia > Venerida > Mactridae > Mactra > Mactra quadrangularis. The sequence continues at coordinate 21,836,281 of CM046294.1, read as the reverse complement.
TAGTTATTGCAGGCAGGCAATAATTACGTAAACATTGAGTCATACATTTCTAATAGTCATAGTATTAAATGGGTTTCAATGGTGTTTGTTTGTGCCTTTAGGCATATCTTTCATCATGATGACTAAAGAAAAGAACAAATCTACGCTAATACTAATTTTATACGTATTCTTTTTTCAAACTTACAAATTAATGTGCATATATAACATACTTATAGCAATCACTTACCATATCTGGGAAAGGACCAGCAGTTATATATCCAGTACTTGGGTTGGTTATATCCACAATAAACTTGTGATATGTCATATTACACTCACCAGCCTTGTCTACTCCTGAAATATATAAATAACAATTTGCGTCATTTGACAATAACAATTTTCTCTAACACCCCTCTAGTGCCATTTTATAACACGTTTTGTGAACCCGTAATCAGAAGACATGCTTTTTCTAGTGTTCTATTTGTTCATATTAATTTTTTCAGGACACATTTCATTTATCACTACTTGCATACATATTTTCAAATATCAAACAACTTCTCCATCTAAGTTAGAATATCAACAGTCAATGTATTCTTTTCTTGGAAAAGTATGATTTGTTGCGGTCGGGAATCCAACCTAAAAATCCATATTCGAAATTCTCTAAAACCGCACTATGGTCACAGTATGGTTGATTTACAATATCGCGATTCACCAATGTGGATAGCGTACATTAATGGTCTGTTTAGGTAACTATTTTTAAAATCTATCACAAAGTTGTAAACACATAATTTTTAGCCTATAAAGCAATTAAAAACACCATAAACATATCTACCTAAAACCCAAGCAAAGTATGAATTGTTCTGTAAAAGATTCAGATGATCTATTTCACTAAATGTATTTAGACCAACATTTGTGACTGGATACACATCAAAGATTTCTGCTTTTTGTTCATCAGTGGCCCGTCCACCATCAACCTATGTTTTACAGATATGAACTTTATAAGATATGTTATATTATAAAGGAAGCTAAATAATATAGACACATATTGTACAATAACTCATGCAAACATAATTCAGATTAACATATATTATTCATATTTACATAGTTTTATTTATAGCATACATCATCAGTTTTTAAAGAAAAAATCATGTGTTGCTGACTTGATATATTTACTACATGAATAAAATATACGTTAAATGTAAATATATACATGTACTGTAAATGTTCAAAAGCTTGAACTTGAAGTTGAGGGTTCGTGACAAAAAGTTCAAGCCGACTGTGTGTCGTGAGCTTTCTTTATATATGAATAAGGAAAATATATTGGTGCCAGGTAAAATGTTCAACTCGAAATAAGTGTGAGCCAATTTCAAGCTTTCAAACTTTCACTGTACAGGTGCTGACTTACAAATTTTCTACAATCTTCATCCATTTCAGTCAGTTCACTGGATATTGCAACATAATATAACAATATATCAACTTCTGATGTATAACCATCCCATCTTACAGTCACCTGAGAGTCGGAGTCTATAAAATCTTGTAGAATTATCTCACCACCTATATAATGGAAAACAATCAAAATTTATTTTTTGTCTCAATAAATAATGTTATGCAATATTATTAAATGATGTTTAATTGCAAATGTCATGAATAAAAACTGGCCATATGACCAGGTAAATTACATTTTAAAAGCAAAACAAAAATGCTAAGTAAATAAGTTTAACTTAAATTAAACAAGGATCAGGGAATACAGAAAGCAGCTATGGGATAAATTTGGTTAAGTTGAACGAGTTTGACATCAGGAACAAATAATAAATAAAGGAAACATTTTTTTTTTCAATTTACAGTTAATAACAGTAACCGAAACCCAAAAGTTCATTGAACTACATCTAACAAAAATACTACCAAAGTAATAATTTGAGGTTATTTTTAATCTTAGCTTCCATGACAACTTCTTACAATTTACACGCTGCCTCGTAACCGGCTATCTTTAACTTTTAACAACTTGCTTCAATTGTTCAATTTTTCTCAAGATCTAGATTAGCACAATTGCACTAATTCTATTACATATTCAAGAACAATTTTAAGCAACACATCAAAGAAAATGACAAGCAGAGTCCTCACAGTGTTGACCATCCAGATAATGCATAGTTTAATAAAGGTTCAACATATTTCGACTAAGTTTTCTATAGAAACCTGAGACATACAATGACATGCAATACATAGGTTTATTGGCAAATTTAGACGATTTTGTCAACAACATAACGACAACTTTGTTGTTTCCAGGTACAATACGTACTAAATAAATGAAGTCAGATTTGGAAGTAGAAAAGTGCGTAATATATGCGTCAAATTACGGGTAAAACGAAATTGCGTCTATATGGACGCACTGCAAGTTATATTTGAGGGTCATTTGATGTAAAACTGAGTCGATGATTTAAGATTCCTGCGTCAGCGAAAATCCTGGTAAAGCATAGTATTTAACATTATAATCCTTACTTGTAACACCGCCATTGAAGCTAACATAAAATCCATTAGATACAGCAGTAGCATATGAATATGATGTACTATAACCTCTAACAGTAAAATAATACATAGAATATCCAGGTTCTAAAGACAGATCTCTAAATGTTACAGTTGTATTCAACCATACATTAGTAAATGGTACAATATTATCTCTTGTTTTAGGAAATCTTCTATCTGTGCCTATAGCAACCATGTAATATGCCACTTCTTGATTATCCTCTATATCTGGTTCAACTCCTGCATTTCCTGCAAAGTCATACTTAGATTTAAACAATTTTTATTATCCCTTAATACTTAAAATCAAGGTGTAATAATACATTCAATCAACTTTTATCATTCCTTTAATACTTTAAAATCAATGTGTAATAATACATTCAATCAACTTTTATCATTCATTTAATAATTAAAAGTCAAGGTGTAATAATAACTTCAAAAAATTATTATTTCCCGTAATACTTAGAAATCACATTGTAATAAAAAAGACTTTGCTGAACTTTTTATAGTTGATTAGACACTTTTGTACCACCATAAGATGTTAACACAGTAAATAATAAAAAGAAGTAGTGTAGTGTATAAAATCTTATCTTAGAAATACGTGATGAGAGGTAATTTAATAGTATGATCAGCGAAATCAAGTGGATCCATACAGTAAAAAATACCACAATGAACTAAAATAATTCGTTATTTTGGAAAATTAAAAAAAAAACATTAATGACAAATAATTTACAATTGTGAATGTAGAATAGAACAGAATTGAACAGAATTTTATTCGATTAACGTGTACATAGTACATAGTTATGATTTCATAAATATACAATAAATATATGCATTAACACTCTAAGCGTACCTGTAAGAATATTTTTAAAATCTGTATCAACTTTAGGACGACCAAATCCATCCCAATTAGCGCTAACCATTGTTCTTGACTGTTGAACAGTTAAATCATAGGCTGTAATATTACCATCATAAACATAGCCTGGTATTAGTGAGTTCGCATTGATTGTAACACCATCTGATCTTAGAGTATACTTATAACCTATTTGATTTGTTACTCTAAGTAGATTGTAATATCTTGATCCTTCTTCTAAACGTACTTGGTTGTTCACTGCATATGTAGATGCTGAAACATTACAAATAAAGTACACACTACGCTATGGTGGAATTCAATGATCTTTTTAAAATTTAGATAACAAAGCATAAAACATGTTAATATACATTGAATCATAATGCTATATACGTTTTAATAGGAAAAAAATCTTAATTGTATGTTTTCGTATATATCATGCGCCATTTGTAAACAGACTAATTGTGTAGTTATCTTTTATGTTTAATAAAACAGTATTAAAATACTTACTTCCAACGTCGACAAAATCTTGTATAATTTCACCATCCGTTCCTTCAATAGACCATTCATATTTAACCACAGGACAAGGGTCACCAGAAGTATCCCAACCAGCTTCAATGGAATTCTTATCATCTTGGTATTGTCTAGTAAATATAAATGATATTGTAATTGTTAATGTACACAGTGTGGAGCTTAATGCAATAACAATATCTTTGTATTAGGTATCATGAACACCATCTAAACATAAACATAGTGACATTTGACTTATAGCAGTGTAAAGTAACAAATACATTTGGGGAATTGCCTAAGTATATCGCTACGTTACGCTTTGCTCCCCCCTGGTACCCGTTATTTGATTTCACATACTTATTCTTGTTGTTGTAAGAAGGGTACAAGCAATACGTAGTAATATGCCGCCCTTGGTTTTAGACTAGATGTGGTAAAAAGCTCATTTTGATTTGAGTAAACTCATGACTCAATAATTAAAACAGTTAAAATATAATTTAGTACAATATCGATAATCTGTGCATTACTAATATCAAATAAAATATAAATGAAAGGCCAAGTACTTACACATCTCCAAAAGCTAGACGATGAGCATCATATATACCCACATGTTGTAATGGAGGAAGTTGTTGACTGAGGTATGATATATAAACACCATTTGATGTAGAGCTTGTGGCAAGTCCAGCAAAATTCACTGCTTTCACTGTGGCAAATATCTGAGTGAATAAATATATATACATACAATGTAATTTGATTGCAAATTTTAAGTCGGCATTATTTTCAAATAATGTATAACTACTGAATGGCACTTAAAAATGCTACTAAAGGAATAATAAGCATGAGTCAATTTGCGTAAAGCCCTAGAAAGACAAAATCCGGAAGGAAGGTTTTACACAACATTTGACTACTGTGTGCGATTACCAATGCTTGGTTACAACGTTAGCAACGGTATGCATAACATAACATAAGTTAACGTAGGATTACCTGTCTGTGTCCATTTAGATTTAGTCCAGTTATAGTGTATTGATTATATTCATTAGAAACAGAAAAATAAGGTAAGACTTGTCCACCTCCTGGTGTTGTTCCAATAGCAATCTGATATCTGTAATAATGAAATCAGAATTAATCCATCATACTAAAAGCATAAAATCAGTTTTAAAAGGAGAAATGTTTTTAAATGAATATAAAGATGTATATATTTCCATGCTTCATAAAAATTTAAATATAAATCGTAAAAACATTTAGAAAAGGTAGAAACTAATAAAATAGTAAATAATATATCATCAAATCTACAAAAGTACAAAAGAAAATACAATATCCTACTCTACTATATCCGATTCAGGATCACTGAAAAGAGCCCAGGCAATACTTAGGTAATCCAATGACTCTATACACACTGCATCTATAGCCTCACATTCTACAAAATTAACATAAACATTAAGAATAAATTGCATAAAAATACCATATTAATACCATAATACCAATTAAAGTATAAAGCTTAGCATATGTATTTCAAAATAACATTATCTTTATCTAGATTAAAACGTGTTGGACTATAGTCTGACAGTTTATAAAATATAACTAAAATACGTCTGAGCAAATAAGTTATAATTCTATTGATAGATTATTATAATAATAATTTGGCATAGTGAAAACATAGCCAAATAACAAACAACTCTTATATCACAGACAGCATGTGGTAATTTTCTATGATAAGCACATCAACACCAGGGATAGCACACAAGAACTGTCAGTAGAGACAGCATGCTCGACTAAGTAAGTATTTGTTACATGAGATGTGGTTGATGATAAAAAACATATATTATTAAAATTTTATAATGATCCCTAAAACATAAGGAAGTTTATGGTTTTTTAATGTTTTTAAAGAAAATTTTAAGCTCACGGGAGAACATTTTGAAAATAACATGTATTTGGAGTTATGAACTTTGTCACATGAGATGTGGTTGATGATAAGGAAGATGTATTTTAAGTTTGAAGTTGATACCGTAAGAAATAAAACAGTTATAGTAAAATATATTTTACTGCACAAAAACTGTAATCAGAAATATGGACGCAAACGCTGACACTAGGGCGAGTAGGAGAGCTTTATATTTCTTTGAAAAGTCAAGCTAAAAAGAGCAAGTTCTTATTTCCATTGTGGTCTCTATGTGTTGGTGGAGTGACATAGAGAGGCAATGGTAAAATACTAATGAAATAAAATATGATTTAGACCAATACAATGAATTGATGCAAAATAAGACCAATTATGACAGATAAGTGAACAGCGATGTTAAATGCATTATATGCACCAGATAGGTGTAATTACTGTAATACAAAATTAATCAAAGAAAATAGTTAGATATCACAATTTAGTTGATAATCACAAAATTAACCCAATACAAATATCTTACCTAATATACTGGTACAAGCTCTTCTGTTAACTGATACTGTCTTACTTAAGTTGAAAGGATCTATTTTAGAAGTAGTTGATAGTTCAACAACAATACCAGACACTGGTGGTGTATCATCAACCAGTATAACTTCTGAATAAGCTTTGTTTATCATACCAACACTGTTTATAGCAGTTAATGTGGCATAAAGTACATCAGTATGGTCCTTGGATATATCTACAACACAAAATTTCAAGACATATGAATTATTGATAATTTTATTAATTTATACCATAAGTCTAAGTATATTTTCTAGGAATATTCTTATTAACTAAAATGATCGCGATTATGCACTATGGATAGTGAGACTGAAGATGATGTTAATGATCATTTGAGCAATATTCTTTCAGTATATGGAACACTGGATTTAGATAGTAACTATATAATTTTTAACATAAATCAGTGTTATGCATGCTTCTTCTTGAACAAGTTTAATGAAGAAATGTATAACAAAACTTGGTGGGTATTAAAAATGAACTGTTGAATGTATTACCATCTGAAATGTAATATGACGTATTTCCATGTAGATGTACTGCTTCACTTATATCATTAAATCCTTGCTGAGAACCAAACTCCAGAATGTATTCAACGATAATACTTTCATCATCAGTAAAACCAAACCAGTCACATTTAATAGGTGAATGACTCTATAAAAGATTGAAAAATGACCCATTTATAGACATTTATAGTTTCGTTACCTTTATATAAATCTACATGGACATAAATATCCCATACATATACTTTATACATGATTTTGAAAAATTGGAAGATATAGCAAATGATAATACAAAGATAATGATTTACTTTATTCTTCGTAATTACATTCAAACTGGCTTTATACCTTGTACTAGACATATATTCGTAAGATTATTGCGATTGGTATAATCACTATATGTATCTTATAAAAAGGAAGACTCTAAAGCTTGCAGATGATACCTTACTATTTCATGTAAACAGATTCTATCTAAACAGAGGAAATGAAAGTTAAAAGCATGCCAAACTTGTTAATAAACTTTAACCGATTTAAGTCAATACAAACCTGTACAAACGATGGACATGTAATTGTTCCAGCATTTGGTGACGTCATATCAAGTACTACAGCTGCAGTATATATATCTGTGTCTAAATTAGCTTTGTTTCTAACACTGATGGATAAAATGTTTGGAATTCCTGAAAACAGAATCCATCATTTTGAAGACAGAATCGTTAAGAAAAAATATACACGTTAGAGGCATTAATAGGATTTGTTTTAAGAGATGCTTTGTAATTTTTGACATCGTGTTGTAACATTGCTTTCCAAGCTTTAGAAGTAAATGTTTGAATGAATGCTTTGTAAAAGAAATAAATAACTTGTATGATAAGTAATGCATTGGCCACCGATGTATTAACTTTGTGTAATAACAACTCACCAGTTTTATTTATCCCCACATGACCTTCTCCTTTATTACCAATCTGATCCGGTAACATGTCAATATATGTAAATGTGTGTAAATCTTGACTATATGGGTAGGTGCCTACAGAATATCTTACATACTCTATATTATCATTTATATCTTGCTGTAACTTATCATTATCATGATATAACCATTCTGATGTCAACCATTCATCATTCTGATATATTGTATCAGTTTGTAAGGGTTCATCTATGGAACCAACTCTGAAACAAATACCATTTACTAAAGAACATTGTATTAAAACCACATTAAATTAATGGGCAAGTGTAATTTATTGAATCAGATTTGCATCATTTACATTTCTGTAGGGGACATATTTGGAATTCAAATGCTATAAGGTAAGTGATATATACAACTCAAACTTAAAGCAACAAACAAGTTTCCTCATGAGCAAGCCATGTACAGATAACCCTGATAATACACAAATATAAATTCTATTACAGTGGCTAAGACTATTTCTGATGCATTTATAAAGCAAATCAAATTCATCACACTTTCATTGTGTTAGTTTATGCCTTTCAGTCAATTTAAGGTGGAAATGCTGGATATGACAAAACATTTATCATAAAAAGGTAAACTTAACGGTATAAGTTCAAAAAAATATTGTCAGACTTCACAATGTTTTTTACTAACCTATTTACATGAACCATTGGTGATGTGTTATCTACAACAAAACCATCTGTTGTTGTTTGTAAAACATTACCACCATTAGTTATTACACGTAATGTAATATAATATGTTTCTGAATTGTCAAGGTCAATGGACATGTGTGTCAAACCACTGCTAGAATATCCTGCAACAATATATATCCATTAAGAACAAGTTCATTGTACCTTAGATAAATCATATCCAAATTCTCTAAAGATCATTCCTTTGATTTAACAGCTTGTTTGAAAATAGTGCACTGTACAAATACATTCGATAATCGTTTGGAAATATGCAAGCAATATCGGTGTAATAATACTCATATCTACTTTGTTTACAAAACAATGATTTTGTATTCGATACAGGTACATATTGAAATTAATCATGAGAATTGTCAATTGCAACTTTCATGTGCCAATACAAAATTTCATTCAATAATTACTATTTTCTAAAATATTAATTTAATTGAACATTCATTTTATAAAGAGAACCAAAGTCATAATTCTCAACAAGTATACATTATAAATAAATTATTCTACCATGTCCAGTGTCATCATATTGTTCTTCGTGATGTATACCATATTCTATATATGGAAGAATATCTTCACCACCAGGTGTAGTACCTATTGCCCAGTCATAGGATTTTAATCCATGTAAACTACTTTCAAAATCTTGGAACTTTGTTGTTACAGTATGAGCATCAGCTTGATAGTCGATGTCTTCTTCTAATGTATTGAACGGTCCATCAAAACTTATACCTTAAATCATAATATATTACTATCTGTCATGTGTACCTATTCAATGTTTTAAGACTACATACCGCAGGTTTAGCGCAAAAAGTTGTAACTCAATATAAGAAAAGAGTGAGTTACGTCTGTTTTGCGCAAAACCCGCAATACGTAATGTAAGTTATCACAATTCTTATTGTCAAAAGCAAGCAATAGAAGCTTGCAAAATTTGATACCATAATCACATACTTACTGCTCACTTTAATAAGATTGGGAAATACGAAAGGATAAACCTTACGTAACTTAAACACATTTATAAAGAAGTACAATTACCATTTAGTATTAAGTAATAACTAGTACTTCAAATATGACGTTTTAAAATAACTCTGTATAAAACGTTATTTGCTTAGGTATTTTGCATCGTTCATAAACATACGACACTTTTTTGTACCAACAACTAAATACCAAAACGTCTAAAATTAAAAGAAAAACCAATCTGGAAGTATTTATGAAATTACAATCCAGTGTAACCAAAAGATAAACTTGGTATTAAGAACTATAAGTATAATCCTACCTGCTACGTCTTCTGGAACAACTATTATTGGAGTAGAAATAGCCATATTGCTTTCTAGTCCTGCTCCATTCTGTACTAGACATGACACATAGTAAACTGGACTGTACACAGTTAAATCTGTGTCTAATAGGTTTACATGTATGTAAGCATTAGTGTCTGACAGAGCAATATTGGCCCAGTCTGATGCATCAGTTCCTCCTTCAATAACAGAATGTAAAATGTTTTTAATTAAATGTAGATATTTAACAATGTAATGTTAAGAAAATGAAGTTTGAACATTTCAATACATGTATTTAAGTAGCTTGTGTTATGACTATAATATGTAAAAATAATGATTTTATTTCAAACTAAAGATCTGTAATTCATACATTGCTGAATCTTAGAGTATAGTGAATTTAGGGCTACAAGTAATATAGAGTCATCACAAATGTCTCAACACAGAAGTATTGTTTGTACTGGTTGTTATGGCAATTGTATACAGTTGCTGTATACAGCACTATCTAAGATATTACGATAATGAAATAATCTTATAATTTTCAGAAGAAACAGATGTTGATAATGGTAGAGATATGTTAAAACACAGAAATTAGTAAACGTTCTTTATCTCATTGCATTGTTTAGATTCTATATTGATAAAGAATTTTATATTAGCGGATCTAAAAATTTAGAATACTGAGTACATATAATTATAATCTTTTAACTGACTACACCATTATAATGATAAACAACATAAAAAACAAATAAAAATAAACAACAATTTGAAGCAGTGAATGATATAAACACTTTAATTTGTTTAATGCACTCAAATAGCTCAAAATGATAAACGTGTCAACAAATAGTAAGATAAAGGATTTTGGATTATGTTTAAAGTAGCTGACTATATAAGGATGAAAACTGGACACACAACTAATACCAACCTGGTGTTGTCCCAACAGCTAATTTAACATTAGTTATACCAGATTCTGGATCATTTGATATCCATGATACTTTTATACCATTATGATCTGATTGCCAAACATAACCATCAACAATTTCCTCCTCTCCAGTAAACACACCAACATGAAGGAAATATATCTGTTGTAAAAATGTTTAGAAATTAAAACAGCATTGGTAAAGAACTGGAAATTCTTTTCAATAGAGGACAAAGAACAATTACACACTAAACAAGATAAAGCATAACATGCATTAAGTAGCACTTACAGTGGCCCAATTTAAGCAAATTTAACTCAAAATTGAGTGTAAAGATATAAATCAAATATGATAACTTGGCATGTTTATGTACTTTGAAATGTTTGGACGCATCTTGTTATGTGAAAAAAATATGTCCAATCATTAGACTTGCATTAACAAAACTTTACAAGCTTTGATTTTCTTTTTAAAGTTGTAGGAAGACCAAATGCAAAAATGTGTAAATAGTAAATGTTGTTGAAAAAAGGTAATGTTTCTCAACATTCATCCTGAAAAAAGTAACAAACAGTTTTTACTCAGTTATAGACACCATAGTTGCCTTCCTGTGGGTGCAAACAATTCAGTAATCTATTCAACTGTAACGTCAGTATACATACCACTGGTGGTGTAGTATCAACCAATACGCCATTTGTGTCAACAGTAGAAATTAGACCTGCACCATTGCCAACAGATAATCGTATATAATATATATGTCCGCCATTTAACTGATGTTCTAAATCGTTTATGGTATACTCATTGATGTCATGGTTTATTTCAAGCCAGTTTTCTTGTGTACCTTTAGTATTAAGATATGTGAACATGAACTAATAAAATATATTAGATAAAACAATGCTCAATACAAGAAACACTTTAACCAGGTCATGTGTGTTTATGTACTCTATACACTGGACTTGCTCACTTAATTGGTGAATAAGTTGAGGCACGTAGATAATTTTAGCAATGATGAATAAACCTCTTTGAAATTCTACATTTAATGTTTAAAGTACATAGAAACATTGTAAATTTTATTCATGATATCTAAATAAAATACTTCCAAAAGCCCTATGTATAATTTTTTATATTTTTCACACCCAAATAAAGGCCTTTAATGAAACTGGCTATGTTTTCACCCATTGTTTACATGGACGACCTGTACTTGCTATCAAATAAACTAAAACATCGACGATGTCAGTCAACATAAACTTACACGATAGATGCATAAACGAGTGTGTTTAACATTGATGTTTTTACATGTGGTTATTGGTGAACTTAGTTTTTTAAACTTTTATCAGTATAACGTGAGTAAAATCTTTAACGCCATTACTTAAGAACTTACTTGGATAGATGACATGTTTTATATTTTGTTCCATTTCAAGTATCTGTAACTTTATATTAGATACTCCTGATTCTTCATCAATGAAGTCAAAGTTTACTGACAGAGCTGTAGTGTTGTACTGTAAATATATAACAACTTAAACTCATGCAAAATGCAGTGATTAAACAGTGATAACAGTCACAAAATATCCTACCTGGACCAAGAAAGACATTACATTGCCCACCATAACGACAACTTTGTGGAACTCAAACAGTATCTACTGTTATAATTATTGGCGCCATACATTATTTGACGTAGCTGTGTATTAACTTCGATAGTTTAAAAAAATGTATAATATATAACACAATATACTCCGTGAAATATTATATTGCAAGGGTATCTTTTCTTATATTGTTATGATACACATACATATATTATGTGTGTTACATTATATTCACATGTGGTAATAAATGACAATTACTCTTATAATTACTTTACTCAAAGTGAATCAATATTGTTTTAAGTATAAGCTGGTAAGTTTACCGGTATACTAATATTTAGCTCGATTGTGAAACAATTTATTACAACTTAGATCAATCACTTTCGAGTCCGCTTTCTGGTCCCCCAGTACTTAGCCAGTAGGATAAAGTTTCTTGCTCAAGAAAACACCGCGGTAGGTTTTGGATAGGATTCTAACCAACACGGATCTGGCTATCCACTGATTACATGTCCAACATCGTATCCGCTTGGCCACGCCCACCCACTTCAACATGTGAGCTGGTGAGTTTAGAACATCAAACAAATCTGTATTATTTATACAAACCTGAAAGTTGATATCAGAGCCAGGAACTATTCCATCATTTATGTATATAACTACAGGTGGTGTAAGGTCAACAATAAAACTATCTGTCTCTGATGATATATCATTCAATGCTCCATTTGTTGTCTTCAGTTCCGATTTAACAATATCTTTATGCTTTAAATTAAAATTTCTCCACTCCGCTGTATCCACGGTAGAAGCAAATGGTGTCCATGAATTTATGTTCCGCCAGTCTTCATCATTCCTAAGTGTTAACAATATAAAAACCATAAGTAGCTAAGTAAGTAAAGTATCATTAGCATTTTACAGCAAGTTCAATAGTGGATCAAAACTACAACATGACCTTAAAATTCACAATTTTCTGAAGACTGTTTGTTTTACTATTTAAAAGCATGTGTCTGAATCAAAAAGTGCCAAAATACAAATAAGAAATACATGTCTCCAAATAATACAGAAAATTAAATGCATAATCATATTCAAATTTAATGTACGAGTAATATACAGTAGACAGAACATATGTATACTTAAAAAAACTTCTAAGTACTCCGATTTCTTTATTGCAGGAAATTTTAATTTTTCAACATTTAAAGAGCTATGTCCAATTGATTGTGGACATTTGTAAAGGACATGCTTCTTTATCTATCAAAATCCCGGTTTGTCGAGCATATGCTGAAAAGCGAAAATGGGCACGTGCTTCTCGTGCAAAAATCCCACGTGGTCAGTTTAGGTAAAATCATTATTGTGTTAAAATAAAATCAACCCATACACAGCAAAACTTGTTTAGCTTCGATAAAGAAGCAAGAAAACCATGCGAGCAGACGACAGTATGATCTAATAAACATTTCTACTATAGATCGGACATAAGTGATGAAAAATAAAGATTTCCTATGATAATGAAATCCGTATACTAGAAGTTTTGTTAAGTACGTGTGTAAACATTTAAAACAGTTTACCTTTTCCTCCAAACCCTGGCACTATATTCACTTATTCCAGACTCTGGGTCAAAGAAATCACGCCATTGTAATTGTACGGTTGATTGTGATGAGCTATATCTAATATCAGTAAAGTTACTTTTTTTACCATCAACAACTTCACCTGCTTCAGGTTTTGTTAGATCTACACGTACTGAGAATATAACACAAGGTTAAATGTATGACGTTCGTCATGTACTGAGATGACCTTAACAATATATTATTTATATTTTATTTGATTTAACAAAGTTTGGTAGCACAAATGTATTTAGGGAAAGTTAGCAATTCTTAAACGTAAAACCATAAAATGCATGCATGTTATAAACGTTGTGTAGAAAATATGGAAACGCTAAGAAACCAATTCAGGAAGCAATAAACATATTGATACCAGTTTAATAATTTTTAATTTAATGTAAATCTCTTTGACCATTAATTATCATTATGATCAGCTTGTTGAATATTTCGATACAAGCACTGTGATATTCAGGTAGATTGTTTGCATGGTCAAATGTTAGTTGTTCAATGTGGTTTTCAATATTTTTAATTAAAAATTATAAATATTAAATATCAAATATTATAACGAAATGGCATTAAAATATGTTTTATCATAATATAAATAAATATGTTTAGAATACCTCCATTTGATGAATTTGTAGTATTCAACTGATTGATTCCACCATTATAAGCCCAAACCATAAAATAGTATAAGTTGTTATGCATTAGAGCATTTGTCTCATTAAGATAGATACATATTTCAAAAGTGCCGCTTGTCACTTCTTTTAATTCGGCTACATCAGTAATACCAGGGGATGTCCCAGCACCGACAGCATAAAAAGATATGCTACTTTCTGGGTCGTAAAATCCATACCAATTAGCACAGATCTAAACAATTAAAATAAATACGTTAATGTTACAATAAAAAACCTTGTTACACATAGTTCAAAATATAAAAAAAATACTCTTGTACATCGTCTCAATAGATTTTTAGAATTGAGAGATTTTATAAAGGCAAATATTGAGAGCAGCTTTTTAATAACCTGCAGCAACATGTACATATTAACTATATAACCATTAAATCATTCAAGTATTAGCATTGGCACAAGATCCTTAAAAGTACTAAATGAAATGATTTTAATATTAGGGCTAGCATTCCAGTTAAAAAAATGACTGATAGTTTAAATTAGACTCCAAGCTAGGTGGACTTTTGAGACCAACATTTGAACGTGCGTGTTGTGCAAAACTTTATACTAGTCACATTAAAGAAAAGGATGGTATACATAAATGTATGATTTTAATGAATAAAATAGATTAAAATCAATAAGAAAAAAACGCATACACTGTACCTTGTCTGAATGTTTTGTGTACTGCATATCATGACGAAATATAGTTCCATCACAAACATCCCCTTTTATTGGAGGACTTTTATCAACAATGATTGCTTGATCTGACCTTCCCACTGAGTACAATTGTACTGAAATAATTAAGCTATGTGAAAAAATGGTTTGTTTAAAATATAATAAATGGATTATTACAAAAGGGGTTAACCTAACTTCCTAAATCCTTATTGTATATGAAAATATTGTTTTACTAGCAGAAGTTTAATGTCCTAATAAACAAAGTTTCTTAAAAGTTCATTCATTTTAAGCGATTGACACACAATCTAGTTTACTTTATACTGTTTTAATGTTAATACAAGCTTGCTCACTATACGGATATAACGCTTGGGGTTGCTACGATATATTCAATACCCTGGAGATTACACCAGATCTAAATGCAAAAAAATAAACTTAACTATTGCCAATAATCACTCAACGTGCAACATTATCTAGTATCACAAGTATATTGTACAGAACGGTATATTGTATACAAATGATTAATTTTTTCAACAAAATAATTTACCATTATTGGTAAGACGAAGTCTAATCCATGCTGGTATTCCATCAGGTATTTGGAACTCAATGCTCAATATTGGTGATAAATCAAGTGTTACCCAATCCATTATAGAACAGTCTCTAGTTGTCACTCCTAAACACAATTCATTTCTTGCAATGAAAGACTCTGGATCACTGTAAAATAATAAAATTAGTATGAAACTGTACAAATATACACATAAAAACAGTATAACAGATAATTATAAGTAAGTAAATAACACACATCTAAATTTGGAGCAATTAAGGCACGTTCCACAAGGCGATCACTAGCTAGCGCTTTTTGAAAGCGATTTTTTATAGCATTAGAGCTCTATTGAACGGTTTGTTTCAAGCTAGCAAATCCAAGATGGCGACTTTCTAAAAATAAAGTTCAGAATTGTCACACATGAAAAATATTCAAATCAATTATCACCATGATTATTCTATTTAACCGCTTTGACAAAAGTAATGCATTAAATAAAATATATATCAGTATTCTTGAAAACAAAAATGTTCCCACAGGGGGCAGCCATTTTGAAATAAGCAGAAGTGTTTCAAATGATGCGGCTAGTAGGAAAAAACTTGCTACGTATCGCTAGCTAGCGATTCAATTTGCTAATATCATATATAATACCTATTATAAATATTTATACCTTGAATTATGCTCTAAAGATAGAATATACAAATCTTCATCGTATTTGATATCAAATATTTCATATAACACAGGTTCTGTTACATCGATAATATATGGCATTGAATGACAAACTGTTGTAGAATGTGGACCACCATATTCCACTTTGTTAAGAGCACGCACCGAGATATAATAGCGACCAGCTGAAAAAAGTATTCATATTAACATGATGAATTAATACAATTCGACACACCTTAACTATTCATTGAATGAATAATTTTGGAAGGGTTCGTAGGGGTCCACCAATAACCCAGGGTTTTACTACATTTGCGAGGCAAACACAGGCAAAATATGAAACGGTTATGCAAAATAGTTCTCGTTGTAAACATATAAGGCTTATATATTGTTTCGCGGATATTTTTTAGTTGGGCATTCCAAATTTATGGACTAAAAAGAGATTATCACTGCCTTAATGATCGGGTCGTGTATTTGTTTACTTCAAAACCGAATAAGGAATATTGTTTGGGCAAGTGTCACAAAAGCAGTTCCTTATAAGAGCTTGCCGGTGTACATTTTTATAATAGTTTAGTGTTTTTATAAAATTTAAACATCATCATAAAAATGCAAATGTCATTAAATAAAAATGCAATTCAAATTTATAAGTAAAATAGTGGTATTTTCTCTCACAAGAAAATGATTACTAAGTTTTATAAAATAAAACTGAGAGTATTAAAATTACTGTAGAAATATATTTACATGGTAGAGGGAATACATTATCTATTGAAGACTCAGTTATTATAGATTTATGCATCCATTCTGATGAATGTAATAAATGTTTATGTGGATCATGATGTGGATGTATCCAATCTTCACATATATCTCTACCTACAGACATTGAATATACTAGAATACCAGTCTCGTTGTCACGGAAACCATTCCAATTACCTGTACAATAATATAAATATATTTAAAATATGATAATATATGGCGTTCTAACAGATATCTAAATGATCGTGTAAATGCGACTAAATCATTTTTGTTTTGTTTAAATCGTTGTTTGTTTTGTTTTAATCATTGTATGTTTTGTTTAAATCAAAATGATTGTTTGTTTTGTTTAAATCATTGTTTGTTTTGTATAAATCACTGATTGTTTTATTACAATAAAGTTCTTCAGTAAAAACACTTAAGTTTTTTAACCATTTGACTTTTACGATTTTGATAATTGTTCCAGAAAATTAAACATGCAAAATGTAAAAAGTGTGGTTTGTTAAAACAAACACTTAAGCGGAAAATCGCATATATTAGGGTAAACAAATTATATATTTGTAAATAGCTTACCAGCAATATAGAACGCATTTCTGGTAAAACGTAAATCAAATAATGGTTCGTCCCCATTAAATACAGTAGCTGAGCCTTCTCCATCTATTATTGTCCTGTAAATGTATTCGAACTATTCAGAACCTCTTAAAACATTCGATTTCTATAATAACATTTTGCTTATACAATAATTAAGGTAAAATCATTGAATTGAGTCGCATTATGCATAATCTAAAATTACTATCTTTAAATATCAATGCATATGCATACTTTTTAGGATAACATATTTCATCTATATATGTAATTATATTTAATGGCGATCTATGATACTTGATACAAATCTATATTGAATTGGGTTAAAATATTTGACTTTATTGGAGTATTGTTCAGCCTGATTACTTAGTTCATACATATGTCGCTATTTGCCAATCACATGACTTAAGCACACTGGAACGATATTTAAGAAATAACTTACAGTTGTCTATATTTTGTTGTCTAATAAAACATAGGCACGAGTTGTGATGCGCGTATGATTAAATCGCGAGTGCTTTAGCACGAGTGATTTAATTAGCGCATCAAACGTGTGCCTATGTTTTATTAGACAACAAAATATAGACAACTGTAAGTTATTTCGACGCTAACATCGCAAAATACATTCCTAGAAAAGATATATTTATAAAACTATTTTTAACTGTCAGAAACGCCATGCTGTTGAAATCCACCCCTTGTGCAAAGGCCGAAAATAGCATTTATTTACACAATTCTCATAGATATGTGTTTCTAATTCCAAACAAATAATACTAAAATCTTAATAAAAATAGAAACCAAAAACTAAATACGAATTGTCATAGTTTTATTTGTGTGTTTAACATCATTCTACAAAATTAGCACCGTAAAATAAACAAAACATTCGACCTTGCCCTTAGTGAGAGACATTTTATAAACACATGATGATGTAGCAAAATTTAAAGTTCGATGTTTTTGGCGGAATATTGCAAATACAGCTTAAATGATTGGATGTTAACTGGATAGTAGTGTGTTATCAGACAATCTAATTGAGAATTTTTTAAATTGGATTTATGAACGCGTGTCAAGGAAGAATGGATTTTCGGAAAATCAGCGCTGCTCGTGTCAGCTTGGATAATTATGAAACTTGAAAGATTACACGTAGCCAATTCCATTATATTATGCTATGCACAGGTTGGCTTTAATTAAATAGTCAATCTTTGTATTTTTGTATAATGGCTGGCATGATCGTCGGATGAAGGACATATGAAATGAGACAGCGGAACCGGGAAATGCTGGGACTTAGAAAATGTCTTGAAGATGGTCTTTTTATGCTAGAATCGTTTTAAACTCAATTTAGACCATTTTCGTTCAAGTAATAAGGGTAGTACATGTTTTACATTTACTGACATGTTCCAATGTCCTGTAAAAGTCAACCCTTATAAACTCGGGCTTTGCTCATTTAACGTGGGGAGTAAAATTATAACAGCCGTCTCGAGCAATATTTTGTTGAATAATAAAGCATAGACGACGTCACATTAAATAAAGAGTGAACGCGCACATGCCTATGTTAGAATGATGAATAATTATACATCAAAACATCCAAATCACTGCCTTGAAATAATTACCTATGGTTTAGAAATCCTTTCTTTACACCAGTACAGTAACGAATTAGATCGGGTCTGTCAGGAGGTAACAGTACCTCACAATCTTGGTAGTCCTTCTCATCATAGCTTACATTATATACCGGACCTGTGGTATAGAATATTATTAGTATGTTATCTTGAATTGTAATATCATTAAAACACGATAAAAAATTCTGCTCGCCTACTCGCTCGTTTAGATCTGGCTGTCTCGTTATGAGGGTTCAGGTATTCATTTCTTATTATATTGTTCATGACACAAATATTGAGTAACTTCTTTATATAGTCTACGTCACGCAATTTGAAAAGAGTTGTCCAATCACAGCCTGTGATTAACACCACCGTCAAATTAGCACGCAAACCTTGGTCTAAAATTTACAAAATCAAGATAATAGTAATAGTGTTCCGTCTAAAAGAAAGCCTCACATTGATTGATTGACACAAACGGTGATCTCAACGTGACCCTCCTAGCCAACCTTAGAGATCCTACGGAGATTGAATTGCACCATGTATTGACAAATGAAATTAAAATAAACATAAAAAATAAGAACATAGTTCTGTGCACAAGAGCTTATGACCAAGCATATATATTCATATTGTATGTTTATTTCGTTTACATTTGAAGAAGTTTACATTTGATTTGTCCATTTAGTTATGCACAAAGTCTTTTTTATTATATTGATTTAATTTGAATATGACAGTGCAAATTTAAGTCGGTAGGAAGTACAAATGTAGTCAGTGCATAATGCTTAATGAATCTAGACAGAACTAGAGGTGTAACTAAAATATGAAGTTGAGTACTTGCTAAACGATTTGACGTGTGACATTTGCGAATGACTATTTCGTTACAAAAATGAGTTATCAAGACGTCTTTGCACAGCATGGTGTGTTAGTTATTTGTTAAGGTAAAGCACACATTGACATGCTAAATAAGATACCTCGTATAAATCTTATATTACAAAATATACATCAAAATATGTATGTACAACAACAACGCGATCACAATTAACATTACTTATATTTCACCACATAAATACAATACAAGATCAATCGGCCATTTGATTTGGGGATTGTTAAGAAATATGATAAATATGCAGTACCTGGTTCTGGTGCAGTCAGATCAATCAATAATCCTTTACTGTGAATGATTGTTCTATAACCAAGGTGGTTTGTTAGATCCAAATTGTAATAATATAAATAACTATGTTGTAGATTCATGTTGTCAAATATGAAATCTTTGGTATGACCATTACCATGCCTCTCAAAATGGTAGAATACACTAACCTAGATCAAGTAAGTACAAAGTGATAGTTGGTTTAAAAGTGATAAGAACATGCATTGAAATAAAGGTCAAGAAAGGGATCATGATTAAATGACGCCATGATGAATGTCAGGTGTTTAAATATTGAAAAATAAAACGGACAAAAAGGTGTTGAGTGACATATTCGAGAAAAGCAGACATGAGGTTTGACAGGTTATGGTACATTTTATGCAAGTAGTAAAATCATATGACTTGACATACTTAAAAAACCTGTACATTTGTTATTACAAAAACCACATTATTTGATACTTCATATATAAGCTATGCATATGAAGAAT
Source organism: Mactra quadrangularis (assembly GCA_025267735.1). Taxonomy (NCBI): domain Eukaryota; kingdom Metazoa; phylum Mollusca; class Bivalvia; order Venerida; family Mactridae; genus Mactra; species Mactra quadrangularis. Next base: position 21,815,420 of record CM046294.1, on the reverse strand, counting down.
ATTGATAAACATTTTAAAAATTGCAGTATTAAGCACTTTTCATGCTGGGTTAAAGGCAGATTCAACAAAGTTTAAGTTACTTTACGGCGTTCAATGCACTTAACCTAGCTCTCATGGACGCTTGTCTATAACCAGTACTCACATACTCTTCAAAAGGCAAGAAACGTCTTCATATACCCCATTTATTGAGGAAATATGACACAATAGACAACTATCATGGAAAGGTACAAGCACTCCAGCTGGGATTTGAACCTGTTCCATAAAGACACTAGATTCGAAATTCCGGCGCACTAACCACTGAGCTACAGACCCAAGTAAATGAAACACTAGAAACAGACACAGACTAAATCTTTGGAAAAGTATAAAGCACAATGTTTATAGTTTATATAGAAGTGAATTGCTGGGAAATATCAAATCATTTGAATTAGTAAATCATATTCTCAAGGAAAAATCATTGACTTCTTTCAGTACAATTTTCCATACTGTGATTAGTAATTTACGAAACGATATGTCAATTACATCACGCTTAAGTGAAAGTCAAGAACGAATGAATAAAATCACAGAAAATATATAAGAGTTGTTTAAAGTTGTTTCTTACTTTTGAAAGTGTTACATCAAAGTCTTGTATTTCTGTAAGTAGCTCACATTTTCTATATTCATCATAATCGAAGTTAAATCCTGTGCAATGTGCAACTTTAAGACATTCTTTAGCACATAAACTAGCTGACGGTATATCAGTAAATACCTTGATAGGAGTAGATACAAGTTTTCCTTCTTGTCCTTCTGTAAACTGTGACAGTGGTTCGTTGTCTTAAAATAAAGAATATCAATCGTGAAATGCTTTTTCAGGCGTAACATTGACTAAACCACATAGTAGAATTGAATTAAACTGACAAAATCACCATGAGCAATACAGTGTGCAATGTAATGTTAATAATCCAGCATTAATAATGTGACCAATTCTTAACTAAACTAATTGAAACATTACAAGACTAATCAGCAACTATATTTGACTTATAATTTAGCATTTTCCCGTTGATGATAAAACATGTTCAAGCTATAATTTCTCTGAACATTGAATGTATCTTAGTGCTTTAAGACCAACATCAATAATAAGATGTAGTATATCATGTAAATTTAAAAGAAAACAACTCATAAATAAGAACATAGTAGCACGTAACATATGTAATAATGTGTTCTCACACAGTGAACGTTAAATTTGATTAATATAAGTATCAAAATTCAAATAAATTTAATTTGAAATGAAATGAAAGTATAATAATCAAGAGTTTATTCATAATATATACAAGTGAAAATATTGAATTGATAAACTATACCTTTTTCAACATGAATATTATCATTCAAATCAATTTTCATCCATGGAACAACTTGATCACCATAGCGACCAGGTCCATATCCAACACCAAAGTACGAATCAGTTATAATTGAATCATCATGAGCTAGTACTGAAGCTTTCAATACATCAGGATTACTACTTGATCTAAAATCTCCATGGACTCTACCAGACGGCAAAGTTGTATCATATGTATCTAATTGACATTCAACACTAGATCTCATTCCTGCACTATTCTCAGCATACATTGTAAAATATAATGGAACACCAGTAGGAAGAAACTTAGCATCCTGAAAAAACACACGAAAAAGTACAATTAAAATGTTCAAGTTGATATACTTTAAAACACTAATTTGCCATATTTGCGTAAATCTAGGAACAAAAATCTTTAAAAACCTATTTACTAGTATGTACTATCTAGAGATGGAATCACGCATCTGTAAGAAGTTAATCCCATTTTTTTTCAGTAAAGTTCACTTTTTGTTCAAAAAAGCATTACCAATTTACTATTTCAATCCAATGATGAAAAATAGGCTTAGCAAATAAGAATAATTAACGGAACGACGTTGTATATACACCAGTGACATATTCAAATTATAGATTGTAACAATCAGTGATATTGTATAGCGGGTAGTGGTGCAACGGTTAACCGATATACCGGTTAATATTGCAATACGAATTCTAACGGTTTATAACTGGTTAATTTTCCTTGAACCGATTTTTGTTGTTATGAGTGGTACTGTTAGTTTTTATCATTATCTAAAAGTTTAATATGGATTGAATAATTTGATTTCTTGAAAAAACCTTATTAAGCTTTAATAGTTTAAACATTCAGTCAATTTAGAGAAAAACATCTTCAAAAGTCCGTTTCAAAACACGCATTTTTCTAACATATAAGATTATTTTACACAAGTAATTCGAACATTTAAGTAAGCCAAAAGATCATTTTAACATACACAAATGCGTCATACGGTGATCTGATTAGGGCGATGCACATGAAATAATAAGCTATGCATTTTCCCCCCAAAACACCTGTACATATTGCGATATATTGAAATACAGGTTTTGCATATTGCAATATATTGCATTACGGTTTTTACCATATCGTTACATATCTAAAAGCAGGTAATTTTCTCAGGGTTTAAGTTTTGCAAAATCGTCGTGGTCGCCAACAATAAAGCAAATTCAAATTACAAACATGTATCTGTTTCAATACTGGTTGTAGTAAATTAACGAGATTCACATAGAAAGCAAAATTTTAAAACCTCTCGGAAAACGCGAAATATAGACATTGTGAAATTAAAGCGCTATTCAGTATGTTGCTTATATGCATGTATATTACATTGTTTTCTTGTACAATTTATAAAATGTTAATTATGATTACCATAAACAGTAAATTTATAAAAAATATTCAGTATCAAAAAATCATCTAAGTCAAATCACTTACTGTTGTTATAACAGTGGCAGCTCCACCAAGTTGATAATTAGATAAAGCATTATTAGAGCCAGGTATAGTACCAACATCAATAAAGAATTTAACATTAGATTTATCATCTTCTGCTTCTATTGCTATCTCAAATGCTGGATCTGTATAATCTCTATGTATAAGTTGTTCTATCTCACAAGCAGGTTTTCCTATAGATCGTTTATCACGCTACAAAATACAATAAATGTCAGTGATTAGTTTTTACTAAATACATCACTACGTGTTGTATACCACGTACACATATGTAAGCTATTTGATATATAAAACAAACACATTGTTTTTATTCAATTAAATGGCGTTTATTCAATGCATGATAATGAGGTATACTTTTTTCTGTGCTTGAATTGAAAAAGACAATAATAAAAATAGTCAAATAAATTTCCCTATTATACACCTTTTGGATTTAACAATTACAAATACATTTTCTGTTGGTTTATGCACTTCTTATAAGTTTTGCCATATAGTATGATAATTTGATAAATATAAACAGTATTTACGTCAATGCAACATAAAGGTTACCAATGTATATTATTTGTAATAATGAATTCAAATTGCTACAGGAAAATGGCACGCCCGTATTAATAATTTATGAACAAAATGTATAGAATCAATGCATACGATTCAATATTGACAATGCCTACCCCTGTATCTGTAGCGGCAGAAATTGTAGGAGGAGACTCGTCTGGTTCCTTTGTTGATACATTGATTACTGTTTTACTTATCTTTGATGAACTCCATTTCCATAAACTTTTCTTGAACAGTGTTTTTTTATATTTCTTGAATTTCAAATCAATTTCCAATGTAACAAGCCCAAACAATTGAAAACTTACTGGAACTAACTCCAGATCCATTTGTAATCTGAAACGTTATATTTTAGCAATGAATATATATTTCTCATAATGACGGAATTTAAAATTTTTAATGCATACCTATTAGGAAATTCATGTATTTGCAATGAATTTAAAACCCAACTATCAAAATTTACAATAATTTTTGACAGCAAAGAAAATAAACATTTATCTGTTTTAAGCGTCTCTAATGAATAAGTGGTTTAAATGAATTCAAATATTGCTAACATATGTTTATGTTATTAATTCATTTCAAAGTGAAAGTTGATCAAAACCAAAAATATGATTTAGTTATAAATACTTGAAACAATAGTTTTTTATAGATTTTGATATCATGGTGGCTTTGATGAAATTTTAGATTCTAAACCAAGTGATACGACCTAAAGTTTTAAATTATTTATAATTTGGCAAAGAAGGTATTAAGATTAAAAAAAATCATTAAATAATATATATTGTGTCTAAATAGATTACGAGTACAAAACTCAAAATATTAAATAAGTTGGTAAATGACTTACGAGACATCAAGTGGAAACTTTTTAAACCCAATTTCAGCAAAAGTCGGAAATTTTGTATCCATAATGGTCCCTTCTAATTGAAGTTTAGCATATAAAATACGACCAACGGCGACAGAACCTCGTGCAATCAGGCCTCCATAAGGTACAGCTGTTGCAAACGCTACCATACTGACGAGTTTGCCACCAAATTCTATGTCAAGTCCATAATATCCAACAGCATCAAATTCTAAATAAGATGAAATAGACATTTCCTTAAAAGTCAATACATCAAAGAATTTCAATTATATAAATACAATAGAGTTAATCCCTTGTGATATTGTGGATTGTCAAATTCAAAATTTATCCTAATGAGTAACAAACACGATCCAGTAAAATTGAGGGACAATAATCTTACTTTGGTTTTATTCTAAAAACTAAACATTTAATCTGACAATTTTTATGCGTGGAGGTTTTAAATACGAAGTACTTCTTGTATGAATAAAATTCTATAGCTCTTCAAAACCTGACAGTACAAACACTGATAACTTACCAAACACAACTGTTATAATGCCTCCAATGGGTATAGAATGTCGTAATGGCGGTATAATCTGAACTTGTTTCCTCGGAAAAGAGTATGTTCCTTTTAATGTAAGATCAAGTGTCTCAAACGCATTTGACATTTTATCTGAGGAGCTAAATTTTTCCATCAGTTCAGCAAACTGAAAACATATACATGACAATATAATTTTCTAAAGCAAATGTATATAATGAATGCAACAAACAGTCATAGATTATTGTACAAAATATCGCATAAGAAATCAAAATTTTAGCATACAATGTCAACTTACTGTATATGTTCATAATAACATTTTTACACTGTGTAAAACGATTATAAAAGATAGACAGAAACATAGATTTAACCACTGCACATAGTTGCCACAGTTTATTAAGATTGTTTATATATAGATTGCGTTCTTACCAGACACCGGGCAAGGTCAATAAAATTTGCAACAAGCTCTCTTATTTTTGTTGGATCGACCTTATTCTTTTGTAGCATAGATTCAAGATCAGCAATGGTCATGTTAGCCAGTTGATTTCCAAGAAGCTTTACACCAGCTTTTGACAATCCTTTTCCAATTACAAACACCGAGTCTTCTCTTCCTATTATATCATCTACTGAGTCAATCATTTCAAGTATCTTGTCCGCTGAAACATAAATTTAAAGTACCATATGGTCTTAGAATTCAAATTAGGATACACTGTACTTTTATATCCTTTTTTGTAAGTGACTTAAACACTCATTATATTGGTTATTTAACAAATCTACACTGCATATCAAAATAATAACTGTATAATTAAGTGGGTTGTTAACTCAAATATTAGAGTTTACCATAAATGCAATTTTGAATACATTTAGAATACCATTAAGGATATATACATTTCTAAAAAATGTTACTGAGTAAAACATCATGCACTTCTTGAAGAAACAAAACTGTGGGTTTTGACTAAACACAATTAAAGAAAAGATTTTCATCAAAGCATATTCAATATACTTGTAATATAAGGTAACCTAACGCACTAGTAAAATGTTTATTTCATAATCATGTCACACAAAATGCCTGGTATTTCAATCTAAATTTGTGTTTGTTAGTGAAATGGTAATGTTGTTAGTATATGTCATAAAAATGTAATGAGTCCTACCTCCTTCGATTTCAACATTTATACTAAGTGACCCTGTACCACCTGAGTGTTGAATTGTTTGTGGATTGTTGGATCCTAAAGCCTTATAATTTGTAGAATAACTGGATGATTTGTCCGACTCTTCTAGATGATTAACAAGGAAATTTTTAACACGTTTGTCGGCCTGGAAAATGATAAATTCTTACCAACATTGAGCCATACAAGCAAATGCAGAAACATTACATCAGGCTTTTTTTAATGTAAACAAATAACAAAAAACACATATATCTCAATGCACATTGTCATTTGATAATCTCTAATATGATCTCAATTTCAAAGAACATTCTACATTCATAACATATTCAAAATGTACTTTGTTTATGTCTATAAAAGCAATTAAAAATGCGTTTAACATCACCAATCAAATGCTACATAGTTAGGTAGGAAACTAAATAAAAAGTTTGATTATTCTTGAACATATGTAATAATGAAAGAATGAAAATGGCGGGGAAGCAATTCAAATACAAGTCTTAACAATTTGGATTTCAAAAAAGATTGCACCTGCTCTTGTTCCGCAGAAGGCTTTTCTAAGTAGAATGATGTTAATTTTTCGTCCATTACCAGCACAAACACTGATAGGAGACTAATTTTTGCCTTTGTGTTTTATAAAGGAGACATTTACTAAGTCAGGATACTTCAATCAATCGTGGCAATACACGGTTGTTAAAATCTAAATCATATTTTCAAATAAAAGATAAAATCACTAGTATACATTCTTGAGCCAAGGATTTAAGATTTGACAGACTCCTCGACATAGCTGTTGTCGAGCTATCATTCGGATTAAAGTTTTTAATTGAAGTCCAATAGACATCGAGCTTTGACACCGCGTCTCAGAAGCAATATGTCGCATCAATTGCAATCTCCAGCTTTGGTTTACTTCGGTACAACCGTTGACGAGAAATTGTCCCGACAAGCAATTTTCCATGGAAAATCAGTCGGATAACGCCATAACATAATACAGTCCGGAAAAAAAGAAATATACATTCATTCACGAACGCAAGACAAACAAGATATTAATATGTATTTTTGTACGAAAATCTATTTATGTCAAACCTCTGATTCTTTAATTTTAGCCAAATATTCTTCAATATCTTCACTAGAGGCTCCAGCATCTAGAAGTATTTGTATATTTTCTACTATCATTTGCTTACCCTCTTCAATCTTCTCACTGAAATTATTCATGTATAAACTAAAGTTTTTTATCATGTGTAATGCTTAGGGCTGCGGCGAGTATCCGAGTACTTGGATATTCGCAATCCCTACCTGAAAATCGAGTACGAATATTCGTCACGTCCGAATTCGTCGGATCGCGATCTATTTTGGAAACATATGAAAGAACATTTTCAGCTTAACTATTACTGAAAACGAGTCGAGTACTAATGAAAAATTTTATTTATGTAGGGACCGAATTATCTTGTGTCAAAATTTCAATTGATACACATTTAAAAACAGTTTCTTTCTGAAAAATGGCCATAAAATGTCTGGTAATAGAAATGTTTGAAGTACATAGTTTTCCATATAGTAAAGCTTCTGAATTTTTACTTTTTGTTTTATTACTTGAGTTCTGCGTGCTTTTCCATTTACGAGTGATTCGTGGTTTGATTCGTGAATTGCTACACATGATCGCAACTTGCTCAACGATCCGCAGCCCTAGTAATGCTACATAGGCATGGCAAGGCATATACATAACATGTATGATAAACATATAAACAATGCTTATTCTAATGATAATGTAGGGTTATGGCACATGCTAAGATTATGTAAACTGAGTAAGCACCATTAACATATTTACATATAAATAGAATACAATAATAATTTAATAATATATGTTCAAAAAGAATAAAATAAAACAAGGATATTCAAACTCAATAATATGATGACATATTGGAAACTTTATAAAATATATGTAAACAGGCACTTTTAACCTTAATCGTACCTTAAATAACTTCTCCGTTTGCGTTTTCTTTTCCCTGTGCAAGCAGGTGTCTTCAATTTCTGTTGTTGAAACACAGGATATATTCCACAACCATACTCATCTACAGAAGTGCCCGTACAAGCAGTTACATTCATACTTACTTTGTAGTTATAATCATCGGGTTCAACATTAATGTCAATGTTTAGTGCATCAGCTATGTTCACAGTAAATGTATCTAAAGAATAAAACACTGATAATGACCAATTTGCTACAAACGAGCAATTATTAATTGTTTTAAACACAATTGTTGTAATATGATATCAATAGGTTTCGAGCTTTTTTATGGAAATATGTTTAGCATGAAGAATTGTTATCGATCGTAGCCCTGCTCTTGATCGTTGTTTAACATTTCTACAGATTGCAGAATTTGCAGATTGTACAGATTTGCCTAATACAGATACTTATCAGATAAAACAGCGAACGAAACAGTAGCTGTCTTTAAAAGAAAGAAATTCTAAAAGAAAACCACTCCTCACACAACTGTTTGTACGTTTATCAGAACAGAGTTACAATGTTTTACCTAATTATTAAAACACTAGTAATTGCCAAGTTATGCATTAGGGCTAAGTATGAAGCGAGAAAGTGCATATCAAGTAATTGGGCGGTAAACTTAGTGAAGTTATAGAAGTGAAGTGCTAAGTGAAATATGGTTTAATGTACTTATGAATATTAAAATGTATGCTAAACTTTACATATACTCTGCCCTCTAAAAATTCCTTCTCAAATTCCGTTATACATTGTAATAAATAGAATTTCAAAAAGTTGTAAAAGCAGTTATTTTTAAATGATTATTAAATCAGTACATTTTTCTTATGGATGTAAAATTACAAAAAATATCTCAAACTTAATTTTGGTTCATTCAGATACATAAACCATAGTTTCGGAGGCTAATGGGTAACATTTGTTTCAACTCAAGAAATGAAGTGAACCAATAGAAATTCCATTTCCATTGCATGAATAATGAATAAAGATATAATAATTCTTCGAACTTGAACAAGGAAATTGTAACAATTTAAGTAATTGTATTGTGAAGGAACTTATCGAGAGCAGTGTATCTATATATATCACAATGGCATACAATACGATATGAACTTAAATCTCACCTCCAGATTGCACAATAACCCTTTCTATTGTTTTACGCTCAATTACAATATCAGCTTTTCCGTTACATTTTATTTTATACTTGAGAAATATACTCCGTATTTCATCACCAAGAAATATATCAATGCAGCACTCTATTCCAGAACAATCATCAGTAAGACGACAGTAATCCTTTATATGGTCAGGTAGAATAAAATTGTTGTTATTACATCCTGGAATATAGATAATCAAATCGAAATAACTAGTTCATTAAATAACACAAATACACCAAAGGCAACAGAACGTAAGCATTCAACATAAATGTATACAGTATCAATCCACATCAAACATTGTACATATGCCAGATGAAAAAATATGAACGTTTGCAAGCACACCATACTAAGTCAATCGTTAGTAGGATTAGCAAAACACTGCAATTCTTATTTATTTCATATCAACATTATTTGTAAGTTCCGGTGTACCAACAATGTTTTGTTCAATGGTTTCAAAAGCATACAGCCAAATCACCATGTGATTTAACAAAACTGCGAAGCCGCCCGGCTAGCAAAGTTGGCAGCATCCAAGTCTACTGATCGTGTTTTCTCGGGTTCGATTCCCTGGCGGGGTGTACTTTTGTGGAGCTTGGTCATGAAATAATTTCTTCGGCCATTCTCTCTGCTACCACTGATTCTAAATTAAGAGAGGCAGTAGTCAGTCACTGACGGATGTATGCGACTAGTAGTTGGTTAACAGCTAAATCCAGAGATTAAGCCTTTCCAGAAACAGAGAGTAGGTAGACTGACTGTCGTGATATAACAATGTGTTGCTATGGCGTTCAACCCAATAGAAATTCAGCTATATATTCAAACAGTCAGACGAATCAGTATTTTAATACAAGAATTAAAGAAATCAGTTTACCTGTAGCAGACGAATCTGGCGTACATTGTGGTGTTCTCCAGAAGTCAAATGAAATTCCTTAAGAAAATAATGGAAAATGAACTGATATTTCACTAGGTCAAAAAGACGTAACTACATTTCAATTCAATTATGATAACACATCTCCCGAAAAAATGCACTTGAATAGATACAAATCGGTAAATAATTGCCGCTTATATTATTGACCAGTCATGACAAAACTCTTTGTAAGATTTTACTTTAACAAAAGATTGTGTTTTATAGGGTATTTTGTCAGCGTACCAGTTGCATAGATAATTTAATAAAAACAGTTATATATGGTCCTCAAAGAAAGGTACATGCAGTATTGTACGAAGAAACCACTTATAAGAAAAGAAATTGCATCAATTCAGGATAAGAAAGATAAAAAGTAGTCTTAACTGTAACTTAATACAAATTAAATAATCGCCCAGTTACTATGCTCCTATTTATTTCGTGAAGAGAGTTTTAAGACATGCATGTGATAATACAATCCTGGCCTTGATTTTCACTTTTATCTGTATGGTATATATTTTGAAAAATCAATATAAAAAGCTTAATCATATAGAGTCATGTATGTTGAATTTAGTATAGTGTAATTGTATATATTATTATCCATTAATTACCATAATGACTAATCTTTTCGTTTGTTTGTTTGTTTGGGTTTTACGGCGCATCAACACAAAAGTTTATATCGCGCCGAAATCATTTCGTATAACGCCATTGAATATGTACCATAGAAATAGACAACTAATCAAATAAATAAATTAGAAGTTTTGATAAATTAAATCAACATACCATAGTATGGTTCACGCCCGTCATCATCAGTAACGTTGTTACATCTTGGATAACTCAGCTGCTGGTCTGTTGCTAAGTTAAGATCATATTCACATTGTCCATTTGATTCATAACAAATTTTTAAATTAGCATCAACATTAAACTGTTGATCTGTTATGATATTGTTGATCATAAAACTATAAACAGATATGAATATAAAATTGCAATTAATAAAATAACCATATAGTTCGAACAAAAAAACCCAAAACACTGTTTGTAATAACAATACAATGAACTAACCAACGACGAGGGATGCCCAGGATGACTTTAAATAAACAATTGTGATCATTATGTTTTACTTGTGTCTTAGTTGTTGGTGTAATGGAAAGCGTTCTACCATAACAAGCACAATTTACCAAGTGGTGGTGGTTTATCAACCATGCTAATTTTGTTAAATGAATTACATAAATTTTATTTTTATTACTGCCTACCCCTGAAATGAATTGTCTCATTTTTAATGTATACCAAAACACGTTTTTTTACGCACTATATACAGTATTATCAAAATCTTACAATACTTTAATAACAATACAATATTCATGTAGAAGGATTTACGACTAAAATCAGTCGTAAGACGCTTCATAACACGGGTGACTGGTTTGTTGTTGATTGGAATTAAAATACAGAAGATGCATTCGAGATTAATAAGCAAATTAACTGTATTATAATAAACTTACCTAAAAACTGACACACCTTTTATGGATAAAACATGTGATTGACCTAAAATATCAGGAAAATGTATGAACTTATATCTACAATTAAATAATGGACTCAACTCTAAGAAAACATCCCTAGCAAATGAATCTGTCAAGCTTCCATTCACAAAAGAACCTTTCTTAACATAAAGTGATACTCGTGTTATCTTGCTATCTTTAATTTATAATAATAAATAATATGTAACAATAGACAACAGTTTGCTTTAATTATTTAAGTAAACAGTTTTTGAAATGAAAATAGCAACTTCCATTAAGATTGATAGAAAATGAATAACTGAAATAAATTATGTTAGAGAAGTTCACAAACATACCCCATTGGTAATTTAGAAGAGTAGTTTCGTATTTGATTGTTTCCACTTGAGCTGTTAGACTATAGTTACAAGGTACCAGATTAAACTCCATTGATATATATCTATCAAGAACACTTGTATATAAACAACATACTATATGTATTCCAGATTCCAGGCTAGTCATACAACTACTGTTGTTATTAGGGTATTGTACATTCATGAATTCCATATCTGAAAAAATGATATAATGGTATTAAATATAATAATCATTAATAATTTCTATGCCACCACGTATGGCATTGAAACTTTAGATAGTCAATTTTGTTAAATCTGTATTTTATCTCAACTAAAACAATACATACATACATAATTATAAGTTTACAAACCTGTTTGATATTTTAATTCAAGTGGATTGCATTCATTATCGTTTAACATATATCCTATATCCAACATTGTGATGAGTTTATCTCTGGAAACATGAGTCATTTCTGATACTGAAGACAAGCCCATTGTTGTAAGCCAGTTGTTTAATGAGAAATCTGCAACGAAAGATGTTGATAGAAAATATTAATCTATTGCTAACTGCATAAAAATCATATTTAATCAATAAAAACAAATTGCTCAACCTTATTATTTAGTAATTTTAAAGATACCCTTAAGTTTTTTAAATATATAAGCCCTGGATTTACATTTGCATGCTACTCCTGTGGTGGGTTCTATTAGAAACGCAGATTGGTTATGATGATCAAGATACAGAAAAAATAGGTAAAGTGTACTGGCATCTGGGATCAAGTGATTAATGTTTATGTCACTGACTCACTAAGTAATTTTTTTAAAAGACCAAACCCTCTTACCGATCAAGCTTCTTCATAAAACAAAGTATTCTAGAATGGATGCATTCTATACATGTTATATTTTAACTTTCAATCTTATACAATTGTGTCTGTTGACAAGAGCTTGCTAATTTACCTTTTTCTGTAAATGAATCATTGTAGAAACATTCTGATTTTGTTATTTCAGTGTTGTCTAAGATCTTTATATCAATGGCGCAAGATGTATAACTGTCAAGACAAACTTGCATTCTTAAAGATGTTGAATATATTGTTGGGTCACTATAATCACTTAGCTGAAATCTGAAATAACAAAAATAAGTTTTTATAACAAATCAAATCACAGATAGAATGTACTGTAACATAGGTATATGTGTTTTAACATGTAACCCAAAGCAAGACACCTTGTAAACAATGTATATCATGTATTCTATCAATTTGAACACACCTATTTCATTACAAATTTCAGATAAGTATTGTGCAGGTAGAGACATCTGAAGCACTATTCATAACAACATACACAAAAATTCAATAAGTACACTATAAATTAATTAGAACATAGTTAAATGGCGGGCATATATATTATATACGATTATCAGTCTGCAATGGTGTTGGTTTAATTTCTACTATTGTAACAAATGGCGTATTGATTGATACAACACCACCAGTGGTACGTATCGAATCTGATACTGAAAGACAGTTTGTAATAGGTATGTTAAACACAAAAAGCACCCATAAATTTCTCAGATATAATGCATTTGCATCACTGCTCAACGGCAGACTAACCTGTATATGAAATATATAAAAAGGTGTATTTACAAGTGTACTGAATAGACTTACTGTAAAGCTAACAATCCGTTCATTGTGAATCTCGTTGAAGAATCTGAAATATGACGATAGAGTGATTGTCAATTTTGTACAGTTTCGTCTTTGTTACACATTTTAATTATTAAGTTTTATTAAGTTGGCTGGTAAATAGTGCCGAAAACTTTCACTGAATTTATAATCTCCGTCTTACAAGTAAACGCGTTCTTAACAGTCTACGAAATTAGGATATTAAAGTTGTTGTCTGAACAGGTCATTGTAGTAGCAAGCATTGCATGTTGTATGTATACTTTTAGTTGCCCTAAAAAACTTTGGTTGTCAAAACTAAAACGTGGTTGTCCCGGGCAACTAAACACCAACTAATTTCGTAGACTGTAAAATAGGGTGAATAAAATAAAACCGAATTTACCTTTATTTAAATCATCTATTGATATCGTATGTTTCCATTTATCTATACTGAACGTGATATAGGATTCACAAACATTGATGTTGAAATCTATAGTAAAAGTTGTACGTAGATCTTCACTGTCTATACAACATTGTATATCTAAACATGTACTAGATAGATAACAAGCGATGTTTGGATGGACTGATGTTATATCTGGTAAGGTTATATTTAATGGACAATCTGGAAAAATATAAGAAACAAATATCAATATTTAGAAATTTCACAGCGCTAACAAATAAACCTTATAATATTTCCAGTATAAAGAATACATTCTTCATGCATTTAAAGTTTTACTTGCCTCACGGATCGAATATCATCTCAGACATGCTCACCTAAAATTCGAACAATTACAACATCCCACTATTCACCTTATAATGATAAATTAGTTATACCAAATAACCACAATAAGACTGTCTCATCGTCACTTGCCCATGTTATATGTTGTAAATATTGTCTTTCTTTCATTTCTATTCATCCTTTTTCATTTTTTAACATAATCATCTTCATTAATTCATACACGTCTCACCTTCATTTTTACATGTAATCATCACTTTACATTAGGACTAAGTCAACCTGTCAGCGCATGCGTGCAGGTCAACTACCGAAATATTGTAATTGGCCGTTTTGCCATTGTACTTTCATATGGTGAAAACCTTTTGTTAGCTTCTTCTCATTTGCGCCATTTATTTGCATTGCAGGTTAGTAGCCCTTTTGTATTGTAATGTTAACAAGTTTTATTGATATTCTAGGCTTGCATTTTATATTATGTTTTTATTCATGTTTTATTGATTTGCTATTATTTTGTCATATTCATTAATAACCTGCGTTTGTGCGACGTGATGCCGCACGTGCGCATTTTGCCATTGTACTGTTATATGGTGAGAACCATTGTTAGCTTCTTCGTATTTGCGCCATTATTTGCTTTGCAGGGCATACCCAAGAAGAATGAACCCTCATCGTTTTTTACATACACGACAACTATATAGGGGGGATGACAAGACAATGGGTGTAATGTTTTAATGCACGATTTTAGATTTACATCATTCCAAAAATTTCTACTAAGCATCAGACACTTTAAGGTAGTAAACATCCTATGAATGGATTGACTTAGATGTTTGCTCTGAAATATTTATGGAAATTACTTTATCTTATTAATTTAATTGCGACCTCAAATCATTATAAGGTAATGTAATTATATGTAAAGGTAAAACTAAACCGTTATTAAAACCTTAATTGAATACATTCAAGGCATAAGCATATCATAAACGATCTTATTCAAAATTTTTTCGTAAATTGTTTAGACATTGGGAATGAGTTTCCATTATTGAAATATCATATTCACAATTATTATGCAATCTCGGAAGAAAATACAAACCTGATGTCCAGCCATTTGGTGATGGTGAACAGTTTTCTTCATTCAAGTATTGACTAACACGAAGGTCTCTAAGAAGAAATTGACTATATTTGGTGGATAAAGGAGATGTTGGCAACAGGCCTTGAAATTCTTTCCATGCTGTCAGGGAAAATCCTATATAAAAACATGACGTATATCAGTCTTGAAATATGATCATGACATTTTCAGGTCAGGAATAACATTAATAACCTAAGCTTCTGGACAACTTATTATAAAAATCTTACGATGATTAAGGATAAAATAAAGCGTAGTTTACAACAAAAATCAGTCGTAAGACCTTTGATAATACTGTCCCCTGCAAGATATATGCAGTTCATTAAATCGAAGCGAAGCCAAATGTGATCAAATTGTTATAAAACAATTCTTCATTGTACATTCACATTCATTTTTTTAAAAATCACGCCTGTTTTTAATTTCATTCTTATACATTGTACTATGATTTATATAATTTTAACAAATATCAAATACACAGTTTATACTAGTAGAAGTATCAATACATATTAAAAAGCAGCAAGATTTACCTTCAATAGCGAAGTTCTGAATTCTATCACATGATTTGGCATCATACATATGTGTATCAATTATCATGTATGTTTCACTACACTCGTCATTAGATTCATAACATTCACTCACATTAACAGACAATATAAACGCTCGGGTATAGTGTAAATAATCTATATCAAATCTGGAAATATACATGTATGCATAAATAAACTAAACAATGAGTCTGAAAACATATCAAGAACAGCACTAGTCAAAACGCACATACTTCTCCTCAACCAAAAAGCAAAGAGGGAGATTTTTTAGATTTTCAAACTTTTGATATTAAAGGGAAATAACAAACAAATGGCGAAAACAAGAACCTAAGACATTTCCACCTCAAATACATAAACGCTAGTTTTGTATCTAAGATCTATTAGTTTCACATTTCAGTTTTAGCTAAAAAAGTCGAACTTATGAATCTATAAATTAAATGTGGGATAATTGGGATAATAACATTTACCTATCCACAAGGAGTTTATTAAATTCCAGTTGTTTTTAAGTAAGGACGTGTGCTTAAGCATCCAAGAGTAATGCGTTCAGTTGCCACTAAATATACTTAGCGTAAAAACGATTACAACAAAATTACTAAATTATTACACGGAACATAGCATTATGTAACATTAAATTGTGGTCTTAACAGTTTGTATAGAGTTATTAATGATAACCTGTTTTATACAATTAAGAATGTCATAAAAGCAAGCGGTTAAGACAGAAAAACAATACGGTAAATTTCTAATAGGACAATGTAGTCAGCGACAAACAAAATATCAATTATGTTCATATGTTTCTTGTTTTTCAATTCATAATATTCGTCCATATAAGATATGTTTGCATAATATTGATGGCCAAACAGGTAACTACAAAAATACTGGTAATTTCTAGTATAAGTATAATGTTTTAAGTTCTCAGAACAAAACATAAATTACTTACGTTACACGTAAAGCCCCATACAATGACACAGTATGTGTTGTTCCTGAAACAATATACACTTATTTGTTAAAAATGTTTTAGTATTTATTATACAACAGTTTAAATCATTTAATATAATATACTAAATTATAATAACTGATAAGTGCTTGTTTATTCAAATTAGAGCTCAATCCATTTATAGCCAAAAATGATTATCTGTCAATTAAATTGAAAACTGAATAATCAATCATCTGAAATAACATTTTTAGTACCATCAAGTGAGTTAAATGTGTATTGTAACTGTTTAAAATGATATCACAACTTACAATCCATAACAATTGAAAACACAAACTTAGATAATAAGTGACTGCATTGCTTAGGCTATATTTGTTCTAAAGTAACTGAAATGGTATGAAACATATAAAATTGTAGAAATGGAAATTTACTGACCCATTACGATATCTAACAAGTTTATCTTCTTCTTATAAAGGTCAATACTAAATTCTATAATATTGTCACAATAATCCAGATTCAAGTTAAATGTCAATGTTCTCTGTAGTGTTGATGAATTAATACAACAATGTATATTACTACAATCATCCATGTAGTTACATTGATATACATCACTTGTATTTTCTGGTATACATGTATCTACAACAAAACAAAAACCCATGCGTATTAACTGAATTATATACGATTTGATCGTTCTATCTAATTTTTTGAAGAGGATTATAGTACATGTGAGCTGCAAACAAGTTTGTTTTCATTTTTTTAATATTCAACAGCTTAGTTTAAAGTTCAAATTATAATTAAGATTTGCAAAAAATATACAAGAACAGGCTAATCTTCGTTATGGTGTACAATGTAAATGGTACCCCCTTTATCGAATAGATGGAGCAAAAAAAACACATTGACGATAATATACTTCATTTGTACAGCTGTGTATATTTGGCAATGTAGGAATCAAAAGGAGTAAGGGTAAACAATCTTAAAATAATTTAGAACTAAGTTGGGATGTTACAGTATCCAATATATTGTGTAGTTGAACAATCATCAAACATTTATCATATCGTACTATACCTAAACTATCATTGTTATATTGTAGACTGCATTCTTCTTCACTGCGGTAATAATATAACCCTAGATCTTTAATTAGCTCTTCTAGTTGATATATATTTAGTTCATCCGTCGTTGCCACTTTCTTGTCCGACAACCATGAAGTTATCGAAAACTCTGCAAGAAATGTAAATGCCAATATTTAAACTTTCTATGAAAATAAGGTACATTTTATGTCTGACTTGTATGAGAAGCTGATAAGGATCTGGTAGACACCTGTACGAGGTAAAGGGTTATTAATACCAAATTCTCCTACATATATCACAACAGTGAAATAAAGTGAACAAGATAATAGTGTTATACAAATACACAATACTATTTCGGTTACAAATATCCTTTCTTTAGGTAACAGTTTGAGTATTTAGCATCATTGAAATCAAACCATTCATTTGTACATATTAACTGGCATTTACATGTAGCAATATAAAAAATCTTCATAAATGTTTCACCGATAATAAAAAGGCATACCATAACTATATTACTTAAGTTTTCTAACTTGATAAGTTGTTTACAAAAGGTTATTTTTCTAGTTTTTTTTTTGTTCGGAACATGAATCAGTTAAGTCTTAAAAGATCAAACGATTAACTACAAAAACAACAATAGTACCTGGTAATGCATACTGTACATCAGCCGAACAAAGTTTATATGGAATATATGTGTTTGAGAGTATCATAGTATTTAATAAACAAGCTGAGTTCTCTAAGCAGACAGAAAACATAAGATCTACAATATAGGTTTTTCTCATAGGTAGAGTCTGTATTGAATAACTGCAATAAATAAATATAATCAATAAAATTTTAATTATAAAGATATATGAGGTAACACGTTCTTATAGTTATAGTTATGATAATAATTAGTAAGGTAAGTGGTCAAACATTTTCAAGTATTATTCAAGATCTCGCCAAACTTTGTTTGTAATAAAATAATGCTATATATATCAATTATGTGTCAAGTGCAACCTATCTCCATAAACAGATATCCTATAGACCACTGTCGTATAGGACAATTTGTGGACGACCAATGAGTAGCTTCCATCTAGAAGGAACACTATCATTAGCATCTTGATTTTGTAATTTTTATTTTTAGATTGGGGTTTGCAAGATAATATGACGGTGGCGTTATTCACAGGCTAGATTAAACGACTCTTTTTAAGTTGTGTGACATAGACGAGGTAAAAAAGTTACTAAACATAATGATGATTATGATAATAATAATGAGAAAAGGTCACCGAAACGTAGTCCTCATAACAGCCAGATCTTCAATTAGCGAGTAGGCGAGATGAGAGATTTAGATCGTGGTTTAATCAAATTGAGTGCAAATGGAAGAATTTAATATTGTACTTGCAATTATTGTTGTGAACAATGTATACATTTCAAAAAGGTTATGCACTTAATTTGTAATGAACATTTAACAAACCTCATTTGTAAAACACCTTCCACATAAAAATATTCAGTTTGACCTAAAATTAAAAAATGTCAACTGCTTAATCTCGAAACAAAATTATTAATGGATGAATAAAAGTTTGTAGCATTTTGATAAAAGTGTACATCCATTGCTATAGAATGCTTTTAACAACACCAATAAATGCACAACGACATTTATTTCATGAATGTCAATTAGATTAGTTTATCTTAGTTGACAGGCAATGAACGTATTCCTAAATATTGTTTAATTAAGTAATAGTAAGGACAGATAATTGTTCTCTGAAACATTTAGTCCAACAACGTTAACCTTGTGCATGACAATCTTAAAAAGTGAAATTCAATCTATTCAACTTCCCCGTAAAAAGTAACAAAATTGCACATGAAAGAAGAGAATGTTATCAAAGCAACGGTGAAATATAATACCAAAAACATCCAAATTGACTAACGACGATACAGCTTGTTTAACCACTGTGAAATTATTCTTAGGGTAATTGAGTATCATGCTAGGTTTTTCTTTTACTACACGCACACATGAGTATTAAAATAACAAAACGAATTATTTTGAAAATACATACCCCAACTATAGTCTACGAGTGATATTTTACGTTGGATCTTCTCCATTTGTAATGTTAACAATTGTGTGCAAGGATCAATGTCAAAGGAGGTTTTAAAAGATCTTTGTACGAAATTAACATGAGAACAACATGTGAAACTGGAACATGAGTCTTCCATGTAACATAATGTGTTTTCCATAGCTGGAAGTCCAATAGCATTGTGACACCCTGGAACATGATAAACAAATCCATTTAAGACTACGAGGGATGATCCAAAATAACGTGGACTTTTGCTACAGTTAACGTTTGTTAGGTACAATCAGAAAACAAAGTACATCAACATAAATAGGAATATGTCCTGCATATTCTTACAAAATATCAGAAAAAAATACTGACTCAGTAAAAAGTAATGATCATTAGAAAACTATCACTATCAGTGACCCGGCGCGCGTCAACGACGTCTTCGTAACATTAATTGCGTCGTCACTCACACAGCACAGTACTCAATGTCAAATAACGCCAAATAGATTTGAAAATCGATTTACATTTGACATTTGCAGGTTGCCGGTAAACATGCCCTTGATTGAACCGTAACCCATTTCAAGCTTATCTGCCAAATCGCGAATGGTTAGACCTCGGTCTGTATTCAGTGCTTCCCAAATTGATTTCTCTGCCGTCGCTTCGTTTTTCCCGTTTCTTCACCCCCCCTGTCTTGCTTGAAAGCTTTCTGTACTCTTCCCAAACTTTTCGTTGCACTTAAAAACTAAACTTCTACTGAATAGATTTTTTCGTTTAGAGTTTTCAATCAACTTAAGCGTCTTGGTTGGCATTTTTTATGAGATTATGACAAAATTTTATGATGCATCATACTTCCATCCGGTCAGGTGACAATATTTTAACGTTCGTTGCGTCGGTGAGAACGTGTTATGAATGTTGTTTTCTCCATAACGCCTTGATCATATGAAGTTAAATTTGGACATGACGTCATGTATACACCCATACATCAGTTGATTAAGTTTCGCGTTGTTTGTTACATTATTTTCTGAGAAACAATACAATATGTTTCTCAAACATAGTGGTTATAACGGCGCGCGCCGCATCGGCGTTACCTTGGTTATGAAAACGCATGGTGCGGTCTTATGATTATAAATATTTGTAATTATATTGCTTTGTTTGATTCATTTAATGTTCCGATTTACCACCATATAAGTTTTTAAAAAAATATTGTTAAAACTGTAAGAGCAGTATTAAAAGTCCACGTTATTTTGGATCATCCCTCGTATATGTGATTAACAATACATTATTTACATTATATAACATTTACATAATATGTTCACATTCTTGGCATCACAAATTTTAATAAACTGTAATTCATACGTAGACCAATATGTCTATGTTTTATCCCTCAGTTTTATATATACCTATAGGCCTTTGGTGCAATTTAACTGTATACCACTAGCTAATTTACCACTGTGGTTGCTTCAATATATTGCATTTAGTCTATACTTGAATTCAATGCAAACATGTATGTACAATGTATCATATCAGACCAATTTTCAATGTAAAATAAATAGAAATAAATAAGAAATTAGTGATAAAAATGTAAACTTAGGTGGAATCATGAACTGTGAAGGATGTATGTCCAAAAATATGAATTATAAAGGCTTTTTATTTATTTGTATTATTGTATATACATATGTTTTTATGGTGGAGGGTTTTTACTTACATGTATTTATTATTATTTTCTTTATAACATTTTTGTACAACGCCATTGAATATGTAACATAGAAATAGGCGTTTAATCAAATGAAAAAGTTTAAGTTTAAGTTTAAGTTTAAGTTTATCAGTACGACATTGCTTTCATTACTGTATCGACTTTTTTTCTTTATAAAAAAGTCTATATCACATCTATACAATTGTATATTAATTTGTTCGATAACTATAACTACATCCATGCATATGTTTCACATGTACATGTATGTTTAGTTCATGTGTTCGCTTTTCATGTACATGTTAATTAACAAAACTGACATATCATCATTGAACGCTGCTCAACGATTTAATGAAATTTATAGAAAGTGTTACATATAACACTACTCATGTTTAAACGAAAGTAATATGCGACGTAAGATGGAGTAACAAGACTATGATATATGTCATAGAGACTAACAATATATAAATGAATGCTAAGGTTCCTTCTGCAGAACATAGTAAAAAAATAATGTAATATCTATTCATTTGTTGTAAATGTAAAATACAAACCTGAGGCAGACCATCCAGTGATTTCATTAGCATCTTGATATATTGGTCGTGATTGGTTACACTGAGTTGGTAATAAATATATATCTACACCGAGATAAGACATTAGTATTGATTCTATTGTTGATGGTAGAGGTTCATCAGGATTAACTTCAAAATTGTCCAACCAGGTCCCAAGGTTAAAATCTAATAAAACAATTCAATCAGAGTTAAAACCATGTTTTGTCATACCAATTAAATAAACCAATTACTCACTTCGTACAAATCATATCTGAATTACTAAGCTCTAAGTTATTCTGATATAATTAGGTAAAAAATGTTTTAAGCTTTAAGCTGAAGCTAGACAAATCGCTTCGGTTACCGCTAAAGTCACTAATCTTTTCAAAAGATTAAAGCAACTCCACCAACGTTAACTAGTATAAAGAGTAACACTACCTGGATCAACAGTTGAAGACCAATCACATGGCATTGAAGGTAATATAACATGATCTAGAATCACTGACGTTAATTCACAAGGTAGGTTTGGATCAAAACATACATGTACCGACAAACTAACATTGTAGTAAGAGTCATCGTTTATGGATTCAATTTCTACCCTATAATATATTGAATATGAATGATTTAGTAATACATGAAAATTAAGTACAATTTTATCAGCAGGTGACTAGCTGACATACACAATTATTAATGAATTGCAATCATAAAGTTAAATATTTCAGTTACTTACCTGTCAATAATCATAATGCACAATACTCAAATAAAAAATAAAATGTTGCGTAACTTTAAATTTCAAACTATATATCAAATCAGTAGTATTTATTAAGTAACTTGTAAAATCACGGATCATTTGGTTTCAAATACACGAAATATCTAGGGGAAAAACATAAAACAATATTTTGGAATAACGCATAAATTTTCACTTAAGACAAAGTTGAAGGCAATGATGAATTGAATAAGAAAACTTACTCCATCTTGAGAACACCATACAGAGAGAAAACTTGTTTGGAACCTGAAATGCAGGAAAATATCAATAAAAGTTTAAAATGTAAGATATAAATGAATTACTTAAGTTGGTAACAGCATGTAAAGCTACTAAATGGATTTCCGAATAACCATAACGTTATAAGTTAATCCAAAGCATATTAATATTAACGTTGAGTGTAAACATATCAATGTATTGCTTAGTTTTAACGTAAAAAATAAACGTTTTAGGTAGCAACTTATTTGTATAACATAGAGAAAGATTACTTGCCCCAATTGTAATCTGTTAATAAGATAGTAAACTGAAGTCTTTCAATTTCAACCTCTATCACACTATTACATTTATCTATATTTAATCGAAAGTACCAATTATGTAGCACACTTGGTGATTGTATACAACATTCTAATCCAGTACATGATTGTAGTAACATACACGATGAATACTGATTCAGGACTGGTGAGTCGATGTTTGTAGGACAAGATGTAACATCTGTCAAAATAAAAAAAAGAGTTATGTGTATCCTATTTGATGATTTGATAAAACATTTAAAACAGATATCTTGGTACCATAAGCTCAAAAAGTAATTTTGCCATACCCTAATTTAATTCAAAGATGTAACAGCTTTTTTAAAATTACTTTTTCCAAAAGGTATTTCTCAACCAGTGTTTCATGGAAAATAAATCTATTAATAAAAGAAAAAAGAAGGACACTTTTCTTATAATGTCATGCCACATCATGGTAATACCATTTATTTTCATTCAACAAGTAAAACTGCTGAGTCTTATTATGATAAATACAGTTTTGACATTCACCAAAATATACATCCTGATTCGCATACGAAATGAGAACAACATGGGTTGTAGATATCTGCATATCCATGTTTTACTCATTATCATGACCTATATATTTAGTTGATTTATCTGAATTGATT
The DNA here is from genome assembly GCA_025267735.1 of Mactra quadrangularis. Classification (NCBI taxonomy): domain Eukaryota; kingdom Metazoa; phylum Mollusca; class Bivalvia; order Venerida; family Mactridae; genus Mactra; species Mactra quadrangularis. The sequence goes on along the minus strand of CM046294.1, from coordinate 21,791,432 downwards.
TACAATCGTTTATTATTATCAATTTTGCTTAAGTTGTTACACTAAAGATAAAAACAGGCATACCAAATAATCCAGGAAGCACGGAGCATTGGTCATTTACCACATAACTTGCAATATTAAGATCTTCCAATAAGGTAACAACATGATTTTGATCTTCAATGATTCCATCATTTATACCATGTGACACCTTCCAGTCATTATATGAGAAATCTGCAAAATAGTACATCAACAATAATGACTTTCTTAGATTCTTTTAATAGTAAAATGTTGTCGAACAATGTAACTTGAGAGTTTATAAATAAATGATAAAAGTCAACTTAATGATTTGTAAACCCTCTTTAATTATTCGTGTTTCAGCTATAGCACATCTCGCAACAAAACAATTATCTATTGAAAATGCCACAAGAGGTAATTAATTAAAAAATATTAATTGGTTTCACATTTTGAAATTTGTTTATAAAAATACTAAATTATGAATTACACATTGCTTAATTTCAATAAAATCAAGAAAAATATGAGCTAATTATTTCAATTTCTCAAGAAAACGGCAAAAAACATCAAACAACCTTACACGAATGTGAAACTTTATGACAAACGAATCCAATTTTGCATATGTACATGTAATAGTTATTGCTTAAAATGTCTATTGTTATAGTATTTACCTTTATCTATAAAACCCTGATTTAATTCACAAGGTAATCTTGATATTGTATCACTTGATAAAATGTCAGTCGAATATATAGCAGGTTGTCCATCATGTAGGAATACTTCTGCTCTTAAACTTACAACATACTGCCGAGTCATTGATATATCAGAAATGACGAAACTGTAAGTTATAATAGAATGTAATCATTCATTTAGTTTAATACATTCGATTTAGAAAACAACAATTTAGGACTAAAAGGTATTGATGCATTTTCGGTATTCAACATATTACAAACGAAAGCTGATATGAATTCATGTAATTAATCATTTGTTCATTTAATAGGAATTAACATAACAGATAATCATATAACAGTTACTTATTTAAGTGTTATGGAGGTTATTGTATGCATATATCTGTACATATTCATGCGCACAATTAACTAAAATATATAAAAAAGAGCTATTAATATATTATATAAATATTAATAGACATATCTTATGATTGTCTATACTGCTGGAATATACATTCTTTAGAACATATCATAATAAAGCACTTTATATATCAACACTGTGTAATAATGTTGCTTTTTTCTATTACCATTTAACTTCTAAAATACTTTACCTCATTCGCACCAGACCTTCCAAGTCAAAATCTATTCGCGTATCTGTAAAAGATAATACAATACAACGTATATTGACAGAAAATCAAACATTTTTACAATTAGTATAAACCATTTCTCCTTTAAGCAGTTTTTACGCCAATTACATTTAATCGTTAATATTGGATTCAAAATTACTTTTCAAATGAAGCATACCAAATGTAAACAGTTTAATTTGCAAACAAAATGTATCACGCACAATAACATGTTGTAAATGATGTTTAAAAAGTCCTAGTTAAAATTTAAAGGGCAACAAATATGCATTATCAAGTTAACTTGAATTTTCAGGCAAAACGATCTATACGATTTTAACAAACTACCGTTATGTATAGCACAAATAACAGGGCAAAAACTTATTTTACAAAGTCATGCCTAGACAGCATAAAAAGATATGTTATAAAATGGAACGTACCAAATTGAAATTTATCTAATATTTTGTCCATTTCCAGTGATTCTATTCCAGCTCTGATTGTTTGATTGCATTCATCAATATTTAGATATAGATTAAAGTTTCTGTTGATGTCAGGTACATATATACAGCATTCATAGTGTAAACATGTCTTATCTATATAACATGATATCTCGTCTGGTAAAGATGTCAAGTTTAGGTTCAGTGGACAATCTGTTATACATAATTAAATATTGAAATGATTGACATTGTAAACAACAATTGACATTGACATTGGTTATGCAAAGTACATGCAAACGGACTTAATATTGATTTACGTTTGATTCAAAGATAAAAATCAAAGTATTTCTAGTAATCTAGTAATATCAACACAAAAATACAAAATCCTTACACAGTTATTAGATAAAGGATAAATTTACTGATTAAAACGTCCGTAAGTTGTTACCACGATGGTTTGAACAATTTGAATATTAGTTCAAAACAAGTTAAAACCTATTAAAATGTTTTTAAAAGCAATCAGTATTATGTTTACAGCACATATAATTAAGAATACAAAATACACACATTCTATTGACATTTCCGAATGGGTGTTTATTACATGAATAACATACCATTAATCCATCCAGAACCTTTAACACATTGTGCATCATTAAGATATTGTGTTATTCTTAGTTGTTCTAAAATCAGATCAGAATATATACCACTTATTGTACTGGTGGTTATACCATTTGTTAATTTCCAATCATTGAAACTAAATCCTGTAATTAAACAATAGAATATGGTTATAAATAACACAATTATCATACAAAATTGTCCAAGTTCATCAAATATGTAAACATATACGATGGATGTAAAACGATATTTGAACTTGGAAACCATCACCATCCATACAAAGAAATTCATTTAACAGTTATATAAAGTAAACATGTATACCTGGCATATGAAATCCATTTTCCCAAGAACAAGCTGCTTTTGGAAGTATTGTATCAGTCATCACTGGTATTGAAAAACCACATGTAGCATTACTTTCAAGACAAACACTTATGTTCAAGTTAGCAATAAATCTTCTTCCATCTTGTAAATTTGTTACCAAATAGCTAAAGCAAAAAGAGAAAAAATAAATACATGAATGCATAAATTATGTTTCTATAATTAACAAAATATGTTATTTAAATACTTTTTGTACGGAAAGAAATTGACAGTGAACATTCTTATAACCCCCAAGTATATTTTGAATTCATATAAAATATTAATTGATAGGTCATTTCACTAGGTATTGACTTTACACGTTTATCTCACGTAGCAAATTAATATTTTTCTTATTGCAGACAATGCCTACAGTCAGTTAAAGAACATATCTATGCTAAAGCAATGAAACAATACTTACTCTAGTCTAAATACTCCAAATAAAAAGAAATGTTGTAGAGTATCTGAAACAAGTAACAATTAAACAAAACATTAGGGATGCAATATTACAACAGTGACGAATGCTCATAATCATTCAGTGTGTACATATCATATTCTACGATATATGACAACAGTAACACATACATGTATATCAGTCATATAAAACATTTCGAAATCCACTGTGAGGTACCATACACATTTCATAAAACATTATAAGATTATGTGATTCAATATGTTATTTCAACTTTAATGAAAAGCAAATGTGTTGGACATTGACAATAAAGCAGTTCAGCAAGTAATCATGTACATTATCCAAATACTCATAGTCATATTAGGTAATCAGTTCATTTGTAAATGTTAACTTGATAAGCATAATCTTTTCAAATAATGCAAAATTAAAAAAAACATAGATCATGTTTACCAATAATACACATAGATATATTTATAACAGTTTATATTACTATATTTCAAAAAAATATTACCCAGTGTTATTTCTTATGCTTAAACATACATACAACTAATGATAATTTATGATCTTCTCAACTAAAATTCTATTTTTACATAATGGGGTAACATTTATGTAAATCAGATGACAATCATCAGATTCCAGACTCGTCAATAAAAACATGTTTTATTTCGTTAAAAAATATTACCATAATTAAAGTCTCGTAGAGCAATGTTTCTTTGCCAACGTTCAATGCCTACTGTAAATTCTGAGTTGCAAGCATCAATGTCCATCCATATATGAATATTTATATCTAATATATCTACATTAACACAACATTCTACACGTGTACATGATGATGATATATAACACTTAATTCCATCTGGTAAGTCAGGTAGGATTATATCAGAACCACACTCTGTTGATAGACAAACATAAATATTTTCAATAAACATATGAGGCAATACAAAATTCATAAAAATAGCTTTATTCGACAGATAATCATAGTGACCTACTAAAAGTTCATCGCTGCGCAAAACCAAACACGAGATACCGTTCATGAATTGTGTTAGAATGGAATGTATTGTAAGACGCATTTGATGACTGTCCCAATAAAAGTAAATTGTATTATGCTATTAATTGTATAGATATATTTATACATAAAACACTACATTAGTTACATAATAAACTTTGCTTTTTGTCTAGACGACCATTAAACTTCTTGAAACCAATAGTGTGGACAATTTAATTGATCCAAAGGGACAATGGCAAATTACGCTTAATATGATTATACTGATATTAGAAATTATCGTCTACCATTCTAGTTAGAATATCAACTTTTGCAACGTATGTCTTTACAAATGAAATACCTGAATTCCAGCCACTGGTTGACCCAATATACAGTGGATGATTTAATGAACAAGTTCGTTCATTAAGATATGCACTGATTCCTAAATCTTGAAACAACATTTTCTGAGTTTTTGATGTTAACAATGGATACTCAATGTTTTTGTTACTGAACCATCCAATCAATGAGAAGACTGTAATAAAATGTATAACAATGTGAAATATGTATTAAAGAAAGTTTTGTAATATGCTAGATGTAATAGTATAACCTAAGTCTTCGGATTAGATAAATTACTAATAGAATTATGACAAAGACATAGCCATAATAACATCTACATGGTAAATACTCAGCTACATATTGAAATGCATACAAATGTTACAACATTGCTTAACGGTACAATCGAGTGTCATTCTTATTCTAAGATCTTGCAAAGACATTAATAATAGTTGAAGACCAGGTATCTACATAATAAAACGCATTTGTTGATGGATGTACACAATCTGTACTATTTTATCAGTTTTAAATCAGGCAATATGATACTATTATGATACTAAATGCACATATATAATTCACAGAAGGATACATACATGGATCTATAAATCCAGCATCCCAGACACATGATAATGCAGGTATCTCAGCGGAGTCAAGTAAAAAATAAGAATTTTCACAAGAAGGTGCATTCCAACAAACATTAATTTCAGCATCAACAATATAAGTTCCCTTTACACTGAGTTTGTTTATTCGAAATCTGAAAATAATGTAAAAATATTTTTGTTTTTGTTATACGTTGAGAAGCATATGGTGACATAATTATTTATTTATTGGAGTTAACGCCGTATCAACACAATTAAGTCAATTCACGGCGTCCAGCTCACCTAACCTAGCTTTCCTGGACCCTTGTCTATAACCAGTACTCACCTACCCTTCCACAAGGCCGGAAACTTCTCCATATTATCTAATCAATGGAAGAAAATCGACATTATTGTCAAATTTTCATGGAAGGGTATAACCTCCCCGGGTGGGATTCGAACCCGCACCCCCTCGGGCACGAGTATCCAAATCACGGCGCGCTACCAACTGCGCTATCGACCCGGGTTAACATAATTATATTTGTCACTACAATGTATTGGTTTATCATTATGCTACATCCACACATAATCACAGATGATTGTACTAAATTAGTATCGACGAAAGTATTACAAAGAGTGCAACAAACATGACTTACAGTTCTTAGTTTGTATCATGTTCAATTACAGTACGCTGTTAAAACACCAATCTGATTAAAACCTGATCTCAAGTCGTGGATGATGACACATTGAACAAATATTTAGACAAATTTCTACGATAACTGCCAGATTGAAGTCATGGCTATCCGGCATGACAATTGGTGAATGCACGATACCAACAGTCATTTGAAGTTGATTTATGAATTTATCACAGCTGAGATGAAGTTAAACCTGAACGGTATCATTTCAAATAAGGCTTTAAAACAATATTTGGCTAAATGCCATAAAGTCAATGGGAAAGGTCTTAACGTAAATGCCGCATGACATATGTCTGTTATAAATGCTTTATAAATACATCAAATAGATGTTTTACTGAATAAATTGTTTTAAAAAGTATTCTATAAGCTGTAGTATGTAGGCAAAATGTCCTTGATACTTATAAAACTAATGTCCTGATGAACATTATAAAAAATAATTTAAAATAAGATATTAAACATTTCGTACTTACTTAAGCTGGAATATGTCACTCATCACAAGTGTTTGAGCTTTTCCTACAAAACAAAGTTTGTATATTTACAACTTTTAATAGAGACATAAGTTGTTAATTATAAATTTATAACTGAAAATTTATAAAATTGATGCTATACTCTAATCAGCAAAGGCTAAGGATAAAACTTATAAGTTGGTGATTATAATACAGTATAAATGTATGTTATACAATAGGAGCAGTAGTTCAGAGGTAGGACACGCGCTTAAGGATCGAGAGGTCTCGGATTCGACCTCCACTAGGAGCACTGCTAATTTCGTTGAGCAAGAAATTTGCCTGCAATTGCTTCACTTTACCTAAGTGTAAATGGGTACCTGCGATGGTGGTATAATTTTGTTGCGCCAAAGTGTCGGCTGCACTAAGCGGAGTTAAACCACTCCCCCGGGAGATTGATAGATAGATACCAGTAGCTCGATAACCAGGGGTAATAGTTGTGAAGTCGGGGAACGTGAATAAGCATGAAACTTAGACTATAAATGCATTTTCTTTATAAAATGTGAGGTTTGTGAAAGTCAAAATTTAATCGTAGAACAAAACAAACACTCACATTGAATGCATCTTATACTTACCCCACTCAAAATCATCAAATCGTATTTCAAATCGAAATAATTCTACTCCAATAGATATTCTTCTTTCACAATCATGTACTCTTAGATAAAACTCAACATTACGATTGATCAAAGGTATCTCTACACAGGCACTGACACCAGTACAGTAATTAGGTATATGACATGATACCTTAGCGTCCATTGACAATTGTTGCACAGGAAGTGGACAATCTGCAAACAAAATGTTTTAGTTCAAGTTTGACATGTAACATGTCTTAAGTTATAATCAACTGAACATGTAACATTGCGTAATGACACGAGTCAGAATATGTAACGAGCAGGTACACAAATTAAAACATAGTTTAAATAAGATAATGTTTAGATAAACTATATATGTGTAAAAATTGAATATATATGAAGTTTTATTTTTCATATTCTCCTATAATTCAGACGATATGATTTGTATAATAATGAACTATTCAAATTGACTTTCCATCAAGTTATTTATTTTATATCGATACATAAAACCATTACTCTATTTAAAACACTTGATTCTTGTGTAATATTTAAACATACAAGTCCATTACCCTGGAGCTCTATTAAGTGATTTAAAATTTTATTATTTACCAGATGTGCAGACATCAGTAGTTCTATTGTAAGGATTACAGCCTGGTGAAGTCATATAGAAAGAGGCTCCAATATCATTTAATAAAACAGCTGACAAGTATGATGGAAGTTGAGATGTAGCAGGAATCTGTTTCTTAATGAACCAATCAGCCAATGTAAAATCTAAGTTAAAAAAGAACACTTAATAATTACAGAAATATTTAGAATATAATGATATACATATAATCAAGATTCATCTATTAATGTCTTGTATGCAGAAGATATCAATAACAGATGTAACAATGGATATAAAAATTACACATTACATTTGAAAATCAATAAGAAAGTAAAAGTGGCAAGAGAGTGGTTCAATGCTCTGTGGTTTAACAAATAAATTTCCATACAAGATTTGGAAAATAGAAAGCTAAATTTGTTACTAAGTAACTTATTATATATCATCATAATGTAGAGTTATTCGTGAATTTAAATTGCAACTCAAATAAACAAAAATGATATTCAATTCTTGCATTTATAAGTTCTTTTAACACGTTCAATTAAATGACTTAGTAATAATTTAATGATATTACTTTTATATGTTGCAGTATTTGTCCACTCGAGAATGTTGAAACATACTTTATTATTTATTCATATGGGTACCTGATATTAAAGCAGAATTTTCCCAGTCACAGTTTATTTTATATAAGTTGGTGTCTTTGAATATTTGAGCTTCAAACAAACACGATCCTGTAGTTTCTAGGCATACACTTAGTGCCAAATCAACAACATAAATATTAGACCATTTTAAATCATCAATAGTATACCTGTAAGAGAAACCAAAGTTAAATTCATTCACTAAATCACTTTTAAGTTATTTAACAAAACAGTATAACATACAGTGTTACTGTATTAAATCACAATTATTGTCATCACTACGAGCATACCTCACCCAATAATAAAAGGAAAAACAAATGCAGCAGTACAAAAACATGGAGTAACTTGTTATAGTTTGATTAAGGACTGCGTATCTTCAAGTGCGTTGCTTTATGATACTAGTTGCGAAACAGTTGTAAATATAAACTATACTTCCACGAAAGTTAAATGACTTTTCACTCCAGAAATGTATTAATACATAAAATACTACTAGTACTTACTTTATGCATATCACACCATACAAACAGAATGTCTGTTCTTCACCTGAAATATTGATTTGACATATAAACACATTTATCATATTAAATAAGGCATCGTATATGTGAACGATTTATCACCTAGAAATACAGAGAACTACAATTTCCACTCACTATAAGTATTTCTAATTCCTTTCCTATGTGCTATAAATGTGACCTTAATTAAGGTAGAGACCAAAATAATAAATACTTTGTTTAGTGTCAAACTAGGAAAAACATAATTTTCAGTTGCAGAAATCTTACCCCAAGAATAATTTTGTAAGCTGACATTAAATTCCAGTCGTTCTAATCGAAGTGTCATCAATTTGTTACAAGGATTTATGTCCATCAACATGTTATATGATCTAGATAACTTATATACGTCCACACAACATTCCACAGAAGTACATGATTGTCCCAGAACACATGTCAATCCATACGGTAAATCATTTGTATAAACTTGTCCACATTCTGTTAACAAATATAATTTAACGATTGTTGAGAGATTCAATCAATTATTCTAGGAGATTATTTAATGTTAGATACCATACTTATTTAATAAAAACTCATTATGGAAACAAAGTTTATGTTAAATTTGTAATGTGTTGACACTATTTGTTAAGTGCGTCAGTATGTAAACATGAATCGTAAAACATATTACATGCTTTAATAAACTAAAATGTGAGAATATCATACTAGCATTAGCGATTTTATGTTTAGTTATCTTTGTCGGCTTACATCGCAAATTTTTATACCACAAATATTTGATGCTAAACTCACACAGATGCATTGAACAATTGATATTTATTGATATTTTACTTATTTTAAATGTTGATTGATTTTGGTATATGTAGAATAATAAGCTTACTGATACAATATATATTATTTGAAACCATATACGTATTATAATGAACAACAGAAGTTCATACCATGTTTCCATCCATACACGTAAGGCATATACTTATTTGATTGTCTGTCACACATTGTATCTAATGTAAAACTTGACACACCCAATAATTCCAACAATTCAGATGTAATCTTATCAGGAAGTACAGGACTATCACTATACCCATTGCTAGTTAGCCAAGTTGTCAATGAAAAATCTAGAAACAGAAAAATATGTGCAAAGTAATTACAATGTTGTATGCATTTATAGATATTTATTAAAAAATATATTGGCATTATAAAATGCAGGATTTCATTTAGGTATTGAAAAAAGAATAGAATACGATTAAAACGTCATTTAGAATCGTATACAGAATAAGCTATATAATGGTGGTATTGCGGTCCAGATATGTCATTTCGGCTTGTATATATAACGTATACAGTCGTGTATTTTGTTTATGGCATTTGAAATAAAATGCCAATTTTCAATCAACTTCAGTTTCTGTTGTTTTTTTGGCCTCATTCCATGTTAGAAGACACCATTGGTGGACAGCACATAAATACATAAACGACATTTACCTGGTATAACTAATCCTGTATTTAATTCACAAGGTTTTCTGAGTAAAATTGTATTGTTCATAATGGATACATTCATTTCACAATCACCATGAGTTTCCAAACATACATGCACTGATATCGTAGCTACAAATTTAGCAGCATTAGACAAATTGTCGATCTTGTATCTGATACGGACAACACTGAACAAACTAAACTCTTTGACAATACCTGAAACAATAAAATTTAATACCTGGTACACATGTAAAAAACTCAAAATAAAGAAAAATACAGAACAACCCACAGTAGTATTATTAGGTTATCGTTAACCTAATAATTTTTCATTGAATAGGAGTTTTTTACAAACTTAGAATGTGTCAAAATCACGGAAACAATTACCATGGCGGGACCTAAATAATGGACCAGGATTGATGCGCCAATCTGCTGATGATGTGCATTATAACTATGAGTATATCCTGCCAAAATTATACGTAACTGCCCAGCTTTACATAGAGTCTCTGTTGTTATGCAGTGGTAGAATGTTTGTTCACAAATCCAGATTCTATTAACGGTCACGGCAGATTCTACCTATCTATGAACTTAAAGCACAAATGTTAATTCTTCACCGAATTGCAAGACGATTTTTACTCTTTGTAAGCTCTTAAACAAGCAGAAAACAATATTCTAACATTATACTAAAATTGACTTAGTACTTTAACAATTTAAAATATGCTAAAATGCAATGAAGGCGTGTTTTAAATATAGTGATTGTAAATCACACTACCCACATTGAGGAAATAATTACTGCCTTCAAATAAAAACCTTATGAAAAGGCTGATACAACGAGTAAAATCTACTTTATAAAACAAAAAAACAATTATTACACACCGTTCTGTTATCTCAAATGACAAATGAAAACGAATTTACAAATTCATAAAGCATGTAAAAATATGAAACAATAAACAATCTTACCCCAATCAAATTCAAATAGTTTAATATTGTATATAAATCGTTCAATCCTCAGTCTAAGTGTCAAGTCGCATGGATCAATGGTTACCTCCGTTTCAATGGTACGCTGAAGATTGGTTGAACTCATACAACATTGTAGTCCTGAACAAGAGTCTTTAAGTTGGCATGATATATCGTCTGGTAAACTACTTAGAGATATTGGACATGACTCGTCTGAAAGTATATTCACAAGCGTTTCATTATACATAACTTTTATAATTGTAAATCTATTTATGTTTTGTTGTTGTAAACATTGGTTATATTTAAAAGCTATGTTTAAAGTGACATATATGCCCAACGTGGACGGGTGAGTTAACATATGAATTATCATTGTATTATTGTATATATATGTATGCACAACTATATACAAATATTATTTGAAGTAAGGTATTATTCTATAATAACATAGTACGTTAATAAATAGATGTTTGCGTTGTATGTAAGCGCTTTTGAACATATATTCAATATGAAAAGAGAGCTATAAAAATATGGTATATAATAAAAAAGGTGTACCACTCACCATTGGACCATCCTGTGTCTGTATCTGTACTTATCACACATGCTTCTCTATTCAAGTAAGATGATATACCAATAACTTCATATAGGCGAACTATTGTTAATGCATCTAATTCCCCAGCAAGCACATTGTTATCAACAATCCATGCTTGTAATGAAAACTCTGTAAAAAGGAGTCAATTGACCATTACGTTTGTATTTAAGACCATCATAGGCACATAACGCTAAATGGCCTTCAAACATATCAGAAACTATATGTGATGGTAATCCTATTTTAATAATTTTTGCAAACTTGACAGTTTTGTGGCGCTTTGCTCTAATTGATAGTGAATTGATTAATAAATACTAATATTTTATACGCATTAGTATTTTTTCAACATCAGCAGAAAAAAACTTAGGGACCCTAATTGTAAAACTTTAACAACAAAACTGGCCGTCACAAGCAACAGCAAAGTCAAAATGTTTTATACAGAAATGTCGAACTTTACGATAGTTATGTTCAGTTTGAAGATTAAAATAAAATAAACTGCCCTAAATTGCGTCCAAGTAAGGAGTGTTAACATAGAATCACATATATAACTTACCTTCAAGTTTATAACCCATGCTTTCCTCACATAATGGTTTCTTTATTCTTGTATTTTTAAAAATTTCAACAGTATCAACACATGCTGATTTAGCTTCAAAACAGACTTGTAAAGTAAGGCTCACTAACAAGTTACCTTCATTTTCAAGGTTATATATTGTATACCTGAGTAAAAAAGTATTTAACTATGGGAAGAGTACATGACAGAATCTATAACAATTACTTTACTTGGCATATAATGTACAAAAAAAACAAAACTTTAAAATGTCTGTTTTCATTCCTAAATACATCGATGATAATAACTTATTTAAAACATTAATAAAACAATGTACATTTTGCTAAACGTGATTACACAATTAATAAGACTTGTTCCAGTAACAGTAATAAGGATATTGAAAATTTTGATGTATGTACATTCAAAACACCTATACAATAAATACCTTCATTTAGTCAAAAATTTGTCCGATATAAAATTGGTAAACACTTTAAATATCCATCATTCAATATTTTCACTAAATGGATTAAACAAACAAATAATGCATGTGCATGCATATTTACCTCATTCTAAATACACCATTCATGCTGAAATAATGTTCTGTTCCCCAATCAAACTCTAACAGATTGGTTTCATAGTTCAGATCTTCAATACCTATATTAAATCTTATAGCACATATGTCAATGTCCAAGTAAAAATGTATATTTTGTTGAAGTGTTGCCACGGTAACACAACAATCTATTCTGGTACATCTCTCTGCTATACTACATACCATCGTTTCTGGTAGTTCAACATGGTCAATATCAAATGGACACTCTGCAAACAGGACACAACAAATTAAAAGTTCATCCAAAGATAATGTATAACGAGCTAACCTAAATTTATACATTGATCTTTGTTTTTTATCATTCATGTAAATTAACTGTATCTAAAATAAAGATACATTTATTGCTAGAATGTATGTCCCATATAATGTAAATTGCTTGATTTAAAACTGTTATGGCGAATCACATTTTTAATCCTAATTACATTATCTTTTCAATGCAAATATAGATTAGTATTACCTACATCTTAAATTGCAACATAACATATGTTGAATCTTAATATTTATTGCAGGATTTTCACAGGTTTGTAGCACGCACTCACATTATATTTCACACTCTCATAGACTTAAATACGTCATATCACTTAATCAATATATATAGAAATTATTTTGAACGTTACCATTTTTCCATTGTTTAGATGATGGAATGTACAGAACATCAGAATGTTTGCATTGGTCACCAAGATAGGATGATATACCAAGTTCATCTTTTAATATCGATATGTATGTATCATCTAATACTTGATTCATTTCAATGTTGTTTGATGTATACCATGTTTCTAAACTAAATCCTGTTTGAATAAGATACAGCCAGAGTTAATTATTATTTAGGCAAAAGAATATTAATGAGGAACATGAATACATTGTATTGCAATATTTATTATCCTAATAAGAGTTGTGTAGATAATTACAAGTGGCAAAAGTTAAATAAAGTATAGTTATGAACCGTTCAATGACACTTTTTTGGAAGGTCTAGTGTTACATGCATTACATGTAAACATATCAATATCCTTGTCACTTTACATAAAAGGTTACAACTGCATATACAAACTACATCTGGAATAATAATGACTAACCTCTTACCGTAAATGTATAAAAATGCTAAAGAAAATATTAATACCTGGATCGATGAAATTAAAACTCCATGTACAAGTAGTTTTGGCAAGAAAAACATTAGACAATATGTTGATGTCTCTCCCACAATCAGAATTTGTCTCAAAACAAACTTTCAAGTTGGCATTGACTAGATAGCTTTCTAGACCAGATAGATCATATACAGATGTGCTGAAAGAAAGTAAAATAAAAATAAAACTACCATCTTTGGAGACTAAACAGGCATTGTCAATCTTATACATTTATAAACGTATTATCTAAATACACCGCATTGTTCTTCGTCCAATCATTGTACTTACGATATATGCATTAAGTAAACAAAATCTCATCCAGTTTTAAACTCTAATGTTTGAATTTTTATCTAATCCTGATTTCATTCGAGAACATCTATATATGAACTAAAGTAATCCTAATGTGATACAACTCTGAAATTTGGTGCCGCCTCACAATAACATATATTTAAAACACAATAAACGTATGATGCCATCTTCAATAAAACTATGATACACTCTTATAAATTATACCTTATTCTGAATATTCCGAACAACCAAACATCAATATTTTCTCCCCATTTATAGTTACTAAGCTGTTGTTTATAAATATAGTTCTCAATACTAATCAGTAAAGTTTGTGTACAAGGATTCACGTCTATATTAAAGGTTATATTTCTAGATAGTGTTTTAACTTCCATGCAACAACTTATACTAGTACAAGCATCGGTGATTGAACAATGGATTCCTTGAGGTAATGTTGGAGTCTCTATTTCATAAGGACATTCTGAAATAGTGTTATAAACATGTTTACAAAGGTAAATGTTTCGTATCAAGCGTATCGATTGGTGAGCCAACTATACAATTCTAAAGTAATTTTCGATGTGTGAAAACATCACTGGGTCAATTGAGACCTGAAAAGTAGCTTAATTAAAATTGTAAGTCACGTCTGACAGTGTGTCGCCAAATACATGGGCGTTTTATAGATATTTATATTTGGCGGTCTCAAATACGGTCACACAAGACATGGAGTGATTGGATTCAGAGAGTCATTCAGGCAGTTTTTACTGTATATTATTTAAACTCATATAAAGGAGTTTCAACGATTAAGATAGCATAAATAACACAACAGGCTCTTTTGATATTAACAACTTCTTTAATTAGAAATTACATTTCACTGAAACATGCGCACACATATTTTTCTGAAAGAAAATTTTTTAAATTGAATTCTTACAAACAGAACTTTAATAGGTATTTTAAAGATTAAAGCAAAGAGAAAGTTGACCAAGCATTAAAAAGGTTATTGACACAAATATTTGTAACGTTCAATGAAAGTTGTCATGCAACGTCAACAATGATGACCTCATTTTTGAAATTCAAAGACGAAAAAGCTAGAAAGAATCAATTTATAAAATGGAGTGATACCCGTTATAAGTTCAAAGGAAATTATAGAAGTTATATCTGGAGGCCAGTACGCCATCAAAACAGTATATAAGGAATTTAGTTTGCAAATTTGAAGCAATCTAAGATAGATGTATTGAGAGAGACAGTGCACAATCTTCCGTTCAGAAGACATCATTGACAAAGTCAAATATATAATTAGGGACTTTAGTCAGTTATCTTTCCCTGATAAAATCTGAAGCAATCCAATTGGTATCCTCAGATTTTATCATTGAATTCCTATGTAAGGGTAACAAAATAATTAATCTAATATCTTTCTTATTAATGGAGATATTAACAGAAGTGATGGCATTTAGATAGTTCTTTAACTTAAAAATAAGTAGTATGAATTTCAAACAAATTAAATGATATACAAAAAAGTTATTTAAGATTAAATTTGGCAAATTAACATTGAAAAGTAAGGGTAAATTCCGAGTAATCCAACTAAGTAGACCTACCTATTTTGAAGAGTATACAAGGGGAAATAACTGACTAAAGTCCCTTATTACGATAAAACAGAAAATAAATAATATTTACATTTTCGTTTTGTTAAATAAGGGTGTAACGTGTTTTAAATACATAAATAAAGTTATCATAATTACCTATTGTCCAAGATTGGTTATTTGATATACTACATTGATTATCTAGTAAAAAGGGAGCCATATTAGTATCGCTTAATAATTTGTTGGACAAATATGTTGATAATCCAATATTTGATACCACTGATTCTTGTGATAACCATGATTGTAATGAAAACCCTGAAAGATATACTAGCTATAATATTTGGGTAAATAGTAAGCAAAATGTTAAGACAGCAAATGACATCTATCAATGGAACACTCTTTTATCTGATTGGACGATTTATTCAGTGAATTATACCATAGGTTTAATTTCGAACAAGTGTTTACAAAATGGAAACTGTAACAACCAACTTTCCGAGCCAATCACGCTCCTAATCCACATACAAAGAGAAGGATTTGGCAATGCAATAAAGAAATAGGTTTACAATAAAGTATATTATGCAATGCAATATGAACGAGTTCAATCCTATGGTCTGCTGAAAACCACAACACAACAATAGCACATACCTTCAATATAAAAATCTTTATCCCACTGACATTGAACCTTTGGTAGCAATGTATTTGATATTAAATGGTAAGAGTGATCACAACCAAATGATGACTCTGAACATTCATGTACGTAGATATCAATTAAGTATTTGTCCTCGTGTTGTAAGTCATCGATCAGTAAACTGTAACATACATAGAAATTAGAATAGTGTTAAATGAAGAACTGTTATATCCTATATAATTAATATTCATTAGTACAGACAGTTAGACACTACATAGAACGATGCACAATATGACATTACCAAAGAAAGAATCGACTAAAAACTCTCTAAAATAGATATTGTTAGTAGTTGATACTAATACAGAACAAAAATGTGTTTACAGAATATTACGACAGACAGTTAATACAAAAAAATATAATCTTGTATTGAATGTTAGTTCCAAAATTATGAATTGGTTTTTGAAGTACAGGTCGACATACAGACATAGTTACTCTTGCGTATCTTAATATAAGTACATAATTACTCACTCTAAACGAAGAATACCACCGAAGTTTAATCTTTGATAAACTCCTGCAAATAATATAGATATGGAATTACATTAATCATTTTAAGTGTAATACAATAGCGTTATCAATTAAACAGTAATCTAATGTATTGATAATTATCCTCTAGAAGTCATTCATGATAAAATGCCGTACGATAAATGCTATTAGTCTGATATAAGGATTAATTATCATATGTCCACTACTATTTTTGTCTAGGATACTACATGTATTCATATGTATGTTCAACAACAAAGACAAAAAAGTACATATAATTTAATTACTTAAGAAGTCAGGTTCTGTATATTTCTAAAAATGCGACTGAACAAGGCACATTTGACAAAAAAACTTTATTATATTTACAATTTTAACTCACCAAACGGATAATCCAAAGTAGACATATCCATGCAATAGTTCTCAATACAAGCTTTGAAACGGTAAGTACATGGATTGATACTGATTTCAAAGCTAATGGAGGTTGCAATGTTCGAGTTTTGAAGGCAACATTCAATACTAGAGCAGTTTGTTGAGAGTTTACACTGCATGTTTTCAGGAATACTATAATCTGTTGTAGCAATGCCACATTCTGAAAAGTTTATGAAATATTACTCCAATCGTTAGTAGCAAACTTGCATCAGTTGCAATAGGTATACAATGGCCACGTGAAATTATGTCGCAGCAGACGAAATTTTGAATCATAAAAATACCAAACATTAACGAGCTAATGAAATTGATATACACATGAGTTTATCTTTTGTGTCTGTTTGAAAAATATATTTAATGGGAATTTGAAAAGTGTTCAAAATGCTTCATAGGCTATTTATTCATAAATATCAATTGTAACCGAATGAACAAATAATTAGAAGTAATTACGAACCAATAAATGCACAATTGAGTTAGTGCATGTAGTTTCATTATCTAAAAAATAATAAAAATATGATCTAGAACAATTTCCATCGTACCAGTATTTAGTTGCCCACCATTAGTAATTGTACATCTAGAGGATTTCATAAACCATGATAAACCTAGTTCATCTAATAATATATCAATATATGGTTGTACGAGTATACTGTCTGTCGATAGACCTGTGTTATATTTCCATTCTAACAGTGAGAAATCTGTTGAAAACCAAACAAAGTCATAACACATTCACTTTTAATAAGGTTATGATGTTCATCTTTTATTAAAATTATTACCATTTAAATAAGTCAAACTTAAACAGCCAAATTAAGTATATTGACATGTAGTCACATATCTATATTAAATTCGAGGATGACACAAATTGAAAAGTAATATTGTTAAGTTTTGATAAATATAAAATTCACGGATGACACAAATTGGAAGATCATATTGCTAAGTTTAGATAAATATATAATTTAAAGATGACACAAATTGGAAGGTCATATTCCTAAGTTTAGACAAATATATAATTTAACGATGACACAAATTGGAAGGTCATATTCCTAAGTTTAGACAAATATATAATTTAAAGATGACACAAATTGGAAGGTCATATTCCTAAGTTATGATAAATATAAAATTCAAGGATGGCACAAATTGGAAGGTCATATTCATAAGTAATGATAAATTTATAATTTAAAGATGACACACATTGGAAGGTCATATTTCTAAGTTATGATAAATATAACATTCATGGATGACACAAATTGGAAGGTCATATTCATAAGTTATGGTAAATTTATAATTTAAAGATGACACAAATTGGAAGGTCATATTCCTAAGTTTTTACATACTTTAGGTCTTAATAACAATAATTTAAGATGTACATGTTTAAAACGCTAATTAGTAACACACCACAGAAATTAACAGTGCAAATTTGTTGATGTTATTGCAAAATATATTCAAAAACCTACCTTTGATAGCAAACTGGTCAATCATCTCGTATTCACAAAGATGTTTAGGAAGAATCATCTTATCGAAGATGTTACTATTTATGAAACAGTCAGATCCATGTTCTAAACACACTTGTATATTCAAACTTATAGCGTATTTGTTGGTTCCATCAAATTCATCCAGAGAGTAGCTGAAAATTATTTTTTTCCAAAGACTAGCATAAGTTTTAACACATATAATGCAAATGGGTATCTGAATATAAATGGATATACCGCGTTAATTTGCAAATATTGTTTATTCATTTTTATATGACTTAATTTGAACAAATGATGTTGGTATGAATCGTATACAAGTCACTTTTTGACTATCAAATTAGGATGTATTTAACATACAAGAAAAGAAATATACAAAATAATTATCATACACTAAGACTTAGCAATTATATTTTCAGGAAATAAATTCCTAAACACCAACTATTTCCGAACTCTTCAATCCAAAGAATACCAATTTTTCATTAAACCATGAAAAGGGATATTTTTACAATAATAAATCGTTAAGATCAAATCTCTCTTACCTTATTTGAACTATTCCGTTTATATTAATTTGGTTATCTCTAATAAAACTAATTTCATCAAAGGGTTGCTCATATTTAAACGTGTCAAATTCAAATGTTAGCATTTTATTGCAGAAATCAACATCAAGACTTAATTTATATGAATGCCCGAGAGGCTGAACAGATACGCAGCATTCAACTGTTGAACAAGAAGTCATTTTACAAGTCACTTCATCTTGTGTATTAAAAGTATACCCTGTGTTACAACCTGAAATTAAACCATAATCGTTCACATAGGTATGGGAAAAAACATGGCCTTTATGAAAAAGAAAGGAACAATTTTACAAATGTAGCTTTAAAAAATGGTTACCTACTTAACGGAAATAAATATTCAATGATTATCGTAAATTGTAATACTAAATGGTTTTAAAACATCGTTGTAGTCTGTTATTTCTATAATTGTTTATATATATTTTTAAAGCCCCTTGTCAACTTATTTTAGTAGGATATTTTAGGCGGCAGACTCAAACTCAACCTGTTTTCGAGACATTTTTTAACAGCACTGGTTTACCTTTTCATGGAGAATAGACAACTTCTTCTTCGACGGTGAAAATCAAATTGACATGAAATGTTTTAACATGCAGTGGCTTCGAAATCATGCGCTTATTCTTTTTAGGAACGGTTAGTAAAACGAAATTCACAAATCTATTGTCATTTACCTGTAACACTATCTCCAAGAATACAAGAATGGTCGTTTGTATACAATGCTATTCCAAGATGTTGTCTAAGTCTTGAGTAAGCTAGTGAATTCATATCATCTATAGAACTTATATCGTGTTTATTAAGCCAAGATGATAGAGAAAAATCTGTACGTAGAAACAAAACAATTATAGTTAAATATGATATTGATAGTCCCATTTCATGTGAATTTAAAACACATTGTGCCAATAATCATCGACGAAAAGCTGTTAACGGAAGTGATACTCAGAACTGCCCAGAACCTTGGTTACAACAGAAATATATTGACCTTATAGCTGCAAAAATGTAAGTTTAGATATAAGATTTAGAAAGAATTTTATACAAAAGTGTAAAAAATGTAAAAGTAAAAAAAAACAGACCTGATATGGTATTGAAAGAACTACATATTTGTTGAGGTAGCTTGATATATTCCAAAACTGATTGTTCCATTTCACAAATACCATTTGGCTCTAAGCATACACTTAACTCAACACTTAGTACAAATACTTTATCAGATACCAAATTAAATAATTGGAAACTGTAAATTAAATATAAACATCTCAATGTTTAATAACGTATAGCATCACTTAGCTCTAATTAACACCTATTTTGGGTAAATATATATTCATAAAACCAATGTTCAATTATGTGGTCATAGGTTCTAACCAAGACGTCGCAATGTGTGAACAAACGACAGCTTAAAGTTAAATTGAACCATAGCATGAAGCTAATCGTTCAAGTATTTCAGTCATTAGCTCAGATGCTTCTGAAAATCAATACATGTTTGCCATATTTCGACAACAGGCTTCTAAAAATAAATACAACATCTCCGCAAATTTCAATGATACTGCATGTGTTTTTGATTATATTTACAAATTTAAGAACATAACGTTTACTATCCAGTTTTACCTTTAAAAGCGGCAAGTTGTTGTGAGGTTCAAAATTTGTGAATTGCAAGTCCAACAAAAAATCCATCCCTCTTATTGCATAAAAGATTAAAACTAAATTACTTACTTTACTTTGAATATATCATGCAAAGTGAACTGCTCCATTGTACCATAATCGTAGTTAACTAAACTGATATTATGAATAAAACGTTCAATTCCAACTGTTAAAGTAGCACCACAAATGTCAGTTGAAATAAAGGCATGAATATTTATGTTAAGTTGTTCATTATGTACACAGCATTGTAGTGTAGAACAATCCGAGTTGAGATGACAAGACATTGAATCAAATACATCAATTCGTGATGGTACAGCATTACATTCTGCAAAAATTAAACATATATAATGATTGACAATGTATCTTCAATGATCAATTTGTTCAAAACCAAGTATGGATTTTATCAGACAGCATGTTTTAAAACCATCAAAACCCATCTGTATTCTTTATAGAAGAGCTTAAAAAAGTTCAAATAAATGAGTTAGTTAGTTCCATATGTTGTATAAACAAGATAAACTATCAAAACTTTTTATTTATATCGTCAGCTGTTATTCTGATTATTACGTCATGAATTATCATAATGTTTTGGCTAACAGTTTTTGCTTATGTCAAATGTAACATATAATGCATTATGAAAACCATTTTCTATAAAGCTTCAAAAAACTTAAATGCATACATGTTAAATGCACTCAGAAATACAATTTATTTCTAAGGAAAAGGTATATTCTTTATCAAAGATCAAGTGATAGAATTTACATCAATAACACAAAACAATTACCACTGTTCAATCCTTGCTTCACATATGGTATTTGATCATATAAACATGGCGTGTCCATCAGATATGCACCGATACCCATATTGTCATACAATAAAGGAAGAAACTTGTATGGAATGTCTGATGTTAGATCCAATGCCAATGAAGAACGCCAAGTTTCCAGTGAAAATCCTGAATCAAAAACAAATGAAAGATAATAAAAATCAATGCCAAGTACAATGACAGTTGTTCAACTTGTATTTAAACAATGCTTTGGTGGATACAGTCATAACCGTACCTTTTTAATAATGATGAGATCGATTGGTTCGAAGACCTGAAGGAACGCACTTGTGCATATAAGCGTAAAGTGAAGAAAATGAGTTGAACGTCTTAACACTTAGCATTAAACGGCAGTATCAAATTTAGTCAAAGCCATTTGTCATCTGTATAGATAATCATATACTTCAAAATGAACAATCACATCATTTTAAGAACAAAATACAACATACTAAGTTCAATCGACAAACTATCATAGAACAATCCAAACCATCATTAGGTAGATATAAGAAGTAATTTTCACAAATAATTCATTTCAGGATAAATTAACTAAAATAACATACACTAATTACTATATCAGTATATTTATAATTTGTAAATTAAAAGCTGACATTATTCATGTAATACTACATACCATTTGGAATAGATGCTTCTCCCCATTGACATAATAGTTTATGCAAAAATGTATTATCGAGAATTGAGATCTGCTGTACACATGCTTTGTCATACTCTTCACATATGCTTATTTGTAAGTCGGTGACATATTTTCTTTCTAGGGGTAAGTCTTCAATATGAAACCTTTAACGATACACATAGTAAAAACTTTAACTACATACATCTTGGAAAACTATAAGGTAAGAACTCAATTAAAGGCCATTTTCGGGCTATAAGTTTTTTTTCAGGAGGCTGAATAAATCTGAATGTAGCAATCTGATATAGCGTCCAGGATGGTCGTTAAAATTTGTTTCTTAAACATTGTTTCTACCTTTACAAATCAGAAAGTGAACAAAAAACCAGATGTGTCAAAGTGATATGCAAGTTTTTGTATCATTATGGCCAAACCATTCTATTTTAGCTTCGATTATAAATATATGTATCTCATTTAATAAAAATCAGGTTTAATTTTATAAACCATTACCTTAATCTTACTACTCCAAGTAACCATAACTCTTTGAATGTCCCATATTCATAGTCCAAGAAATAAACAGTTGTTTTGTACCGTTCTATTTGTAAAATCATTTTCTGATCACATGGGTCAACATCTACGGTCACATTAAATGTCATACCAACATTTTTCCAAGGTACACAACATGATATCTTAGTACATGTCTTAGACATTACGCAATATATACCATCATCTAGTGGTATCAGACTGTTATACTGGCATTCTGTAGAATAAAAATCCATTAATTGAAAACTGCGTGTCATTCATGTAGGATGTGAGCCATATGCATTGTGCATACACGATTACATTTTTATGGAAAGCACTTTATATTAAATCAATTGTTAAAACGTATTTCATGCTCACTTAATTTTTATATACATTTATTACACAAGACATTCGGTGTTCAATGATCAAGCAGGTCATGTTTTTCATTTCAAAATGAAACAACTATAACTACACTCTCTTACTCAGGTGTCTCAATAAACAGACAAACCGAATATACATTTAATCATCTCATAATGTGGTATTTTAGACAATGAATATGGTGATAAAAGATCAAATGTTTACCATTTAACCAGCCGTTTGTTGTGGAAAAAGTGTCATCCTGTACTTGACACCTTTCATTTAATAAATAATTGTCAAGTCCAAGTACCGATATAAGCTCATTTTCGTCAAAAACATCATGTTCTTGTATCCACTTTGATAAGGAAAAATCTGAAAAGCAATTAAACTTTCGAACCACGAATAAATCAAATCCACATGTATTAGAAAAATAAGAAATAACAAATTTATGTGTTGTCTATTTGTAGATTACTGCAAAATAAAATGCAAATATCTGCATGCATTAATAGTAATTTGTACCGTTTATGCAAAAGGTACCATCTTATATAAGATATATATAAGATTTAAGAACAATATGGTATCTTCTTTGCAATAAGTGGACGAATTGCTAATGTAAAATATCTAAATTATGAAAGTGTATGACGTTAAAGTAATTTTTATTTAGTTTAAATATCACCCAGCATTGCCATGCTAACAATATACTGAATACTATATATATATATAACGATACTATAAACATAATTGAACTATTTCATCAAAATACCTGGTAGTAGGAAGTCAGTAGTAAAATCACATGCTAGTTTAGGTAGTATTGCATTATTCAAAACATTAACAGATATTACGCAATCATCTGGATTCCAACACACACTAAGGTTTAAATTGATCATGTACTGGAACCTACTCTCTATGTCAAACACTTGAAGTCTGAAATAAATATTTACATCATTGCAATGCATAAAATTCATAGCAGTAATTCCAGTTGAATAATTGAAAAAGGTACACACTTTCTGCTCATTTAAGTTCTGTACAGCAAAGCAATAATACATAAGTATAATGAATATATTCGCCGAAGTATTAAACTCAAAAGTTGCTAGAAAAAAAGCCCATCGTAAATAATTACAAACACTTATTACCGGTAAGCAATCCAAATTGAAAAAATAAGAGCATACCTAAAAAGCACACGCATACATATCTCAAACGCATGATTTTGTTTGACATTCAATATCTCATCATTTATAACGTTTTTGTTATAAAGAAATATTTAGAATACATAAAGTTTACTTACTCAAGGCGTAAAGCACTAAGCCATATAATTTCATTTGTCCCAAAGTTGTAGTTAAGTAGATATACATCGTAATTAAACGTTTCAATTCCAAGTGACATTTTGTATATACAAGGATCAATGTCCATATAGAAATATATATTTCTTCCAATAAAGTTGTCTCTTAAACAACATTCTATTGATGTACATTTGTCAGTTACCGCACAAGATAAATCAGTTGGTAACACTGTAGTAATATTTACTGATAAAGGACATGCGTCTGAAAATGAAACATTTGAATTAGTTGGAATGATGTGTAAATATCAGTAGTAAAACTGAAATGAGGTGTCGATGAAATACTCTAAAGTAACACTATTAACAAAATTAAAAAAGGACTATATATATGTGTACGAACACATTATTTTTTATTCAATCTGAATCAGTATAGAATAACACCCCACTATATTTATTGTCATTATTTTTGTCACTTTTAGTAAGATATGACTTGACGTAACACGGTAAATATACATAACAAACGACATCAAATAATAAGTCCAGTCTAAAAAAACCACTGCATATGAAGACAAGTTCTATTTACCTGTTGTCAATCCTGAAGACGACCATGGAGGACTTCCAAAACTACATTGTTGTGATTGTAAATATCTAGTTATACCCATTTTATCTAACATAACTGAGGACATGTATGAGTCTAAATTGTCATCTACAGTTATTCCAAATTGGTCGATCATATTAGAAAATGAGAAATCTGAAACAAAACAGACACATTCAAACATTCACCAGGACAACAATTCAATGTTAATATGAATAACGATTTTATAACTAAAAAATGCAAGGGTAATTCCACATGTGTGATGTGTATAGAATATGTATAATATTAAAATAGTTAAAACACATATCTACTGCAGGTGTTATAATCCGTATCCAAATGCTAGTAAAAATATAATAAATACTAATTACAAGCGCCAAGCATCATTGCCTACTTAAAATATTATCCATATGTAATTTGGTAATAATACCAATAAATAAAAGTAGTTTCACATTTTGTTAACTATAAGCACAAGTTATTACAAAAATATAAACTATAATAAATCGCATTAAGAGACATTGTTCAATTTACTATAATATTTATAAACTATCCATTTTTGCATTAAAATATTAACATCCACTCTCTTGGCTTTCTTTTGAATAAACATTAAATATTGATATTTACTCATGACCTAAGTTTTCCAAAGCAATATGTAGAATAAAAGTAGGAACAAAAATCATCTTATACAATATGAAATAGTTGTTATAATATTTGCAGGGATTTATTGATTAAATAGGTATGTAATATTAAATGAAATGTATCTTTAAAATATAAAAAAGATTAGTCACCAGGATTGATCTGTTTCATCAGTCCTGAACAGATTCTTTTATGTATCTTGGCATTGTCCAGAAGAATAAATGTTGTACATTTACTTTCATCTAAACATATCTCTACTGATACATTCAACAAATAGACATTATCAATGCTTAGATCAGTTACAGAATACCTGAAACAGTAGACCAAACATATTTATGATAATATGTAAGAAATAACTAATATACATTGTACATCTTTGAAAAAATGCGTATACCGCATGCCACACATGCATTTTAGCAATAATATAATGTATCGTTATGAATATATAGTACAAACGTAAAATATGCAAACCAAATAGTACTCGCTAATAATTTACATTTAAAACGTCGTTTAAAAAGCAACGATGGGCATAATATCTTAGCGAATGTTCAGTTGAAATTGACATTTTTTGCGCCAATTTACTGGTTTTCATAAACAATCTAGAGTTTAAGAAAAAACATGCACCTGAACGTTATGACGCCCTGTATTGAAATTGAATATGTCTGATCATAATCCAAATTGTGTAATGCTGATTCATACTTGAAGTCATCGAATTCAAGTACCAATAAGTTTTGACAAGGATTGAAGACTACAGCAACTGAGAATTTGTAATTAAGTTCACTCCATAAAGTACAGCATTCAAAACGAGTGCATGATTCATCCCAATAGCAATGGGCATTTGCTAATTCAATTGCATTTGTTACACATTCTGAAAATAAATGAACAGACATGGCGAAATATTTCTTTATATAAAACATGTATACTTTTAAGCAACACAATTTTCAGAATGAAATTAAACAATGTGGTTCAAATATGCATGGTGAAATCGTCTTATAAGCAAATGAATAAGCACATCAAAATGTATCACTGCAAATCAGCGCGATACAAATCGTATTTTTGTTGAATTACACTGTCAACTTTCAAGTAGAGTTTCATTCTCTGCAGTTATGATCATATACAGCCAATTTAAAACAAACACAAATGCTTTTGACTTATTTACATACGAAGTTAAAATCCTTAAGCAACTTATAAATATCAGCCATTTTATTAAACAATATTAATTCACAAAAAGTAAACCATACATTCGGTACATAAAACATTCTTTCTCACCTGTTTGTTTTATAATGTTATTATTCACTTCACATTGTTTGTCTTTCAAAAACGAACCAATCTTTAAGTGTTGTAAAGCTAATTCTTTCTCAATAAGGGTCATACTTTCCGCAGATAACTGTCTAAATTTGATCCAATTAAGAGCGTCTGAAATAAGTAAACACTAGTAATGATGATGGTACTTCGACATATTTAATTAAGTCATTAGCATATTGCATGGAATTTAATATATTTAATATATTAATTAATATATTTAAGCATTTTAGTCTATGCAGTACATTTTCGATATATTTATTACAGGAAAGTATAGTTACCAATGTTACATGACTTGTATTGTCCATGTAAACGTATTGGTGATATACTGCTTCAAAGCAAGTCGCATCAGATTTTGTTTGAAATATTGTATACATTATTCACATTAGTTTTAAGCGTTACCATATACAACGTGTTGTATTGTTCACTCAGATGATATATTGTATATAGCAAGGAAAAGTTTATAACACAATACCTTTCGTTATTTCCAAATGATCTTCACATGTAGACTTTTTCAATATCTCATTTTGAAGAAGATCAAAATGTTTAAAGTTGTTACCTTTTTCATCCAATTTTACTTCAATACTCACAGATACAATGAATTCATTTTCATATTCCAAATTAAATATGGTATACCTACAAAATACAATTATGGTTTTAGGGGGGGGGGGTAATCGTTTAATTTTTAGTCTAATATAAATTACAATACATCGTAATAGACATTTACAATCTAATCCGAAGTTGAATATGAAATCTAAAATTGAATAAGTACGGGGGTTTGCTCAAACAAATTTTGGTAATTATACATTAAGCCATACAGTTGCGTATTAAGTGTACATATGACTTGGGTGTATCTATGAATGAGTTTCAATTCGTGTGCTGCACTTATTTACAGACAAAGATAATTCGGGATTACTTGATATTAAAATGAGGTTTTTATAAGGTTGTGAACGTTTGTATTTGTAATCATACGCAACAAATTGTATTAAAGCTATGAGTATTTTTTTCATAAAATTGTCTTCACAGCTGACTGAGGAATTCTAGAGGTACTTTTTTCAGATCGCCAAATTTCCTAGTATGTAAAAATCATCGAGCTCAGGAATCCGATACTTTTGTAAGATTCCATTACCGCAATTATATGTCCTGCGCATTCACGACGTTTACGTATAATTTTGTTTTAGGAGCAGTGGTCCAGTGGTAGAACTATCGCTTAAGGATCGAAAGGTCCCGGGTTTGATCTCCGCTAGGGGCACTGCTAATATTCTTGAGCAAGAAATTAACCTAAAATTGTTCCACTCCACCCAGTTGTAGATGGGTACTGTGAGGGATCGCCTACCTGAGGGTAATTTCAGTAACTAGGAGTTGTCGTACAAGATTGTAAAGTCGGCTGAACATGTAAATGGAAGCAGACTTTAAACCGCACTTTAACTTTAACTTTTATTTTAAACACTTCGGGCACAAACTTGTATGTTTCCGGACGAACAGTGCAGAGGTATAGCGTAATTATCGGTCCTTGATTGGGATACATTTTGTCACCTAAAAGATAAAAGTTATCAGGAAAATTCAAATCCGTTCCAATCAGTCTCATTTATAATTACATGTATACCATGTGTATCCACATGTGTATGGATAGCATGATAACATTTTTCTCGCTCATTAGTTGGTCATTTTTTTTAAACTATGACGTGAATACATGTATAAGACTTAAAGTTTTGATTTCGTTTTCCAACGCTACAACAATAAAAAACGAACATGGCTGACAACAGATTCTACGTAGGATAATACCTCAACCAAAGAATATGCAATTACACACGGTTCTGCTTGGATAACATGGTCTTAGTTCTTTCAAGTTCATGTAATTTGGTAGATGAAGGAGATATTCTTGTGTATTACCTGTGATTTTACAGAAATGTCTACAAATGCGTCTCTTAAACGAATTAACACCATACCTAAGCAGCCAGAAAAAGTACAATAGGTAATAGGATTTTTCTTTGTGTTCTGGTGGTGGTTTAAGAATGAAGGAGCTTTCTTTTCTCCAATTTTAACATGAGAAATAAATATTTAATACAATAACATCATTTTATGTCGAATAAATGTTATCAAATGTTCATTTACATGTGACACGGACGTGAAACACATAGATTAATTATGAATGGTTAAGTTAAATGATAATATCAATTTAAAGGTATCATCAATGGAAAATGTCCCCTTCAAATCACATTATATACGCCCATGCTTCATGTAAATTTCGATACACATACATACAGACAGGCGATCGTGATAACTACACAACAGTGCTGTTGACCATGAAAAGTATATAAACACAGCATTGACTAGTTTGAGAAAACCCCTGACATTTTACAATTGTGGATTTCTAATTACGATTCGGTTTAGGTTGTAAATGTCTATTAGTCAATACAGCTTAGACATAAATATATTAGGAAACCATGAAGTAGAGTGTTTTTGTTAATTTTAATTTATTTAGGCTAGACATTTTACTTATAGAGCATTGTATGAAATGTAGGAATTCAATCTTACACAATAGTTACAAATCCGGACAATGACATCGTTTGCTGTGTTCCCCATTTGTAATTGATTAATTCTACAGTTCGACTGAAGCCTTCTATGTTCACCAGCAATTCAAAGTCACAAGGTCTAATATCCAAATTTATATAAAAGGATTTTCCTATCTCAGAAATATCTAAGCAACACGAAAGATTTGTACACGTGTTGTCAAATCCACATTTGAGTTCGTCTGTCTCTAATATACTTATACTAGCACAATCTGTAAAATATAAGTCAAAACCCGTAGGTTAAATAAAATACAAGAAATGTAATGTGGAAACCACATTAAAGCCTAATTTTTATCAATAGCTGATCAAAAATATATTAAAAACTTTAACGCAAAAATACAAAGGGAAATATTCCATAATAAAGCCAGGTAGAGTTGTGGTTACTTTCTAATTCTTTTTATTTATCCATTTATTTTTATTGGGTTTAACGCCGTGTTAACACAATTTTGGTCATTTTACGGCGTCCAGCGCACCTGACCTAGCTTTCATGGATCCTTGTCTATAACCAGTACTCACCTACCAGTCTATAAGGCTGGAAACTTCTCAATATATATTATCAATGGAGGAAAATTGACAATCCCCGGTGGGATTCTAACCTGTACCCCCTTTGAGACACGAGATTCCAAATCCCGGCGCGCTACCAACTGCGCTTCCGACCCAGGTTTTATGTAATGGTTTGTTATCTTTGTATTAAGTTTCATAAAGATCTGCTTATAAATGGCAGACATATATGGTAAAGAAAAAAGCAATTGTTCACTTAGGCCCGCACGCCCGTTTATTTTGTTGAAAATCCTGCTAAAATGACATACTGCAATTTGTCATTGAGAGTAACACGCATATTTTTCTTTTTTTAATGACATATGCAGCTACATTTTGAAGCATCTGACTTTAATATGGCATAATAGTAGTCAACATATAAAATTATATACACTAGTGTCATTCATAACAAGTTGAGTTTGTTACATTACAAACAGCAATGCTGATAGTTAATGTTGATAGAACAATACTTCTAAACAGTTCATGTATGTTTATTATATCAATGAAATGGTATCTAGTTTCAATCATCGAAATTATGATCAGCATGACAAAGACAAACAAAGAAATCATACCTGTATTGTCACTGGGGTTCAAAATAGGACAAACCGACAATAAATACTTTGAAATACCAAGATCATCTAACAATTTATCTGATGCAAATTCTAGCAATGAATCTGTCAAAATGTTGTTTTTCTCTTTCCAAGCTTGGAGATCAAACTCTAAATAAGTTTTAAAAATAATTTAATTACGCTTAGTATTTAGATCAACTTAACATATTTATTTCTTATTATCTGGAAAGGAATAAATATACATTTCATAATAAGTATTAAACGTAAGTTTATTATACTGGTACAAATCCGTGCTTTTTATGCTCACTAATATTGCTTAACATGTGCTTAAAACAGAATAAAGCCACTGTTAATACGTCAACAGCCAACTGCAATTACTGCGTAAACACACTTTGTATGTATCTCAACATATGTCATTTGTATTTGTAAATAAAGTATAGAAATATCAATTGTGTTATCTTACAAACCTTCAATTTTAAATCCTGAAACCCAATCACATGTCGGTAGTTCTAACTTGGCCTTAGACAGCAGTGTATCACCAAACAAACAATATGTGCTGTCTAAACACACTTTCATATCGAGAGTGGTCAGCATAGTATTTCTGGATTTTAGATAATCTATCTGAATCCTGGAATTAAAATTTGAAGCTTAATAATGGTACATATATTTAAATGTGATATGTTCTATGTTCATATTCATTATTGTATTGATTGTTTATGTTTTTGACATTACGTATCTAATATAAGACAAAATATACAAACGTATCGCGAAAAAAAGATAATATTAATTAATATAAACTTTAGTGAAAATGATAATCTTAAAAAACTAATTAATTCTAATCGAACCATAAAAACAAACCTCATTTCTATAATTCCAAAGAAGTTAATATTTTCAGAAATCCCAAAATGTTCATCTACAGCAATTGTTTCTGAGAACTTATCAATTTCTAAAATGGCAGATAAATCACATGTGTCTATGGTAAGAGACGCTGCTATACTTCGTTTCAATTCATTAATATAAACACAGCACTTAATAATGTCACACTCAGTATTAATATAGCAAGACAACATTTCTGGAAGACCTTCCACTGACGAGATATGAGGACAAGCTGAAATAAAAAATAAAAATTTAGGACGTAGTCTAATGGCTAGGCTGATAATCATTAAATAGCCGAATTCACGTTGGTTTGAATTACAAAACAAATCATGTCGCATCCATAAGAAACCAGCTTTATACGTCTAGCTCAGTACTTGAACTCGGAAACCGAACATGATAGTGACTAAATCGAACTATGTACATTGAATTTGTTTTTAAAAATTGACAACAACGCATCTACCAAAGAATTTTCCCTTCAAATAATCAACAATGTAATCTCACATTTATTTTTATGAAATTTTAAATATCCATTATCGAACCATATTAGGAATTTATTACATGTTAATCAGTCGAAGCTTGCATGCATTGCTTATATCCAGTTACATCTATTTCGATATGACATTTTAATTTCAATCATTTGTTTTTCCAAAGGGTTGCGATTTTGAAAATAATTTGTACATTATCACATTAACATAGCCGAATTGTTTCTTACCTGATGTGAATAATCCATGGACAAATGTATCCGTTCCAAAATAGCATTGTTCCTCTTTAGAGTTCATGAAATTGCTGATACCGATTGTGTTTTCAAACACTGAAGCCAAATCTAACTGTCCGATTTCAGAAAATCCATTTTTAAGAGAGTAGACAAAATCATCAAAACTGAATCCTGCAATACACAAACATTTTTATAAGACATGCAGCTCTGTTGAAACACTTGCACTCTTCATTGCAATGGCAACACGGGTATTTTCAAACACGGTAGCTAGTACCATGCGTAATCCTTAGGTAAATTTGGCACAATTACATTCAAATTAAAAACAAATCTGTATTTGATCAGAAGGTATTAATAAAGTCTAATAAAAAAATGAAAGTAACTGATAACTTGTTATTAATTTAGCCATCATAAAATTTTAAAAGATATACTGTTTGACATAAAGTTGTACTCTTATTTAACTTAATGTTGATGCCATGCCAGAAGCGAATTTCAAGACTTCTACATTTTTAAATAACCATAATACAATAAAACGAACCTGACGAGAATCCATTGTACGTACATCCTGGATATACTAGCCTAAAATCATTGAATACTTCCAATGTCGATTCGCATGTTGTAACACCGTAACATATGTCAACATTAAGGTTTATGGAGAAGGCATGTTGTCCAACTAGATGATATAACTGATATCTGCCCAAAAAAATCAAGTATGTCGTAGATAAGAGCATTTCATGAAGTTAACAATAAGCTTATAGATAGCATTATATCTGTAGCTTGTTAAGAAAAGTCTATATGTCATTGTAACATGAAATGAATTCATTGTTTTGTCAATTACATTATACAACATGTATTTGACAGCTACAGGGGAGTATAAATGTGTGACAAATGCAAAAAATACCTTTATTAATATCTTTAAATATAAGAATGTCCATCGGCTTTAACTGTAATCCGGAATAATTGTTATCAATATTAGTTCACAATTACAATTACATATAAATATACTACTACAATAAATAGTGATAGTATCTCAAGTAAACAACTGTTTCTTTAGTAGCAACAGCTTTTCTAATTGCAACATGTTGTACATATTACAAAAGATAAGTAACTTTACAACATCTCAATTCTTATCTTGAAGTTTTAACAGTAAAATGTTATTATGTTCCATATATATGAAGTAAGTAATGCAACTTAGAAATAGTTAAAACAGATACAAGCTAATTACAATTTAAATATTCATACCTAATTTTGATGAGTCCAAAAAAGTCAAAGATATATTCATTGTTGTATCCCATGTGAGTTAGTGATATTGTTTCCACAAATTTCTCTATTCCAATTGAGATAAATGACTTGCAAGTGTCAACTACAAGCGTCATTTCAAATGATTTTGACAATCTCCCAACATCCAGTAAACAGTTGACTGTTCTGCAGTCCTCTTTATAACGACATGATATACCAAATGGCAATGTCAGTTCATTGTTACTAAAAGGACATTCTGTGCAAATAAAATAAGACAAGTGTCTGAATGTAGCACAGTTTATATGGCTCATGTTAGTTTGATTGAGAAAAAAACGCTTTTCTAATGCTTAATTACGTCCCTACCAATCAATTAGAATAAAGTTTCTTGTACTTTGTGTGGGTTTTGAGTTACGTTAAAACCATTGTTGACTTTTGAAATTCTTTTCTTTTTTAAATTTAGATGTATCTTACTTTAATGAGCATAGTATATGTATTGTGAAAATAACGTGATAAAACAAAGTGTTTTATTAAAAGTGAAAAATCATACTAACAAAATAACTTATAATTCGTACCATTTACAAATCCAGGAGTGAAATTACGATATCTTTTATTTTGGAGAAAGTTTGAAATACCAAGTTCATTCAATAACTTATCAACTAATAGTGAAGGTAACACTGTCATATTAGCTTCATTACTAGCAGCAAGCCAATTATCCAGATCAAAATCTACAAAATGAAAGAAGAATTTCAAATAATTATGTTGTCTTCACACATTGTTGTTCTGTTGGGTTTAACGCCGTAGCAACACATTTATTGGTCATATAACGGCGGTCAGTCAACCTATTCACTTCTCCTGGAAAGGCTAAATCTCTAGATTTAGCTGTTAACCAACTACTAAGCGCATACTTTGTTCAGTGCCTGACAACTGCCCTACATAATTAAAAATCATTGGTAGGAGGGAGAATGGTCGTAGAAATAATTTCATGACCAAGGTTCACGAAACTAGGCCCCTCGTCTTCACACATACATGGCTCTGATGTTTTGGACATATTAACCGCATTTTTCAGATGCATTTCTGTCTTTATCTGTGCTTTAATCGAATTGTACAAAATGCAAGCTAAATACAATTTGATTATTCAAATAAAACAACGTTCAATTAAAATTTGTATGAACAACTTTAGGTTGATAAGTTGTAAATACACTATGACGTGTTGTCATTAATTTCATTCATAATTTTCTCTGTTTATTTCAATCCGATTAATAACACCACTGATTATCCCTACATGAATCTTGCAGGTACATACAAATTCTTTTACAAATTGATCTAAATACATATGTTGCTAAAATAAAGATGCGGAACCCTTATGTACACCAACAACTGGACAACTGCTCTATTTACAAGTCAAGTAAGTTCAACATAGTCAAAGATAAACATATTGTAAGGAGATCAATAATAACCTGGAATTGAAAATCCCCGCAATGATGAAAAGTCTGGTTTGGGAAACCTGTAGTTCAACATCAATGGCAGTTGTATAATACAATCATAATTAGATGAAAGGCAAATGTCAAGTACAACATCAGCAAGAATAGTCTGCTCCGAAACCAGGTCAAACAATCGATACCTACAAATATAACAGACATGTTTAGAACATCTAACAAAACATATTGATGTAAACAGATATTAGGATTGCAGTTCAATCGGCTTATCTAACATAACATTTGTTTTTAACATACTGTATACTTATAAATCGCATGTATTTAGTCTACATAAAATACCTTTGTATGCACACAAATAATTATACTGTTACATTTTCTGAAAACAGATTAATATCAATTAAATTTTATAACTATAAAAATAAAAATGTCGACAGTAAAATGCCATAATATCTAGGATATTAACACAAGAGGGACGTTCATTAAACAGAACTAGACTGTTGTTAAGAGGAAGTGACACACAAACTAGATTAGCGTTCGAAAAGTGCAAAATTGCCGAGCAAAGAAAGATTTGCAGGAGCTTTGCCTGATGACTGTTTGATCCTTAGCGCGGCCTTCACAATGATAGAAACATGGGCCGTAACTTAACGGAATAAGTATATGTGTGCACACATTTCTCTATACTGACCAGCATTGTCTGATACCCGTGTATAATTTTCCAACGCAAATATTACCATGACACCGATTTTAGAGCAAAGCTATTGTTTTTGAAGTGAGTCAAGAATGGGATGGTAGTGGTTTGAACAGATATCGCACACAACTTTTCGTTACTAGGTTAAACACTGGGAACACTCTCTTTCGTTTTATATATATATATATATATACAATATAGATTATTTTGATTACTTCAATTTGGCAACTCCTTGTATTTGAAACAGTTTCCATTCTCCAAACTGTGAAGTGTCCAATACGAAGGAAGACATAAACGTTTCAATCCTAAATGTCAAAAGATTGCTAGATGTGTCCACAATAAATTCAAATGAAAAACTTCTCTTCATAATATCAACTTCAAGGCAACATACTAAACCATTACATCCATTTGTTGGAAGACATTGTATAAAATCTGGTAGATAAGATGGGTTTATCAACTGATCAGAACATTCTGTTGGAGAAAATGATACAATAATACTTACAATGATACAATAAATTAGTCAGACTACTCAAACATCACATAACAATATAAGTTATTATAACTTAATCAGAATATATGGCTCCAATCCATTCATAAAATATCTAAATATAGAAATAAAAAAGCACAATATAGTTTTTCAAATTTTCAAACAGTTTTTTGACCGAACCTAGTTTTACATTGAAACTTGGTATAAAAATGTGTCTTACCTGTTGTATTATCTTTTAAGTTGATTTCACATTGCTGGTCTAATAAATATTGATCTATACCATACATGGTCATCAAACTTGATATTACATTATCAGTCATTGAGTTTAAATCCACATCTAATGTTTCAAGCCATTCATGAATTGAAAATTCTGAAAATTAAAGGTATACATACTATATATT
Source organism: Mactra quadrangularis (assembly GCA_025267735.1). NCBI lineage: Eukaryota > Metazoa > Mollusca > Bivalvia > Venerida > Mactridae > Mactra > Mactra quadrangularis. Next base: position 21,754,895 of record CM046294.1, on the reverse strand, counting down.
CTATTAGAATTTTTCCTATTGTTAAACCGTTCTATGATCAATATTGAGATTTATATTTAGAAACAATAAGTGATCACACTTATTACAAATTATTTGAAATTACAATGAATGGTTTTTTGGCTATCTAAACAGAAAATGAAGAGAAAACAAAGTAGTATTAACAAATGTAAATAATTTGGTACATTATAAGCATAGCTGAATAACTTGATTTTCACTTTGGACATGCTCATGTTAAATGACAAATTGAAAACGAATAAAACTCCAGTATTAGACACGAGTTGTAAATAAGTTTTGACCCGCGTTTATGACTAAGCGTAGAGCACAAAATTTCGATTTTGATTTCGATTTCCGGTAATAACCTTCAATGAAAATTTGATATTTAATATCGATTATTCACCCTAGAAAGAGTAGTTGGCTGATCCGCGTGAAAAGATAAATCGAGAAGGTGTAAAAATCTAAGAAAGCTAATAACTTAAATCGACCCTGCACATAACCTATTTAAAGTGTTGCAAAATGATATAAACTCCTATATGAAAAAGTCCTGCTTACCTGGTAGTATCATTCCTGTACCAAGAGTACAAAACACATTAGGTAGAAACTGGTCCAAAAGTAGGTCAACATTATAAATACAACTTCCATCTGATTCAAAACATATCTCGGCTGTAGCACTTACAATGAAACCATCGGTTGCTTCTTTTATTTTAAAACTGCAATATGCAATAAAAATGAACAATAAATAGGCAATGTTTTCCTAAGCTTCTGGCTTAACGTATCATTTTGTTCCATAATTATAGCTGTTAAACGCTCAAATTATATGGTATTATTTTTGTCAATTTGTTAAAAATGTGTGTTTCGAGTTTAGCTGTGAAGGAGACAACAACTATATTTACAAATATTATCAAATTGAAGTTATAATTTATCTAGATAAATATAAACATACTTACTTTAGCCTGAAAGCTCCAAGGAGATACAATTTGATGTCCTTGTCTGAAAAATTACATATTTTTAATGTTACTGTATTGACAAAATATTTCACAATCAGTTTTATTAGCAATGTAGCCATCCGGCTAGCTCAGTTGGTGGCACGCAAGTTTACTGATCGAGGGGTCCAGGGTTCGATTCCTGGGCGGGGCAAACTTTCGTGGAGCTTGGTTATAAAATTATTTCTACGGCCATTCTCCCTCCTACCAATGATTTTTAATTATGTAGGACAGTTGTCAGTCACTGACGAAAGTATGTGCTAAGTAGTTGGTTAACAGCTAAATTCAGAGATTTAGCCTTTCCAGAAGGAGTGAGTAGATTGACTGACCACCGTTATATGACCTATACAATGTGTTGCTACGGCGTTAAACCCAACAAAAACAAATTTAAAACACCAATTAATTCACATAACATTATCTAACAGAAACATACCTTGGTGACAGATATAATTATAATGATTATTATTAATATATGTACATAAAAATGTACGAACACAGTAAGCCTTACATACACCAACTACTCAAGTTACATACAAAGCGCTAAAAACCTGTGATTGCACAGTCATCTTATAAGACTATATATTAAGCAATGTTTGTCTATCTTAACTAATCTAAATGATACATACCCATATCAAAATCCACAAGTGATTTGCTAACTTGATATTTTTCTATTCCAACGTTGACCATGAAATCACAAGTGTCAATTGACAATTCAAACTGAACAGATCGTTTCAACAAATCAACATCCATACAACATTTAATATTAGTACAAGTATCAGATATAAAACATGATACACTTGATGGTAGTGGTGGTAGTATTAAATCTGCGGAACAATCTGTAACAAAATATGTCGTAATATTAGTTTTGTATAAAATCAAACAAGCTAGTTTATTACCATTAAGTTACCAGTGATCACCCCAAAAATCATATTATTTGTGGTGGCATATATTTGCCATCAGATAGCAACATAACTAATTAGAAAAAGGGGTAAACTAGTTACATAACTAGTTGATCAGTGAACATTAATCTAAAATATCCCTAACTGGTAAGTGTTCAAGGAGTTTCCTAAATAGTTGTCTACTTACGTACATAGTAAACACCACTTAATTTAACTTTCTAGTAATGAAAACAAAAAGCTAAACACTGAACGAATTGTCTAATAGTGGCACTATGAGATGACAGCCTATCAGTATTCAGTTTTGTTGACTAGATTGAAAGTCTCAATTAATTAATAATGGCATTGCATGATTAAAGTTCGGTTGGTGAACACAGATAATAACTTTGTCATAATTTCAGATGGAAGATCATGTTAGTGTACAGGCACACTATTTGTATAAATAATATTAATCACGTTTACCTTTCTTAACATGGTCTTTAAATTTGATAATAAAGAAATTAATTCAACAAAAACATTATTTGAATTGCGATCTTTATACAGTAATTATACAATTAAACAAAATATTCATACCATACGCATGTATTAAAATAAATATGATTTTTTAAAAATGAAACGATTAATAACGATAGGAACAATATTTATACAAACCAGAGTGCCATCCGTCAATGTCAGGTTTATACGGCGTAGATGATCTGTTGCATTGCTGATCTTGAAGATATTGATTTATACCAAGCTGCTTTAAAAGAGGATCAATTAATTCAGATACTAAACCTTGAGCTGCACTCACACCATTTTCTTCAAGCCATTTTTCCAATGAAAAGTCTGTTAAAATACATCGAATGTGTTTTGAATAGAAACACGAAAAATAAAAGGTGAAAACAATGCGTATGTCGCTATCATTTGCGAATGATGTTTGGAAAATTCTTCCTTGATAAGCCGGAAGAAGTATTACATTGAGATAAATATATGAAAATAAACCATCATTTAGTTGTCTAAACATGCGATATCAAACATTGAATTCCAGACTACATTTAAAACTGCTTTTATTAAAATAAGATTATTATCGTAAGAAATATATATTCACAGAGAAAGATACTTAGAAAAATAAATGATTTTTTGTAACATAATGAAAACTGCAGAGGAATAAAAAATCATAACTTGTCATCACATTTTTTTATATATTAACTTTTCATACTATGTCACTCAAACACTTACAATGTATACATTTGGAAAAAATTATATAAATATTACTTCAAATTTTGCCATCCATTTACCTACTCACCTGTTATTAAGAAATTGGAGTCCCATTTACATAATGGTTTACCGATTGTCGTATTTCTGAAGATGTCCACAATCAGCGAGCATGTGTCATCAAAACATAGACGAAGAACAAGATCAATGATGTAAGATCGGTACTCGGGTACTTCCACAATACGATAACTGAAATGATAACAAACCGATAATATATAAACATTGCTGTCATATGTAATGACAACAACACTTTATATATAAACGTTTGGTGATTTAATCGCATTTTGCACATTGTTTGACTTACACCACCAGAGTGCAATGTATTGGTCAATAGATTGTGTAAAGATTAATGCATTTTAGCACAACATGGGATTACAATAAGTTGGTTCAATATAAAGTAAAACATATGTTTTTCTTACAATCTTTTATTGGATTATTATTGATACTTATTTAGGAAAACATTTTACGATTTAATAACAATTGCTGTTTTCAAATAGCACTGGATTACAAAAGATACATCAGTGAATCTCAAAATAAATATAACAATGTCTTAAGTTATAGCAATATAGATAAAGAATTGAAACTAATCGTGTACGATAAATTTTCACTTACTCTAGTCTAACAAGTCCATTTAGGTATAGAGAATTTTCACTACCTAAAACAATTAAAAGTTTCTAATCCAAATATTATAGAAAAATGCATTTGTCATGTTATCACAAACAATTAAGTTGTATATTATATAAAACTACGAACTAAAGAGGAATTATAAAGTAATTAACACTCATACTTCACAAGCTCATACCAATACATTTTTCTATGTAGTGGGTATTAAAAACTCTCATGAGTGTTCGTTTAATCGTGTTAATTCTAGAAAAATGCATTCATTAAAAATAATTAATTACACATGCAAAAAAAATGGATGGAACAAAACAGCATTGCAAGTTATTCAATCCATGGTCAAATATGTTTTAAACAAAACAAAAAATTACACGGTACATCGAAATGAATGTGTTCATTTGCTCCAACTAGCACTACAAGCTACTCTTCACACTTAAAAGTATATAATGCAAAAAAAAAGAGTAATGGTAAAACAAACCCCAGTTGTAAGTCAGCAATGAAATATTAATCTTCAGGTTTTCTATTCCAACAACAAATCTCTGTGTACAGGCATCAACATGAATATATACATGTACACTCCTTTTAAGAATGTCAATATAAAGACAACAATCAATCCCTGTACAATAATCTGGTATATAACAACTCACTTCATCCGGTAATATCACTGGGTTGATATCTAAAGGGCATTCTGTGAAATGTGAGAGAATGTGTAATAGTTCACATTTAGGCATACAATGACATTTTTAAGATATTCCTAGCACAGTTGAAAACAGAGGATTTTAACCAAATGTTTGTACAAAAAGTTTGTGACACTTTTAATGTGGTTTAATACACATGAAAGTACGAAAAGAATCATTTAAATATCATTTTAGAAAACATGCAATATCCTGGTACTAACAAGAGCAAAACTGAAGTTGATGAAATTTAAAACAATATTGACTGTATTTTAATGTTAAATTCATGTTTTCCCAACTCTTATTAAAAGGCGATTCGTTATATTGAGTAACCTGCTATGATTACAAACATTGCAAATATTTTGTCATGCTCTTGTATCATGATATGGCAACAAATAATGTGTTAACGCTTCCTTGTGTTCTTTAATACTCCACATCAATATTTGTTTGTTCAATATGAGTATACCATCATCATTGTTCAGTCCATATATATGTTTGTGGGTAAAAATCTAATTTGTAGATATTTTGTATTTCTGAATGATACAATAGCGATGTGCTAATATTATGTTGACATAAAACGCATTGGAAATCGTTTATAAATAGCTGAAAATGTACTTACGGTTCGCCCATCCGGATCTCGAGTAAGGTGATACTCCACCGTCGCATTGCACACTCTGGAGATATTTAGCTATACCCAGTGTATCAATTAATCCAGCAATTAACACGTCAGTTAATGAGTCACTTAGTTCTTGACCCTTTGTTTCAAGCCAGGAGGACAATGAAAAATCTGTAATTGACATGATAAAATAAATTTGTTACATATTACAGGTCATATTCAACTAACATTTTTTTCACAAAGAGCAGACGCATTGCAAAATGCAACGGTCTTATATGACTTATGTTGTATTATAAAAATGGTCATATTTGTCCTAATGACCTAGTGTCAAAATGTTAAGTCTGTGTATCTTCTATGCAATTGTATTGCTGCAGAAATTGCAGTCAAATTGAACGAACATGAATTGTAAATAGCTTTCTAGTTTGTTTTCAGGGTGGTCAATTAATCATTCTAAATAACCATAAGAAAAATTTGATAATTGCTGAAAGTCATCCACAATGCACTTCTCAATACAGAAAAATAGATATTTCTATTCGAGCTGTAAGTAGAATAATGTCGAATTCTACAAGATAACATCACAGAGAAATATCTACCTGGTATAACAAATCCCTTGTCCCAATTACAGAAAGGTTTTGGTATTGACGATTTGTCTAATATTCTTTCTGTTATATCACACGATGCTCCGTCTTCAAAACAAATTGCAACGTCGGTCGTAACGACAATCTCATCATTGTCTGTATCATCAATCAACACAATCCTGTAAAGAAATCAACATAATATGAATATTGCAATTGTACTAAACATTTATAAATTTATGTTTGTTTTTTAAAAAAAAGAATCTTAATACAATAGAATAGTCAAAACTTTCAGTAAATTCTGTGTCTTTAGGCACTTGCATACAGCTTGCTGCTACCACAAACAACCTTTGTCAAATAAACTCCTGCATTGTAACTGTATAAACAGTTGATTTAATAGTCAACACAGTGTTTCAAATGTATTCAGAACGCGTAACTTATTACCTGCTGAAGTTAAACAAAAATGTAAAACAAAATAATTTAAGACGTACCTTATTTGTAGTATACCAAATATATCAAATATGTGTGTCTTTCCTATAATACAAAACAGATTTATTATGTAAGGTTCTTTATAGACAAAATTATAAATATCATATTTGTATGCATTGCAAAAACATAACGTTCACGATAGATTATCTATAAATCAAAAACAGCATTCAATTACTAACTACTGTAAAACATGTTATTTCATGAAATATAATCGGTAGATAAAAATAATATCTACATTAACTTCTTCAGTGCATGAAATTACCACAAAAAGTGTAATCCAATGAGAGGGTAAAAATGAATACTATTACCAAATATTTGTTGCAATTGATAGCGGTATCATTTAAATAATTACACAAGGGATGACGTACAAATCTTACATAATGGCAAAACAAATGCGAAATCAAAGTTTATTGAGATATGCTTATATGTATACCTTTATTGATATAGAGGCTACCGTTCGACATACGCTGATTGTCTTTAGCTAAATTAGCTATGAATAGCTATCCTTTGGATTGTTGTCCCTCTATTTAAAAGAGGCTAACTTAGAATAAACATTATAATTTTTTATAAGCGTCATTAAATTTAAAATGCCATTACTAAAAGGAACCTTACCAAAATCATAATCGATCAACGATTGGTCTATTTTGAACTTCTCAATGTTTGCATGTGCAGTAAACTCACAGGCATCGATACTTAAACCAAATTGAAATGTCCTTATTTTCGGAAAGTTAACACAGCAGGTAAATGACATACAGGTGTCGTCTATATGGCAACTGATACCATTTGGTAAAGCTGGAAGATTTATATTTTTGGAACATTCTGAAAAAGGATAATATGAAGCATATCGGTTTATAAACTAAAATGTATACCTGAACGCTACGAACATTTTAAGTCATGCACAACTAAAGTTGATCAAGACTTGTGTGTCACATGTTGTCTACATAAACAGAATGAATACAGATACTTAAACTATAACACAAATTTTTTCGTAACAAAAATGGCATTACACGTAAAAGCAGAGTTATTTCTTGATATCCATTCGCTAGTTAGCTAGCTAACAAACCCTTGATACAAACATGAAAGTGTTTAAATTACTACCTGAAGTCCATCCATTTTGTGTTCCCGATACTAGTACATGACATTGTTCTTCTAGTAGATATGGTTTTATTCCAAGTTCTTCAAACAATAAAGACAACATTACGTCATCAAGTTGACCAACAAAATCTCCAACTTGATCTTGTAGCCATGATGTCAATGAAAATCCTTAAAAAAGTTAATATGTTCAGCTACAAAAATATAAGGATGGACATAAAAACAATAATTTGCATATAGCATTTATAGCTTTAAGTGCATTTATTACTTTTTTGAAACAAGCACATATAATATCGTCCTATTTATATGCGCATGTGTTTTGTAGGGACAATAATTAATTTAAGCTTGAAATAATAATTTACTTTTGTGTTGACTCAAAACACAGGTTGTTAAAAATGCCGATGTCTGGCTATTTTAAACGAAAATTTTCACTGATTTATACATGTATTTTGAAAATGTTGAAAGAGAACCAAGATGGCTTAAAAAGTTAACAAAGTAAAGCTAAGTAAAGTTAACTTTAAAAGGTGACATTAACAATTGAAGCAGTGGAATCGTAAGATCATGTAAAGAAATGTTGCTAAATACATTAAGGTATTAGCTTCTGAACTAAACAAATGCCTGAAACCGAATCATAATAGTATTATAATGAGTTTACCAAGATGCTTCATATAAAATACTACTAATTTTACAGATGGTGAACTAAAAGTACATTACCATTGATCTGAAAACTACCATCGAAATGACAGCCTGGGTTTGGAATAACTACTTCATTCAAAATTGATTCACTAAAGTCACAAGTTGATTTATCAAAACATACAGACGTCCAAATCGTTACTATATATATTTTGCTGGCTTCAAAGGCATCAATTTTGTATCTGAAATGAAACATAAAAGTTTTATCATGTTTTACATTTCAAGTATACAAACGACAATTTTATTAACGCAGATTCATACGAAGTCCTAGAAGTTGTGGTCTTTTTCAGAACAAACCACGCTGTAGGCAATATGTACAGATGTCCATTGCTAACCATCGTTAAGTAATTAAGTAAACATATTTTACATGCACTGTACTTATATCTATTTCAAAATCTTTCACTGTTTTTGTAAACATATATTATGTTAAAATTACGGTAAGACGATATTTTTCGATATAACAAAAAGCCAAATCAGAGGAACAACAGGCATATCTACGTGAACCATTATGCCAATCCAGTCTAAATTGTTATGCATGTTACTTAAAATTACCTAAGTTATTAAATACACCTATTATTTAATTTTATAAAAATGCAATTATAATAATGATTATGTTTAATGAAATTAAACTATCACAATCAAGACCTTATTTATTCGACGGCTGATTTATATTTGAATAAAGATATTAAATCAAGACAAGTACTTACTTTACATTAAATACACCATTTATACTGAATGTATCAGGTGTTCCCCATTGATAGTTGATCAAAGAAATAGTCATCACAAAATTGTCAATACCCAAAGTAAGTTTGTAATTACAAGGATCTATTTCGACATATATGGATACAGAACGTCCAATAAATGGTACATCTATACAACAGTCGATAAATGTACATTTGTCATGTATTGTACATTGTATACGATCTGGCAATGATGGAAAACGTTCAACATCTAGATCAGTACATTCTGCAATTAAAACATCAATATGCAATAACTGATAATCAGATGGAAACGTATCTAAAACATTAGATGAAAATGTTTTACTGATATACGGTAATCAAATACTTTAAAAATACTAATTGTTTAACCAAAACAGTGGCACAGCCCTTAGATTTTGTAGATTCATGCATTTATATCAGTTTCAAGAATTAGACTAACTTATGTCAAGTCGATAAATACTGTTAATTATACATCAATGGTTTATTTGGTTGTTTTGATATTCAAATACAAATGCCCAAAGATGTTTAATGGAAGTATACGAGTCTATAACATACAATTGATCAAAATATATTATCAACATATTACCATTTATCCATCCGTTAATGTTATTGACTAATTTATGTTCACATTGATGTTTCTTCAAAAATTTTAATACGCCTAATCTTTCCAGTAAATTATCTGCTACTGCCGGAATCAAATGAGATGTAATATGACTACCAGCTTCATCAAGGAATGATTCCAAATCAAACTCTGAAATGTAAAACTGTTTGTGAGAGAAGAGAATACTAAAAATAGTATTGTACATGTTTTATGGGGTAAGTTGATATTCTATAAATTCTAGAAATATGTTTAGATCAGTACAATAATACATTGTCTAAACATTTGCTATAAAACAAAGTATCTGTGCTGATAAATATTATTGGGATATTATCCAAAAGCAATTATACATACTCTTCAGAATTATATTAAATAAATGCTTTGTACTAGCAATCATAACAAAAATACACTATTTAATCAACAGATAATAGGACAGTACACGGTGCTTATGCGCTTGTGGATTTATCAGATTGTCATTTTTATATATGTATACATGTATACTATCAAATACATCTCGTAACTTTGTTATAGAGAACAAAACAATCTAGTAAATAAAAACAGGATTATCTACCTTGAAGTCCTAGTTCCCAATTACATCCAGGTTTAGGAATTCTCTGATTGTGGAACAAAACAATATCAGAATCACATTCCGTTGATTCCATGCAGATAGCAATTTCAAGAGTTACTAACAATTCTTTCTCCGTTTCTAAATTCTTAACGTTGTACCTGTGAATACACAAACAAAGAAATATATCTTAATATGTTTTATGTAGGCTGATTAAACATGTTATGAATGCTTGTTTTTCGGAATGTATATATTTTATATGTATTATGTGACAATAAATTATAACATACACATCGTGTTAAAATGGTTTCAAAATGGTTTCATTATTACTGAGTTTCTTGCAATGTTATAGTATCATATCGTGTTGTACAAACAAACAAACTTTTTAATTCATAATTACTTAAATAGTTGTACTCACGATATTTGCAACACTCCAAACAATGTAAACTTCTGTGTAGATCCCCACTCGTAGTCTAGCAATGAGATATTGGTTCCATAGTTTTCAATTCCCAAAGATAGAGTATATGAGCAAGTGTCAACAAACACATGTACTTGAAATGATCGTTTTACGAATGGGACGTTAATACAGCAAGCAATCCCTGTACAATAATCAGGTATATAACATGTCATACTGCTCGGAAGACTAGGCACACTAGCTATCGATGAACATTCTGAAAATATTCAAATTTATCACAATTAATTTTACAATAACAAAGAAACATGAATAAACAATACTTAATAGTTAAGAATAACTATGTCGGTAAAACAAAAATGAAAACAAATGTAAACATACCATTATTCCATCCAGTCTCGTCTCTAACAAAATGTCCAACATCTTCTTTACACTGGTCATCTTTCAAGTATTCAGCAATGCCTAACTCATTTAATAGCTTTTCTATTGTATAATCTTTTAATTGATTACCAATTATACTAAAATTGTTGGATGCCAGCCATTTGTCGAGAGAATAATCTACAATAAAACACGTCAATATATCTAGGTATCATTACTAACAGATAACTTGAGGAATTTATAAAACTTTGGCGTGATCACTAAAGTAAATTCTTACAAAAATATAGTATTGCAATAGAGCTGTTAAACATTCTTAAAAACGGTCGTGTACAGTATTAGAATGCCACTTCTTCTTGTGATTAAGTTTTGTTAGATGCATTTTAACTAATTTTTCTACAGTAAATACATTTGATCAACAATGGACTATGTATAATTATATTGGCCAAATACATGATGCTAAATCGGAAACGTTTCATAAAATGTTTCCCAATTAAGATGGGATCACATGATCAGTTTTCCTGTAAAACAGTAGTACATGTAATAGTTTAAAAAGAAGAATTGAAATTATTATTTTGTATAATTCAGTACATCATTTATATCACTTTACGCCCCTTTTACATGTATGTAATTTTTAATTTAAACGCATATCATTACTATCCACGTTTTTACCACAAAAAATACTATTGGGATGTTACAAAAAGGCAGTAAACTGATAGAATCAGTAAATTGTATAGTACATGTAACTATGGAATTGCAAATAACGTAACCAACTTAAAGAAAACTGTAGACATGCTTACCTGGTATCTTGAAATCAGTGTCCCAGTTACATAACGGTTTTGGAACATACGCATTGATGAGTGCAGGAACAGTTAACATACATTCATCTTTTTCAACACATATACTAATATTCACATTTACTATAAACATTTTTTCACTCTCAATGTCGTCTATCTTAAAACTGAAACAGTATATAAGATACTTGTGTTAACTTATACTTATATTATGTAATTATTTTAACAATAATGAAACAATGACCATGAAAAAGATGTGTAAAAACGTATTTTCTTATGTTGCTAGCAATTTAGGTTTTTTACTCTCATTTATGATTAATTATGCTATAAAAGCAATACATGCTAGAGTAATAGCTGATATCAAATTTAATAACATTATTTGAAAACACACTGAAGGAAAATAGTCTTGTTATAGATATGGATAATGAAGTCAATTAAAATTAACACTTACTCAATTCGAAATATTCCAGCAAGGATGAAATGCTCCACATGACCTAAAAAGGATCAAATATTCCAATGTGTACATAAAGGCTCATTAAAATCTAAATTAGTAAATACAAAAATGTCAGTTAGAACAACAAAGTCACTTCATGTGTTAGCAAGAATAGCATGTACACAAAATAATTAGAACACCATTTTTTTTAATTAAATGCTTAGGTCGAATTACATTATTTTCATTTGTGTTGTCTCTGTTCAGAAAAAGGTAACGATGTTGCGTATAATAAAGATACGGATTGTCACCTAAGTATTATTTAAGGCCTATTGCTATTACTATCTCCTGAGTTTGGTGATTTGTAAACAGGTAGATTATTTTTTTGACGGACGTACAGTTCAATGCTTAATTTCAAAGCTGCATTGAATAATGATATAATGTTTCAATACTTGTAGATTTTAATGCAATATATTGCACTGGAAAGAAACATTTTAATGAACTTTCGAAATATAAGAATTTAGTACAACGTATAATATATATACTTACAACATGATACAACATTTGCATAAAAATCACAGTGAGTATATTTTCACTAAGCTCTTTGACTTACCAAACTTGTAATCTAGGAGTTGAATTTCTTTTTCAAGTCTCTCAATACCCATAGATAATTTATACGAGCATGTATCGACATCGAACTTAATATGTACATTCCTCCGAATGATATTAACTTGAACACAACAGTCAAAGCCAGAACAGTAATCACTTAGTTTACAAACTATTTCATCTGGTAGAGATGGGAGATCCAAATCAATAGGACATTCTGAAATATATAATCATGAACCTTTTTAATGGAACGGATTGCAGGGACACATTAAAACTTATGCAAATTAACTAAACTTTGCATGAACGTTCATTATACATAATTCTTTCAGTGAACATCGCTAGTCCTTGCATATTTCTTATGCACCCAAGGTTACAATAAAGATATTGCACTTCATATATCAAGATGTTTACATTCAACCAACAATTTTCTGAAAAATGTGAAATAGGAAAACTACATATTCTTTTTCTGAAACTATACAAAATATTCACTGATGGATGAATGATTCTTCCTATTCACATTAAAGGCATATCATGCCAAAGTTAATGTACAAATTTACCAAGGTTAAATATCGATACCAACACTTAAAGAAATTGTGTTTCTCGAAATTGATACACAGATGATGTTAGTCTGAAAATGTGCTAATTACACAAATTTATCAGTAAAACAACCCACAATAAAACGATATATATAAAGTTATCTATACCTGACTGCCATCCGTTGACATTGCCGTCATACGCAGGGTCATCATGTGAACATTGAGTTTCCAGCAAGAAATCTTTTAGTCCTAACTGGTCTAGTAATGTATCTATTACAGCTGATGGTAAACTATTCTTGATATCATGTCCAACATCACGTAACCATGAGTTCAGTGAAAAGTCTAAACGAGTAGTAATGATTAGATGATAATATGTAGTAAATTAATATGTTATTTAAAATATACCGTAATATTTAGGTAAAAAGTCTTTATATTTGTATTTTGTAAAGTACATATGTACAATTGATTTAATGATTCGAACGTTTTGACTGACGTTAACATGGGATTTTACATAGCATTATCAGACACAAACCATGAGCAAAGTCAGTATCTTTAAGTAGGATGCAACATATCTTACCGTGATCATAAATTGAATGAAGAAATATTCTTGTCAACATCTTAACAAATCCCTTATATGCATGTATATACGCTGAATAACAAGTGTATACATTACAGCTGTATGTTATAATAGTTATAATATGAAAAAAGTCAATAGAAGCTTATAACAAACCTTTCAAGTTGAGTTGAAAATCCAGATTACAAACTGGTATTGGGATAATTGTGTTATCAAATATTTTCATGTTATCCAATTGACAACTAGTTTTAGAATCAAAACAAACAGCGACGGTGACATCAATGATAAATGTTTTGGCCATCTTTTGTATTCGATATCTACAGTATAAGAAGTAAAAAATTTGTAATGTATTTACCTATAAAAATACATATTCGATATGCACTAGTGACCTAATAAGTACAAATACACGATTATATCTTACTGGTCACTGATAGATTACAGAAGCTATCCATAATTTAACAAAAGCCGTGGACTGAAAATATATGCAAAGTCACTAAATGCACATACTAAGGGGATATTTTGGTAGTTTAGAAAAAAATACTTGTGACCCAACACTCCGATATTATAACTAAAATTAAGTTTGACTCATACGTGATAGCACTTTATACAAATATTAATGTAGAGACTTTTTTTCCTCATTATGAATATGCTTTGTTTGTCAAATAACGTAGGGGATGAAATTATCGAACTTTGGAACATATTAAAAATTATCAATCCAGGGGCCCCATTTCGATCTCCTGCTGCCATCATTTCACAATCTTTGGTTGTTCATTAGACAGTTTAGCAGTCGGCAATTTGATGACCTTGTCTTAACCTTCAAATTATTTGGTTAATATCACAAACTTGCAGGCCTGTAGAATCATAAACTATTTTGCCAGAACACATTGACTCAGAAACAATAAGTCATACGTTGTTCTTTACTTAATGTTATCGAGTTTCAACTAAACAACACTATATTTAAATGTTGCAGTCACAATAATAATTATAAAAGTGAATGCATAAACTTGTACATAAGGTTTAGACTTGTGGAGTACAAAACATGATTAAGAAGCAGTGGTAGGAGGGAGAAAGGCCGTAGAAGTCACTCTATGACCAAATTTCACAAAGTATGGTCCACCTGAGAATCAAACCCCGACCCCTTAATGAGTGTACTTGCGTGCTACCAACGTAGCTAGTTTGGTGGCTTACTTAAACTTATACATAAGATTATAAGAAAAAACGAGAAAACATAATTACCTAAATTTTATAATCTTAAGTAATGTTTCCTCTTCCCATTCCCCTAAATTATAATACAGTAAATGAAAATTTATAGTTTGGTAATGTTAATGAACAAAATATACATATAAACAATCAAACATTACAATCGCATATCATGGCTCTTAGAGAGACGCTATACCGTTTTTGGTTTATTATTTGTAAATGATAAACATTTTGTGTAAACCTAGAATCAAATCAACATAATCTTATGAAAAACAATAAGAAATGTGTCAATACAAATCTGCATTAAGAAACTGACCACCTAAACGGTGCCATTCATTATATGCTTTGGTGGTAAATAAATATTTCAATCACTCTGAAATCAACACTACAATTCACTGATATTCCATCCCTTTTACTCAGAAATGCATTTACAAACCTTTGGTAAGTCACGTACTGCATAAACAAGTCGTTTATGATAATTAAAGCTAAAAAACTTAACACACACTGTTTGTTGTGACCTTATCATGTAGCAAAAGTATATGTACATCAAAAATAAACATTGTTTGTCAGAATAAGAAGAAAATGTATATATATAATATACGTACCCCAGTTATAGTTCAAAACAGATATATTAAACTTCAATTTTTCAATATTTCCATATATTCTAAAGTTACAGAAATCAACACCAAAAGAAGCATGTAATGTTCTTCTAATGTAATCAACAGTAATACAACATTCAACTGAAGTACAGGATTCTGTTACATGACACACAGCAAACGTTGGTAAATCAGGCATTGTCAAGTTCACGCGGGAACAATCTGAAAATCATACTCATTTATGCTCATTTTGTTGGTATGGTAACAAAAAAGAATATGCAAATGTATATGTAAAACTACCAGATATCCAGACAGTATGCATTAAAGTTTTATATATCAACAAAGTTAATTACTCAGTCACGGTTGTTTCCTATTCATGTTACGAGGAGAAGGAAAAGTAATTATCCAGTCAGGAAGCACTTGCTATTTAAGCGAGGGATACCGAACAGGTTGCGTATTATTCTCAACCTGTGACATTTGGTGCCCAACGTGGGACAGTAACTTCATAAATTTTGTCAGTTGAGAAATGTATGTACTAAAAACAGCTTTATTAATAATCAGGGATTCTGAAATTCAAGACGAATTTCCAGCTTGTGAAGGAGTATGTCACGGTGCTTACCTGTTAACATATTTTAGTGACGGATATGTAAGGGGCTACATAGCTCAGTCGGGAGAGAACTCATCTAGCAAGCCAGGGGTAAGGGTTTCGAGTCCCTGTTGGACTTTATACTTTCTCAGCCCGTGACAATGTTAACTATGGAGAGACATACAATGCAATTTTAAAAGTGATTATTTTAACTAGGAAATCGCAGTAAATAAAATAAGACCATTGGCACTCAAAAAGGAGATTAAATTGTCATAAAAAACAGTTAATGATATTGGTGCTACGTGTTGTTAAAGCCATAATACTCAGCAATTAATATAATACCATTATTCCAGTTGTCGATAGCATTTGAATACGTAACATCATTAGCTGAACATTGATCGTCTTTTAGAAATTTCGACATCCCGGTAACTTCAAGTAAAAATTTAATAGCGTCTCCCCAGAGAGCATCTGTTGGTTTCAGATTGTTTAAACCATGGTTAGATAAAAAGGATTCGATCGAAAAATCTGCAAAAGAAAGAATATGTTCAAGGAATGCAAATAGTGGCCTATTCTTGGTAAGTTTTACTATTAATTTGTAATCCAGGTGTACTTACATTTTAACTCAATTACTCATACATTATCAAATGCATCAGGAAAATGAGATATTTTGATTATTCCACTGATTGCTAACTATCAAACTTGTTTCAATAACATTGTTTATCAATAGCAGAACGTTAAGCAATATTGTACACGTTGTATAAATGAAAGTGTTGTTTACTCGTTTTTTACAATGAAAAATATTTAACATATGTTTACCTGTCATGTTTACAGACATATCACAACCAGGTTGAGGGACAGTTGTTCCTTCTAACAAAGACTTGTCAAATAGACATCTTCCATCTCGTTCCATACATACAGCTACACTCAGTGATAACACAAATACCTTCTTGTTGGATGGTTTCTTTATTGAATAACTATAAACATGTGCACAATTATTATACTAACGAAGAAAACAAAGTGCAATTTCAAGTATATCATTAACCATATGTATGAATGCAATCTAACACCTAAAGGAAAGAGGGTAGGATAGTTTGTTGATATATTCTACCAGCAGTTTGTTATGTAGCCAAAACAGAAAATTAACTCATGAAGTTAATTAGAAAACATATATCAATAATCCGAACTGAACGACATAAGGGGATATTTTGTATGCTTATTAATTTAATTAAACGATTGCAATCTGAACCGAACGTTAATTTTGGGATCATTTTAGCTACTTAATTGGTAACGATAATATCTAATTAAACATTTATCATATAGTTAAAGTATACTTTACGTGAAGCGAATGATGTCTTTGATGCTAACTGTTTCGATTTTACCTATAAAAAAGATAACATAAAGTATATGTGTATTTATATGCATATGGAATAATATAATCAAGTGAAAGCAAAATATTTAATATTTAATTAATATTTATATTGATTCAAAAAGAGTACGTCCTATTATTCATTCTCTACACTAAAATCAGATACAGGGTGTCCAAAAAGAAAGTTTACAGTTTCACACCTTCGTCATTTTATCAGTTGTTACGTTATATTAATGAAAAATATACCATTTTAAAGTGGATATGCTCAAGTTTTACATGCACATTTTATTGACACGCTAGAATGTTTGACATCGCCATATAATGACATCGGGTAAAAACTTGTTATTTTCAAGATGACGCGTCTGACGTCTGATCAGCGTGTTAACTGTTTTTATCATAAAACATTTTTACGAAAGTTAAAGTGTAGCAGACGCGCAACGAAAGTTCAAAAATATGTATAAAGGCATAAGCATGGGTAGAATGATTATATTCAAAATTGTCTGGAAGTTTGAACAACTTCGAACTGTAAAAGATGCACCAAAGTGGGGTCCCTTGACCAGCAGAAGTGAAGAAAATGTCAGTGCGCTCCAATACATGCTTCAACAAAGTCCAGAAAAATCTGTTCAAAGCGTATCATCAGAGATGAATGTCTCCAAAACATCTGTACATAATATTATAAAAAAAACCCTGAGAACTGTTTCCGTATCAAGTACAAATTATGCAAAGCTTATCAATAACTGATCAAGTGAATAGATTTGCATTTTGTAACTGAGCCACTGATGTTGAAAATTACGCCGACATATTTCAAGATGTTTGGTTTATGGATGAGTTTACTATTGTACGGACATGTTTGCAAGTAAATTATGAAATTTTGGTCAGCTGCACAGCCCCATAAATTTGTAGACACTTTTGTACAAGTTTTGACAATTTCAAGGAGGGCGTGAGAGAAGTGAGTGTCAAAAAGAACAACATGTGGAAAACGTTATCAATTACTAATTTGACGTCAACCACAAAAAATTGTAATTTTAGTAAATTGGAGTTTTCATGTAAAGTATTAGACCAAATATATTACAATTGACAGGGATAAAACTTACATCTATTGTCTAAACATGTACAAGTTTGTGATAATCTAGAAGAGTATTAACATGTTATAAATTAGCATCAAAACTGTAAACTTTCTTTTTGGACACCCTGTACTTTATTATTTTGCCAAATTATTGGTATTTTTTTAATTATGTGTATTGATAGTATACTTTACTGGTTACAGTATTCTAAATCCATCATATTATTACTACACATATCTAAATTATACCGTCATGTATTTATTTGTAAATTCACATCTCCACAAAAATATACTTACCCCATTCATAATCAAAAAGAGAAAAGTTGAAAGACAAATTTTCAATTCCACCAGACACGGTATAATTACAAAGATCTATATCAAAATACGCATGAATAGATATTCCAAGTACATCAATATCCATACAACAATCTATACCAGTACAATAAGTAGGTATATGACATGTTAAACTTTCTGGTAACTTTCCTGGTAGGTGTACAAAACTCAGAGGACATTCTGAAATAAAAACATATAAATATTATTATAGTTTATACAGTTTATGGGCAACAATTAAGTTAGTCTTTACCTTACACAAATATTCTTACACGATTTAGCTGTTTCTTACCTTACACAAGACAATTCTTACATGATTAAGCTGGTTCATACATAACACATATATTCTTACATGATTAAGCTGTTTCTTACATAACACATATATTCTTACATGATTAAACTGTTGATTAGTTAACAAAAACATTTTTACACCACCTATAACAATTACACCTCAGAATATTTAGTATTGCAACAGTGTCCTTGTTTCAAGGAAACATTTAAGTTTTATATTTGATTGAACAAAATATACAACATATCCACTATGACTTTGATCATTAGAAAATAATATATCTGTCACCTTTGCACCTAAAAAAATGTCTAACAAAGCATAAGGATTGAGGATGATAAATATCATGTGTAAAAGTACGCGCAATTTGTCGTGAACAGTATCTCATCGCTACTGCCTTTATATTACTGAACGTCAAGTCACTACAAGATAAATCATAATCATACGTACGGTTATTCCATCCGTTTGATTCAGGACTATACGGTAAACGAGTTCGATCGCACGGAGTAGAAAGCAGAAACTTGTCAATTCCCAATAGTTTAAACAGTGCTTCCTGGCCGGCTTGCTGTAAACCATTCTCCAAATCACCAGCAACTTCGGAACCTTTTTCCTTAAGCCATTCATCTAATGAAAAATCTAAAATAAAGTAATATATATGTTTTATATACTATCAAACTTTCTAAAACATGTTAGCAGCCATCTGGATACATGATATTTATGTCGTCGAAAACACAAGGGAGTTGAAGACTATGATGCAAAGTAATGAAAAGTAATATCACATTTACATACAAATTTGTATTTGTTTTTATTGCTACTGAGATGATTTCTTTCTATTTACATTAGGAATACTAATTAAAAATTTATCAATTGTATTCATGCTATACAAGACACGTGAAGATTAATTTATGTTACTGTCGTTACTGACTTACTTCCAATATCTGTCCACGCTCCTAAATCACATGCAGGAATATGTTCGTTGTCGAGTAGATGTATACCATCAGGTGGTATACAGAAACTTTCATCATCGATAGGTATACATGTATCAACTTTTAAATCAACAATAAAACCATCTTCATAACTATCCAACATAAATCTGTAAATTAAAGTTAAAGTTAATGCAAGGGTTTTGAAGTCTACTTTATGGTATAACTATTAAGTCGACTCTTGACATTAACTTCCCAGATCATCGAATAACACACCAACTGTTAACACACGGCGTAGATTGCAGCCACAGTATACAGTGCATGACCCTAACAGGTACCCATTTACACCTGGGTGAAGTGAAGCAATTGCAGGTAAATTTCATGCTCCCAGTGGGATTCAAACGCAAGACCTATCGATCACTAAGCGCTCGTCCCACCACTGGACTACTGTTGCAACATGTATAATTAGTTATCTAAAATATCATTATCAAGAACTGAGTATGTTAGAGCAAATTTAAATTTTGTAATAGTGTTAAAAATGTATAGTTTTACACCAACTAATATCAAAACTATGTTTGATACTTCAGGTCGATAAACTTCTCGTCTAAACTTCTCCAGTAAATCAGGGTTGGACAAACGGCCAGTTTTGTTTATGACACGGAACAAAAATAAAACCCTGGGCACAAATATATCTAATGACTTGAAATGAATCTAACATCAGTATATTTTGTAATAATTAAACATGAACAATTATACTAACTGGACATCTACGAGTCCTTTTGCAAAGGAAATCCCACTTTGTGTCCCTGAAAAAAGATCATGAACACTGCATTAATCTTACATAAGTTCATTGACCATATCAATAGCATAATTACTTATAATACACATATAGCACATTATGTAAAAAGCAAAAGTGTTCAGAAAGCAAATTATAATAAAGAAGATCAAAGAACAGGAGGTTATTGTTAAGTAAAGAATGTTCTTGTAAAAAGTGAAGGGAAAAACAACTTATATGCATTCTTAATTATAGAAAAAGGTAGCATACCCCATTGATAAGAAAGCAGTTGGTCATTGTAGCTAAAATCCCCAATGCTAAAGCTAACAGAAAATTTGCATGGATCAATTGTCATCGACATTGGTATTGATATACTCATCAGAATGTTGGACAATGGAATGGTGAAGCTGACGTCAACACAGCAAATGACTCCAAAACAATTATCAGTCAATTCACATCTGAATATATTTCTCATTTCCTCTGGTATAAGGTTTGTGATATTCATTGATTCGGGACAATCTGAAATAAACGTTTATTTTTTTGTTAATTATAGAGATAAAGCGTGTTTCAACACATTCACTCTTGTTGACAAACAATATAAAGTATTATTTAATCTCCAAGAACAGTATCCAGATGGATACAATAAAAGTCTACACTCTGTTATTTTTCTCTATTTAATATCCATTTAAATGGAGAAAAAATACAGAGTATTATTTAATCAATAGGACAGCGAAAATGGTGTTGATGTTCATAACGAAATATTGTTGATTATATTGAAATCGAGTACTACAAATATATAATCAGCAGTGAGACATGTTAACATATCATATCTACAACAATGAAGTGAGAAACAAAAGCAAAATAATAAGAAATACCTGATGGACGAGCTGGTACTGTACATACATCAGTTGATATCACTTTGTTTAGGCCAAGTTTTTCTATCAGAAGATCGAATACTTGTAGATTAATTTGTCCTCCCAATGATTTTGCAATTTCTTTGAGATTACCTTTATTGATATTCAAAGTGTTAAGATGGATAGATTATTTACATTTTAATGCATAATATTTTCATAATTCATATCAGTTAACCTATCAAAACGTCAAGTAAAGCTGTAAAGTCAGAGTAGATTGAGTGTAAATAAAAACACTCAGTAGAATAAATTAGCAATAAGGTTGGGCTACAAGCGTTTCACGTTAGAATCTTAAAGGGATGTGTTTTTGTTTTGTTTTAAAAGTACTAATAAATGCCTTAAAATCCTTAAAGCAAAACAAGTTACATATATCTAATTGACGATAATTTTGTTATTTGGCTGACATTGACAGTTATCATAAGTACAAATATAAATAATTGAAACAAAATGTCTTATTAAATTCGTTCAGACACATTAAATTAATTTTACCTTCGTTCCAACAATATATTTACAATACAGAGAAAATGTTATGACGTTTTCCAGCTCTCTTAAAGAGAGTTGGAGGGAACCTTTAAACATAAAAAATCAAAGAAAATAGTAAATTTGTCATTTTGAATCTGTAAAATTGCATTTAATTTCAAGATTATAAAGAAAACAGTTTTCTTGGTTGCAAGTTATGGTAGAAATGCAAATTTTACTAGAACATATATTTTTTAGTAAATGCATTTGTGTTAGAATCGGTCACCTACAGTATCATATTTAAAATGATTGTATGCTAGATATAACATAATTTTATACAACATATTTACCTTCTAGTGTAAAATTTGAATTACATACAGGTATAGGAATTTCTAGATTATCTATTAGTTTATTATTATCGATGACATTGCATTTTACACCCATATCAATTTCAAATACTTTTTTATCATCATTTTTATCCACACGAAATCTGAAAACAACATACAGTTATGCTTAATGTCACAGTATAAACTATAATAACAATTTGTACGGCAAACCGAACCTCTTTTGAACATGAAGCACCTTAATAAACAGTGAATGATCATAAGTTGGTAACAAACAAATCCATACCAAGCACAACATACTCGTATCAATCGATAATACAACAAAGATAATTTCAGTTTCGATAAATAAACAAAGCTAAAATCGAATAAGTAGCTTCTAAAGTATAAGATGGATACAAAGTTCAGATTATATTTCATTAAACTTACGTAAGGTATACGTTGTCCGCCAAATGTACTTTTTCGGTGGTTCCTGAAGGTAAAACATTGAACTATTGTTATATCTACATCCTACGTGATTTGTCAGGTAAATAGTAATCTAATTGTTATCTGTTTTCGGATGTGTAAGACACTTGTTTGAACGTAAGAAAAGTGACTGTAGATAAATGATACAAGGATATAGAAATACAAGTTTAAATGAAAAAGTTGTTTAAAAGTTTGCCCTAGGCAGAATATTGACTGGCTCTCATAGTACATTATCGAACTAAAAAGCATAAATTTGTGGTTTGAAAGCTGAAAGCAAATCGGAAATAAGAATTTAAGTAATAAATTACCCCAGTTGTATTCAAAAAGAAAAATGGCTTTCTTCATTTTTTCAAAACCCATTTTCAACACATAATTACAAGCATCTAGTTCCACATAAGCATTGAAAGACTTTTTAAAATCATCGTCAGAGAAAGGATTGTTCATAGTTAATTGAACACATGCATCTATTCTCATACAATCGTCAGATATATTGTAGAAGAAAAACTTATTTAGACTCTCTAAATATGGCAATGCTATGTCTTTTCCAAGAATAGAACATGCTGAAATAAAAAGATAAAATGTGTTAAATAACTGGGACAAAGTTTCAAACAGTAATTAAAACTTCACACTTAGGAAAGATGTAATATTTACAGAAGTCACGATTTCAACATTCGAATAAAAAATGACTGCCATTTTTTGCGCATGTCCTAAGGTATCGGCACCTAGGAGTATCTTTGTTCATACAAAAAACGCTTTGAAAAAAAATCAGAATTTTACAAAATAAACAAATACAACAATCATCTTGATTCTTATAATTTTTGACCAGTTGCCATATTGTAATTTATGTTAAGTCTTCTTGTTCTCTGCCAGGTCACATTGTAATGATGTACATCCTTAATAAACAAAAACGCATTTCGCTCAGTTACCTCCCCTCCCACTTTTAACTTGACAAACCAAAGACTAAAGTAGTTTGTTTTAGTTTAATGTATTGATTTTCACGTAAGGAAGCTTTATAGTGATAGGATAGCATTTTTGCCATAAACATGTTGTTAATGTTTAGAGCAATAAAGGTTGCTGTTGCTGGTGGTGTTAATTTTATTCCCTTGGTGCGCACAGGTATTGTCATAGAAACCAGTATTTTAGTTCACTATTGAGTATTGATAAGTAATCTGTTTTGGTGAATTAAATAAAAAACAAAGGTGCTAATTGCTAGTCTCGTTTGATGACAATAAAAAGAGGACACTCACATAATTGTTTATCAATGTAAAGTTGTTCAAGTTGGCTGCGAGATAAATCATCATCTGTCTGTATTCCGTTATCTTCGAGAAACTGTTTAAGTTCACCATCTTCCAAATTATCAACCAATGGGCATGGTGGACTATTGCCGATTAAATCCTGATAGAAAGAGATATAATTGTTTAAGTAGTAAGGCATTTTTCAGTTTAATTTTACATTTGTAAATGTATTTTAACAGTTAGTTTTTGTGACGTAGACTTTTTTTACAAGCAATCGCCCACCATTCTACATAAAAAGAAACATAATGCCCCTAATTCCTTTTAGATGTAGCTGTTTATAATGACTGTAAATACGAGTTGTAAAATGGTTTGAAATAGTTATACCTTATTCGCAGCCAAATGTTATACCAGTATGCATACATGGACCCTTTAAAACTGTTTTACTAAGATTTCTACAAATACATACAATAGATTTGACGTACCGGTGGTATGCCTAATACTTCAAGTAACATGTCTACTGCTTCATCGAGAAGTAGTTCAACTCCTTGGTTAACATCAACTGAATCTATTATAATGTCCTTTATTGATTCTAAACTCAAATCTGAAAACAATTATTTTTCAAAACAAATCTGTAATTGTTTGAAAAGCTTAATGTGGTAAAACATATAATATGTATAAATGGTTTTAAACTGACAGTTATTTAAGTATTTAAAGATACTCACACTTAATTTTAAAGTCAATATTATCATAAAGACATTATGGAATCAGCAACACACTAAACCAATTTATTGTTGCAAAAGCAAACCAGTAAAGCTTGATAATTATTGCACGCACAAGTAGATCGCATTTTTACATTAACATTTATGTAAGCTGTTACGATTAAGATCCGAATTGCATTGTGCGGTGCTTTAAAGAACTCAACAGGTATGTTACAACTAGACAAAATGACTTACTTCCATTGAAAGGAAATATAGCATTGTTGAGGATATAGAAATATTCCACACAATCTTCAATGGCTGAACCATCGCATATACCAGCCTCAAGTGTTATAGTCAGTTCCTTAATGGTAATTTTTACGTTGTACCTGTATATCAATTGTATATCATTAATTTCACTCCAAACTTTTCTAAATTAGTAACTATGGATAAACCTTCAACATTATTATCAATATTAAAGAAACGCACTGTTTGAAATTCATCAAATGTCATCATATTTTTAAATTTTGAGCAAACTAGCTTTTTAGCTAAGGAATGCTTGTCATTTTACTTAAGGATTACGGACTCCGAAACCTCGTAATTTTCCGTGTTATTCCGTACATTCTCGGAAGGTCACGTAACTGATCACATGACCATGGAAAAATACCACCTGATTGGATAAAAAGAACGAAAACTGGCGGATAAAAAAAACAGATAGGCACAGTCGACTTTGATGTTAAGCGTTAAAAAAGTGATTGTAATCACATGAATTGTGTTCCATGTGAAGAATTATTAATGAAAATAAAAAAAGGTTAACTATGCCAACTGATTATGCTGTAAACACTTAACTTGGATCATGTAAGAAACCGATTTGCCAAGTAAACAGCTACAAGTACAATATGTAAAGAGTTTTGCACACATCTTATTTAAAGGGTTCTAGATAAATTTTGATTTTCAGAACTTCTTTTTCAGTACCTGTATTCCATAAACATCAATTTAAAGGCACAGAAAGACCAAATACTAAGTTTAGAACTTAGTTTACTGTTTAATTGTTATTTTGTCCCCAGAAGTAGATGTACGAAAACTCTTTGCAGATTTTGTTTTCGGAAACACTTTACAGATTTTACTAAAATATTGCAGGACTTCGTTTTATTTACAAGCGATTTACAATTTTTTGTACTAGTGATTGAATGTTTGTGTTGTATCTGAAACTAACAATTCCTTACTCAAGACACCTCAAACCCAATTTAACAATATAAGTGAGTAGAATTATGAATGTCAGACTATTCGTCACCAATCACATTTGTCTTCGTCATTGCTTTGTAAAAAATGATTAAAGTATTTAATCATATTTAAAAAGAATTTTAGCTGTATTTATGAAGTGATTACCAGTATTTATACATTGTTAATTTATATATTTTATTATATATCAATCAAGACAAGTACATGTGTTATTATTATCCATTGCTTAATCTGGTTGTTTCATACTTATACCCCTTGTAGTCAGTCAATAACAGTACAATAAAATCATTTTACCTAAGAACAATGTTGGATTAGGCAATGTAAATTTTATTCTATTTATGCTTTGTTAAAAGCAACATTGATCTAGCTGGTTTGAAATTTAAGCAATTATATGTTGTTGGCTTTTCCCCTGGTGTTTATACAAAGAAATATTACAAGTAATGTATTGACAAGCAAATATGTAGATTAAAGAGATTAATTCTTTCATCTGCCAAACATAGTAGACTTATATTGAAACAAGAGAAATGTATGCTCAAAGAAGCAAAAGCAGGTCCAGAAGGTGGCACATATCAGTCAGGTAACTTTCCTTGAAGAACTATGATACATGATTTGTGTTCCATGAGCATGTATTGACAGATTGCAAATAAAGTGAAAGATAGATTATTATAAATTACACGTTCCTTAATCTGTATACTTGATGCACTAATAATGGTATGTTTCATTACTAGCCTCTCCGATTTGTTTTTTTTCATAGAAAGATATGCATTGTTGTTTAATCATTACAAATGCTGTCAAAAATAAGAAAAATAATTTAGTTATTTTAGCTGCATAAATTCTACTTCAGTTATTTTGTCTGTTAATGCATAATGAAGATTTTATAATGAAGTTTGCATTTAAAAAAAATCGGAAATTGGTATCCTAAGGGAAGTTGACATCAGGCAATTACCAGAAGCTGTGCCTAGTGATGATTTCAAGCAAGTCAAACTTGAAAACTCAACCAAAACTTTCATTGTATTGCATGTGTATTAACTAATAAGACAAGTTTTCTTCTTAAAAAATCACTACAAAATAGAGTCAGACGTATTAGTCTGTTGATAATAAAGAGAATACAGGTAACTAGTAATTACATTGAATTAAGTGTTGTGTAAATAAGGGGGGGTGCTTACGACTGGTCCTGAAGTACATGTCTTTTTGAATGCTTTAAAAGAAAGTATAAATATAATTATAAAATTCTAATGTGAGGTTCAGAGTCCGTAATCATTGATTGTAAAATAACTAGCTTGAAAAATGTCACAATGTTAATGCTTACGATAATTTGTTTCTACATTCAAGAGTCAGTAGATTCATTTGGTGGGACATATCTAAAGGGTTAAAGTTTATCCGAAAACACAGAACAAGTAAAACAAATAATTCATGAGAATAATAAATTCAATGACCTTACCTTAAAACAATTTCATACCCGCCTAAAGAGTCAAATTTTATACCAGATTTTAATATGTCAGTTAACTCCTCACCACCTAAATATCAAACAATAAAATAGAATCACATTAATTATTGTCTGAAACAATTTTACACAAAGAGTTTCTATGTACTTACATAATAATTATGCATATATTTATATTTTTATTGTATGTCGAATCTTAAAAAATGCACATTGGGACAGCAGATCAGATACAAAAATACACATATCAAAACCATTATTAAATACCGATTATAATTCAGATAATATTATACAATAAAGCATTTACTATATTTTTATGTTTCAGCGGATTTTGGTCTATTTAAGTGTCGATTTGCTCGGCATGTAGACAACTGTAAACTATATTATCACAACTACAAATCAAATTGCCTAGTTGAACAGACTTTAACAATTTTTCTTTTTTTGGGGGTTAACGATGTGGTACAAACAAAAGTTCTCATTTACAATGAAATATGTGTACAAAGAACAAGTAGATTAAGAATTAAATCTTTTATAAATAACATTATTACAAAAAGATAAATACCTAAAAATTCTAACTTAATCTCTTTTTTCCAATCTTCAAAACCAAACACAATTGTAGGAGGTGTGGCATCTTTATCGAATCGTACAAAAGCTTTGAACGTCTTTCTTATAAGATCAAACAGTTCAACAGTAAGACAGCATTCAATACCAAGGCATTTGTCATCGACGGTGCAATATACTAATTTATTGCTCGGCAATTTAAATGTGAGCCATGGGCAACCTAAAAAAGTAAATCCTTCCATGTTCAGTGAGGTATATAAGATACAAATTTTAAGCTCAATAAAAACATATATTGATGACTATTGATGAAATAATGTACTGACAATTGGCAAGATAGTGTATGTCTTCATAATAACAATAACACGATATGACAAGCCAATTCTCACAATCATTTGTAGTTAACGAAATAATAATTTGATATCATTTATTGTTTTATATTAAATAATTTTCAAATACCTCAGTAGTTATTAAAACGTTCAAATAATCACACAATGACAAAGTTTCATTTAATTCGTATAATGATCATTCATGGCCTTTCAGGCAGATTATAAACAGATCATCGATCTGGAATTAAGGTAAAATAATATAACACTTCAGTGTAGCACATATTAAGCATGTGTGTCACTAAATAGAAAAATGATTTTACTATTGTCTAAAGTTGTCAATTGTTCAATCATTTCTTCTTTACTGCCCGTAGGAGACTTTCCTCGATTTTGTAGTTCAGTCTTTAACTCATCCTCTGACATCTGAGAAGGAGCGATGCATGGTTTGTTATCGATCATATCCTACAAAGATTAAATATGATTGTTTAGATAGAGCGACACATCAGTCGTAACTATTTCAACGGATTTTGACTGTGATTTTGTTAGTCAAACAAGCTAAGTGCAACAGTTCTATACTGTCGCCGGAAATATCATATAATGAAGTTAAAGTACTACAATTAGAGGAGTGAAGGGGTACATTTAATTCATTGAGAAAATTTATGAATGAAATTTCCGTTAACAAAAAATTCGCCAAAAACAATTCAGCTATTGGCGCCAATTAAAATCAACTCCTTCAATAAATAGTTTTTATCAAGAGTCAAAACGTATATATAGAAAATTCAATGTTTAATTCTTAATAAAAAAACACTAATATTGAATAATAAGTAACGTCAGCTTCATTAACAAGTTTACGCTCTATGCGTATGCGACAAAAAAAATAAATAGTACACATCACACATCCCTAGATCGAAGTTCCGCATCCCCCCTAAAAATATACATATATAACGAACACACTGTTGAAAGCGTACCTAACTATTTTCCTTATTCGTTGTATATCAGAGATTTTGTTCTCATAAATGTTGCAGTAAAAATCGCAATATCGTTTGTAATTCAATTTTACAATGTAATTCAAAAATGTTACTATTACAAAAATCAACGATAAACGGGAATGATCATCATGAGAAATATTCGAATGTGTATGGTGAGAAGTCCACTGGACCTACAGCTGGCGTTACTTGTTGATGTTGGCTTTGATAATAGCATTACTTAAAGAATTGTATTAAGTTACTTAATTAACAATACAAGTTGTATAAAATTTAGCTAACACCATAATTTTGATTTTGGTAGTAAACCAAAATGATTTAAGATGTATCAAAAGTAGAAATAAAATATCAAAGTCCAATTTAAATTGCTGGAAAGTTTTAAAAACTATCAAACCTTGACTGTTTTTATTAATTCTGCCATCTTGATCTTGGTATCGTCAAAACCAAAGTCATCAAGAAATTGGATGATGTCCCCCATTTTCATTCTTTTAATAGAAAATCTCTTGAGGAAGGCTTTGATATTGTCCATCATATCCTTTAATGTTGCCCCTTTAATGATAAACATGTATTATAATTTACAACAGCAGCAGAGACCTAAATAACATCTAATTCTCTGGCAGCAGACACTAGTAATATACATTTAGGTACTTGAATACGTACATCTACACAAACACTTTCTCAGATTATTATTCATAATATTCTGTACGGTTTGTTATACGTATATGATATGGTTTGTGTTTGTTTGTTGGGTTTAACGCCGTAGCAACACATTGTATAGGTCATATAACGGCGGTCAGTCAACCTACTTACTCCTCATGGAAAGGCTAAATCTCTGGATTTAGCTGTTTACCAAATACCACGCGCAAATTTTTCGTCAGTGACTGACAACTGTCCTACATAATTAAAAATCATTGGTAGGAGGGAAAATGGCCGTAGAAATAATTTCATGACTAAGCTCCAAGAAAGTATGCCCCGTCGGGGAATCGAACCCACGACCCCTCGATCAGACTTGCGTGCTACCAACTAAGTTTGCCGGGCGGCTTTATGTGGTTTAAAAACTACAAAATGTATATACCAAATAGGTACCAGCCGAAAACAATATTAGTTTTTATTAGGTTTCATTTCGAATGATAGAGAATTGTAAGACCTAATGTAACTTTATAAACTTTTAAACTATCTTTAAAATGTAACAACATTTCTAAATATGGAGGCATCAGTCATATTGGTATTTTGTTGTGAAAAAACGCATAGTCTAAATAGAAATAATCGAATGTCAAAAACATTAAGCAATAAAACAATCAGTAAATCGAGTTGTAAGTTTCCATTATGCACTTAACTTCCAATAAAACCACTAGTAACATGACTATTCTGCTTAAGGATTTTCGTTTTGTGACGACATGTACTTGTTCAAACACTATTATATTTTTGAATAATTCTTGATCATTCCACGAACTCATTTAAAAGATCAATACAATGCATTTATTACCTAGTTTCGTCATGTTGCCTGGTACGTGTGGTTCCTTGGGGCGCTCTGTCCCTCCAATTTTAGAATAAACGCCACTGGAGTCAGCTGAAAGAATAATTTGTATCATTACAGAGGTCTATTGCTATCAAATATTTATGCGATAAGGAGCATCGTAACTAAAAGTTAATGGCAAATTAGTTTACAACATAGGGTGTTATACATCAGAGAAATGCTAAACAAATACTTCCATAAAGATAAGCCTTTAAGATGCGGTTTAGTAAAACATTGTCTTGCAAATATCAATCATTCCCGATTGCTCAAACAACACCAACATGTGACTGTGATAAATTGCACACACACGTGTTATCGAGCGTTGTATGAACTAAGCGACGCATAAACACAAATATTCATCTAAAATCATGTTCACCGAAAAGTATTTTACTCATACACAAAGTCATATACATGTGGCTTTCTAACTTCATTGTAAATAATTTAACAGTATTACAATAGTATATTCAAATGATATCAACTTCTTATTTATTTAGATTTTTTAACATACATTTGCATAACACATATATATCAAAAACACATTTTAAGGCATTATATAACATTTTACATATTTTCATATAATAATATGAGCATATATGGAAATATGTAACATGTTTTACTTGTATAATACCTTTAATATTTATACAATGATACGTTATATATACTAACAAGCTAATTCCTCCACATCAGTTCCTGGTTTCTCTGCTTCATCTACATTTTCTGGTGGTGATTCAGTTGGTACTTCAACTGTTTTATTTTCTTCATCTCTACCTCCTAAGCCAACTAACGGTCCATTTTTAATAACTTTATTCTACATAAGTAAAGTATTAGCATACTCATAATTTTATGTTCCTTGCAACAATTTCTTTTACTATTATAAAAATGGCTATTTTAACATCCATATTATAAGAAAATAATCGATTAAAATCTCCCAATCAAATTAATGTTTTGAATTAAAAAAATGTTTACATGATATGTTTTCGCTCTAGTCATTACTTTGAGAAACCAATAAAAATTTATACAATCTAAAATTTAAGTTACAAAGTATATTTCATAAACAACAATTCTGATGTAAATCTCAAATGCATTTTGATTGAGACTTTGCTACTGCTTCTTGTACTTGCATCATACACATATACGTTTACTTTCTCGAAGGAAACAGAATAAATTTGTTAAAGAATATTCAAATGTGTGTACATTGCTCACATCATACACGTATTAACAAGCTTTCTAGCACTTGATGGAACCCATTATCTTGACTAAATGCTAATAATGTTTAAATCCATATAAATTCTTACCATAAAAACAAGTTTTTTGTCATCACAGATTTGTTTCCATTCAGGGATAGTTATGGGTGGTTTTGCCAAGTATTTACTTGGATTAATTATTCCACCATTCTTAGTAATCGCAACATGTATATGATCAAAACCAACACATTGAGATCTGAGAGCTGTGCCAATAACGTCTCCAGCGGAAATCTGAACAACAAATGATATTACTAACAGATAAAACTAATAAAAAACTAACTCATAGCAAAGCTACAGATGGAGCAATATTTAGTATTGTGTATCATTTTTGTATTGTGTATCTTTTTGTATAAAGTTCTCCTTACTTTTGTATACCAGCGTGTGTCAGGAGCATACACCCAATTTATTGTCAACGCATAAAGGACTTTATGCTAAACAATCTACTTTTTGTAGGCGATATTTTTGCTCATATTAGTTTTTTTCTTGTTATTTAAATAACCTTAGTCATACACTATTTTATAAGATGATTTCAGCATGATTGCAGTCCGACTGATGCATGTTACATTTTACAAATAAATTAAGTAAAAGGATACATATCAATGTATTTGGAAACAAGAATATTTTAGAGTCTAATACTAAACGACCGAAGATAATAAATTGTGTTAGTTTATACACGAGTACATAAAACAAGTTTCAATTGTAACCAGCATTATACACAGTACTTTATACAACATTTTACAAAATATGAAAATAAAAAATGCTATTTGAATTAATCTGATATCATGTATTTGCAAAATGGATTAACAATTTACCATGTAATCTTCGTAGCTATCATCATTTGGATGCATTATTCCTACTAAAGGTTCTATGTTAGTTATATACAACTTGGATCCTGGTGGTAGTTTCTCAACCTCATCAATAATGATTTCATTTGGTTCATCACTTAGCATCACTTTACCAGTTAGTGGTGCAACAATCTGAATGTGAACAGATAGTATTTATATAAGACTAAATGTATTGTAGAGCTTAAGAGTAAAACCAATTTTATATAATGCAAGAGTATTTTGTATATTAACATGTCATTGACATCTTTAAAATGTTGTTACAATGTGACATAAACTCATAAGTATTGCAACTCTGTATAATGTGCCTAAAGTTTGATCTGACTTTCCATATTTGCATTTAATAATTATCTACACATATCCCGACGAAAATCAGTGTCACGCCTATTCTACACTTCGGCAAGTTGCGTATTTAAAATAAGCAATCGATTTACAGCGACTGTAAAAAGAAGTATGTGTATGTGTTGAATTTCATCACTCGAGCAAGGTGTAATAGGCTCTCATTGTACACTTTAATATATAAAATTATTAAAATCAATCCCTGTCTAATGATTACATTTGACGATATACTCCGATATCGGTAACGAACAATAATACTACATTCGTATTCAATGTTATGAATATTCAGGCATAAAGGTCAGATCGAGATCAAACTTTAGACACAATACTTGAATAATACCTAATGATAATAATATAGCCTTCCTAACGATATAATATGTTATTGATTATATAATATGATAAACACGGTATCATGCAAATTTTTGTATCTAAAAACAGTGTGTTTAAATGGTAAAATTCACGTCTCATAAAAAATAATAATAATAAAGCAGCTGAACATACTTCTTCGCCTTCTTCAATTGTTAAATCAACACCTTTTATGTTATACTCTCGTTTGTTACCACCAAGTTTAGAAGGAAAGAAACCATCACCTTGACAGCCCCCACCGTCTAACCGTTGCACATTGGGGAAATCTTTGTGAAATGTCGGACCAAATATTGTATCGACAATCGATCTTCCATATTCATACCTATATCATAAAGATTACTTTGTGTCAATTGACAATAAAAAATATATATCAGTTTAATCGTTCATATTTTCAGTATATTCCCCAATTGTATCGTACTGCTTGACATTTGCGTGTCACACTATGTGTAATACTTGCCTATCAATTACATACTGATACAATAACATAGTTTGTTAGAAGGAGATGTACACAATACCAGCATGTATACCGTGATAAAATTATTTTGACAAAATGCTAAACATTCTTCAAACTTCCCGAGCGGTTACGATTAGTATTCAATGGATTCTCAGCTCCGCGTTGGTTTGAATCCCATCCAAAACTACACCGTAGTTTCCTTAAGTATGAAATTTCCACTTACTGGGGAACCTGGAAGTAGACTCGAAAATGATAAATCTTAGTTGTAAGAAAATGATTCAAAATCAAGCTAGAATTAAGTGGTATAAAAAATAAGTGAAGGATATATGTACAAGTACATTACCCTTTACGTAGAACTGTGAATGCCGTTTTTATAGATTTGATAGTATCAAACAATGACACAAACTGTTCCATGAAACCAGACCCAACTTTGGAGAACTCTTTTAAAGGTAACAAAGGATCTTTTAGTATAGCTTTTAATTCTGTAATAATTGATTGCTTTATAACAGCCTGAAATATTGAAACATACAATAACCATCTTTCATTTTTACCATAATATCAATCAATTGATTTCACCAGTAGCACATCAAACAGTCAATCTAAACAGTGAGGTTATATCACGTGACTAATTACGTATATGTAAGATAATACTGATGTCTTTAGATGTAAAAAGCTTATTTGATAAACAAAAATGCCTTGTTGTAATTCATATTTTGTACATGATTTGATTATATTGATTTACAAATAAGCCGTGGCCATGGCGTAGAGGTTAGCATGTCTGACTTCGTATTTGTAAACATTTAATATTGCTGGCTTAATGATTTTGAAGACACATCGCATAACAAATAGTGAATAAGAGTTAAAGTTTTGATTTCGTAAAAAAAATGATAAAATTGAAGAAGAAAGATAACTTTTCTAATAACTTAATAATTTTATGTGCAATAAAACAACTGTTACCTCTGACTGTTTGCCTTTTGTAGCTGCAGCAATTTGATCCTGTTCTGCGTTTGATGAGATCCATTTAGAACTAAATGTATTTACTGCATCTATAGCCTCTGTCCTTAGTTCTACTAATTCTGGTAGCACAGTTTCCACTATGTTCGTCCAATAAGGACCAATACCTTCACCTAAATTTAAAAAGATATGATGAAATAATGGCTGTATCAAGATAATCAAGTTTGACAAACTGTAATATTTTTAACTGGTTGATTACATAATGATATGTAAGAGTATGTTGCTTTAAAATTGAGTCTTTAGACAGTACAAAAATCATAATTTTGTTGTCTATGATGATCTTCCTTTGTTAATTTATTAGGGTCATGGTGACACTTTATCACTCAGCTTAGTACTATTGCCATACACATGAATCAGATTAGAGGACAACTATTTTTATCATTTTTATCATTTGGTTGTCTTAGAAATGGTAACATCCAATTATTCAAGCGCATCATGAATGAAGAAAATGTCGATCGCTTGACTCAAATTTGTAAATTCATTAAAATTATTCAGAAAAATTTTAACAATCCACCTGCTTTAAACAACTAATTACCTTCCTCTTTTATATGTGTACTTTAATTTTAACTTTTATTGATTTACTTTTTGTTTCCCAAATAATCATGGCAAAACTTGTAAAATATCGTAAGGTAGAAACCTCCTAACGTCCTTCAAACGTCCTTTAATAACAATCTTGAATGACACAAGGAGGTTCCTACCTCCTGTATAATATATGATCACATGTAACATATCTATATAGCCTGGTATCATGTGTATATCATCCATGTACTGTTTTTTATCTGTTGTACCTCTATTCACATGTATCATGTGCTGAGTGTAAAATAGACTGTTAAACTGTTAGAGTAATGAAACCTTGTTTGCATATAGTAAAAATCTGAATATAGAAACATGACGCGATAGATCATCTTGGTATTGGTTTATTATACCTTCCATGATACCAAATAGCTCAAAAATTAGCCTTGTATAGAAAAATCACCTGATTATGAAAACAACATTTCAGACCAATTTTCAAGATATTTATTAACAAGATTTTCTATTTTTAGCTCCTAATTCAAAGTCATCCAAGCAATTGTTCGACAATCTTTCTCACAAGGTTTTATGATAATTGAGGCAAAAATGTGACCACTACAGTGTTCACAAACAAATGTGGACGGATGACGGACGCCGGACGCCGAGCATCCGACGGTCCTAAAAGCTCACCATGAGCTAGCTCAGGCGAGTTAAAAAGTACCAGTCTTAGTCCTGCTTTGGTAAACCATGTCATTTAGAAACATTTGAATTGTTAAATCAACTTTTGATACGGGTATATTGTTTTGGTCATGTTTAAAACAATACTTGCCTTTTTTAACAAATGTGTGGTTCTTGATATCATGTAATGTTTCATTCAGTAATTGGTA
Organism: Mactra quadrangularis; assembly: GCA_025267735.1. Taxonomy (NCBI): domain Eukaryota; kingdom Metazoa; phylum Mollusca; class Bivalvia; order Venerida; family Mactridae; genus Mactra; species Mactra quadrangularis. The sequence continues at coordinate 21,718,446 of CM046294.1, read as the reverse complement.
ATTAGAATATACTCTACAAATCAAATAAGATGCATTTAGATAATCAAAATGATGATGTATCTTAAAACCAAAATAAAACACACAATAACACATAATTGAACCATATAAGTATAGAAATAAAGAACATATAATCTTTTTTAATGACTATACTGTAGGATAAAATATCTTATGCATATAAATTTGAATTCAATCGATAGTGTCGGTAAAGAAAAATGAGATGAAAACCAATCAAGAGCAAGTATTTTATTTTCTTAACAAATAATGACTGTGAATTTTGAATCTAATACAATGATTTTTAATAGAGAAAAAAAAACACAATAAATACTACAAGCAGCAAGTGGAATAGAAGGCCATGGCAATATGATAGAAGAATAAAAACAAAAAATGCCTGATGTCATTTGCTAGAAATACTGTTATGATTGAAACTATTAAATGGCTAAATACATTTCACCACAAATATAATTAAAATTCTTACACAAATAATGACTTTCCTATTTTGAATAAAGATGACTTTGTGTCTTTGAATAAGTTCATGAAACCTTTAATTATATCTTCGATTGCTTCAAACAATTGTTTACCAGCCTGTGGTATTGTTATCATAACAGCTTCCTGAACAGTCTGTAAGACAAACAAAAATAATATAATATAACAATTTACAAGCATGCATGTGCAGCTCTTATAAGTTCTGAGAATTTGGGCACGTTCTACAAGACGATTGCTAGCTAGCGCTATGTAGCGATTTCCTATGTAACGGTTTCCTGCGATCAAGCAATTGAATAGCCGTATAATGCGGAACACTTCTGCTAATTTCGAGATGTCTGGCCCTTAAACGAACGTGTTCCTTTTTCATGAATACTGATATATATTTTATCTAATGCATTTATTTCGTTGATTTAAATTTTTTATAACAATTCTGAACTTTTGGTTTAAGAAAGTCGCCATCTTGGATTAGCTACTTTGAAGCAAACCATTCAATAGACCTCTTTTGCTACAAAAAAACGCATTCAAAAAGCGCTAGCTGTCGATTAGTGTCCTTTATACACTTAACAAAACTTATAACTTATAAGTATACATGTATATTTGGGCTCGTATCTAAGTAAGTGCCAGTCCGATTTAAATAAAAATTTTAGCAAATATAGTTTAAAGACGGATTATTATTATTATATTTATTTATAAATACATAAAACGAAAGATATAACAAGTAATAACAAAGACATCACAGGGTGTGAAAATGTCAAAGTAACAAAATGAGGATTGCGATTTGGGTGACTAAGTGAATGTGATAAAATGATAGTGGAATTCGGGTAACTTTGTCAACGATTCTCTAATAGCATGTGTGGCATCCATGGCTGTTAGGAACCGTTTGGCATTGTGTTTTAATGGATCTCTCATACTGATGGAAAAGATTCTGACATATTCCTGCCCACTCGCGCAAAATCCTACCGCGTGGCTCAGTTATGGGTTGGGCTGCAACACCACGACGTACACGGCGGTTCAATTTATCCCATGCGTGTTATTCTATGTTTAGCTACACATATCGGCGGTATGCACATCAGCGTGATGTTGTTGTCATGTAGTAATTCTGTAGTCGCTCTTGCGGTGCGGGCTGGCGCGCCATCCATTTTAACAACCCATTAGCTATTCCTAACTGTTCTATCGTTAGCCTGCCCATTTTGTGTTTTTTTGGATGTGTGGATCATTATACTGTCCACAGCGACTATGTGCAATTTTGATTCAAGCCAGTCACGATTTTCTCGAGCATTTAATGAATTTCATCGATTCACGGTCCAACTGGTTAACCACTTAATGCTTATGTTTAGCCTTACCATGAACGATGAGTAGGTTATCCTATACAATGGGAGGAGCAAAAGAGATGACTGCTCGATTCGTACTTAAATCTAATGTGTAAAGAGTAATCATTAGTATGGTTTTGTTAGGTTTCAATGTGCACGAAAGTCTTTCTGTATTTCAATACTGTGATTATGATATGGTCAAAACTGAACTCGTATCGCTCGAATTAAAGATGAAACAAATATATAGCCATTTTGCGCCAACACAGGGACCTTATAAATTGTGAATATGTACAAAACTACACACTAATTTTGCTAAGATATTACGCATAATCAAGTCAAACATTCACCAATGGAATAGTGTCTGACTAAGTTTTCAGCAAATATAACTTACATTTATGAATCCCATGACGTCTTCGTTAATTTTTTCAAACTGTTTTATCAGGGTTGAGAGAAATTTATCTACTGCCTGATCTAATGCAGGAACTGATTTCAAATTAAAAGCCATCAATCGTTTCTGTAAACTTGTCGCACTTGCTAAGAACCCAGTTACCTGCAATGTTAATAAAAGTGTTCTTTCACAAGAACATGTCACAAATAATGTATTTCGCGTTAAAAGGAAATGAAACGCAAAAGTAACCTTGTATTAATCACTTAAAGCTATTTTTACTCATTGCTTGTCTAGCTTGTTTAGTTTTTAAACAGCAATCTGACATGCATACATGTATATGAACCAATCTTGCATAAGATGACATTATTACTTTTTTATAAATAATAAAGACAAGAAGTAAATATATTTACCTTTTCATCAAGATTTCTGACTGCATTGATGAAACTGTCGACGATATCTTTAAGTGTTATTTTCCCACTGATTATTTGTTTGAATGTATCTACACCTTTCCGGATGGGAGAAACAATGTCGCCAACAATTTTCGAAAATTGTGTTACAAGCTTAATAATCAAATCCAAATCTATATCCTGAATTTATATATAAATATATATTTGATAAACAAATCATACATGCACATCGCTTCATCATTAAAATGAACTAATTAGGTATTTCATGACACAAATAGTTTTGTAATTATAGAATGTGTAAGAAATAACTTACAGTTCTAGTATATTCTATTGAATATTAAAATATAGGCATCATGACCTCTTTTGCACAAGTGATTTAACTAGTGCATCAAACTATCAAGTTTATAACGGAGATCCAAAGCAATTCAATTATTGACACTATTTTCGTCTAGGCTCGTTTAAAGTGGAAGGTAAATTATATCAGCTCTGTCTATTATCATCTAATGATGTAAACAACGCGCGCCTATGTCATGCCTATATAGTAAAAATATAACATACTGCATCAGTAGTCTAAATTATTTAATGAATAAATATTTTTGTGAGATTTATAATGCAACACATAGTAAAATGATATCGACAAGGTAACTTAGGGGGACACTTGATTACAACTTTGCAGTGCAGTTGGTAAGAAAGATTTCAGCACATTCTTGAAAATTTAATTGTAATTTATCTTAACCGTATAGAAATTCAACTTTTGAAATACTAAAGCTATCATCAATAACTAACCCTATATTATTATCAATAAGCGACTGACTGAAAACAAGCCGGTAGATTCGGTTAATCAATTATCGTTTTACAGAGCTAGAAATACTTTACCTGTAGTATGTTTACTTCATAGTTAGCACCGCCTTTGAAACACAAACGTCCAATAAAAAAGTCAAAGTTTTTATTAATCATACCAATGTGCACTTTTGCGTATACCTCATCGTGTACGTTTATATTAACATTTCCACGTAAAAGGGCTGAAGAATAGTATAATGTAATATTATTATTGCTTATTGCAATTATAAAACATTAACATAATTTAACTTCAAAAGTTTAGTTTTAATGCAATATTTCGGTTTGTACTGTGGATCGATTTTAGCGCTTTTAATGCCTTTAAAACTCTCTAGACATGCAAAATCGATGGACATAACACAAACCAAACTTCTGATACCTTAGTGGTTCTGTTCATCAATTTATATTACCCAAGTAGTATTTTACACATCTATATAAAATAGATGGCAGCGAGCAACTTCCATTTCTGGAAATTCTATTGACGTTTTCAGAATAAATGGGAAGACGAACTTCGAGGCTTGTTTGGTTAGGCTTAGTTTGGATACAAAGAAACTGATAACGTATTGCAAAACAATCACATAATGAACAGAAAGCGTAATAAAAGAACAAGTAAAGTCAAAACTTACATATATAAATATCCAATAAGTTCTGCATGATGACACCAAACGATGCCCCAAGAGCCTTTACTCCTAATTCCTTACGATAGTCTACTGCCGGTGCACTCAGATGGAAATCAAGTAAAACTAAATTGCCCAATGATCTTTCTTTCATATGATGTTCTGTTAGAGGTCCAATAGACTGAGTTTTCACCAATGGATGTGCTTGGTAAGCCATCATTGCTTCATAACGTACTGTTTCATGTTCATCAAAATATGCAGCTCTATAAAGTTCATGTACGATCTAAAACGGAGCAACATGTTTGTATCATTTAAATAAATGTTTGAAAACCAATTTTTTCATGTATATGCCGATTCTATACATATAATTAAAACTTTATATAACCCAAGTTCAGTTTTAGGCATACGTAATTATTATACATAATGCATACTGTTCGTTTGTCTCTCAACTATTTAAACATTAGTTTCCTCACGGGATAGCATGTATCATTTACCATCGTCTCACATTTGCAATTGTAGAAAAGTATTTGGTTATCGGCCACAACAACATAAATAACTTTTTGTGCTGTAGATTCTGATTTCAAGACTTCTACTCCAAAAAAGACAAAGACTTCAGCGGTATAGTACCGGTTTGTCGAGTCAGTGTCATTTTTGTCGGGTGAAAAAGCACGCCAAGGACATGAGTTTGGATATATCACATTCAGTCACTATGAAATAACTCAAGCTTTGATAGAAAATAATTGAACGGATTGTACGTATTAGATGGATGAGAATAGAATAAGTGAACGACATGGGTTTACCTCTTGATTCTCAAAATTTCTTAAGGCAAATATTCCAGTCCGTTTGATCCATTGAGAATTTGACGAGTTGATATGAGAAACAATATAATCATATGACGTTGGTAAACCAGCATTACCAAGAGTGTCTAACAAAGTAACTTTATCATAATCATACACGTAACTGTCAGCTTCTGACATTATAGATCTTTTATTTCGATATTCCCATGGATCTGTAAAGTAAAAATTGGCCCATTGATACAACTTACATCGTCGAAAAAAACGAAGTATAAAAGCAAGAGAAAATCATTAATAGAAGAAGTGAATGCAATGAATGATGCTTCATGCCGTATTTCAGCATGATAAAGTCATCTTACTATCGTTTCCTGAAGAGGCCTAAACATCTGGACCCAGTTGCTGGCAACAATACAGTGGTAGACTGAGAACAGTCGTAGGAAACATGTAATGACAGAACCATAAAAAGATGCATGTATGTAAGTCGATATCACAATTCTACAGTTTATAAAATATCCAACTGTTAATTTTAACCACTAAATCATTTGGTTTAAACACATGTCAATGTCTTGATAATACTGTTATAAAAAGGCTAAAAAGTCTGTAAAAAGTCTTACCATGCAAGCCTAGAAGATTATGTATATGTTCAATAAGCTCATGCGAAGTATCAGTATCTCCATGTGTATTCATTGATTTAACTAGTCCTCCAAATGTTAAACAAGATAATTCCTTCAATGAACTGCTTATTAGTAAACCATTTGGTGCTAGACCTGTCTTACACATGTTGAGAATTATGTTTACCAATTCCTGTAATAAAGTACATCAGCGTAATAAATGAATGTTGTTTATGTTTTATTTGCAAGTAACAGCCACAAACTTATAGTTCCCGATTAATTTCTAAGGTTGATATGGCTCTAAAAATGACAAATAACTGCATGATTATGAAAGTACTATTTTTTGGGCATTCTTAAAAATATATTCATAAAATATATATCATAAACAATAAAAGAAAATGGCATTAACAAACGAGACATGCAATACTTACTATATTAGGGGCCTTCTCTAATGCTATAAGTGAAGTCATTATTCTCTCTGTAATGTGTTCATTTATCACATCAGTCATGAATATTTTTTCAAGAATCAGTTTTTGTTCTCTTTCACCTCCAATGGCACCAAAGGCGTCTATAATAGCACACGTGTCATCTACATCGTCTATTCTGTAATGCATGAAGTCTCAATATATATTACTTTTTCAACAACTTTTTTTAAACAATCATTTATGGCATCATTGCATATATAAATGCATTTGATTGCATATAGACTATTCAGTACAGGAAGTGAGTTCCCGGAGAAGGAAGTTGCCTTCAATAGAATAAAATAAAAATAGACCAATAAAGACTAATATGTTGTAAATATGTTACTATTATTATATTTATTTTATACCAAATTTGTATAGCGCTCTTTTCATATTTAATATATAGTACCCACCAAAAGTTTGGAGACATTTTCAGTTTGTGGGTCTACTAAACAGGTTTTATCAAACGTTTGATGATGTTTTATTTTGAAATGCTTTTTTAGTTTTGCTAATAAATGTGTTATGATACTATTTGTTGTTGCGACTACCAAAGTGGCTAAAAACCAAGTTTTAGAAAAGACTGACATTGAATTTGGTTTTGGACACTTTGGGATATCAGTTGCTTAATCTTATATTTGATGCATTCTAAAAATTCGTTTTCAATTAATCATCAAGTGTTACAAGTACATAAAAATGAAAATACAATAGAGGTAATTCTACAACTGAAACCAGGAAATTTAAATTCAGTAAAACAAGCGTATAGTCAACAGAAATTGTATATTGTAATGAACATTTGCTCATAGTATACTTACGTTTGTTTTACTCCGTTGAAATATTTTTTCGCAATGATTTCCATGTCAGAATCTGGTAACTGTTCAATCAGTAATATCAAGTGTTGGAAACATTCAGAGACTTTAGGAGTACCTAGTATAAAATAATGTTTCATGTTTAGGAAAATGTATAGTAAGTAAATGTGGTATAGATCAACAAAAAGGTAACCAGTAATATAATTAGACATACCAGATAGAAAGTTTAAATAACTGTTAGATTTACAACCAAATGACATTAGAATGGATATGGTCATTGATGTCGCATTTCTGCCTCAGAAAAACATATCTTGATTTAGCATATAATGGTACGCTCATATTGAAAAATTTAAATATGAGATTAATTTGTAAGCAAACAACATTTTTTGAAAAATTCTAAAGGGTAAAGGTACCAACATTCCTACATGAAGTTTAGTCATTAAATAGCTTACAGTCACTTTCTAACTCTGTATAATCAAGAACGTTTCACTATCGATAACCTTGATACATGTGAGTGAATAATTTATTTTTTTACGGAAATAAGTTTCAAATTTTTTTCGACACAAAATTCCTGTTTATGATTTATTTTATGTACTTTAATAATTGTACTTGGAATGAATCATATTATTTAGATTTTCAATAAGATACATATCATAATCTGACACAGAAAATATTCATAAAACGTCCAGTTGTAGGGTTGTAAAGAGTGTTATGTTTTGGAGTAACACAACGACCAATATCATTACAGATTTTTGGTAGTAATAAATGTATTATACAAACCATTCTCTGGTTCATTTCTCATACATGTTAAGTTGCCTTCTATGTTTTCCTGTATTACTTTTAATTCTAATTCTGTCGGTGTCCGCCTTTGTTGTTCTACAGTCTAATAAAATACAAGTTATTAAAGATATAAATATCAGCAATGAAAGTAAATATAAGTTTGATTTTTGTTTTGTTTTCATCGGGTTTTAACACTTTATCAACATAGTTATAGATATTTTGCAAAAGCCAGTGCATGTAACCTAGTTTTTCTGAACACTTGTCTTTAGCCAGTACTCACGTGTCCTTTCAAATGTATAAGTAATTCATTTTCCTCTTCTTCCTATTACGGTTTATTATCGTTTTTATGAAGTAAATTGGTACGGGGCAAAACCCAGTTTGTTTACTTACTTTAACATATATATCGTTTGTTTCCCTTTAATCGTTGTAACATATATCTTAAAAAAATACATGTTTATATATCTTTAAATAGACGCCTTGGTTTTAGGTAATTTATCCGATATTCTTCAAAGTTTAAATGAGTAAACTGAATATCAGGTACCCAATCATTATTGTTAATACTTGTACATTATCATTAGTATCCGTAGCGGTTTACGATTTAGTTCGTATACATTCGTTAAACATCGACGCTTTTATAACAGACACTGAAAATATGGATGGAAAAGTAACGATTGAATTATATATAATGGTTTGTAGTGCAAACGCTAAGTGCCGACTTGTCATCGAAATACTCTGGGTTTGATTCAATACATATTAGCTACGCAATGACTTACTAATTACACTTAACTAATTGACTAAATATGGATATCTAATGTTTTATGTGGATTAGAACCCGTAACCTCTAATAGTGAAGTCGTACAATTAACCTTTACACTAAGTCCTTACATGCTTGTAAGTGTCCTATTACTAATCCTTGAAGTACAATGTAATATATTCATACAGATTTCACGACTATGCATACAGTGTGAATTTAATGTTGCCAAATAAAGGAAACTATTGACTTATCAGAATAACTAACACATGTACACACTTGAAACATATGTATAGTACAGTCAGTTGAGAAGTTGTGCATTTAAATGAGTGTGTTTTGACTGAGGCCTTACATCGTTCTTAGTAGTTCCAAAAATTTAGTTTGTTTACTAGTTTTCATTGGGCATTAGATATTGCTATATACATAAGTACTACAAGACAAAACTATGCCTACCTCATGTAATTGTCTTCTTATAACATTTGTTGGAACACTTATATTTAACGTTGTTGATTTCTTAGAAACAAACACCAGATTACCATTACTGACTGCGTGTAACCCTGGTATATCTTAAAAAATAGAAACACTCCATAGATTTAAGCACAGAGAGCAACACAAAATGAAGATTGAAAGCTTTCAAAGTTGAGCTTTACGTGTTGTGTATGACGAGCACTGCTTAAGTATTCTAGACTTTCAACAAAAAATATTATTTCTATCTCACACAGAAGAATGATATGCACTATGGCCATAGAAACGTTCAAAATCCTTAATCATCTTTCTCCTATTGTATCGACTGATTGTTTTGAAACACGATACCCATCTATATGGTTCAAATAGTTTTACATTCTAAAATAAATTAGATCAACTTATTGTAAACGCTTCTTTAGCTATGTTTGTCCGGTGCTACGGAGATTGGGTACGAAAGATTTTAGAGAATGCATTAAATGCAAATGTTCCTCATTTAATGGAACAACCACACAGCATCAGGCTAGCATTTAATTAAATAAAATGCAAATATCTACATTTCAATGTATGTATACTTATCAATAGTGCTATAGCTCTTTTTACAAGTTTTGAAGATTTAACTCTGCATTGTTTAAATGCCTTTCATTTGTCATTTTATTTAAATTGCAATAGAAACTATCCAATCTTAAAAGTATGTATATTTGTTTTTATGCTCATATTGTAAACATTATTCTTTTCAAGTTAGTTTTATATTCATATCGATTGTTTAGAAATGCCATGGCCATTCTATTTAAGTGAAAACACTCGATATTAGTCGGTAAATTAGCAAATAGACAAGAACAATGGAAACTTAGATACCATTTCTCCCAAATCGTTTCTTAACAAAACGACATGACACCATCGTTGAATAACAATAGCTGTGCTGACAGAAGGAAGTCATAAATCAGTAAATTTATTCTTGTGATCTTATTGTTTGGTACCTCCCTTAAAAGTTTATCTATGCTTTACCATCTATTATTCCAAACAAAGTCGGTGTGGGAGAATATGACTTTGTTTGAACAAAAAACCTGTTATCTCTAACAATTCTCACAGTTCTGTTGAAGTTTAGGTTTGTTGATGGTCTAGTTTGGTAATAGACAAGCACGTATATGTTAAATATCGATATATTTACCGACTATATGCTAATGAGTTTATATTATAAAAAATGCAGTTTAATGTACATAAACACAACATGTGTCATCATCCGCTTGCTACAACTTAAGTGCTGCTTAATACAGAAACAAATCAAATATTATAAAAGTACCTGAATCATTGAAAGAAGAAGCAGGATTGACATATCTCATTCCATGAAGTGGGTCAAATCTACAATACAATAAAAGTATATCTTATACTTAGATAATTTGCAAATGGAACATCATATACTGAGTTGGTAGGGCGCGTTTTATTTCAGCATAAGTTTAGATATTAGTGCACTGGTTTCTCAAGTAAATCACTGGAAAAAATGATCGGATATATTCAACACTTAACTATGAAGTGTGAGATTTTTCAAATACTTTTCTAATAAATTGAATGCCTAAATTATATTTAGACAACAGCGGTACCCTCAAAGCCAATCAAATATTCAAATCAAACTACTACTTATGCTCTACCATATACAAAAGCCATTTTGGAACATTTGAAACACACAATCACACTAATGTTTAAACAAAAACATAATAAACTTGTATCACTTTAACTTTAATAAGCTGCAGATTTGGAACTTTGTTCAACAGTTTGAAAAAAATTGCAGATATTATATTTCATACTGCCGTACGAATACATTTAGACAAATCGCTTGTGGTTTGCAAGGTCTTTGCAAAATAGCATACGAAATGCAAACCCGCAGAGACGCGGCAAGCATTATTTTTACTATTTGCTTCAACAATTGAGAGCAAACTTTATGATCCCATGACTGTCTTGTTATTGGATGGAGGCCTGATTCAAATTAAACATTTTGCTGTTGTTGTTGTTGACAGTCGTACAAAACGCAAGTCGGCCTTACGACGGTCACACGAGGTCCTTTAGACGCAAGGATTTCACTAAAGTCGCATAGTGAATGTCACAGATGGGATGTTTTACGACAGCCTTATGTACTAGGATTGGGTTAATATTAACATTCTAATTTATCATACCCTTCTGCTGCTTCAAACTTCATGTGAAAATTTTCTTCTAACGCTACACTCTGGATTGTTCCTAATTCATTGTGCACAGTTATATTCTGCAACAAAGTACATATAAAAAAACTACATGCGCCATCGCCAAATTAAAGGTGGTAAATATTAACAGCATTTAAACATATTATCTTGTCCAATGTTTTCAATACCAGTACGTACAGTGACTAAATATAGAGTGCCTTTTATTTAAACTCCATTTATACTTAACACAGACAGTAAAATGCTTGACTCAAGGTTAACGACACAATCTCACAGCTTCTTTTACAGCTGCTGTGTAATGCAACAATACTATATTTAAAATGGTTTTAAATATATCCTTCTTCTAAATTAGGGCATATATTCATGTGATCTTCACAATGTAAACAAACACATATTTTTCGTCAAATTCTCGAAGTTGTCAAAAATAGAAATGATTGAAATAACACAAAAAAGAAATGTTGCATTTTATTTCGTCCGAAATTGTCCAAATCAGCATGTGAGTTGTAACTGTTAACTCTGAATACTCAAAATTTGTGCTAACTATCAAAATTCGGAGGATCAATTTGAATATGTCAAAGATCAAAAGTAGTAATTATTTTACCCGATATTTAGTGCTAGTCCAGCAAAAAAAACAAAATTTGGTTCCTTTTTGGTTGGAGTAAGTCGCGAGACTGGAACCCTAAGGGAACATAAAATTACGATAATTAATTATTCTACCTTAATTTGGGCCGTGCTTCCATTCGGTATTTTCTCCTCCTTTGTTTCCGATGTTTGCAAAAAGTTGTGACCATCAGCCGTTCTCCATGCTGTGTAGTTTGCAGCTACTACTCCTGAAACGATTTTATAATTGAATGATTTTTAAAGTCCAATTATTTATCTGATGCAACCTTTCTTCGCACATTACTATTATCTTAAATTGCTTACTAGTAAGTGGCTTAAAGTTGTTAATAGACTAATTCCAGAATTTAAATAGTATAGGGTTTCCTGAAGATGAATGTGTTTTATTCATGCTGTAACTATAAAAATATATGTACATAGAACAATACAGGATTGAATCCGTAATACGAGCATTTTAGCAATTATATGTAAAAACCTCTTCTTAATCAGTCTTGACTTGGCATTTCTGCAGCATGGTGCGTTCCCACTAGACATGAGGCAAACAACAGTACGCCCCCATCTTCAAAAAGGCGACAAAAGTAAACTGGCAAACTACCGACCAATAACTTTTGTTTGCTGCAAGATACTTGAACAGTCAGATCATGGATCATCTTGATGCCAACAAAATCCTTGCAATTGAACAACATGGTTTTCGTAAGCGTAGATCAACAGACAGCCAATTACTCCTGACGATGCAAAACCTTGCATCATCTTTGAACGAGGAAGTACAGATCGATGCTCTCCAGCTAGATTTCAGCAAGGCGTTTGATGTAGTTCCCCACCAACGTCTAGCTTCTTAGTTGCACCATTTTAGCATTAGAAACCTGACCCTTTCATGATTTAAAAGTTTTCTTTTATCAAAAACCCAGAAGGTGTGATGGAAGGAAACTTATCATCATCATTCCAAGAATAACCAGGTGATCACCAAAGCTGAGCCCTTGGTCCATGGCTGTTTTTACTATAGGCCTACATTATGGACCTACCGTCCCAAGTGTCATCAAGTGTCATCAACTTCCTGGTTCTTTGCTGATGACAGTCTGCTGGATAGAATTATCCGATCTCTTGCAGACAGCATAGCACTTCGTAAGATCTTGAATTGTTACAGCAATTGGAGAAGGACTAGCTCAGGTTTTTCAACCCCAGCAAGAACAAGGTCATCAGGATCACCAGGGAGCGAGTCACATTCATATACCATACATGGCCATGGACTAGCTCTCGTGAAAAACTGCAACTACCTGGGAGTCTTCATTTCAGAGGTCCTGTCCTGGAATGCCCACATTTCTTCAACATAAAAAGGCAAACAGTACCATTCCCTTTATTAGGAGGCACCTATCAAGCTGTCTACGAGACATCAAGGACATCTGTTATAAAACACTCACTAGGCCAATCCTTGAGTATGCCAGTACAGCTTAGGATCTATACACCTCCACTAATATTTCCCAACTGAAAGCTGTCCATTTTGATTTGTCACGGGCGATTACAGGACCACTAGTAGCACCAGTGAGAGGATGAGAATATTAGACTGGCAGACATTACAAAAGCGTCGTTGCAACAATAAATAAATAATGATGTACCGCATCATCAACCATCATGTGGACATCCCAATGGACAGTTTAATATTTCAACCAGTGACATCATCAACTAGAGGGCACTCTAGTAAATTAGTAAATTTTACCAGCTATTCTGCAGGTTAGACGTGTACAGATACTCCTTCCTTCCATTTGCCATAGTATTGTGGAACAACCTAAAGATAGAAGACGTTTACTCTAGCTCCATGGACGTCTTCAAGGTCACGTGACACAGCACGTCATAGACGAGAGAGCCTGTTTTTGTCCTGTTTTTAAACCAGAGCTGAACTGTTTTAGGTATTTTTCAACTTAAACTTATGCGCTCTTCTCATTGAACTATATGTAAATAAATCTGTACGATGATGCCACAGATGGGATTTTGCACAATACTGGGAGAAGAAGATAACATGACACCGGGAAGTGACTAGTACAACACTAAAAGACAGTAGATCTATTTGCATTTGTCGTACATATATTAAATATCAAAGTACAAAACAATGTGAACTTACCATGTTTTCTGACGTCATCAACTGTATACTTCCAGGTACTTGTACCATGGTGTGTCTGATTTAACACCTTTTAAAGATAAAACAAAAATTATATAAAGTAGTTTACGAGTACTAAAGAGTTACAACTAAATTTTGATCGGTTTGGTTTGTAATAAAAGATATGTTATCAATTAGTTCTTCGTGTGTTCGTAAGATTGTGACTCCAACCATTTCTTCAGGGGCATTAATGGACAATGCTGGAATTGATCGATATTGTATTTAGAGAGTAAGTTAACTAAGTGCTCCCAATGCACACATGAACATGTACATGTCTACATTGGAGTATCGCTCCGCTGGTTAAACCATCAATAGTTTTCGCTGTGACTCAAGACGTTCAAGGGAATCTCGCCCGATAGGCTAAAACAGGTTTCAGCAACTCCCGAAGATGGTACGAGAAATCATCAGAGAAATCTCTTAATACTATACTATTTTAGGTTTAATCATATCATCATTGATAAGATCTACAAGTCTAACATACTTTTAATGAATATTAATTTTTAGACAACTTCATTTCAAATTTCAAATCTTTGCGTAAAGAGGATTACCATGACTAAAAAGGCACTGACTTTGTTGTTTATTGTTGATAACTTTTCATTTCTGTTGTCGTCACTCTGGTTTGTATCGCAGTCGGTAACGCGCTGGTATTTCGAAATCGTGTGCCCCGAAGGTGCTACGGATTCGAATGCCACCCGGGGCGGTGATTTCCTTTCACGAAAATTCGACAATAATATCAATTTTTCTCTTGCGACTCAGCAGTAGTATAAATATACATACCTCATGTGGATGGTGTAACTTGGAAGATAGGTAACTAACTATACCATTTTTGATAGCTATGACATCTTTATGTTCATCATCTGGATGGATCACAGTGATTATTTCTCCACGTCTTGATATTTCAAATGAAAACCTAAATATAAAACTTGTTTTTATAGTTCATTTCATAATACAACAAGGATATAAAATCTGCTTAAAAGTACATTGCATGAACCATATGACCTTTTTATATATCATAGGCGGATCTAGCGGGGGTCAGGGGGGTCCAGACCCCCCCCCTGAAATTTCCAAAATGTACCTGTCCATTAGTGTTTTTCTTAACTGTACGTCATTTTTAAGTAGCATGAAGCAATTTAACTTAGTGCTTAACATAGATTTACTGGTTATGTAGTTTTTATTATTCATATGTTGCATTATTCTGCAAAAATGGTACAATGTGCTTGTGGTACGAAAGTTTGGACCCTCTCTAGAAAAAGTTCGGACGCCCCTAGAAAAAAATCCTGGATCCGCCTCTTCATATTTGTTGAATATGGTAATATAATAAAGAATCAAAGCGCTTAAAGGCACTGAATTTGTTAGGGTTTGGAAAGTCAGAGTAGATTTAGTAGGGATCAAGGAGTGAGTTCACAAAATATCGCTATGATCCCAAATAAATGAGACCGATAAGTGAGTCTACATCTTTGAATACTTGTGACATGTTCCTTGTGGTTAAGGTTTATTATCTGGTATTTACGAGCATAGCGAGTCAGCACTGTTCTGGGTTCGAAACTCTATATACCATAAACATATAAATATATATACAGGACAGACGGACACACCATTGTTTATTTCACATTATTATGTCAATTTTCCTCCATTAATAAGGTATTCCGGCCTTGTGAAATGGAAGATGAGTACTGGTTATAGACAAGGGTCCAGGAAAGCTAGGGTAGGTGCGCTGGACGCCGTAAAATTACCAAAACTTGTTGACACGGCGTTAAACCCAGTATGAATGAAGTGTTCAGTACACATGTAAAACATAAAAGTAAATGTTGACAATGTCCAAACTTACCAGTGAGAGAAATCTAAGTGATGACTTATAATTTCTGGATCTAAAGTAAAAAGAGAGATATGAAACATTTCCAAACAGTATTATGAATTGCCACAGTACCTTAAAAACTATAAAAACCAAATACATTGTAATTGTTTGAAGTATACATGTATATGCACTGCAACAACTGATACTGCCTCTCATTGGCCAATTATCATAGTGGTATATTTTGATTAATGTTGAATTTTCATTATACATGAAAAATTTGTCTGTTAACTTTCATTAACAAATCTCAACATACATGAATGACTTTTAATCATCATGTCATTTTTATTTTTATCAAGTACACGTCATCCTTTAACAAGGATCCGAAAAGCTATGTTGTTGTCGAAATTTTCAAGAAATGGTTGTCTTACTTAGATAGGGAATCTAACCCATATCGTCGGCTTTATTGTCAAGCGAGCTAATATATGTACTATAGTTGAGAAAGGAACACGCTTTAACATTAACATGTTACCACAAGTAATGACTAACCTGAGACGCCATTGATGTCTGTCTTACGAAGTCTAAACTTATGGACAATCAGCAGTAACTCTTGTTTGTCTGTGTTGTTCCAAATGTTGACAAGACCAATCTAAAATATACAAGTAACAGAAAAATATGTAAAGGTGTAGATATATATCTAGCAAATTGAATGTTTCGAAGGTTTCCATCTACCACTCGCCAAATTGCGCAATATAGTGTTCGCTGTAAAAAAATACATCTATTTATGTTTCATCATTATTATGAGTCAGTTTTAAATGAAACATTGTTTTCAATGTGTGTGTGACCCCCATGAACCCGAATAAGTTCGGTGCTCCTTTTACACATCGATGCTACAAGTTTGCAAAGGAATCTAACCGGAAGACCAGAAAACTCATTTGGGATATTGGGGGTCACACACACTATTGAAAAAATGTTTCATTTTAAAACTGACACAACGCAATCACTTGTAACTTGCAAATCCTCAATGTCAATTTTCAAAACATTACTGTACCGACATAACTAACTCGATTTCACAATTCTTTTTTTATTCAATGCATAATATCACCCTCTTTCTAACGATACCAAATGTATACGTGTGCAATAACAAACAAAAAAGATATTATGGCTTTTGTAGACCGGACAAGACTTTTGTCTATATGTTTTATAGATACAGGCGTTTAATTAAATAAAAAATTAAGTTCACAGGGCCTGTGGTATATAGGAATCGAGCCATTCGCTTTCGTAAGTATTGGATTCATAAATTACTTTGAAGAATGGATAATGAAACTTGAATTTACATTAATATAGTACTTAATCATATGCGATAAGATCTATACGTAAGTTAACCTGAAGTCAAAAAGCAAATTTTGTATAATCAACTTGTCATTATGAATACCGTAGGTCTATAAATTTCAATCAAATATTTGAATACGTGATGTATTTTGAATATTGCATTTGAATACTGTTTACATCTTTAATAAAATCAAGTAAAAAACGTATGACACTTAAACCTCATTTGATCCGTGGTTTTGTTTGGTTTTCTTTAAAATCAATGCGAATCATTACATTATATATCATTAACATCTTTTAGATATTTATTACTATAGGCATTGGTTAATCAAACAAGGAAGTGTACAGTTTATTTAATAATTATAATCAATAGGTAATAATTTCAATAGGGTATATCATTAAAATCATTGGCGTCATTATTGAATGACTCTTTTCTTTTGAGTGTCAATAAATTTGACTTTAATTCAACAAACATTGAAATGCTTGCTAAGAGCATTTCGAGGTCTCCTTAAAACATACAATCACAGACAGTCTGTTACATTGGCGTAGAAAAGGTCCAATAAAATATTATATTTTGTCTGTGTAAATTATGTAAAAAGAAAGAGAAATTGCTTACTTCATACTTAGCAATAAATTATGAAAAAACCTGAATACATGGCGATAAATTATGAAAAACTACCCCATACGTTGTATTCAAGTGCAATGTACTGCTTTGGCATAAGTACGTGATGTATACTCAAGATTCAATAACCTTGTTTTTAGTTGTAATTCATTAAAGATAAAATTAAGGAGTTCAGTAATAATAAATTAAAAATAATAATAAATTAAGCTATAGACAGTATCCATCGACTCTTTATAGTCTTGAGTCGAAACTTGTCTAAATACTGGAGACAGCCTAATATAGCACTTGTGGTTTTAAAGAACAGTGGCGCTTTTCATAAAATTTCTTACGAAACAAGTCTTCGTAGATCTAAGTCAATTTCATATGATTAGCACTTTAAAGTCAGACGGATAATAAGCATTACTATAATACGATATTCAAAAAGTATAAACAATTTTACACAATTTGTTTAATATTTAGACTTGATAAGCCAAAAAAGGAGTGTATAATTAAGGTATCTTGCTTTTGACTTACGAAGATTCTATGTTACCGTAACTAAAACTTTTACAGCAATCTTACAATGTAACATAAGATTGACACGACCCTTAAGAGCCAAGACAAAATGACTGGACCATATCCCTTAGATTGTGTTAGTTTGGGATTTGTGAGAGGGTGTGTGTATGGTGTAGGGTATGAATAGTGGTTAACCACTATTCACTCTAACTAGTGTGTGCGTTTGAAAGGGTTGTCTGAGTGGGCGGGCTGGTGGTGTTGAGGTGGAGGGGGTGAGTGTATGTGTGTCAAAGAGTCCTTTGAGCATATTTTAAATTATCAGCATATATAAGTAAGTGTATAAGAACATTGAACACCAGAAATTGACTGCGTAGTAAATCAGAGACACATGTATCACTCCGCAGGTTAAACTCGTCAGACATTTTCGTCGATAATTTTTGATTTGTGGTATTACTTGAGTCATTCTCGTCCCCAGAGTCTAGATCGAGAATTTTGATAACCACAGGGTACGAGAATAAACTTGGACCTCTTTGCGAAATTGCCGAAAGTCTAAAAAGTGGGAAACGTTTATAAGAGCACACTATATTTATTTATACGCTAATGTTCAATATACCTACCCAAAATTGCTTGGAGCTTAATTATGCACGTAATTCGACGTAAGATTTTTTTCTTTAAACATGCTGGAATCAATACTATTGTTTTAATTATTGACTACCAAATTCTACTTTCGGTTTCGATCTACTTTATACAACTAATAACATAAACATATTTCAGCAATATTTGCATTTATTTAAAAAATCTTGTTCATTGGAGGTACTTAAAATAAATAAATGTCTATTTTATATGCAACAAACAGGGTTAATTTTGATAATAGAACTTTAATCAGCACTATCATTTTTCAACATCTAAGACTTTTTGAGAGGGGGGGGGGGCATTGTATGTCATTCAATCGCTAGCGGTTACAATTACAACTTATAACAGATTGATCAATATTTCAGATATTTTTGGACGGCCAGTGTCATCGTGACTTATTTGAACAATGAGAAACTAAAATATATCATTGAACAACGTGCATCAAATTTGTTTACTGCACGTAGTCTGATTGAGAACGGCGACATAGTTCAGTACTTCAGTACTAAGATGTACTAAAAGATAAAAGTTACGCAACGCTACAGTGTGTGTATTATATTTAGCCAGGGGCGGATCCAGGATTTTTTTCCAGGGGGGGGGATCCGAACTTTTTCTAGGGGGTGTCCAAACTATTTCTAGGGGGACCAAACTTTCGCACCACAACCACATTATACACATTTTGCAGAATAATGCAAAATATTTATAATACAAACTAAATAACCAGTAAATATATGTTAAGCACCGAGAAAACATGCTTCATGCTACTTAAAAATGATTTATAGTCAAGAAATACACTAATGGACAGGTACATAATAAAATTCTAGGTGGGGGGTTCAGACCCCTCTGACCCCCCGCTGGATCCGCCTATGTAAGCACTGTTGATATCATTTAAAGTAAGTTGATTCTTGCCATATAAAGCAATGTCTCTTGGTACACTGACAACAGTCTTGACCTGAAACAAACGTCATACAGTGTGATATGGCAGCGTTATGAACGTCAGGTAGCTTGGTGCACCATTCAAAGTTCTAATTCCGGGTATGGTCCCCATTTGTAGCCATGAGAGCCCTTATCCGTCGGTACATGGATTGACCAACCCGTTCACTTGTCTAATGGGAATGTCATTCCACTCCTCCATCAGTGCCTGTCTGAGTTCGTTATGTAAAGTCGGCTGTGGCTCGCGTTAACGCACGCTACATGTTTCAAATTTGTTCGATGGGTGAAAAGATCGGGACTAAATGCAGACCAGGGTAGAACGTTCACGTTGGTGTTGACAAGGTTAGTTTGACATATTCTAGCGACATTTGGCCGGGCATTTTGTGCTGGATCGTAATTTGTGACGCTGAATAAATTAAAAAACGATGGGTTCCAACACAGTGCCTCTGCATCGAACAGCAATTAAAATCCATCAATGAATATGAGCGAGTTTTGTGACCTGCAATGTGCCTGCCAAAACCGTCACTCCGCCTCCACAATGCGGGCATGTTCAAATGCACATACGTCGGAGAAGCGTTCACAACGACGTCGGTAGACACTTTGTTCTTGTCGAACCGGTACAATAAAAGCTCGTCAGAGAACATCTCTTGTCTCCATTGTCGTTGAGAAAATAAATGCTGTGAACCGTTCCATACATTAATGGTAGAGCTGTCATCAATTCCAACGATATCGCTGAATCGTCGATATTCGTTTTCCGGTCAATAATCAATATGCATTTTGAAATATCGATAATAAAGCATATGTAGGTAAAAATGTAAAAGTCTTTACCAAGTGACAAATTTGTGAGACAAACCTTCTATCGTGAATGGAAACAGATGCGCTGTCATAATTTGAGCTGAAAGGTCCAAAACATTGACGGCAACACCAGGAAATAGCTCACAGAAGGAATAACATTCATGACAAATTTACAAATAGTTTGAGTTTATGACCACATAAATGGTCTGCATTGTACTGCAGTGAATGAATTAATTTATAACGGTGTATCGTCGATATTTATTTCGCGATATATCGATATCGGCGATACGCTTCGAGCCCAATCATTGACAGCTGTAATAAATGGCGTTTTTCTTTAATTAGCGACAAGTCAACATACGGTCTCCTAGTTGTTAAACCAAATTGGCAAAGCCGATTCCTCTGTTCTGACACACGCATAAACACCTGTCGGGTTAACTGCAGTTTAAAATTACTGCATATTTGCACTGACAAGGGTCAAAAAAGGCTTTTTAAATTAAACGTTTTGCATTAATCAAATATCTCACCCAATACAGCGCAAGCTTTGTTTTCGTAATTACATGCGCATGATTAAGAAAGAGTCTTGGCATATAAATTATATAGTAATGAGGTTACCTAAGCAATCTTGGCAGTCAGTATTGAATACAGAATACGTTTTCTGTGCATTGTTGAAAAATTAATAGAACACATTGACAGGTGATTCACTTGTGTATCTTATCAAACGAAATAACCATTAAATTGGAAACGGTTTAAAGAATTGTACTGATCATATACAAAATTGAAAATGTTAATTATTTGTCACATTACAATATTTTAATGAGAATTTAACTTAAAGCAAGACTTTCAAATGATTAAGCTTATCTTTCCGTGATTTCAATACTCGATGTATTGGTTTTATGGGGTTTTTCATTTTTATTTACCGATTCCATTTTTGTTATAATGCCCCCTTAGTATTCTTAAAAAAATGTCCTCTCGTAAAAAGCAGTGTGTATGTTTCTTTGATTAACTTTAAGCACACAAGTTTTAAACATTTTTGTTTATTCTTTTTTTGTTTATGCATTTGTATCTTATTTTTTTTATTTGTAACCATTTGTAGATAGTTTGTATTACAAAACTCGTACGGTATATATTATTTTGTAGTCAATAGACAGAGTTGTTTTTGACATGGGGCTGATTTAATTGGGGACATTAGTCAGTTTATTCCCTTCAAGATTGTGTATGGCAAGAAGAGGAAAATAAAATCTTTATAACATGTGCCAGTGATACCGAGTAGTATAAACACTTGACCCGCATTTATTGCCCTGCTCGATTCATACTTGAATCTAATGATTAGAGAGTAATCATAAATTTTGATTTGTTAGGTTTCAATATGTACAAAAGTCTTTATGTATTTCAATATTTTGATTTATGATACACGTATACGTATAAATAGCCGTTTAAAATTGAGTATAATTCTCCAGTTTGCCTTTGAGGTCGTTGAAATATATGAGTGTATTTCAGGCGAAAGGAAGAAATTTAAAACTCTTAATGGTTTAAGTATCTCATAAATTTTATCATTATTATTTGCGAAAGGTGTTTATTTTATGTAAAAACATCGGACTTGTAATGCAATATTATCTATATTAAAAACCTTTATTTTTTGTATTTTGCAAATGATTTATTCAAATATTTTCCAGCAAGAGAAGAAACAAAAATATTACACTAATTGAAAATTACGGAACCAAATATAATATTATTATTTATTATATGCTTCCCAGTGGAATACAGGGATTTATCGGTGAAATAAAAATCCATATTCTACTGTTTTGAAACAATGAAACCAAATTTGTTATTTTTTACTGTTTGGATGCGCCGTTCTGATGACATATCATACTTAAACATATAAAAGCCAGTTTGGATCATATAATAAACAGAAAATTTCACTCGTGAGCTAATGATATATTATCTACGCCACTCGTGAAATTATTGCATTCTTAGCTCACTCGCGAAATAACAATCGATCGGAAATAAACAAATATCCTCTGTATCATAATATAAAATTTATATTTGCCATTTTACTCAATAATGTTAAAATATATCCAATAAGGGTAACTTTACAGCAAGCAGCTTCTGAAATCTTGATATGACCATTATTTGATACTTTTACGTACTTTGTAATACATGTAATTTCCACTAAAGTATATTTTTGTGTCATTTCAAATTAGTTATGTTTATGAAGTTAATTTTCAAATCAGTAAAAAAACTGCATTAACAAATCAATTATAATTGGATCCTGATATATGAGATTGTATTGGGGATATTTTTGACGGTGAGTCAACCTACTCTTTGTTTCTGCAAGTGCTAAATCTCTGGATTGATCTGTAAACCAGTTACAAGGCACATACTTTTTTCAGTGACCGACAACTGCCCTACGTGATTTAGAATTAGTGGTAGGTTGGAGAATGGCCGTAGAAATTAGTTCATGATAAACACCACGTAATGCTACAGTCCCATAGGGCCTAAACATAAAACATATCTGTGCGGGTACCGTGCGGCGCCGTGCGATCAAGCTCCACAAAGACTCGAAGGAACTCTTGCGTACCCTTACGGACTGTTACGTTTTTACCAGGGTCGGTGAGATGAGCCATGGATACACGTATTATTTTCGAACCAAATTGTGACAAATTGTGGCCGAGTATGGATTAAACTTGCATATCTTCCAGGCACTGTTCAGTTCAAGTATGTTGTTTTGTGTCATGTGCGTACCGTCACCTTGATATGCAAGGCTTCCCACGGCCTACGGCTGTCTACACGTACGGGTCTACAACAAGCCACCATTTTATGGGACTGAGGGATAATTTAACTCTAAAAATATTGCACACAGTTTAACCTCAGCTTTTATTATATCATTGCTTTCATGAGCAGTTGTATAATGAAGGGACTTTTGTCAGTTATCTTTCCTAAATAATATCTGAAGCATTCCAATTGGTAAGTAGGTCCTATCAGTTGAAATCATCGGATTTTATCATTGGATTCCCATGTAAGTATAATACAATATGTTATCTAATATAGTTTTTGTTAAGAAAGATATTAACAGGAGTGATACAATTTAGTTCTTTACCTTTACAATACTTTGCTTGATTTTCAAACAAAATAAATGCTTTACAAAAAAGTAATTCAAGATTAATTGGGGCAAATTTTCATTGAAAAACAAGGGTAAAATCCGAGTTATCCAACTTATTAGACCTACCTATTTGAAGAGTATACAAGGGGAAATAACTGACTAAAATCCCTTATTTTTTATGATGAAGTCGAATGGGTTGTATCAAGTTTACTTAGGTTGATCTGTATCAAAGTAAGTTTGTCTGACTATGTGATAGGTGCAAATTATATATACTGATCAAAACATAAAATACTTTAGTTAAGGCGCTAAAGTTATTTATTTAATGTATGCAAATGACATTCAAACGATATTTCTTGTCTCGGGTCAATTTGCACAAAATGTTATTCAAGCTAACGTTTATACATATACTAATCTATAATGATATAACGCGAGAACAAAATAAAATTATAAAAAATATTACCTCTCCTTTTGCGTCTAATTTATGTAAAGTTTTAACATCAAGTTCGGATGTAAAGTCGTACATGTATTCATATCCAGGTTGATAGTTGATAAAAGAACCATCACATGTGGTAAAAATACCAATTATTATAAATATTGTCCAATACATTGTCACAAAATATTTATACCATTTTGATCAATGTTGCTAAACGTAATATTTACGAATGTTTATATAATTCTTATGGTTGTTTCAATCTAGAAATTTGATTTCCAAATGGTCCTTTGCGGTTTCTTGCCAAATTTAATGCTTTATTTTGTATCAATCTTTAATCTTTATGATTTCATTGGTTGTTGAATCAGGAAGTACTTGCATTAAATCTACCAATCATAAATATGGTACCATATATCTGCTTTCGTTCTTATGATTTTTATCTTTGCTCTCTGTCTATTTCACCGGGCCGCTTCATATCTATTTCAACTGTTCAACAAACAACTACGGAAATGGAACGTTATATCTTCTTTTTGATTCTATGGATTGTTGTATTACCAGAATTAAGGTAGTAATTATTGTTACTTTCGATAGCTTTTATATTTAACAATGAATGTTTTATAGAATATGTGTTTTTCTCTTCCAAGTTCATCGTATCATTTAGCCTCGGTTGTTAACAATAATGTTGTGTGTCGCTTTGTAATTTATGTCTAATTCTTTACTGACTAATCCCGACAAATCCTGGTTTAGGTAAGCCGCTTTATAACCCCAGTTTGTTTTGAATCCGGCATAATGTCTATCGCTTTTCGTTAAGAATCAAATCAGGGCGTAGAAAATAATTGACTCGAGTAGGGATTTACTCACTAAAGTTCATCTGAATTATGCAAAATGATTCCCGAAGGCGACCATATGACAGCATAAAAGATTTTACTTGTAACAAGTAACGATGCATAAAATGAGTTTCCCATATGAGTCGTACTTATCTAATGTTTTTTTATTTATTTATTGGATTTAACGCCGTATCAACACATTTTAGGTCATTTCACGGCGTCCAGCGCACCTAACCTAGCTTTCCTGGACCTTTCGTCACCTTAATTCCATAAACGCGTATGTTGTTTTTTAGCATTTTGAGAAAATCGACTTTAAAGTTTTGAAAATTGGTAATGCATTTTAGACTTGACGGATTTCAACGAAAGTTGGTATATGTTTTAATTAATATAAGTTGTGGTGCACTCTAAAATTTTATTCAATATCATGAAAAACTGTTTATACAAATTAACACAATTGGGCTCTCCAACGTTGAAAGCTTCAATTCCAAAAACAAATAAGTACACATACGTGGTTTCGGAACCAATTTATTCTCTTTTGTAAGTGAGATACGTGGTTATGGTATTTATAAATTACATAAAATGAACGTAATTGAAAATGTATTGACATGAAGAGTAGATTAATCACAAAATTGAATTTGTCTTTTGCATTTACAGAAATGCAAGGTTTATCGATATATTGTAAGTTACCTAGATGCATGTTTGTGCAATTGCTCACATTGTCTTTTTTAAATGTTTTAATAGCAAGAATATCACACCTATTTTAATTTCAATTCAATCATGAGCACGATAGAAGATAATTGTTTTAGCTAAATTTGAAGCTTTTCATACATACTGTACGTATATTTAATAATAAAATGGACATTGAATTCTGAGAACGTCTTACTTCACATCAGTGGAAGAGGTATTTTATTAACATTTCATCTATAAAGCAATATAGGTCATATTCGAATATGATCACTACATGTAAGTAGATGTTATACGAATAAAATTGAATGAAAGGATTCTAAACTTCGTTTATAGATACATGTATTCGATGATACAGAAGATATCGTAATTTAACTTATCTTAATTTCAACTTATTAACAATAGTCACTTATGCTTAAATATAAAATATCTGAAAACAATGGATATCCGAATACCACTGCTGTGGACACGCATGTAGTTTGACTCTTTCTTTTTCATCTAATGTAATGAAACAAACTGAGCAAAATTGAAAATGTAGTAAATAACTAGGTATAAGAAAAAGAAACATCTTACATTGTTTTACAAAGCTAAAACATGTCATTGAAAGTATTGAATTTTGGTATGAAAAAATTTGAACGCCATTTTTCAATAAATCACGTGGTATAATATACTTCGATTGATTGGCTTAGAGAGCATTTGGTTGTGGAGCTGAATTTATATGCCTATAATGAGTTACGCGTTTGCGGAATGCTAATTTACACCTTCCAGGAAAGAGCTACAAACAAACATTTTGTACCATTGATTAAAGCTTGTTACAAGGAATCCAACGATACCAAGAACTCAATTTCGCAAAAAGCGAGTTACACGGTTATGGAATTAAGGTGACGCTTTTTCTTTAACCAGTACTCACCTACCCTTCCACAAGGCCAGAAACTTCTTCATATTGTCTAATCAGTGGAGGAAAATTGACATTACTGCCTAATTTTCATGGAAGGGTATAACCTCCCCGGGTGGGATTACTTATCTATGTTTAAGTGCAAACAAGTAATATTCCTAATTTAACCTTTGATAGCACATCATTCCAAAATGTCTCGTTTGTTCTACTGCAGTGGCATTCATTTAATTGATCAACACTTTAGGTCCATTTTACAATCGACATTAATTATAGGTGTATTTAAACAAGTAAATCAGATTTGTTTTAAAACAAACTTTAATTAGTACACTTTGATAAATTTTAACGGGATGAAATACAGACTTTGTCTGCCGGTTTAACTATTAAGAAATAACTGTTATTTCTTAAAAATTAAACAAGCAGACAAAGTCTGTAAAATTGTGATAACCTGTTCTCAACGTATTTCTATGTTTTCTAAGTAAATATTACATTGATTACGACACCACGTGACTATTTTATGCCTGAATTGGCCTAGTATCCATGACATTAAGGAAATTCGTACCATTGAATTGTAGAGGTTTACCATCTCAAAACAATTGGCCTGTTTCATAAGGAAAGCGCTAGATAGCGCTTTGTTATCGTCGGCACCTGGCCGACGATATAAACAATTATCAAGATTTGAGCATTTTTGTTTCGACACCGGTTGCCTTAAGCCAATCAGAACGATGCATTTGAGGTCACGTGATAAGAAAAAATGACGTCGAGCAGTCAAAATAGGGGTGCGTGTACGGAATCGTCGATGCCGTGTTTTATCCGGTTACCTGTATGTATTACCGGAAAATATCATCATCAATATATGAACGCGTACCAGTTTCAAGGAAGTTGCAATATAAAACCAAAAAAAATGCATAACTAATTGTAATATGTTCATTTCTTGAACAAAAACTCGCATTTGTTGAAAAAAAGCAAACCTATCTTTCCTACTTCCGAGCGAGATTATTTTTTCAGATAACCATTAGGCCGCCATTGAACATTAACATCAAAATCTTGATTTTCATTACAAACTAACGGAAGTCATTTGGACATTTGTGAAAGACGTGATTAAATCGAAAATCTATGTTATTATATTGATTACAGTTTTTGTAACTGAAGAATCGATCGAATTTTCTTATCAAACCAAATCAGTAAAGTGGTTATGTATTCGGACAAAAAATGTCTGTTATGATTTAACAGGAATTTCGGACAAACGAAGTTAATTAAGATAAGACTAAAACAGGTACGTCTTCTTTGTAATCATACAGCTGGATCAGAAACATGGCTAAATACCAAGCTTTAGGTTCGTGAATTTTTAATAAAGGGTAATACGTGCCGTGTTTCTGAAAACATTTCTTTCATCTTGTTTAGCATATATAAATTATCTTTAAAAGGAGTTTCTCCAAGAAATTTATATTTTCGCTTCTAAACTGTGGTTTAAACTTAAACATGTACACTCGACGGTCTTTGCGGCCTATTTACAGAAAGCACGCTCAATTAGCATTCGGAACACTTCGACCTTTCATGAGTGAATAATCTCGGAAGGATTCTTGGGGGTCCACCCTGGCGGCTTGGGATTTTACTACCTACGCGAGGCGAATCACGTAACGGTTATGCAAAATAGTTCTTGTGGTATACAAACAGATCTTTGTCAAAACAGGGCTGAGTTCAGTTACCGCGAACGTTACAGAACGTTCCGTAACGATACATTCGGAACTCCTCGATCATTTGCTGCGAGTAATCTCGGACATATTTAGACGCTTTTTTGAAACTTCCGGTGTTAAAGTAAACAATTATATGGCCGAGGAGTTCCGAATGTATCGTTATGTAACGTTCTGTAACGTTCGCGGTAACTGAACTCAGCCCATATTTCTATGTTACATATTGAACCAAATATTGTTCAGCGATATCATTTTACTGTGTTATTTTAAGTTTACGGATTAAAAACGAAACACCACTCATCGCCTAAACGATCGTGTATGTGTTTACTAAGTTTTATTGTCCGGGTTTTTTTTCTCAACTGTCAAAGCGTGAATAATATCACGGTTACTGAATGCATTGTTTTTGTACTGGCGGCCTAATTGTTATTAAAGATATCTTGACTAAAACATATCACACGGCATAAGCAGCGTTACTTGAACATAATACACACGTTCGGAAATTCATGGATGTATTACGACAATAATATTAACAAACGCATTCACCGTGAAATTATTCATGTTTTGACAGTTTAGAAAAAACGAACAATAAAATGGCGCTTAAATATGTCCGCGGTTATTCGTAGAGAATGGCCAAGGAGTTCCGAATGACTCGATTAGATCATTTTTGGACACGGCCTAAACAACTGACGAAGACACTGACACCATAAACAAAGAAGAATTATCAGACCATCACTGATAATAATCCTTTTATATATTGTACATTTATATAGGTGTTTATATTTAAATTATTTAAACTTAATTGGTTTAATTAGCGATTAATAAACATTTTTTTAAAGAATTTAAATGCCTCACTTATAGAGATCACAGGCTTAAGCAGTACTTTCGATTTATTGCTGTTTTTTACGCGCGTAGTAGGAACATGTCCCAGACAGTGCCTGTTCGTTCGATGGCTAAATTCCAAATATTCTAATAATAGACGTACGTAGGTATAAAACTCTGACACATATATTGCTTGAACGCTTTACTAAAAGAGATGTCATACATGGCTAAACGACGATTTCAAGCATTTTTAGTAATGCTAATACTTGTCCTATGGTACCTTTCTTGCACCTAAGGTAATAAGTATGTGATACCAAATCGAGGGTACCAGGGAACGAAGCGCTAGCTAGCGATATCCTAGTAGAACGTGTCCAATATTGTATAATTTTAACGTAAGTTATATTTATTCATTTACCTTATAAACAGACGTTTCTAAACTAGATAACGGTAGTACTGGATATGGTAGCATATTTATGCCACTAGATAACCAGATAATTATAACGATGTAATACGAGTATTATGAATATTAAACCAGATAAAGTAAATACATTTGAGCATTTTTTCCACCTACTAACCTATGTTGATAGGCCTATCGATTTAATATCAGGGAAACTTGATTATGCTAAATTATTATATATTATCATTTTTTTATCTTTAGGAATGCTGCTCGTTTCTGCACGTACTCGAAAAGTGTATCGGAAAAATATTATAAGTATGGCAGCTGGAAATGGGGATGGAGCAAACGAACAGCTTACAGGTAATGTCAATGTTAATACTTTTAATTATAAATGGTGTGTTGAAAATAGGAAAACAAAACATAAATTGAAGAAGGTGAGGTTTTGTTGCACATAATAACTGTGGTTTAAAACCAAGAGTTGTCTTGTAATTCATGTTTACATTTTCTGTTTTCCATATTTCCTGTTTTGTGAGTGTATTGCATGTCACTAGCAATAAATGACTAGTGTTCTGAACAAAAGACATAAGCTTATTTATGTAGATTTTGAACTAGCATTCTGAGGTCAAAATAAAAAGTTGTTTATCCTGTATGCTTCGTTATCAGTTTTCGCGACGTTTGCATTTTGATTCTTTATATTCCCGTTAAAATGTTTCCTTCGATGTCAGACTCTATCTTTGAGAAAAAGTTATTTATTTATTACTGAATGTTAATGTTTAAATCCAGTTATATCGCGATGTTTTGTTCATTTTGTTTCTCGCATATTTTGTTGCATGTTAGCGTTTATGACATTTTATATTGACCACTGGGAATTTATCTTACACATTTAAAGAACTTTATTTCTATTGAAATATTATTTAAGGGCCAAACAATGGTATTAAAGTCATTGTTTCAGTCTAAGACGGATATCAAAGTGGTTGCCCGAACAGGTCATTTTAGTAACAAGCCCTATATTATTTGAAGAACTTTGGTTACCCAAAAGAAATTTTTGGTTGTCCTGGGCAATCGGACACCGACTAATGTCGAAGATTTTATGTTTTAGATGCATTTTGTTATGAAATAGTACTATGGGTCCTTTTCAGTTATTGAACATGCAGTTTTCTTATTAGCTATTCTATGGACATTTAAGCCGCGCTATTTTTGGACACTTTCGTCCATGTTTCAACAACAGTTTGGAACCGTTTTCGACATCTTTTATGGTTTAATGGGCGATGATGAATTATCTACATTATCTACGAAAGTATCTACGGCAGTATAGATAATCTATATGCGCGCAAAAAGTTGTTAGGGGTAGGAAACTCGTAACAATATAGGGTGTCGTTTCATGCACAAGAACCTTTATCACAATCTTAGTAATGATAAAGGAAACGGGGCTTGAAAGTGATTATTGATACTTTCATTATAATTTTAAGAACTTGTTTCACAATCAAGATTATTTTCTCAAGTAGTTGCACATTTTATTGAAATTTATCCGTTGCAATATGTGGGCAGCCATTTTTCAACTTTCAAAACTGATATAGTTTCTAAAACTCAACATAAAACTACCCCCATTGCAGGTTTAATTTTCATGGTGTGTTAGACTAAACATAAACTCAGGTTTTGTCTAAACTTTATTTATGCAATCTGTTCAGTGTTTAACTTACTCTGAGACTAATTAAACTACTTTTTATTCAATGGGCAGAGTTTAAACCTTGGTTTAAATCGAGATTATATTTAGACTTATGCTAGCGGCTCTTAATGTTTGACCGTTAAAAAAGTCGGAAATCAGTCTAACCAACCAACACAGTGAGCAGTTAACACAGCTATGTATTGAGAAATCTATTCATTCAGAAGTCTATTCGCATAGGTTGAAACATCTGTATGAAAATCTATACACAGGTTCATTCGTGAGGTGTGAATAGACAGCTGTATATTCGGAAGTATTTTCAGAAGTCTATTAGAAAAGAAGCCAGTAATGCAATCAAACAGATTTAAAGTCTTTTCGTGGAATACGTAAAGAGACAAATGTCCATTCAAAAGTCTATTCCGAAGTTTATTTGCAAAATCATATACAATGTATATGCATTTAGAATGTGTCTGAAGTTTATTATAAAGTTGCGAATGGAAAGCTGTCCATTTAAATGTTAATTCAGAAGTCTATTCGCAAAATCATTCATATGCATTTAGAATGTGCCAAAAGTCTATTTAAAGAGAAGCGAATAGACAGCAATTCTTACAAATGTCTTTTCAGAATTCTATTCGCAAAATCATATATATATATATGCATTCAGAATGTGTCAGAAGTCTATCATAGAGTTTCAAATGGACAGCTGTCCATTCAAATGTCTATTTAGAAGTCTATTCTCAAAATCATATATATATGCATTTAAAATGTGCCAAAAGTCTATTCAAAGAGTAGCAAATAGAGAGCAATTTATTTTTATAAATGTCTTCTCAGAAGTCTATTCACAAAATCATGTATATGCATTCAGAATGTGTCAGAAGTTTATTACAGAGTTTTGAATAGACAGCTGTCCATTCAAATGTCTATTCAGAAGTCTATTCACAAAATCATATATATGCATTAAGAATATGTCTAAAGTCTATTATAAAGTTGCGAATAAACAGATGTCCATTCAAATGTCTATTCAGAAGTCTATTCGCAAAATCATGTAAATGCGTTCAGAATGAGTCAGAAGTCTATTATAGAGTTTCAAATAGGCAGCTGTCCATTCAAAAGTCTTTTTAGAAGTCTATCCGCAAAATCATGAATATGCATGTACAATGTGTCAGAAGTCTATTGAAGAGTATGGTTGTGAAGTTAGCTATCTATTGACTATTCACTATTCAGACGTTTATTCACACTATAAACAGCTATGTATTGAGAAATCTATTCATTCAGAAGTCTATTCGCATTTACTGTATTCATAGATATAGGTAA
Source organism: Mactra quadrangularis (assembly GCA_025267735.1). NCBI lineage: Eukaryota > Metazoa > Mollusca > Bivalvia > Venerida > Mactridae > Mactra > Mactra quadrangularis. The sequence goes on along the minus strand of CM046294.1, from coordinate 21,686,364 downwards.
GTTCAAAAATCTGTACGAAAATCTATTCACAAAATGCCGAAAAGACAGCTGTCTATTCGTATCTCTATTCAAAAGTCTATTCGCAAAAACTTAGTAAGGCAATCCAAAAGAGACAAAAGTCTTTTGGTGGAATACGTAAAGAGACAAACGTCCATTCAAAAGTCTATTCAGAAGTTTATTCGCAAACGCATAGCTTTTACATTCAGAATCTTCTAGAAGTCTTTCCGTAAAGTGACGAAAATACACATGTTATGCAATCTAAATGTGCCAGACGTCTATTCCCGGAATGCGAAGCGACAGATGTCCATTCAAAAGTCGATTCAGAAGTTTATTTGTAAACGCTTAGCTTATCATTTAGAATGTTCCAGAAGTCTATTTTGTAGTGACAAAAATACAAATGTCTTTTCGAAAGTCTATTCAGAAGACTTTTTTGCAAAAATATAACTATGCATTCAGATTGTTCCTAGGGTGTATTTGTGGAGTGCGAATAGACAGCTGCCTTTTCGGAAGTCTATTCAGAAGTCTATTCGCAAAACCTAAGTAATGCAAAAAAAAATATTCAAAAGTCTATTTGTGGAATATGTAAAAAGAAAAAAGTGAATTCAAATGTCGTTTCAGAAGTTTACTCAGATAAGATACTGAGTCTTCTCAGAAGTCTTTTCGCAAAACCGCGTATATGCAATAAGAATGTGTAAAAAGTATATTCTCGGATTGCAAATAGACTGTAGTCTTTTCAAATGTCTATTTAGAAGTCTATTCGCAAATTTAGAATGTGTCGGAAATCTATTATAAGAGTAGCCAATAGACAGCAATTCTTTCAAAAGTTTTCTCAGAAGTCTTTTCGCTAAGCCGCGTATATGCATTCAGAATGTGTCAGAAGTATATTGTAGGATTGCGAATATACAGATGACTATTCAAATGTCTATTCAGATGTCTATTTGCAAAATAAATTTTATGCATTAAGATTGTGTCAGAAGTCTATTCAAAGAGTAGCGAATAGACAACTGTCTTTTCAAAGGTCTATTCAGAAGTCTATTCGCAAAATCATGAATAGACTTTTGAATGGACAGCTGTCTATTGGAGACTCTATAATAGACTTCTGACTCATTCTGAATGCATATACATGATTTTGCCAATAGGCTTCTGAATAGACATTTGAATGGACATCTGTCTATTTGCTACTTTATAATAGACTTCAGACACATTCTTAATGCACATATATGATTTTGCGAATAGACTTCTGAATAGACATTTGAATGGGCAGCTCTCTATTCGAAACTCTATTATAGACTTCAGACACATTCTGAATGCATATGCATGATTTTGCGAATAGACTTCTGAAAAGACATTTGTAAGAATAGCTGTCTATTCGCTACTCTTTCAATAGTCTTCTGGCACATTCTAAATGCATATGCATGATTTTGCGAATAGACTTCGGAATAGACTTTTTAATGGACATTTGTCTCTTTACGTATTCCACGAAAACACTTTAAAATCTGTTTGGTTGCATTACTGACTTTTTTCGAATAGACTTCTGAATAGACTTCCAAATATACAACTGTCTATTCACACCCCACGAATGAACCCCAGGAACAATCTGAATGCATAGCTATATATTCGCGAAAATACTTTTGAATCGAGATCCGAATAGACAGCTGTCTTTTCGACATTTTGTGAATAGATTTTCATACAGATTTTTCAACTTACCTATATTTATGTATACAGTAAATGCGAATAGACTTCTGAATAAATAGATTTCTCAATACATAGCTGTTTATAGTGCGAATAAACTTTTTAATAGAGAATAGACAATAGATAGCTAACTTCAAATATACATTATGTATGCACATGTATTTTTTTGTATAAAAATATACTTTAGGTTTCTTGTATGAGGCTGTATTCCAAAGGCATTTGACCAGATACCTGCGTAATTTGGGTTATACAAATCTTCATAACTATGCATCCAGCTACCACAAAATAATATTCTATCGTTTTAGGAATACCATCCAATATTATTCTGCTTGTTGCCTCGGTTATGGTGATGAGTATCCAACTTGTTTACGTAAGTGATAAAACATATCTTTTGCTTCCCTGACTAAGTTTAACTTTAAAGATTATACAACCGACAAGTCTAAAAATGCATAATGGCTCCGACATTATATCTCAACCATGCAGCCATCCTTCAGTGTACGTCCAACAGGTGACAGACACACATTTTCCTTAAATAATTGTATAGAAAATTTAGAGAAAATATCTCTAACGTCTGTTCAATGGCCGTAGTTTTCAAATCGTCACCACATTTACAAAAATAGCCCGATCATCATAATGCCTTTGACATCCGCTCTATGCTCTACATAGAAACTTTTTGTTTAAATAAAATCGATTTACAATAAATAAAATAGTCCAATATTTCCCCCAAAATCAACTTGATAATATGCCGGAAATGCCATAAAATATCATTTTTTGGAAAAAATTCATCAATAAAACATGATAACGTTACTGACTTGGTTGTGTATCGGTATTTTGCTATAGGCTTGAATTATTAGCAAGTTCCTGCCTTACTTGCCCGACTTTGGACATATTGTCTTGAGACTTGGATAGTGTGGTGGTTTTTGTTGAGTAAATGACTTTAAGTTCTCTCGCGCTACCAGTAATCCGAAAAACTGTTTTCCACAAGACCTTATAAATGGACTGTATGGATATAAAGAAAGCGTTGAAAACGAAAAGGCTTATTTAAATGACGATTTCATTATTGACGCACTGGTTAGTGGCCCTAGATTGGCCAATTTGACCGCCTTTACTGAAAAAATAAACAATTTTTGATATTTTTTCGCTCAAAGTTTGCATAAGACAAGTTCAATTCGCAGTCTTACAGTATGCAATAATTCATGGCTGAAAAGTCGCCTGAGATTCAAGTGATCTAAATACATTTTCTTCATTTTGCTTAAGTTTTAAATGGGAAAGTGATGCACCGTATTTAACAAAATAATAAACAAGTTCAGGTCATCGTTCCTCCAACATTCCAGTGCTTTGATCTGTAAATATGTTCACGATGTGGAATACCTGCAAACAGACAGAAGATGAAACTATGGTGGCTGATTTACGCCATGTCGCATTTTCGACCCGCAGGTCGCCACATAAAAACACGAAAATAGAAGCCGTATAATAAATTCATAATGAGATCGGACAATCGTAATTAGCGTAAATCGATCAATTTGTCTGTGTAAGCTATATAATGAAATAGATTGGTAAAAACCCTCAATCTGACATAAGCATAAAACATCAATACTCATTTATTAAACTCTATAAAACTTATTAAATTACATGTAATACAACAAATACCAAATTAACTAATTTATGATCATAAAATATTTTCAACTCCGTTTAATCACCGGTACAAACTTTAAAATGTTTGAGAACTTTTGACAACCAATGCCGTATTTGAGCATACCTTAAACAATCCTGTCCGACAAATGATGAACCGATTATTAACTTGATGTTTATAATAAAACAAATTTATATAGTAATTCATAATCACAACTAAGGAATTGTGTTCCCATTTTGTATAATTATCACATTGAAGTATTTAATTTTTCCCCGTGTCATGTCACTTATTTTTATTGCCTGATGACATGAAATAACAACATATTGATACATTTTTTATTTTTATGAAAAATGTTTAGCAAAATGTGGTGGGGGTTATGGAGACTATACATGTTCTAAAAGGGAAGGCTACTATCATGTGACCAGAACTGACTCCATTTATGTTAGCGGTGGCAAATGTTCTTCACCGGGAATATGTATAAATTGTAACAAAGGATACTACAGCAGTAACGATGCAGATACATACTATGCTTGGTGTCGAAGTGAGTAATGTGTTATAAATAGTCAATGTATTAAACTCTTAATGACTTTAAGGCCAAATTACTATCATTGTTATAAATATAATCAAAGTCAAATTGTGATCATATTGTATATTTTGTGTATATTTTGTCGACGCATTTCAAACTTATAACTTGATGATCATGCATTTGATACCATTTTATCTGCCAACAGGTTTAGGTATTGTGTGTTCAATCCAGGTTTAGACCTTATGTATACGTAAAGTTTTGTCTTAAAAAAGCTTCCAACGACCATTCTGCCGTTTATTCTTAGATTTAGTAAATCGATTGTAATGCATAGTGTGTTTAAGTCCAGCGATCTAGATCTGTCAAGGGACATGATATAGGATGGCCGACCAACGAGATATGACTGTTTTTGTTGAAATGCGGTGATAAAAGCACGAGCATTACTTTTGTACCGTTTTGCCAAAACTAATTATTCCGCCATCTAGTAGTTAATCATTTTAACTGGAAGAAATTAATTTATAAATACAATGTTACAAAGTTATGTACCGTTTACATGTACAATTTCACAAAACATTTATTGTACTTTTTTAACATAATCACATAATTTCATCATAAAACAGAAATTGAAGAGAAATAGAGTTTTAAACTTATTGCAAAATACCAGTAAATAAATGGTACATTTTTATTAACAGTGTGTAAAAAGATAGATTATTGTGATCAACCTAGATGTACTACAGGTACTTACACAGAATGTGATAAATGTAATCAAGAGCCTCAGAGAGAGAACGTTGGTAGAAACGCTTATACTGGTAAACCTGATATAACAAAATGTTTAGGTAAGTCTACATTAAAGCAATTAGCATATTTGAGATATTTGATTGCTTTATTGTACATATATTTATATGATTAATTCATGAATTGTATATTATTTCAGGCTCAGGAATTATATTGTGACCTACATGTTTTGTATGTATTGTCAATATTTTGTTATCAAAAACCTCTCTTACCCGACATAAGCATGCATTGCATGATGGAGTGATTCAAACTCTACATTTGGATATATTTGTTTGTTTCGTCAATATGTTTTTAAAGTTATACTTAACAATTAAAGTAACAAACTAAAAGAGAAATTGTATGAAAAACAATATAATAAACTACACAAATAGCAATAAATATCTGAAAAAGTGAAGTTATAGTAGTATATATAACCGGTGTCTTGTCCATTTCGTGTGCAAAATGAACCTCGAAATGGAGTTTTAATTGTTAGATAACTTTTTTACAGCAATTAAAATACAAATTCAGTTTACTGAGAATGGACAGTAATAAAATTAACTATTCAAAAAGTAAAAAATATTTATATTATAAACAGAAGAGATAACTGGGCTTGAGCAATACTCATCACGCAAGATAGTGGGATATATTTATGTAGGCGCCCACTGTCCCGATATTAGCTCCTGATGGCCACACGAATAGGGAAATATTTAAATTCGGATCTGATCGTAATAAGATCGCGCTATTCCTGAGAGCATCTTCTACCATCGTATGACCCCCGGCTAAAATTTTCAGACTCAAGCAACAACTTCGTGAGCGGTCGCAAAATATTTGACATACCAAAAATTTGCGCGATGACTTTGCAAAGGTTTTTTTTTCGTGTTGAAATAGCATGCTAATTTTGAGCTTCGTAAAGTCGTCGAACAGCCATCTTGTCAATCGTGTAGTCTTCGTCTTTAGTTCATGTGATCATCGGTGCCATCTGACATCTTTCACCTCAAGAAGACTATACGAATGTAACACGAAGATGCGCGATTGTCTTAGAAAGGCTACACGACTACTTAAAGCCCCCGCAATACCGTCGTGTCGCCGTCGTATTTTGGTCTACGATGACATCGAGATGGGATTACGATGCATAAAATTTGTATATACGTATGAATATTGAGCTTAAATATCTTAGGACACGGGTTGTATGTAACGAAGTTGAAGAAAAGTTGAATGCTTCCGAGACATTTGTTACTGCTGAGGAGAACTTGCAGACCGCTGAAGAGATCTATAAACCCCTGGAGAGCGCTGTTAATTTGTACTTCGGTTGATATATTCCTTGGATCTCTCCATTCGCCTGACTATAGTAAGGAACTCAGTAATGTTTTCTTGGACATCTAAATCATCAGCCCCCTGCTTTCCTCTTCTTGATTCTGTATTTACCAGCGAGACTCTTACCCTTGCTTCTACCTACCTTTGGTTGCATGATACAAAGTTAATTCAAATCCAAAATAGAGTTTAGTCGTAGTTGTGCTCCAAATACTATTAGCTTTTGAAATTTGGCTTGTTTTGTCGGTTTTATACCTCCCGGAGGTCGACCTACGTGACGCTTCGTGACTACGTTCGAACGCATCATACTCACAATACGACGTCGTATATCTGTTGCGTGACATTCGCGTACTTCGTATGTTGATTGGGTTTCCACCAATTTCGGGGGCATCTTTGTGCGAAATTCAAAATTCCATATTCGTGTGTCCATCTAGTTTTAATTTCGGGACAGTGTGACGCCAGCTTTACGATGTCAAGTTATCAAATCAATCTAAGAATTGTTTTGGTAGTGAATTTCATTCGAAATGACTAATTATGAGAAGTAACGTAGTAAAATACACAAATATTAGCGAAGCTACTAAGATAATATTATATCATCGAACGATACCTCCATTTCGTGGACATTGTGGAAAGCGACGAAATGGAGATATAAAAATATTTTGTTGTGAACAGACAATAATTGTAATACATCTTAAGTTCACTGGTAACAACATTAATCAGACATAAAGATTTTATGTGTATATATGATAAACATATATATATAATTAACTTTCGCAGGAAAATTGGAAAATATTGCTGAAATGGAGCAGGATAATACTACATGCACAAAATATCTCACTGTATCCTGAATGAACTGTGGCTGAACATCTTCGAATGATAATAATATTATCACTTAACGAATAATACAACACAATGACATTATTGATAATGAAAGTTTATTACATATTCAAGAAAGCAAGAATTATCAACAAAACGTAAAAACAAAAATGAAGTGTTATACATTTTTTTAAAATATATATTTTTTGTAATTCTTTATTACGAAAGTTGACTCGCCTAATGTTAAGTAAAAAGGGAAGTAACTCAATCAAAGTGAGATTGTGAGAGTAGCCTTACCTACATAATATTTTGGCAGTGTTTAATATTGGCGTTGTTTTATATTGACGCGGTCAATATTTGGCGGTGTTTTATATAAACGGGGCTAATATTTGGCGGTTCCGACATCGACCGCCAAAACCGCCAAAATAAAACGGGCGCCTATATTAAGACGTATACAGTACATGGATTGAATTGATTTATTTTGTTCATTTAATCTTCACAAATATTTATAAAGATGGAAGAATATTCCAGTAAGATATTATATTTGTAAGAAAAACGACAAATTATAAATCACCCAAAGGCCATTTTCCCTCCTTCCAAAGATTTTTAATTATGTAGGGCAATTGTCAGTCACTGGCGAAAGTATGTGCTTAGTAGTTGGTTTACAGCTACATGTTATAAATCCAGAGATTTAGCCTTTTCAGGAAGAAAGAGTAGGTTGAATGACCGTTGTTATATGACCTATTGCTACGGCGTTAAACCAAACAAAAAATAAATAAAGATAATCTTCATTCGAGATAAAGCACACTTAATATAATAATAAATTCAGATAAATTCATACACATTTTCAAACAAAATGTCCATTTCGTAGGCAAAATCAACGACGGAATAAAAAATATACAATTTCAAGTGATAGCGTGGATTGGTTCAATTGTTATCACATGACGTAGATTTTTTTCATTTGCTAAAATAAACCATCGTTACTCGTCCCACTCATGTATGCGTACTGAAGCCTTGTGTCAATTTTGTAAGGAAACGCTAAACTCTTTATCGTATGAAAATATTATAATTTTTATTTATTAATTAGTAAATTAATTACTATTTTGATAAGATTAACGAGCATAAATATTTGTTTAAGTCTTTATAGATATTTGTGTAGTTCATCATATTAATGTTCATTCTCGGTAAACAAAATCTATAATATCATTGGCGAAAAACTATCAATACTCCATTTCGTTGTCCATTTCGTGTACAAAATAGACTTTGGTTTGATAATTTGTAGGAATTCGGTAATAAATTCAACTTAGTATTAAAACATGTTTAAAAATCTTTATCAATATTTGTGTAGTTTATTATACCAATATTTATTCTCAGTAAACAAAATAAATATTATCATTGGAGAAAAATAGTTATTAAACAATTAAAACTCCATTTCGCCACTGCCTTTTCCATTTCGTCCATTTCGCCCCAAATTCTCTATTGCGTGTTGTAGTCATACCCTTACACCACAATTAAAATATTGCTTTGTTTTAGAAACATGTTCATGGAGAGAAGGAAAACGTTGTTATCCAGGTACATGTAATGACGCGAATATGTTATTCAGTAGTTGTAGATGTTCGGATGGATTTAATGGTGCAGATTGTGCTACATGTAAGTATGACATTCCATTTTGATGCACTTTTATTCAGTACTTAATACGAGACCAATACTACAAAAATAATAGACACGGCAACAGATGGTTCTATAAGTACTTATATTCATTATTGTTGTTACATAGAATTGGATACACATTTATATTAAACCGTCAAGATAAGAAAACATATCAAAGCGCTGATAGCGCTGTCTGGACATGGGTTTATGAGATTGTCTAAAAGATGAGCAAAGACAAGTAACTTTGTAACAAGCATTATCTATCACAACAAACGTATTACAATAATAATCTATAACAGAGAAGTGCCATCTCAGTTCCATGAACTTCTTAATATATTACTGTTAATTATCAGTGAAGTGTCTGCTTCATTATCCAGGGTAAGCTAGTACTAAAGAAAAGCATACAGAAAAGCTTGTAAAGTGTGGCTTTACAAAAAATGACTTAAAATTCATAAGATAATAGCATTTACTTCATTGTTACAACTATATCGCGACATTAGCAACAGTTATTGTCAAATAGTGTGCATTAATATGACTCATTTAACTCAATTTGAAAAAACATAAAGCTATGTGACCTTTCTTTCTGCATTGTTAACAGCCACTTCTGTTCGCTTTGTTTTAGTAATTGATCAATTTGTATGACCATTTTATAGAGCAACAAAAAGCTATGGGAATACAAAAAATGTTATTCTAAGTTATTCCTTCTTTTGTTTAAGAGACCATTTGCTTGTAATTGTTACAACCAATGCTTTCATTTTAGAGGCAGTAAACATTAGGGATGAGACGATATGCCGATATATAGAACATCAGGACCCCGATACGTATCGTGGCCCAATATATCGGGATAAGACCCTGACATTTGTAATCAGAGAAAGTCCCTGTGCCGATATGTATTTTCGGTATTCAACAGACATATAATCTTTATGGACGTTTGTAAAATGATTCCAGTAAAATTCAACATGTAGACATCTTAATATCCTTAAACTTACCGCTAGATCCTAGACAGCTGTTGTATAGGATTCCTTGTTATTACTAAGTGGATCTCTTCAATATGACCTTTTTCTTAGACCAGTTAATGTTTAGCTTTCATCTAGAGGAAACACTTTTAATTGCTCTTTGATTTCAATTTTAGACCGAGGTTTGCAAACAACTAGTTATTGATGTAGGCGTAATTTACAGGCTGTAGTAGGTCGGTTGTTCTCATTCAAGAATCTTGAAATCCTCTAGTTACAAAAATGGTAAATTTGCTGATGAGAGTATCACGCAAACAACCTTAACAACAAAATAATTAAAATGATGCGAACCAATCTAGCTTGCTCCTGTTAATATAAAAGTTTTAATACCCCCATGTAACCATGTTTTTTCATTCTTTATTGATTCATGCTATATGCAATATAACTGTTTCATACAGTACATTATACTGTATTGTTTTGTTTTTATTGTTGTAAATTGTATCGACATGACGCAATACTTAATGTTTACAGATGAATTTGACTCTTGGAAGAACAAGTATTAATCTTAATAAATATTAAATCCGTTTTTCAAATTCTTTTAATTATAAGGCTAACTTATTATAAGCAATTGAAAAAATCAATACTGATAAAAATTTCGTTTTAAATATACAGTGTTGAAATAAGTCAGTGAGCAAAATCCTTATAAAGTTATGTTCGCGAAAATATCGGCTCCATTTCGCTCAAAATTCTCCATTGCGTGTTTCAGTTATACCGCTCGGTTCGTAAACAAAAATGGTGGACCGAATTTGTGTCATATTGTGTATTGTTCGAACCTTTCATCAAAATAAAAGAAAATATTTCAATTTTAAGACTAATATAATACATTCAAACACAAAAAGTAGTGATATATCCATATTTAATTTGTCACTAAACTATCAAGAAAGGTATGTCAGTAAACATACATGTAATTCTGTTGAAAAACCAACGTTCGGAGAGCGGCGTGACAATCTGAAAATAACCTAGTGACTGTTAGGAATATACCATTCTCGTACCCAGAGTCTAGCAGGATTCTCAATACTAAAATCCTACTAGACTCTGGGTACGAGAATTGGAATAGACTGATGTTTTCTTCTAAAATAAACAAACAAACTGTGTAACAAAGGATGATAACGCTTTCGGCTTACAAAGCTACAGGTCGTCCACGTAAACATTGCGTTTACAAATATTGCCGGTTTCATTACACACTTATATTTAGGGGCGATTTATTTTGAATAATTTATAGTTTAGTAAGTTTACACTTATTTAATGAACCCATTATTGTATAAAATGTATAAAGTGCATGCACACTAACAAAAATAAATGTAAAATATCAAAGGGATATGTTTAAATCAGTAAAATGCTGTTCATGCATCAGCTTATTCACCTATTTAGTGGATAAGTCCATTGTTTAAAGTACAAAAACACGCATGACCTAGAATACAACCTGTACATGTCGTATGCTAGGTCATGCGTGTTTTTGTACTTTAAACAATACACTTGTTCACTAAATAGGTAAATAGGCTATGAATAGCATTTTACTGATTAAACCATATCACTTTGATATTTTACATTAATTTTAATAAGTGTATGTGCACATTATAAATTTTATACAATAATGTGTTGATATTGCTCTTTTTTCTCAACTGTCAAAGCTTGAATAATTTCACGGTGACTGAATGCATTGTTTTTGTACTGGCGGCCTTATTATTATAAAAAATATCTTGACTAAAACTTATCATACGACATTAGAAGCTTTACTCAATCATAATACACACTTTCGAAAACTCATGGGTGTACTACGATAATAATTTTAACAAACGCAATCATCGTGAAATTATTCATGTTTTGACCGTTGAGAAAAAATGAACAATAAATAAGAGTTAACCAACTGAACTATAAATTTAGAAAAAAATAAATCGCCCCTAAATATCATTGCGTAATAGAACTGTCAATGTTTGTATTGTAACGTAGTAAGCTAGATTAGTCTGTACTTTTATGTCTTATGTAAGTTTTGATAAATGGACACTGGAGGTCAACAGCCAATTTACTTAGATACTCCTAGATCAATATATAATATCATCTACGTCAGAAGTACCATAAAAATTAAAGTGTTAATTCTATTTATAAAAATACATTAATAATGTAATACTGTATTGCAAACAATTATGTTTAAAACGATATAAAAGAGCTCGCACTGTTGCTCGCGGTGCGCGACTCTGATATGTGAATTTGTAACATCATGTCACTTTCATATTTTAAATAAACTTAGAACAACTATTTGAACTTATAGTCTGATTTTATTCGGTGAGCCGTGACAGGTTGGATGAGCCTAATCATAACCATGACGATATAGGTATAACCAGTAAATACTACACTAAAAATCAATACAAACTATAATATCTCAAGTATATATGCATGATATAATAATTCAAAATCATTGTTCAAAATAGCACAGTCGGTAACGAGTCAGAAACATATGTCCAATGTATAAAATTTAATGCAGTGGTTCGAACCTCACCGCCTCCACATTTTTAATCTATTTTAAATTCATAATTGGTTGTCCGTATCATATAATGATTGTTGTGCTGTAATTTGATTTTGTTTAATTTCTATTTGTTTTATTTTCTTGGTTCTTTATTTTTTATGTCCAGCAATTTACATTGTACCGAATAATAATACATTTGTATTATACATTCGGCTTCAAATGCAGTGGCTGAACAGAAATCAAACTAGGATACAATCGAACGATTGTGCCAAAGTTACATGCATCCCATTTCACTTCTCTTTCTTATAAAATGCATGTGCATAGAATCATTTCTATCAGACGTGGTCGAGACAGTTAAGTGTATGGCATCAAAGTAATAACTAAGCACAAACTCAGGCAAATATGCATATTCTATATTATATACATTTGGCTTCGTGCTGCACAGAGATTTTGAGTTGTACGTTTCCATGTTTGCAAAAAATAAAAAACAAAAATAATGAAAAAAGAAAAAAGGATACTAAGCAGTATTCGAACCCGGGGTAGCAAAAGAGCAAAGTCTATCAATCTAAATGTCTTACCGCCACGACTATTGAGTCACTTAGACCAAATTTGAATAATTATGATTAAGGCAGTAATCAGTTGGTTGGTTAATAAGCTGTGTTACCTTTTTGTAGGAATATTCCAAAAATCTATAAATACAAAAGTGCAGTCACGGCTCACCGGATAAAATCGGACTATAGTTATCTATTATGTTACAGTATACGCAATGTTTACGAGGACGACCTGTACATTCATACTGTCCGCAGAAATGCGTATCAACTGATAATGATTTTCTACACGCCAATACGTAGCATTAACTTGACACATGTTTATGACCTATTTTTAGACGGCGGAAAATTGCAAGCATGTCTATCTTTAGCACTATGGATATTCGGTTGAATATACACATGCGCAATGCAATTATAGAAAGAATAAATATGCTAAAATTGTTATAACATCGCTAATTTTATTTTAAACTACACGAGTTTGTTCATAAGATATTTTATGAAAAACTTATGTTGTTGCAATTTTTTCATCGAAGAAATTGAAGATATATGTTATCGAACTGCGAACTATTTTTGCCGAATGTCTACGTCCGCGACATATTTTGATTGGAACTGAAGAATACCGCCTACTAAGACATAGGTTGCTATGCAACCCATGTCAAAACAAGTTTCAACTGTCACTACGGTACATCTTGGCCGTCTCAAGTCATATGATTAACTCTCTAGAATTTAATGCCACTGGTATTCCATTATTAATCAACAATGTTTGTGACGTTGTTTGAAGAAACGTTTTTATTTACTTACATACACCTTTTGGTATTTTAGTTAACGACACTAATACACCTGCTTTATTTGAACAACAATTGGTTCTTGGAGGAAAAGATCATGATACGTTTCTTGAACGTTATAATGGCCACGAGAAGGTATGGACAAAAGAGTTGGCCTGGAAATACATAAGTGTGACAGTAAAAGCTACATACGCTCCAAACTATACCGCTGAACAACTACAACGTGATTACATTAGTGATGCAACAAATGCAACTGTGGTTGGTGTTCAAGATTTAAAGTTTTCTGTAATTTGGCTAAGAGGTAAGCGGTTTTATGAACTACGAACAATATAAACGATTATAATTGAAGTACAGTCCAACCTGTGAACAACGGCCGGCCAAGGGAAAAGAGAAAAGTGGTTTGTTCACAGGTGGCCTTTGTTCGGAGGGAGGAACAAACGGGCCATGTTTCGTTAGACTTGAGAGACAGAGTTCATAATTAACATGAATTAATCATTAAAATTGTTTTTATTTTCAACCTTAATTCATTATTCACATTATCATATTGAAGTTGTGACTATAAATGAATAAAACAAAACTTTGAACAAAGAATGACTAAAACAAAGAAATCAGTGATTTTTTGTTTGCAGCTACATTTCATGCTATGCCCTCAACATTAACAAATGCACTCAACAAATTCTCACTACTCTGACCTTTTGTATAGTATTTCTATCTTATCCCAGTTGTCAAATTACCTGTATACAGCGGTCACAGTTGAACGAATTTAGGAATTAAGAGCGTGTCACAAACATTTATCTAACTGCCGGACGTGTGAAAAACAAACCTAGTGGAGTCTCCAAACATTCAAAACTAATTAACAAAGTGTCATCACATGACGTAATTTACTCCCGATTTACAAATAAATTTAACAATAAAAGGATACATTAACATATTTTTATAATAAGGTGACGAGAAAATTGTCTACAGCTTGATAATTACTGATAAAATCGTACTCGAGATGGTCTGTTTACGGAAATCCGGAAAAAAATCGGATTACGGGTTTTTAGCTTAACTTTAACAAAAATGGCGGCCTGCTTTCGAAATCGCCTTGATACGAAATACTGTCTTCAAACAATCGTCTGGCCGTTGTTCACAGTTATAAACTGGCCGCGGGGATGGTTTTGACTGGCCGCTGGTCGCAGACGACAGGTGGCCGTTATTCACGGCCTTTTTAAGAGCGTTTTCGGTCAGGGGGAAATCGAAATGGCCGCTGTCGGCAGGTGCCCGCTATTCGGAGGTGGCCGTTAGCACAAGTTGGACTGTATATGCATAAATTTCTATTTCATAATTATAAAACTAAATTGGCTCTGGCAAAGTCTGTTTTATGTCCAAGAATCACCCTTTTCCATCGTTCAGATACATTATTAACAATTGCATTGATGAAATCATTATATATACATTAACTAAAATACTTATTGCCGGTTGACAAAAGATGAACAGGTTATTTAAAGGTTACCGCAAGGGGACTTAATTATACTTAAATGCTCCGACGATTTTCTCAACGCATAAGTAAATATTTAAACGGATGCCGCATTGGCTTTTTGAATTATAATTCAATAGACACATTCGTCAATCCAGTATCAATTTGTAACTGATATCAGGTTGACTTTAATAATATTTTATCAATCTTACCATTTAATTCATCTTTAAATACTAGGCAATATACAAATGGACTGGTCAGAACATAAAATGTGTGGTTATAAAACTAACTGTTCGATCGTAATTTTAAAGACATCTGTCGAAAATATACCTACTTGGAAATCAACCAGCCTAACGTTTGCACATGGTGATGCGTATGTATTTTTATGATATCTGTAGCTTTTTAACTTACATTTTACTTTTTACATTTTACTTAGGACCAATGAAACGTGGCATGGTTATATGCGATGTTCGTTGCCGTCCAAGACCTTTTGCGTTTACTGCCCAAATGTATTAGTAGTAGTATTTCTATACAGTTCGATATTTTTTCTTTTTACTGGATTTAACGCCATGGCAACACAATTTATGTCATTTAACGGCGTCTTGCGCACCTAACCTAGCTACGATCATTTGTATTTTGTTCGGTAAAATGTTGATATAAAAACCACTCGAGTCAGTTACAAAGACTTAAAAATGACACCTAATATAGAATTATACGTGCATTTTTTTATATTTTTACATGTTTGATCTCACAGGTGTGGTTTATCTCATACTTACATTGCATTGTACAGACTAACGTGGCTCATTTATTTGAATTCAATATATATATTTTGTTATGCTATTATTGACAGATGAACTTAGTGTTAACTTGTTTATTACATAGTGTCCCGTTCATTAACTTTAACACACGAAAAATTGAGCAAACCAATCACTTTGTTTGAAGGTTAATATTTTATGCTGAATCAACGAATGGTGGGAAAGTCACATACATCAACTGGGATGAAAACAACAAAAAAGGTAGCTATTATCTGAAAGGTGCTAAGTCCTCACGAACAATGGAACTTGGGTTTGATAGAGTACCACCGTATCATCTATCTATGGGTCTCAGTGTATCAAATACATCATTCATTAATCAACTAATAACACCAGATTTCCCAACAAATGTAAGTAAGACAATACGCAAGAAATATATTAACATTTCAATAAAATGTATTGGAGATTCTTTTTGTTTCCTTTAAAGTAAACTAAATGTCTCCTAGTCATGAAATGAATTGACAAACTTGTGTGATTCAATTGAGCATGACAGAGTGATGCTGTAAAGTTATATAACTTACTAGAATGGTTTGTATCGCCCAATTTATTCTTAAACAAATGAAAGTACAATCTTAATGTGTATAATTAGAATAAATTATTTACAGATTAATAATTTTCCCGCTAATCTATTTTAGCAATAGTATGGAAATATGAATTTAAATTTGTGCGGGGTATTATTATAACAAATTGTGATACAGATATTTGGTTTAACATCTCTTTTATACATTTAGGTTCTCAAAAAACAAGCCCATAGTTCAGTACGTTTCACAGGAAATCCTCTTTATTTTGATGTGGTTTTATTTCAAGCGGATGATCGAACTAATTGTCAACTAGTTATCAAGTTAGATTATATAATAAGTTTAACTAAAAATCTTTGTATTGTTTCAGAGAACATTTGATGTATTTTGGGGTGACTGGATTGACGATTTGTCAGGAATAATACATTTTGATTTTGAAGTGTATCTACTTAAACTTTCGGATAATATTCTAATGACAGGCGAAAACCAAATCGTTAAAACAGTTAACATGTCTTCGGTAGTTATAAAGTTTTTCCATCTTTTTGTCGTATTTAAATATCTCTCAGATACACGCAATTAGCGGAACAATTTTACCATGTGTCCAAATGGTGCAAAATTAACCTTTCAATGACTATTTGTTACAAAGAACAGTAAGGAAAGTAAAAAAAAATCTTTAAAGTTACTAGTTCACAGATTTGATTATTTTTTTGTAATTTCAAAATACCATTCAGTGTCTGTAATTGTGAATTCGGTTATTGAAAATATTTATATTTATCAATGGCACATTCTAGACATCATCAAGATTATATAAACAAAACTTGTCCCTCTACCCTCTGTGTTTTAAGTTTGTAAATAGTTAAGTAGTAATAAGTACTTTTTTGACATATTACGTCTCTTAGTACAGACATTGGTTTACACAATACATACTAATTTCGGTAAAGACATTTAGTAATATGACATTAAAATTGGATTTTGCTTCAAAATATAGATATTATTCCAGTGTATATAATAAGAAAACAAAACACTTTTTTAGCATTTTATATGGCACTTTTGGTTCTAAGAGAAACGTTGCTTCACGTTTTATAAAAATACTAAAGCATACACGGGTGTATAATTTGCCTTTACCATAAATGACTTTACAAAGAAATATTTTATTTAATTAGGCTGATTTACTGACAACTCAGTTTACGGTTGAAAAAAATGGTCCATACAGCATAGAAATCACAGCAGTTGATCGAGCAGGAAACCATATGACAGCCCGTCGTCTACTTATTGTGGATGATAGTTCAATTGTTGATTTACAAGGTCAACGAACAAAAGTTATACAAGCAAATTCCAATCAATGGATAAATGAATATACTGATAAATTTGAGCTACAATGGCCTGGTAGATTTATAAATAAGAGACATACAACTGGCCATTGGTTAGATTCTGTTAAAGGTGGAAATTTAGAACTTGATGATACGTTTAAAATTTCAATGAGAAATACCTCTGCCATACATAATATTAATGGTATGTATCTGAATTATTTTTACTCTGAATTAATAAGTATCTTTATGTTTATATGTATTTGTAGTAACATAATTGTAGCTAATCATACATAATTTTATAATAATCGGCATATCTATTCACTAGCCAGTTGCACGTGACATTAGAATTTGATCTTCGTATGTTTTATATGCATACGACCACATTGATCACATGTAAAAATATTTATTATTTTAAGAGCTACGAATGTACAGCTCGTATATTTAAACATTTTATGTATTATAGTCATTCACTGAAAGACCAAAGGGACAAAATCTTCCCGTCTATGTTTTGTTATATTTAATTGTCTAACGCGCAATTTCGTATTTTACGGTAGAAAAATGAATTTAATAAATGTTTAAGGTTGACTTGTATTAGTTTAAACAGATGAGCACTCTCATTTCAATTATACAACTCAATGCACCAAGTATATCTGTCCATAGTTACAAAAATACTTGTTTACTTATTTAAATAAGCAACAATGAAAAAGCAAACAATTAAAGTTTTCGAGCTAGTTACAAAATTTGGGTTGCAAATTAGTTACGGTTGAGCAATCTTATTTTAATCTGACAACCAAATGCTAATTACTTTATATATTGTTGTATATTATTATATCCATTAGAAAAAAAAACACAAACGTACATACTTGATTTCGATACATTAATCACTGTCTATTATCCATGTATATTATGTTTTTAAACCAATATACTGTCGGGGGAACATTTTAATTTTAGGAATTTACCTAACAAGTGAATTCACTTTCTGTTTCGATTTTAACTCAAATGAGGATAACTCGTAAAAATTAAAATATAAATTCAAATGGGTTATCGTTCTATACTGTGTACATATAATTTAAAGTGCAAACTTAATTGGCAGACCAATCAATCGCTCATAATACTTTAAAGATAACAAAATCCCCCACTTGTGTTTTGTAATATTCAATTTTTGTCATGAGCAGTTTCGTTACGGAAGAAGTTAAACGTTTTGTATCGATTTTGAATGAGATTATCCTGTATCAGGTCAATGCTGTCCACCGGGTTATTTATGTTCTAAACACTCTTATAAAGATTATAATACGGTATATATACTCGTTTGTCTTCAATCTGGTTTTATGATGGTGATGTAAAAAAAGTTCACTTTCTGCTCGGAAAGGCATAGTTTGGATCCCTGCTCACACCAAATCTTTTTTGTTACAATTTGGAATTCATGTCAATATATTGACTTACATGTTTATTAACTTTTTCTGTTTAATCACTACACTATTTGATAAAGAAAAAAAACTGGACGTTGACTGTATAATTAAAATATAAATTCATAAATATTTTAGCAAAATTAGGTGTTTGACTTTCAGTGACCATTTGGACATTTTATGAGAGAGTGTCTTCGTCCTCCAATTATAGTGTGCAGTGTTTATGACATGAACATTGTATATAATGATAACTCCATTCTGATTCATGTTGTCGTATACATAAGTTGTATTTTATTTGATAGGTTTAAAATCGAAACCGAAAATTGATTTTCTGTAGGGTTAATTCCTAAATACAAATCAAATAATTAATTTATTAAACCTAATTCAAATACAATCTGATACTTGTTAATATAGAAAATAATCATTATTTTTATCTTCTCACGTTGCCAAGAAAATGCATAAAATGTGTATTACTACTCCAAATTAGCTCTTATCGGTTTGTTTTTCAACAGCCTTGTTATCGTTCTAGGGACGGTAAGGAGTGAAGTAGATCGTACAATAACATTAAATGATAATACATGGGATGTTAACAATGTATATGTACCACAACATTACTTTGATGAAGAGAGAATGGTCATTACTGATGAAGAATGTGTTGATGGAAAGAGAATAGAGTTTACAGTTAGAACATATGATGTTATGGATTCTTACATTGAAGATAATGTTACTGTAATGATTGATACATCACATCCTATCATTGAAAACTTATGGTTAACTGATGGAAATTATCTGAATTTAAGTGTTCATAATATTCTTGAGATAAATGGGCTTACGTAAGTTAGTTGTCTTCTAGACAAGTAATTATTGATAGCAATTATTTTAATAAAAATTATATATGGATTCATTTGTATTTATAATTCTTATTAATGTAATTATTATATTCATATTCATTCAGCGTTTTCATTTAATCATTTGATACTAAATGTAGATGTCAGTTTACCATTAAATAGATATAACCATAAGTGTAAAACAATGTGTTGTTTTGATAAAATTGATTGATATTTGATTAATTATATATTGATATAGGTTTGAATGGGAAGTGCATGATGAGCATAGTGGTATACATGAGATATTTTGGAGAATATTTGACAACTATACAAACACAGAAATACTACATGGACATTCACAGGAACCACCCCAAGGAGAAGCTGAGGTAAGATACGTAATATTGTAATGCAGTAATGCTGTGGAATTGAATAAAATGTAATTTGGATAAGTGTAATAATAGTGTAGTCTTTGGGGGATACCGTGTGCAAGTATAGGTCCTGACAATTTTTAACTTATTGCTGTTTGTTTTCGAAAAACTTTGAGAAGCAATTTTGAAAGTGGTGTAGTCTTGAAAAATAATTGTTTCCGGACGATCTACCTCATGCAACATTTAACGAGTATTTATATTTTGAAATGGAAGTACTGGATTTTCGAAATGATGTATGCAGGTACATGGTACAGTGGTTGTATTTTATTACACGGCTATCGATTGCACTTGCATCGATGTATAAACACTGACGGGTATAGAAAACATTTGTCCGATAACGGCTAGTGCAATTTTGCAAGTTATTTAAGGGCCATTGTACAGATTAACACATTCAATTTAATTAGTTATGTTGATTACCATCAGATACTTGACATAGAACTATTTATAAATTTGATGTAAATAGTTGCGTTCAGTGGAATTTGTTTAACCGATTTATTAGATTTATACAAATGTAACAGATTGGAATCACATGAACGGCCGCTCCGGAACGAAACAGATAAACGCAAATAATTTTGCACATTTGTTTTACTTACTAAAATAAATGATTTATTGTCCAACCAGTATGAAACGATCGCACATAAGATTAATAATGTGATTTAAAATTATGTTTAAAGCAAGTTTCAATCGGACACCGCCAAATATTTCCCTCTCTAACTTTTTTCTATATTCGGTACCTGTTGCACTTTTGTTTGCAAACATATTTTTTCTGAAAAAATCTTATTAGTCTCTGTAGTAAGAAGGAAACGATTTGGAGTAACTCAAAATATTATTCGGATGTCTGGATGTCTATACTTTTGTGAGTAGTAAACATAATGTTGTTTTTTATTTCATTTTTTTCTATTTAAAATTTAATTTTTTAATTTAAATACTTTTTAAAATAGTTTCGTATCAAAGTAATCTTATGCATCATATATTTATTTGATACACATAATGATGTTTTTATTTTAATCATTCATTTAAAATATCAAAGTAATCTAATTCTTTATACATTTTCTGTATTGTGCAGAGTCTTGATGAATGTAACACAAAGTACAAGGATTATGCACGTGGTCCAAATTGTTATAAAACACCATACAATGGATATTATCATAGACATTATCAAATTAAACCACGTGTCACAAACTCAAATACTAGTGGAATTTTAGAAAATAGAACTTATGGGAAACATGAAAGTGACTATTATATTCAAGTAACAGCAACAAATAATGCATACTTGACCACAACAATATACCGTAAGGTAAGACAAGCTAAGTAACTATATCTCATTGTTCGTAAGTTATTTCTGTGCTCATAGTTTATATCATATTTTCTTAATTTTGATTCAATATTTATTTGAAACATATCTTTTACTTTAAAATGACGTGTTGACAGCTTTTCGTAGCCAGATTCTCTATTTACAATCACCAAAAATCTAGGAAACATAGGCTTCCAATATTTTCATTGACATCCAACACATTCTAAACTGTCTTTAGTATTTGTAAACGACCACTTAAAAGTTTACATAAATTATTATCTTAACATCTATAATGTTATTCGTACTTTAATAGTTCAGTACAATACATATTTGCGCATATGTCACGATATATTTAAAGAAGAAAGTAAACGTAAAAAGTCAAAGTGATATAAACTCAATGAATATTTTCTATTTATTAAAAGATGATATGAACATCCTAAATTTTCAATGCAGTTTCAAATATTTAAATGTCTATTCCAGATTACAATAGATACTTCTCCACCACATGCTGGTACTGTACATGATGGTTTGTTAGGTCAACCAGAAGTAGATTTTCAACAAAGTACTACATTATCAGCTCATTGGGATGACTTCTTTGACAAAGAAAGCAGTGTTTGGTTTTATTTGTATGGATTTAGTACAAGATGTTTAGAGGATGGTGATTTTGATATACACACTATTGATAATATACGAGTAAATATTTTATGATATTCTTTCATATACTACAAATACACTCACGTGGGCGTTCGACAGACGGCGAACCGTAGATGGCAGCTAATTAAAGTTAATCACAGGTGTATAGAAATGTATATCTTATTGTAGATGTATATGGCAAAATATATTATTCTTCGAATACCTTTGAACACCTTCCAATACATGGTATTAGGACCTGACTTCCTTTAATAAGGTTCAATGTTGTTTGCTCAAATTTACCTTGAGACATTCAGATCTTTATCAAAAGTAGAACTTGATTCAAATGATATATTTGACATAATTTGCACATAACATATGCTGACATAAGCCTTGACATTTAATCATAGTTCAAAGTACTGAATAAATGCTAGAAATTATGTAATATACAGGTTTAGTGTAGTTCATTGCACAAGTCTTAGAAAAATGCGAGGTCCGGCTTCTTGTCATAATAAAAATACTCTGGAACACCTTTGTGGTAATTGTCAACATTCATTACTGTACAAGACGTTTACTGTTTCAGATACACAAAACGTATGAGACATCAGCGGAGTATCAAGTAAATGGTATTGGTACATATTATATAACAGTCAAAGGATATAATCATGCATTAGATGGAAGTATACCAGTATGTTCTGATGGTGTTACAGTTGATATAATACAACCCCAAGTTACAGAAATTGTTATAAAAGATTCAGTCACCAAACAAGGACTACTACAAGATTCAACAACTGGTCAAATATACATGTTGAATAAAGATAGAGAAATTAAAGAAATTGTCAATCCTACAGTCACACAAATGTAAGTTTTATTGTTAATCATTTTTAATGTTACTAAAACATATTGAACCTGTGTAATTTGATAATATTTGGTTAAAGTTTCTTATTAGCCTTTCTTTATTGCGTATGAGCCTGGGGTAAGATTCCATTTACAGTATTTAAATCTCGTGAAAAATCTACTGTTAATGTACAATTACATACTAATTCTAATTTATGACCATTTATCATTATTTTAGTAAACAAATTAAAACAATTAGTTGGCACCGTTTGATCATCAAACTGCCGATATTCTAATTTACAGAAATAAAGCGACAGCATTGGCAACATCAATAATAGACAATTACCCAAAAAGTCGCTATTTAAATGGCTCAGAAATAACATTGAATGGTCCTAAGTTTAATGATGACGGTATAACTAAATTATCTACAGTACCAACAACTCTTATATCATTCGATTCACACGTGAGTACAACAATTGAATCATATCTCCTTTATATATTGACACGAAAGATACTAACATTTTGCAAAAGTGCATGTTTTGAAACCCTTACTGATTTTTATTGATTTCCTATTTAATTGTTTCTGATATGCCAATAGTACGTTTGTATGTGTTTGCTTACGAATAAAATCGACTCATTTCAATATAGTTCCATGTTCTATTATATGACAAGATTATTTTGAGCAAGAAAGTGATTGTAATGCACATACATGTATTAGATATCGAATTAGCCTAATTATCTAAAAAAATATTATGTATTATTTTGATTTACTTTGCTCTGTATTATTTGTAATTCAGTTGGCGTTATCATGGAATGTATCTGATACATCAAGTGGAATACATGATTTTGATGTTGGCATAGCAACCCATTTATCTGTTTATCCTGATTTAATGGACTACCGTTCAACTCATCATCACAAGTTTATAACTATATTACATCCTAATGTATGGGATGGTACATTGTTTGATATTCTTATAAAAACTACGACAAAATCTGGAATCACAAGTGTCAAGGTATTATTGTTTGTTTGAACTTTTCGACATCGACATTTAGAACAGTTCGTACAAAATAACGAAATGTATTTGTGTAAAAAATAAGAATAAACCAATCCATTCCAAAGGTAGGCAGTATTGAAAATAAAAGTTGTATAGTTCATTATAACACAATTAATGTTGCAGTTAAAACCACCACCCCTTGGTCAATCATGCTTGTATTGGTAGAACGCTTTACGGTAATTCCAAGGAGACCTTCATAAAACATGTTAAAATAATACATTTTATTGTCTTTCTGAGCATCCCCTGTCGTGAATTAGTTCGTTGTATTGTTTATATTTTTTGTTTTTTGTGCGAACTATGCGTGTTAGCCCATGTAATTGTCAAGACAAAGATACACCGATTACATTTAAGAAACATGATTGCATTGACCTGTCTCTCACTTAACATCAGAGTCCCGATCATTGAAAAATAAAGTAATTGAAATGTCCATTACGTTGTCGCATTGAGAAACATCTTTTCACACTTCTCTTTGCAGTCCTATAATATGACTTAAAGTTTGTTTGGTTGTTGTGTGGAATATGTTTAGTGTGGATACAAACTATGACTCTGCTAGAACAATATACCATTTGAGTATGCTGATCGTATGACTATTTATTTCAGAGTGTTGGACCTATTCAAGTTGATACAACACCACCAATAGTTCAAGGTGATGTGACAATTAGTCAGGAAATTGGTAATGATGATGACCTGTTGATTGCTGAATGGAATGATGATTGTTTTGTAGATGATATTGATATAAATCCATTAACATTCTCATTGGCAGTCGGTAATACATGAAATTAAGCTCATTTTAGATCTTAAGTGTATATTAATTTGTGTGTAGCTTAAGCTAATATAATTAGTTAATATCATGAATAAATGTCAAAACTAAGTTATGAAGTGTTTTTTTCTACATATTTATGCATGTTAATTTAGGTTAAATGCGTTCAGTTACACATTAGTCTGTCTGCGAGGATAAACAATAACCGTGGTATAGTATAATTTGTTCCAATAATCGGATCTACACTTGTAAATGTTACTTTTGATAACGTTTTATATAGTCCGAAGTATTCTTGGTTCATTTTTAACAAGTGATGGAAGTTTTGTTTACATAGAATATGACTTTAAGATTTTCTTTGCTTTAAATATGATTTATCTTCACACTGTTTTTCTAAAATGGGAGTTCAAAATTTTCCAGCGTATGTCAAGTGTGTGTTTTGATTTATTCCTGATATCTATATCATTATATAGGCTCAAGTCAACATGGTACAGATATAAAACCATTTAGTAGTTTAATGTCAGGTGGTAGCTGTATAACTACTGAACCACCAACATGTTCTATAATCAATGTAACAACATTACCATGGTTACTACATCAAGGTGAAGGTTATTTTATAACTATAAAAGCTGAGAACACAGCAGGATTATATGTTCTAAGTTCATCTGAACCATATATACACTATACAGAACTGTCATCAAAGGGTGTAGTATATGATCTTGATATCAATGAGGAAAACAAGGTAAGTGCTAGTGATTGATAGTATTTAATATACTATAATTATGCCTTTATACATATACACTGAACAAAAGTTCTAACCGATCACTTTTCAAATTTTGATTATTTTATAACGGACTGATGGATCCTTTAAATGTTGCAGAGGTGATTTTTGTGTCATTTTCTACCGATTTATGGGGAAAATGAATTTGATACGGTCCAATGCACTCGATCGGCACACAGGGTGTGGTTTACACATTTTGACTAGAAATGTTCGTGACAGAGAGTGATGAGTATTAAATTTCACTTTGCATGAATCCTTGTTAACTTAATAAGTGAAAAAACATTGAACATTGCACAAATGCCGATGCAGGATCGTGGCGTAGCCAATGGAATGTTGAATACCGGAGCATCTATCAAACAGGTGAGTGGCTGTTCATGGAAACATCTTTAAAAAATCGAAAAGTATTGTTAAAATAGAAAAAATGCATAATTTTATTACTCTTAATGTGTTCATCCCTATTTCAAGTTGCATGACACTTTAATCGGGTCATTTCGACGATCGCGACTTTGGACGATGTCGCAAGGGACGGGGATCGTTTCTAACTGACGCCGAAGACCAAGAACCAAGAACAAAGGTTACAACTCGCCGACAGGATCGACATTCGTGCAATGTTTTATGTTTTTTTCATTTATAAAGTTAACAAGGATTCATGCAAAGTGAAATTTATTTACTCACCATTCTGTACACGAACATTTCGTGACAAAATGAGTAAACCACACCAAGCGTGCCGATCGAGTGCATCGGATCGTATCAAATTATATTTTTCCCACAAATCGGTAGAAAATAACTAAAAAATCACCTCACCAAAATTTAAAAAGGATCCATTGGCCAGTTATGAAATAGTCAAAATTTGAAAAGTGATCGGTTAGAACTTTTGTTCAGTGTATCTATGTTTATGATATGATGATCATATATGATTCATAATAAAACCTAAGTATTACGACCTAGACTCTGCAATTTGAAGATTATTATTAAACATTTAATGTTATTATACCTCACTGGAATTTCCCTATGCTAAAGCCCTATACCGGAGCGGGTGTTATTTTGTTCGATCACATTGTTATATTACCCGCAATCTATGGGAGACCACTTATTAACGATTATTAGCCATGATTTACAAGTTACTTCCCTTAGTTTATAAGCGGTTCCCGGCTTACGCCTGTGTACTGATAGCGAAACTGGAAACAATATCAGATCAGTGTTGCAGCCGACATTTCGTGTCCGGTGTTGTCTAAATAAAGTCAATCGTAAGCCAAAAATGACAACAAGATTGGCTACCATTTCGACGGAGGATTTAAACTTGTTGGACTCTAAATCGACCAAGCGAACGGTCAGTTTTTTTATTGTACTGATAGTTGTCTTTACTGTGTTGTTATTTGTTGTTCAATAAATATTTACATGTAACAGTTTTGTTCGGTATAGTATTGCGCCTCGGTTGATAATATTTTCCTCGGGTTGATAATCTGTACCGTCACCCTCACTGCCATGTGTTATTTATATAATGTCATTACCTTAGACATATTATATTACTAAATACAATACACTACTTAAAGCATGTAATTACTAAAGTTTAATTGTAAGATATATATAATAAATATATTCTTGAGTAATTGGTGTAGTCCCAGTCTGTAGTCTTGTACATATATACTTTACAACATAATTTCAGATAAGAGATATACATGATGTCGACTTTCAAATTGACAATACAACATTGTGGGTTGGTTGGAGTGGATTTGTACATCCACATGAAAATATTACTTTTATTGTACAAGTATATAGAAATCTGACTATGAAAGCTATATACAGTAAAACAGTAGTCAATGTTAGTTTTGTAAAATTTACAGACATCCAGTTACATCCTTATACAGTAAGTATAGACTATTTACACATCATTGTGGTAAGTATATAGAATTCAGTCATTGTTAACAATTTTTCCGATATCAGAAATATAATAAAGGATTTCATAAAACTTATTAGGAACAAATTCACTTGTTATATGTTTTGTATTTTACAATGTATTCATTATTAGCATAATGTACGATGAACTATACATATTCGACACTGCAAAAAGATAAATGATTTAATATGTAAGAAATATAAAATGTGCCTTAGAAATAGTCCGACAGATATTTAGTTTACCAAAAAGGCATTTCACATTCGTAATACTTATTAACTTGTTTGATATTTTCTTTTTTATCCAATACAGTTTTAATTATCTGAATAAATCTGTTTCAGACATATTATCACACAGTGACAGCTATGACAAAGGCTGGAAATGTAACTTCTGTATCTGATGGTGTCACGGTAATTGTTGAAAATGATCGACTTGATTGGTTAACAATATATGATGGCCCAGGATTTTACTCATCTGATCAAACTGGTATATACTTAAAATGTTTGTAACAGGATTAATGCATTTATGTGTATGTAGATTTATTGTCTCTCACCGATGGTGTTACCCTTAAGCACTGTTTTATTAAATATTTAAATAATTGGCGGTATTTCTTTAGAATCGAATGCAGAAGGTTATTTTATTTTTTGTATTGTATTGCAGCAGATATAATTGTATTTATTCAAAATAGCTCAGGTAATTCTGATAAAAAATACCCATTTTCATAAGCGTATTTATGAACTTTATTTTACAATCGCCTTTGATAGAAGTATATTTATATATTTACAATGAAGATTAACTATTTCATTTATATTTTCAGCATTTAATGTAGAGAAAAGCCATCATTACGAGGTAAATATATCTAATAAGTGCTAAGTTGATATAATAATATTTACCAATGCATTGATTAGTTGGTATAATATTTATTTATTAATTTTATTAATTGAGATAAATTCAAAATCTCAGTCGTCTTCCAACATGTATAAAGTTAATCGATACGGTAACAAATGATTCGGATTATCCTTATACATGTATATGAATATACATATATGTAAATAAACATCAAAAATAGTTAATTTCAATATGTACTTTTTAGGATAAACGACTGACGTTGGCGGAGGATATAGACTATCAATCTTCAACTAATAGATTACAAGCTTATTGGGACGTTCCATTTGATAAATTATACTTTGTAAAAGATGTCTACTGGGCAATTGAAGAAAAGGCCCCTGTTGCTGGTAAGTAGTAAATGCATAGAAAAAGACGTTCCTAACAAAATACCACCGTAAATCACAGCTGATTGCGTCTTACGAAAAACCTCATTAGCTTTGAATTCGTCACGTTTGGTCAAGTTTGTGTATATGTACATTTGCGTTTTTTATAAAAAAAATTAAACAATGGCAACATGTTTCCACTGACATAAGATAATGAACGAATGCTATATATGTCGTTTACCGGTGCCCTGTAATAAAGTTATATTTTATGCGTAAATGAAATATCCGTAATAAACTTGTTATGAGTTAGTTATGTTATCCATGATAACTGTTTTAGTGAAGTTTAAATAGCCGGCATATTGCAGATATTTAGATATAAAGACTGTAACTATCAAATTAGGTTCCAGTATAGTCAGATGGTCTAAACAAATAGATGTTGTAAAACTTTTTTTACACCTTCCACTTTTTAGCCTGTAACAGTTAGCATGATACAAGTTTTGATTATTTATGTAAGCAATGAACGAATGTGGTTTATATTCCTTTTTAGATTACTGGACACTATTTAGAGACTATGAGCATCTTAGAACTACTAATTCTTTAGAAGCTAATAGTTTGGCATTGACACCAGGAATAATGTATCGTATTTTGATCAAATATTGTGCTGGAAAATATTGTTATCATCCTGTGAATAGTAATGGTGTCAGTATCATACCTAGTCCACCTTTAACTGGGGATATACATGTTGAAGTACAAGACACTAATTTAAAGGTAACAAAGGTAGACATGCATGTATCCCGACACAACCTATTTTCGATCACAACCAATATTCGATCGGCCCTGGAAATTTTTAGTTATGCAGGCTGAACTCGCCCTTTCACGCTGAAGGTTTATCATCCGACGTGTTTTAAAGAAAATAAGGGATACAATCGGTAAAAAACCGTGCAAAACTAACCTACAACAAATATTTAGTTGTTTTCACTATTCTCAAAATTTTACATCGTAAATATGTGTTTTAAATATTAAATCCAACATTTTCTCTTTGTTTGAAGCGTATGGTCTGACAGACAGCATCATTTCATATGGCTCCACCTACTTTTCCATATTTGGAAAGTATACTTCACAAAAAAGTTGAGACTTTATGACATATGGCTCTTTACTAACTTTTCTTATTTTTTCAAATATTTGGAGTTGTAGTTTATTAATATTATTTACCGAATGCTTCACTCTTTGAATTTTTGAAAATCACGTACCTACTAACGGGTCATAAAGACCCTATTATCATGATAAAACGGATACTTTTACGATTTTTGAGAACTGTAAGGGTCATTAGAAGAGGAGACACATTCTAGTGCCCCAACTGTGTTTCCTCCACATGTAAACTTTCAAAACTATCATTAACATACACTGTAAATAGGTTTTGAAAAGGTTATTCGTCAGTGAAAGTTAAATATTGTGTTTAATATCTAAAATAATGGTTTATGACATCTTGTTACGCTATCTATGACGCGCAGTATACTTTATCAGCATCTGATCGAAAATAGGTTGCGCAACCTCCGGTTTAGTAAAATTAGGTCAGTTACGTAGAAAACGGATATTTAAAACATGATATGAGGTTAGGTTGTATTTTTTGCACAGTTGTACCGCTAAATTGTTGTTGAACAGTATTTCAGCGTTTATAGACGATGTTCGTCCTTTACGTATGCCCTTAACGGCAATTAACCGTTAGCTGATCGAAAATTGGTTGTACCAGGCTACTAAAGTAAATAATTTTTTGCGTTATATCTTAATGTTAGAATGTAGCCATTACTACATATTATCAATGCTGTGTCCTTAGCATGACAAAAATACGGTATAATTGAGTTAATCAATGTTATAATATCAGTTATTTGTTTTCTTTATAAATCAACCTACTTAGTTGCGATTTGTCACAAACGTCGTTAAATTGACAATCAAAGTATAGTTTCAAAACATGCAAATATCTAGACATCGTCTCTTTTTACATTAAAATGCACAGTCATCTACTGTCAAATATTGACTGGACCAAAAACTTAGTAACAATAGGGATGAGTGGGTTATTTTTCATTTAACTATAGGTACACTTTGAAGCATTTACTGATAGCGATATTGAAGACATTGATGAACAATTAAAAGTGATGGATAATTATGAATGGGCCTTTACTGATAATCATGACATTGGAAGATTAATAACAAAGTGGAAACCAGTTAATATTAGTGATATGTACAATGAACAGGTAAGAGAGTATTATAACTGTCATGACCTGTCTTTAATTATGTATGGACATCATAACATGGACAAACAATCACATTAGGTGGCATTCTTCATCAATTCTCTAATATTCACGTGTTCATTGCATTAAAGTTAAGCAACAATCGAATGCGTACTAGTACACTAGTTTCTCCATCTTAAATACTTCATAAATATAGATCATGTACTATAAGTACAATGAATGGTGTAATGCTGGTCTAGAAGAATATTTAAAGTAATGCTTCATAATAAGAAAACGATAAAAGAGGTACATATATTCCTTCCATATTAATAAATATAATGTAAGGAATTCTATAATTGATAAAAACAAAATTAATGTAAAAATAAAGTCGAATCATGAACTAAGATTAATGTGGCTCCTATAACTTGATATATGAAAACAAAATACACAATCACACTATATAACATCTTGTGTGATGAATTTTATTTTGTTTTGTGTTATTGTATAAATTTATGGTGGAGGGTTTTTACTTATTTTTTTTTATATTTTATCTTTTTGTACAACGCCATTGAATATGTAATATAGAAATAGGCGTTTAATCAAATTAAGAAGTTTAAGTTTATATTTGTAATGAGATCTAACTAGTATAGGTTTGTATTCAGCAATGAATAGTTTTTTGTCTAAGCTAGTTTCTCCCTTTGGTCAGACAATACTTATATCACCAATACAATTGATCTGTTTTCAGCTCAATTTCAGCATAACATTAAATGACAGCATAACATTCACCAAATGTTGGAAACTGGCTATACGAGGTTATACTAAGGTTGGACTATCATCTGTTGTCTCAACTGAAATAAGAAATTGTAGCAATATTAATCAAGTTAGACCCAGTATTGTCATCGATGCATATGGAGAAGCAGTTCTCTCATCGAGTACGTATTTAAATTATATTTTCTCGAATGGATCGTTTCAGTCGTTTATGAATAGTCTGTTAAACATAAGCATATTGTTTGGATTTACTAATTATTAACCAAACCGATTTATATCATAACATATTTATAGTTGACTTAGTCCATCGTATTGTTCTATTTAATTGGCACAAAAACGTTTGTAAAAATAAATGTGATATTTGTGTGTTTGTATTAGATAATATCTACAGAAACTAATTGTTCATAGTATATGCCATTAAATGAGTGAGATTGTCTGATAAACGCATAAGATATATTAGTTGTGTTTGAACAGTTAACTGACTCTTTAGACTTTGATATTTAGAGATATGATGTTTGTGTTTCATTCTTTATTTAGTATGTTAAACGTGTTGTAAAATAACTAATAAATGATACATCTGATCACATATCAACCTGACATTTTCAGCCACTGGACATGAAGGACAAGGTATATATTTAGAAGAGAATGCTTTATGGCCACTTCCGGACGTTGATTATACACCATACAATAATATACTATCAGCAGTATGGCCAACACTTAGGTAGGGTCATTTAATTATTTTATATTGAAATATTCATAACTATTCATTACAGATTACTTAATTTAAGTTAATGTTTTTATTAGATTTCTTCTTGTAAAACCGACACTATACACGTGCATTACAAAGTATATTGACAGGCACAAAAAACCATTTACTCCTGCATATCATAATTGGTTTTGTTAATGTTTACAGACACAAAAACTACAAATGGGCTGTGCTTACACTTAATATGAATGATCCACTGATGTTTTATAAAAGTACGAGTGATATTTCTCTGTCGGATCCATGTTCACATCCTGATGCCATCAAATGTGGAACTACAGGTAAACTTTAATATTATCAGGATTCTGGTTCAAACTTACATGGATATTAAATTTTCATCTAAAATTTTATAATCTGATTTTAATTTTTTAAATATTCATGAAATATTGTTGTGCACATTTAACGCACAATTCAAACTGCAAGGAAATACAAGTTCATACAGATACTATGAAGATCTTGCAAAGTTATCGGATAATGTGATTCAATCCAATACTGCCATACAGTCAGATCTCGATGCAACGACACTCGTTCCAACGACAATCTCGTTATACTGACTCATTTTAAGGGAACGAAAGCTTTTGTACAATATTTGTATCCGTTATCACGAAAATTTATGTTTCCGACACCGACACTCATAACTAGCCCTCAAAACCCACTTTCCTGCACAAACTCGATCCATTACTACGACAATCAGATTAACTGGATATTGATTTTCTCACCTTTTAAGGTGTTTTTAGCAAGAAGCCTAATTAGCTGTACTTCCTGTTTTTTTTCCTGGCTGTGCATTGATATCATGTACATGTATTTCAAACATTTAATCTGTTTACGATGGGTAATAAGTTTTAACACAGAAATGATATCTATAATCCTGAATTCATAACTAGATAAACTCAAGATTTTTGAGTTGGTGCAGTTTGGGGCTGTAGGTTCTGTCTTTAAACAGAATGTATCTTTTTACAAATCTCGTCGACACCATTCCCTACTAATTGATTAAAGAGTCTAGAACATTTTAATTGAACACCCCTCTTGCTACACGCAGGCGCACAAATTAAACTATCAATCAGAAAAGTGAAATAATTTCCTGTACGTTGCTGCAGTAATCTGTATAGCATAACTATGAAATATGTATGTACAAGAATACTGTTCTTGAAATGAAATGAATGTTTTATTTCTTATATGTTGTTAATGAATAAACAACAGTTCCCTTAAGTATACTCTTATGCTAGTTAAAAGTGCACTTGCAGTATGTACTATATGTACATAGGTACATATGCATGATGCCTCCAACTATGTAAAAGTGATTCCAAAATGTACATGGTCGGAAGAATTCATTACACTGGCATATGCGTTATAACGACAATTTTTCCGGGAACGAACGATGTCGTTATATCGAGACCTGACTGTAGTGATAACAATGTATTTATCCGACACTTTTATCTTTCGTTTAAACTGGGACAGCATTTTTTCAACCAGACTAACCAATAACATTTTCCAGTTGTTCTTAGATAGAATAATACATGTACCTAGTTTTAAAACACTCTTTATCATTCCATGAGAGAAGCATAATGAATTTTATTCTACAATTATTTAATACGGAGTATTGTTTGTTTCTAAAGAGAATGGATATATAAATATAAGATTTGATGAAGATGAATTACAACATGGACATCGATATATAACATGTGTACATGCAGCATCTACTCAGATACAACATGAGTTTTGGACACAAGATTTAGATGAAGTAAATGAATGTAGTGATGGTATAACAATAGATTTAACACCACCAGAAACTTCTGATGTCTGGATTGGTAATGAAAAAAGAAAATTGTTTCAGGTAAGTAAATTTAAATGTTACAAACAAATTAATCGAAACTCGTTTTTGTGCATAAATCATATTACTATTCATGTATTTTCTAATGCGATACATCATTTATGTAGGATATAATATTATAATAGATTAAACTTTTTCAGACTTCTACTACAGACTTGTCTGTTAATTGGAATTCTTTCTCAGACGTTGAAGAACTCGGACATTCCGCACATTTGAGTGGCATTTCATATTATGAAGTTGCTATTGGTGAGTTAAATTATTGTATCAAAAATGACTTTTGTTTTGCTACATTATAATATATGCATATATATATTATATATACTTCTATTACAAGAAAACAATAAAAATTAAAATAGCAATAAAATATTTTTAAATCTTCATGACTAAACTTTCGACTTTTTAAGTTCATTTTGGTGACCAAACGCTTTTAGGCAAGACATTTACGATCTGTATATCAAAACATTAATTTCCCCCGCCATAACGTTCTAGTCTTACTGTGTTTATATTTACCATATTTGAGTATCTTTGTACAATTAATATCGTGATATAGAAACAAAACAGGCTTGATGTACGTACTGAGTTATGTAATTTATTATTGTATTTTAACAGGCACGTCGTATGGTGGTACTGATATTGTTGATTTTGAAAATGTTGGTTTAACTAATCATAAAACATTTCATCAGCTATCTTTAAAGAATGGACATACTTACTTTGCTACAGTGAAAGGTTTGAATTTCATGTATTTTTACTGATTGTACAAACAAACATCTTTTGGTGTTTAAAAACAATATCAATATTAAAAACTATCATTGTCTAGTTAAGTATACCTTTGTACACATAATCAAGACTCCAGTTTAGGGTTTTCGTATCCGTGCTCAGGCGGTACAAACATAGTGTCCTTACTTATTATTGCAGAAAAGCACGAAACACGGTTAAAATCCTAATTTTCTGTGTACATATGTTTCCATACCGTTGAGTAAAAATACAAATACGTCAATTGCGGATTTCGTCTAGTTATTTTCCTGTACATTTCAAGCATTAACATTTTTTATCAACGTGTTTTATCATGAATCTCTTACAGATATAAGCTTTTGTTTGATGTGCATTTCTCTGTTATTACGGGTGTCTATATTTCACAGAAATGTTCACTTTGTTTACTGCTTGTGAGTCTTAAACATCTAATTAAGACTGTATTATTATTCCTTGTAGCTTTTGATTTTGTCAAGCAGTATTCTCTGAGTGTTACCGAAGCTATGAAAATTGACACAACACCACCGTTACTTCTAAATGGTACTATAAAGATTCCATCGAGATATATAACTGATTCGAAATATGTATCAGCTTGGTAAATTATTATTTTTATATATTGTTCAAAATTAAGACCATCATAATTGCATTTAATAACGACGTAATACATTCACACACTTGATTATCTAGAACCTAAAATGTTTAAATGATGTTTAAAGTTTTTATTAATTCAATATATGATTAAAATTGTCTTTAACAAAATTATTTTATTGCAAAGCGGCATATTTTCCTCGCATCATTTGCGATTTTTCTTCGTTGAGTTTTACTTATGTTTTCAATAAACAACTATAAGACAGTTCCCTTAGTTTATACAAACTTTAACTGCCTCACTTGTGAGATCTTACATATTATTTTAAACAAGTTATACAATTTAGTTTGCATTTTTTTCAGCAGTTTTGAGCTTAGTATCGAGTTTGTCTAAAATATTTGCACAAAAACAATACATACAAGCCTTATTAATCGCTCTATGATTAGGTACCATTTTCATTGTTTATAATGTTCATACTAAGAGCAACCAATTGCCATTTACCATCACAAAACATGTACATACATGTGTTTTAAAATTTTAGGGTAACATTATGAGTAAATTCCTTATTCTTTCTTTCAGTTGGAATAATTTATTTGAAGATAAAGAGAGTGGTATAGCCTATTATAAATGGTGTATAGGAACAAGTGCAGGTTATGATGATATCATGGAATATGTACAAACAACTGAAGAATGTAACCAAACACCAAATGATACACCATTATCATTGATGGAAGGACATTCGTATTTTGTTTCTGTTAAGGTATGATTAAGTTGAAAACGAAAAATATTTCTTAGCACGTTTTCATAAGGTTATTTAAAATGATTTACAATTATGGTGCGAATTAAGCTACATACGGTATATTTAAAAAAAAACATACAAAAACACAAAATACACAAACACACAATATAACATCATGTGTGATAAATTTTATTTTGTTTTGAGAAATTGTATATATTTATGAAGGAGTTTATTTAAGTAGCAATTATCTAATTTAATGAAATATATCTGAAATAAATTAAGTTCCTCAATGCGATAATTTTACATGGTTATATTTTTTTCAAACATCATTACTGATATTTCAAATGTATATGTAACACATGTGTTTCTTTATTCAGGCATTTAATAACGCTGGATTGTGGCGAACTACTAGTTCATTTGCGTTCTTAGTAGATGAGACACCGCCTATTGCTGGAAGTGTATTTGATGTTAATCCTAGTACTATGGGCGATAGAAATGATATCGATTACACAACAAGTACTACTGAATTAGCTGCACGTTGGACTCAATTTCATGATCCACATAGTACTATAACAGAATGTTATATTAGTGTGGGTACCTGTGCCAATTGTAACAATGTTAGGGGTTTAACGCCGGTTGGACTTAAACAAAGTGAGTTAATAAATATTCATCAATTAGTAGAACTAATATGATATGTGCACTATAGATGATAAAAGCCCTCTTTTTGCATTGCTTAATACATAATTAAGCAAAGTGATGCTCTGCATCGAACGTTTAAAGCCGTTGAATACAATAACAATCAACTCTCACAAGTGCTATTAGATGTTCTGTTACATACTGCCAGAACTGTAAAGTTAGACATATATACATAATTGAACAGTTAACATGTCACTTTTATTTATGTTTGTCCTTAAAACTGTGTATAAAAGTAGGACTAAGGACTAACACCACTTTATTGCCTAAAAGTTCACACATTTATTTAATTTACAATACCAAGATCATTATATTCATAGCCTTGGAAATATTAGATAAACAACCAGTTTGTATTATGCTGTTCTCAGAAAAAACTTGTAAAGCAAAAATTTAAAGTATATTCAAAGCAGTTTCACTAATCTATTTTGTCATGGAATTACCTTAAAGTCTCATGATATTTCTACGTCTACTGTAAAGGGGCCAACAATTATTAATTGGTAAATTGATAAACTTTCAATCGATATAGGATTTTTTAACATCAAACAACACATCCTTGTTAATGTTTTTTATGATTTTGTTGATATTGATGCTTGTTTTATTTGTTTGTCAACAGATGTTGTTCTTACCAACCTACATCTTGTTGAAGGTGTTAGATATTATATAACAATAACAGCGTATAATGCTGCAGGGATGTATTCATCATCGTCATCTGATGGTGTTATAGTTGATACAACACCTCCTATACCAGGTCATGTGATAGATGGTATACAAGGTTTAGATATACAGTATCAGTCTTCCAGGTAATATTAATCATTTATATATTTTCTTCGTTGTATTTTGACAATGTGTGATATAGCCAGTCCAAAATAGTTTCATTACATCTTTACTCGTTACTCGTATATCATACTCGTTACCAAAATCTCTGCGAAAACACAACTCATGTAAAACCTATAGAGGGATAACTTTTATTCTACACTCAGCAGGAAAAGAGAACAGAAGAAGAAAAGTCCCCTAGAATGAACTTGTGATTTTAGTTGTAAAAATGTATATATATCCTATACGTCACTGAACAATTTTATAAAAATTTACAATCAATTTTGTACATTCGTCACTATTTATTGACTTGTAATGATGAAACATCAATTTCCGAACTTTGGCGAATAACTGTATTTAGACTGCGTAATAATTCATTACCACTTCATGTTAACATGATAAATAAAAATGATAAACTTTCATTACATAATATGCCTGATGTAAGTGTCATCTATTATATTAGTTGTTCGAAGCTAAGTATTGAATAAACAGAATTTTGCTGCTGGCTGGAACACATTTGTGATGTGCATATGATTTATAGACAACTATTTTGACTTTTGAACTGATTAACTGTATTTAGTCTCAAACTTATATATTGTTACATTGTTGTCATTGTACAGGCGCGTAATCGGATGTAAATGGTACGGTTTTTATGATCCACAGTCAACAATATCACATTACGTGTGGCGTCTAGGAACAACAAGAGGTGGTGATGATATATTACCCACTCATAATGTACATAAAACATTACATGGAATCGTACCTGATTATGAAGTATTGACAGGAAATTTACTACCACTTGATAAGACAATATATTGTACAGTCAGAGCTTACAACAAAGCTGGTAAAATAAATATTTTATAGTCATAGCTCATATCTACTCTATTTTAAACTCATAGCTTGATCTTTAAGATTGATCCATGCACGTTCTCTTTAATACGTGCATGTATTTGTTTATACGGATCTCTTAGTATATTTTGTTATAGTAGGTAAAAAAGTATGTTATATTCATAGCTCATATCTACTCTATGTTAAACTCGTAGCTTGTACTTTCTAATAGGTTCGTACACGCTCTTTTTAATGTATGCATGCGGGTATCGTAAAATATTTTGATAAAAGCATAATGATATAATTAGGAATTTCTTTTATTTAGATAGTTGAATAGAGTAAAAGCAAACGTTGGTCTGCTACAAGATTTTGTCGGAAATAATTTAGAGATAAAAAATAGAAACATTCTTGTTGTGTGATCAACGTATTGAACTACCGGTGTCAGGTTCACTAGATAACACTTTTATACATTTGTATAAATAATCAGGTGGTTGGGTATACATTTAGAATACTTTTATA
Organism: Mactra quadrangularis; assembly: GCA_025267735.1. Taxonomy (NCBI): domain Eukaryota; kingdom Metazoa; phylum Mollusca; class Bivalvia; order Venerida; family Mactridae; genus Mactra; species Mactra quadrangularis. The sequence continues at coordinate 21,647,418 of CM046294.1, read as the reverse complement.
TTCAAGGAATGTATAGTGAAGCATCATCTAATGGTTTAATCATAGATGTTACATCGCCAAGCTATGTTAGTGAATTAAAACAAGCATCTATAGGAAGTGTGATACCGGGTACATCTGTACTTAGATCTATATTAAAGGTCGAGTGGCAAGTTAAAGATCAAGAATCATTTATAGATGATCAATATTTATCTATATCATCCCACATTGGTGGTGATTTTAATACTTCATCAACATGGGTAAATATACATGTGTATATTAGAAACTTTATTACTGAGTGTTTGTACTAAAATTCAACTTAAAAAATGCACTTTCGATTTGTACTTACAGAAAATGGGAATATATAGCCTAATTTTTTTCAGTCTTTGAAATTCACAGATGATGCATTCAGAAAATAATCATATTATTATTTCAAAACAGTGCGCTTTTTAAATTACATTTTGATAGACATTGTCATATGATACAAGCATTCGATTTTATATTTGTATTGTATGTATTATGCTTTTACGGTTTACTGATTGTGCTGTCTCCATTATTTAAAAAATGGGCATTATAACAATTGCATTATAAAATCATACTGACATGGTCATATAGTAAGAACACTTTGTTGTATAACCGTATTTCATTTTACTTGCTGTAACGGACTATTTAATTACGATATTGCTATATTATTTGTAGATGTTTATGTAGATAACTTATCCTGATCTTTATGATATTTAGGTTCCTGGTATAACTCGAGATCATACATTTACAGAACTTGACTTGCATGATGGAAGTTTCTATGATATAAAACTGATATCTTGTAATGGTGCTAAACTGTGTAATACTTCTATTTTAAGAGACATTTTAATAGATAGTACACCACCAACAACGGGTAAGTGTATCAATAGTTATAACCAGTGTCCCTATATATTGAAGGCATGTTTAACGGTAAAATGGGTTGTAAGCATACCATAATCCTTATTTTTTTCTATTAACTTTACAGATATTATTCTTATTTTGAAACACATTTGTGTTTTTAATATTTAAGTTCAACTTTTTGAATGTAATAGATATGATCACATTAGTAAACGTGAAATCTTGTTGTCTTTACATGTACTTTAATTATCACTTTAGGTTTGAGAAACTTATGCGTACGGCCATCTTATGCGTCTTGCTATTTACTTATGTAAAGTCAATTATGCTTGTTTTATAAGCAAACAAACTTGATTATGAATGTATATTTATGTACTTTAATAATTATTTATGTATATTTATTATATGTTGCATTGGTAGGCACATTTGCTATAAATACGGACCATGCTGCATCATTAAATAGACAACCTGGTGATTGGATGGCATGGACACCTGTTTCTATAAAACTAGCTTGGTTAGGGTTTCAAGATTTACATTCTGGCATTGAAAAATATTATATCAATATTGGTAGTTACTTCATGGGCAATGATCTTAATCCAGTAAGTTCATAATCATATGCCAGTTATTAGCTCGAGTTTACGAAGTAAATGGAGAGCTCTCCTACTCGCCCTAGCATCGGCGTCTGCGTCCACATTTCTGATTAAAGTTTTTGTGCAGTAAAATATTTTTAACTATAACTTTTTTATTTCTTAAGATATCAACTTCTAGCTTAAAATGTATGTTCTTTATTATCAGCCACATCTCATGTGACAAGGTTCATAAGTCAAAATAGATTTTTCAGAATTATCTCCCCTTGAACTTAGAGTTTTCTTTAGAAAATGTTTGTTTTTACTGCAACTGTTTTATTTCTTTAGGTGTTGACTTCAAACTTTAAATGTATGATCCTTATTATCAACCACAGTTCATAACTCCAAATAGATTTTTCAGAATTATCTCCCATTGAACTTAGAGTTTTCTTTATTTTTTTACTTTGAATTTGTTAAGGTTATGTTTTCAAATTTAAAATGTGTATGTTCCTTATCATCAACCACATATCCTGTGACAAATACTTACTTAGTCGAGCATGCTGTCTCCTCTGACAGCTTTTGTTTTTATATACTAAAGTCATGTAGAAGAACGGATTTTGTATAAAGTTGAAAGTATTTATGACGTCAATCACTCTGTATTACAAGATTGTAAAATACTTTTCATTGTATATTACAATATAAGAAAATTATTTTTTTCATGTCTACTATTTTACTTTCAAATTAAATTAAATCAATTTATTTTCTGTAAGTAAGTATATCGCAAAGGTGTATTTCATTCTTAATATATAAAACATATCTAGCAACTGTGACCGATTTAGGTTTATAATTATTTACCAGATTGAAAATTTTGCTGGTTCGATTTATTTGCAGAAAACCGATACACCAATTATCATTGAACATGACCCTAATGGTCCTATTCTAGAGGATGGCATGGTACAAAAGTATGAAATATTCCCTAAGCCTTTGTCCAGATTTAAATCTATATTCATCAGTATTACAGCATTAAATAAGGTACATTCCTTTAATTGGAAGTTATATGTTTCGTTTTTTTTAAATTTTATGTTTTGAGAATTGACTTTCGATAGTTAATTGCATTTGTATTGATTTAGCTCAATAAATGGGAATTTAAAGTATTTGGATATGATTTGTAAGTAAATTTGGTCTTCATAATGTTTTACTGCATTTGTCCTAATTAAGTCCTTATTGAATGATTTTATTGTAACACGAATAATTTTTTTTTAATTTAAATGAATCATTAGATTTAACCTAATACATTTGAATTTCAAGTTAAATATTACTAAATCAGTTATGTGTAATAAAACACATGTTACACGAATTATGATTACGATAAGCCTGCATGTTTAAATAATATGTGCAATATGTTATACATTAAAATGAAATAGGTTGGGTTATCTAGCAACATATTACATGGTGAATTCCGTCTTGAACATGGAGGTATGATGTCATTAGTTAGACGTTGTGATAAACATACATGTTTAGGACATTGTGTATGTGCTCCTCATGGTGAATTATGTGAAAAAGAAGAGACTGCTTGTAAACATAATGAAACAGGTAAATAATCAAATATAAATCATTTGAAATTTTGACGCTCTCCATTGCTCATTAGCTTAACACAATAGTCAATAAATGTATTCTTGTAAGATTGGCTGATACATTTAATCTGATACTTTGATTCAAGCAAGTAATTTTGATATCGTAAATAGTCGAATTAAACATGATTTTAACCCAGTGTTTAATCTAACCAACAATCGACTGCAGATAAATAATACACGCTATTTAATACGATTGCGTTATTATTTGTCTAATGATGTTTTCATGTTTTTAAATTAAACTGGTACCAATCACCAATTATAGTATTATTTCTTGTTGTTTTATGTTGTCTGTTGAACGTTTTGTTTCCATTAAAGGCATACACCGTGAGCATGTATATACATTTTTGCTTTTTACTTAAAGTATGTTAAAGCTTTCAATTATTATTCCAGGCGAGTATGCTCCAATAATGGTCAAAGACTATATTAATTTAGAGTTCCTATCCAATGAGGAGACTCTTGAGTTTTCAGTTATAAATACCATGTTAGCAGCACAATGGAGTATAACGGATGAATCAAAACGATATCCCCTATGGTGAGAAATGCTCTTGATACAATAATATTGTTTATGCTGATATAAGTTTTGAGTCTAAATATTGTATGCTCTATACATACTTAGATATACATCCATACAGCAATATTATTTTTGCGATTATAAAGAAAACACAGGATAAATTTCTTATCTGGAATCACAGTATGTTACAAGTTAATATAAAACACTTAATCTTTATATATATTGATAACGTCTCGCCTATTGTTTTGTTTATTATATTAAACACATTTTCTGATGATTGTATTATACCGAAAAGTGGAAACAAATACACAGTTAATTTTGTTGCTGATATTTAATTCATATAAAATAATGAACACATGGTCGCGGTTTTGCCGAACTTATAGATTAAAGCATGTAGTATAGGAAGCATGTGGATACTGAAGGTAAATTAAAGAAAACTAAAATCTGATATTTTTTCATGTAGCAATTGCACATTGTAAATGTATGTAGGAAACATTTTTCTCAAACAGGTTTGAATGTAGTGCCGGGGAATCTACATATGATTTACCCACTGGTATATTTAATGCTGCTACAGAAAAAAATTGGTATGAAGTTGGTACATCATCAAAATGGATTTTTTTGTTTACTCCAGGTACATGAATAATTCTATTATGCTTTTTTAGATTGACATGCATTGTTAACAATGATTGTTTTAACCTGAAAAATATAAAAAAAACATTATTGAAGCTACGCCACATATTAGCATTTATATAAATTATATATAAATGTACATTATTCCAAATGTAACAGTCATAACAGACTATATCAATGGCTATTTTTATGTTGTTGTTGTTTTTCAATTTCAGAAAGAGAGCTTATAACTGGAGTAAGATATTCATTCTTTGTGAAAGCTTGGTATTCGCCTGACCGGTTTGTTGTATATAAAAGTCCTGGCGTAATCATAAAACCAACTCATCCAAAAACGACCAATATAAGAGGACGAAGATTAAAGGAAGTTATAATTGGGTCACAACAAGATGTTGACTTTATATCACCAAGTCACCACTTTGAAGCTAATTGGGAAGGAAAGTTTATCAATAATGACAATAGCATTGTTAAATACCATTTGTTCTTGAGTACATATCCTGGGGGTTAGTATTACCATTATGCTTTATTTTTACATCATTTGTTCGTATAAGTTGTTTAATGTATAAAATGGTTTCTAATATTCAAAATATGTACATGTAATGATTTTTTGTTATCATAGTTTATCATGCTGGAGTTGTGTTAAAATGCGGATGTATTCACCCTACTTTGAAAACATTTGTAGCAATACTAGTTTCACAATTTAGTATACTTTTAAATACACGATATTGTAGTATATGTATTATGCATTTCATTTCACTGTGTATTATCTAATTAGTCGGAATTAAATGGGAAAATAAAAATATCTAGACAGCAACAGACAAGGATATTTTTAGTTATTCCTGTAGCATTAACACAATTTATATTCTTTTTCAGGCCATGATGCTCATGTAATTTCAACAGACCTTTCACAAGATGTAACTAAATTTAATCTTACTGGTCTTCCATTATTAGAACATACAAAATATTATGTTGTTCTTCAAGCATATTCATACAATGGTTTACACACTACTATAGTATCAGATGGTTTTATGTTAGATTCTAGTCCACCACATCCTGGTATTGTTCGGGATGGTAAAGGTAAAACACTAAACCATTATATAAAATTTGTGTGGTGCTTTTAAAAAGTCAGCATGACTACTATTAGAAAATACTAAATCATTTCTAGTGGTCAGATTTATAGTTTACGAATCATGATCTAAATCTATTGAATAACATGTACATCAACTATATACAATGTTGTTTTCTGTACATGATTACTACGTATGAAACCATGTCCTACATTTGCATTGTAGTGATGAAAGAGCAACGTTTCTCTAGTTCCAACACATCAACAGAATTGTATTGGCATGGATTTTCTGATTTGGAAAGTGGAGTCATACAGTATGAATATTGTTTGTCAACATTTGATTCTCCGAAGCAATGTGATGTTGTATCATATCAATCAGCTGGTATTGCTACCAAGACGTCTGCACTTTATAAGGAAATTGTCAAACAAGGTAAAGTGGTTAAATAGTTTTGTTGTTTTTTCATATGCAACAACAACAGCAATGTTAATTGATTTAGGTCACCAGGTCATTACATAAAATACAATAATATATAAACAACAATACTTTTATGAATGTGTAGTATGTATATAATACATTTTGTATGTACATTTTATTAACATAGTAATAAAATATGTAAGTTGATGTATTTTGTATTTTAGGAAAAACTTAAGAATCAATCATTGTTGAGCGTACTTTAATTCAGTAGAAATTAAAGCCTAATGTAGTTGTTGTCGAGTTACAATTTAACTTACGTGAACAGAACATGCCATGTCAAAATTTAATTATTGGCATTTAATATTACTTGTACATGTATCATATAGGTTTTGCATTTCAGGTACAAAGTTGGTAAGTTCTGTTCGAGCATATGATGCCGCTGGTCACGTTTCAGATGAAGTTAAATCAAATGGGTTTGTCATCGACCTAACACCACCAGTAAGAGTAACCAGGAACATGAATTGCGGAAACAATCTTATGAAAGACTCAAACTTTAGTAGCAATCCTTATGCTGCGGCGACTAGTGACTTATTAGGTTGTATTAATGATATTAGTAGTGAATGGGTTCTTGAAGAAGACAGTTGTGTTAGTATTGTGGAAATAGGAACACATGAAGAAAATGCATTAATTCTAAATGGGGTGATCACTCAAACAATAAATGTTGCATCAAATGAAGGAGATTTTGTTCTTACATTTTACACATCAGCTGTTGCGCATCAAGATTTGTCACAATCAGTAAATGATGGTTTCATTGATTTCAATGGTGAAGTACATTCATTTATAACTTATATGAGAGCTGACATTGATAGCTTTATATGGCAAAAACATGAATTTCATTTTGATGCATCATCAGACAATATAATTGTTAGACTAGGAACACTTAACAGACAACATGTGATTGCATTCAAAGATATAGTACTAGAACAATGTGAGCTAAATGATCATGAATATGAACCCAGCAGTGGTCATGTTAAAGTACATTCAGTGTTTGTACATGATTGGTCATCAATACATGCTAAATGGAGTTTTGTTGATAATGAAAGTGATATTGTGGAATACTATTGGGCTATTGGTAAATATCTTAGATAAATCAATATTGCGTATATTTATTTGATGTATTGGTTAATCAAACGCTTGTTTTATATTGTATGCACATATATTTTATGCTACAATGGATATATATTTGCTTTTAGTCAGTATACCAACTGCATGAACTCAGTGGAGGTCAACATATCTATATATTCAATTACTGTAGCTGTTTTATAATTTGCATGTTACATACAGTTGTTGACTGCACAAAATATAGCCTGGTCATTTTGACCACTTTTGTTTATTCAAATTATTTTTGCTGGCTTATGAAACGCTTGTAGGATTAATCACTTTACATTCCGCTTCATATTAACTAGCACTGATAGTACAAAGTTCCATGATAAAAGAAACAACGGATTGGGTTTTGACTATGATTCGAAATCAACACAAAGCTAGTGCCAACGACTCGCCTCTCTCATAATCAAAGTCATGTTCCGTATATCAGAAATTAAGTTTATATTTGTATGTATTACAGGAACTGTACTAGGTGGAACACAACTACAAGGTTTTGTTAGTGTTGGAACACGAACATTTGCTTCACATAATTCATTAAATCTTGTACATGATAGTACAGTGTATGTTACAGTGGTAGCAGTAAATGCAGCAGGACTGAGAACAATAAGTTATTCTGATCCAGTTGTAATAGATCTTACACCTCCAGTATTTGTTTATATACATGATGGCAATGACCGTGGTAAGTAAACAGTTTACTTGAAATTGATATTCTTTGTTGTTTATGTGTAGATATTCAAGAATATTTGTATATTATGCAAACAAATACATAATCAATTGAATGCATATGGCTATAAAATAGAAATGAATAATACCAAGGGATTTATTTTCACATTAGGCCAGTAGCTGTAACCTATTGAACCCTGATCAATGAATCATACAATTTGTATTATTGCGTTTATACATTGTTATGAAACTTATGAATATAAACTTATAGTATGTTTATGTACAACGATAATGTTTTCGGACAAAAATACATTTCGTCTTTATTCGTTTCATTACGTGTACACTTGTTTCTGTCAACAATCAAAGCCACCCGGTTAGCTCAGTTGTTAGCACGCAAGTCTACTGATCGTGGGGTCGTGTGTTCGATTCCGGGGCGGGGCATAATTTCGTGGAGCTTGGTCATGGAATAATTTCTACGGCCATTCTCCTACCTACCAATGATTCTAAATTATGTAGGGCAGTTGTCAGTCACTGACGAAAGTATGCGCTTAGTAGTTGGTTAACAGCTAAATCCAGAGGCTTAGCCTTTCCAAGAACAGTAAGTAGGTTGACTGTCCGCCGTTACATGACCTACACAATGTGTTGCTATGGCGTTAAGCCCAACAAAAGCAAACAAACTCTCAACAATCTAATCTGGCATTAATTTACATTTATGTATGTTTTCCAATAAAAAGGAAGTGGTTTCTTACAATTTCTGTTTTGTATTATAGATACAGATGAAGATTATCAGAAAAGTTTAATAATTGGTACAAATTGGTTAGTGACTGATCCAGAATCTGGCATTGTAGAGTGTAGTAGAGCATTAGGTAATAGTCTTTACGTTTTCGTATTACAAAAAGTTGTCGTGAACATATGAAACTTATAATATCATGTTTTTGTCGTAGCGTCAACCACCAATAGCCCATTTTTGTGTTGTTGTTGTTGTGTGTTCAACAATTATCTAAGTAATTGTGTTAAAAACATAGTTTTTCTTTTAGAGTTCCCTCAACGAAACAGAAAAAAATGAATGTTTTTTAAATAATTTCTCAATTTACGTCCTTCATAATAATAATCTTGTAAACATACAAAATTTATTACACCATTATAGTGTAAATTTATATAAGGTCTGTTATGCATAGCTGAAAAATGGTATTTGAATCAAATGTATTGGTGTTCATACATTAATTTCATCGTGTAAACCATCGAAATCTACATACAATAAAATCCATAAAACTGATTTATTACTAAGCTTACAATAATAATCATAATAAAGATTATTGTTAAACTTTAATTGTAGGTCTATACCCTGGAGATAGTTCTATACAAAGTTATATACCTTTAAATATGAACACGGCATATACTGAGACATTGTTGCCATACAACCCAAATGTGACAGTATATACAACGATAGAATGTAGAAATGGTGCTGATTTAAGCAGTAGAGGTCACTCTGATGGTATTAGAATACTAGATAGTAGTCCGTCTACCACGCACGTTGTTTTAGAAGTATTGGGACATTCCAAAACCCAGTATCCAGTTAGAGGACATTATCATGGTATATCATCAGAGGTCCGGTTTCGTTGGTCTGGCTTCAATGAAAACGATGGTATTGATAGTATAATGGTAGGTGTCAGATTGTATAAATATTAATTTATATTAATCATATTTCTATGAGTGTTATAATGACAAGTGCTGATATATTGCTTCATTATTAAGCGCACGAGGTCCAAAAAGATGTTATATTGATGTTCATGCTAATAAAATGGTAGATAGTGGCATACACTATTATACGTGTATTACTATTTAACAGCTTATGATACATCAACATGTTTTTGCTAGTCTCATCAACGATGGTATTCTCATTACTCTTACTTTGAACACTAGATTAATATCTACGAGAATCAATAATAAAGAAAACAATGAAACATTCATATATCATTACATCCGCGTGTTATATAATTGGATGTTCTTCACGAACATTAATTGCGCAGTTTACCAAACATCCTCAGATAAAAACTGATCTTTTATTATAGCATCAAAACGTTTATTGTCATAACTATAAGGACAACTAGTACACGTGTGCAATTTTTTGGGCACCTGGCTTATGGTATAATAAGTACATCACAATAGAAATGATTTTGTATGACAATATGTATGATATTTATAATACAATATTTCAGGTATCAATAAAAGGTAAAGATATTGAAGCTTCAGAACTTGTTACAAATTCTCCAGTAGGTTATACTTATACACGTTTTGATGGTTTGTCTCTTGAAGATGGTGAATACACGATATCTGTAACAGCTTTTAATGAAGTACATTTATATAGTGAGAAAATCAGTGAAGATTTTATTCTACTTACGTCGCCTCCAGCATTAACAGGTATTTACTTTATCAAACATTCTCTGTTTTCTAATACATGTTTGTGCGAGAGAAAGTTGTATAGATCCAGTTCACTGCCATAAAAAATAACGAATTTATAAATTAAGAAATCATCACTAAATTGTTAACTAGATAATGTCCTGTGAACATAAAATTTGTTACCGGTATCATATTGGCAAGTAGCAATTAAGAATAAGTCATTTGCAGCATCATATAAACAGTGTATGTAAAGCCGTTTGCTCCTGTAAAGTTGATTAAGTATATATGATTATGCAACTTCTTTTGTCTGACTGTTGAAGCTGAATTTTACTATCATACTGCAGCAAGTTGTGAGGTTAATGGTTGAATGGGTAACCACATGGATAACCATTGACTCTGCACTCGTTGCATTACTAAGGGCAAAATTCTTGAAAAAAGTTGTTTGTTATTCTAAAGCAGAGCAACATATCAGAACAGTACGCGTTAACTTCATTTGCATCTAAACAAACATTTACAGCAGATTCAATGCTCTGAAATATTGCCTGCTAGAAATGTTAGCAAACCTTATGTAAGGTCAAGATATAGCATTCTGGTAGTTTTCTCCTAATAAATAAAAGTTATTTGCATAAATACTTTATACAACATTTTGTTATTGAGAAAGAAAGGTTGATAGGAAACAACACGTCTTACACCAGGACGTTTTAAAAAAAAAAATTGTATCGACTCGTTTCAGCCGTAATGGCCTTTGTCAGGATCATGTATTATTGTTAAATCAATTTTTTTATTTTTACTAGATAGAGAAATGGATATAAGATGGAACAAGCAATCATCAACAGCAATATGTGACTGGAGAAGTGTATTCTCGTCTGAACATCCTCTATATTATGAAGTAACTGTACGATTATCTGGAGCAAGTGATGGGGACCTTTTACAATGGCAAGAAACTACAAATACAAACATAGATATCTTCATTGATAGAACATCAATACCTGAAGTGGGAGTAAATGTCGAATTTACTGTTAGAGCAATTGGACCATCTGGATTATTTGTTATAGCTAATGACAACATTTTCATTTCATAGGATGACTTTGTTATTGTACATATACTATCAATACAATGTTTTATTGATAAACAAAGTAATGAAAATGAGCTATGACATTAACACTTATTCATATGAGTTTGACAGAGGCTAATTGTGAATGGTAAATGATACTTCGTTAATATTATACTATAATTATGAATATTATTGAAATATATGTTTTTTTAACGGTTTTAAGACTTCTGTGTTAATATTTGCTTTGTTTGTTTTTGTTGGGTTATTGCTGTAGCAACACATTGTATAGGTCATATAACGGCAGTCAGTCAACCTACTCACTGGTCTTTGAAAGACTAAATCACTGAATTCAGCTGTTAATCAACTACTAGGCACATACTTTCGTCATTGACTGACAACTGCCCTACATAATTAAGAATCATTGGTATGAAGGAGAATGGCTGTAGAAATAATTGTTGAACGCGCCTCACGTACCGCCCCTATATCATAAGTTTATTAATATACGTCTTATCACCTCATGGTTGTGAAATAAAACTTAGTAGTTTCACTATGCTGGTTTAAATTGAACGGTTCAGATGAAAAAAACAAAACGCTGAAATCGCTGAAGCTGATATATAAAGCCCGTCCGAACGATTTTTAACTCAGTTAATTCATTAAAATAAGTCGCTATTAATCTGCAAATGAAATCCAAGTGTTACATGTAATAAAGAGTGCCTAGTTTTAATTGTTTGTATATGTGAAGGTGTTTGTGTAAAAGAACTTAGTATTACTTTTGTGATATGCCATAGGCAGGTCAAGGGGTCGCCCCCTAAAATTGAAATAAGTTACGAGTTACGAGACTGGGAGTACAGTTCAATGACATGCAGTATTTTACAATTCACAAACGATTCAACCTCAATTTTAGCATAATCCAAACTTTGTACTGTTGTATTGGTGTTTTTTTTCTCGACAATAAAAACCTTATATAGCTTTCGGAGTCTGTGTATAAACAGTATTCACACACCCTTCCTTTTCGTTTACAACTTCTCCACACGCCTTAAAATAGGATTTAATTCATTATCGGTGTTAAATTAATTTAAGGGTTATTATATGATAAACTCGGATCTCCTAAATCAAAATCAGGTATGCAACCATTGCAATGCTGTTACCATCTTTGTTACGTAGAAGCAAATCACATACGTATTTTGTCTTAGGAGGTTCTTTACTTCAATTAAAGTCAATAGATCTATTTAAGAGATTTGAACATACACAAGGTGTGATTATATGTGTTAAGTAATATAGAAATTAATTACAGGGAACTAACATATTAAAACTCGAGTAGGAGAGCTCTCCATTTCTTCGAAATGTCTAGCCAAAATTGATTTTTGGGCTAGTGAAAAGTCTTATTTTTGTATGAATGGGCTAGTTGATATTTTCTACTTTTATTACGAAACAAGCTTGTGTTAGCAAATATTTAAGGTGATGACTACATCATGCAGTAGGGGTGTAAAAATACGGTAACATCCATTTTGCAATGTATTGCATTGTATTGCTTTTTTGTATTGAAAATGAAGCAGGAATTAATGCACATGCATCATCGTAATAGGATCAACATCACACACATACATGTACGTGTATTGAATGTTTTGATGATTCGCGTAACATAGACTTTATGTTAGAAATATGCATATTTTGAAATATACTTACTTAGAGAAGAATCCTCTCATTTGACATAATGTTTTGTAATGTAATGGCATTTTATAGTTTAATTTTCATGCTTATGCACGTTCACTGACTTTAGAGCTGTTACACCTGGACATTAGGCTACTGGTATCTATCAATCTTCCCGGGTAGTATTTCACTCCGCTTATTAGTGCAGCCGACAAATGGGCGGGTGCAACATAATTTACCACCCTCGCAGGTACCAATTTACACCTAGGTGGAGTGATGCAATCGCAGGTAAATTTTTTGCTAAAGGAAGTTAGCAGTACCTCTAATGGGTTTCGAACCCAGAACCTTTTAATCCATAAGCGCGTGTACTACCACTAGACTACTCTTCCTAATTATGATATCACAATAAGATTATAAGTTTTTAAAGGGATTAGTGGGCAAAATTTTTATTTCCAATTTTCCTGGTTCTAAGTTTATGATTGTGATTGAAACAGACAAACTGATATTTTACTTGGCAAAATATTTTTATATTTTCTTTTTATATTTGGAGTGTTTCCTAACTAGACCCACGTGGGTTCAGGTTAGCTAAAAATAGATAAGTGTTAAAAATGCATTTACTGATGAAAAGATTCTAGAGCTTGGTATTACAACATTGGTATCCCTAACCGCCTAAGAATGTTGAAAAGACAAGAAGCGAACAACGGAAATGTTTAATTTCAGCAAGTACGACATATATAATATAACAAATCTATAAATAGCTAGGTGATTCCCATTCTCGTACCCAGAGTCTAGTATGATTCTCAATACTAGCCTTTGGCGCCACACGGCTAATTTCAGGAATGAAACGTCATAATTTTGGCCGATATCGACCAATCGGAATGCTTTCGCGAAAAGTTTCGCGAAAAACGTCATCTGGCACCTAAACTATCAACCAATCCAAGTGTCGCTTACATAGCGCCTTCGTCTAAAGTTTAAGATAATGTTAGTTATTTCTATAACCAAGGTGACACATAATCTATGGTCTAACTACATAAACATGACAGCAGTTTTATCAATATTGCTGGTCGTAAGACCGGTCGTACCTTAAGTCAGCTATTTACGACTTTCCCTTCTTCGTCACGAAGAAAAGAAAAGACGAAGATACGACAGATGAAGGGCGAAATCACGACACATTTTATCTGTCGTATTGTTGTATTTATTTTGTCGTGTGTTCGTTTCTTCGTGGCGAAGAAACGAAAAGACGAAGATACGACAAACTATGGATTTGTCGTGTCTTCGTGTTTTCGTTTCTTCGTTTCTTCGCGGCGAAGAAACGAAAAAACGACATAGCATAAATCAGCCACCATAATAGTACAGATAGTTTGGCTCTGTCATTTAAGTATCCGAAATGTCTAGTCCTATATATAAGACCCTCCGTAACTTATTTCACATTGGGACATTATTCTGTTACGTAGGGTCTTATCGACTTTCATATAGGTTGGTGTAGCAAAACGCGCACGAATTCCCTTGCGCGACAAAGGCGAGTACAATTCAACATTTTCCTAAAATAATGTTTTTGTCCATTCCGAACACTAACAAACACATTTATCTAACATGTAATAACATAAGATATACAAAAGCTAACCTTATTTAGTAGAAATAATCCATTGTTTCCGTAACTCAAAAATCCAGACTTTCGTTTTGAATACTTATAGCCATAGGGTATGATTTCATACTGGTAACAGAATAATGTCCTAATGTGAAATAACTTACGGAGGGTCTTATATATAGGACTACCGAAATGTCTTGACCGAAAACCACAACACTTTGAAAGTGAAAAAAACAATGAACAATATTTATCAACATAATCAAACAGATGAATCAAATTACGTATCATTGAAGACAAATGATTTAGCAATAATAAATGAGAAGAAAAACACCACTCACTAATCCAGGACACAACGGGTCTTTCTGGGCTTGAGGAAACCAACTGTTAGCGACTTCACTTGAATTGTCATATCCAGACGAATCATTTTTACAAAATGGATTAAGTTTACCAAAACTAAAAGAACTCCCAGAGCTATCTTCAGAGCCCAATAAAGGCTCTTTAGACTGATTTTTTGACATATAATCTTTTAGACTCTGACTTAAGTCAGCCATGTTGTTTATTACACATGTACACCGGTTACACTGAAATACGAAACGGACATTTTTGGCAAAAAAGACACAAAAAACCTTTACCAGCAAAAAGAGGACCTTCACCACTGAAATGTTTTTTCGGCGAAATGCTCAACATAGAATATTCTTGTCGAAAGGCCACGAACATTTAATTTTGTTACATTTCCCGTGGATTGTAGTTATCGCGTCTTTTTGCCTTTCATAAACCAGTCCGTATATACACAGGCGATGTAGTAATTTGAAATTCTTTTCTCAATAATCATATACTTCTTTGATAATAATATTGATTAAGTCTTCCTATGTCAAACAACACTGGAAACAAGAGCTTATATTAACCTGTTTGAGTTATCCTTGTTTCATATAATGTTGATTGACAAGGCTGTATTGAATGAATGTATGTTTTTACTTGTGTGCGTATGAAATGCATTCAGAATTTTGCAAGGATTGAAATCATAAGTTTGTGTAAACAACATTTATGTGAATATAAATCATGTTAATCATAAGAAAAAAGCTTCAAAATATGATTTTTTTTTTTTGGATTTTTAACTTATCTCTTCTATTTGGCCGCAGCAAATTTGCATTTGCATTGCACTCTAAACATGTAAGGCGGAAAATTATGTTACTTACCTTAAATAAGATTGGGTTGTTACATAGAAAACATATCAACCAGGATAAAAAATAAACTTTATATAAAGTCCAAAACACTTTTTCATACATTCAAATGCTAAATTTGTTGTTAATTGAAAAAAATATTTCCCTTTACATATTCGAATGTATGTAATCAAATTGCGCTAGTTATCTTTTACTTAATAGTTTCATATCTTCTAAACGCTAGCGAGAAAAAACCGATACATTCACAACAACAGAATCGTACGCAAAACAAAAGTTTGCCACTCAATGATGATCTTATGATAATGCATGAGTAATACCGATCATTAGTAATATATCAATCAAGTTTACGTCAGGTTAATTATCTTTCATTAATCTATTATGAGTATTATGTTTCAGAAGATAGTTCATTTAGCTATAAAAATATATTACCTGGATATAAAATAATAAAAAATAAGTTACATACATCACCAAGGACTGAGTACAGGATTGGCATCGATCATGAAAGGTGAATTAGCTCGAGTGCTCGGTTGACAACCTTACTTATTGCAGCAGCTGTTTCACGTTGACAACCTTACTTATTGCAGCAGCTATTTCACGTTGACAACCAAACTTATTGCAGCAGCTATTTCACGTTGACAAACTAACTTATTGCAGCAGTTATTTAACGTTGACAACTTAACTTATTGCAGCAGCTATTTCACGTTGACAACCTTACTTATTGCAGCAGCTATTTCACGTTGACAACCTTACTTATTGCAGCAGCTATTTCACGTTGACAACCTAACTTATTGCAGCAGCTTTTCACGTTGACAACCTGACTTATTCCAGCAGCAATTTCACGTTGGTTAGGCAGCGAACTGTTTCGTTTGAGTCCACAACTTCTTAGTTCATATAAAATCATGGGTATGCTACTGTCACCGGATGTCGTTCCCCAGTTTATTTATCTTGTTATGACCACGTATATACAGGTCGTCCACGTAAACATTGCGTATGTAAACATAGCCAGTTTCATTACACACCGATTTTTAGGGGTGAAATATTTTTTATAGTTAAGTTATTTGACACTTATTTTATAAACATACCACTATATAAAATTCAAAATGTCATGTATTTAAAATTAATGTTAAATATCAAAGTTGTATGTTTTAAGCCCTAAAATGCTGTTCATGCATCAGCTTATTCACCTATTCAGTTGGCAAGTCCATTGTTAAAAGTACAAAATCACGCATGACCTAAAATACGACCTGTAGTCCGTTTTTCTCAACTGTCAAAGTTTGAATAATTTCAAGGTGAATGATTACACACTACCTCAATACCACGAGTGTTAGACAAAGAGCACGAAGTCATCGTGAAATTATTTATGTTGTGACATATTCACCGTATATTTTATATACATGTAATAGCATTCATAATTTTTACAACTGAACATTCACTTGCATGTTGTGTCTCAATTTTATTCTATAGGTTGGGCTTCACTTTTTCGCTCTTTTTACAATTTTTGCAGTCTTTTTTTCAGTCTTTAATAATACTTCATACTGGAAGTTTGGTGTTCAGCGTTCATTGAATATTTATTCTTTGAGCAATGACAGGCTAACCCAGTACATTGAAAAAAGTGGTCAAAGACGGATTTTATTAAACTACATTTAGGAAAGAATTTAGTTATTGAATTCAGTTTTACATTTTGAAGATACATGTATATAAAATAAACTATCAAATTTACAGTATGATTGTTGCACATTAATCTATT
Organism: Mactra quadrangularis; assembly: GCA_025267735.1. Lineage (NCBI taxonomy): Eukaryota > Metazoa > Mollusca > Bivalvia > Venerida > Mactridae > Mactra > Mactra quadrangularis. Next base: position 21,630,300 of record CM046294.1, on the reverse strand, counting down.
TTCAATACATGTTATAAAAATATTTGTGGATAGAAAGTTAGAATATTTCGCCAGTGAATCTAGACTGTAATTCTGATGATAAAAATAGTAACAATTAAACACTCAAGTGACAGATCTATGTAAATGTACATCATTTGAAGGAAGTTTTCCATGTACCAGGAATATATTTCTCAACCAGGTTAAAGTCTTTCATTATTCAAATTGAATAGTTATCGTTGAATAATGTCAATACAAACGTGATTGTTTCCTCCAGAATGTTTAAAGGTAATACAACCATTTATAGCTTTTCAGCAGTTTTCTACCTGCGTTTAAAATTGCCAAATACCTGTACAATAAAGAATAACCAAGGAGTGGATGGTCCTGGGGTGGTAGTTTAAACTTCAAAGTCAACAAAGACAAAGGAAGTCAGGACTGCTACAATTCATAAAAAGTAATGTTAAAACAGTGGCAAAAAGGGTTCAAAACGTAATTATGTAACCCTCTTTGTGAAATCAGCGCAGACCTCAGTTAGAAACACATCTGGATCAAACCAGCAATAAACACTGAACAAAATGATACAGAGACACCAAATATAATCTTTTATTTCAGTCAGATATCTAAACAAATATATATATTACATAAGTCAACAAATTAGATAATTTGACACAACCATTAAAATAGTGGTAGGACACACACTTAAATTGGAGATTCTCAGGTCAAAACTTCAAACACATCCACAAGCAATTGTTGAAATTCACCCAGGTGTGTCTAGCTATCTGCATGGATGATATACTTATGTTATATTAACCTTTTAATTGATTTTAGAAGATAATTCATACAGCTTCTCCATTATTAAGTCATCACAGATTATTAATTGAAACAACACACAGTTCACACCACTTTTGTAAAAATGTAAGAGACATTAGACACATAATTATGTTACATAACAGTACATTTTGGTTGCTTAACAATAGATAAAATAATTGAAAAGAAATCATGATAAAAGCGGAATGGTAACAAAACATATTTTAGATAATCCAAGGCAGAAAAAAACAACACTGATAATCCATCACATTTCTTGTTCATATATATTACTCTACATAAATAAAACATATATTAAATCACTAAACAATCTATAATAGTAAAACAGTGTCTTCTTTAATACAATTAATTAATTGACGTTTTATCTGGAATTCAAATCTATGTACAAGCACATCATACAATGAATGTCAATAATTGACAAATCGAGTTGTCTAATTTGAAAATAGAAATGTTCTTCTTACTTAAAAACACACATCATAGTAAAATATCATAGTATTCTAATCAATCACATGACTATACAAACCACTGAATTCTTTGGTGATTTTATTTATTTGTTTTATATAAATTAATGCACTGATGATAGAATAAAGAAAAGTCACTAATATTAAAACTGTGTGTAGTATTTAAGCCTCATATTCATCTTCATTTTCCTGAAATATATTATAACATAATGTGATAAATATATATGTAACTATAAGTCTTTTGTATAAATACAAATTAGGACATTGTATGCGAGTTTTAGGTAATTCTTACAATGTCATATTCCTCTGCTTGTTTATATTCGATGTTAGATGCTTAATATTATCGATATTTTATAATTATATTACCATACACTTGTCTTGATTATAAAGATATGGCTTAAGAAGTAGTTTGTAATCGAAGTTGGTGAGAAACAAAAAGGAGGTTCCCGAGTTTTTATTACTAATGATTACAATCTGTATGCAAAACAAAATATCATAATAAATGACGACTAGGCCCCAGTTTCACGAATAAACTCAAGTACTCAAACACAATATTATGTTTCGATCATTAATTTTACTTATTTAATTAGTCTTACAACAAAGGTAGTATCATTGGAAACTCCGACAGTGATTTAAAAGCTATATTATATAAAATAAAACTGACTTACATGTTTGGATAAGGTTTAATTTAATTGTATTGATTTGAGTCTGTTAATGAACTGTTGAGCTTAGTCTCAAGTCAAAATTGAGTTTGTACCTATTATTTTTCAATATAACCCAGGATATTTTATGTTGATACATTTTATATATTTTCATTATTATGATTATTTAATAACAGCCACTCCAACTACATTACATGCTATGTAGAGGCCAAAAATACTTGAGTCTGTTATTGAGTTCGTACTTAAATTTGTTTGTGAAACTGGGGCCAGTCCCACTTTAAATATATTTACACACTCAGATTGCCTAATTTAGTGATTAAGTCCCCGCTAGATAAAGCATAATTGTATACATGACGTTATAAAGGTGTTATAGTTATTACTAATCAAGAACAGGAGCATGAAAATCACACGTTGTAGAAGAGAAGTGCCGAGTCACAAATTATAGACAATAGTGAAGCATATGAACAATCTACACAATATACATACGCACACAATATTATCTAAAACGTACTTACAATTCTTCCAACTAAATATGATGACCTAACATCTGATTCATCATCTGTGTTGGTACTCATCTTATTCTGTGCAAGAAATTTATCATGATTAATTTCAATATTTCAATGGGTATTTTTGTAACAAAATCTGACCTAACATAAACCATCTATAATACCCTTTATATTTGAAAGCATCCTTGCGTTTCTTTACTTATCTTCACTAAAATCTTACGGGCACAACTATTGTAAACCACAAGTAACAAGGTAACAAGCGAAACAGCATCAAAACATAGAGACAATGCAGTTGGGTTATGAATATAAAAATTAAATACAACAAGAACTAATACACATTGGAAAACTGTATATTCTTGAAAGGAACCTTGTTTCAAATAAGCATCCATTTCGACGATAAAGTCATCTAGTAAAAACACTCATTGCATTGCAAAAATAAAAAAATGGACATGAACAATATTTCTTCAGAAAACAATGTTAAATGAACATAATCATAAACTATTAACCTGATATAATTCTTTAAATTCATCATTGTCAATTGTTCTTCTATTCCGATATGATGTAGATACACGAGGATGGTCATTACTTGTAGCATTATCTTCTCCTTTAGCAACCTGGTAATATAATTAGTCATAGTAACACACCTTATATTTACGTAAATGTATCTTTGTATATTGTGACTAATCCGATCAACATTTCCAATTTCTACAATTATGTAATGTACTGTTTCCAGATTAACCCATCTTTTTTATTTAGGCCTAAATTAAGATTAAATTTATTTGCCCTTTACCGATCGACCCGAAAAAAATGCAGCCAACTCAAAATATTTATTCAACAATATCTGTGGTGTGTCTTTATTGGTCACAACCGTTTATCGTATTACTTTCCAGTAGTTTCTTAACGTTATTAATCTGCTTAAGGAACATGATGACATAATAGAATATTAGATAAGTACAATTTATGATTAAACAAGTTGTTTTGTCGGATCTATCTAATTGACGGATAATTCTTTAAAAGATTCATTCCTACCGATCAAACCCAAAAAGTTAGGGTCGGTAAAGAGCAAACAAATTATTATTTTTAGTTTTGGCCTTACATACACTAATTTAAATTTGAAACAAATTCTTATATTTATACTGCACACATTGCTTTCGTGACTTCAGTTCTCTTTGTATTGTGGAAGAGAAAGTCATTTTTAAAGACAGCAAATTTCAAAACTTTAAGAATATTTTCCGAACAAAAACAGAGTCAACAAGCTTAATCTCAGTCTGTATGCAGTAATACACATTTGAAACAGACAGTAATTGATAAGCATTAGTGCTTGGTTAAGCCAATTCGTTTTGTCATTGTTGTTTGGTATCAATTCTACCTGGCTGCCTCATTTGCATGAGTTGCTATCGTTTCAGATTGTGTTGGTCATGTGATTGGCGAAAGATGAAATATAAGAGCACTAGAATAGTAGAGTACTAGTATGAACCACAATGAACCACAGGTCTTCACAAAGTTTTAACTCAACTAATGAACACACATTGAGTGGCCATAATATTGTCAGCAAATTTTCACATTTTGGTATTATGGACTGAATGTGTCTTTACTCGTTGGTAACTCTAAATAGCCACAAGCGGAATCTATAACTGTGTGTTTTAAAAATCTGCATAAATCATTTTACAATCCTACCATTGTATAAAGCATGGGCGAGTTGCCAAAGTAATTGCTATGTATCGCATTGTGCCCAGATACCCATAATTTAATGTCACACGCTAATTCCTTCTGTTGTAAGAAGGGTACCGGGGCACAAAGCGATACGTAACAATATGCTGGCAACTCACCTCATGCGAGGTATTATTACATGTAAACTGCCTCTCAAATGCTCAGATAGTAAACTATATATACTGGTACGATGATCGACAGTAAACTAACATAGTTGACTTACACTGACTTTGTTGAACTTAGAAAATAACATATCCATGCTGTCTCCTTGTTTACCACGGGTACCTTCATTGTACGTGAGCGAAGTTTCAACCTAAACGATAAATACATAGAAGACACGATATAGAAATGTATAGCAAATTGTAATTTTTTTTTATTTAATAAACCGAGGCATTGACTGTGAAAAGCATTAGACACTGTCCCTTAGTGTATGTTTAGCTCGCAACTGTTAATAACTATTAAATTTCATATGAGTTTCACAATCATATGACTTATCAAGGGTTTTATCCATCGACTGAAACTTTTAAGTTGATTCGTTCTCTTATGCAATTAGTTAAAATTATTTGAACAACGTATACTATTATATAAGACAAACATTTGGTGATTTCATTTTAGTTAACACTACTTAATTAAGCTAATAGAAATTTTAAATCAGAACTATATATGTAATTGTCTACACTACTAATGGATGGAGTGTCCCTTGCAATTCATTAAACCAACATTCAAAACAGAAATACATAGTATATAAATGCTGATAATAAATATGTTTTATCCAATTACTTGTTAAGTATACGTACAGGAGGCATAGTGGCCATGTTGAGTAAAGTTGGTCTTGTCCTCTGAAAAAAAAACCAACAACAAATAATTAATGAATACAATGATTTATATAACTAAACTTATATAATATTAATAACAAATGGAGAATAATAATAATCTCTTTCTTAAGTATGCTAGAAGTCCGTGAAGAAACCTCATCAAAATCTAATCCAGAAAAAAGATGCTGAATTAAATGATATTCACTTTAACAGCAACAAACACATTAACAATTAAATGTAGACATATGGCGAGTTTCTTAAGCATATCGCTAGCGAGCGCTTTGCCCCCTGGTACCCTAAACTTGATATCACATTCTTATTCCTTCTAGTTTAAAAAGGGTACCAGGACACACAATGCAAGCGATCGATTTGCTCAGGAAATCTGCCCATACATACATAGTTGAAAAAATTATTAGAACTATAAGCAGACTACTTAACGACACTTAAAACATTGAAACACCCGCCAGAAAACAATCGTTGTCTATATTATGATTTTTAAACTTATTATGACATTTGCATATAAAACACAATGGAAAGAAATAAGTATACACATACCCGAGGTGCTACTCCAACAACAGGTGACTTTCCAAACCAGGACTTAAGTGAAAAAGATCTCTGTGAATATATAAAGTAAAAGTTTCTAAACAAAGACAATGTCAACGCAGTCATGTCGTAATGAAAAATAAACAGACGTATCCTGTAAAAAGTATACTATTTAACGACACTTAAACCAATGAAACACCCACCAGAAAACAATCGTTGTCTTCATTATGATTTTTAAACTTATAATGACATTTTCATTTAAAACAAAATGGAAAGAAATAAGTATACACATACCCTAGGTGCTACTCCATCAGCAGGTGACTTTCCAAACCAGGACTTAAGTGATAATGATCTCTGTGAATATATAAATGTAAACGATTCTAAACAAAGTAAATGTCAACACAGTCATGTCTTAATGAAAAATAAATGGACGTATGCTGTAAAAAGTTTATGTATTATTATATAATTGCTAAATAAAACGGAACAATGGTGTTTAGCATTAGTAGGAGCTGTGGCCCAGTGGTAGGACTAGCGCTTAAGGATCAAGAGGTCTCAGGTTCGAATTCAACTAGGGACACTAAACATTTCATTGTGCAAGATATTTACCAACAGTGGTTGCAATCCACCCAAGGTTTAAATGGTTATTGTGAGGGATCGTCAGCTTAAAGGTGATTTCAATGATCAGAGGTTATCGTACACCATTGTAAGGTCAGATGGATATGGAAGCAGACTTTAAGTCGCACATGTATACATTAACTTAAACTTTAAACACAAATAAGATACTTACATAATTTTCACTGCTTAATTTATCTTTTCTGAAGAAAAATAAAATGTGGTATGCTATATACTAAAAATTTACATACATAATATTTATACACACTTGTAACTAAATTCATTAATTTCTGTGGCATATTCATTTAGAATATGAACACACAGAAATACTATAACGCTACAGCTGAATGATGTTTTAATTTTCTAACAATAGACATATTCAACTTTAATAATTGATTATTCATGCATAAGTACAAAAATTAGAAGATTCACCAGGCGGTTATGACGGACACGTACAGACTTATTATTCCTTTACAGCCCTATCTTAGGTGAAAAGCATCCTGCTGAATACACGCCTGTTAAAACTAACGTCATCAATTTGATTTGTTTTCGCCGATTTAAGCATAACTTTAGCTGAAGCAAATACTGTCGCTAATTTTAGGAAGACACTTTGATATTTAATTACGTCAACATTAAATTAAATATAATTTCAACAGAATTATTCTCATTTACAAACATATAAATCGATACACACTGAGACAAAAACAGCAAAAGAAAATACTTGAAGAAGTAAAATATTAGATTAGAAGTCACTTACTTGTATTTTCTGATGCATATGGTTACAATGATACATATGATCACAAGTACGCAGGCTACAATAATAAGAGCAAATGCCCAAGCAGCTAATCCCATGTCACACAGGAAGTCCTCACAATAACATTCAAATCCTCCTATCATATTTTTACATTCTTGATATTCATTACATGGACTATTTTCACATTCATTGACATCAATCTCACAATATTGTCCTTGCCAGGCAGACGTACATTGACATACATAGTATAAGTCAAAGTCTGTAGTCCGACGTACATCATCACAAGAATATTCTGCTGGATTTTTACCTTAAATAAACAATAAAAAGGTTAGAGTCCCTCGAGTCATGGACAGCAAAAACAGATATGTATCTGGTTCATATGTAATTAATGTCATATCAAACATCTCGAATGAAAAATATATTTTAGTAAATAAAATGTTCCCTGAAATACAGTACGTTATTTATTGCTACTCAAAGTGATCGACTGGTTTATAGATAAAAATCGCACAAAATACCATTGGCTATCTAATGCAATAATGTTACGAATAAGATTACCACAATACTGCTGTGACATTTATTTCAGTGTGACATTGGAAACTGAACACACATTTATCTATAACACATGAAAGCAACATTCATAGATCATATAGATAAGAAAACAACTTACTTTTACAAAGTCCATTGTTAACACATTTATTTTCCATCATTACCATAGTGACTGTAATAACATCAGAATATATTCCAATATTATCTTGTCCAACAAGTTTTATAGTTTCTAATCCTGTATGCTGCCCATTTGATATAAAGTCTAGGCTATATCCTTTTATATCCATTCTATCAAGTTGTTCTAGGGCTGGTGTGCCATAACACTGTTTACAAAATATAAAAAAATCATAAGGCTGGCCACGTGTTCGTGTAAAATCAAATGAGAACAAAAAACAAAGCCAACAAATAATAAATTTTTGATACACTAAGGGGATATAACTTTTGTAAAAATAAAAAAAATATGAATATTCTAGAAGTTATGGGGACATTATAAAAATATACAGAATTGTAAATAAAATCAATCATGCTTGTGCATTCTTAGAATACAATTTATTGTTTTAGTCAGCAATTCAAAGTGAGGCATTAATCTCTTATTTTGGTAGTAGCATAGATGAAGCTTAATTTCCATTTCATAATAAAACTATAGGTACGGTATAACCTATGCAGGGTGGCCCTCTACAGAGTAAAGCATCTGCACAAAACCAGCTTTTAAAATTTCCCTTTGGTGTAATTTCAATTGAATTTAACCCTTGCAGAGTAATAACCTTTGAACAGCAACACAGTTAAGACGCTCCCAGCGGGTGTCACTCAAGAGAGGGGTATTCAAATATACATGCAATATATTTTGTAAATAAAAGACAATTACCGTGTTGTTTGAACATCTGATACGTTTTGTAATCGTATCATTTGCTAATGGTGTCAGTTTGAATTCTCCAATAGTTTGATTTGTATCAAATAACAATGTCAGGTTCTGTGGTCCATCAATATCGTATACAACAATTACACCAATGTTAAATGTCTCCTCTACTGCACCTATATCATTGTATACCTAGAAAAGAAGAATGATAGAAGTGAATGGAGAGATCAACTTTTTTTATTTTATGTATTATTTCGTTTTATCTCGTGCTGAGTTACCAAAACTATACATTTTCGCATATCGTGTACATTCTTATCATTACAATGACTTACTATTAAATTATTAAGCAAACACATCAAACTATTATACATAAATTGTAGTGTAAATTGTCACAAACAAATTGACGAAATATTTAAACTATTTGTTAGATTTATTACGTTTAAATCAGGTATGAAACAAATTTGTAACAAATCAGTTGTTTCCTATCACCATCCGCAATCATTCTGAAAATCGTCGTCGTTTAAACATTAATAAACAAAAATTGCAAAAGAATCCAAACAATTGTGTTTTGATAATATCATTTATTGTATAGCAGGAATATTTGAAAACGAGCTTTCGATGGCGAAAGGACCGTGTATACACCAGTAATCGTTCTTTCAATGTGCATCAACGTGTGTGTAACACTCATTCTGTGTTACAACTAGCACGTTATTGGGACGTACCCGGTAAGCACTATGTCAGTTAAACACAACATTTTACATGATAATCTAGTGAAAGTTGAGTTATATCATTTTGTACATCAATGTGGAATTTGTCAAATAACTCAAGACTGCAAATCTCTTTGTTACCACACAATATGTACAGATTCCCTAATATAGAATGGGAGATACAAAACGGGCTAAGATGAACTTATCTTGATAAAAGCTGTTTGTTCAGTTAGATTTACTAGCAATGATATCATACGTACATATACAGTATCCGTTCTGTCTTCATGTAATATATTTCTCCAGCTATTATCCAATAAATGTATAGAAGGTGGATCATTTGTTTGTATTACGGTAATTGTTATTTCTTCAATATTTACAGCAGGTATAATATCCTCATATACTGGTTGATCTGTCAGTGAAATGGTAAATGTTTCTGTACCAGAACATTCTACACATGGTGCTACTTTTAACCTGCAATGAATGTAAACTATGAAATATCAATTGTATGTATGTCATATGGTGGGAGAACACCAAACTTACTTTTAATAGCAATATTTTATGATGGTGTATACGCAAGTCATTAACATAATGTTAGTTAAAGGAATAGAGTAAACTATTCAGTCGAAATTTTTAAACTCGTACATAGGTGAATACTGCTTAATTGTTTTGGATGAATATGAACGAATGCGTAGATGAATGTTAATTTAAGTTTTATGCTTAGATATAATGGGGCTATATTTAAATAAGCAAATGCATAATAATACTAGACTAATATATCACCCTTTAGGGGTTTTCGCAGTGCAATCAGAAATTGCGGCGGAATAAAAAATCTAATCAACTTACGTCCCATTTTCAGTAAGTACTACGTCAACTAGACTGCTACTATTTCTTAAATCTTCAATCTTTAACATCACTACATCACCATCTTCATCAAAAACACTTAAGTTGAATGTAGCTGCATCTGTAATATATCAATAATCATTAAGTAAAATATTTTTCTATTCAAACACTTACAAGTAATCTTTAATTCTTGCGTCCAAGCATTACAAGATACAAACTTTTATTTATAAATGCTATAACATACAATAATCAAAATAAGCTATTAATAGCTTTTAGCCGTCATTACATTCAAGTCATTGATAATAGTAGAGCATAGACATATGTGAACAATTAAATATTGGTTACCAGCATTTGTTTATATTTAATTTAGCAAACCAGACACATTGATTCCTCTAGGTACATTTATATGTAAAACATTTGAAATTCGATAAAAAATAGCGATAATGTTTTAATATTTTTTAATACAAACTTACCCGAATCTTCATCTAGGACAAATGATGTGGTTCCATTTAGAAATGGTGCAGAATTTATTAACTCAGCATAAACTATAACTACAGCAAATTCTGTTTCCTTCGAGAAATATCCATACGATACATTATCATGGTCGATATCAGATGAATTATATCGTGTATTACATACCTAAAGTGTAAGACATATGCAATGAGTGTAATAAAATTTAGTAACGTTCCACCACAGTATAATTGTTTATAATAATCTGGCTTCAGAAAAGCACAAATATGAAAGCATTTCATATACACATTAAATAGTAATACGAGAAAAGTTTACCTCTTACAAAGTAACTGCAAGTCAGTGTTGTTATCATTTACGTTTAAATGAAACTTTCAAGCGTCATACGTTTGAAATAAGTCGATATAATTTATTTGTACAACAAACTGAAACAAGACTTAGTAGTCGAACACTAATACCCTTATAAACTAAACGAATATGCAATACAATAACAAAAGTGGTCAAGAAGATCAGTTAAATCAAATCTCACATTAACTGTTGTGGTCTTATTGTCCAAATTATGTACTGTATTATTTTCTTCATGTCCACAACTTCTACCAGATATTTGCCATATTTCCATATCTGAATAAACATATTGTGTAAATAATAAGACACAATGTCGAAATGTACATCAAATTGGTGACACATGCATAATGAATAAACACAAAAATAAACACTTCATAAAATACAACCATAAATGACAAAAATGATATGGTTATACCGCTACAAGGGCTACTTTCCATTTAAGTGTATATATGTATCATCATTTAAATTATACTTTATGCATTTAAGCATGCTATATATTTGTATATGAACAAGAGGATTTAGAAATATTCATGTTATTTGTCTATTACTACGACACTTACCTGGGTTCCAATGTATTAACATGCTCATGTGTTCATCACCGGTAGCATTACCATTTATCTGATGATGTGTTACTTGTAAATAATTTGGCAGTTCTTCCTGACCAACAGATGTGATGGAAAATATATCATTGAATTGTACAATCCTGAAAATGAATTCAACATATAATGACAAACAAGAAAATTATATATGTCTGTAATTAATAAATATGCTGGGAACAAAGATGTATATGAAATATTAAATGTGTGTTTGATATTAAAATTGAGCTAGTTGAATTGAAATTAAACCTGAATACCACTAATGTAATACAAGTAACTTTTTTGTATCTGACCTACCTAGAATTTCTATTGTTGTTTTCTGCAGCAAAAACAACACTGGAAAATACTTTTGCAATGAAAAAACATATTATGGCCAAAATGTTTTCATCTAAATACTTTATTAATTCAGACTAACCGTTTAGACAATCTTCTCTCTGTTTTGTTGATGGTATGTATTGGATCAACAATATATGCAACAAATGTATTAGATGCAGTGGATGTATACGTTGTATTATAATCATTCTCATCTAGTTGATTTATTGCTACAGATTGACCATCAACCATTCCTGTAAAACAATAGAAGGAAATAAAACATGTATTTATGTATGTAAAAATTCATCCTCGTAAATCCAGGGTATCAAAATACGTCAACGATAATATTTATAAAATATGAATATCTTGGGTTTCAGACGATGCGTAAAATTATAATTATCTAACTGCAATAGATTAACTATAAATAGTGAATTTTATTTGGGACCTTAACATAATACATCGTCAATTGCAAGTTAATAACCACTGCTTGAATTTCAGAGGCAAAGTTGTCTAGATAAAAATGGCATTCATCTTAATTATTAACAATCTCGTATTTAATCAACACTCAGTGATTTATGCACGGGCAAAATTTAATATTGTATGTTTTTGAATACTGTTTCTATTTTAAGACTGACATTAAAACAAATTTAATTCTAGATTGTGTAATCTACTTTTAATTTGTAGTAAAAGAACATGTAAGTTTAGGTATTTAACAGTCAACAATGTTAAGATAAACTAAGATCTTTTTTAAATTAAAAAGACCATCAGTGGTAACACCATTTAAGTATATTGTCATAAACATAATAAAAAATTTTTTATAAATAAATTACCTGCAGGTAAATCTATGGCCAGTTCAAAATCATCAGTGATACTTCTTTTCCGTCTCTTTCTGTCTACTTGATAAGAAGCTGGTTCTCCATTGGTAGAATGTAGAACACTCGTTCCAGTTCCCATTATAAGTAAAGTATTGGACAGTTTGATACTACATATTTCAGCTTTATTACATATTTTCATATATAAGAACAATGTACGTCCTGGTTCCATATTAAATGTATTATCAGTCTGAGTAACTTCTTCTTCATAATTAAACATACCATAACTTAAAGCTTTCAGATCAGATATATTATATACGGCAATATTATCTAACCAAAGTTTTCCCTGTTTTATTTCGACTGTACCAGAAGTGTTGATAGAAATCCAAACGCAAGGTATTATGTCATCAACATTATCTTTAGAACTTCCAATACAAAAATCTGAAACAATTTGAACAAAATAAACATGTTCGGTCTAGTCCTTAAATCGTTCGATTCTATTCAAATTCTTAACACCAATCTACATATAGACATAGCACCAGTATATATTCAATTTATATCACCTATTCATTTTTATTTAGATATCTAAAATTGAAATATGATAATTTTTTTAGTCAAACTTTCTATTGAAATTGGCATTCTCCTACAGAAAAATCGTTCCCCCATTATAAATTTAAAATTCCAATTTAGAATATGGGACTTTTCATAGACGAATTATCATTCTATTTCCAAAAGGAGAAAACATAGTAAGAAGCCAGTTTTAATGCAGATTTGGCATCATGATAATGTTCAAAGAAATATTATGTAAACATATTTAACCCCCCCCCCAATTTATAGAGTGGTAGAATTCACTCAAGGTCCGCTTGTAAAACTGGTATAGTTTACCATAAGTGGTTCGCAAACAATGGCATATGAATCTAACCAAATGACGACTGTTTCCACTTCGATGCCGGCGATGCATCGTTTAGAAAGAAACCTACAAATTTAATAGCTGTTGAAATAGCCATGCTCAAGAAATAAGATATAAAACAGTGTGCAGTGTTCAAAAACAAGTTTAAGTAAATGCTCCAAAAATACAAACCGTATCTGGCAACATTAGGATCTGCACTCTTTTCCCAGGTTTCTCCAAAACTTGTTGGATCATCGGCTATCATTGATGTCGCTGGATATACTTCATAGTCAAACTCCTCTGCATTGACTGCCTTTGATTCGAATGTTTCAACATCTGGCGGCTCTGTGAGAACTGTTACACCTTTAAATAATATATTATAGACAATCTAATACAGTGCAGCTCACGTGTAACTAGCATTTCCTTTTTGTATTTTGCTCTTATAGTGTAAGTGTAACGTATGTAAATATTGTACAAACCAAAAGAGTGCATTGTTAGTATATCGCAGCGCAGCATCCTACCATTGCTTGTGATTTAAGTATATATTGGAAACAATTATTTGTATTGTAAATAAACATATTACAAGTATCACAACGTAAGTGTGGTCAATATATATTATATAATTCAAGATCAGTAAATCATTATTACATGTTAGAATATGTTATGTTCTTCATAAAGATTATTATCACCTGTGAACGTAAAAATGATTTCATATTAAAATGGCAATTACAGACTAATAAGAATATAATTGAGTAAACTTCTGTATAATAATACACATTTAAGTGAGTTTATACAGTTAATAAGAACTGCAAAAAATCCTAGAACAGTAGGCACTGGTCTTTTTTTAATAATCATTTCTTAAAAATGATGGTCAAAACAACTTCAGATATTAATACAACATAGACCAAAAATTGTTATAAACTACTTTTATAAAAACATGACCAAGTAATTTTAATGTGTTCTTGTCAGCATTGACTTTATATTTCCATTTATTACACAATAACATGTATTTTATAGTGACATTATACTTAGTCATAATTGTAAATATATGAAACACAACAAAACAGAGGAGAAGGTGGTACCTTTCAATAAAAACGCCAATGAGAAGGCAGTAAATATGTTAATTAGAAACTGACAGATGGTAGTATTCAAACCATACATATAAGTGGGCTGCATTATCATGCCATAACAAGACCTGGCCCAAACTATAACTCTATATACACTATACATGTACACACATGATATTGGTGCACATAAATGTTTACCTAGTGCACTTTAAATATCAAATGAACCATCAACATAGATCTTACCTTTAGTATCATTGAATTCAGTAGTCAATCCAGCTTCATTTGTACATTTCACTCTAATATAGTAAGTTGTATTGTGATAAAGTAATCCCTCGAGTTTATCATTAATTCCTGTAGAATTGATACCGGTAGATAGAAAGTCTTGTAAGTCTACACCACCAATATATGTTCCTATAGCCCATTGATATTCCTTTAATAAGAAAGAAAATAGTTAACTTTAATGATAATGCTATTCAGAGTTTTGTATTGCTCCAAAACAATTAACTTTTCAGAAAGCGTATAGAATTCACGAGTTGTTTTGTAAAAAAACTTTTGTTTTCCAAAATTTATCACATATGTCCGATTTTTTTCCAATCCAAACTAGATGGAAGGTTATTATATTGTGTATCGATGCAACCATTTCAACATAGATATATAATGGGTATATATATAAATTGGACATCAGAAGTAAGGGAAACGGCTTCATATATTAGGTGTTCGTGCAGCATGGATAGCACAGTGAGTTGGTTATAAAGTAGTCTTATGTAAAAACAAAGACTAACTGATACTTTGGCTAAAAATGGTCATAAAGAAAACTAGTTCGTGCAAACTTTATATGTATTGGTAAAATTCAAGAAAAGTTAATATCTTGGCGTAATAAATATCAAGAATTATTGTATTGCACTAAATGTCATGTGTCATCTCACAGACTAGTGGTAGAAACTTTCATAAATACTTGCATATATATTAAGATATGAGTATTTTTTTCTTTTTCAATGTTTGTACATGAACTCTATTATTTGGTATATTTATACATCAAATGATTCCTTTTTATGCTTTAGTCATGGTATATATATATGAATACAATTTTAAAAATCATTTGCTCATGCATTTCATGGTTGATTTTTTTTATTATTCAGTCACGGAATATATTCATATGTGTTTAGAAAGGCAAATTCGTCCGTTGGTCTGTCCCTCAGTCCGTTGGTACTTCCGTCCGTAACTCCTTCCATATCGTAAATACTCACTAAAATGTTCTCTAATTCCTACATAACATTAGACAGAAAAGTGACATTAAGACGAACTAAAAAATTCATATCAAGTATAATTATACCTTTATTTCTGAAACATCATCCTCGCAGTACCACAAAGCTTTAATGGTATTATTAGATCCTTGATAGTCACTAGGAGTAAATTCACCTTGGTTGGTATCAATATATAATAAAACTTCTTCATCAAATATTGGTGGTGTTATATCTATATAGAATCCATCAGATGATTGTATAACATAAGTACCTGACCCTTGTATAGCTTTTACTGGAACATAAATAATGTACTAACTATGATAATACGTAGTCCATTAAAATAGAATAAGCGGTTCCCTTCTTTGTGTTATCCATGTTATTATTGTACTTCGACAAAAATCTTGATTTATAATATTTATCGCTATAATCATGTTTGATGTAAAGTTTTGTGTTTATTGTACATGTGTGCAATCTAATAGAACTTGTTTTCAAATCGTAATTAAATAAGTACATGAAATAAGGACGTTCGGTGCCGAGCATATATGCTACATGCTAAACGACAAGAAAAGAAAAAAATCGCTGCCATAAAATGCAATTTACTTGTTAAAGGCTAGTAACAAGAATAATATCTCTTAACAATAATGTGATAAGACAATGCAAATGTAAGGTAATAATATATAGATAAAAGTTACCTAGTAAATACAGAGATTGGTTGGTTGTTGTAGGTAATGTTAGATCTGTTAACGAGAATGGAACTAACTGGTACTCATCTGTATTAAAACAACTTTCATCACAATTATAGTTAGAACATACATCAGTACATGGTATACATGGGGTGTATATCTGAAATAATGAATATATATTATTAGCTATTAATTATTTCTAAAGTTTTTAAATATTATTTTAGTTGTTGCCTGTTTGTCATTAAAATTTGTCATAAGTGTTTAACCTATACTGTTTTCTCTATGTCAATTTCATGAATGCTTTACATATCATTTAACATGTACTGTGTAAGAAATAATATAAAGCCACGATCACCCAAGTACAATATAATATTTTTGTTGGGATTAAAGACGTCCCAAAACATTGTATAAGTTTTAATCGAACCTACGACCCCTAAATCAGTCAACTTGTGCGCTAGCGACTGAGCTAGCCGGGTGGTCATAATTTAACACTCTGTATAGCCTTAGAATTAATATGAAGACACGATCACCCAAGTACAATATTATAAACAGACATTTCTTATCTCAACAACAGTCTCAATTTGTTATCACTGATATGTTGCTCTGTTATCATTTAATTTACCTCTTTGAAGGTCACTACATCATCTGTAAGGGGGGAGGTTCCTATACCGGCTTCATATTTTACAACAGGTATACTCCCACCTTTAAATACATCTCCATATCTACAAAGAGCTTCAGGATGTGGTGGCATTATCAAATGTTTAAATGAAGCACTACTTTCCCATAAATTAAATACATCAATATCAGGAAGATAGTTGTTATGATTCCATACATGAAGCACTAATTTTGTTGATATTCCAAGATGAGGTAAACCACACATTTCAGCCATTTGATTATCATCAGCAAATGATCTGATACACACAGTTTTCTGAAACACACATACTTGCGTTATTTATTTAACTACTTGTAGATATGTAGAAAACAGGTCGAGGAAAATAAATGAATTTAATTTATTTATTGGTTTGTGTAATTAATTTACTTCATGATATAATGTTTGCTGAGTGCAAGTAAATTGCTTAGTTAAGAATATATACATCGTTTCATATATATAACACTGCTCCATAAAAGCCCCACATGTACATTTTCATCTTCTTAAGATACTCATATCATGTAGATATACTAGAAAGTTAAACACATACGATCGACCAATCATACTTACTGTTATTCCGTCCCTTACATTAAAGAACAATATCCTATAATGATGGTATGTAATAGAGGGATCATATAATAGGTTCGTTGAGACTGACATCATTTCTGTATCTGGATCTTTGAATCTACACCATGTTACCATATTAGATGAAGGCCCTAAAATAATTAAAAAAAACCAACTAAACTGTTTGTATTTAGAATATGATGGTACACGTTCGTAGCATAAAGTTGAATTACTATGCTTGATAAAAGATACAATTTTAAGATACTGGTTTCGCATGGTGGTATAATTAATAGATGAATAATCGGAACTTATATATTTGTCAATTTTTGTGTTAAGCCCATTGCTCATTCAGATATTAAAATGAAATGTTTTTATTTATTTGGATCACAATTTGTTTTATCTAAGGCTTGGAGTCATGTTAAATGATGGGATTTTTTTACCAATTTATATACCAGGACAGCTATAAAGTAATCTTTAATACAAATAGTCTTACTGGTTGTGTTTATTAGTGTGTCAATGTACACTGTACAAGTAACAACGTGAATTGTTAATTTATTATTTTTTATATCATAAAGCAGTATAATTATAATATATACAGTGTCAATTTAAGATGTATATAATGCCAATCACTAAAGTATCGTATCAAACCAAACATATAACAAGAGACATATCCAGACGAAGTCTAAGTATACACCCAAGTTGACTGTGTTTTCCAGATAGTTGCCACAAATTGATAAAACTTACCAGCTTGTAATTGAATACCGCATGCAGGTATTTGATCATCTAATGGTGGCTCTTCATTTGCTGTTATGTTAGCAGGAGGAATAGTAAGATTGTTAAAGGAATCGTCTTCTTCTATGACAGCAAGATATTCTGGACAATTACATGTACAATCAGTGGGCTAAAATAGAAAAGAGTTATCATTCAGACAAGTTTATATGCATGCTTGGTCATCATTTACCAATTGATCATCTAAACATTCTTTTTGGTAAATGTAGGTAAGTGGGCCCTGAAGTTATCTTCCGGACATGGATTTTCTTTATTTGTGCTCAAATTATTATTATCTTAAACCTTAAAGTCAACAGGGGTTAAACATCGCCCATATGCTTATCAAACTCATGTCAATTATAAGTATATTGTTTCTCAAGATATTTAAAAAAATGTTTATTTGAGTCCAAATGATATTGACAGTTAACATTGGCTGACACATTAAAGAAGACAGGCCGATAGATTTGTATGGTTAACACATAACAGTTTCTGTCTATAAGTTGTATAATTAGGAGAAGCTACATACAAAAGAAATTGGTCATATATACGATAGATTAGAAAGAGTATAAGTAATTATAGACCATTTTGTGTAGTTCTAATGCATTCTCACTATGCCATTCGGTACGGAAATTAAACTCTTATGTCTAACACAAGTTCGATTCGTGAATAGAAGGAACCATTTAGGTTTTATCAAATATCAAACTCTCTTTGTGTTGAGATTAAAACTGATGAAAAACAATCCATTAAATTAAAGATAAAAGTTTTGTTCAATTTAATTGGGTAACGGATGAGTTTAATTTGTATTATTTAAAATAATCATTTTGTAGTGAGTAGCATAGTAAGTAACACTATTAAAAAGTCTAGAAACAAAACTAAACACTAACTAACACTGAAGTAACTTACAATAATATCATTAAAGCAACATGAACATGAGTTTTGTGTCCAATCGAAAGGGTCATCTATTGTATGTATTGTAAAGTCTTTTATACCACCATCAAAGAATGTAATTCCAGTTACAGCATTACCTCCTTCCCCAGCTGATTGTATCCATATCTAAAATATCACAAGTAACATCAAATTACATACACCGTCGTTGGCAATTTGCTTTCGATGATAATGTTTTAAATCATTGAAAAAACAACCAAATACCAAAGACGCATTTTATTGGAATTAAACTAGTGTCACGTGACCTTTTTCGTAAGCTACCAAATTGCAATAGTATCACATCATTATGTTTAACTACATTATTATGTCCGGATATACTAAATTAAGGTACATCAAATATCTCAAATGATTTGGTGAAAATCAATATTGCAATGCAAACACTATTTGTTATGTTTTGCGTTGTATAAATAAATTCAAAACTCTGTTGAATTTATTTTGGAAATTGAGACGAAGAACATATTAGTGTGATACAATCAAATAGATTTCTCAACTTTCGAGAATTAACAATAATTTACAGAAATCTTCATAAATGACATTTGAATGTCATCAAATAAAACAATATGATTAACAATGACTATGCAACTTTCTACAGAAGTACTTTTAAAACAATTATAATTGTAAAAATGCCCGCACGTCTAGCTCAGCCTGTAACGCACAAATCTACTCATCGAGGGTCATAGGTTCGATCCACGGGCGGGGCATACTTTGTGTTGCTTGGTCATGATTAAATAATGTAGGGCATTTGTCAGTCATTGACGGATGTATGGCTTAGTAGTTGGTTAACAGCTAAATCCAGAGATTTAGCATTTCCAGGAACAGTGAGTAGGTGAACTGACCTCCATGATATAACTTATACAATGTGCTGTTACGGCGTTAAATCAAACACCAAAAAAATACACATAAAATATTCGACAACATACCTCATAGAGACCACCATCAAATAATTGTGCGTCTCTAATATATGCACCACTAAATACTTTGTCTGCCTTAGAATCTCTTTTTATCTTTATAGTCATCACATCATTATAACTGTCTAACTTGACATTAAAATGTCTTATATCTAAATACCATCTATGTCCAGACTGGTCATTGACTGATGTAAACTCAGGGGACAACCATTCTTCATCAAGCATAGAAATTTTTCTAGAAGGGCATGAGTTACCATGTAAACCAGTTTTGTGGAGAAATGAACCTATGCAATGGAAAAAGCAGTTAAAGAATTGTAATTATAGTGAAAACATTGTTTAAATGGTTGAAAGATAACTATATTCGTGTTCAGTACCGCAAGAAAGAAGAGTAACTAAATATTTAAGAATTGTAACATTTGCACTACACTCAAACTTAACCCTGCATATAGTGAGGGTATTAATGTATTTTCATGTTGAACAGAAATCCTGATGCGTTGTACCTTTAATTAGATGGATAGATTATAGAGTAACAAAAAGTAGAATAAAATATCTGATTCTCAATAGTTTAGAGCCTAATTATGTGATTCGGAGCAAGATGTTTCTACAATAATCTTTAAATTTTAAAATACTGTGATCAAAAGTATTGACTACCAAGTTCTACTTTCGGTTTCGATCTATTATTTTAAAATGCAATAAATAACAGAACATATTTAAGCAATATTTGCATCTATTAAAAAAACTTATGCATTAGAGGTGCTTAAAATAGATAAATGTCTATTTTCTTTGCAGTCCAAAAGCAGTGGTACTTTAGATATTAGGGCTATAATATATCTTAATGAGATTACACTCACCGTTCATATGATTAATAGATCCCCACCATACTACGTCTGATATGAAGTCAAACCCTTCTGTAACATGTCCTCCAGTAGGAACAGAATTATCATACACTATAGGAGAGGTTACACCATGAGACTTCAGTCCAGCTTTGTTAATGGCATCAATAGATACTTCATATACTGTTGATTTCTGTGGTGAAACAATTAGAATTTTATTAATTGTGCTACAAACACCTTTATTACAGGAGATAAACACAAGCAACAAGTACGGTTTTCGATTTGCCTTCATCCACTTACGGTAGTGTGTTTCTATTTCTATTTACGGAATAGGCATGTTAATGGAACACACCGAGAAGAAATCGAAGATGGTAACTGCCATACATTGTGCGTTAGAGTTTTTGTTCGACGACTATTACTCTCAATTTTTTAGAGAGGGTCATATATAAGAGTTGCATTACTATCAACCTTGAAGATACTAGTTTTGGACGCCTTCCCAATTATTCACGTTCATTTACATATAATTGTAGCCATGATTGCATGCATAGAAGATCTCCGAGGTCGTTCAAAAAGTCATGACTGTTAGCGAATGTCACGTGAGTCTTCCAAGCTCTGCCAAATATCGATCGGAATGTTCGGATGATCTACTAAAAATGAAAAGTCATAAAATCGTACGGAAAGAGTAAATTATTCCAAACATAGCAAAGCGTCTGCTCGAAAACCTTTAGGTGATATACCCTCTGGTACAACATAACCACACATATTTGTTTAGTGTAATGTTGTATTTTGGGCAATTGGCTTAAGTTTTCTTATATAAGTATTATTAAGTAGTTTAATAATTTATATATTGTATCTTTTTTAAACTTTAAATCATCATAACCACACTAATTTGTATACTGTACTGTTTTAGGAGCGAGTTGTCCAAATTTTCATGAATAATTATTATGAATTACAGGTAGATCAGTAATTTCATATTTTATCCAACTCTATTATTATACGCTAACATAACCACACAATTTTGTATATTCTATTGTTGTATTTTGGGCCGATGGCCTTGATTTTCTTGAATAAAATTTGTCTTGTCTTTGTCTTGTCTTACACATTACATGGTTTTTGTCATACGGAATATGAAATGGTTGATGGAAGAAAAGAAACATAATTTAAAAGGCAAGCCTTATAAATAAAGTTTTTATTATTAACATTATTATTTTTCTAATATAGAAATGATTTTTCAAATTTAGGTGACAACACAAATCGGTTGCTAAACAATGCTTATGAAATATGCTGCGATAAAATGAGAACAAAATATACGCAGTTCAGCCTCAAAGGCAATAGAATAATTTAAAAGTAATCATCTGAAATGTATCAAAATTATATTTACCAGAATAGTCAAATTTGTAAAGGTATATTGTGTAAAATTGTTAAAGACTGAAACAGTTGTTAATGATGTAGTTATACTTGTTCCAGCCAAGTCTTGTTGACACGTTCCTCTATACCATAGAGTTAAATAATAAACATCTATACCAGATTCATAATCAAAAAATTCATCCCATTTTACAGTGATAGAAGTATCTGACATAGTGTATGCCAGACTCTGAAAAATGTACAATAGAAATAGATAAACTACATAAAATGAGTCTCCATACTTGATTTCAGTATCATTAGAATTAAAAAAAACCCATAATAATAGCAAGTCTGAACACTAGTTATTGCATGCGAGCAATAATTCCGTAAACATTGAGTCATACATTTCTAATTTTCATAGTATTAAATGGGTTTCGATGGTGAAACGATCTTAATTGCTTGTTTGTGCTTTTAGGAAATATCTTTCATCATGATGAAAAGAACAAATCTACGCTAATACTAATTTATATTCTTTTTTCAACCTACAAAATTCGTGTGCATATATAACATTATTATAGCAATCATTTTTTCAAACTTAAAAAATTAATGTTCATATATAACATACACATAGCATTCACTTACCATATCTGGGAAAGGACCAGCAGTTATATATCCAGTACTAGGGTTGGTTGTATCCACAATAAACTTGTGATATGTCATATTACACTCTCCAGCCTTGTCTACTCCTAAAATATATAGATAAACATTAGCGTCATTTGACAATAACAATTTTCCCTAACACCACTCTAGTGACATTTTATAACGCGATTTGTGAAACAGTAATCTCTTGTGTTCTACTTGGTCATATTTATTTTTCCTGACACATTTCATTTACCCATCTTGCATACATATTTTTAAAATATCAAACAAATTATC
Source organism: Mactra quadrangularis (assembly GCA_025267735.1). Lineage (NCBI taxonomy): Eukaryota > Metazoa > Mollusca > Bivalvia > Venerida > Mactridae > Mactra > Mactra quadrangularis. The sequence goes on along the minus strand of CM046294.1, from coordinate 21,607,124 downwards.
CATCTAAGAATATCAACACACAATGTATTATTTTCTTGGAAAAGTTTTGTTGCGGTCGGGAATCATTAATGGTCTTTGTAGTTAAATATTTTTAAAATCTATCACAAAAATGTAAACACATAATTATTTAGCCTAAAAAGTAATTAAATAATGCAAAATCAAATTTACCTAATATCCAAGCAAAGTATGAATTGTTCTGTAAAAGATTCAGATGATCTATTTCACTAAATGTATTTAGACCAACATTTGTGACTGGATATACATCAAAGATTTCTGCTTTTTGTTCATCAGTGGCCCTTCCACCATCAACCTATGTAATACAGATATGAACTTTATAAGATATGTCACGAAGTTAATAAATATGGACACATATTGTAAAATAACTTATGCAGACATAATTCAGTTTAACTATTTTTTTTATATTTACATACTCGTATTATTATTTACAACATACATCATCAGTTTTTAAATAAGAAGTTATATGTAGCTGACTTGATATTAAATACAAATATATACTGTAAAAGTTCAAAAAGCTTGAACTTGAGGGTTCGTGACAAAAAGGTTAAGCCGACTTTGTGTCGTAAGCTTTCTTCATATAAGAATAAGGAAAATATATTGGTGCCAGGTAAAATGTTCAACTTTGTGAGCCAATTTCAAGCTTTCAAATATTCACCGTACAAGTGTTGACTTACAAATTTTCTACAATCTTCATCCATTTCAGTCAGTTCACTAGATATTGCAACATAATAAAACAATATATCAACTTCTGATGTATAACCATCCCATCTTACAGTCACCTGAGAGTCGGAGTCTATGAAATCTGGTAGAATAATCTCACCACCTTTATAATTGAAAACAATCAAAATTTATCTTTTGGAAAAAACTGGCTATATGACCACGAAAATTACATTTTAGAAAGTAAATTAAGATGGTGATTAAATAAGTTTAACTTAATCAAGTAAGGATCAAGGAATACAGAAAGTATACATGGGTTAAATTTGATTTAGTAACAGTGGAACGGGTTTGACATCAGGAACAAATAATAAACACAGGAAACATTTTTTTTCAATATACAGTTAATAACAGTAACCGAAACCCAAAAGTTCATTAAACTACATCTAACAAAAATACTACCTAAGTAATTATTTGAAGTTATTTTTAATATAGCTACCATGACAACTTCAAACAATTTACACGCTGCCTCGTAACCGGCTTTCTTCAACTTTTAACAACAAGCTTCAATTGTCCAAATTTTCCCAAAATCTAGATTAGCTCAACTGCACTAATTCTGTTACATATTCAAGAACAACCTTTATCAACATATCAAGGAAAATGACACGCAGGGTCCTCACAGTTTTGACCATCCAGATAAGGCATAGTTTAATAAAGTTTCAAAAAATTTTGACAAAGTTGTCTATAGAAACCTGACACATACAATGACATGCAATACGTAGGCTTATTTGCAAATTTTGACAATTTTATTAACAATATAACGACAACATTGTTGTTTTCAGGTATATTACATACCAAATAAATAAAGTCAGATTTGGAGGTAATATATGCGTCAAATTACGGGTAAAACGAAATTGCGTCAGTACGGACGCACTGCAAATTATATTTGAGGGTCATTTGATGTAAAACTGAATCGATGATTTAAGATTCCTGCGTCAGCGAAAATCCTGGTAAAGTATAGTATTTAACATTATAATCCTTACTTGTAACACCGCCATTGAAGCTAACATAAAATCCATTAGATACAGCAGTAGCATAAGAATATGATGCACTGTAACCTCTAACAGTAAAATAATAAATAGAATGTCCAGGTTCTAAAGACAGATCACTAAATGTTACAGTTGTATTCAACCATACATTAGTAAATGGTACAATATTATCTCTTGTTTTAGGAAATCTTCTATCCGTTCCTATAGCAACCATGTAATATGCCACTTCTTGATTGTCGTCTATATCTGGTTCAACTCCTGCATTTCCTGCACAATGATAATTAGATTTAAAAATTGTTTCCTTAATACTTTAAAATCAATGTGTAATAAAAAATTCAAACCATTTTTATTTTCCCTTAACACTTAAAACTTTATGTGTAATAATAAATCTAAACAATTTTGTTATCCCTCAATACTTTAAAATCAAGATGTAATAATGAATTTAAACATATTTTGTTATCCGTAATACTTTTATATAAGATAATTAAGACTTGGCTGAACGTTAAAAAGTTGATTAGACGCTTTTGAGTACCTCCATAGGGTGTGAACACAAAAATGATATAAAAAAGTAATGTGGTGTATAAAATCTTATATTAGAAATACGTAATGAGAGGTAATTTAATATTATGAACAGCGAAATTAAATGGATTCATACAGTAACAAAATAGTACAATGTGCTTTAACACTTGGTTATTTTGAAAATTCAGAAAAACATCAATGACACTTTTTTACAAATGTGAATGCATTTAACAGTCTAAACGTACCTGTAAGAATATTTTGAAAATCTGTATCAACTTTAGGTCTACCAAATCCATCCCAATTGGCGCTAACCATAGTTCTAGATTGTTGTACAGTTAAATCATATGCTGTCATATTACCATCATAAACATAGCCTGGTATTAGTGCGTTTGCATTGATTGTAACACCATCTGATCTTATAGTATACTTATAACCTATTTGATTTGTTACTCTAAGTAGATTGTAATATCTTGATCCTTCTTCTAAACGTACTTGGTTGTTCACTTCATATGTAGATGCTGAAACATTTCAAATAAAGTATACACTACGCTATGGTGGAATTCAATGTTCTTTTTTAAATTTAGATAATAAAGCATAAAACATGTTAATATACATTTAATCATTATGCTATAAACGTTTTAATAGGAAAAATCTTAACTGTATGTTTTTGTATATATTGTGCGCCATTTGTAAAACGTACCTATTGTGTAGTTATCTTCTATGTTAAATAAAACAGTATTAAAGTACTTACTCCCAACATCAACAAAATCTTGTATAATTTCACCATCAGTTCCTTCAATAGACCATTCATATTTCACTACTGGACAAGGGTCACCAGAAGTATCCCAGCCAGCTTCAATGGAATTCTTATCTTCTTGAAATTGTCTAGTTAATATAAATGATATTGTAATTTTTAATGAACACAGTGTATAGCTTAATGCAATATCAAATATCTTTGTATTAGGAATCATGAACGCCATCTAAACATAAGCATAAAGACATTTGCCTTATAGCAGTTTATAGTAACAAATAAACTTTTGGGGAAGTTGCCTAAGCATATCGCTATGTAACGTTTTACCCCCATGGTACCCGTAATTTGATTTCACACACTTTTTCCTTTTGTTGTAAGAAGGGTACAAGGGCAAAAAGCAATACGTAGTAATATGCCGCCCTAGGTTTTCGAATAGATTTGGTATAAACTTTTGATTTGAGTATATTCATGTCCCAATAATTAAAACAGTTAAATTATAATTAAGTACAAAATCGATCATCTGTGCATTACTAATATCAAGTACTTACACGTCTCCAAAAGCTAGACGATGAGCATCATATATACCAACATGTTGTAATGGAAGATGTTGTTGACTAAGGTATGATATATATACACCATTTGATGTAGAGCTTGTAGCAAGTCCTGCAAAGTTCACAGCTTTCACTGTGGCAAATATCTGCGGGAATAAATATATATGCATACAATGTACTTCGATTGCGAATTTTAAGTCAGCATTATGTTTCAAATAATGTATAACTAACTACTGAATGGCACTTGAATAATGCTATTAAAGCAATAATAAACATTGAGTCAATTTGCGTAAAGCCGTAGAAAGATAAAATCCGGAACGAAGGTTTTACACAACATTTGACTACTGTGTGCGATTACCAATGCTTGGTTACAACGTTAGCAACGGCATGCATAAATTAATATAAGTTTACGTAGGATTACCTGTCTATGTCCATTTAAATTCAGTCCAGTTATAGTGTATTGATTATACTCATTAGAAACAGAAAAATAAGGCAAGACTTGTCCACCTCCTGGTGTTGTTCCAATAGCAATCTGATATCTGTAATAATGAAATCAGAATTAATCCATAATTAACAAAGCATAGGATTTGTATTAGAAGGAGAAATGTTTTTAGATGAATATAAAGATGTATATATTTCCATGCTTCATTAAAACTTAAATATGAATCGTAAGAACATTTAGAACAGGTCGAAACTGATAAATTAGTAATATATATATATATATTACAAAATATACAAAAGTACAAAAGAAAAAAACAATATCTTACTCTACTACATCCGATTCAGGATCAGTGAAAAGAGCCCAGGCAATACTTAGATATTCCAATGACTCTATACACATTGCATCTATAGCCTCACATTCTACAAAATTAACATAAACATAAAGAATAAAGAATACAATATTAAAGTATAAAGCTAAGCATAATTTAAGTATTTTGAATTAACATTATCTTATCTAGATTAAATCGTGTTGGACTTAAGTCTGACAGTTTATGAAATATAGCTAAAATACGTCTAAAGAAATAAAATATAATTATATTGATAAATTATAATAATAAAAATTAGGCATAGTGAACACATAGCCAAATACTAAACAACACTTATACCACAGACAGCACGTGGTAATTTTCTATGATAAGCACATCAACACCAGGGAAAGCACACAATAGCTGTCAGTAGAGACAGCATGCTCGACTAAGTAGATATTTGTTACATGAGATATGGTTGATGATAAAGAAGATATACACTTTAAAATTTGAAAATGATCCCTAAAAATAAAGAAGTTAAAGTAAAAAAAATGTTTTTTAAAGAAAATTTTAAGCTCACGGGAGAAAATTTTGAAAACAAAATGTATTTGGAGTTATGAACCATGTCACATGACATGTGATTGATAATAAAGAACATATTTAAAATTTCAAATTGATACCAATAGAAATAAAATAGTTGCAGTAAAAACAAATATTTCTTTAAAAACAATTCCAAGTTCAATGGGAGATAATTCTTTAAAAGAATGTAATTAAAGTTATGAACCTTGTCACATGAGATGTGGTTTATAATAAGGAACATATTTTTAAAGTTTGAAGTTGATACCGAAGGAAATAATACAGTTGCAGTAAAAACAAACAAAAAATAAAAAAAAATCTAAGTTCAAGGGTAGATAATTCTGAAAATAAATGTTTAAAAAGGTATGAAGCTTGAGATTTGGTTGATAATAAGAAACATATATTTAAAGTTGATACCTTGAGAAATAAAAAAAGTTATAGTATAAAATATATTTTACTGCATAAAAACTTTAATCAGAAATATGAACGCGGACGCTGACACTAGGGCGAGTAGAAAAACTCATTTCTCGAATTAAAAAGAGCAAGTTCTTATTTCCATTGCGGTCCCTATGTGTTGGTGGAATGACATAAAGAGACAATGGTAAAATAATAATGGAATAAAATATGATTTAGACCAATACAATGAATTGATACATAATAAGACTAATTATGACAGATAACTGAACAACGATGTTAAATGTTTTACATGCACCAGACAGGTGTAATTACTGTAAAACAAAAATTAATGGCAGACAATGTTTAGGTATCGCAGTATATTTGATAATCACAAAATTAATTGCAGAAAATATTTAGGTATCACAGTATAGTTGATAATCACAACAATACTCCAATACAAATATCTTACCTAATATACTGGTACAAGCTCTTCTGTTAACTGATACTGTTTTACTTTGATTAAAAGGATCTATTTTAGAAGTAGTCGATAGTTCAACAACAATACCAGATACTGGTGGTGTATCATCAACAAGTATAACCTCTGAATAAGCTTTGTTTATCATACCAACACTGTTTATAGCAGTTAATGTAGCATAAAGTACATCAGTATGGTCCTTGGATATATCTACAACATAACATTTCAAGACATTGTATTATTGATAATTTATATCATTAGCCTACGAATAATATCTAAGAATGGTTTTATGAAATGCACAATTAAGGTATTCTTATTAACTGAAATGATTGTAATTATGCTCTATGAAGAGTGTGGCGATTACTGAAAATGATGACGATCGTTTGAGACATATTATTTCTGTATATGTAACACTGGATTAGGACAGTAACTATATTATCTAAAACATAATTCAGAGTTATGCATTCTTCCTCTTTAACAAGTTTAAATGATGAAATATATAACAAAACTTAGCGCTTATTTCAAAATAAATCTCCTAAATGTATTTACCATCTGCAATGCAATATGACGTATTTCCATGTAGATGTACTGCTTCACTTATATCATTAAATCCTTGCTGAGAACCAAACTCCAGAATGTATTCAACGATAATACTTTCATCATCAGTAAAACCAAACCAATCACATTTAATAGGTGAATGACTCTATTAAACAAATGAATAATTTACCATTTATTAACGTTTATAGTTTCTTTACATTTATATAAATCTACATGGACATAAATGTCCCATGCATATACCTTATACATGATTTTGAAAAATTGGAAAATATAGCAAATGATAATATAAATATAAAGATTTACTTAATTCTTCGTAATTACATTAAAACTGTCTTTACCGTGTATCAAAATCATAAATGGTAAAGACTGTCAAAATAAACATTGCAATGAACATATATTTGTAAAAATTCTTAAGGTTATTATCATCACAACATCTACCTTATAAATATGAAGACTCTAAAGCTTGCTGATGCTACTTTACTACTTCATGTACACATAATCTTAACAGAAGAAATGAAAGTTAAAAAAACATGTTTGACTTGCTGATCAACCTTTTATCAATACCAACCTGTACAAACGATGGACATGTAATAGTTCCAGCATTTGGTGACGTCATATCAAGTACTACAGCTGAAGTATATATATCTGTGTCTAAATTAGCTTTGTTTCTAACATTGATGGATAAAATATTTGGAATTCCTGTAAAACAGAATGTAAAATTTGAAGACAGAATCGTTAAAAAATATACACGTTAAGCTACAGTCCCATAAACATAAACATAGCCATGAGGGCACCGTACGGGCGCCGTGCGATCAAGCTCCGCAAAGACTCGTACGAAGTCTTGCGTACCCGTACGGACTGTTACGTTATTACCAGGGTCCATGATATGGCTCCAGGATATACGTATCAGTTTCAAAGTCAAATCGTGAACACAATTATGGTCGAGTATGAATTAAACATGAATAAATTCCAACTACGGCTCCGTACGGGTGAGTTGTTTTGTACCATGTGCGTACCTTCACCTTGATACGCAAGGCTTTCCACGGCCTACGACTGTCTGCACGTACCGGCCCGTAACAAGCCACGATTTTATGGGACTGAGGCATTATATGCATTAATAAGATTTGTTTTAAGAGATGTTTTGTAATTTTTGACATCGTGTTGTTACAATGCTTTCCAAGCTTTAGAAGTAAATGTTTGAATGAATGCTTTGTAAAAGAAATAAATAACACAAAATGTTCAACATCAACACCAAGTTATGTCTATTAGAATACAGATGTTCAACTTATTATCGCATTGCAAATTTATTCATATATAAAAAATTAAACAACATATCAAGGTGCAAAATATGGTACAAAGGAACAATCTGACAAATACATTTCAAGGGCAACGTTGATATATTAAGTGTGTTTGATCTTTCGAATAATTGATAAGCTAGTAAAGAATAATCATTTAAACCTGTACAGTATGATAAGTAATGTATTGGCCACCAAAGTATTAACTTTGTGTTATAAAAACTCACCAGTTTCATTTATCCTCACATGACCTTCTCCTATATTACCCGTTTGGTCTGGTAACATGTCAATGTATGTAAATGTGTGTAAATCTTCACTATATGGATAGGTGCCTACAGAATATCTTACATACTCTATATTATCATTTATATCTTGCTGTAACTTATCATTATCATGATATAACCATTCCGATGTCAACCATTCATCATTCTGATATATTGTATCAGTGTGTAAGGGTTCATCTATGGAACCAACTCTGAAACAAATACCATTTAATTTGACTAAACAAAATAAACTTTTTCATAAAGTACATTGAATTAAAACCACATGAAATTCATGGGCAAGTGTAATTATTGAATCAGATTTGCATCATTTACATTTTTGGAGAGGACATATATATATGAGCAAGCCATGTATATATTACCCTGATAATACACAAATATGAATACTATTACAGTGACCTAGACTATTTCTGAAGCATTTATAAAGCAAATCAATTTCATCACACTTTCATTGTGTTAGTTTATGCCTTTCAGTCAATTTGAGGTGGAAATGCCAAAGCATTTGTCATAAAAAGGTAAACTAAACAGTAAAATAAAATATTTTCAGACTTCACAATGTTTTACTAACCTATTGACATGAACCATTGGTGATGTGTTATCTACAACAAAACCATCTGTTGTTGTTTGTAAAACATTACCACCATTAGTTATTACACGTAATGTAGTATAATATGTTTCTGAATTGTCAAGGTCAATGGACATGTGTGTCAAACCACTGCTAGAATATCCTGCAACAATATATATCCGGTAAGATCAAGTTTCTTTAATCGTAGGTAGGTAAATCATATCCATATTCTCTAAAGATCATTCCTTTGATTTAACTGCATGTTTGTAAATAGTGCACTGTACAAATACATTCGATAATCGTTTGGAAATATGCAAGCAGTATCGGTATAATAATACTCATATCTACATTGGTTACAAAACAATGATTTTGTATTTGATACAGGTACATATTGAAATTAATCATGAGAATTATCAAATCAACTTATATTGTGCCAATACTACATTTTATTCAATCATGATTATTTTCTAAAATAGTAATTTAATATTATAACTTAATCATTTTACCATGTCCAGATTCATCGTATTGTTCTTCGTGATGTATACCATATTCTATATATGGAAGTATATCTTCACCACCAGGTGTAGTACCTATTGCCCAGTCATAGGATTTTAATCCATGTAAACTACTTTCAAAATGTTGGAACTTTGTTGTTACAGTATGAGCACTAGCTTGATAGTCTATGTCTTCTTCTAATGTATTGAACGGTCCATCAAAACTTATACCTTAAATCATAATATATTACTATCTGTCATGTGTACCTATTAAATGTTTTACGTATTGTAAATTAGCGTACTTCTTATTGTCAAAAGAAAGCAATAGAAGCTTGCAAAATTCAATACCAGTTACAAACTAGTTAATACTTACTTTTATAAGATTGAGAAATACCAAAGGATATACCTTAGGTATCTTAAAATCTTTAATTCAAATATGACTTTAAAAAAACGTAGTAATATCAACAATAAAGGTAATTTGCTTCAACATTTTACATCGCACAAACACTTTTTTTTACCAACTACTAATTACCAAAACATCTAATTTTCAAAGCAATAATCTGGAAATATCCCTGATATTAAAAATTGGTAATAACAAATATAAGTATAATCATACCTGATACATCTTCTGGTACAACTATTATTGGAGTAGAAATAGCCATATTGCTTTCTAGTCCTGCTCCATTTCGTACTAGACATGACACATAGTAAACTGGGCTGTACACAGTTAAATCTGTGTCTAACAGGTTTACATGTATGTAAGCATTAGTGTCTGACAGAGCAATATTACTCCAGTCTGATACATCAGTTCCTCCTTCAATAACAGAATGTTGTTAATTTTAAATTAAATGTAGATATTTACCAATGTAATGTTAAGTAAATGAAATTTGAACATTTGAATACAGGGCTACAAGTAATATAGAGTCATCACAAATGTCTCAACGCAGAAATATTGTTTGTACTGGTTGTTATGGCAATTGTTAACAGTTGTTTACAGCACTATTCAGGGATGGGGTCAATTACTTGCAAAGTAATTGATTATAATTACCATTATTCTCAACCTCAGTAATTATAATTAATTGTTAATTACCCTGAGTAAGGACAATAATTAATTACAATAACCATTATTTACATAATTAATTAATTATTAATTAATTACTTTAATGACGTATTTAGACAAAAAATGAAATTCCAGTTACTGACTTGTATTAATTATTGTCCTTACCTTGACTAAAACACTGAATAGAAGATAACTCATATTGCAGTATACATGTACTTGATACTTTATTTTTTTCAAATAATTCTTAGTTATAAAATCACTTGTAAATGGTTAGTGAATTCAGTAGTACTTGATTAGTGGATTATCTTATAACCTTAGTTATAAGGTGATAATGACTCGGTGTATTCAAGATGATCACCTCAATGCTCAACTGTCAGTGACCAGTCAGACAATTTAATCTTTTACTATTACACCATGCAGGGTCATTAATCAATTAACTATAGATTTCATATTACAAACACTATTGTTATGAAATTGAAGAACCCATTCAACAGGTGTGAAAGGTGTGAAAAACAGAAATGAGGGGGCCAGCTTGGAAACTAAGTCCCATTTAATGAAACCTATGCAAATGTATCATGAAGTAATTGAAAAATAATTGAAATCAATTAATTATGGCCTAAATTTCCTAAGTAATTAATTATAATTACCATTGTTTTCCATTTTTTGATAAAATCATTAATTACAATTACCATTGTTTTTCACACAGTAATTTATTGACTATTAATTGTTCAGAGCAATTAATTGGCCCCATCCCTGGCACTATCTATGATATTTCGATAATGAAATTATCTTATAATTTTTAGAAGAAAAATGATAATGGTAGAGATATGTAAATATACAGAAATTAGTAAACGTTCTTTATCTCATTGTATTGTTTCGATTCTAATTTGATAAAGAATTTTATATTAGCGGATCTATAAATTTAGAATACTGAGTACATATAATTACTATCTTTAAACTGACTACACAATTGTAATGATGAAAGTATGCTTCCATCAAGACTTTTCTTCATCCAAAATAAACAACAATTTGAAGCAGTGAATGATATAAACACTGTAATTTGTTTAATGCACTCAAATAGCTCAAAATGATAAACGTGTCAACAAATGGTAAGATAAAGGATATTGGATTATGTTTAAAGTAGCTGACTATATAAAGATGGAAACTGGACACACAACTAATACCAACCTGGTGTTGTCCCAACAGCTAATTTAACATTAGTTATACCAGATTCTGGATCATTTGATATCCATGATACTTTTATACCATTATGATCTGATTGCCAAACATAACCATCAACAATTTCTTCCTCTCCAGTAAACACACTAACATGAAGGAAATGTATCTGTGATAAAAATGTTTAGAAATTTAAACAGCATTGTTAAAGAACTGGAACATTATTTTAAGTAGAGGACAAAGAACAATTACACACTAAACAAGATAAAGCATAACATGCATTAAGTAGCACTTACAGTGGTCCTATTTAAGCAAATTTAACTCAAAATTGAATGTAAAGATATAAATCAAATACGATAACTTGGCATGTTTATGTACTTTGAAATGTTTGGACGCATCCTGTTATGTGAAAAAAATGACGAATCATTAGACTTGCATTAACAAAACTGTCACAGGCTTTAATTTTCTTTTTAAATAGTAGGTAGAGCAAATGCAGAAATGTGTTAATAGTTAATTGTTGTTGAGGTAAGGGTATTGTTTTACAGTATTCATCCAAACAAAGTAACAAGCAGTTACAAATAACAATAGGCAGTATAGTTTCGTTCTTGTGGGTGCGCACATTTCATTTATTTATTTAACTGTAACGCCAGTATACCTACCACTGGTGGTGTAGTATCAACCAACACGCCATTTGTGTCAACAGTAGAAAGTAGACCTGCAGCATTGCCAACAGATAATCGTATATAATATATATGTCCGCCATTTAACTGATTTTCTAAATCAGTTATGGTATATTCATTGATGTCATGGTTTATTTCAAGCCAGTTTTCTTGTGTACCTTAAGTATTAAGATATGTGATCATGAACTAATGAAATATATTAGTAAAAAAAATCTCAATCCTAGAAACACTACAATAGGTCATATAATAGGTCATGCGTTTTCATCACCGTCGGCAACGACAGTACTTTCTTCCGTTACAATTCATACGTACCGTGGGCAATTTGACTGGCGAAATCTCGTTTTCATGAATATGCATGAGGCAGGGGAGACCAATATTCTTCCAAAGAAATCGCACGTTACTATTAAAAACTCTTCAATAGCAATGCCGTCATACTGGAATTTTCTTCTCCCGCTTCAGAAAAAACACTCATGGAGGCTGCCATTTTGGAAACATTAGATATAAAACGTAATTTCATTGGCTAGTTTTCCGCAGTAGTTTTCTTGCGGATCCAATGAAACTGCCTCATTATTATTTATGATTTCGAGATTTTCTTAACCAAAATGACCAACGGTACATAATGCAGCATAGCGAAGTAATGTATCGTGGGATAACCGACGATGGCGTTTTAATGTACTTTACAGACTGGGATTGCTCATTAAATGAATTAATAAGCGTAGATAATTTTATTAATAATGACTTAACCACCTTGACATTCTACATTTATTAAAAATAGTACATAAACACATTATGAATACTATTCATTATATCTAAATGAAATACATTAAACACCTTTTTTTTAATTTTCGACACCCAAATATAAGTATTTAATGATACTGGCAATGTTTAAAAAAGCACTGTTATCATGAACGACTCATACTTGATATCAAATAAACTAAAACATCGACGGTGTCAAGCAACATAAACTTTCACGATACATAAACGAATGTGTTTCACATCGATATGTTTACATGTGGTTATAAGTAAATTTAGTTATTTACTTTTATTTCACTACAACATGAGTAAATCTATAGCGCCATTACTTAAGAACTTACTTGGATAGATGACATGTTTTACATTTTGATCCGTTTCAAGTATCTGTAACTTTATATTAGTTACTCCCGATTCTTCATCAATGAAGTCAAAGTTTACTGACAGAGCTGTAGTGTTGTACTGTAAATATATAACAACTTTAACTCATGGAAAATGCAGTGATATGACAGTGATAACAGTCACAAAATATCCTAACAATATTAAGAAAGACATTACATCGCCTACCATTACGACAACATTGTGGAACTCAGACAATAAATAATGTTATAATTATTGGCGCCATACACTATTTGACGTAGCTGTGTATTATTTTCGATACTTTAATAAACGAAGAATATATAACACAATATACTCCGTGAAATATTATATTGCAAGGGTTTCTTTTCTTATAGTGTTATTATACATATACATTTGTTATGTGTGTTACATTATATTGACATGTGGTAATAAATGACAATTACTCTTATAATTACTTTACTCAAAATGAATCAATATTGTTTTGAGTATAAGCTGGTAAGTTTACCGGTATACTAATATTTAGCTCGATTGTGAAACAATTTATTACAACTTAGATCAATCACTTTCGAGTCCTCTTTCTGGTCCCGCAGTACTGTGCTAGTAGGATAAAGTTTCTTGCTCAAGGAAACAGCGGGGTAGGTTTCGGATGGGATTCTAACCAACACGGAGCTGGCTATCCAATTAGTACCAGTCCAACTGTTTGGCCTCGCCCGCTCCAACGTGTAAGCTAGTGAGTTAAAACATCAAATAAATCTGTATTATTTATACAAACCTGAAAGTTGATATCAGTTCCAACAACCTTTCCATCATTTATGTATATAACTACAGGTGGTGTAAGGTCAACAATAAAACTATCTGTCTCTGATATGATATCATTCAATGCTCCATTTGTTGTTTTTAGTTCTGATTTAACAATATCTTTATGTTTTAGATTAAAATTTCTCCACTCTGCTGTTACCACGGTAGAAGCAAATGGTGTCCATGAGTTTATGTTCAGCCAGTCTTCATCATTCCTAAGTGTTAACAATATGAACCCATTAGTAGCTAAGTAAGTAAAGTATCATTAGCATTTAAAGCAAATTCAATGGTGGATCAAAACTACAACATGACCTTAAAGCTCTTAATTTCCAGAAGAACGTTTGTTTTTCTCTAAGCCTGTGTCTGAATCAAAAAGTGCCAAATACGAATAAGGAGTACTTGTCTCCTAATAATACAACAAATTAAATACATAATCATACTCAAATTTAATGTGCGGGAAATGTATAGTTGATAGAACATTTGTATACTCAACGAAAATTGTCTTCATTGCACATTTTTTATGTTTAATCGACTATGGAAATGTGTAAAGGACCATACTTTCGTCTGCTAGCATGGTTTTCATGCTTCCTTATCTATCAAATCCCGAGTTGTCGTGCATCTGCTAGAAAGTGAAAATGGACACGTCCTTCTCATGCAAAAATCCCACATGGTCAGTTTTGGTAAAAATCATTATTGAGTTGAAACGCATAACGAAAAATCAAGAACTAGCTCGATGTCGCTTCAAGAAGGAGTAATTGCAGAAGGTATTTTGCAAGGCAGTGGATAACCAGCAAAGATACAATGTTCTAATTGCTATCTTTTCTGAAACATCATAGCAATTAAATCAACCAATACACAACAAAACCTGTTTGGCTTTGATAAAGAAGCAAGAAAACCATGCAAGCAGACGACAGTATGGTCTGACAAACATTTCTACTATCGATCGGACATAAGTGATGAAAAAAGATTTCCGATGATAATGAAATCGGGGTACTTAGAAGTTTCGTTTAGCATAAGTGTAAACATTTAAAACACCAACTTTGTTAATTTTACCTTTTCCTCCAAACCCTGGCATTATATTCACTTATTCCAGACTCTGGGTCAAAGAAATCACGCCATTGTAATTGTACAGAAGATTGTGATGAGCTATATCTAACATCAGTAAAATCATCTTTTTTACCATCAATAACTTCCCCTGCTTCAGGTTTTGTAAGATCAACACGTACTGTGAATATAATACAAAGTTAAATGTATGACATTCGTCATGTACTGAAATGACCTTAACAATATATTATTCATATTACATTGGTTTTGACGAAGTTTGGTAGCACAAATGCATGTAAGGAAAAAAAAGAATGAGCATATACACTTTATCAATCATAAGTGAGCAATTCTTAAATGTAAAACCATAAAATGTTATAAACATTGAGCTGAAAATATGGAACACAATAAGAAACCAATTCAGGAAGCAATACAAATATTGATACCAGTTTAATAATTTTTAATTTAATGTAATTATCGTTGACCATAAACTCTCAATATGACAGGCTTGTTGAATTTGCCAATACAAGCACTGTGATATTCGGATAAATTGTTGGCATGGCCAAATGTTACTTGTTAAATGTGTTTTTCAATATTATTACTTGTATAAAGATTTATATAAAAACATTTTAAATTATAAATTTTAAATCTTTATTATAAAAGAAATGACATTTGAAATATGTTTTATCATGATAGAAATAAATATGTTTGAAATACCTCCATTTGATGAGTTTGTAGTATTTAATTGATTTATTCCACCATTGTAAGCCCAAACAACAAAATAATACACGTTGTTATGTATTAGGGCATTTGTATCATTAAGATAGATACATATTTCAAAAGTGCCTCTTGTTACTTCATTTAATTCGGCTACATCGGTAAGACCAGGGGATGTCCCAGCACCGACAGCATAAAATGATATGCTACTTTCTGGGTCATAAAATCCATACCAATTAGCACAGATCTAAACAATGAAAATAAATTCGTTAATGTTACAATCAAAACTGGTGTTAAACATAGTTCAAAATATAAGAAATACTCTTGTACATCGTCTCAATAGATCCTTAAAATTGGAATATTTTATTAAGGCAAATATTGAGAGCAATTTTTTAATAACGTGCAGCAAAATGTACATATTAACTATTATGATATTACTATAACCATTAAATTATTCAAGAATAAGCATTGGCACAAAATCCTTAAAAGTACTAAATGAAATGATTTTAATATAAGGGCTAGCAATCTAGTTAAAAATGACCAATAGTTTAGATTAGACTCCAAGCTAGGTGGATTTTTGGTACAAACATTCGAACGTGCGTGTTGTACAAAACGGTATACAAGTTACATCAAAGAAAAGGGTGATGTACCAGTAATGGTATGGTTGAAATGGATATGATATTAAATGGATAAAATAAATTACAATCAATAAGGGTAAAACGCATGCACTGTACCTTATCTGAATATTTTGTATACTGCATATCATGACGAGATATAATTCCATCATAAACATCCCCTTTTATTGGAGGACTTGTATCAACAATGATTGCTTGATCTGACCTTCCCACCGTGTACAATTGTACTGAAATAATTAATCTATGTGAAAAACTGATTTGTTTAAAATATAATAAATGGATTATTACAAAAGGGATTAACCATGATAGCTTTTTGTATTAAACCCGAGTCGTAATAATGTGTCTAGATGAATGGTTTTTAATTGAAACATAGTTTGACGTCCTAAATCCTTATGTATATGGAAAATATTGTTGTACAAGTATAACAGATGTTTAATGTTCTACTAGACAAAGTTTCTTAAAGTTTTATTCATTTTAAGCGATTGAAACAAAATAACTCATGTTTGAGTTCTTTATTACAAAAACGAGATGAATTATGATATTCTAACTACATATGTAGTTTACTTTATACAATTTTATATTAATACGCGCTTGCTCACTAGACGAATATCACGCTTGGGGTTGCTACAAAATATTTAATACCCTGAAGATTCAAATGCCAAAAAATAGACTTAACTTTTGTAAATAATTACTCCACGAGCAACATTATCTAGTATCACAAGCATATTGTACAGAACGGTATAACGTTTACAAATGGTTGATTTTTTTTAACAAAATAGTTTACCATTATTGGTCAGACGAAGTCTAATCCATGCTGGTATTCCATCAGGTATTTGGAACTCAACGCTCAATACTGGTGATAAATCAAGTGTCACCCAATCCATTATAGAACAGTCTCTAGTTGTCACCCCAAAACACAATTCATTTCTTGCAATGAAAGACTCTGGATCACTGTAAAATATCAAATTAGTATAAAACTGTACAAATATCCGCATTTAGGGCACGTTCCACAAGACGATCACTAGCTTGCTTTTTTTAAACATAATAGGCCTATGCAACGGTTTGTATCAAGCTAGCAAATCCAAAATGGCGACTTCCAAAAAAAGTTCCGAATAGTCAATATAATATTAAATAATTAATTATAAAAAAAATTCAAATCAATTATCACCACGATTATTCTATTGAACCGCTTTGACGGAAATTATGCATTTAATAAAGCGTATATCAGTATTCTTGAAAAACATTCCGTTCTCACAGGGGGCAGCCATTTTGAAATAAGTAGACGTGTTCCAAATGATGCGGCTAGCAACAACAAAAACGTATCGCTAGCTAGCGAATCAATTTGCTAATACCTTACATTATACCTATCATATATATATATATATATATATATATATATATATATATATATATATATATATTTAGACATACGACCACCTACGGGGCCCATATATAAGACCGACTTGAGGGGCATAATTTCACATAGTCAGTTTCGATATATGCCACTATGTACGCAAAAAATGAACATAATCAAAACATAGACCTAAGGGGTACGAACTAATATATATCAACTATATATTTAATTTCAAAATAGGTGACTTCAATATGACAAGAAATGTAGTACCCCATAAAAATTATACACATTAATGGGGCATATACCATTCACTATTAAAACCGCCTTATGCACACTATTTTAGTAGGGTACCCTACACCCCCCTACATCATTTAAAAGGTGCTAGAATTGCGAGGTCTGATATATGCCCCGTACGAAATATCGACCCCACAAGTATGGTTTCAAATAGACCGATACCCCGTAGATGGTCATATGTATTAGTATATATATATATATATATATTTATTTATTTATACCTTGAATTATGCTCTAAAGATAGAATATACAAATCTTCATCGTATTTGATATCAAATATTTCATATAACACAGGTTCTGTTACATCGATAGTATATGGCATTGAATGACAAACTGTTGTAGAATGTGGACCGCCATATTCCACTTTGTTAAGGGCACGCACCGATATATAATAGCGACCAGCTGAAAATAAATCATATTTACATGATGAAGTAATACCATTCGGAATACCTGAATCATACATTGAATGAATAATCTAGGAAGGGTTCGTAAAGTACTACCACAAACCCAGGGTTTTACCACATTTGCGAGGCGAGCACAAGCAAACATGAAACTGTTAGGCAAAATAGTTATTGTTGTAAACACAAAGGGCTTAGTAAATACATTTCTCTTACTATAAATGTGACTATATATTGTTTAGCGGATATCATTTAGTTGTGCATTTCAAATTTATGGACTAAAACGAAATTATCACTGCCTTAATGATCGGTTCGTGGAACTGCTTACCGATTGAGGTATGTTGTTTGGGCAAGCGACGCATAGGAAATTCCTTATTAGAGATTGCTGGTGTACATTTTTAATGATAGTCAAGTTTTTTTATGAAATATTAAACATCATCAAAGAAATGCAAATGTCATTAAATATAAATGCAAATGAAATTCAAAATTATCTGAAAAATAGTGGTATTTTCTTTTACAAAAAAAGGATTACTAAGTTTCTATAATAAAACTGAGAGGATCAAAATTACTATAGAATTATATTTACATGCAAGAGGAAATACATTATCCATCGAAGACTCAGTTATTATAGATTTATGCATCCATTCTGATGAATGTAATAAATGTTTATGTGGATCATGATGTGGATGTATCCAATCTTCACATATATCTCTACCTACAGACATTGAATATACTAGAATACCAGTCTCGTTGTCACGGAAACCATTCCAATTACCTGTACAATAATATAAATATATGTTAAGATATATAAAATGTATGGTTTTCTTACACATATCTTAATGATCGAGTTAATGAGACTAAATCATTCTTGTTTCGTTCAAATCAATGTGTGTTTTGTTAAAGTCACTGATTGTTTACTACAATCAAGTTCTACAGTATAAACCTTTTAGTTATTTTAGCCATTTGATTTTTACGATTTTGATGATTGAACATTCAAAATGTAAAAAAGTGTGGTTCGTTAAAACAAACACTTTAGCGGCAAATCGCTTAGATAAGGGTAAACAAATTAGACATTTGTACATATCTTACCAGCAATAAAGAACGCATTTCTGGTAAAACGTAAATCAAATAATGGTTCGTCCCCATTAAATACCGTAGCTGAACCTTCCCCATCTTTTATTGTCCTGTAAATATATTTAAACCATTCAAAACATCTAAAAACACCTCGATTTATAGTAACTTTTTGCTTATACAAAAATTGAGGTAAAGTTATCGAATTGTGTTGCATAACTTAAATATCAATGCGAATGCATACTTTTGAGGATAACATAATTATTCTATATATGTAATTATATTCAATGGTGATCTATGAAACTTGATACAAATCTGTATTGAATTGGGTTAAATTATTTGACTTTATTGGAGAATTGTTTACTGATTACTAAGTTCATAAATATGTCGCTATTTGCCAATCACATGACTTATGTACATTGGAACGATATTGATGCATAATTATACATCAAGCATCCTTCCTTGAAATAATTACCTATGGTTTAGAAATCCTTTCTTTACACCAGTACAGTAACGAATCAGATCGGGTCTGTCGGGAGGTAACAGTACCTCACAATCTTGGTAGTCCTTCTCATCATAGCTTACATTATGTACCGGACCTGTGGTATAGAATATAATAAGTATGTTATCTTGAATTGTAATCTGATTAAAACACGTTAAAAAAATTCTGCTCGCATACTCGCTCATTTAGATCTAGCTGTCTCGTTATGAGGGTTAAGGTATTCCTTTCTTATTATAATGTTCATGACGCAAATATGTAGTAACTTCTTTATATAGTCTACGTCACGCAATTTGAAAAAAGTCGTCCAATCACAGCCTGTGATTAACACCACCGTCAAATAGCACGCAAACCTCAGTCTAAAATTTCCAAATTAAGATAATAGTAATAGTGTTTAGTCTAAAAGAAAGCCTTACATTGGTTATTAACACAAAAGGTGATCTCAATGCGACCCTCCTAGCGAACCTTAGAGATCTTACGGAGATTGAATTGCACCATGTATTGACAAATGAAATTAAAATAAACATAAAAAATAAGAACATGTTCTGTGCACAAGAGCTTATGACCAAGCATATATATTCATATTGTATGTTTATTTCGTTTACATTTGGATGAAGTTTACATTTGATTTGTCCATTTAGTTATGCACAAAGTATTTTTTATCATATTGATTTAATTTGAATATGACAGTTCAAATTTAAGTCGGTAGGAAGTACACATGTAGTCAATGCATAATGCTTAATGAATCTAGACAGAATTAGAGGTGTAACTAAAATATGAAGTTGAGTACTTGCTAAACGATTTGACGTATGACATTTGCGAATGACTATTTCGTAACAAAAATGAGAGTTATCAAGAAGTCTTTGCACAGCATGGTGTGTTAGTAATTTGTTAAGGTGATGCAAACACTGATATACTAAATAAGATACCTCGTATAAATCTTATATTACAAAATATGCATCAAAAATGTATGTACAACAAAAACGCGATCACAATTAACATTACTTATATTTCACCACATAAATACAATACAAGATCAATCGGCCATTCGATTTGGGGATTGTTAAGAAATATGATAAATATGCAGTACCTGGTTCTGGTGCAGTCAGATCAATCAATAATCCTTTACTGTGAATGATTGTTCTATAACCAAGGTGGTTTGTTAGATCCAAATTGTAATAATATAAATAATTATGTTGTAGATTCATGTTGTCAAATATGAAATCTTTAGTATGACCATTACCATGCCTCTCAAAATGGTAGAATACACTAACCTAGACCAAGTAAGTACAAAGTGATAGTTGGTTTAAATGTGATAAGAACATGCATTGAAATAAAGGTCAAGAAAGGGATCATGATTAAATGACGCCATGATGAATGTCAGGTGTCTAAATATTGAAAAATATAACAGACAAAAGGTGTTGAGTAACATATTCGAAAAAAGCAGACATGAAGCTTGACAGGTTATTGTACATTTCATGCAAGTAGTAAAACCATATGACTTGACATACTTGAAAAACTTGTACATTTGTTATTACAAAAACCACATTATTTGATACTTCATTTATAAGCTATGCATATGAAGAGTATTGATAAACATTTTAGAAATAGCAGTATTAAGCACTTTTCATGCTGGGTTAAACGCAGATTCAACAAAGTTTAGGTTACTTTACGGCGTTCATTGCACTTAACCTAGCACTCAAGGACACTTGTCTATAACCAGTACTCACATACTCTTCAAAAGGCAAGAAACTTCTTCATATACCCCATTAATTGAGGAAACATGACACAATAGACAGCTATCATGGAAAGGTATAAGCACCACAGGTGGGATTTGAACCTGTTCCCATAAGGACACTAGATTCGATATTCCGACGAACTACCCATTAAGCTACAGACCCAAGTAAATGAGGTACGAGAAACAGACAACGGACACAGACTAAATCTTTGGAAAAGTGTAAAGCACAATGTTTATAGTTTATATAGAAGTGAATTCCTGGGAAATATCTAATCATTTGAATTAGTAAATCATATTCTCAAGGGAAAGCCATTGATATCTTTCAGTACAATTTTCCATACTGTGATTAGTAATTTACGAAATGATATTTCAATTACATCACGCTTAAGTGAAAGTCAAGAACGAATGAATAAAATCACAGAAAATATAAAAGAGTTGTTTAAAGTTGTTTCTTACTTTCGAAAGTGTAACATCAAAGTCTTGTATTTCTCTAAGTAGCTCACATTTTCTATATTCATCATAATCGAAGTTAAAACCCGTACAATATGATATTTTAAGACATTCTTTAGCACATAAACTAGCTGATGGTATATCAGTAAATGCCTTGATAGGAGTAGATACAAGTTTTCCTTCTCGCCCTTCTGTAAACTGTGACAGTGGCTCGTTGTCTTAAAATAAAGAATATCAATTGTGAAAAGCTTTTTTAGGCGTAACATTGACTAAACCACATAGTAGAATTGAATTAAACTTGACAAAATCACCATGAGCAATACAGTGTGCAATGTACTGTTAATAATCAAGCGTTAATAATGTAACCAATTCTTAACTAAACTAATTGAAACATTACAAGACTAATCAGTAACTATATTTGACTGGATGATAAGACATGTTCAAGCTATAATTTCTCTGAACATTGAATGTATCTTAGTGCTTTAAGACCAACATCAATGATAAGATGTAGTATATATTTAAAAAAACCTCATAAATAAGAACAAACCTCATAGTAGCATGTAACATATGTAATAATGTGTTCTCACACAGTGAACGTTAAATTTGAATAATATAAGTATCAAAATTAAAAAATAATAATGTGAAATAAAAGTATAATAATCAAGAGTTTTTTCATAATATATACAGGTCAAAATATTGAATTGATAAACTATACCATTTACAACATGAATATTATCATTCAAATCAATTTGCTTCCATGGAACAACTTGATCACCATAGCGACCAGGTCCATATCCAACACCAAAGTACGAATCAGTTATAATTGAATCATCATGAGCTAGTACTGAAGCTTTTAATACATCAGGATTACTACTTGATCTAAAATCTCCATGGACTCTACCAGACGGCAAAGTTGTATCATATGTATCTAATTGACATTCAACACTAGATCTCATTCCTGCACTATTCTCAGCATACATTGTAAAATATAATGGAACACCAGTAGGAAGAAACTTAGCATCCTGAAAAAAGCATTGGTATACTTTAAAACACTGATTTGCCATATTTGCGTTAAACGAAATCTAGGAACAAAAACTTAAAAAAACTATTTACTATTATGTACTATCTAGAGATGGAATCACGCATCTGTAAGAAGTTAATCCCATTTGTTTTCAGAAAAGTTCACTTTTTGTTCAGAAAAAGCATTACCAATTTACTATTTCAATCCAATGATGAAAAATAGGCTTAGCAAATAAGAATTATTAACGGAACGTTGTACATACACCAGTGGCATATTCAAATTATAGATTGTAACAATTAGTGATATTGTATTGCGGGTAGTGGTGCAACGGTTAACCGATAAACCGGTTGATATTGCAATACCAATTCTAACGATTTTCAGCTGGTTCATTTTCCTTGAACCGAGTCTTGGGGTTATGACTTGTACTGTTTGTTTTTTATAATTATCTAAAAGCTTAATATACATTGAATAATGTGATTACTTGAAAAAACCTTATTAAGCTATTATAGTTTTAACATTCAGTCAATTGAGAGAAAAACATTTTCAAAAGTCCGTTTCAAAACACGCATTTTTCTAACATATAACATTATTTTACGCAAGTAATTCGAACACTTAAATAAGCCAAGAATGCGTAATACGGTGATCCAATTAGGGCGTTGCACATGCAATAATGAGCTTTGCATTTCTACCCCAAAAAAAACCGGACATATTGCGATATATTGAAATACAGGTCTTGCATATTGCAAAATATTGCATTACGGTTTTTACCATATCGTTTATACCTGAGGAAGCCTTAAATGGCGAAACGTTGTGAATAAACAATAAGAAAACAAGCTATGTGCTGGTAGTGTTTATAAATTAGATTTATTACCATATCGTTACATATCTAATAGCAGGTAATTTTCTCAGGGTTTAATTTTTGCTATACAGTTTTTGCTATTGTCGCCAACAATAAAGCAAATTCTAAATGCAAACATGTTTCTGTTTCAATACTGATTATAGTACAATGACGAGATTTACATAGAAAGCGAAATTTTAAAACGTCTCGGAAAACGCGAAATATAGACATTGTGAAATTAAAGTGCTATTCAATCAGTTGCTTATATGCATGCATATTATATTGTTTTCTTGTACAATTTATAAAATGTTAATTATGATTACCATAAACAGTTCATTTATAAAAATATTCAGTATCAAATTATTATCTAAATCAAATCACTTACTGTTGTTATAACAGTGGCAGATCCACCAAGTTGATAATTAGATAAAGCGTTATTAGAGCCAGGTATAGTACCAGCATCAATAAAGAATTTAACATTAGATTTATCATCTTCTGCTTCTATTGCTATCTCAAAAGCTGGATCTGTATAATCTCTATCTAGTAGTTGTTCAATCTCACAAGCAGGTTTTCCTATAGATCTTTTATCACGCTACAATATACAAGAAATGTCATTGGTTGGTTTGACTATTTTGTGCTTGAATTGAAAAAGACAATAATAAACATATTCAAATAAATTGACCTTTTATACACCTTGTGGATTTAACAATTACAAGTAAATTTTCTGTTGGTACATGCACTTTTAATAAGTTTTGTCATTTGATAAATATAAACAGTATTTACATCGATGCAACAAAAAGAATTCAAATTGCTGCCGGAAAATGGCACGCCCGTATATATTATTTATGAACTTAATGTATAGAATCAATGCATACAATTTAATATTGACGATACCTACCCCTGTATTGGTAGCGGCAGAAATTGTAGGAGGAGACTCGTCTGGTTCCTTTGTTGATACATTGATTACTGTTTTACTTATCTTTGGTGATCTGTATTCCCATAAATTTTTCTCGAACAGTGTTTTTATATATGTCCCAACGACATAATCAACTTCCAATGTAACAAGCCCAAACAATTGAAAACTTATTGGAACTAACTCCAGATCCATTCGTAAACTGAAATGTTATATGTTAACAATGATCATATATTCATCACAATGACTGAAATTAAAATCATCAATGCATGCCTTATAGGCAATGCCTCATCCTGCAATACATGTATTTGAAATGAATTTAAAGCGCAATTCTCATAAGTAACACCGATTTCGGACAGCAAAGAAAATATACATTCATCTATTTCAAACATCTCTATAAAATAAATAATTTTTCCCACAGAATTCAAATATTGCATAATTATGTTTACAACATTTATTGCTTTTCGAAGTGAAAATAGATCACAACCGAACTAGATTTTGATTATCAATACTTTTGATAACAGTATGTTAAAGATGAAGTCATATTATAGAAAAAACAATATTGTAATAGATAAACATTTCACAGTTCATTTAATGTAAAAAAAATAACATAATTTACTAAAATCACATCTACATAATTATGTGATAATATTCATTTAAAAAGTGGAGACATGACAAGGGTTGAAAGTGAAGAAATGACCAGGGGAGAAATGACTAAGTGGAGAAATGATCGTAAGCCGACCTTTCCATGCGTATATAAGAGCTACTCACGCCACGTCCGCACATTTATGCTTTGTCACTTGACGGTTAAAATCACTTTATTCACTAATAAGAAAGATAAAAATGCATGGACTATGTAGAAGTCACATAAAAAGCAGTTAACGTAAAGGAAGCTTCATTTGACGAATAGTAAGGAGAAGCCGAGGCTCGGTTTGGACGATAATAATACATGGCTGCACAAGAAATTACGGGTGATAATATTTTACCTGTCGCTGTTTTTTAACAATTTTATGTAATTCAGATTGTGTTCAACCTAAAAGTCGAGGGTATGGTGTAGAACTAGGGAATAAGACGGTTTTCTAAGCGAAACTTCGCCGTACAGTCCCATTGTTGACGCGCTATTTTATTGTAATTTAACGTTCGGGTCTAGATAAATCCCGGTCCATGCCGGAAACCGGACGATATACGTTGGACAGATACCTTTATCATTTAAGCATATACAGTAGCCTACAAAACTTTGGAGACATTTTCTCCCGCAGACCCACTGAATAACTGTATATAAAATTGGACAACTGTTTATTTAGTGTTGCTTTATTGTTACTAAAAACAAATAGCATAAAAGCTGTGTTATAGAAAATAATTGCAGTGGTCTGATTCGTAGGACACGGGTATTGCCAAATATATTCAGGAGTTCATACGAACAGCAGTAAAGTTTCTTCAAAACATAAGTATAAAATTATAATATTAAAGCAATTGTATTTAACACAGACTAAATATACAACTACTGTTACTATTGGTGTTGTCATACTTATTTGTTTATACATACACACAATAACATATCTCTAAATACGGTTCACTATCTAAGGGGCACTATAAATTGAGATAATCCGTATCCCTTCCTTCCGATAATTTTTGGGTAAAATGCTTGGAATTTAGTGGAGGCTATTCTCCGTCGGACAGGCACACGGCTGATCACGTCACATCAAAGGTGGTCTTTACTGTTGGACCATGCCTGATCAGTCGCATCATTGTACCATGACTGGTCATATTCGGCCATGGCTGGCCATGTTAAATTATACATGTATGTCATTCTGAATGTTCGACCATGACTGGTCATTTAAATTACACCTAATTCCTAATCTTCGATCATGGCTGGTCGTATGCCTGGTATTCGGAGACTACTATCAACGGCTCAAGCCTAAATTCAATTGTTAATAATCTTTTAAAAATGTGTGCCTGTCCATGGGGAACAAGACATTCATTGAAACGTCCCTTGGTCTCTGTAAGCCACTGCTTATTGCGCCACTGTAACTGTTGTAAACCACTATTTGTTGTTATGATTTATCGGTCTTAAGGTTTACCAAACTTAGGCAAAATAAATAATAAATATTGTTTCTAAATAGATTATATATAACATTATATATAATTAAAAAATAAAAATGTTGGAAAAACGACTTACGAGACATCCAATGGAAATTTACTGAAGCCAATTTCAGCAGTAGTGGGAAATTTTGTGTCCATAATGGTCCCTTCTAATTGAAGTTTAGCATATAAAATACGACCAACGGAGACGGAACCTTTTGCAGTCAGGCCTCCATAAGGTACAGCAGTTGCAAACGCTACCATACTGACGAGTTTACCACCAAATTCTATGTCAAGTCCATAATATCCAACAGCTTCAAATTCTGTATAAGATGAAGTAAACATTTCCCTTAAAGTCAATACATCACAAAATTTCAATTATATAAGCACAACATTATTCGCCAGTGATATTGTGAATTATCAAATTCATTATGAAATGAACCATAAAGAGTAACAAATATGTACCAGTAAAATGGTTTGATTCTAAAAACTGAATATTAAACCTGACACAATTCTTATGGCTATGCGTGGAGGTTTTAAACACAAAATTCTCGTGAGTGTATAAATGCTTAAGCTCTTAAAAACAAATCAGAACAAACACTGATAACTTACCAAACACAACTGTTATAATGCCTCCAATGGGTATAGTATGTCGTAATGGCGGTATAATCTGAACTTGTTTCCTCGGAAAAGAGTATGTTCCTTTTAATGTAAGATCAAAAGTCTCAAACGCATTTGACATTTTATCTAAGGAGCTAAATTTTTCCATCAGTTCAGCAAACTGAAAACATATACATGACAATATATTTTTTCTGAAGCAAATGTACATAATGAATGCAACAAACAGTTATAGATTATTGTACAAAAGATCGCTTAAGAAATCAAAATTTTAGCATTACAATGTCAACTTACTGTATATGTTCATAATAACATTTTTACACTGTGCAAAACGATTATAAAATATAGACAGAAGCATGGATTTAACCACTGCACCTAGCTATAACAGTTTATTAAGATTGTTTATATATAAATTGCGTTCTTACCAGACACCGGGCAAGGTCAATAAAATTTGCAACAAGCTCTTTTATTTTTGTTGGATCGACTTTATTCTTTTGTAGCATAGATTCAAGATCAGCAATGGTCATGTTAGCCAGTTGATTTCCAAGAAGCTTTACACCAGCTTTTGACAATCCTTTTCCAATTACAAACACAGCGTCTTCTCTTCCTATTATATCATCTACCGAGTCAATCATTTCAAGTATCTTGTCCGCTGAAACATAAATTTAAGACCATATGGTTTGTTAACTCATATATTAGAGTTTACTATAAATTCAATTTGGAATACATTTAGAGTACAATTAAGGATATATACATTTCTAAACAAATGTTACTGAGTAAAAGATCATGCACTTCTTAAAGAAAAAAAACTATGGGTTTGACTAAACATAATTAAAGAAAACATTTTCATCAAAGCATATTCAATATACCTGTAATTTAAGGTAACCAAACGCCCTGGTAAAATGTTAATTTTATAATCACGTCACACAAAATGCCCAGTACTTCAATCTAATTTTTTTTGTTACTTAAAAGGTTATGTTGTTAGCATATGTCATAAAAATGTAATGAGTCCTACCTCCTTCGATTTCAACATTTATACTAAGTGACCCTGTACCACCTGAGTGTTGAATTGTTTGTGGATTGTTAGATCCTAAAGCTTTATAATTTGTAGAATAACTGGATGATTTGTCCGACTCATCTAGATGAGTAACAAGGAAATTTTTAACACGTTCGTCGGCCTGGAAATAATAAATTCTTATCAACATTAAGCCATACAAGCAAACACAGAAACAGAAAACTTTTTTATATAAACACATAGAAAAAAACGTGTAACTCAATGCCCATTGTCATTCAATAATCTCTAATATGATCTTAATAAAGAACATTCTACATTCTAAACATATTCAAAATGTACTACGCTTATGTGTATAAAAGCAATTAAGAATGTGTTTAACATTACCAATCAAATGCTTCATACCTCCGGAAAGAAACTAAAAATTTTGATTTTTCTTGAATATTATGTAATAATGAAAAAATGAAAATGGCGGGAAAGCTATTCAAATACAAGTCTTAACAATTTAGATTTCCAAAAAAAAGATTGCACTTGCTATTGTTCCACAGAAGGCTTTTCAGAGTAGAAGGATGTTTATTTATCGCCAATAACCAGCGCAAACACTGATAGGGGATTAATGTTTATCTTTGTGTTAAAAAAGGAGACATTTTCTAAGTCAACATACTAAAATCACTAGCTCATATCCTTGAGCCAAGGAATTAAGATTTGACAGACACCTAAGCACAGCTGTTGTCGAGTTATAATCCAGAACAAGTATGTTATGCATAGTTCTAGTGACCTTGAGCTTTGAAACCGCGTCTCAGAAGCAATACGTCACATCATAGTCTTAATTGCAATCCACAGCTTTGGTTTACTTAGGTTCAACCATAGACAAGTAATCGTTGGGACGACCAATTTTCCAAGGAAAATCAGACGGATAACGCCATAACATAATACGACCCGAATGAAAAAGAAACATACATTCATTCACAATCGCAAGACAAACAAAATATCAATATGTTTTTGCACGAAAATCAATTTATGCGAACCTCTGATTGTTTAATATTAGCCAAATATTCTTCTATATCTTCACTAGAGGCTCCAGAATCGAGAAGAATTTGTATATTCTCTACTATCATTTGATTATCCTCTTCATTCGTTTCACTGAAATTGATCATTTATAAACTTAAGTTTTTTACCATGTTTAATGCTACATAAGCATGACAAAGCTTATACATGTATATAACATGTGTGATAAACAAATAAACACGGTTTATTCTAATAATTACTTTTGGGCATTGCTACATAGTTTGTTTAGACCATAATGTAAAGTGTGTTAAAACCATTCACAAATTTACATATAAATAGACGGCAATATTAATTTATGTTTAAAGCCACTAAACGAAGACAAAATCTTTATTATCAATTTAAAATCAAGTAAAACTATCAAAAAGACAAAAGAATATAACTGCCTTTGGATTATATTAACTCTCTCTAGCGGGTTTCCTTTTAGAGATCAAGTTATTCAAAATATCAATTTCTTATAAAAGTGGAGTACTTTTATAACATGCAAATTGGACTACGGAGATAATCTCTCAGCCAATCAAGTTGCTTAAAAGGTGTTTGATAAAACTTACACAAAATTGTAAAGTGTTGGATATGTCATATCGTTTTACTCGAGTGGTTTACTCGAGAAATCAGTGCTTGCAATTTTTTTATTACGCTAACATCTTAACTGATGCTAAAAAGAAACGCCTCATTTCAACTAGCCACATAATTTTCGTAATTCAGAATAATATATGGAAACATTAACGTTTTAACACAGTAGGAAGTCCTTGGTGACATGCGCAACGTAAGGTATATCGTTATTATGCTGATAGACACAGTCATGACGTTGCCAGAATATAGAGACACTCACCGAGCATAAAAGCTGGTCTAGGTGTATGTCAACGAGATTACCTTGGCAACGCGAGTTGTGACTTAAACCCGTTTTGAAACATTGATAAATCTGAGGGCATTACATAAGCCGAAAGCTGCGGCCGTGGCGTAGTGATTAGCATGTCTGAATTCGAATTCGGAGATCGCGAGTTCGAAAGCCGGTCGCGGCAGGTCATACCCTATACATGAATTTTCGGCCTCGTGGTAGGGTAAGTTAGTACTGGTGATAGATAAGGGTCCAGGAAACCTATAGTAGGAAGAGCTGGCCGTCGTGTACATGACCTATATATGTGCTGAATGCGACGTTAAAAAAACAACAAAAAAACATAACCCGAATTGCGAATCCTCACTGAACTCTCCATTCTCCAAACACCATGACCGCGATGATACGAGCGGATAGATAGACGTTGGTGACGGTGGCATAACTTAAGAACCGTTTACGCCAAACAAGATGATTTCTCATTGTTTATTGACTTATTTCGCATACACGGTTACTCTTTCACAACACATGACGTAGATACTGCCATGAAAATCTGTTACGCGAATGACGATGGCGTAAATTATTATATAGTTGTTTCACCGAAATTACACTCATTCTACCTAAACGTATCCTATCAGCAAACGTTTCTGTATACTGTAAGACTTAATTGGTTCGCTTCTTTTTCCCGTTCATGTATAAAACTATTTACATGATTTCGTGAGTTTAAATTGGCTTTGGCACGAAATTCACTATACTAAAGTGTATTTATCAAAGCAGAAAATTTGTTTTATTCCAATTTGTAGTTGTGGTTATTTTTAGCCACCACGGGATGTTCCGATCTCGCTCGTTAAGTTCCGTGATTTTCCGTAGAGTCATTTCTTTGGGTTTTATCGCTAATTTAAAATAGTTTTAGTATAAATTCTGGAGAAAATACTTGGTTTTTTGAGCTTTGGGTGCGTTTTATATATTCATTTAATGTTTGCATGAGTTTTAAGCGAAAGCGTGATACTTGACAATTATCAGCGTTCTATTTAGTAATGGGGCTTTAAGAAGAATAAATTAATCAAGGATACACTAACTCAATAATAAAATGAACACTTGAAACCATATATGTAAACAGTCACGTTCAACCTTAATCTTACCTTAAATAACTTCTCCTTTTGCGTTTTCTTTTCCCTGTGCAAGCGGGTGTCTTCAATTTCTGTTGTTGAAACACAGGATATATTCCACAACCATACTCGTCTAAAGAAGTACCCGTACAAGCAGTAACATTCATACTTACTTTGTAGTTATTACCATCGGGTTCAACATTAATGTCAATGTTTAATGCATCAGCTATGTTCACAGTAAATGTGTCTGAAGGATAAAACATTGATCATGACCAATTTGCTACAAACCAGCAATTATTAATTGTATTAAACATAATTGTTGTAATGTAATATGCTTCAATATGCTATCAATAGGTTTCGAGCTTTATGGAAATATGTTTAGCATGAGGAATTGTCATCGATCGTAGCCCTGCTCTTGATCGTTGTTTAGCATTTCTACAGATTGCAGAATTTGCAGATTGAACAGAATTGCCTAGTACAGATACTTTACAGATAAAACAGCGAACGAAATAGCGAAATATTCAAAGATGAAGACTCCTTACACAATTGCTTGTATGTTTATCAGAACAGAGTTACAATATTTTACCTAATTATTAAAACATTAGTAATTGCCAAGTTATGTATTAGGGCTAAGTATGAAGCGAGATATCATACTGCATATCCAGTCAATGGGTGGTAAACTTAATGAAGCTTTAGAAGTGAAGTGCTAAATGAATATATGGTTTAATGCACTTATGAACATTAAAATGTATGCTAAATATTACATAAACTCTGCACTCCAAAAGTTACTGCACATATTCCGTTATACATTGTAATAAATAGAATTTCAAAAAGTAGTAAAATCAGTTATTTTAAATGACTATTAATTCTGCTTTTGAATCAGTACATTTTTCTTATGTATGTGAAAAAACAAAACATATCTTAAACTTTGGTTCATTCATACACATTAACTATAGTTTCGGAGGCTAATGAGTAACTTTTGATTCAACTCAAGAAATATGTTAACCAATAAGAATTCCATTTCCATTGCACGAATAATAAATAAAATGAATAAATGTATAATATTTCTTCAATCTTAAACAAGGAAATTGTAAAAAAATAATTAATTGTACTGTGAAGTACCTTATGAAGAGCAGTGTATCTATATATGTCGCAATGGCATTCTTACAATACGATATTAACTTAAATCTCACCTGCAGATTGCACAATAGCCCTTTCTATTGTTTTAAGTTCAATTACAATATCAGCTTTAGCGTCACATTTTAGTTTGTAATTGAGATATATACTCCTTATTTCATCACCAAGAAATATTTCAATGCAACAGACTATTCCATAACAATCATCAGTAAGACGACAGAAATCTTTTATATCGTCAGGTAAAACAAAATTGTTGTCACCACAACCTGGAATATAAGAATCAATTTAAAATACTAGTTAATAAAATAACAAAATAAACCAAAGGCAACAGAGCGTAAGCATTCGACATAAATGTATATACACTCACCAAAATTTCTAATCGCTCTCCATTAAATCCATATTTTCAAACAACCGAACTAAACTATCAATATGTATTAAAATATATATCTGGTATATTCCAGGCATATCATCATATTCTCAATAATTGGGATTTATACCAGCGTCTTTAACATATGTATTTATGTAAAAAGTCACTAAGTGAAGAAATTCAAAACAAGTATTTAATAATGTGTTAGCAGCTACAGCGCTCTTGGAGAAAAGGAATGACAAGTATATTATTCTTACGAAGCATGACTATTGATCTGCTAGCAATATGACATGGAACATTACCTTGTTGTGCCGTTGTAGCTGCCAACAGAGGTCATACAACTTGTATCAATAATCCATATCAATCGTTGCACATACGCCAAATGAAACAGATGGACATTAGCAAGCACACCGTTCTTAGTCATTTAGGTAAGAATAGCAATGGACTTCAATATCTATTTTTTTTCATAATAACAATTTTCGTAAGTTCTTGTGTACCTATGCTTTATTCTAGTAATTCAATGGCATACAGCCACAACATCATGTGATTTAAAAAACAGCAATATTAAAAAGTCAGACGAATCAGTATTTCAATATAAGAATAATTAAAGAAATCGTTTACCTGTAGGAGACGAATTTGGTGTACATTGTGGTGTTCTCCAGAAGTCAAATGAAATTCCTAAAGAAAATATGAACTGATGTTTAACTAGGTCATTACATTTCCATTCAATTATAATATCACACCTGAAGGAATGCACATGATTAGATACAAAAAGTAAACATTGACCACTTATATCATGATAAATGTAACATTAATCTTTCTTAGGTTTTACTTCCACAGAGAATAGTGTTTTGAAGGACATTTTGTCTGCATATTAGCAGCAATTAAATAAATAGTTAACTTCATAAAACAGCCTTATGTGGCCGTCAAAGAAAGAGACATACAAGTATAGTATAAAGACAACGTTCATAAGAAAAGAAATAGCATAAATTCAGGTTAAGAAAGTAAAAGATTCATTACGACTAAACGCCTGTACAAATTACTTAATCACTCAGATACTATGTCCCGTTTTGTAAAGAGTGTTTTTAGACATGCATGAGGTAATAAAATCTTGTATAATGATTTAATTTTTTATGTTATATAATATGAAAAATCAATACAAAAAGCTTTATAATATAAAGTCAAGTATTTTGCATTAAATATTGTGTAATTGTATATATTTATGGTGGAGGGTTCTTACTTGTTCATGTGTTGTTATCATTATTAATCGTTTTGTACAACGCCATTGAATATGTTATATAGAAAGAGACATTTATTCTAATGAATAAGTTTTAAATTTTTAATAAATTAAATTAACATACCGTAGTATGGTTCACGCCCGTCATAATCAGTAACGTTGTTACATCTTGGATAACTTAGCTGCTGGTCTGTTGCTAAGATAAGATCATACTCACATTGTCCGTTTGATTCATAACACATTTGTATATTAGCATCAACATCAAACTTTTGATCTGATTTGATATTGTTGATCATAAAACTATAAATAGATTGTGTACATAAAAGTGTAATTTGTAAAAGTAAATATATGCAGGACTTCATGTAAACAGCACTACCACAACATGGACTTTAAAACGGACAGCATCATAACTGAGTATCTTAACATATAGCATTCCTTATCGTTACACATTGCAAATATTGCCAATTCTTATCACTTAATTGTTTTTTACATTTGGCTTTTCACATCAATAATTAAAATACTCAGATTTTATTATTAATGGTCAGTTAGACCCAAGCCATCTTGGCAGTTTAAAAAGCCAAAGAAGTAGAACTGTCGAGACACACAAGTTTTTGCCGAATATTTGTATACCGGCTTTTGTTGATGGATTTTAGACCTTAGGCTACAAACAGATCATAGCAGTACATATACACATTTGAATCTTACTTAAGATATAAATTAGGGTTCTGGGCAGCATATAATCAAAATCTTACGATACTATAAAAACAATACAATATTCATGTAGAAGTTTTATTTATTTATTTATTGGAGTTAACGCCGTGTCAACACAATTAATGTCATTTTACGGCGTCCAGCGCACCTAACCTAGCTTTCCTGGACCATTGTCTATAGCCAGTACTCACCTACCCTTCCTCAAGGCCAGAAACTTCGCCATATTTTCGAATTAATGGAGGAAAATCGACATTATTGTCAAATTGTCATAGAAAGGTATAACCTCCCCGGGTGGGATTCGAACCCGCACCCCCTCGGGCACGATAATCCAAATTTCGGCGCGCTACCAACTGCACTATCGACCCAGGTTTTCATGTAGCAGGATTTACGACTAAAGTCGTAAGACGCTTGATAACACGGGTCATTGGTTTGTGGTTGATTTGAATTAAAATACAGAAGATGCATTCGAGAGAAATACGCAAATTAACTGCATAAAAATAAACTTACCTAAAAACTGACACACCTTTCATGGATAAAACATGTAATTGACCTAAAATATCAGGAAAATGTATGTACTTATACCTACAATTAAATAACGGACTCAACCCTAACAAAACATCCCTAACAAAAGAATCTGTCTAGCGTCCATTTACAAAGAAAACCCTGTCTTAACAGAAAGTGATTTTCGTTTTATCTTTAATTTATAATAATGAATAATATGTAACAATGGACAACAATTTGCTTTAATTATTTAAGTAAACTGTTTTTGAAATGAAGAGTAGCATCTTCCAATAAAATTGATAAAAATGAATAACTGAAATAAATCATGTTAGAAAAGTTCACAAACATACCCCATTGGTAATTTAGAAGAGTAGTTTCGTATTTGATTGTTTCCACTTGAGCTGTTAGACTATAGTTACAGGGTACCAGATTAAACTCCATTGATATATATCTATCAAGAACACTTGTATATAAACAACATACAATATGTATTTCAGATTCCAGGCTAGTCATACAATTGCTGTTGTTATTAGGATATTGTACATTCATGAATACCATATCTGAAAAATGATATAAAGGTATTAAATTTAATAATCAGTAATTATTTCTATGCCACCACGTATGGTATTGAAACTTTAAATAGTCAATTTTGTTAAATCTGTATTTCACCTCAAATAAAACATAACATACATATATGATTATAAGTTAACCAACCTGGTTGATTCTTTAATTCCAGTGGATCGCATTCATTGTCGTTTAACATATATCCTATGTCCAATGTTGTGATGAGTTTATCTCTTGAAACATGAGTCATTTCTGATACTGAAGACAATCCCATTGTTGTAAGCCAGTTGTTTAATGAGAAATCTGCAACGAAATATGTTGATAGTCAGAAAATATTAATTCATTGTTAACTGCATAAAAATCACGTTCAATCAATAAAAAGAAATCGCTCAACCATAATATTCAGTAATTTTTAAGATATCCTAAAGTCTTTTAAATACATAAGCCCTGGATTTACATTTGCATACTACTCAATTGATGGATTCTATTGGAAACGCAGATTGAATATGATGATATGATGATCAAAATACAGGAAAAGAAATTAAGTAACGTGTACTGACATCTGGGATCCAGTGGTTAATATTTATGTCACTGACTCACTAAGTAAAGTTTTTAAAAGACCAAGCCCTCTTACCGATCAAGCTTTTTCATAAAACATTTTATTTGATAGTAGTCCGGAATGGATGCAGTCCATACATGTTATATTTTTACTTTCAATCTCATACAATTTCGACTGTTGACAAGAGCTTGCTAATTTACATTCTTCAGTAAATGATTCATTGTAGAAACATTCTAATTTTGCTAAGCTCTTGTTAAAACAACCAAAGTCATTTAACTCAAATGAACAAAAGCACCCTAGTAAGTTTACCTTCTTCTGTAAACGGATTATTGTAGAAACATTCTGATTTTGGTAATTCAGTGTTGTCTAAGATCTTTATATCAACGGCACAAGATGTATAACTGTCAAGACAAACTTGCATTCTTAAAGATGTTGAATATATTGTTGGGTCACTATAATCACTTAGCTGAAATCTGTTATAACAAAAACAAGTTTTTATATCAAATCAATCACAGATAAAATGTTCAGTAACATATTTTAATGTGCTTTAAACTATATGAAACTCAAAGCAAGACACATAGTTAACAATGTATATGATGTACCATATCAATTTATTTATAACTATCCCATTGCTATTTTCAGATTAGTATTGTGCAGGTTGAGACATCTGAAAAATAGTATTTGAGCACTGTTCGTATAACGTAACAACATACAATATATTTATTAAAATCGTAATATTATTTGTATAAAATGTTATATGGATGACCATTAAACAGTTTTAAACACATGGCTCATACACTAAGAATACAGATACAGAAAAACAGTTCGTAATAGGTATGTGCCGGAACAAAAAGTACCGGTGAACCCCTTGAATATATTGCATTTGTATCAATGTTAGATAGATAGATTAACGTGCATCTAAAATATATAAATAGGCATTTGTACTAGTGTACAGACTTACTGTAGAGCTAACAATCCGTTCATTGTAAATCTTGTTGAAGAATCTGAAATATGACGATAAAGTGATATTCAATTAGTTTGTACTGTGTCGTCTTTGTTTTACATTTTAATTATCACATGCAAATTAGCTGGTGCCAAGAACTTTCACTACAAATTAAATCAAATTAATACTGAAAAATGCCTATGAACTTACCATATCATAAGTGAATAGTTGTGAGAAAAAATAGCAATTTGTGTGAAGAACTTCTTATCATTATAAAATCTAACCAAATCTACCATATTGGAAATTTATTGAAGACAACACCGAATCTAGTTTTAATTCCATTTATTATGAACTTTACGAATATCGATACGTATATATGAACAATACAATAAACAAAAGAAAAAACAGCCAAGTTAACGCAAAAACCTGAGTTTTTTATAGTAATATGAGCTCTACCGGAGCGTGATTTAAAGTAGGCTAATCCGGAGCAAATCTATCAGGACTCCGATGGAGCAAACTGAATACATATATTCGTTATTAAAGGTATGTGAGCTCCGCAGGATTATGAAATAATAAAAGGTTCCGTCGGAGCAAAGTAAACTGAAAACTCCGCCTGTTCATAGTCATTGAACATCTTGAATCAACGACAAATTGTGAAGTTCACTTTGGTCAAACTGATTCTAAAATCTCCGTCTTACAAGTAAATACATTCTAAAATGAGGTCTACGAAATTACGATATTAAAGATGTTGTCTGAACAGGTCATTGAAGTATCAATCACTTTATCTTTTATGTATACTTTTGGTTACCCAAACTAAAAAGTGATAGTCCCAGGCAAAATTACCCCCACTAATGTCGTCCACAATTAATAGGGTGAATAAAATGCAAACTGCAAGGTTAAAAGAAATCCAAATTGTACCTTTATTTAAATCATCTATTGATATCTCATGTTTCCATTTATCTATACTAAACGTGATATAAGATTCACAAACATTGATGTTGAAATCCATAGTAAAAGTTGTACGTAGATCTTCACTGTCTATACAACATTGTATATCTAAACATGTACTAGATAGATAACAAGCTATGTTTGGATGGACTGATGTTATATCTGGTAAGGTTATATTCAATGGACAATCTGAAAGATACCAGAAACAAATATCAATATATTGCAAGCTTTAAAGCGCAAACAATTCAACATTGCAACATGTCGAGTATAATGAATACATTCTTTACGTATTCAATGTTTTTCTTGCCTCATGGGTGGATTATTAGCTCAGACGATTCCATTGACTTAAAACGTTCAAACAATTACATTATCCTTCTATTCACTGTATTAAGATAAATTGGCAGTTGTCGATTTTTTGCAGTAAACGTCCTTACAATAGAAGCTCTTATGGAAATTAGTTGATTTTACTACGTCTAATTGTGGCAAAGTCTTAAATATCACATGTTATCTTATTCAAACACTTTTCGCAAATAGTTTAGACACTGGAAATAAGTTTTTATAATTTAAAACAGATCCCAAGCTTTCTATTGATCATTCTTTAATAACATTAAAAAATTATTTCTCAAACATGACAATATTAGAAGAAAATACAAACCTGATGTCCAGCCATTTGATGATGGCGAACATCTTTCTTCATTCAAGTATTGACTAACACGTAGGTCTCTAAGAAGTAATTGACTATATTGGGTGGATAAAGGAGATGTTGGTAACAGGCCTTGAGATTCCTTCCATGATGTCAGGGAAAATCCTATAACAAAAAAAAAACGTGACGTATATCAGTCTTTAAATATGATTTTGACATTTAAGTGTCAGGAAAAACATTTAGAACCCAAATTTCTGGAAAATACTTGCAGTGCATTCATTCAATCGAAGCCGAATAACATCAACTTGTTTTTAAAACCAATTCTTTATTATACATTCACATTCAAGTTTTTAAAATCACACATGTTTCTAATTCAATTCTTGAACATAGTACTATTATTAATATATTTCTAATAATTATCATATACATAGTTTATACTCGTCAAAGTATCAATATATACTATATGAGCAGCAAGATTTACCTTCGATGGCAAAGTTCTGAATTCTATCACATGATTTGGCATCATACATGTGTGTATCAATTATTATGTTAGTTCCACTACACTCGTCATTAGATTCATAACATTCACTCACATTAACAGACAATATAAACGCTCGAGTATAATGTAAATAATCTATTTCAAATCTGAAAATATACATGTATGTATAAATAAATAAAAAAATGAGTCTGAAAAAACATATCAAGAACAGCAAAAGTCAAAACGCACATGCTTCTACACGGCCAAAGGGGAAAAGAGAGAAAATTAGATTTTCAAACTTTTGTTATTGAAGAGAAATAACAAACAAATGGCGAAAACAAGAACCTAAGACAATTCCACCTCAAATACATATACGCTATTATTGTATATAAGATCTATTTGTTTCACATTTCAGTTTTAGCTAAGAAAAACGAACTTTAAATCAATAAATTAAATGTGGGATAATTGGTAAAATAACATTTACCTATCAACAAGTAATTCATTAAACTCTAGTTGCTTTAAGTAAGGACGTGTGCTTAAGCATCCATAAGTAATGCGTTCAGTTTCCACTAAATATACTTAGCGTAAAAAACAATTACGACATATTACTAATTATTACATGGAACATAGCATCATGTTATATTTAATTGTGGTCTTAACATTTTGTATACAGTCATTAATGATAACCTGTTTTATAGAATTATGAATGCCATAAAAGCAAGCGGTTAAGATAGAAAAACAATACGGTTAAACTCTAATAGGACAATGTAGGTAGCGACAAACAAAATATCAATCATGTTCATATGTTTCTTGTTTTTTAATTCATAATATGCTTCCATATAAGATCCGTTTGCATAATATTGGAGGCCAAACAGATAAGTACAAAAATACTGGAACTTTCCAGTATAAGTATAATGTTATAAGTTCTCAGAACAAAACATAAATTACTTACGTCACACGTAAAGCCCCATACAATGACACGGTATGTGTTGTTCCTGAAACAATATACACTTATTTGTTAAAAATGCTTTAGTATTAATCATACAACAGTTTAAACCATTTCTATAATATACTAAATTATACTAACTGATAAGTGCTTGTTTATTCAAATTAGAGCTAAATCTATTTATAGCCAAAAATGATTATCTGTCAATTAAATTGAAAACTGAATTATCAGTGATCTGAAATTACCTTTCTTAGTACAATCAAGCGGGTTAAATGTGTGTTGTAACTGATTAAAATGATATCACAACTAAACCCAAACTTAGATAATGTGTGAATGCATTGCTTAGGCTATATTTGTTCTAAAGTAACTGAAATGGTATGAAACATATGAAAATTTATAGAAATGGAAATTTACTGACCCATTACAATATCTAACAAGTTTATTTTCTTCTTATAAAGGTCAATACCAAATTCTATAATATTGTCACAATAATCCAGATTCAAGTTAAATGTCAATGTTCTCTGTAGTGTTGATGAATTGATACAACAATGTATATTACTACAATCATCCATGTAGTTACATTGATATACATCACTTGTATTTTCTGGTATACATGTATCTACAACAAACCAAAAACGCATGCATATTAACTGAATTTATACGATTTGATCGTTTTATTCTATCTAATTTATTGAAAAGGGTAATAGTACATGTGAGCTGCAAACAAATTTGTTTTATTGTTTTTAATATTCAACAGCCTTGGTTGAAAGTTCAAATTATATTTAATATATGCGAAAAAGATACAAGCGCAGGCTAATCTTCGTTATGGTGTACAATGTAAATGGTACCCCTTTTATCGAATAGATGGAGCAAAAAAAACACATTGACGATAATATACTTCATAAGTACAGCTGGGTATATTTGGCAATGTAGGAATCAAAATGAGTAAGGGTAAACAATCTTAAAATAATTCAGAACTAAGTGGAGATGTTACAGTATCCAATATATTGTGTTGTTGAAAAGTCATCAAACATTAATCATAGATTGTATTGTACTGTACCTAAACTATCATTATTATATTGTAGACTGCATTCTTCTTCACTGAGATAATAATATAACCCCAGATCTTTAGTTAGCTCTTCTAGTTGATATATATTTAGTTCATCCGTCGTTCCCACTTTCTTGTCCGACAACCATGAATTAATTGAAAAATCTGCAAGAAATGTAAATGCCAATATTTAAACTTTCTATGAAGATAAGGTACATTTTATGTCTGACTTGTATAAAACTGATAAGGATCTGGTAGACTCCTGTACGAGGTAAAGGGTTAATAATACCAAATTCCTCTACATATATCACGAAAGTGAAATAAAGTTAACAAGATAATAGTGTAATACAAATACTATTTCGGTTACAAATATCCTTTCTTTAGGTAACAGTTTGAGTATTTAGCATCATTAAAATAAAAACATTCATTTGTACATATAAACCGACATTTAAATGTAGCAAAATAAATAATCTTCATAAATGTTTCACTAATAATCAAAAAGTATACCATAACTACATTACTTTAATGAATATAAGTTTTCTAACTTGATAAGTACTTGGCACATTGGTTTACAAAAGGTTATTTTTAGGTTTTTTTCTTCGGAAAATGAATCAGTTAAGTCTTTAAAGATCAAACAAGTTAATACAAAAACAACAATAGTACCTGGTAATGCATACTGCACATCAGCCGAACAAAGTTTATATGGAATAAATGTGTTTGAGAGTATCATATTATTTAATAAACAAGCCGAGTTCTCTAAGCAGACAGAAAACGTAAGATCTACAATATAGGTTTTTCTCATAGGTAGAGTCTGTATTGAATAACTGCAATAAATACAAATATAATCAATATAATTTTAATTACAAAGATGAATGGGATAACACAGTCTTACAGTTATAGCTATGATAAAAAGTAGTATTATAAGTGGTCAAATATTTTTAAGTGTAATTCAAAATCTCGCCAAAGTATATTATGTAATTTTTATCAATTTCGTCTCCAACGATAAAGAATATATACTTGCAATTATTGTTGAGATCAATGTATACATTTCATTAAAACGTTATATATTAAATTGGTAATAATAATAGCTGGTAACAAACCTCATTTGTAAAACA
The DNA here is from genome assembly GCA_025267735.1 of Mactra quadrangularis. Classification (NCBI taxonomy): domain Eukaryota; kingdom Metazoa; phylum Mollusca; class Bivalvia; order Venerida; family Mactridae; genus Mactra; species Mactra quadrangularis. The sequence continues at coordinate 21,564,488 of CM046294.1, read as the reverse complement.
CCCTCCACATAGAAATATTCAGTTTGACCTAAAATTAAAATAAAATGTCACCTGCTTAATAAGGTAACAATATATTAATTGATCGAGAAAATGAATAGCTTCGGCATTATGATAAAGTGTACATCCAATTCTTTCAGATGCATTAAACAATGCCAGTAAATACACAGTCATTTTTTATGAATGTGATAAAGAGTAGTGTGTTTTATTTGATAGGCAATGCATGTGTTTCTAAATATTGTTGAATTAAATAATGGCATGAACTGATAATTCTTTTTGTAAAATGTAGTCCAACAACGTTGACCATGGTACATGACAATCTTAAAATATAAAATTCAATCCATTCAACTTCCCCGCAGAAAAATAACTTAATTACACCTGAAATAAGCTATGGTTATTACAACATTAGTGAAATATAATTCCTGAATCACTCAACTTACTAACGATCATATAAAAATGTGCTTGTTTTAACCACTGTGACATTCGGTAACAAGTTCGGTTTTTGATAATTTACAAGTACACAGGAGTATTAAAATCACAAAATGATAATTAGAAAATACTTACCCCAAGTATAGTCTACAAGCGATATTTTACGTTGGATCTTCTCCATTTGTAACGTTAATATTTGTGTACAAGGATCAATGTCAAAGGAGATTTTAAAAGATCTTTGTAAGAAATTAACATAAGAACAACATGTGAAACTGGAACAAGAGTCTTCCATGTAACATAATGTGTTTTCCATAGCTGGAAGTTCAATGGCATTGTGACACCCTGGAATATAACAAACATATTCATTTAAGACTATATGTGATTAACAATACATTATTATACAATACATCACATAGAATTTACATAATATTTTCATATCACAAATCTCTAAACACTGTATTTTATACAGAGACCAATATGACTATGTTTTTGTTTGTATTTTTACATATGCCTATAAGTTTTTAGTTCACTTTAACATACAAACATTGTGAATGCATAAATATATGGAATTTATTCTATGTAACACTCATTTTTTTTAATTCAATGCCAACATGTATGTATCATATCGTTATGACTCTGTTATCATTTCCACATCGGCTTTAAGAATTAACAAAAGCCAATATCACATCTATACAAATGTATATCAATTTACAAATACATCATGTAATTATAATTAAATCCATGCATATGTTTTATTTGCATGTCTAGTTAATGTGTATGTTTAACATGCACATGTAAAATAATAAAACTGACTTATCATTGATTGAACGATTTTCAAACATTTATGAAATAAATAGAAAGTTCTAATTGCGAAACCAATGATACTTCACAAATTATAATATAGTGTAGAAAGACTATGATATATGCCATAGAGCCTAATGATAAATGAATAAATGCCATGTAAAGAAAATGATGTTGATTCCGCGAATGAAATTTATAAATTCATAATTATTAAATGATTTTACAACAGATAAAGGGTACATATATACCTGAGTCGGACCATCCAGTGATTTCATCAGCATCTTGATATACTTGTTTTGATTGGTTACACTGAGTTGATAATAAATATATATCTACACCGAGATAAGACATAAGAATTGATTCAATTGTTGATGGTAGAGGTTCATCTGGATTAGCTTCAAAATTTTCCAACCAGGTCCCAAGGTTAAAATCTATTAACGCAATGAAATCAGAGTTAATACAATATTTAGCCATACATAAACAAACCAATTACTAATTTCCTTCAAATCATATCGTACTTACTCAGCAAGTTATTCTTATATAATTAGGTTAAAAATGTTTTAAGCTTTCATCTGAAGCTAGATAAATTGGTTACCGATAAAGTCACAATTAATTTATTCAAAAGATTTAAGCAACTTCACAAACATTAACTAGTATAAAGAGTAACACTACCTGGATCAACAGTTGAAGACCAATCACATGGCATTGAAGGTAATATCACATGATCTAGAATCACTGACGTTAATCCACAAGGTAGGTTTGGATCAAAACATACATGTACCGACAAACTAACATTGTAGTAAGAGTCAGCATTTATGGATTCAATTTCTACCCTATAATATATTGAATATGAATGATTAAGTAATACATGAAAATTAAGTACAATTTTACCAGCAGGTGACTAGCTGACATACACAATTATGTATTAATAAATTTAAATATTTCATTTACTTACCTATCATAATGTGCAATACTCAAATAATCAATAAAATGTTGCGTAACTTTAAAATTCAAACTATATATCAAATCAGCTGTATTTATTAAATAATTTGTAAAATCACGGACCATTTGGTTTAAAATACACGAAATATCTAGGGGAAAACAAAAAGCACTATTTTGGAATAACGCATAAATTTTCACTTAAGACAAAGTTGAAGGCAATGATGAAATGAGTAAGCAAACTTACTCCATCTTGAGGACACCATACAGAGAGAGAACTTGTTTGGAACCTGAAATGCAGGAAAATATCAATAAAAGTTTAAAATGTACGAAATAAATGAATTACTTAAGTTGGTAACAGCATATAAGGCTACTAAATGGATTTCCGAATAACCATAACGTTATAAGTAAATTCAAAGCATATAAATATTAACGTTGAGTATAAACATATCAATGGATTGTTTAGTTTTTTACGTAAAAAATAAACGTTTCAGGTAGCATCTTATTTATATAACATAGAGAAGGATTACTTACCCCAATTGTAATCTGTAAATAAGATAGTAAACTGAAGACTTTCAATTTCAACCTCTATCACACTTTTACATTTATCTATATTTAATCGAAAGTACCAATTATGTAGCACACTTGGTGATTGTATACAACATTCTAATCCAGAACATGATTGTAGTAACATACACGATGAATACTGATTCAGGACTGGTGAGTCGATGTTTGTAGGACAAGATGCTACATCTGTCAAAAAAGAAAACTTAAGTGTATCCTATTGATGATATGATAAAACATTTAAATCAGATATGTTGGTATCATAAGCTCAAAAAGTTATTTTGCCATACCCTAATTTAATTCAAAGATGCAACAGCTTTCAAAAGGTAGGCACCTATTTCTCAACCAGTGTTTTATGGACAATTAATCTATCAATAAAAGAAAAGGATGAAACTTTTTTTTTCATGCCATGTCACATCATGATAACGCCATTTATATTTATTCAACAAGTAGAACTGCTGAGTTTCACTAAAATTACAGTTTTGACATTAATCAAAATATACATTCTGATTTGCATACGAAATGAGAACAACATGTGTTGTAGATGTCTGCATATTCATGTTTTACTCATTATAATGATCGATATATTCAGTTGATTTATCTGAATTGATTTACCATCGTTTATTATTATCAGCTGTGCTTAAGTAGTTACACTAAAGATAATAACAGGCATACCAAATGATCCAGGAAGCACAGAGCATTGGTCATTCATCAAATAACTTGCAATACTAAGATCTTCTAATAAGGTAACAACATGAGTTTGATCTTCAATGATTTCATCATTTATACCATGTGACATCTTCCAGTCATTATATGAGAAATCTGCAAAAAAAACATCAACAATATTGACTTTCTTAGATTCTTTTAATAGTACAATGTTGTCCAACAATGCAACTTGAGAGTTTATAAGTTAATGATACAAGTCAACTTTATGATTTTTCAACCCTCTTTAATTATTCGTGTTTCAGCTATAGCACATCTCGCAACAAAAACAATTATCCATTGAAAATGCCCAAGAGGTAATTAATTAAAAATATTAATTGGTTTCACATTATGAAATTCGGTTATAAAAATACTAAATTATGAGTTAAACGTTGCTTAATTTCAATAAAATCAAGAAAAATATGCGCTTATTACTTCAATTTCTCAAGCAAACAGCAAATACAACAACTAACCTTACAAAAATGTAAAGCTTCATGACAATCAAATCCCATTTTGCATATAACACATGCATTAAATTTTGTTTTAAATGTCTACTGTTATTGTATTTACCTTTATCTATGAAACCTTGATTGAATTCACAAGGTAATCTTGAAATTGTATCACTTGATAAAATGTCTGTCGAATATACAGCAGGTTGTCCATCTTGTAGGAAAACTTCTGCTCTTAAACTTACAACATACTGCCGAGTCATTGATATGTCAGAAATGACGAAACTGTAAGTTATAATAGAATGTAATCATTCATTTAGTTTAATACATTCGACTTAGAAAACAACAATTTAGGACCAAAAGTTATTGATGCATTTTCGGTATTCAACATATCTAAACGAAAGCTGATATAAATTAACGTATATAATCTTTTTTACATTTAATAGAAATTAACATAACAGATAATCATATAACAGTTACTTATTTAAGTGTTATGAAGGTAATTGTATGCCCATAGCTGTACATATTCTTGCGCACAAATAACTAAAATATATAAAAGAGAACTACTAATATATTATATAAATATTAAAAGACATATGTTATGATTGTCTATATCGCCGGAATAAACATTCTTTAGAACATATCATAATAAAGCACTTTGTATATCAACACTGGGTAATAATGTTTTTTTCTATTACCATTTAACTTCTAAAATACTTTACCTCATTCGCACTAGACCTTCCAAGTCAAAATCTATTCGCGTATCTGAAAAAGATAATACAATACAACGTACATTAACAGAAAATCATACATTTTTATAATTAGTATAAACTATTTTCCTCTTTAAACAGTTTTTAGAAATGCCGTATGCCAGCTACATATACTCTTTAATACTGGATTCAAAATTACTTAGCAAATGAAGCATATCAAATGTAAACAGTTTAGTTACAAGCAAAATGTTTAACGTCAAATGACATATTGTAAATGATGTTTAAAAAGTCCTAGTTAAAAATTACATTAAAGGGCAACAAATATGGATTAACAAGTTAATTTGAATTTTTAGACAAAACGATCTATACGATTTAAACAAACTATCGTGTTATGAATAGATCAAATTAAACGGCAAGAACTTTTTTACAAAGTCATGCCTAGACAGCACAGAAATATATGTTATAAAATGGAACGTACCAAATTGAAATTTATCTAATATTTTGTCCATTTCCAGTGATTCTATTCCAGCTCTGATTGTTTGATTGCATTCATCAATATTAAGATATAGATTAAAGTTTCTGTTGATTTCAGGTACATGTATACAACATTCATAGTGTAAACATGTTTTATCTATATAACATGATATCTCGTCTGGTAAAGATGCCAAGTTTAGGTTCAGAGGACAATCTGTAATACAGAATTTAATGTTAGAAATGGTTAATGTTGTAAGCAACATAACTGACATAGTCCATATGTTGTTCATTTAAATGGACTGAATATTGTTTTACGTTTGATTCAAAGATAAAACAGTGAAGTAGTGAAGTATTACTAATAACATCAAAACATAAATACAAAATTCGTATACAGTAAATAGATAATAGATAAATTTACTAATAAAAACGTCAATACGTTTGATCCCTGATGGTTTGAATAATTGTTGTATTAATTCAAAATATTTTATTTATTTGTACTGGGTTTTAACGTCATGTAAACACAAGTGTTTATGTTATTTTGTGGCGTCTAGCACACCTGGTCAAGCTTTCCGGTACTCTAGTCTATAGCAAGTACTCACTTATCCTTTGACAAGGCTGGAAAACTCTCCATTATTGCCATATTTTCATGGAAAGGTATTACTTTCAAGGGTGGGATTCAAACCTGTACCCTCTTCTGGACATTAGATTCGAAATCCAGACGCTCTACCAACTGCGCTACCCACGGTTACAGTTCAAAACAAAATATCAAAATGTTTCTTTTAGCAAGCCTCATTATGTGTCTAGAACATATGAATAAGAATACAAAATACAAACTTTTCCAAAATGTTGTTCAATATATCAATAACTTACCATTAATCCATCCATTACTTAAGACACATTGTGCATCATCAAGATATTGTGTTATTCCTAGTTGTTCTAAAATCAGATCAGAATATATACCACTTATTGTACTGGTGGTTATACCATTTGTTAATTTCCAATCATTGAAACTAAATCCTGTAATTAAACAATATGGTTATAAATAACACAATTATAATGCAAAATAGTCCAAATACACTAAATTCTTAAATATGTACAATGAATGTTAAACGATATTTGAATTTTAAAAACCATGTCCAATACATACAACACAATACATTCTACAGTTATATAAAATATACATGTATACCTGGCATGTGAAACCCATTTTCCCAGGAACAAGCTGCTTTTGGTAGTATTGTATCAGTCATCACAGGTATGATTAAACTACAAGCTGCATTACTTTCAAGACAAACACCTATACTTAAGTCAGCAATAAATCTTCTTCCATCTTGTAAATTTGTTACTAAATATCTAAAGAAAATAAATAAAGATAGTACATGTATACATGTATTAATATTTCTATAATTGAAATATTCAAATATATTTGTAAGGAAAGAACTGGAAGTAAAACATGTTATAACCCTAATTATATTTTGAATGCATATTATCCATAGGTCACTTTACTGGTCATTGAAAGTATACATTTATCCCACATAGTAAATTAACAATCTTACATTCATTGCACACAATGCAACCTGTCAGTTAAACAACATAAAGTAATGTTATTTTATAATCTAAGTTTCCTGCCTATGCACTTCCGCCGACTTTACAAATATTACCCCTCAGGAATAAATATGCTAAAACAATGAAACAATACTTACTCTAGTCTAAAAACTCCAAATAAAAAGAAATGTTGTAGAGTATCTGAAACAAGTAACAATTAAACAAAACATTAGTGATGCAATATTACAACAGTGACAAATGCTCATAATCATTCAGTATGTACATATCATATTCCACGATAAATGACAACAGTTATACACATATATCACATTCATATAAAACATTTCGTAATCCACTGTGCGGTATCATACATATTTGTATATAATCTAATAAGATTATTTGACTCAAGATGTTATTTTAACTTAAATGAAAGGCAAATGTTTGACATTGCCAATAAAACAGTTTAACAAGTAATCATGTACATTTTCCAAATACATCCAAGTAAACTTCATTCTCGTTCCTAGAGCTAGTATGATTCTCGATACTAGATCAAGTATCTTGATAACCTTATCTAGGTACGTGAATGAGAAAACTTAGGTAATCAGTTCTATCATAAATGTTAACTAACTAAGCATAATATTTTACAATTGTTCAAATTTTAATTACTTTAAAATCATTTATTTTATTAATAATATACATAGATATATTTATAACAGTCCATATGACATATGTTTCAGCATTTAGTATTGATTGCCATTCCAGAAGCTTAGCTACATGTTTATTTATCGGAAACTGATAATATGTAGTGTATATGTGTTCATCATATTTTTTAAAATTGTATACATGTCAAAACTATAAAATCTACCACCTAATTGTTCTAGGAAATGATCTTAGTAATGATGACTCAATAATCAAACTCATATAATAATTTACTATTTTGCAATTTAAATTCGGGTTTTCTTATTTTTCATACTTTTTAATTAAACCAATATTACCATAATTGAAGTCTCGTAGAGCAATGTTTCTTTGCCAACGTTCAATGCCTACTGTGAATTCTGAGTTGCAAGCATCAATGTCCATCCATATATGAATATTTATATCTAATATATCTGCATTAACACAACATTCTACACGTGTACATGATGATGATATATAACACTTAATTCCATCTGGTAAGTCGGGTAGGATTATATCAGAAGCACACTCTGTTGATGGATAAACATAAATATTTTCAATAAACATATGAGGCAATAAAAAATTCGTGAAAATAGCTTTATTCGACAGATAATCATAGTGAAATACTAAAGGTTCATTGCTGAATAAAACCAACCATGAAATATCGTTCATGACTTGTTATTAGAATGGAATGTAAACTGGACACACTGTATTGTATAACACTTTTGATGAACAGTCCAAATACACGTAAATTGTACAATGCTATTTATTGTGTAGATATATTCATACATAAAACACTATAGTTAAAAGCTTTAGTTTATGTGGATTCATTGGTTACATAATACACCTTTTTTGTCTTGACGATCATTTAACTTATTGAAACAAACAGTTTGGACATTTTAATTGATCTAAAGGACAATGGCAAATTAGACTTAATATGATTATACTGATATAAGAAATTATTGTTTACCATTTAAAAGTGTATACATTACATTTTCAGCATAGTTGTTGATAAATGAAATACCTGAATTCCAGCCACTGGTTGACCCAATATACTGTGGATGATTTAATGAACAAGTTCGTTCATTAAGATATGCACTGATTCCTAAGTCTTGAAACAACATTTTCTGAGTGTTTGATGTTAACGATGGATACTCGATGTTTTTATCACTGAACCAACCAATCAATGAGAAGACTGAAATAAGTTGTATAACAGTATGAAATACGTATTAAAGAAAGTTTATGATATACTAGATGTGATAGTATTACCAAAGTTAAATATATTTCCAATAGAGTTAATGTCAAAGACATAGCCTAAATAACATCGTCATGATAAATACTCAGCTGCATATTGAAATGCCTAAAACTCGAGTGCCATTCTTATTCTAAGATCCAACAAAGACATGAATAATATTTTAAGACCGGTATCTACATAGTTAATTGCATTTGTTGATAAATGTACACAATCCGCACTAATATAACAGTTTTAAAGCAGGCAATATTAAAATAGTACACTAAACGCAGACATAAATAATACAGAGGGATACGTACATGGATCTATAAATCCTGCATCCCAGACACATGATAATGCAGGTATCTCAGCAGAGTCCAGTAATGTATAAGAATTCTCACAAGATGGTGCATTCCAACAAACATATATCTCAGCATCAACAATATAAGTTCCTTTAACACTGAGGTTGTTTATTCGAAATCTGAAAATAAGGAAACAATGGTTTTTGTTATACGTCGTAAGCATACGTTGTCATTATTATACTTTGTCACTATCGGTTAATCATTATGCTACAGCAACACATAAACACTGATAAGTGTACTAAGTTAGTACCAACAAAATTACTACACAAAGGTGACTTATAGCTCTAATTTTGTACCAAGTTCAATTGCAGTAGGCTGTTTAACCATTATCATAGATGATAACACAGTAACAACAGATTTTGACTAATTCCTACGATAACTGTGTGATTGAAGCCATGGCTATCCCACATGATAATTGGTGTTTATGTTACAGAAACGTAATTATGATACCAACAGTCATTTGAAGTTGTTTTATGAATTTATCACAGATGAGATGATTTAAGCCTGAACGGTATCATTTCAAATCAGGCTTTAAAACAATATTAGGCTAGTTGCCATCAAGTAAATGGGAGAGATCTTTACTTTGATGCCGCCTGACATATGTCTTAATAAATGCATAGATGTTTTACTGAATACATTGTTTTAAATAGTATTCTGTAAGCTGTTGTATGTAGGCAAAATGTCCTGGATACTTATAAAACTAATGTCCTGATGAACATTGAAAACAAATTCAAAATAAGTTACTAAATTCATACTTACTTAAGCTGGAATATATCACTCATCACAAGTGTTTGAGCTTTTCCTACAAAACAAAAGTTGTACATGTACAACTTGTAATATAGATATATGCTGTTATATAAAAATTATAACTGAAAAGTTGATGCTATACTTTAATCAGGAAATACTATGGGTAAAAACTTATAAGTTGGTGATTATTTTATAGTATAATTGTATAATCATAAATTGGAGCAGTAGTTCAGAGGTAGTACACACGCTTAGGGATCGAGAGGTCTCGGACTCGAACCCGACAAGGGGCACTGCTAATTTACTGTAGCAACAAATTTACTAGCAATTCATAAATGGGCACCTACGAGGGTATAATTCCGTTGCGCCAAAGTGTCGGCTGCACTAAGCGGAGTTAAAAGACTCTCCAGGGTGATTGATAGATAGATACCAGTAGCCTGATGACCAGGAGTAATTTCTGTGAAGTCGGTGAACGTGCGTATACATGAAACTTAAACTATAAAATGCAATTACTTTATGAAATATCATAGTTTGTGAAAGTCGAAATGTACTCGTAGAACAAAACAAACACTCACATTAAATGCATATTATACTTACCCCACTCAAAATCATCAAATAGTATTTCAAATCGGAATAATTCTACTCCAATAGATATTCTTCTTTCACAAGCATGTATTCTTAGATAAAACTCAACATTACGATTTATCAAAGGTATATCTACACAGGCACTGACACCAGTACAGTAATCAGGTATATGACATGATACCTTATTGTCCATTGACAGTTGTTGCACAGGAAGTGGACAATCTGCACACAAAAATGTTATAGCTCAAGTTTGATATGAAACATGTCTTAAGTTATAATAAACTGAACATATAACTTTGCATAATGACACGAGTCAACAGTTTTAAGAATATTCAACAAGCAGGTACACAAAGTAAAAACATAGTTTAAATAAGATAATATTTAGGAAGACTATATGTGTAAAAATTTGAATTTATATGAAGTGTTTTATTCCTTTTTAATATTCTTCTATAATTCAGACGATATGATTTGTATAATAATGAACTATTCAAATTATCTTCCCATCAAGTTGTTTTATTAAATATCGATACACAAAACCATTACTCTAATTAAAACACTTGATTCTTGTTTAACATTTAACCATACAAGTTCATTACCCTAGAACTCTATTGGGTGTTTTGAAATTTTATTATTTACCAGATGTGCAGACATGAGTAGTTCCATTGTAAGGATATATCATCTTATTACAGCCTGGTGAAGTCATATAGAAAGAGGCTCCAATATCATTTAATAAAACAGCTGACAAGTATGAAGGAAGTTGAGATGTAGTTGGAATCTGTTTCGTGATAAACCAATCCGCCAATGTAAAATCTAAATTCAAAAAGAACAGTTAATAATTACAGAAATTATTAAGGATATAATGATATAGAATATTAATCAAGATTAATCTAAAATGTCTTGGATGCAAAGGGTATTAAGAATAGATGCAACAATAGACATAACAATTACATTTTAAAAATCAATAAGAAAGTAAAAGTGGCAAGAGAGTTTTTCAATGCTCTGTGATTTAACAAATAAATTTCCATACAGGATTTGGAAAATAGAAACCTAAATTTGTTACTAAGGTACTTATTCTATATCATCATAATGTAGAGTTATTCGTAAATTTAAACTGCAACACAAATAATCAAAAATGGTATTCCATTTTTGCATTTATAAGTCCTTTTAACACGTTCAATTAAATGACTTAGTTATAATTAAGTGATATTACTTTTATATTTTGCAGTATTTTATCCACTCGAGAATGTTGAAACATACTTTATTATTATTCATATGAATACCTGATATTAAAGCAGAATTCTCCCAGTCACAGTTTATTTTATATAAATTGGTGTCTTTAAATATTTGAGCTTCAAACAAACACGATCCTGTAGTTTCTAAGCATACACTTAGTGTCAAATCAACAACATAAATATTAGACCATTTCAAATCATCAATAGTATACCTGTAAGAGAAACCAACGTTAAATTCATATATACTAAATCACTTTTTAAGTTATTTCACAAAACAGTATAACATACAGTGTTACTGTATTTAATCACATTTATCGACATCACTATCAATCTTACCTCACCCAAAAATTAAAAGAAAAAAATGCAGCAAAACAAAAACACGAAGTAACTTGTTTGATTACGGACTGCGTATCTTCAAGTGCGTTGCTATATGACATTGTTTACGATAGTAGTAAATATAAACTCTACTTTCACGAAAGTTAAATGATTTTTCATTCCAAAAATGTATTTAAACATAAATACTACTTGTACTTACTTTATGCATATCACACCATACAAACAGAATGTCTGTTCTTCACCTGAAATATTGATTTGACATATAAACACATTTATCATATTAAATAAGGCATCGTATATGTGAACGATTTAACACCTAGAAATACAGAGAACTACATTTTCCACTCACTATAGGTATTTCTAATTCCTATCCTATGTTTTAAAAATGTGACCTTAATTAAGGTAGACACCAAAATTAATAATAATATGTTTAGTGTCAAACTAGGAAAAACATAATTTTCAGTTGCAGAAATCTTACCCCAAGAATAATTTTGTAAGCTGACATTGAATTCCAGTCGTTCTAATCGAAGTGTCATCAATTTGTTACAAGGATTTATGTCCATTAACATGTTATATGATCTAGATAACTTATATACGTCCACACAACATTCCACTGAAGTACATGATTGTCCCAGAACACATGTCAATCCATACGGTAAATCATTTGTATAAACTTGTCCACATTCTGTTAACAAATATAATTTAACGATTGTTGAGAGATTCAATCAATTATTCTAGGATATTGTTTAATGTTAGATACCAAACTCATTTAATAAAAACTCAATATAGAAACATAGTTTATGTAAAATTTGTTAAATCGCAAATTTTTATACAACATATATTTGAAGCTAAACTCACACAGATGCATTGAACAATTGATATTTATTGATATTTTACTTATTTTAAATGTTGCTTGATTTTGGTGTAGATAGGAAAATAAGCTTACTGATACAATATTTTTTATTTGAAACCATATACATGTATTATAATAAACAACATGAAGTTCATACCATGTTTCCATCCATACACGTAAGGCATATACTTATTTGATTGTCTGTCACACATTGTATCTAATGTAAAACTTGATACACCCAATAATTCCAACAGTTCAGATGTAATCTTATCAGGAAGTACTGGACTGTCACTATACCCATTGCTAGTTAGCCAAGTTGTCAATGAAAAATCTAGAAACAGAAAAACAGATATGTTCAAAGTAATTACAATTTTGTAAGCATTTCCTGATATTAATTAAAGAACTATTGGCACAATAAAATGCAGGATTTCATGTATTAAAAAAGACTAGAATACGATTTTAATGTCAGTAAGAATCGTAGATAGAATAGGCTATATAATGGTGGTATTGCGGTCCAGATATGCCCTTTCGGCTTATATTATATAACGTATACAGTCATGTATTTTGGTTATGGCATTTGAAATAAAATGCCAACTTTCAATCAACTTCCGTTGCTGTTGTTTTTTTGGCCTCATTTCATTCTAGAAGACATCAGTGATGGACAGCACATAAATACATATACATTTACCTGGTATAACTAATCCTGTATTTAATTCACAAGGTTTTCTGAGTATTATTGTATTGTTCATAACGGATACATTCATTTCACAATCACCATGAGATTCCAAACATACATGCATTGATATCGTAGCTATAAATTTAGCAGCATTAGACAAATTGTCGATCTTGTATCTGATACGGACAACACTGAACAAACTAAACTCTTTGACAATACCTGAAGAAATAAGATTAAATACCTGGTATACATGTTAAATTATCTCAAAATAAAGAAAAATAATGAACAACCCACATTGGTATTATTAGTTTATCGTTGAACTAATTATTTTTTCATTGAATGGGAGTTTTTTACAAACTTAAAATGTGTCAAAATCACGGAAGCAATTATCATGGCGGGACCTAAATAATGGACTAGGATTGATTCGCCCATCTACTGATGATGTGCATTATTACAAGTATATCCTGCCAAAATGATACGTAACTGCCCAGCTTAAAAAGTATCTGTTGTTATGCAGTGGTAGAATGTTAGTTCACAATTCCAGATTCTACTAACGGTCACGGCAGATTAAACCTCTCTATGAATTTTCAGCATAAATGTAAGCAGAAAACGAAATTCTATCATTATACTAACATTACCTTGGTACTTTGACAGTTTAAACTATACTAAAAAGCAATGAAGGCGTGCTTTAAATATAGTGATTGTAAATTACACAGTACAATTCACATTGAGGAAATAATTACTGCATTCAAAATAAACCTAATGAAAAGGCCGAAGCAACGAGTAATTAAAACAAAAACAAGTATTACACACCGTTCTGTTATCTCCGATGACAAATGAAAATAAATTTACAAGTTCATAAAGCTTGTAAAAATATGAAACAATAAACAATCTTACCCCAATCAAATTCAAACAGTTTAATATTGTATATAAAACGTTCAATCCTCAGTCTAAGTGTCAATTCACATGGATCAATGGTAACCTCTGTTTCAATAGTACGCGGGAGATGGGTTGAACTCATACAGCATTGTAGTCCTGAACAAGAGTCTTTCAGTTGGCATGATATATCGCCTGGTAAACTACTTAGTGATATTGGACATGACTCGTCTGAAAGTATATTACCAAGCGTTTAATAATGCATAAATATTATACTTGTAAATATGTTTATTCATCTATTTTGTTGTTGTTCTGAATATTGTTAATATTAAAAAGCTATGTTTAAAGCGACATTTAGGCCAAACGTGGCCTGGTGGGCTAACATATGAAATATCGATGTATTATTGTATATATATATATATATATATGTGTGTGTACGCACATGCCTCTATAATAAAACATTTCGTTTCATAAATTGTGTTTTCATAGGTTAATACATTTGCTTTTGAATATACAAAATATGGTATGTGATAAAAAAAGGTGTTGCACTCACCATTGGACCATCCTGTGTCTGTATCTGTTCTTATCACGCATGCTTCTCTATTCAAGTAAGATGATATACCAATAGTTTCATATAGGCGAACTATTGTTAACGCATCTAATTCCCATGCAAGCACATTGTTATCAACAACCCATGATTGTATTGAAAAATCTGTAAAAAGGAGTCAATTCATCTTTACGTTTGTTTTTAAGACCATCATTTGCACATAACGCTTCATGGCCTTCAAACATATCAGAAACTTTATATGATGGTAATCATATTTCAATAATTTTTGCAAAGTTGACAGTTATACAAAACGCGTTGCGCTAATTGATAGTGTATTGATTTATAAATACTAATATTTTAAACACATAAGTATTTTGTTTCAACAGCAGCTGAAAAAAAACTTAGTGACCCTAATTGTACAACTTAAACAACAAAAACAGGCCCGTCACAAGCAACAGCAAAGTCAAAAGGTTTTATACAGAAATGTCGAATTTTATGATCAGCGATGCAGCAAAGCAAACTAGGGGTTTGGCAGTAGTACTTGTATTACAGCGTCAATCAGTCACATTATATTTACAATTAAACTCAATCATCATTGTATTTAGCCTTGTTTTGTTGCTATCATTGTTTTAAATAGTTAACTATAGTCATGTTCATTTTGAAGATTAAAATAAAAGTTACTGCACTAAATTGAGTCTAAGTAAGGACTGTTAACATATAATCAAATAAATAACTTACCTTCAAGTTTATAACCCATGCTTTCCTCACATAATGGTTTCTTTATTCTTGTATTTTTAAAAAGTTCAACAGTATCAACACAGTCTGAGTTAGCTTCAAAACAAACTTGTAAAGTAAGGCTTACTAACAAGTTACCTTCATTTTCAAGGTTGTATATTGTATACCTGAGTAAGAAAGTATTTAACTATGGGAAGAGTACATGACAGAATCTATAACATTTACATTACTTAGCATATAATTTACAAATTCCTAAATGCATCGATGAGAATAAATTGTTTAAAACATAAATAAAACAATGTACAGCTTGCTAAACGTAAACACACAATAAATAAAACTTGTTCCAGTAACAGTAATAAGGATATTGAATCTCAAGTATAATTGTTTAGTGTTTGTACATTTAAAATACCTATACAATAAATACCTTCATTTAGTCAAGAAATCTGTCAAATATAAAATTGGTAAACACTTATAATATTCATCAACCAATATTTACACTAAATGGATTAAACAAATGAATAATGCATTTGCATGCATATTTACCTCATTCTAAATACACCATTCATGCTGAAATAATGTTCTGTTCCCCAATCAAACTCTAATAGATTGGTTTCATAGTTCATATCTTCGATTCCTATATTAAATCTTATAGCACATATGTCAATGTCCAAGTAAAAATGTATATTTTGTTGAAGTGTTGCCACCGTAACACAACAATCTATTCTGGTACACCTCTCTGCTATATTACATACAATTGTTTCTGGTAGTTCAACTTGATCAATATCAAATGGACACTCTGCAAACATAACACAACAAATTGATAGTTAATCATTAACGAGCCAAACTGCATTTATACATTGATCTCTGTTTTTTATCATTCATGTAAATTAACTGTATCTAAAATCAAGTTACATTTATTGCTAGAACAGGTTTGCAGCACGCACTCACATTATATTTCACACTATCATAGAATTACATACGCCATATCACTTAATTAGTATATATAGAAATTATTTTGAACGTTACCATTTTTCCATTGTTGAGATAATGGACTGTACAGGGCATCAGAAAGTTGGCATTGGTCACCAAGATAGGATGATATACCAAGTTCATCTCTTAATATTGATATGTATTTATCATCTAATACTTGATTCATTTCAATGTTGTTTGATGTATACCATGTTTCTAAACTAAATCCTGTTTGAATAAGATACAGGCAGAGTTAATTACTATTCATCAAAGGCAAAAGAAGATTTATGAGGAACATGAATATTGCAATATTTATTACCCAAATTAGAGTTGTGTAGATAATTACAAGTGGCAAAAGTTAAATAAAGTCTAGTTATGAACCGTTCAATGCCACTGTTTTGGAAGGTCCATTTTTACATATATTACATGTAAACATATCAATATCCTTGTCACTGTACATAAAAATGTTACAACTGCATATACAAACTACATCTGGAATAAAAATGACTAACCTCATACCATGATAACTGTATTAAAATGCTAAAGAAAATATTTATACCTGGATCGATGAAATCAAAACTCCATGTACAAGTAGTTTTTGGAAGAAAAACATTAGACAATATGTTGATGTCCTTCCCACAATCAGAATGTGTCTCAAAACAAACTTTTAAGTTGGCATTGACTAGATAGCTTTCTAGACCAGATAGATCATATACAGATGTGCTGAAATAAAGTAAAAGAAAACTAAAACTGCCATCTTTGGAGACTAAACAGTCATTGTCAATCTTGTACATTTATATTTTTATAAACGTATTATCTAAATAAACCGCATTGTTCTTCGTCCAATCATTGAACTTACGATATATGCATTAAGTAAACAAAATCACATCAAGTTTTGAATTCCAATGTTTGAATTTTTATCTTATCCTGATTTCATTCGGGAACATCTATATATATGAATTAGGGTAATCCTGGTGTGATACAACTCAAAAGAAAATTATATCCATTGACATTTCATGCCTAACAATAACATATATATTTAAAACACAATAAACATATGATGCCATATCATTAAAAATATGATAAATCTGTTATAAATTATACCTGATTCTGAATATTCCGAACAACCAAACATCAATATTTTCTCCCCATATATAGTTACTAAGTTGTTGTTTATAAATATAGTTCTCAATACTAATCAGTAAAGTTTGTGTACAAGGATTCACGTCTATATTAAAGGTTACATTTCTAGATAATGTTCCAACTTCCATGCAACAACTTATACTAGTACAAGCATCCGTGATTGTACAATGGATTCCTTGAGGTAATATTGGAGTATCTAATTCATAAGGACATTCTGAAATTGTTATATACATGTTTTCAAAACTTAATGTTTCGTATCAAGCGTATCGATTTGTGAGCCAACTATACAACTCTTAAGTAATTTTTGTGAAAACATCACTGGGTCATTGAGACCTGAAAAGTAGCTTAATTAATATTGTAAGTCACGTTCGACAGTGTGTCGCTAAATACATGGACTTTATAAAGACATTCATTCTTGGTGGTCTCAAATACGGTCACATAAGACAGTGCGTGGTCAAATTCATAGGGTCACTCAGGCAGTTTTTACTTTATATCATTTAAAATAGTATTAAGAGTGTCTCAACGATATTGATAGCATAAATGGCGCTACAGACTTTCTTGATATTAATAACTGCTTTGATTAGAAATTACATATTACTGAGGCATGGACACATTTTTTTCTGAAAGAATTTTTTTTAATTAAATGCTGACAAACTGAACTTTAATATATTTGCAAAGATAAAAGCAGAAAGACAGTATCTCTCTTCTTGTTAAAAATGTAATTGACAAAAATGTTTGTAAAAATCTATGAAATTTGTCATAAGACGTCAAAAATAATGAAAGCATTTTAGAATTTTAAAGTGACGGGAAAGCTAGAAACAAACTAATTATATAATGAATTGGTAGAATACCCGTCATAAATCCAAAGGAAATTAAAAGAGTTATATCTGGAGGCTAGTACACCGTCAAAATAGTACAAAAGAACGTAAGTTAGCACATTTAAAGCAATCTAAGAGATATGGATCAACAGCGACAGTGCATGACCGTCACGTTCAAAGACTTTCACGAAATTCATGAAATCAAATATATACTAAGAAACACAGGAAAAATATCAACCGTTAGAACATTTTAAATAATTTTGTTAAATAAGGGTGTAACATGTTTTAAATGCATAAAAAGTTATCATAATTACCTATTGTCCAAGATTGGTTATTTGATATACTACATTGATTATCTAGTAAAAAGGGAGCCAGATTAGTATCGCGTAATAATTTGTTGGACAAATAGGTTGACAGTCCAACATCTGACACCACTGATTCTTCTGATAACCATGATTGTAATGAAAACCCTGAAATATATACTAGTTATAATATTTGGGTAAATAGTAAGCAAAATGTTAAGACAGAAAATAAAATCTATCAATGGAACACTCTTTTTATCAAATTGGACGATTTATTTAGTGAATTATACCATAGGTTTAATTTAGGACAATTGTATACAAAATAGAAAGCAATAAAAACAAGGTTACGATAAAGTATATTATGCAATGCAACATGAACGAGTTCAATGCTATGGTCTGTTGATAACCATAACACAACAGTAGCACATACCTTCAATATAAAAATCTTTATCCCACTGACATTGGACCTTTGGAAGAAATGTATTTGATATTAAATGGTAAGAGTGATCACAACCAAATAATGACTCTGAACATTCATGTACGTAGACATCAATTAAGTATTTGTCCTCGTGTTGTAAATCATCGATCAGTAAACTGTAACATACATAGAAATTAGAATACTGTTAAATGAAGAACTGTTATATCATATATAAGTCTTATTCATTAGTAGAGACAGTTAGACATTACATAGAACGATGTACAATATGACATTACCAAAGAAAAAATAAACTGAAAACTCTCTAAAATAGATATTGTTAGTAGTTGATACTAATACAGAACAAAGATGTGTTCACTGAACATTACGACAGAGAGTAAATACAAATTAAATCTAATCTTGTATTAAATGTTTGTTCCAAAATTATGAATTGGTTATTGAAGTTCAGTTGGACAGACAGACATATTTACTCTTGCGCATTTTAATATAAGAACATAATTACTTACTCTAAACGAAGAATACCACCGAAGTTTAATCTTTGATAGACTCCTGAAAATAAGATAGATATGGAATTACATTAATCATTATAAGTGTAATACAATAGCGTTATCAATTAAACAGTAATCTAATGTATTGATAATTATCCTCTAAAAAGTCATTCATGATAAAATGACGTACGATTAAAGCAATCAGTGTGATATAAGGATTAGTTATCGTATGTCTACTACTATTTTTGTCTACTGCATGTATTCATATGCATGTTTAAAACCATAGACATAAAAGTATATATTATTTAATTACTTAAGAAGTCAGGTTCTGTATATTTCTAAAAATGCGACTGAACAAGGCACATTTGACAAAAAAACTTTATTACATTTACAATTTTAACTCACCAAACGGATAATCCAAAGTAGACATGTCCATGCAATAGTTCTCAATACAAGCTTTGAAACGGTAAGTACATGGATTGATACTGATTTCAAAGCTAATGGAGGTTGCAATGTTCGAATCTTGAAGGCAACATTCAATACTAGAGCAGTTTATTGAGAGTTTACACTGCATGTTTTCAGGAATACTATAATCTGTCGTAGCAATGCCACATTCTGAAAATTTTATGTAATATTACTCCAATCGTCCGTAGCAAACTAGCATCAGTTCATATACAATGGCCACGTGAAATTATGTCGCAGCAGACGAAATATTTGAATCATAAAAATACCAAACATTAACGAGCTAATGAAATTGATATACACATGAGTTTATCTTTTGTGTATGTTTGAAAAATATATTTAATGGGAGTTTGATGGGAATACATTGGCTACGTGAAATTATGTCGCAGCAGACAAAATATTTGAATCATTAAAATATTATACATTAACGAGCTAGTGAAATTAATACACACGTGAGTTTTACTTTTGAGTTTGTTTGAAAAAACTTATTTAATTGGAATTTTGAAAATGTGTCCAAAATGCGTTTTGGGCTATTTACTTATAAATATCACTTTTGGTCAAATGAACAAATGATCTGAAGTAATATACTAATCAACCAACGCACAATTAAGTCAGTACATGCCGTTTCATTATCTAAAGATTAAATAAAAAATATGATCTAGAACAATTTCCATCATACCATTATTTAGTTGCCCACCATTAGTAATTGTACATCTAGAGGATTTCATAAACCATGATAAACCTAGTTCATCTAATAATATATCAATATATGGTTGTACGAGTATACTGTCTGTTGATAAACCTGTGTTATATTTCCATTCTAACAGTGAGAAGTCTGTTGAAAACCAAAAATAAATAATCATAACACATTCACTTTTAATAAGGTTATGAAGTTCATTTTTATCAAAATTATTACCATTCAAATAAGTCAAACTTAAAAAGCCAAATTAAGTACATTGACATGTAGTCACATATCTATATTAAATTCGGGGATGACACAAATTGAAAAGGTCATATTCCTACGTTTTGATAAATATAAAATTCAAGGATGACACAAATTAGAAGGTCATATTCCTAATTTTTGATAAATATAAAATTCGAGGATGACACAAATTGAAAGGTCATATTCCTAAGTTTTATATAACTTATGTCTTAATAACAATAGCTTAAATCGTACATTCTTAAAACCCTGATTAATTACACAATACAGAAAATAATGGTGCAAGTTAAATGTTATGTCATTGCAACATGTGTTTAAATTAAACAACCTACCTTTGATAGCAAACTGGTCAATCATCTCGTATTCACAAAGAGGTTTAGGAAGAATCATCTTATCAAATATGTTACTATTTATGAAACAGTCAGATCCATGTTCTAAACATACTTGAACATTCAAACTTATAGCATATTTGTTGGTTCCATCAAATTCATTCAGAGAGTAGCTGAAAATTAATTTATTCTAAAGACTAGCATTACTTCACAACTATAATGTAAATCGGTATCGCAGCGATAATTTCATTGTTAAAAAACTTAATTTTTTCAAAGAATGTTAGTATTAATTATTTACGAGTCTCCTTTTGATCATTTAACAAAAAAATGTATTGAACATACTAAAAAAGAAATATACAGAATAATCATCATGCACCAAGACTTGACAACTCAATGTTCAAGACTACCATTTCTTAAACATCAGCTGTTTCCAGATCCTTCAATCCAAAGAATACCAAAATATGGTTAATCCATGAATAGATCTAATAAATTGTTTTACAATAAACATAAGTTTAGATCAGATCAGTCTTACCTTATTTGAACTATTCCGTTGATATTAAATTGGTTATCTCCAATAAAACTAATTTCATCAAAAGGTTGCTCATATTTAAATGTGTCAAATTCAAATGTTAGCATTTTATTGCAGAAATCAACATCAACACTTAATTTATATGAATGTCCTAGAGGCTGAACAGATACACAGCATTCAACCGTTGAACAAGAAGTCATTTTACAAGTCACTTCATCTTGTGTATTAAAAGGATACCCTGTGTTACAAGCTGAAATTAAACCATAATCGTTTTCATGGTAATGGAAAAACGAAAATATATTGCAAATGTAGTTTAAAACTAATGTTTTCCAACTAAACAGAAAGTCACCATTCAATGATTATCGTAAATTGTAATACTAAATGGCTTTATAACATCGTTGTAGTTAATTATTTCTATAAGTTTATACTTGTTAATTTTAAAACCCTGCGACAACTTATTTCATCAGGATATTTAAGGCGGCAGACTCATCTAACCTGGTTCCGAGACACTTTCTAACAGTACTGGTTTACCTTTTCCTGGAGAATGATTAATTTCTTCTTCTACGGTGAACATCAAATTGATATGAAATGTTTCAAAATGCATTGACCATGAATCTGTTACTTTGAAATACAGCACTTAATCTTTTTAGGAATAGTTAGTTAAAGAACATATCACAAATCTAATGCCATTTACCTGTTTCACTATCTCCAAGGATACAAGAATGATCGTTTGTATACAATGCTATACCAAGATGTTGTCTAAGTCTTGAGGTAGCCAGTGAATTCATATCATCTATAGAACTTATGTCGTGTTCATTAAGCCAAGATGACAGAGAAAATTCTGTACGTAAAAATAGAACAAATAATTATTTATAATTAAACATGATATTAATAGTATCATGTCATGTGAATTTATAACACATTGTGGCAATAGCCATCGACGAAAAGCTGTTAACGGAAGTGATACTTAGAATTTAGAATCTTGTTAACAATAGAAATATATTGACCTTATAGCAGCAAAAGTGTAAGTTTAGATATAAGATTTAGAAATAATTGAATACAAAAAAGTAAAACATTTACAAAAGTTAAAAAAATCAGACCTGATATGGTATTGAAGGAACTACATATTTGTTGAGGCAGTTTGATATATTCCAAAACTGATTGTTCCATTTCACAAATACCATTTGTCTCAAAGCATACACTTAACTCAACACTTAGTACAAATTCTTTGTCAGATACCAAATTAAATAATTGGAAACTGTAAAAAAAATACAAGCATTTCAATGTTTAATGAAGTATAGCATCACTTGACCCTAAGTTACACATATTTGGGATAAATCTATATTCATAAAACAAACTAATGTTCAATTATGTGAACATAGGTTCTAACCAAGACGTCGCAATAGCTGAACAAAGGACGCCTTAACGTTAAATTAAACCATAGCATGAGGCTAATCGTGCGAGTATTC
Organism: Mactra quadrangularis; assembly: GCA_025267735.1. NCBI lineage: Eukaryota > Metazoa > Mollusca > Bivalvia > Venerida > Mactridae > Mactra > Mactra quadrangularis. The sequence continues at coordinate 21,541,141 of CM046294.1, read as the reverse complement.
TAGCTATTGGCTCAAATGCTTTTGAAAACAATACATGTTTGCCATATTTCGACAATTGACTACTAAAAGTAAATACAACAATGATACTGCATGTTCTTTTGATTATATTTACAAATTTAAGAACATAACTATCCAGTTTTACCTTTCAAAGCGGCAAGTTGTTGCGAGGTTTAATATTTGTGAATTCAAGTCAAAAAAGACTTCCATGCCTGTTATTGTATAAAATATTAAATCTAAATAACTTACTTTACTTTGAATATATCATGCAAAGTGAACTGCTCCATCATACCATAATCGTAGTTAACTAAACTAATATTATGAATAAAACGTTCAATTCCAACTGTTAAAGTAGCTCCACAAATGTCAGTTGAAATAAAGGCATGAATATTTCTGTTAAGTTGTTCGTTATGTATACAGCATTGTAGCGTAGAACAATCCGAGTTGTGATGACAAGACATTGAATCAAATACCCCCGTACGGGATGGTAGAGCATTACATTCTACAAAAATTAAACATATATCATGACTAGCTATGTGTATACAATTATTAATTTGTTTAAAACCAAGTATGGATTTTATCAGACAGCAATTATTAAAACTATCAAAAACCATCAGTATTCTTTATAGAATAGCTTAAATATATTTCAAATAAATGAGTTAGTTTGTTCCATATGTTGTATAAACAAGATAAAATACCAAAACTTTTTATTTTTATCGTCAGCTGTTACAACATGCTGATTTTACGTCATGAATTATCACAATGTATTTCGTTAGCAGTTTTTACTTATGTCAAATGTAACATATAATGCATTATGAAAACCATTTTCTGTAAAGCTTCCAAAAGCTTAAATGCGTACATGTAAAATGAACTCAGAAATACAATTTATTTTGAAGGAAAAAGTGTATTCTTTATCAAAGATCAAATTCAAATTGGCATCAATAACACAAAACAGTTACCACTGTTCAATCCATGCTTCACGTATGGTATTTGATCATATAAACATGGCGTGTCCATCAGATATGCTCCAATGCCCATATTGTCATACAATAAAGGAAGAAACTTGGATGGAATGTCTGATGTCAGATCCAATGCCAATGAAGATCGCCAAGTTTCCAGTGAAAATCCTGAATCAGAAACAAATGAAAGATAATAAAAATCAATGTCAAGTACAATGGCAGTTGTTCAACTTGTATTTAAACAATGTTTCGGCTGGATACAGTCATAACCGTATCTTTTTAATAATGATGAGATCGATTGGTTCGAAAACCTGATGGAACACACTTGAGCATACAAGCGTAAAGTAAAGGAAAAAAGTTAAACGCCTTAACACTAAACATACAACGGCAGTATCGAATTTAGTAAAAGCTATTTGGCATGTGTATAGATAAACATACACTTCAAAATGAACAATCACATCATTTTAAGAACAAAATACAACGTACTTCATATTTCAATCGACTAACTATCATAGAACAATCCAAATCATCATTAGGTAGATTTAAAAAGTAATTTCACACAAGTTTCATTTTAGAATAATTTAACTAAAATAACATACAATAATTAATATATCAGTATATATTTATAATTTAAAATTAAAAGCTCACATTATTCATGTTAATATACATACCATTTGGAATGGATGCTTCTCCCCATTGACAAAATTGTTTATGCAAAAATGTATTATCGAAAATTGAGATCTGCTGTGCACATGCTTTGTCATATTCTTCACATATGCTTATTTTTAAGTCGGTGACATATTTTCTTTCTAGGGGTAAGTCTTCAATGCGGAACCTTTAACGATACACAGAGTAAAAACTTTGACTATTTTAGCATTGGATAGTAAATAGAAATAAGACATGCGATCCACTTGTATTTTATCACTGACAATTTTTGTTTTGAGTTGTAAAGTTTGTTGTACTTCCCGTACATCTTGGAAAAAACTATACGGTAAGAACTCAATTAAAGGCTATTATCGGGCAATAAGTTTTTTTCAGGAGGCTGAATAAATAAGTATGCAGCAATCTCATATAGCGTCCAGGATGGCCGTTAAAATTTGTTTCTAAAACATTGTTTCTTCAAATCAAATAGTGAACAAAAAACCAAATGTGTCAAAGTGATGTGCACGTTTTGTATCATTGTGGCCAAACCATACTTTTTTAGCTTCGCAAAATTATAAAAATATGTATCTCATTCAATAAAAATCGGGTTTAATATCATAAAACATTACCTTAATCTTACTACTCCAAGTAACCAAAACTCTTTGAATGTCCCATATTCATAGTCCAAGAAGTAAACAGTTGTTTTGTACCGTTCTATCTGTAAAATCATTTTCTGATCACATGTGTCAATATCTACGGTCACATTAAATGTCATACCAACATTATCCCAAGGCACACAACATGATATCTTAGTACAAGTCTCAGACATAACACAATATATACCATCATCCAGTGGTAAGAGAGTGTTATACTGGCATTCTGTGAAATAAAAATTCATTAATTGAATAATGTGTATAATTTATGTAGGATGTGAGCTATACGTATTGTATATACACTATTACATTTTTAATGATAACACATCATAATAACTCAATGGCTTGGAAGTATTTCATTCTTACTTTATCTACATACATTTATTACACAAGAAACTTGGAGTCACTGATCAAGCAGGTCACTTTTTTCATTTCAAAATTTAACAACTATAACTACTTTTCTCTCTTACTCAGATGTCTTAATAAACAGACAAGCCGAATATATATTCTAACATTTCATAATTGGTATTTAAGACGATGAATATAGTGATAAAAGAACAAATGTTTACCATTTAACCAGCCGTTTGTTGTGGAAATGGTTCCATCATGTACCTGACATCTTTCATTTAATAAATAGCTGTCAAGTCCAAGTACTGATATAAGCTCATTTTTGTCAAAAGCAGCATGCTCTTGTATCCACTTTGATAATGAAAAATCTAAAAAGCAATGAAATTTCATTAGACTACATTGAATTAATGGAATTCACATCCAATAGAAAAATAAGAAATAACATAGTTACTAGTCTATTTGTTGTCTATTTGGAGGTAATTGCAAAATAAAATGCAAATATATGCCTGTATTATTGATACTTCACACAATTTATGCAAAAAGGAACCATCTTATATGAGATTAAGAACAATATATAGTACCTGTTTTGCTATAAGGGGAGGAATTGTTAATGTTAGGTATCTTAATTATGAAAGTGTATGTGGTTAAAGTCAGTTTTATTTGGTTGAAAGTGTGTTTATTTTTATGTATCGCAATTCTTAAATACACTACAACAACACATATACGAACGCTACTAAAAAGCATTTACTATTTAAACAACTTACCTGGTAGAAGGAAGTCGGTAGTAAAATCACAAGCTAGTTTAGGTAGTATAGCATTATTGAAAACATTAACAGACATTACACACTCATCTGGATTCCAACATACACTTAGGTTTAAGTTTATCATGTACTGAAACCTACTGTCTATGTCAAACACTTGTAGTCTGCAATACATAATTTGTAGTTAGTTAACAAGTAAATATTCACATAATTGCAATGCAAAAAATTCATAGCTGTAACACCCGTTGAAAGAGTGAAAAAGCAAAGAGTGACAACAGTACACACTGTCTGCACTATTTAGTTATGCATAGCAGTGCAATATTACATAATCATAATTAATAAATTCGCCAAAGTATCAAACTCAAAAGGTGCTCAACAAACACCTCCCCAAAATAGAATCATGTTCTTTTTACGGTAACCAAACCAAATTGAAATGTAAGAGTGATCAATATAAGCACGTGCACACATATCTCAAACGCATGGTTTTGTTTGACATGCAATAACGAATCATTAATAAAGTAAGCATTATACGATATATCGTAAAGATAAATTTAGAACACATGCAGTTTACTTACTCAAGGCGTAAAGCACCGAGCCATATAATTTCCTTTGTCCCAAAATTGTAGTTAAGTAGATATACATCGTAATCAAACGTTTCAATTCCAAGTGACATTTTGTATATACAAGGATCAATGTCCACATAAAAATATATATTTCTTCCAATAAAGTTGTCTCTTAAACAACATTCTACTGATGTACATTTGTCAGTTATCACACAAGATAAATCAGTTGGTAACAATGTAGTAATATTTACTGATAAAGGACATGCATCTGAAAAAGAAACATTTGAATTAGTTGGAATGATGAAATGGTGTTATGAGAACACGTAGAAATTTCAACTCCGCCAAACAATAAGTTTATTATAAATTGATTTAAATATATTCAGTTCAGTCCTTATTCTGTATGTTTAGAATGTTAAAATATGAAGTGTCAATATAAATATATAAAGTGTAAATATCAGTAGTAAAACTGAAATGAGGTGTCGATGAAATACTCTTAAGTAACACCATTAACAAAATTATAAAAAAACCCGGACTGTACGTACACATTTTTTCATTCAATCGGAATCAGTATAGCATAACATCCCACCCTATTTATTGTCATTATTTTTTGTAACTTTTAATAAGAGATGACTTGACGTAACACGGGCAATATACATAACTGAAGGCTTAACAAACGATTATCAATTAGTGATTCCAGTCTAAAAAACCACTGCAAATGAACACAAGTTCTATTTACCTGTTGTCAAACCAGAAGACGACCATGGAGGACTTCCAAAGCTACATTGTTGTGATTGTAAATATCTAGTCATACCCATTTGATCTAACATAACTGAGGACATGTATGACTCTAAATTGTCATCTACAGTTATTCCAAATAGGTCGATCATATTAGAAAATGAGAAATCTGAAACAAAACAGACACATTCAAACATTCACCAGGAAAACAATTAAATGTTATTATGAATAACGATTTTATAACAAAAAAGCAAGTGTAATTCCACAAGTTTGAAGAGTATAGCACATGTATAAAATGAAAATTAAAACACATGTTTACTGCAGGTGTTATAATCCGTATCCAAATGCTAGTAAAATACAATGAATACTAACCACAAACGCCAAGCATCATTGCCTACTTAAAAATATTATCCATATGAAATTTGGTAATAATAACAGTAAATAAAAGTAGTTTCACTTATTTCTATCTGTAAGTTTCTACAAAAATATAAATCGCATTAAGATACATTGTTGAATTTTCTATAATATTTATAAACAATCCATTTTTTGCATTAAAATATTAACAGCCACACACTAAGCTTTCTTTTGAATAAACATTTAATAGTGATATAAACTAATGACCTAAGTTTTGCAAAGCAAATTGTAGCATACAAGTAGGAACAAAAATCGTCTCATAAAATATGAAATAGTTGTTAAAATATTTGCAGGTATTTATTGATAAAATAGGTATGTAATATTAAATGAAATGTATCTTTAAAATATAAAAAGATACGTCACCAGGATTGATCTGTTTCATCAGTCCTGAACAGATTCTTTTATGTATCTTGGCATTGTCCAGAAGAATAAATGTTGTACATTTACTTTCATCTAAACATATTTCTACTGATATGTTCAACAAATATACATTATCAATGCTTAGATCAGTTACAGAATACCTGAAACAGTACACCAAACATATTTATGATAATAATGTATATATATTATAATAATGATGTAAGAAATAACTAATATACACTGTACATCTGAAAATCTGTGTATACCGCATGCCACACATGCATTTCAGCAATAATATAATGTCTGGTTATGAATGAACAGAGCAATCATAGAATATGCAAACCAATTATACTCGGTAATAATTAACATTTTAACTGTTGTTTAAATCGCTACGATGAGCAAAATTTCTTAGCGAATGTTTAGTTGAAATTGGCATTTATTTTGCGTCAATTTACTGGTTTTTATAAACTTTCAACATTCTAGAGTTTAAGAAAAAACATGTACCTGAACGTTATGGCACCCTGAATTGAAATTGAATATGTCTGATCATAATCCAAATTGTGTAATGCTGATTCAGTCTTGAAGTCATCAAATTCAAGTACCAATAAGTTTTGACAAGAATTGAAGACTATAGCAACTGAGAATTTGTAATTAAGTTCACTCCATAAAGTACAGCATTCAAAACGAGTGCATGATTCATCCCAAAAGCAATGGGCATTTGCTAATTCAATTGCATTTGTTACACATTCTGAAAATAAAGAACAGGCATGGCGAAATATTTCTTTATATAATACTTGTGTACTTTTTAAACAAGACAATTTTCAGAATAAAATTAAACAATGCGGTTCAAATATGCATGGAGAAATTGTCTTATAAGCAAATGAATAAGCATATCAAAATGTATCACTGTAAATCAGAGCGATACAAATCGTATTTTTGTTGAATTTAACTGTCAACTTTCAAGTAGAGTTCCATTCTATGCAGTTATGATCGTATACAGTTAATTTAAACAAACAAAAATACTTTTGACTTATTTAAGTACATAGTTAAAATCATTAAGCAACTTATAAATATCAGCCAGTTTATTAAACAATATTAATGGCAAAATAAGTAAACCATACATTCGGTATATAAAACATTTTATCTCACCTGTTTGTTTTATAATGTTATTATTCACTTCACATTGTTTGTCTTTCAAAAACGAACCAATCTTCAAGTGTTGTAAGGTTATTTCTTTCTCAATAAGGGTCATACTTTCGGCAGATAACTGTCTAAATTGTATCCAATTAAGAGCGTCTGAAATAAGTAAAACTAGTAATGCTGATGGTATTGGACATATTTAATTAAGTCATTAACATATTGCATGGAATTTAGTATATTACTCAGTATATTTAAGCATTTTAGTCTATGCAGTACATTTTTGATATATCTATTACAGGAAAGTCCATGTAAACGTATTGGTCATATAATGTTTCAAAGCAAATCGAATCAGATTTTGTTTGAAATATTGTGAACATATTCACATTAGTTTTAAGCGTTAACATAAACAACATGCTGTATTGTTCACTGAGATTATGTATTGTATATAGCAAGAAAATGTTTATAATACAATACCTTTCGTTATTTCCAAATGATCTTCACATGTTGACTTTTTCAATATCTCATTTTGAAGAAGATCAAAATGTTTAAAGTTGTTACCTTTTTCATCCAATTTTACTTCAATACTCACAGATACAATGAATTCATTTTCATATTCCAAATTAAATATGGTATACCTACAAAATACAATTATGATTTTAAAGGGGGGGGGTTTAATCGTTTATTTTTTAGTCTAATATAAATTACAAACATCGTAATAGTCAATACAGCTCAGACAAAAATGAGAGAATACAATTACGGTTTTAGAGGGGAAAGTAATCGTTTTATTTTTTAGTCTAATATAAATTACAAGAAATCGTTATAGCTCAGACCAAATTGAGAGAATAAATATATTAAGAAACCATTAAGTATGGTGTTTTTTGTTACTTTTAATTTATTTAAGCTAAACATTTTAATTATAAATCATTGTATGAAATGTAGAAATACAATCTTACACAATAGTTACAAATCCAGACAATGACATCGTTTGCTCTGTTCCCCATTTGTAATTGATTAATTCTACAGTTCGACTGAAGCCTTCTATGTTCACCACCAATTCAAAGTCACAAGGTCTGATATCCAAATTTATAAAAAAGGATTTTCCAATCTCAGAGATATCTAAGCAACACGAAAGATTTGTACAGGTGTTGACAAATCCACATTTGAGTTCGTCTGTCTCTAATATATTAATACTAGCACAATCTGTAAAATATAAGTTAAAACCCGTAGATTAAATAAAAAACAAGAAATGTAATGTGGAAACCACATTAAAGCCTGACTTTCACAAAGAGCTGATCATAAATTATAAAAACTTTTTCGCAAAAATTACAAAGGAAAATAATCCATAAAAAGCCAGGTAGAGGTGTGGTTACTTTTTTTATTCTTTTCATCCTTTGATTTATTTATTTTTATTGGGTTTACGCCGGGTAAACACAATTTTGGTCATTTTACGGCGTCCAGCGCACATAACCTAGCTTTCCTGGACCCTTGTCTATAACCAGTACTCACCTACAGTTCTACAAGTCTGGAAACTTGTCAATATATCTTATCAAAGGAGGAAAACTGACAATATTGTCAAAGTTTCATGGAAGGGTATAACCTCCCTGGGTGGGATTCGAACCCGTACCCCATTTGAAACACGAGATTCCAAATCACGGCGCGCTACAAACTGCGCTACCGACCAGGGTTTTTCTGTTTTCACACGATTGTTATCATTGCATGAAGTTTCATAAAGATCTGACAATAAATGGCAGAAATATATGTTAAAGAAAACTTAAATGCGATTGTTTACACAGGACCGCACGCCCGCAAGCCCTCCCGGCTGAAATGACATACTGCAATTTATTCATTGAAAATAACACGCATTTCTTTTTCTTTTTTAATGAAATTTGTGGCTACAGTTTGAAGCATCAAACTTAAATATGGCATAACATAGTCAACATATAAATTATATATCCTAGTGTCATTCATAACAAATTGATTAGTTTGTTAAATTACAAACAGCAATACTGATAGTTAATGTTGATAGAACAATCCTTCTAAACAGTTCATGTATGTTTATCATATCGATGCAATGGTATCTAGATTCAATCATCAAAATTATGATCAGCATAATAAATATCAAGACAAACACAAAGAGATCTTACCTGTATTTTCACTGGGATTCAAAATTGGACAAACCGACAGAAAATACTTTGAAATACTAAGATCATCTAACAGTTTATCTGATGCAAATTCTTGCAATGAATCTGTCAAAATGTTGTTTTCCTCTTTCCAAGCTTGGAGATCAAAATCTAAATAAGTTTTAAAAATCATTTAATTACGCTTAGTATATAGTTCATATAATATAATTATTTCTTATTACCTGGTGAAGAAAAAAATATACACTTCATAATAAGTATTAAACGTAAGTTTACTGTATTTGTAAAAATCTGTGCTTTTTATGCTCACTAATATAGTTTTACATATGGTTAAAGCAGAATAAAGCCGCTGTTAATATATCAATAGCCAACTTCAATTACTGTGTAAACACACATTGTATGTATGTCGACATATGTTAGTTGTATTTGTAAATAAAGTATCGAAATATCAGTTGTGTTATCTTACAAACCTTCAATTTTAAATCCTGAAGCCCAATCACATGACGGTAGTCCTAAATTAGCCTTATACAGCAGTGTATCACCAAACAAACAATATGTGCTGTCTAAACACACTTTCATATCGAGAGTTGTAAGCATAGTATTTCTGGATTTTAGATAATCTATCTGAATCCTGGAATTAAAATTTGAAGCTTAATAAGGTACATATACTTAAATGTGATATGTTCTATGTTCATATTCATTCTTGTATCGAGTGTTAATGTTTTAGAATTACGTATCCGAGAAAAAATATAAACGTATCAGCCAGCTGACAATAATATATGTACAGGATATCGCGAATAAAATATATTAATAAATACAAAAATTAAGTGAAAATAATAATCTTAAAAAACTTATTTTTCTTATCGAACTAGACCATAAAAGCAAACCTCATTTCTATAACTCCAAAGAAGTTAATATTTTCAGAAATCCCAAACTGCTCATCTACAGTAATTGTTTCTGAGAACTTATCAATTTCTAACATGGCAGATAAATCACATGTGTCTATAGTAAGAGACGCTGCTATACTTCGTTTCAATTCATCAATATAAACACAACATCTAATATTGTCACACTCAGAATTGATATAGCAAGACAACATTTCTGGAAGACTTTCCACTGACGAGATATGAGGACAAGCTGAAATATAAAATAAAACATTTAGGACGTAGTCTAATGGCTGGGCTGATAATAATTAAATACCCGAATTCACGTTGGTTTGATTACAAAAAAAATCCATCATGTCGTATCTATGAGAAACTAGCTTTATACTACTAGCTCAGTACTAGAACTCGGAAACAGAACATGATAGTGACTAAATCGATCTACGTACATAGAATATTTTTTTAATTGACAACAACGCATCTACCAAGTAAGTTTCCCTTCAAAAAATCAATACTGTAATCTCACATTTATTTCCATTATCGTACCATATATGGAATGTTAATCAGTCGAAGCTTGCATGCATTGCTTATATCCAGTTACATCTATTTAGATATGACATTTTAATTTCAATCATTTGGTTTTTTTCCAAATGGTTGCGATTTTGAAAATAATTTGTACGTAATCACATTAACATAGCCAAATTGTTTTCTTACCTGACGTGAATAATCCATGGACAAATGTATCCGTTCCAAAATAGCATTGTTCCTCTTTAGAGTTCATGAAATTGCTGATACCGATTTTGTTTTCAAACACTGAAGCCAAATCTAATTGTCCGATTTCAGAATATCCATTTTTAAGAGAGTAGACAAAATCATCAAAACTGAATCCTGCAATACACAAACATTTTTATATGACATTTAGCACTGTTGAAACTCTTGCACTCTTCATTGCAATGGCAACTCGGGTATTCTCAAACACGATAGCTAGTATCATGCGTAATCCTTAGGTAAATTTGGCATAATTAGATTTAGATTAAATACAAATCTGTATTTGATCAGAAGGTCCTAACCAAGTCTAATGGAAAACAGAAAGTTACTGATAACTTGTTATTAATTTAGCCATTATAAAATTTTATAAGATATATTGTTTGACATAAAAATGATTACTTACTTAACTTAATGTTAATGACATTACAAAAAAAGAATTTCAAGACTTCTAGATTTTTTAATAAACATAATACAAAAAACGAACCTGACGAGAATCCATTGTACGTACATCCTGGATATACTAGCCTAAAATCATTGAATACTTCCAATGTTGATTCGCATGTTGTGACACCGTAACATATGTCAACATTGAGATTTAAAGAGAAGGCATGTTGTCCAACTAGATGATACAACTGATATCTGCCAATAAAAATCATCGTCGTAGATAAGAGCATTTCATGAAGTAAACAATAAGTTTATAGATAGTATTATACCTGTAGTTTGTTAAGCACTGTCTATATGTCATTGTAACATGACACGAATTCATTGTTTTGTCAATTACATTATCATTATAGGACATCTATTAGACAACTACAGGTGAGTATATACTGAGTGACAAATGCAAAAATATACCTTTATCAATACATCTCTAAATATAAGAATGTCCATCAGCTTTAAATGTAATCCGGAATAATTGTTATCAACAAGCTAATTACAAATTAAATATTCATACCTTATTTTGATGAGTCCAAAAAAGTCAAAGATATATTCATTGTTGAATCCGAAGTCAGTTAGTGATATTGTTTCCACAAGTTTCTCTATCCCAATTGAGAAAATTGATTTGCAAGTATCAACTACAAGCGTCATTTCAAATGATTTTGACAATCTCCCAACATCCAGTAAACAGTTGACTGTTCTGCAGTCCTCATTATAACGACATGATATACCAAATGGCAATGCCAGTTCATTGTTACCAAAAGGACATTCTGTGCAAATAAAATTAAACAGGTGTATAAATGTAGCACAGTTTATATGACTCGTGTTCGTTTGATTGAGAGAAAAACGCTTTTCTAATGCTTAATTACGTCCCTACCAATCAAGTAGAATAAAGTTTTTTTGCACTTTGTGTGGGTTTTGTGTTGCGTTAAAACCATAGTTGACTTTTAAAATTCGTTTCTTTTTTATAATTCAGATGTATCTTTACTTCAATGAGCATGGTATATGTATTGTGAAAGTAACGTGAAAATACAAAGGTAAAATGTTTTATTAAAAGTGAAAACAACATACGTATAAAATAACTTATAATTCGTACCATTTACAAATCCAGGAGTGAAATTACGATATCTTTCATTTTGGAGAAAGTTTGAAATACCAAGTTCATCTAATAACTTATCAACTAAAAGTGAAGGTAACACTGTAATAATAGCTTCATTACTAGCAGCAAGCCAATTATCCAGATCAAAATCTACAAAATAAAACAAGAATTTCAAATAATTATGTTGTCTATACACATACATGGCTCTGATGTTTTGGACATATTAACCACAATTTTCAGACGCATTCTGTCTTTATGTGTGCTTTAATGAAAGTGTACAAAATGCAATTAAAATACAATTTGATTATTCAAATAAAGCAACGTTCAATCAAAATTTGTATTAACAGCTTAAGGTTGATAAGTTACACTATGAGGTGTTGGCATAAATTTCATTCATTTTTGTTCATAATTTTCCCCGTTTATTTCAATCCGATTAATAACACCACTGATTACCCCTACATGAATCTCGCAGGTACATACAAAATCTTTTGCAAATTGATCTAAATACATATGTTGCTAAAATAACGTTGCGGAACCCTTATGAACACCAACAACCGGACAACTGCTCTATTTACACGTCAAGTACGTTCAACATATTATAAAGAAATCAATTATAACCTGGAATTGAAAATCCCCGTAATGATGAAAAGTCTGGTTTGGGAATCCTGTAGTTCAACATCAATGGCAGTTGTATAATACAATCATCATTAGATGAAAGGCAAATGTCAATCACAACATCAGCAAGAATAGTCCTCTCCGAAAGCAGGTCAAACAATCGATACCTATAAAAATATATCAGACATGTTTCCAACATCTTACAAAACTTATTGATGCCATTACAACATATAATTTTCTTACAGTTCAATCGGCTTATTCAACATAACATTTGTTTTCTAAATACTGTATACAAATAAATCGCGTGTATTTGGTCTACATAAAATACCTTTGTATGCACACAAATAATTATACAGCTAACATTAACTGAAAACAGATTGATATCAATTAAATTTTATAACTTTAAAATGTCGAAAGTAAAATGCCATAATGTCTAGAATATTAACACAATAGGGACGTTCACATGCTCAGAACTTGACTGTTATAAAGAGGAAGTGACACACAAACCAGATTAGCGCCGAAAAAGTGCAAAATTGCTGGACAAAGAAAGATTTTCAGGAGCATTGCCTGATGACTGTTTGGTTCTTAGTGCGACCTTCGCAATGATAGAAACATGGACCGTAGCTTAACGGGATAAGTCTATGTGTGCATACATTTCTCTATACTGACCAGCATTGTCTGGCCGTGTATAATTTTCCAACAAAAATATCAGGATGACACCGATTTTAGAGCAAAACTATTGTTTTTGAAGTGAGTCAGGTATAGGATTGTAGTGGTTTGAACAGATATCGAACACAACTTTTCGGTACAAGGTTAAATACTGGGAACACTCCTTTTCGTTTGATATATATAAGATTATTTTGATTACTTCAATTTGGCAACTCCTTGTGTTTGAAACAGGTTCCACTCTCCGAACTGTGAAGTGTCCATTACGAAGGAAGACATAAACTTTTCAATCCTTAATGCCACAAGATTGATAGACGTGTCCACAATGAATTCAAATGAAAATTTTCTCTTCAAAACATCAACTTCAAGGCAACATACTAAACCATTACATCCATTTGTTGGAAGACATTGTATAAAATCTGGTAGATAAGATGGGTTTATCAACTGATCAGAACATTCTGTTGGAAAAAATGTTATAATAATACAATAAATAAGTCAGACTACTCAAATATCATATAAGAATATAAGTCATTATAACTTAATCAGAATATATAACTCCAATTCATTCATAAAATAACTGAATATATAAATTAAAACGATATAGTTTTTTAAAATTTTCAAACAGTTTTTTGACCGAATCTAGTTTTACATTGAAACTTGGTATAAAAATGAGTTATACCTGGTGTGTTATCTTGTAAGTTGATTTCACATTGCTGGTCTAATAAATATTGATCTATACCATACATGGTCATCAAACTTGATATTATATTATCAGTCATTGAGTTTAAATCAACATCTAATGTTTCAAGCCATTCATGAATTGAAAATTCTGAAAATTAAAGGTACACATACTCGTATAATGTATTTCATTAGAATTTTCCCTATTTTTAACGGTTCTGTGATCAATATTGAGATTTATATTAAGAAACGATAAGTGATCACTCTTATTACAAATTATTTGAAATTACAAGTGAATAGTTGGTTGGCTATTTAAACAGAAAATGAAGAGAACACAAAATAGTATTAACAAATGTATATAATTTGGTACATTATAAGCATAGCTGAATTACTTGACTTTCACTTTGGAATTCTCATGTTAAATAACAAATTGAAAACGAATGTTACACCATAATTAGGCACGAGTTGTAAATAAGTTTTGATCGCGTTCATGACTTAGCGTAGAGCACATAATTTCGATTTTGATTTCGATTTCCGGTAATAACCATCAATGAAAATTTGATATTTAGTATCGATCATTTGCCCTAGATAGAGAAGTTGGCTGATCCTCGTGAAAAGATAAAGCGAGAATTGTAAAAATCTAAGAAAGCTAATAACTTAAATCGATTCCGCACATAACCTGTCTAAAGTGTTGATAAATGATATAAACTCCTATATGAAAAAGTAAACTAGTTTCAGTAAGTCCTGCTTACCTGGTTGTATCATTCCTGTACCAAGAGTACAAAACACATTAGGTAGAAACTGGTCCGAAAGTAAGTCAACATTATAAATACAACTTCCATCTGATTCAAAACATATCTCGGCTGTAACACTTACAATGAAACCATCGGTTGCTTCTTTTATTTTAAAACTGTAATTTGCAATAAAAATGAAGAATAAATGGACAATGTTTTCCTAAGCTCCTGGCTTAACGTATCATTTTGTTCCCTAATTAAAGCTGTTAAACGCTCATATTGTATAGTATTATTTTTGCCAATTTGTTAAAAATGTGTGTTTCAAGTTCAGCTGTGAAGGCGACAACAACTATATTTACAAATATTATTAAACTGAAGTTATAATTTATGTAGATAAATATAAGTATACTTACTTCAGCCTGAAAGCTCCAAGTAGATAAAATTTGATGTCCTTGTCTGAAAAATTACATATTTTTAATGTTACTGTATTGACAAAATATTTCACATTCAGTTTTATTAGCAATGTAACCATCCGGCTAGCTCAGTTGGTTGCACGCAAGTTTACTGATCGAGGGGTCGTGGGTTCGATTCCTAGGTGGGGCATACTTTCTCGGAGCTTGGTTATGAAATTATTTCTACGGCCATTCTCCCTCCTACCAATGATTTTTAATTATGTAGGACAGTTGTCAGCCACTGACGAAAGTATGCACTAAGTTATTGGTTAACAGCTAAATTCAGAGATTTAGCCGTTCCAGGAGGAGTGAGTAGGTTGACTGACCGCCGTTATATGATCTATACAATGTATTGCTACGGCGTTAAACAAAAAAGAACAAATTTTAAATACCAATTAATTCACGTAACACTATCTAACATAAACATACTTTAAAACAGATATAATTATAATTATTAATATATGTACATTTAAATGTACGAACACAGTAAGCCTTTCATTAACCAACTACTCAAGTTACATAAAAAGCGCTAAAAGCCTGTGCTTGCACAATAATCTTATAAGACTATACATTAAGCAATGCTTGTTTATCTTAACTAATCTTAATGATACATACCCATATCAAAATCCACAAGTGATTTGCTAACTTGATATTTTTCTATTCCAACATTAACCATGAAATCACAAGTGTCAATTGACAATTCAAACTGTACAGATCGTTTCAACAACCCAACATCCATACAACATTGAATATTTGTACAAGTATCAGATATAAAACATGATACACTTGATGGTAGTGGTGGTAGTATTAAATCTGCGGAACAATCTGTAATAAAATATGTCATTAATCTTAATTTTGTATGAAATCAAACAAGCTAGTTTAGTACCATCAAGTTACCAGTGATCACTCCAAAAATCATATTATTTGTGGTAGCATATATTTGCTATCAGATAGCAACATAACTAACAATTAGAAAAAGGGGTAAACTTGTTACATAACTAGTTGAGCAGTGAACGTTAATCCAAAATATCCCTAACTGGTAAGTGTTTAACGAGTTCTCTAAATAGTTGTCTACTTACGTACATAGTAAACACCACTTAATATAACTTTTTAGTAATGAAAACAAGAAGCTAAACACTGAACGAACAGCCTATCAGTCTTCAGTTGTGTTGACTTGATTGACCTGACTCAATTAATATATAATGGCATTGCATGATTAAAGTTCGGTTGGTGAACACATATAATAACAGTGTCATTATTTCAGATGGAAGATCATGTTAGTGTACAGGCACACTATTTGTATAAATAATAATATTAATCAAGTTTACCTTTCTTAACATATAGTCTTTAAATTTGATAATAAAGAATAAATTCAACAAAACATTATTTTAATTGTGATATTTATACTGTAATTATACCATTAAACAAAATATTCATACCATATGCATGTATGGAAATACATTTGATTTTTTAAAAATGAAACAATTTAAACAATAGCGACAATATTTATACAAACCAGAGTGCCATCCATCAATGTCAGGTTTATACGGCGTAAATGATCTGTTACATTGTTGATCTTGAAGATATTGATTTATACCAAGTTGCTTTAAAAGAGGATCAATTAATTCTGATACTAAACCTTGAGCTGCACTCACACCATTTTCTTCAAGCCATTTTTCCAATGAAAAGTCTGTTAAAATACGTCAAATGTGTTTTGAAAAGAAACATGATAACTTAAAAGAAGAGAAAAATGTGTAAGTATCTATCATTTGCCAACGAGTCATGGAATTGTTTTCTATGATTAGACTTATGAAGTATAACTTAGAGTTCAATATTTGAAAATAAACCATCGTTTACAACCACAGTTGTTTGAACATTTAATATTGAAAATTGAACTCCAGGCTACATTTATTACTACTTTTATTAAAATTAGATTATTATCAAAAGGAATATATTCACAAAGAAAGATACTTACAGAAATGAATGAATTTATATACAATGTAACATAATGAAAACTTAATACTAAACAATCATAACTTATAATCACATGTTCTTTTTTATATATTGAATTTTGATAATGTGTCACTCAAACTTTTACAATGTATGCATTTGAAAGAAATTATGCAAGGATTACTTCAAATTTTGCCATCCAATTTCCTACTTACCTGTTATTAAGAAATTGGAGTCCCATTTACATAATGGTTTACCGATTGTTGTATTTTTGAAGATGTCCACAATCAGTGAGCATGTGTCATCAAAACATAGACGAAGAACAAGATCAATGATGTAAGATCGATACTCAGGTACTTCCACTATACGATAACTGAAGTGATAAAACGATATATATAAACATTGCTGTCAAATGTAATGACAACAACACTTGATATATAAACATTTGGTGATCTTATCGCGTATTGCACATTGTTTGACTTACACCAACAGAGTGCAATGTTTTGGCCAATAGATTGTGTATTAGTTAAGCCATTTAAGCAGAACATGGGATTACAATAAGTTGTAAATATTAAGGAATTAATCTATTTTGCTTACAATTGTTCATTTGAATTTTTCTAGAAGTATTGATACTTATTAAGGTAAACATTTTGACGATTTAATAACAATTGCCGTTTTCAAATAGCACAAGTTTACAAAAAATACATCAGTAGTCTCAAATTAAATACAACAATGTCTAAAGCTATAGAAATATATAGAAAAAAGAAACTTATTATGTATGTTAAATTTTCACTTACTCTAGTCGAACAAGTCCATTTAGGTATAGAGAATTTTCACCCCCTAAAACAGTCAAAAGTTTCGTATCAAAATATTACAGGAAAATGCATTTGTCATGTTATCACGGAAAAATAAAGCTGTACATTATAATTATAAAATTACGAACTAAAGCGGAATTCAAATTCAATTAACACGCATACACCACAAGCTCATACAAATACATTTTTCAATGTAGTGGGTATTAAAAAGCTCTCATGAGTGTTCATTCAATCGGGTAGATTCTAGAAAAAACATATGCATTGAAACGATAAATTACACATGCATACAATTAAGATGGAACAAAACAGCATTGCAAATATGTTTTAAACAAAACCAATTACACGGTACTTTGAAATGAATGTGTTCGCGTGCTCTATTAAGCACTACAAGCTACGCTTCACACTTATTAGATCTTAAAAATATATATATTCAAAAAAGAGTAATGGAAAAACAAACCCCAGTTGTAAGTCAGCAATGAAATATTAATCTTCAGGTTTTCTATTCCAACAACAACTCTCTGTGTGCAGGCATCAACATGAACATATACATGTACACTCCTTTTAAGAATGTCAATATAAAGACAACAATCAATCCCTGTACAATAATCTGGTATATAACAACTCACTTCATCCGGTAATATCATTGGGTTGATATCTAAAGGGCATTCTGTGAAATGTGAGAGAATGTGTAATAGTTCATGTTTTAGCATACAATGACATTTTTAAAATATTCCTAGCACAGTTGAAAACAGAGGACTTTAACAAAATGTTTGTACAAAATCGAAGTTTAATACACATGAAAGTACAAAAAGAATCATTTAAATATCATTTTAGAAAACCTTGCAATATCCTGGTACTAACAAGGGCAAAACTTAAGTTGATGGAATTTAAAAACAATATTGACTGTATTTCAATGTTAAATTCATGTTTTACTAAATCATTATCAAAGGGCGATTCGTTATATTGAGTAACCTGCTATGGTTACAAACATTGCAAATATTTTGTCATGTTCTTATATCATGATATGGCAACAAATAATGTGTTAACGCTTCCTTGTGCTCTTTAATACTCCACATCAATATTTTTTGTTCAATATGAGTATACCATTATCATTGTTCAGTCAATATATATGTTTGTGGGAAAAAATCTAATTTGTAGATATTTTGTATTTCTGAATGATACAATAGTAATGACTTGTTAAAGATTGTGCTTATGTTATGGTGACATAAAACGCATTGGAAATCGTTTTATGTGGAAAATGAACTTACGGTTCGCCCATCCGGATCTCGAGTAAGGTGATACTTCACCGTCGCATTGCATACTCTGGAGATATTTAGCTATACCCAGTGTATCAATTAATCCAGCAATTAACACGTCAGTTAATGAGTCACTTAGTTCTTGACCCTTTGTTTCAAGCCAGGAGGACAATGAAAAATCTGTAATTGACATGATAAAATATTTTTGTTACATATTACAGGTTATATTCAACGAACATTTTTTCGCAAAGAGCAGACGCATTGCAAAATGCAACAGTCAAATATGACTTATGTTGTTGTATTATAAAAATGGTCATATTTGTCTTTATTTAAGTTTTAGTGTCAAAATGTCAAGTCAGTGCAATTCTTGTAATTGTATTGCTGCAGAATTTGCAGACAAATTAAACGAACATGAATTGCAAATAGTTTTCTAATTTGTTTTCAGGGTGGTCAATTATTATTTCAGAATAACCATGAGAAAAGTTCTATAATTGCATAAAGTCATCCACAATAAACTTCTCAATACCGAAAAAATAAATAATAACTATTCGTGCTGTAGGTAGAATAAAGTCTTATTTATTTATATTTTATTTATTGGAGTTAACGCCGTGTCAACACAATTAATGTCATTTTACGGCGTTCAGCGCACCTAAACTAGCTTTCCTGGACCATTATCAATAACCAGTACTCACCTACCCTTCCACAAGGCCGGAAACTTCTCCATAGTATCTAATCTATGGAGTACAATCGACATTATTGTCAATTTTTCATGGATGGGTATAACCTCCGCGGGTGGGATTCGAACCCGCACCCCCTCGGGCGCGAGATTCCAAATCCCGGCGAGCTACCAACTGCGCTCTCGACCCGGGTTTACAATAAAGTCGAATTCTACAAGAAAACATCACAGATGAATATCTACCTGGTATAACAAATCCCTTGTCCCAATTACAGAAAGGTTTTGGTATTGATGATTTGTCTAATATTCTTTCTGTTATATCACACGATGCTCCGTCTTCAAAACAAATTGCAATGTCGGTCGTAACGACAATCTCATCCTTGTCTGTATCATCAATCAACACAATCCTGTAAAGAAATCAACATACTATGTATATAATATGTATGTAACATTGCAATTGTACTAATTGTTTGTTTAACAAAAGAATCTTAATACAATAATATAGTCAAACAGTAAATTCCGTGTCTTTTGGCACTTGCACACAGCTTGCTGCTACCTCAAACAACCTTTGTCAAACAAACTCCTGCATCGTAACGGTATAAAAAGTTGATTTAATAGTCATCACAGTGTTTCAAATGTGTTTAGAACGCGTTACTTAATACCTGCTGAAGTTAAACAAAAAAAGTATAACAAAATAGCTTAAGACGTACCTTATTTGTAGTATACCAAATATATCAAATATGTGTGTCTCTCCTATAATACAATAGAGACTTATTATTATAAGGTTCTTTATAAACAAAATTATAAATATCATATTTGTATGCAAAACAAAATCATAACGTTCACGATAGATTATCTAAAAATCAGAAACAGTATTCAATAACTAACTACTGTAAAAACATGTAATTTCATGAAATATAATCGGTAGATAAAATGATATCCACATTAATTTCTTCAGTGCATGAAATTACCACAAAAAGTGTAATCCAACTAAAGAGTTAACAATGAATACTATTACCAAATATCTGTTATTTATTTATTTATTTATTTTATTTATTGGAGTTAACGCCGTATCAACACAATTTAGGTCATTTCACGGCGTCCAGCGCACCTAACCTAGCTTTCCTGGACCATTGTCTATAACCAGTACTCACCTACCCTTCCACAAGGCCGGAAACTTCTCCATATTATCTAATCAATGGAGGAAAATCGACATTATTGTCAAATTTGCATGGAAGGGTATAACCTCCCCGGGTGGGATTCGAACCCGCACCCCCTCGGGCACGAGTATCCAAATCCCGGAGCGCTACCAACTGCGCTATCAACCCGGGTTACCAAATATCTGTTGCAATTGATCGCGGTATTATTTGAATAATTACACAAGTACATATATTACATAATGGTCTAACAAATGCGTAATCAAAGTTAATTGAGATATGCTTATATGTATCCTTAAATTGATATAGAGGCTACCGTTCGACATACGCTAGTTGTCTTTAGCTAAATCATCTCTGAATAGCTATCCTTTGGATTTGTGTCCCTCTATTTAAAAGAGGCTAACTTAGAATATACATAATAATTGTTTATAAGCGTCATTCAATTGAAAATGCTATTACTAAAAGAAGCCTTACCAAAATCATAATCGATCAACGATTGGTCTATTTTGAACTTCTCAATGTTTGCATGTGCAGTAAACTCACAGGCATCGATACTTAAACCAAACTGAAATGTCCTTATTTTCGGATAGTTAACACAGCAAGTAAATGACATACAGGTGTCGTCTATATGGCAACTGATACCATTTGGTAAAGCCGGAAGATTTATATTTTTGGAACATTCTGAAAAAAAGAAAATATGAAGCATATTGGTTTATAAAGTAAAATGTATACCTGAACGCTACGAACATTTTAAGTCATGCACAACTAAAGTTGTTAAAGACGTGTATGTCACATATTGTCAACATAAACATTATGAATACAAATACTTAAACTGTAACACAAAATCTTTCGTAACAAAAATGACATTACACGTCAAAGCAGTGATATCCATTAGCTAGCTATTTAGCTAACAAACTCTTGATACAAACACGAAAGTGTTTAAATCACTACCTGAAGTCCATCCATTCTGTGTTTCCGATACTAGTACATCGCATTGTTCTTCTAGTAGATATGGTTTAATTCCAAGTTCTTCAAAGAGTAAAGACAACATTACATCATCAAGTTGATCAACAACATCTCCAACTTGATCTTGTAACCATGATTTCAATGAAAATCCTTAAAAAATAGTCAAATATTCAGCTACAAAAATATGATTATGATGGACGTAAGAACAATATTTTGCATATAGCATACATAGCTCTAAGTGCATTTATTATCTGTTTAAAACAAACACATATAATATCGTCCTTTTTATATGCGCATGTCTTTTCTAGAAACAATAATTGATATATGCTGGCAATAATTATTTACGTTTGCATTTAACTCAAAAACATAGTTTGTTAAAACTGCCGATATCTGGCTATTTTAGACGAAAGCCTCAACTGATTTATACATGTATTGCAGAAATGTTGCAAGAGTAACAAGTTTGCTTAAAGCAGTCAACGAAGTAATAATTAAAAATAGCAACAATTACACCATTCAAGCAATCATATTGTATGACCATGTACAGAAATGTTGCTACAATACATTAAGGTATTAGGTTATGAACTAAATGAATGCCTGAAACAGATTCATAAATGATGTGAGTTTCTGAAGATTCTCTATATAAATTAGTACTTATTATACCAATGATGTATTAAAAGTATTTTACCATTGATCTGAAAACTACCATCGAAGTGACAGCCTGGGTTTGGAATAACTACTTCATTTAAAATTGATTCACTAAAGTCGCAAGTTGATTTATCAAAACATACTGACGTCCAAATCGTTACTATATATATATTGCTAGTTTCCAAAGCATCGATTTTGTATCTGAAACGAAACATAATTGTCTTATCATGTTTACATTTCAAGTATACAAAGAACAATTTAATTAACGCAGATTCAGACGAAGTCCTAGAAGTTGAGGTCACTTTCAGAACAAACCACGCTGTATGCAATATGATCCATTGTTAACACTCGTTCATTAATTAAGTAAACATATCTTGCATGCACTGCACTATTATCTTTTTCAAAATCTTTCACTGTTTTTCTAAACATATACTTTGTTAAACTTACGGTTAGACGACATTTTCGATATGACAAAAACAAAATGCAAATTAGTGGAAATAACAGGCATATCTACGTTAACTATTATGCCCATCTAGTCTACATTATTATTTTACTGTATTTAATTGATATGCTCTTCAAAATGCATGTTAATTAAAATTGAAAAGTTTTTAAATACACCTAACATTGAATGTGAAATGCAATAATAGAAAAATATGTTTAATGCAATTAAACTATCACAATCAATACCTAATACTTTTGAGGGCTGATTTATATTTGAATTAAGTAATTAAATCAATACAAGTACTTACTTCACATTAAATACACCATTTATACTGAATGTATCAGGTGTTCCCCATTGATAGTTGATCAAAGAAATGTTCATCGCAAAATTGTCAATACCCAAAGTAAGTTTGTAATTACAAGGATCTATATCGACAAATATAGATACAGAACGTCCAATAAATGGTACATCTATACAACATTCGATAAATGTACATTTGTCATGTATTGTACATTGTATACGATCTGCCAAAGATGGAAAACGTTCAACATCTAGATCAGTACATTCTGCAATTAGAACATCAATATGTTATAACTGATATTCAGATGGAAACGTATCTAAAGTATTAAATGGAAATGCTTCGTTGGCATACGGAAATCAAATCTTTTAAAAATACTAATTGTTTAACCAAAACAGTGCCACAGCCCTTTGATTTTGTAGATTCATGCACTAATATCAGTTACAAGAATGAGTCTAACTTATGTCAAGTCGATAAATACTGTTAATTATATATCAATGGTTTATTTGGTTGTTTTATATTCATATACAAATGCCCAAAGATGTTTAATGGAAGTATACGAGTCTATAACATACAATTGATCAAAATAAGGAAATATTCAAATACTTTAAAATAACTAATTGCTAAACCTAAACCAAGTTAGCGCCTCAGCCCTTAGGATTTCTAGATTTATGAGTTTATATCAGAGGCAAAAGTGACTAATATATGTCTATTCGACATATATAGTTGATTTTACAAATACAAAGATAGGTCGTTTGGTTGCTTTATATATTCCCTATACATTTCCCCACGTATGTTTAATGGAAGTTTTAATTATGTCTCTATAACATATATTTGGTCAAAGTATATTATCAACACATTACCATTTATCCAGCCGTTAATGCCATTGGCTAATTTATGTTCACATTGATGTTTCTTTAAGAATTTTAATACGCCTAAACGTTCCAGTAAATTATCTGCTACTGCCGGAATCAAATTAGATGTAACATGACTACCAGCTTCTTCAAGGAATGATTCCAAATCAAAATCTGAAATGTAAAACTGTATGTGAGAGAAGAGAATACTAAAAAAGTGTTGCATGTTCATGTTTAATTGGGTAAGTATTGATTCTAGAAATAATTTTAGACAGTACAATATACTAAACAAACTACAAGAAAAAAGTAAGTATGCTGAAAAAGATTATCAGTGTATTATCCAAAAGCAATGAAGGCCTATTGCTATGACATACTCTTCAGAATCATATTAAATAAATTATTTGTACTAACAATCATACAATACACTATGTAATTTACAGATTTCAGGACAGTACACGGTGCTTATGCGCTTGTGGATTTATCAGATTGTCATGCATGTCGAATTTTTTGTTATAGAGAACAAAAACAATATAGTAAATAAATACAGGATTATCTACCTTGAAGTCCTAGTTCCCAATTACATCCAGGTTTAGGAATTCTCTGATTGTGGAACAAGACAATATCTGTATCACATTCCGTTGATTCCATGCAGATAGCAATTTCAAGAGTTACTAACAATTCTTTCTCAGTTTCCAAATTCTTAACGTTGTACCTGTGAATACCCCCAAAAATATATCTTAATATGTATTATGTAGGCTGATAAAACATGTCATGAATGCTTGGTTTTTTTGTAATGTATATATTGTATATGTATTATGTGACAATAAATTATAACATACACCCCGAGTAAAAATGGTTTCAAGTTGGTTTCTTTTATATTGATTTTCTTGCAATGTTATAGTAATATATCGAGTTGTACAAACAAACAACATTTTCATTTAAAATTGCTGTGTAAATAGCTGTACTCACGATATTTGTAACACTCCAAACAATGAAAAATTCTGTGTAGATCCCCACTCGTAGTCTAGCAATGAAATATTGGTTCCATAGTTTTCAATTCCCAAAGACAGAGTATATGAGCAAGTGTCAACAAACACATGTACTTGAAATGATCGTTTTACGAATGGGACGTTAATACAACAAGCAATTCCTGTACAATAATCAGGTATATAACATGTCATACTGCTTGGAAGATTAGGCACACTAGCTATCGATGAACATTCTGAAAATATTCAAATGTATCACAATTAATTTTACAATAACAAAGAAGCATGAATAAACAATACCTAATAGATAGGAATAACTATGTCCGTAAAACAATTATGAAAATAAATGTAAACATACCATTATTCCATCCAGTCTCGTCTCTAACAAAATGTCCAACATCTTCTTTACACTGGTCATCTTTCAAGTATTCAGCGATGCCTAACTCATTCAATAGTTGTTCTATTGCATAATCCTTTAATTGGTTACCAATCATACTAAAATTGTTGGATGTCAGCCATTTGTTGAGAGAATAATCTACAATACAACAATATATCTAGATATAATTACATACAGATAATTTGATGTGTTTATAAAACTTTGGCGTGATCACTAAAGTGAATTCTTACAAAAAAATATTATTGCAATAGAGCTGTTAAAAATCATAAAAATGGTAGTCTACAATATTAGAATGCTACTTACTTCTAATGATTAAGTTTTATTAGATGCATTTCAAGCAATTTTTCTAGAGGAAATACGTTTAATCAACAATGAACTATGTCTAATAATATTGGCCAATTACAGGATGCTAAAACGAAAGTTTCTATAAATGTTTCTCATTTAGGTTGAGATCACTTGATCAGTTTTGCTGTAAAACTGTAGTACATGTAATAGTTTAAGAGAAGAACCAATGTCCTTTTTGGGGGGTGTATTATTCTGTATATCATTTATATCACTTTACGCTCCTTTTACATGTATATCATATTTACTTTTAACGCATTTCACTACTATCCTCGTTTTGGCCACAAAAAGAAAAAAAAACTATTTGTATGTAACCAAAAAGCCAGAAAATTGATAGAATCAGTAAATTGTATAGTACATGTACTATGGAACTGCAAATAACGTAACCAACTTAAAGAAAACTGTAAGCATAATTACCTGGTATCTTGAAATCAGTGTCCCAATTACATAACGGTTTTGGAACATACGCATTGGAGAGTGCAGGAACAGTTAACATACATTCATCTTTTTCAAGACATATACTTATATTCACATTAATTATAAATAGTTTGTCACTTTCAATGTCGTCTATCTTAAAACTGTAACGGTATATAATATACTTGTGTTAACTTATACTGATGTTATGTAATTATTTCAACAATAATGAAACGATGACCATGAAAAAGATATGAAAAC
Organism: Mactra quadrangularis; assembly: GCA_025267735.1. Lineage (NCBI taxonomy): Eukaryota > Metazoa > Mollusca > Bivalvia > Venerida > Mactridae > Mactra > Mactra quadrangularis. The sequence continues at coordinate 21,514,644 of CM046294.1, read as the reverse complement.
ATTTGTTTTCTTATGTTGTTAAAATCAAGTTTTCCTCTCATTTATGATTAATAGAGCTATACAACAATGCACGGAATAATAATTGCTGATATCAAAGTCAGTAACATAATTTGAAAACTCATTGTAAGAAAATGGTCTTAATATTGCACTGAATAATGAAGTCAATTAAAATTAAAACTTACTCAATTCGAAATATTCCAGCAAGGATGAAATGCTCCACATGACCTAAAATGATCAAAATTAATAATCCAATGTTAACAGAAAGGTTCATTCAAATCTTAATTAGTAAATACAAAAATGTCAGTTAGATCAACAAAGTCACTCAATGTGTTAGCAATAATTGCATGTACTCAAACTGATTAGAACATTTTAAATTAAATGCTTAGGTCGAATAACATTATGTTCATTTTCATTGTCTTTCCTTGTCATAAAAAATACGATGTTGCGTAAGTAAGGCGTATTGCTATTACTATCTCCTGACGTATGATATAATGTTCCAATATTTGTAGATCTTTAATGCAATATATGGCACAGGAAAGAAGTATTTTGATGAGCTTTCGAAATAAAAGTATTGTGTTAATCGTATAATATATATATACTAACAACATAATACGACATTTGCAAAAAATATCACCATCAGTATCACTAAAATACAATTTATCTAAGCTTTTACTTACCAAAGTTGTAATCTAGGAGTTGAATTTCTTTTTCAAGTCTCTCAATACCCATAGATAATGTAAACGAGCATGTATTGACATCGAACATAACATGCACATTCCTACGAATAACGTTAACTTGAACACAACAGTCAAAGCCAGAACAGTTATCATTTAGTTTACAAACTATTTCATCTGGTAAAGATGGAAGATCAAAATCAATAGGACATTCTGAAAAAAATATAATCATGAACCTTTGTGAATGAAAGGATTGTAGGGACACATTAAAACTTATAAAAAATTAACAAAACTTTGCATAAACGGTCATTATACGTAATTCTTTTTGTAAACATCGCGGGTCATTGCATATTTCATTATACACCTATGGTTCCAATAAAGATACTGCACTTCATATATCAAGATGTTTTACATTTAACCAACAATTTTCTAAAAAAAAGTGAAATAAGAAAACTACATATTCATTTTCTGAAACTATACAAATATTCACTGATGAATGATTCTTCCTATTCACATTACAGGCATAAACGGTCATTAAACATAATTCTTTTTGTGAACATCGCTGGTCATAGCATATTTCATTATACACCTAAGGTTACAAAAAAGATACCGCACTTCATATATCAAGACGTTTTACAATTAACCAACACTTTTCTGAAAAAAGTGAAAAAGGAAAACTACATATTCATTTTTTGAAACTATACAAAATATTTACTGATGAATGATTCTTCCTATTCACATTACAGGCATATCATGCCAAAGTTTATGTTCAAATTTACCAAGATTAAATATTGATAACAACATTTAAAGAAAATGCGTTTCTCAAATTGATACAAAGATGATGTTAGTCTGAAAATGTGCAAATTACACAAATTTATCAATAAAACAACCCACAATAAAACGATTTATATAAAGTTATCTATACCTGACTGCCATCCGTTGACATTGCCTTCATACGCAGGGTCATCATGTGAACATTGAGTTTCCAGTAAGAAATCATTTAGCCCTAACTGATCTATTAATGTATCTATTAGAGCTGATGGTAAACTATTCTTAATATCATGTCCAACATCACGTAACCATGTGTCCAGTGAAAAGTCTAAACGAGTAGTAATGATTAGTGGATAATATTATGTAGTTAATTAAAATGTCATTTAGAAAATACCGTAATATTTATGTGAAAAGTCTTCATATTTGTATTTGTTATGGTATATATGATAATTATATAATGATTCAAACGTTTTGACTGACGTTAACTTTGGATTTTACATAGCATTACCAGAATAAAACCTTGAGCATAGTCAGTATCTTTAGGTATGATGCAACACATTTTATCGTGATCATCAAAATGAATCAAGAAATATTCTTGTCAACATCATAACAAATCCCTAATATATTATAAAGCTGCATGTTATAATAAATGGTAATTATTAAAAACAAAGATGTAAATGTAAGTAGAAGCTTACAACAAACCTTTCAAGTTCAGTTGAAAATCCAGATTACAAACTGGTATTGGGATAATTGTGTTATCAAATATTTTCATGTTATCCAATTGGCAACTAGTTTTAGAATCAAAACAAACAGCGACGGTGACATCAATGATAAATGTTTTTGCCATTTTTTGTATTCTATATCTACAATATAAGAAGTAAAAAATTTGTAATGCGTTTTCTTATAAAAATACATATTCGATATGCACTACTGACCTAATTAGTACAAATACACAATTTATGTCTTATTGGTCACTGATAGATCACAGAAACTATCAAAAACTAAAACTATCAAAACCCGTAGAATGAAAAAGTATGCAAGGTCACTAAATGCACATACTAAGACGATCGTTTGGTAGTTTAGAGAAAAATACTCGTGACCCAACATTCTTTAATCATAATTAAAACTTACTTTGACCTATACATGATACATGTTTACACAAGTATTGATAGACATTTTTATTGCGGTTGTGAATATGGTTTGTTTGTTGTTTGTTAAATAACGAAGTGGAAGAAAGTATCGAACTCTGAAACATATTAAAAATCATTAATATAAATACAGGGCTCCCATTTCGATCTCCAGCTGTGCAATCATTTCATAATCTTCGGTTGATCATTAGACAGTATAGCAGTCGGCAATTTGATGACCTTGTCCTGACCTTCAAATTGATTGGTTAATATAACACATTGTCAGACATGTAGCATCCATCACTGCATTGCCAGTTAACATTGACACAGAAACAATACGACATACATTGTTCTTTAACCAATGTTATTGACTCTCAACTCAACAACAATATATTTAAACGTTGGAGTCACAATAACTGCAATTCTTTTTTACAATTATAAAAGTGAATGCATAAATTATACATAGGGTTAACACTTGTAGAATACCATACATGATTTAGAAGCAGTAGTAGGAGGGAGAAAGGCCGTAGAAATCATTTCATGACCAAACTCTACATAGTATGGTCCGCCTGGGAATCAAAACCCGACCCCCTAATCAGTGGACATGTGTGCAACCATTTTAGCCAGTTAATAAGTTTATATTGAAAAACGACGAAACATAATTACCTAAATTTTATAATCTGAAGTAATGTTTCCTCTTCCCACTCTCCTAAATTATAATACAGTAAATGAAAATTTTCAGTTTGGTAATGTTAATGTATAAAGTATACATATAAACGTTAAAACATTACATAAACATCTTATGGCTGTTTGTCCAATGCTATGACCAATTCGGTCTACGTTTTGTAAATGGTTTACATTTTATGTATAACAAGGATAAAATTAACATATTCTAATAAAAACCAATATAAAACTTTAGAATATGCATCAATACACATCTTTATTAAGGTTAATTACTATCTTTATACAAATCTATATAAATTAGAGTTAAATCAATATTTCAATATAACTCCTCTGGAATCAACACCACGATTTACGGAATATTCATTTGTTTGCCTCATCAATCTAGCCATATTTGGAAGGTCATGCACTGAATAAATAAGTCGTGGCATAGTAATTAAAGCAATAATTGCCTGTATATCAAAAGTAAACATTGTTTGTCAAGATATGAAGACAATGTATAAACATGTATGTATAATATAAGTACCCCAGTCGTAGTTTAAAACAGATATATTAAACTGCAATTTTTCAATGTTTCCATATATTCTAAAGTTGCAGAAATCAACACCAAAAGAAGCATGTAATGTTCTTCTAATGTAATCAACAGTAATACAACATTCAGATGAAGTACAAGACTCTGATAAATGACACACAGCAAACGTTGGTAACTCGGGCATTGTCAGGTTCTTACTGGAACAATCTGAAAGACATACAGATAATGCTCATTTTGTTGCTATGGTATAGTGCGTAATTATTGACCCCGACCTGACCTATCACATTTGCATCTAATAATTATTTACATATATCCCGACGAAAATTAGAACCACGCCTATTGTACATTTCGGCGGCGATTGTAAAATTACATAAGTTTTTTACACATAATCCTCAAGGCCACGGTGTAATCGAGCTTTAATACTACATTCGTATTCAATGTAATGCATAATCTTTCATAATGGTCAGATCGGGGTCAAACTTTACGCACAATAACATAATATGAATATGCAAATGTATATGTAAAACTATCAGATACCCTGACATTAGGCATTAAAGTTTTATAAATCAACAAAGTTCATTAGTCAGTCACGGTTGTTAACGATTCATGTTATTGGGAGAGGGAAAATCAGTCAGATAGTTCAGTCAAGAAGCACTCGCTCTGTAAGCGAGGGATAACGGTCAGGCTGTGTATTATTCTCAACCTCTGACATTTGGTGCCCAATGTAGGACAGTACCTTCATAAATTTTGTCAGTGGAGAAATGTAGGTAATCAATGTATTGTGAAATTCAAGACGCATTTCCAGTTAGTGAAGGAGTATGTAACGGTGCTTACCTGTTAACATATTCTAGTGAAGGATATTCAAGAGGCCAGATAGCTCGGTCGGGATAGCAACCATCTAGTAAGCCAGGGGTAAGGGGTTCGAATCCCTTTTCGACTTTATATTTTCTCAGCCCGTGACAATCTTAACTATGGAGAGGCATACAATACAATTTTTAAAGTGATGATTTAACTAGGATATTGCAGTAAATAAAATTAGACCATTGGCACTCAATGATCTTGGTTCTTCGTGTTGTCAAAGCCATAATACCAAGCGATTAATATAATACCATTATTCCAGTTGTCGATAGCATTTGAATACGTAACATCATTAGCTGAACATTGATCGTCCTTTAGAAATTTCGACATCCCGGTAACTTCTAGTAAAAATTTAATAGCGTCTCCCCAGAGAGCATCTGTTGGTTTTAGATTGTCTAAACCATGGTTAGATAAAAATGATTCGATCGAAAAATCTACAAAAGAAAGAATATGGTACAGGAACTTGTTCAAGGAATGCAAAAAGTAGTATATTCTTGATGATTTTTACTATTCATTTTTTATCCAGGTATACTTACATTCTAACACAATTACATAACATCAAATGCATCAGAAAAATAAGACATTTTGATTATTCAAGTGATTGCTAACTATCAAACTTATTTCAATAACATTGTTAATAAATAGCAGTACGTTAAGCAATATTGTACGCTTTGTATAAATCGAATATTTAACATATTTTTACCTGTCATGTTTACAGACATATCACAACCAGGCTGAGGGACAGTTGTTCCTTCTAACAAAGATTGGTCAAATACACATCTTCCATCATGTTCCATACATACAGCCACACTCAGTGATAACACAAATACCTTCTTGTTGGATGGTTTCTTTATTGAATATCTATAAACATGTACACAATTATCATACTAACGAAGAAAACAAATTGCAATGTTAATTATATCATAAACCATACGTATGAATGCAATCTTACATCTAAAGGAGAGAGGGTTAGACACTTTTTTATGACATATTCTACCAGTAATTTATTCAATTAATTATTCATATAATTAAGTAGCTAAAATAGATCCCCAAATAAACGTTCGGTTTAGATCGCAATCGTTTAATAAAATAAAACAAAAACAATATAAAGATCCCGTAATATCGTACAGTTTTGCTAAATGATATTTTTTCTAATAGAGAATATCTAATTAAATATTTATTATTAAGTTAAAGTATACTTTACGTGAAACGAATGATGTCTTTAATGCTAACTGTTTCAGTTTTACCTGTAAAATAGAATATATAAAGTATATGTGTATTTATATACATATAGAATAATATAATCAAGTGAAAGCAAAATATAATAATACTTAAATTGATTCAGAAAGGGTACATCCTCTACACTAAAATCAGATACTTTATTATTTTGCCAAATTATTGGTAAAACAGTTTCAATTTTGTGTATTGATAGTATACTTTCATTCATGAAATGGTTACAATATTGTAAATGCATTATATCATTACGACTGATATCTTAATTATGTCTTTGTGTAATTATTTGTTAATTCACATCGCAATAAAAAAGATTCTTACCCCATTCATAATCAAATAAAGAAAAGTTGAAAGACAAATTCTCTATTCCACCAGACACAGTATAGTTACAAAGATCTATATCAAAATAAGCATGTATAGATATTCCAAGTACATCAATATCTATACAACAATCTATACCAGTACAATAAGTAGGTATATGACATGTTAAACTATCTGGTAACTTTCCTGGTAGGTGTACAAAACTCAGAGGACATTCTGAAATAAATACATATAAATATGATTAGTTCATACAGTTAATGAACAACAATTACACAAATATTCTTGCATGATAAAGTCTTTACCTAGCACACATATTTTATATTATGTCTAATTATCACTCTCCAGAATTTTTGTATTGTTACACTGTCCTTGTTAAAAGAAGCACTTTGAGCTTTTGTTAAGTTGAACAATTATACATCATATGCATTATGAACTTGATCATGTAAGAATAATGTCATCTTTGCATTCAAATAATTTCTACCTTAGTATGAAAATGATAAAAATGTGCGTACATTAATTTACACACATTTGTAGTGAGCAATATTAAATTACAACTGTTTTTATATACTTAAAGTCAAGTGCTTACGAGATAAGTCATAATTATACGTACGGTTATTCCATCCATTTGATACCGGACTATATGGTGAACGAGTTCGATCACACGGAGTAGAAAGTAGAAACTTGTCAATTCCTAATAGTTTAAATAATGCTTCCCGACCAGCTTCCTGTAAACCATTCTCCAAATCACCAGCAACTTCGGAACCTTTTTCATTAAGCCATTCATCTAATGAAAAATCTAAAATAAAGTGATATATATGTTTAATATACTAACAAACTATCTAAACATGTTAGCAGCCATCTGTATACATGAGAGTTTATGTCGTGCAAAACACAAGGAAGTTGAAGAATATGATGCAAAGAATCATTTCATTACAAATTTGTATTACTTTGTGTTATTGCTACTTTGATGATTTCTTTCTATTTACATTAAGCGTATCATTTAAAAAGTTATCATCTGTATACATGCTATACAAGACTTGTGAAGAATAAGTTATGTTACTGTTTTACTGTCTTACTTCCAATTTCTGTCCACGCTCCTAAATCACATGCAGGAATATGTTCATTGTCAAGTAGATGTATACCATCGGGTGGTATACAGAAATTTTCATCATCTATAGGTATACATGTATCCACTTTTAAATCAACAATAAATCCATCTTCATAACTATCCAACATAAATCTGCAAATAAGAGTTGCAACATAAATGATTGGTCATTCGAAATAAGCAAAGTTTGCAACTGAGTTCAAATTGTAAAGTTGTTCACCAATATCGAAGTTATGAGTATAGTACTATTTTCGATAGATCTTAACTTCTCCAGTAAACCAGAATGGAACAAACGGCCGTCAAAAATTGACTTAAAAGTAATATTGAAACGCTTTTGCTTTTTTATTCTAAAGTGTGTTGTTTATCATATGGAACAAAACCCAGGGGCACAAATAAATCTTATTACTTATAATGAATCGAACACTTGATATTTTGTTAAATCCAAACAAGTACAAGACAACTTACTGAACATCTACGTGTCCGTTTGCGAAGGAAATCCCACTTTGTGTCCCTGAAAAAAAGATCATGAACACTGCATTAATCTAACATAAGTTCATTGACCATATTAATGCCATCAATAGCGTAATTACATAACGCAAAATCACAACGTCAGCGCAACGTAATATTAACGTCGTTGTTATGAAAGTAATTTTACTTTGAACGCGATATTGTGAAAAACTGAGAACGTTCACTTTCCTTTTTTATTTCATATAAATGACACAAAAAGAGTGTACTTTTAAAAAATTGCAATTAGAATTCTGCATTAATATGAATATAAACGTTATAACTCGGCCATTGGTGAAACCTTTTAGACGTTAAATCCCTGAATTCACTGATAAAAATGCACAATCGTTACGACTGACGTTATATTTAGATAATCGGATCAAAATAAGTGTATGCAACAACATTTCAGAAACATATTGGTATAATTATCATTGGCCTCGGGCTTCGGACATTCAATACTTTAAATATGTGGGTTTAATGTACTTGCTTTGCCTGTTTATAGTGCGAAACATTGTGACGTCCATGACGTCGTGAAAAAACGACAACGTCGCTAAGGTTACCAGAAAAACAAACAAGAAGCATGAAGGTATCTGCCTGCCAACTTGAATCATAATCGGTGAACATAATATTTTTTTCGTTTTTTTTTCTTCGAGTAAGGTACCAACCCACCAAAGATAAAGAATGTTCCTATAAAAAATGAAGATAAAACAACTTATATGCACTCTTAATTATAAAAAATGTAGCATACCCCATTGATAAGAAAGCAGTTGGTCATTGTAACTAAAATCACCAATGCTATAGCTGAAAGAAAATTTGCATGGATCAATTGTCATCGACATTGGTATTGATATACTCATCAGAATGTTGGACAATGGAATGGTGAAGCTGACGTCAACACAGCAAATGACTCCAAAACAATTATCAACCAATTCACATCTGAATATATTTCTCATTTCCTCTGGTATAAGGTTTGTGATATTTATTGATTCGGGACAATCTGAAATGTACGTTTTTTTGTAAATTATAGAGATAAAGCATGTTTCAGCACATTCACTCTTGTTGACAAACAATATAAAGTATTATTTAATTTCCAAGTGCAGTATCCAGATGGATACAATAAACGTCTTCACTCTGTTATTTTTCTCTATTTAATATACATTTAAATGGAGAAAAATACAGAGTATTATTTAATCAATAAGACAGCGAAAACGGTGTTGATGTTCATAACGAAATGTTTTTGATTATATTGAAATCGAGTAATACAAAAATAATCAGCAGCCTGAAATTTAACAGATAATATCTACGACAATGACGTGTTGAACAAAAGAAAAAATAAGAAGAAATACCTGATGGACGAGCTGGTACTGTACATACATCAGTTGATATAACCTTGTTCAGGCCAAGTTTTTCTATGAGAAGATCGAATACTTGTAGATTTATTTGTCCTCCCAATGATTTTGCAATTTCATTGAGATTACCTGTAATGATATTCGAAGTGTTAAGATGAATAAATTAATTACATTTTAATGCATAATGTTTTCATAATTCATATCAGCAAACCTTTCAAAACGTCAAGTAAAGTTTTAAAGTCAGAGTAGAATGAGTGTAAATAAAAACATCCAGTAGAATAAATTAGCAATAAGGCTGGGCTACAAGCGTTTCACGTAAGCATCTTAAAGGGAGGTGTTTCCTTTGTTTGAAAAATACTAATAAATGCCCTAAGCCTTAAAGCAATACGAGTTACATGTATCTAATTAACGATAATTTTGTTATTTGGCTGACGTTGACAGTTATCATAAGTACAATTATAAATGAATGAACAAATGTCTAATTAGATTTGTTCACAGACACATTCAATTTTATTCAGCTTGGTTCCAACAATATCTTTACAATACAGAGAAAATGTAATGCTTTTTAGCTCTCTTGAAGAAGTTGAAGGGAACCTTCAAATATAAAAAGTCTAAGAGAATAGTAAATTTGTAATTTTAAATCTGTAAATTGCAATAAACGTCAATACTATAATAATAATAATAATCATAATAATAACGACTTTATTTAAACAGGCTGCACATTTGGACAAGTCCAATCTTCCATGTGGGCCTATAAAGAAAACAGTTTTCTTAGTAAATAATTGGTTGCAAGTTATGGTAGAAAAGCAAATTTTACCAGAACATTTTTGAGTAAATGCATTTGCGTCAACTTAGAATCGGTCACCTACATTATCATATTTGAAATGATTGTATACTAGATATAACATATTTACCTTCTAGTGTAAAATTTGAATTACATATAGGTATAGGTATTTCTAGATTATCTATCAGTTTTTCATTATCGACGATATCGCATTTTATACCCATATCAATTTTAAATACTTTTTTATCATCATTCTTATCCACACGAAATCTGAAAACAACATACAGTTATGCTTAATGTCACAGTATAAACTATAATAACAATTTTTACGGCAAACCGAACCTCTTTTGAACACGAAGCACCTTAATAAATAGTGAATGGTCATAAGTTAGTAACAAATCAAAACAAAATTCCATACCGAGCACAACATACTCGTATCAATCGATAATACACAAAGATAATTTCAGTTTCGAAAAATAAACAAGGCTAAAATCGAATAAGTAGCTTCTAATGTATAAAATGGATACAAAGGGGAGACTATATTTTATTAAACTTACGTAAGGTATACGTTGTCCGCCAAATGTACTGTTTCGGTGGTTCCTGAAGGTAAAACATTGAACTATTGTTATATCTACATCCTACGTGATTTGTCAGGTAAACAGTAATCTAATTGTTATTAATTATCGGATGTGTAAGACACTTGTTTGAACGTAAGAAAAGTGACTGTAGATAAATGATACAAGGATATAGAAATACAAGTTAAATGAAAAAGTTATTCAAAAGTTTGCCCTAGGCAGAATATTGATTTGCTCTAATAGTACATGATCGAACCAAATAGCATAAATTTTGGTTTGATCGCTGAAAGCAAATCGAAAATAAGAATTTAAGTAATAAATTACCCCAGTTGTATTCAAAAAGAAGAATGGTTTTATTCATTTTTTCAAAACCCATTTTCAACACATAATTACAAGAATCTAGTTCCACATAAGCATTGAAAGACTTTTTAAAATCATCGTCAGAAAAAAGATTTTTCATAGTTAATTGTACACAGGCATCTATTCTCATACAATCGTCAGATATATTGTAGAAGAAAACATTCTTTAGACTCTCTAAATATGGCAACGATATGTCTTTTCCAAGAATAGAACAAGCTGAAATAAAAAGATAAAATGCTTTAAATAACTGGGACAAAGTTTCAATCAGTGATTAAAGCTTCAAACTTAGATGTACTTTTTACAGAAGTCACGATTTCAACATTCGAATCCAAAATGACTGCCATTTTTGTGCATGTGCTAAAACAAAGTTTCAATCGGTGATAAAAGCTTCAAACTCAGGAAAGAAGATTTACGCGATGTACTATTTACAGAAATCACGGTTTCCATATTCGAATGACTGCCATTTTTGCGCATGTCATAAGGTATCGGTACCTAGGAGTATCTTTGGTCATACAAAAACGCTTTGAAAAAAATCAGAATTTTGCATAATTAACAAATACAACAATCATCTTGATTCTAAAAATTATTAACCAGTTGCCATATTGGAATTTATGTTAAGTCTTCTTGTTCATTGCCAGGTAACATTGTAATGATGTTAATCCTTAATAAACCAAAACGCATTTCGCTCAGTTACCTCCCCCTCCCACCTTTTAACTTGACAAACCAAACACTAAAGTGGTTTGTTTTAGTTTAATGTATTGATTTTCACGTAAGCAAGCTTTATAGTGATAGGATAGCATTTTTGCCATAAACATGTTGTTAATGTTTAGAGCAATAAAGGTTGCTGTTGTTGGTGGTGTTAATTTTATTTCCTTGGTGCGCCCAGGTATTGTCATAGAAACCTGTGTTTTAGTTCACTATTGAGTATTAATAAGTAATATGTTTAGGTGAATTAAATAAAAAACAAAGGTGCTAATTGCTAGTCTCGTTTTGATGACAATAAATAGAGATCACTCACATAATTGTTTATCAATATAAAGTTGTTCAAGTTGGCTGCGAGATAAATCATCATCTGTCTGTATTCCGTTATCTTCAAGAAACTGTTTAAGTTCACCATCCTCCAAATTATCAACCATTGGGCATGGTGGATTATTGCCGATTAAATCCTGTATAGACAGAGATATAATTGTTTAAGTAGTTAGGGATTTTTCAGTTTAATTTTACATTTGTAAATGCATATTAACATTTGGTTTTTGTGACGTAAACCTTTTACAAGCAATCGCTCACCATTCTACATGAAAAGAAACATAATGCCCTTAATTCATTTAGATGTAACTGTTTATAATGACTGTAAAAAACGAGTAGTAACATGGTTTGGAATAGTTATACCTTTTTCGCAGCCCAATGGTATACCAGTATGCATACACGGACCCTTTAAAACTGTTTTACTAAGATTTTTACAAATACAAACAATAAATTTAACGTACCGGTGGTATGCGTAATCCTTCGAGTAACATGTCTACTGTTTCATCGAGAAGTAGGTCCACTCCTTGGTTAACATCAACTGAATCTATCATAATGTCCTTTATTGATTCTAAACTTAAATCTGAAAACAATTATTGTTCAAAACAAATCGGTAATTGTTTGAAAAGCTTAACGTGGTAAAACATATAATATGTATCAATGGTTTTATACTGACAGTTTATTTAAGTATTTAAGAATACTTATACTTTTTAAAGTCAATATTATCATAAAGACATTATGTAATTAGAATTAGCAACACACTTAACCAACTTTTTGTTGCAAAAACAAACCATTAAACATTGATACCTATTGCATGCACAAGTAGTGCGCACTTTTACATTAACATTTATGTCAGCTATTACGATTAAGATCCGAATTGCATTGTGCGGTGCATTAAGTTGAACTCAACAGGTATGTTACAACTAGACAAAATGACTTACTTCCATTGAAAGGAAATATAGCATTGTTGATGATATAGAAATATTCCACACAATCTTCAATGGCCGAACCATCACATATACCAGCCTCAAGTGTTACAGTCAGTTCTTCAATGGTAATTTTTACGTTGTACCTGTATATCAATTGTATATTATTAATTTCATTCCAAACTTTTCTAAATTAGTATCTATGGTTAAACCTTCAACATTATTATCAATATTAAAGAAACGCACTGTTTGAAATTCATCAAGTATCATCAAATTTTTAAATTTTGAGCAAATAAGCTTTTTAGCTAAGGAATGCTGGTCATTTTACTTAAGAATTACGGACTCTGAAACCTTGTAATTTCCCGTGTTATTCAGTACATTCTCGGAAAGTCACATATCTAATAACATGACCATGGAAACATTCCACAAGATCGGATAAAAAGAACGAAAAATGGTGGATTAAAAAATAGATAGGTACAGTCGACTTCGATATTAAGCGTTAAAATAGTGATTGTGATCACATGAATTGGGTTCCATGTGAAGAATTATAAATGAAAATAAAAAAGGGTTTACTACGCCAACTATTTATGTTGTTAACACCTGAATTGGATCATGTAAGAAACCGATTTGTCAAGTAATTAGTTACCCTAAGTACAATATGTAAAGAGTTTTGCACACATCTTATTCAAAGGATTCTAGATAAATTCTGATTTTCATATAAAAACTTCTTTTTCAGTACCTGTATTCCATAGACACCAATTTAAAGGCACAGAAATACATAATACTAAGTTTAAAACTTAGTTTACTGTTTAATTGTTATTTTGTCCCCATAAAGAGATGTACGAAAACTCTATGCAGATTTTATTTTCGAAAATTCTACTTCAGTTATTTTGTTTGAAGAATTTTAGAAGATTTTATAATGAAGTTTGCATTTAAAAAATCGGTAATTGGTATCCTAAGGGAAGTTGGCATCAGGCAATTACCAGAAGCTGTGCCTAGTGATGATTTCAAGCAAGTCAAACTTGAAAACCCAACCCCAACTTTGATTGTACTAATTTAGAGACAGCAAGTCTATGTGTATTAACTAATAAGACACGTTGTTGTTGTTTTTTCTTAAAAAAATCATTACAAAATAGAGTCAGACGTATTAGTATGTAGATGATAAAGAGAATTTAGGTAACTAAAGTAATTACATTGAATTAATTGTAAATAGGGGGGGGTGGTCTCAAGACTGGTCCTGAAGTACATGTATTTTACTTGAGTAAGGGTTCTTTTCTTATGTAAAAGCTACTAAATTCTCTTAAGTTCAAGATTTTGGGAAATGCGAGCAATCATCAATTTGTTTTTGTTTTATGTATTTTATTATTGTTTATGTTTTCAGTTCTTATTGGAAGAATGTCACTTATTACTAATATAGCTGCCAGGGAGGTATCTAGTGGAAGTAAGTTCTCAACATACATTTTATCTGTTGAACCTATTTCATAAGGAGCTCAACATACCACTTGGACTTGTGTCAGAAGATGTTATGTTTATGAATGAAGTTGTTGTAGAAACTGCTAGAATACAATGTGCTATTGACTATTTTTGAAGTGGTTAAAGTATAATTTTGTTTAGAGAGTTGCTCTCAATGATAGGAAATTTGATTTCACTATATACTTCTGTTTGCAATATCCAATGTCATCAAGTTGGAAGACTTTTTGTATCTGTGTTGTAGCCTGTATTTATACATTTCACTGTTTAGAAAGACATATGTTGTTATTTTTAAAACTGTATGTGATTAAACTTTATTCTGTACATGTACATGTGTGACCGGAAATCTTTCCCTTTGAATAGCATGTAACTCCTTACACTCCTTGTATATTTTATCCTTCAGAAATTGGATATGTAAGTGAAAGTTGTACATAACTATGTACATTAACAAATAACCAGGGCCTAGTTAATGAAGCAAGTTGATGATTGAATTTTGAAATATAACATACCTTAGATATAATATACTATTTCTATATGTTGGACTTGTCTTTATTTAAAATGGACAGAAAGTTATGCTGTGGCTTTATTTTATTATCTTCAATTGATTAAGGTTTGAATACAGCATATTTTACTGAATAAGAAAACTATGTATTTTCCATAAAAAATATGTAAAATTATTTCCTATGATTTTGACACTTTAGTGATAAACAAGTATGGTATGAATTAAATAGACGGTAAAAGTATCTCATAGTTTGTTATGTTTTACTCATACAAAGTAGAAAATTTATATGTACATTTAATTGAATCAAACTTTATAGATATCCCTTAATTTTGGTTTGAAAATCACATATTTTGTTATGGCTTCATAAAAATGACCTTGGCCGTGGGTCATTATTCATAATAAATGATTTTTTTACAATCTTTCTGGCAATGAATTTCTATCAAGTTTCAACTTGAGAAAGTAAATTGTGGCCCTTAAATAATTGATTTAGCAAAATTATAAAAGACTTAGAAACTCAAGGTGTCGTAATTTTTTCACATCATAACCGAAACCAGGGGTGCTGACTTAAAATATGCATATACCAGTTTTCGAACGGTAAAAGTCGCTTAAAATTTGTGTTCTGTTGGCTTTTTGAATGCATTAGTATAAAATATAATTATAGTCCGTAATCATGAATTGTAAAATAACTAGCTTGTAAAACGTCACAATGTTAATGCTCACGATAGTTTTCTACATTCAAGAGTCAGTAGGATCATATGGTAGAACTTGTTTAAAACATATTTAAAGGGTTAAAGTTTATATTAAAACACAGAACAAGTTAAACGAATGAATCATTAGAATGATAAATTCAATGGCCTTACCTTAAAACAATTTCATATCCGCCTAAAGAGTCAAATTTTATACCAGATTTTTGTATGTCAGTTATTTCCTCACCACCTGAATATCAAACAATAAAATCACTTTAATTATTGTCTGAACAATTTTACACAGATTATTTCTATGTACTTACATAGTAATTATGTATATATTTATATTTTGATTGTACGTCGAATCCTAAAAATGCCCATTGAGACAGCAGATCAGATACAAAAATACAAATATCAAAACCATTTTTAAATACCGTTTATAATTCAGATTTTATTAAACAATAAAGCATTTTATATATTTTAATGATTCAGCGGATTTTGGACTATTTCTGTGTCGACTTGCTCTGCATGTAGACAACTGCGAACTATATTTACGCAACTAAAGTTTAAATTGCCTAGTTTAACATACTTTATCCATTATCTATTATTGGGGTTAATCCCGCAATACAAACAAAATTTTACATTTACAAAGAACAAAAAGATTTAATTTATGTTTTTTTTATTATTGGCATCAATATATGAATATTTTGTGTGTACCGCCTGTGTACGGAAGTTAAAAGCCATAAATTGGAATTCGGAATTAGAAGTTTTTGCTAAAAACTTATTTCAAAAAGATAAATACCTAAAAAGTCTAACTTAATCTCTTTATTCCAATCTTCAAACCCAAACACAATTGTTGGAGGAGTAGCATCTTTATCGAATCGTACAAAAGCTTTGAACGTTTTTCTTATAAGATCAAACAGTTCAACAGTTAGACAGCATTCAATACCAAGGCATTTTTCATCGACGGTGCAATAGACTAATTTACTGTTCGGCAATTTTAGTGTGATCCATGGGCAACCTAAAAAAGTTAACCATTCCATGTTCAGTGCCACATAAAAGATAAAAGTTTTATACAAGTTAAGTTCAATAAAAAGAAAAGTATTGGTGATTATTGATGCAATAATGTACTGACAATTGGTCAGATATAGAAAGTCTTCATTATAACGATAACACAGTATGACATGCCAATACTCACAATCATTAAAAGTAAACGATTTAATATTTCGATATCATTTATTGTTGTATATTAATTGATTTTCAAATAATACCTCAGTAGTTATTAAAAAGTTCAAATAGTCACACAATGACACAGTTTCTTTTAATTTCGTATAATTATCATTCATGACCTTTCAGGGCAGATATTAAACAAATCGTCGATCTGCAATTAAGGTAAAATAATAAAACACTTCAGTGTAGCGCATGTTTAGCACTTAATAGAAAACTGCACTTACTATTGTCTAAAGATGTCAATTGTTCAATCATCTCTTCTTTACTACCAGAAGGAGACTTTCCACGATTTTGTAGTTCAGTCTTTAACTCGTCTTCTGACATCTGAGATGGAGCGATGCACGGTTTGTTATCAATCATATCCTTCAAAGATCGAATATGTTTTTTCAGATACAGCGACACATCAGTCGAAATTTCAAGGATTTAACAGTGATTTTTTAGTAAAAATGTTAAGTGCAACCGTTATTTAGCAACAGTTCTGAACATTCGCAGGAAATATTATATAATGAAGTTTAAGTACTATAATTAGAGATTAGAGGAGTGGAGGGGTACATTAAATTCATTGAGAAAATGTATGAATGAAATTTCCTTTAACCAATAATTCCCAAAATATGTAACAATTAAGATATTGGCGCCAGCTAAAATCAACTGCTTAAATAAATACTTTGTATCAAGAGTAAAAAACGTATAAATAAAGAAAAAAAATGTTTCATTCTTAATAAAAACACTAATATTGAATAAAAAGTAACGTCAGCTTCATTAACAAGTTTACGCTCTATGCGTATGCGACAAACAAACAAACAAAAAATAGTACACATTACACATCCCTGGATTAAAGTTCCGCATCGCCCCCTCCCCCCCCCCCAAAAAATATAACGAAAACATTGTTGAAATCGTACGTAACTATACTTTTAGTACTTTTTCGCTGTATATTAGAGATAATGTTCTCATAAATGTTGCAGTAAAAATCGCAGTATCGTTTGTAATTCAATTTTACAATGTAATTCAAAAATGTTACTACACATGTATAACAAAAGTCAACGATAAACGGGAATAACCGTGAGAATTATTCGAATGGGTATGGTGAGATGTCCACTGGACCGACAGATGGCGTAACTTGTTGATGTTGGCTTTGATAATAGCATTACTTAAGGAATGGTATTAAAGCTTAATGAACAATATAACATGTTTAAGATTTAGCTAACATAATTTTGGTTTTGGTAGTTAATAAAGAAATAGAATATCTAAGTACAATTTAAATTGCTGGAAAGTTTTAAAATCAACTATCATACCTTGACTGTTTTTATTAATTCTGCCATCTTGATCTTGGTATCGTCAAAACCAAAGTCATCAAGAAATTGGACGATGTCCCCCATTTTCATTCTTTTAATAGAAAACCTCTTGAGGAAGGCTTTGATATTGTCCATCATATCATTCAATGTTGCCCCTTTAATGACAGACATGTATTATCATTTACAACAGCAGCAGAGACCTAAATAACATCTAATGCTCGGGCAGCAGATACTAGTTATATACAATTATCATCTCAACACTAACGTGCTTGAATAGGTACATCTACACAAACATTTTCTTAGATTAGTCATAATATTCTGTAATGTTGTAATACGTATATGCTATGATTTGTTTGTTTGTTTTTTATCTAAACACATTGTATAGGTCATATAACGGCGGTCAGTAAACCTACTTACTCCTACTGGAAAGGCTAAATCTCTGAATTCAGCTGTTAACCAACTACTACGCGCAAAGTTTTCATCAGTGACCTACAACTGCTCTACATAATTAAAAATCATTGGTAAGTGGAAGAATGGTCGTAGAAATAATTTCATCACCAAGCTCCACGAACGTATGCCCCAAACGAGAATCGAACCCCTCGATATGACTTGCGTGCTGCCAACTGAACTAGCCGGCGGCTTTATGTGATATGAAAATACAAAATGTATATATCAAAAAGGTATCATTTGAAAACAATATTAGCTTCATCGAATGATAGTAAATTGTAAGGCCTGATGTAACTTTATAAACCTATAAACTATCTTTGAAATGTAACAACATTTCCAAATATGGAGGAATCAGTCATATTGGTTTTTTTGTTGTAAAAATTCATGGCCTAAATAGAAATTATCAAATGTCAAAAACATAAACAATTAAACAATCAGTAAATCGAGTTGTAAATTTTCATTATGCAATTAACTTCTTATAAAAACCACTAGTCACAAGACTTTTCTGCTGAAGGGTTTTAGTTTTGTGATGAGATGTACTAGGTCTTGATCATTCCACGAACTTATTAAAAAGATTAATATGAGGCATTCATTACCTAGTTTCGGCATGTTGCCTGGTACGTGTGGTTCCTTGGGGCGCTCTGTCCCTCCAATTTTAGAATACACGCCACTTGAGTCAGCTGAAAAAATGATTTGTATCATTATAGAGCTCTAATGCTATCAAATATTTATCCGAAAAAGGAATATCGTAACTAAAAGTTAATGGCAGATAAGTTTACAACATAATGCTAATACTATACATATTCTTTTATAAAGAAAGGCCTCTAAGATACAGTTTATTAAAACATTGTCATGCAAATATCAATCACTCCCGATTGCTTAAATAACACCAATATGTTAGAAAGCCTGTGATACATTGCATACACACGTGTTATCGAGCGTTGTATGAACTGAGAGACGCATAAACACAAATATTCATCTAAAATCATATTCACCGAATAGTATTTTTACTCATACACAAAGTCATATACACGTGACTGTCTAACTAAAATGTAAATAATTGAACAATATTACTGCAGTATATTCAAATGATATCAACTTCTTATTTATTTAGATTCTTGTACTTACATGTGCATAACAAATATATTTCCAAACAAATTAAGGCATCATATAACATTTAACATAGTTTCATATATTTATATGAGCATAGTTGGATATATGTAACATGTTATACATGTATAATACCTATAATACAGGTATATTTATACAATAATAAGTTATACTAACAAGCTAATTCCTCCACATCAGTTCCTGGTTTCTCTGCTTCATCTACATTTTCTGGTGGTGATTCTGTTGGTACTTCAACTGTTTTATTTTCTTCATCTCGACCTCCTAAGCCAACTAATGGTCCATTTTTTATAACTCTATCCTACATAAATAATGCATTCACATACTTATTTGTACCTTGCAACAATTTTTAAAATCCATGTTATAAGAAAATAATTGATTTAAATCTCCTGATCAAATTAATGTTTTATATGAAAAAAAATGTTTATATGATTTGTTTTCGTTCTGATCAATACATTTAGAGCCCAATAAAAATACATTGTTTAAAATTCAAGTTACAAAGAATATTACACAAATATTGATAAACATTACTTAAATTCTCAAATACATTTTGATTGAGAATTTGTTCATGTTTTTTTGTAGTTGCATCAGACAGATATTAAGGCTTACAATTCCAAGAAATAAATTTGTACAAGTATATTTAAATATGTGAACATTGTTGACAACATCAAACACTTATTTAGTAACTTTCTAGCACCGAATGGAACCCATCATTTCATTAAATACCAATATTGTATGAATCCAAAAAAAAATCTTACCATATAAACAAGTTTTTTGTCATCACAGATTTGTATCCATTCGGGAATCTTTATGGGTGGTTTTGCCAAGTATTTACTTGGATTAATTATTCCACCTTTCTTAGTAATCGCAACATGTATATGATCAAAACCAACACATTGGGATCTGATAGCTGTGCCAATAACATCTCCAGCGGAAATCTGAACAACAAATTTATATAGATATTATCAACAGGTAAAACTAAACTAATAAAATACCTTACACATAGTAGCAAAGCTACAGAGATAGACAACATTTAGTTTTGGGTAAGATAGCCCAGTTGGTAGCGCGCCTGCATTTCGAATCTAGTGTCCCAGAGAGGTATTTGCTCGAAACCCATCCAGAGGGGTTATACCCTTCCATGAAGATAATGACAATAATGGCAATTTTACTATATTAATAAAGGCATATGGATACGTTTCCGGCCTTGTGGGAGTGTAGGTGGATACTGGTTATAGACAAAGGTCCAGGAAAGCTAAGTTAAGTTCACTGGATGTATTTATAAAATATATACAATGTGTTGCTACGGAGTTAAACCTTACAAAATAAATTTGTTTGTTTGGGTTTAACGGCGCACCAACACAGAAAGGTCAAATCGCGCCGTTACAAAATAAATACACTTATTTTAGAATACTAGCTTTTGTCAGGAGCATACACACAATTTATGGTTATACCCTCTAAGCAACCATAAAGGACTTTATGGTTAACAATCTACTTAATACGAAAGTTGTAAGCGATTTGTTAGTTCATATGAGTTAGGTTTCTGTTTTTTTGTAATTACAATGTTTCCATTAACCAAACACTAATCTTATTAGATGATTTCTACATGATTGCATTCCGACTGCTGCATTTGACATTCAATTAAGTATAATGATCAGCATCAATGTATTTGGACACAACAACAAATTTGGAGTCTACGAAACAAACGAACCGAAGCTTATGAAAAGTGCAATTAATACACGAGTACATAAAGCAAGTTACAATTGTAACCAGCATTATACATAGTACATGTTATTTTTTACTAAGTTATGAAAATAAAAAATAATGTTATTTGAATTTATTTGTATTTGCAGAAAGGATTATCATTGTACCTTGTAATCTTCGTAGCCATCATCACTTGGATGCATTATTGCTACTAAAGGTTCTATATTAGTAATATATAACTTGGATCCTGGGGGTAGTTTCTCAACCTCTTCAATAATAATTTCATTTGGTTCATCACTTAACATCACTTTACCAGTAAGTGGTGCAACAATCTGAATGTGAACAAATAATAGTGTTTATAAAAGACTAAATGTATTGTAGAGGTAAGTATGACACCAATTTTAAATAATGCAAGTGTATTTCGTATATTAATATGTCATTGACATCTTTAAAATGGTGTGACAATGTTACATTAAACTCATAAGTATTTCAACTTCGTATATAGTGCCTAAAGTTTGATCTTGCCTTGCATTCAATACTTATCTACGCATATCCCGACGAAAATCTGTACCACACCTATTCTACACTATGGCAAGACACGTAATCAAAATGAGCAATCGATTTCCAGCGACTGTAAAAAGAAGTATGTTTATGTGTTAAATTTCACCACTCGAGCAAGGTGTAATAGGCTCTCATTGTACACTTAAATATATATCCCTGCCTAAAAATTACATTTGAGCTTTGAGATAAACTCCGATATCGGTATTGAGCAATAATACTACATTCGTATTAAATGTAATGAATATTCATGCATAGGTCAGACCGGAATCAAACTTTAGACACATAAATAATACTTTATAATTATAATATAGCCTTCCTAACGATATAATATGTTATTGATTATATAATATTATAAACACGGTATCACGCAATGTTTTGTATTTAAAATTAGTGTGTCTAAATGGTTAAATCCACGTTCTATAAAGATAATAATAATCATAATTATAACAATAATAATAATAATAATAATAAAGCAGCTGAACATACATCTTCGCCTTCTTGAATTGTTAAATCAACACCTTTTCTGTTATACTCTCGTTTGTTACCACCAAGTTTAGAAGGAAAGAAACCATCACCTTGACAGCCCCCACCGTCTAACCGTTGCACATTGGGGAAATTTTTGTGAAATGTCGTACCAAATATTGTATCGACAATCGATCTTCCATATTCATACCTATATCATATAGATAACGTTGTGTCAATTGACAATAAAGAATATATTTCAGTTTAATCGTTCATATTTTCAGTATATTCCTCATTTGTATCGTACTGCTTGACATTTGCGTGTCACACTAATTAAAACTTGCCTATCAATACATATTGATACAACAAGATAGTTTTTTAGAAGGAGATGTACACAATACCAGCATGTATACCGTGATAAAATTACTTGGACTCTAATGTGGACTCAAACTGCCCGAGCGGTTACGACTAGTATTCAATGGATTTTCAGTTCCGTGTTGATTTGAATCCAATCCAAAACTACACCGTAGTTTCCTCGAGTAAGAAATTTCTACTAACTGGGGAACCTGGGAGTAGACTCTAAAATAATAAATCTAAGTTGTAAGAAAATGATTCATAAGCTAGAATAAAGTGTTATAATGATAAATAAGTGAAAGATATATGTACAACTACATTACCCTCTACGTAGAACTGTATATGCCGTTTTTATAGCTTTAATAGTATCAAGCAATGACACAAACTGTTCCATGAAATCAGATCCAACTTCAGAGAACTCTTCTAAAGGTAACAAAGGATATTCTAGTATAGCTCTTAACTCTTTGATAATTGATTGCTTTATAATAGCCTGAAATATTGACACATACAATAACCATCTTTGCATTTTAGCATTATTACAATCAATTGATTTCGCCAGAAGCAATGCAAACAGTCAAACTAAGCAGCCAGATTATATCACGTGACTGATTACGTATATGTAAGATAATACTGATGTCTCTAGATGTAAAAACTTTTTTTATTATCACAAATGCCTTGTAATTTATATTTGTACATGATTTGAGTAGATTGATTTACAAATGAGCCGCGGCCATGGCGTAGTGGTAAGCATGTCTGACTTCGTATTTGTAAACATTTAATATTGCTGATTTTAATTATTTTGAAGACACATAAAGAATTGTTAATAAGAGTTAAACTTTTGATTTCGTAAAATGAAATGATAGAATTGAAGAAGAAAGATAACTTTACTAATAACTTAATAATTTTATGTGCAATAAAACAACTGTTACCTCTGACAGGTTGCCTTTTGTAGCTGCAGCAATTTGATCCTGTTCTGCGTTTGATGAGATCCATTCAGAACTAAATGTATTTACTGCATATATTGCCTCTGTCCATAGTTCTACTAATTCTGGTAGCACAGTTTCCACTATGTTCGTCCAATAAGGACCAATACCTTCACCTAAATTTAAAAAGATATGATGAAATAATGGCTGTATCATAAACATCAAGTTTTGACAAACTGTAATATTGTAAAAGTATGTTACTTCATAATTGAATCTTAAAACAGTACAAAAATCATATTTTTGTTGTCTCTGATGGTCTTTCTTTGTTAATTTAATTAAACAAGAAAGTCATGATGACCCTTTATCACTCATGTACGTACTATTGCTATACACATGAATCAAATATAGTTTTCACTTTTATTGATTTAATTTTTGTTTCCAAAATAATTATGGCATAACTTGTAAAATATCGTAAGGTATAAACCTCCTAACGTCCTTCAGACGTCCTTTAATAACAATCTTGAATGACACAAGGAGGTTCCTACCTCCTGTATAATATATGGTCACAAGTAACATATCTATATAGCCTGGTATCATGTATATATCATATATGTACTGTTTATTCAAATTCATGCAAGAAATTGTTCGACAATCTTTCTCTCAAGGTTTTATGATAATTGAGGCAAAATTGTGACCACTACAATGTTCACAAGCAAATGTGGACGGATGACGGACGTCGGACGCCGAACATTCAACGCTCCGAAAAAGCTTACCCTGAGCTAGCTCAGGCGTCCTTAAAAAGTACCATTCTTATTCATGCTTTTGTAAACCATGTCATTTAGATACATTTGAATTGTTAAATCAACATTTGATATGGATATGTTGTTTTGGATGTGTTGAAAACAATACTTGCCTTTTTTAACAAATGTGTGGTTCTTGATATCATGTAATGTTTCATTCAGTAATTGGTAATTAGTATATATTCTACAAAACAAAAATGATGCCTTTAGGTTTTCAAAAAAAATCACGATAAATATAATCATAAATGATGATGTATCTCAAAACCAAAAGAAAACACACTTACAATAACATATTATTGAACTAAATAAATATAGAAATAAAGAACATTTAATCTATTTTAATGACTTAAATGTAGGATATAATATCTTATTTATATTAATTTGAAATAAATCGATAGTGTCGGCAAAGAAAAATGAGATAAAGACCTATCAAGAGCATGTATTTAAGTTTCTTAACAAATAATGACTCTGAATATTGAATTCTTACTATGAATTTCGATAGAGAAAAATACAATAAATACTACAAGCAGCAAGTGGAATAGAAAGCTATGACAACATAATAGAAGAATAAAAACAACAACATTTCTTTATTTCATTTTCAAGAAAAAATGTCATGATTGAAACTATTAAATGGCTTAATACATTTCACCACAAATATAATTAAAATTCTTACACAACTAATGACTTTCCTATTTTGAATAAAGATGACTTTGGATCTTTGTATAAGTCCATGAAACCTTTAATTATATCTTCGATTGCTTCAAACAATTGTTTACCAGCCTGTGGTACTGTTACCATAACAGCTTCCTGAACAGTCTGTTAGACAAACCAAAATGATATAATATAACAATTTACAAGCATACATGTGCAGCATTAATTTGCATTTGAATTTGGGCACGTTATACAAGGCAATCGCTAGCTAACACTAGGTAGCGATTTCTTATGTAACGGTTTGCTACGATCAAGTAAATTGAATAGCGATACGTAGCAAGTTTTTTTTTCTTGCTAGCCGTACAATGTGGAACACTTCTGCTTATTTAAAGATGCCTGGCCTTTGTGGGAAAGTTTTTCTTTTGCATGAATACTGATATATATTTTATCTAATGCATATATTTCGTTGCTTAAAATATTTACAATTCTGAACTTTTTGCTTGAGAAAGTCGCCATCTTGGATTAGCTACTTTGAAACAAACCGTTAAACCTTGTGGAACGTGCCCTTTGATGTTTCAATATTATGTTTAATTTACACGGTTTAGTAAAAATGCCTTTTTTAGACCGACAAAACTATGAAGTGTCGATTAGAGTCCTTTATATAAGCCGCCCGGTTAGCTCAATCTGTAGCGCACAACTCTACTGATCAATGTGTCATAGTTCCGATTTCCGGGCAGTACTTATACTCCCTCTTAACACTGATTCTAAATCTTGTAGGAAAAGTGTAAGTCACTGACGCTCGTATGCGCTAAGTAACTGGTTAACGCTTAGGATCAGCCCTACCATGAACGATAAGTAGGTTATCCTATACAATGGGTTATTTATTTATTTATTGGAGTTAACGCCGTGTCAACACAATTTTTGGTCATTTCACGAAGTCCAGCGCACCTAACCTAGCTTTCCTGGACCATTGTCTATAGCCAGTACTCACCTACCCTTCTACAAGGCCGTAAACTTCTCCATATTATCTTAACAATGGAGGAAAATCGACATTAATGTCAAAGTTTGATGAAAGGGTATAACCTCCCCGGGTGGGATTCGAACCCGCGCCCCCACGGGCACGCCAAATCCCGGCGCGCTACCAACTGCGCTATCGACCCGGGTTTCCTATACAATGGGAGGAGCAAAAGAGATGACGAACACTTTGCCCTCATTTTTTGCCCTGCTCGATTCGTACTTAAATCTCATTTGTAAAGAGTAATCATTAGTATGGATTTGTTAGGTTTTAATGTGCATGGAAATCTTTCTGTATTCCAATACTTTGATTATGATATGGTCAGAACTGAACTCGTATCGCTCGAGATAAAGATGAACCGAATATATAGCCATTTTACGTCAACACAGGGTTCTTATAAACTGTGAATATTTACAAAACTACACACTAATTTTGCTACGATATTACGCATAATCAAGTCACTCACTCACTCATTAATGGAATTGAATTTGTTCAGCAAATATAACTTACATTTATGAATCCCATGACGTCTTCGTTAACTTTTTCTAACTGTTGTATCAGGGTTGAGAGGAATTTATCTACTGCCTGTTCTAATGCAGGAATCGATTTCAAATTAAAAGCCATAAATCGTTTCTGTAAATTTGTCGCACTTGCCAAGAATCCAGTTACCTGCAATATTAATAAAAGCGTTCTTTCACAAACATGTCAAACCCAACTTGATTAGGAGTAAATTAATGGATGCGCATTAAAAGGAAATGAAACGCAAAAATAACCTAGTATCATTATTTTATAGCAATATTTTACATATTGTTTGTCTTGCTTGTTTTAAAAAAGCAATCTGACATGCATATATGTATATGAACCAATCTTGCATTACATGACATTATTACTTTTTATACTAAAATAGTAAAGACAAAAAGTAAATATATTTGCCTTTTCATCAAGATTTCTGACTGCATTGATGAAACTGTCGACGATATCTTTAAGTGTTATTTTCCCACTGGTGATTTGTTTGAATGCATCTACACCTTTCCGGATAGGAGAAACAATGTCGCTAACAATTTTTGAAAATTGTGTTACAAGCTTAATAATCAAATCCAAATCTATATCCTGAAATTTTGTAAAAGATCACAGGGTAATATACATATTTGATATACAAATCATATACTTGCATATCGCTTCACCATTAAAATGAACTACTGTAGTTAAATATTTCTCTGTACAAGTAGTTTTGTAATTATAACATGTGTAAGAAATAACTTACAGATCTAGGTCCAGTTTCACGAACGCATTCCTCTCTTAAATTTCTAGTTTTATCTTAAATTGTATATTTTTAGTTTTGTTTTAAGTTAAATTGCGTTTCACAAACATTTTACAGTTTAATCCGTTCTTAAATAGTCTACGTTATGAGTGAAAATTTAATCGAGTGAACGGGTAGAGTCAACCAAATATAAACTTTACCTAAATATAAACAAATGGTTAAACGTTTGTCTAAAGCTTATGTTTGACTGGCTATAGAGTCTCTAGACGACGGGAATTCCGACGAAGGAACTCTTAGTGTGGTTTATGAAGTATGTCGGAAGATAGAATGTAATTTATCAGAGTTACAGATTTTCAGCTGCTACGATTTATTTCATGGTTGAATTTATTCGTCCCCTCGCCTATAAGACGGAGTATGACAGCTCCTGCACTACTTCAAGACTTAGTTTGTCGGAGTTTAGTCTCTGTATTATTATATAAATAATTATAAAACTAGCAGATTAAAACAAATAAATACTTTATTACCAAAATCGACCATCATTCTATTGAGATTTTAGACATGCCATTCATTGAAAATTAATTAATTTATTTATTTATTCAATTCCATTAATTTTAATTTTAATACCCATTCGTCACCAAATCGCACCGTAATCCAATGGTGTTTCATTATTATTATTATCGTGTTATAACACATTGCAATCATACCTTTATTCAATACATTCACTATCCCTTAAATACATATACACGTTAACAACAATAAATAGGACTTCGTTGCCTTTTTCACTTAAATATTTACACTTATATTCAGCATTTTTGTTTACGAGGCCTGACAAATCAAGTATGCTAAATTCATACTTTATGTCTTTATTTAAGATTCATTGCTTGTAGATTTAACAATAATTTGTAATATAAACAGTTCATTTTTTCGATGCAAGTAATGAAAGTCGAACCATTTTAAAAATAGAAAATGTAAACTGTAAATGTAAATGTAAATTCTCTTGCAAGACATGCGATGCATGTTAAACACACTGTCCTGCCAATCCGCGAATGTCAAACCTATTGTAAGACAGCAAGAGAATGTCAAGCATATTTTAAGGCGGACATCATTCGAAAAAAGCCGTTTTAAGCCATGTTAGAACTGTTTAATGAAGGAATAGTTGTCACTCAACCTAACGGGCAATAACTGCCTGATCCGTGCACTACAATTCAAGTAATGCTTTTGTGTGCCAGCCTGGTACATTTTTACCAATTTAAAAAGTTGTAAACCACGTACAAGTAATTCACTTGACATACCGCCTTGTTTTTAAGTTTACCAAAACGGGCATCATAATTTGCATTGCAATTTTGCAGATGTTATCATTCAAATTAAATAACGCTCGTCTCCAAACTTAGATAATGACCCAATATAAATTTGATTTCGTATGAATCTTATAACTATATCCTCACATCCTCCACTAATTATCTACCTGTCACTTATTATTCAATCTTCGCTGATGCACAACATTGTAATTTCGAAAAATACTTAACTCTACAAGTACAACAATAAAGTGAATATAAGATAATTGTGCAAAATAGGGAAACATAAATGATTGACAAAAATTAAAAAAGAATGGACAAGATAAAAACAATGTTTCAAGCACAACAGTCTACGCTATAGAGTCCTTAAATAAAACACATTGGACATTTAGCACTCTAAGGTAATTTTATTGACTTAAGTTTGGGTCGCTTATATCAACCCTAAATTTATACTTATGTAAGAAAGGCTTCGTGAAATCCACTTAAATATTTTATAAGATACTCATAGTTACGGCCAAAATATTTCAGACAATCTTAAATTTATTTAACTTATGAGAGCGTTCGTGAAACCGGGCCCTATATGTTTTATTGAATATTAAAATTTAGGCACAAGCGTTGATGTACATACGAATTAAATCATTACTTTCACGAGTGATGTAACTAGTGTAAAACTAGTATCAAACTACCAAGTTTATAAGGGACATCCAATGCAATTCAATTATTGACACTATTTTCGTCTAGGCTCGTTTAAAGTGGAAGGTAAATTATATCAGCTCTATTTATTATCATCTAATGATGTATACAACGCGCGTCTATGTCATGCCTATATAGGTAAAACACAAGTTAATATGTTACAATATAAAATACTGCATCAGTAGTCTAAATGATATAATAAATCAATATTTTTGTGAGATTTTTAATGCAACAAATAGTAAAATGATATCGACAAGGTCACTTAGGGGGACATATGATTACAACTTTGCAGTGCAGTTGGTAAGAAAGATTTCAGCATATTCTTGGAAATTTTATTGTAATTTATCTGAACATTATAGGAATTCAACTTTTAAAATACTAAACTATATTCTATAACTTAACCTATATTATTATCAATAGGCGACTGATTGAAAACAAGCCTTTAGATTCGGTAAATCAATTATAGATTTTTAGAAGTAGAAGTACTTTACCTGTAGTATGTTCACATCATAGTTAGCACCGCCTTTGAAACACAAACGTCCAACAAAAAATTCATAGTTTAAATTAAGCATACCAATGTGCACTTTTGCGTATACCTCATCGTGCACGTTTATATTAACATTTCCACGTAAAAGGGCTGAAGAATAATATAATGTAATATTATAATGCTTATTGCAATTATAAAACATTAACACAATTTAACTTAAAAGTTTAGTTTTAATTCAATTATGCAACATTTCAGTTTATACTGTGGGTCGATTTTAGCGCTTTTAATGCTTTTAAAACTATCTAGACATGATACATGGATGGACGTAACACAAACAAAACTTCCGATACCTTAGTGGTTCTGTTCATCAATTCATATTACCCGAGTAGTATTTTACACATCTATACATGTATAAAAGTAGATGACAGCGAGCATTTTCCATTTCTTGAAATTCTATTGGTGTCATCAGAATAAATGGGTAGACGAACTTCGAGGTTTGTTTCCTCAGCCTTAGTTTATATCAAAAGAAACTGATAACATATTGCAAAATATATCACATAATGAATAGAAAGCGTAATAAAAGAAAAAGTAAAACCAAAACTTACATATATAAATATCCAATAAGTTCTGCATGATGACACCAAACGATGCCCCGAGAGCCTTTACTCCTAATTCCTTACGATAGTCTACTGACGGTGCACTCAGGTGGAAATCAAGTAAAACTGAATTGTCCAATGATCTTTCTTTCATATGATGTTCCGTTAGTGGACCAATAGACTGAGTTTTCACCAATGGATGTGCTTGGTAAGCCAACATTGCTTCATAACGTACTGTTTCATGTTCATCAAAATATGCAGCTCTATAAAGTTCATGTACGATCTAAAACAGAGCAACATGTTGATATCATTTAGATACACGTTTGAAAAACCAATTTATTCATAAATATGCCGATTCTATACATATAATTAATAATTATATAACACAAGTTCAGTTTTAGGCATATGCAATTATTATACATAATGCATACTGTTCGTTTGTTTCTCAACTATTAACACATTAGTTTCTTCACGTGAATGCCGAGATCAAATAGTGATTTCGCGATGTAGAATTGGTCATACCAGATTAACACATTCATACCTTCTCAAAAGAGAGGAAGCACCTAAATGTATACCATGTGACGAGCATTTCAATGTAAAACACATTCTCCTTGACTGTCAGGATCTTAAATACATTCGTGACAAACATTTTAAAGTAAACTCACTTAAAGAACTTTTTGAATCTGTACCATCATATGCTATACTTAACTTTTTGAAAGAAATAAATGTTTATAATAAGATATAGAGCTTTACATCATTAATATCGTTTGAATTAATAGTATCATTAATTGCTTTCGGCGCGATATGACCATTCTGTGTTGGTGCGCCGTAAAACCCAGACAAACAAACAAACGAGAATGCATGTATCAAGTTTACCGTCGTCTCACATTTGTGATTGTAGAAAAGTATTTGGTTATCAGTCACAATATAAATAAATGTTTGTGCTGTAGATTCTGGTTTCAAGACTTCTGCAGGTCAAAAAAGACAAAGAATTTAGCGGTATAGTCAGTCGAGTCAGTTTCATCTTTGTCGGGATATATCGCATTCAGTCACCATGAAATAATTCAAGCTTTGATAGAAAATAATTAAACGGATTGAACGTGTTAGATGGATGAGAATAGAATAAGTGATATGAAAAGAATGACATGGGTTACCTCTTGATTCTCAAAATGTCTTAAGGCAAATATCCCAGTCCGTTTGATCCATTGAGAATTTGACGAGTTGATATGAGAAACAATATAATCATATGACGTTGGTAATCCAGCATTACCAAGAGTGTCTAACAAAGTAACTTTATTATAATCATACACGTAACTGTCAGCTTCTGACATTATAGATCTTTTATTTCGATATTCCCATGGATCTGTAAAGTACAAATAAGTCCATTGATACAACTTACACCCTCGAAAAAAACGAAGTATAAAGGCAAGAGAACTGAATGCAATGTATGATGCTTCATGTCGTATTTAAGCATGCTTCAGTCATCCTACTGTCGTTTCCAGAAGAGGCCTTAATATCTGGATCCAGTTGATTGCAACAATACAGTGGTAGACTAATAACAGCCGTAAGTAACATGTAATGACAAAACCATAGAAAGATGCATGTAGGTAAGTCGATATCACCATTCTACAGTTTATCAAATATCAAACGATGAATTTTAACCACTAAATTAATCATTTGGTTTAAACACATGTTAATGTCTTGATAATACTGTTATAAAAAGGCTACAAAGTCGGTAAAAAAATCTTACCATGAAAACCTAGAAGATTATGTATATGTTCAATAAGCTCATGCGAAGTATCAGTATCTCCATATGTATTCATTGATTTAATTAGTCCTCCGAATGTTAAACAAGATAATTCCTTCAATGAACTGCTTATCAGTAAACCATTTGGTGCTAGACCTGTCTTACACATGTTGAGAATTATGTGTACCAATTCCTGTAATTGAGAACATCAGCGTAATAAATGAATGTTGTTTATGTTTTATTTACTAGTAACAGCCACAAACTTATAGTTCACGATTAATTTCTAATAACTGCATGATTATGGAAATACCATTTTTTGGCATTCTTCAAAATATATTCATAAAACGTGTATCATAAACAATAAAGAAAAGGGCATTAACAAACGAGACATGCAATACTTACTGTATTAGGGGCCTTCTCTAATGCTATAAGTGAAGTCATTATTCTCTCTGTAATGGATTCAATTATCACATTGGTCTTGAATATTTTTTCAAGAATCAACTTTTGTTCTCTTTCCCCTCCAATGGCACCAAAGGCGTCTACAATAGCACACATGTCATCTAAATCGTCTTTTCTGTAATGCAAGACGTCTCAATATAGATTACTTTTTCAACAACTAATTTTTTTAAACAATCAGTTATAGGATTATTGCATATATAAATGCTTTTAATTGGATATTGACTATTTAGTACAGGATGTGGGTTCCCGGAGAAGGAAGTTGCCTTTTATAGAATACAATAAAAATTGACCAATAAAAAGTAGTATGTTGTAAATATGTTATTATTATTTAATTTATTATATACAATGTACCAAATTTGTATAGCGCTCATATTGATTATATGTTCAAAAACAATCATAAGCATAATTAGGTAATAATTAAATGAAAATCAAGAAAGATTATCAATTAAGAATAATAAAGTGCTAATAAAATATTCTAATAATGGCAGTGTTACAAGTACATAAAACTACAATAGAGGTATTCAAGAATAACTATAACATGAGACAAAAGGGAAATTCTACAACTGAAACCAGGAAATGAAAATTCAGAAAAAAACAAGCGTATGGTCAACAGAAATTATATATTGTAATGAACACGTGCTCAAAGTATACTTACGTTTGTTTTACTCCGTTGAAATATTTTTTCGCAATGATTTCCATATCAGAATCTGGTAACTGTTCAATTAGTAAAATCAAGTTTTTGAAACATTCAGTGACTATAGGAGAACCTGGTATAAAATAATGTTTCATGTTTAGGAAAACGTATAGTAAGTAAACGTGGTATAGATCAACAAAAAGCTAACCAGTAATATAATTAGACATACCAGATAAATAGTTAAAATAACTGTTATATTTAGAACCAAATGACATTTGAACGGATATGGTCATTGATGTTAAACTTAAAACTTAAACTTAAACTTTTTCATTTGATTAAACGCCTATTTCTACATAACATATTCAATGGCGTTGTACAAAAATATAGATTATAAAAAATTAATAAATAAAAACCCTCCACCATAAATACATAATGTATATACAATAACACAAAACAAAATAAAATTTATCACACATGATGTAATATAGTGTGCAAGTGTACATGTTTTAT
The DNA here is from genome assembly GCA_025267735.1 of Mactra quadrangularis. Classification (NCBI taxonomy): domain Eukaryota; kingdom Metazoa; phylum Mollusca; class Bivalvia; order Venerida; family Mactridae; genus Mactra; species Mactra quadrangularis. The sequence goes on along the minus strand of CM046294.1, from coordinate 21,480,917 downwards.
TATACCTACATCATTCAAAGTTCATGATCCTACTTAATTTTATATTTTTATCACTAATTTTACATTTTTTTATTTCATATTAAAAGATGGTGTCCTGAACAGTATTACATGATGCTACTGTTAACCGGACATGTCCTGAACAGTGTAACATAACGCCACTGTTAACCAGACATTTCCCTAAAGGTGTCGAAACATCACCTTTAAAGGGCCCTTAATACATCCCCAAAGGTGTCGAAACATCACCTTTAAAGGGACAACTTATTTAGGTTGTCATTGCAGTCTTGTGAAACAAGGTAGAAAATGACAGAGAGCGAGGCAATCCTCATTCTCACGTCATAATGCACTCACTCAATCACTTAGTATGTTTACCGTAATTGTAAGGTGAGGCATTTACTAACCATGTCAATTTTAGAATAGATCATAAAAATTAGAGAAATAGTGAGTTTTCAATCCTTTTTTGAATGATAATTTGATATCATCTGGTAGCTTATTCCATAGCATGGGGCCAACAGTGCTAAAGCTTCTGTCACTGAATGTTTTTTTCTTATTTGTTGAAACCAAAAAATTCAGGTCTTTGGATTTTGCAGATCTAAGACCAGATCTGCTTTGTAAAGGCTTTCTCAGAATTTCAGTCAGATATGCAGGTGCAGTTTCAGTATAACAGTTGTACATGAAAGTACATATTTTAAAGTTGATTCTTGCTTTGACTGGTAACCAGTGCAGTGAATACAAAGCATCTTTTGAACTGTCAGATTTTTTTAGCCTTAATACCAGTTTTGCACACATGTTTTGAATTCGCTGAAATTTGCTAAGATCACATTTTGAAATTCCATACAAGATCAGATTGCAGTAATCGATGTGAGACATGACCAAAGATAGGACTAGTGTTTCTGTTGCATCTTTATCCAGATATTTTCTTATACTTTTGATACGTAAATAATTGTACATGGCAGTTCTACTTTTTGTTTTGATGTGATCTTTAAAGCTTAAGTTTTCATCAAGAAAGGCCCCTAAATAGCGAATGGTCTTCACAGATTTTATAGTTTCACCAGCAATATTAATTGACTGGGTTAAACATTTTTTCAACTGTGCTCTGCTTCCAAACATGATAAACTCAGTCTTTGAGTTGTTCATTTTCAATTTATTTTCATTCATCCATGAATTTATTGTTAGGGCACAATCTTCAAGATCAGAAATGGCATTTGCTTCTTCATTCTGATTGTTAGGACAGAATCTTTTATTAGCAATGTGGTCGTCAGCAAAACCATGCACTGATATATCAGATGGAATGACATCGAATAAGGTTCCTGCATAAGTAAGATATAACCACGGACCCAAACAACTACCTTGTGGAACACTGCAATCTAATGTACGTACAGATGATGAACTAGTATTGACGTTGACTCGACATGCACGTGGGCGAAGATATGAGTCAATCCATCGAAGTGTACTATTCTGTAGTCCATATTGATTATTAAGTACTTCTAATAAAATGTCATGATCAACAGTGTCAAATGCAGCACTCAGATCAAAAGCTATTAACGCAGTAACTTCTAATTTCTCCATACCACACAGTAGGTCATTAACTAATCTAAGGAGGGCTGACTCACATGAGTGAAAACGTCTATATGCAGACTGATTTTTTGGAAGAAGATTATTCTTTTCAACATGAGTATTTAATCTATTCAATGCAGCCTTTTCAATTACCTTAGATAAAAAGGACAGATTGCTGACCGGTCTATAGTTAGCATAATCGAGATCTAGACCAACCTTCTTAAGGAGAGGCTTAACAATTGCCTCTTTCCACTTGGAAGGGAATACCCCATGTTTCAATGAGATATTTATTAAATGAGTAATTAGAGGTAATAATTCTTTTAGATAACATTTGAGCAATTTTGTTGGCAAAACGTCTAATTCCGATGATTTGGTATTTAAGTCACATATAATATCTCTGACCTCTTCTATTGTAAAATCCTTAAAATGGTCAAGACTAGGTACATCCTTTTGTTGGGTGAGTAAGTTGGAAACTGAAGCAATGATTCTCTAATTTTTGAAATTTTATTCAAGAAATAATCAGCAAAATTTCTGCTATGGAGTGATCAGAATCGCCTTTAGGCATTGGATTCTCAGATCTTACTCCTGTCATTTCAGCAACAAATTTATATAATTGTTTTGTATCACCTTTTGCATTTCTGTCTCAGAAAAACATATCTTGGTTTAGCATGTAATGGTACTCTCGTATTGAAGAATTTAAATATGTGATCAATTTGTAAGCAAACACCATTTTTGAAGCATATCAAAAGGGTAAAGGTACAACATTCCTTCATAAAGATTGGTCATGAAATAGTTTACACTCAACTCACTTTCTAACTCTGTATAATCAAGAACGTTTCGCTATCGATATACTTGATACATGTTAGTGAATAATGTTTTTTATGGAAATAAGTTTCAAATATTTATCGACACAAAATTCCCGTTTATGATTTATTTCTAGTACATGAATATGGAATCATATTATTTAGATTTTCAATAAGATACATATCAAAATCTGACATAGAAAATGTTCATAAAATGTCCAGTTGTAGGGTTGTAAAAAGCGTTATGTGTTAGAGTAACACAACGACCAATATCATTACAGATTTGTGGTAGTAATAAATGTATTATACAAACCATTCTCCGGTTCATTCCTCATACATGTTAAGTTGCCTTGTATGTTTTCATTAATTACTTTTAATTCTAATTTCGTCGGTGGCCGCCTTTGTCGTTCTACAGTCTATTAATATAAAACAAGTTATTAAACATATAAATATCAGCAATGAAAATAAAAATCAATTTGATTTTTTCATCGGGCTTTAACACCTTGTCAAGACATTTATAGATATTTTGCAATAACGAGAGCACCTGACATAGTTTTCCCGAACACTTGTCTATAACCAGTACTGACATTTCCTTCAAATGTATAAGCAATTCATTTTCCTCTTCTTCCTATTACGGTTTATTATCGTTTTTTATGAAGTAAATTGGTATGGGGCAAAACCCAGTTTGTTTACTTACGTTATATATCTCGTTTGTTTCCCTTTAATCATAGTAACATATATCTTAAAACTAATGCATGTTTAGGTATCTTTAAATAGACGCCTTGGTTTTAGGTAATTTATCCGATAATCTTAACTGTTTAAAGTAAAAAACTAAATATAAGGTACCCAAATATAAGCGTTGACACTATACAAGTATTTGGTAACATTAATCATGCATTATAATAGTATCCGTAGCGGTTTACGCTTTAGTTCGTATACATTCGTTAAGTTTGTAGAGCAAATGTTAAGTGCTGATTTGTCGTCGAGACACCTTTGGTTTGATCATAGACTGAATGACTTTCATAAATGAAAACGCCAAATATAAAAAAAAAAATATATGTGTGTACAATACATTTCGCGGCATGTGATATCTTATTAACTGGTGGAATCTATACGCAGTCATGTACACTAGCATTGGAAAGCAAGTGTAGATTATGTTTTAATTGCAAAATAAAGTTTTAAGGGGATAAAATCCGTAACCTATTGATAGTGAGGTGGTACGCTTAACCACCACACAAGTCCTTACATTATTCTAAGTGTCCAATTACTAAACATTGAAGTAATATTTTTGTGGATTTACGAAGGTTCCATATGAAACTTTACTACTATGCAGACAGTGTGAGTTCAATGTTGCCAAATAAATTATACCACTGACTTTGCAGGACAAAGAAAAGTTTGTCAATAATGTATGTACACACTTGAAACACCTGTGTAGTACAGTCAGTTGATACGTTATGCATTTAAATCGGTTTGTACGACTGAGGCTTTACATTGTACTTAATACTTCCAAAACTTAGTTTGTTCGTTCATTGGGTATTAGATATTGCTAAACACATAAGTACTAAGTAAGACAAAACTATGCCTACCTCATGTAATTGTCTTCTTACAACATTTGTTGGAACACTTATGTTTAAAGTTGTTGATTTCTTAGAAACAAACACCAGATCACCATTACTGACTGCGTGTAACCCTGGTATATCTGAAAATAGAAACACACCATAGATTTAAGCAAAGAAAGCAACGCAAAGAGAAGACTGAAAGTTTTCAAAATTGAGCTTTTCATATTGTGTATGCCGATCATTGCTTAAATATTCTAGACTTTCAACAAAAAATATCATTTCTATCTTACACAGAAGAATGATGTGCACTATGGCCATAGAAACGTTCAAAATCCTTAATCAGCTTTCTCCTATTGTATTGACTGGTTGTTTTGAAACATGGAACCCATCTATATGATTCAAATGTTTTTACATTCTAAAATAATTAAGAGTTAACTCATCAACTTATTGTAAACGCTACTTTAGCTATGTTTGACGGTGTTACCGAGCTTAAGTACGAAAGATTTTGGAGAATGCATTAAATGTAACTAGTTTAAAATTTCAATACAATCATGGAATTGGAAAAACATAAATGTTTCTTATTTAATGGAACTACCACCCAACATCAGGATAGCATTTCATCAAATAAAATGCAAATAACTACATTTCCACGTATGCATACTTATCAATAGCGCTAAAGCTCTTTTCACAAGTTTTAAAGATTTAAAGTCACTATATGAAGATATATTCATTACCAGTAGACACGAAACCTGTTTATCAAACATGAAGTTATCAAAATATAACATGAATTAAAGACACAATTAACAGTTCAAACCATTCTGCTTTCTAAATTTGAGTTTGACAAAGTGCCCAATTCTTAGAAAAGTGGGGTCCTTTTATAAGAGCACATTATACTTATTGATACGCTGATGTTTAATATACTTGGTCCAAAATAGTTTAAAAACTTAATCATGTAAATCAGAGTAAGTTTTTTCTCTAACAAGACTTTATCTTTAACATACTGTGACCAAAACTATTATTTCGAGCATTGACAACCGAATTCTACTTTCGGTTTCGATCTACTTTCACTTTGAAATACAATAAATAACATGAACATATCTAAGCAATATTTGCAGTTATTTAAAACATCTTGTTCATTAGAAGTGTTTGAAATAGATAAATGGCTATTTTCTTTGCAGTAAAAAAAAATGTTACTTTTTATATAGCGGCTTTAACTGTGAATTGTATTAAATGCTTTTCATTCGTAATTTATTTAATTTGCACCCAGTTAACTACCCAATCGTAAAATTATGTATATTTGTGTTTATGCTCATATTAAAAACATTCTTCTTTACAAGTTAGTTTTATAATCATATCGATTGTTTATAAATGTCATGACCGTTCTATTGATCTTTGAACACTCGATATTAGTCGGTAATTATGAAATAGACAAGAACAATGAAACATTAGATAATATTTTTCCCAAATCGTTTGTTAACAAAACAGTATGACGTCATTGTTAAATAACAATAGCTGTGCTGAAGAAAATCATGATTCAGTTAATCTATTCGTGTGATCCTATTGTTTGGTACCTCCCTTGAAAGTTTATCTATGCTATACCATCTATCATTCCTGATTAATATGAATCAATATGTACTTTACACTATGAAACAAATTAATTGTTAAAATTGTCTTTGTAATTAGAAATAAAGATAGCAGTTTATTCATTTTGTAATGAACGATTTATTCAACAGGATCAATCTCGTTGTATTTAATCTCTTTATATCATGTTAAAAATGCAAAAATGTAGTGGTCGTGAACTTAAATGCCATTTATTCATTTATTTTCCAAACAAAGTCGAGATAGTAAGATATGACTTTATTTGAACAAAAAACCCTGTTATCGCTAACAATTCTCACAGTTCTGTTCCAACTTAGGTTTAGTGATAATGTAATGTAATTACATTTTATAGTCTAAGTTTCATGCTTACGCATGTTCACCGACTTTACAGCAATTACACCTGGTCACTGGGCTACTGGTATCTATCTATCAATCTCCCTGGGGAGTCTTTTTAATCCGCTTATTAGTGCAGCCGACAAATTGGCGCAGCGGAATTATACCACCCTCGCAGGTACCCTTTTACACCTGGGTGGAGTGAAGCAATCGCAGGTAAATTTCTTGCTCAAGGAAATCAGCAGTGCCCCTGTTGGGACTCGAATCCAGGACTTCTCGATCCCTAAGCGCGCGTCCTACCACTGGACCACTCCTCCTACTAGTAATGGTCTAGTTTGGTAATAGACAGGCACGTATAGATTAACAATTGATATATTCACTGACTATGCTTATGTGTTTACATTTTTAAAAACTGCAGTTTAATGTGCATGAACACAACATGTGTCATCGTCTAGCTTTTTGCAACTTAAGTGTAACTTATTACAAAAACAAATCATATTAAGAATAAAAGTACCTGAATCTATGAAAGAAGACGCTGGATTGACATATCTCATTCCATGAAGTGGGTCAAATCTAAAATACAATATATGTATATCTTATACTTTGATAATTTGCAAATAGACCATCATGTACTTGGTTTATATGGCGCGTTTTATTTCAGCATTAGTTTAGGTATTAGTGCACTGGTTACTCAAGTAAATCACTGGAAAAAATGATCTGACACATTCAACACTTAACTGAGAAGTGTGAGATTTTTCAAACACTTTTCTTATCAAATTGATTGCCTTAATTTATATTTAGACAAGGCGGTACCCTGAAAGCCAATAAAAGTCTCATATCAAACTGCTACTTATGCTCTTCCATTTACAAAAGCCATTTTGGAACATTTGAAACACACAGTTACACTAATGTTTAAACTAAAACATGATAAACCTGTCTCACTTTAACTTTGAATAAACAGCACATTTTGAATAAGAATTGCATAGATATTATATCTCACACTGCCGACGAATATATTTTGACAAATCGCTTGTGGTTGGCAAGGTCTTTGCAAAATAGCATACGGAATGCAAATCTGCAGAGACGCAGCAAGCAGATGTTTACTATTTACTTCGACAAATTGTGAGCAAACTTTATGATCCAATGACTGTCTTGTTATGGGCTGGAGACATGATTCAAAGTAAACATTTTGCTGTTGTTGTTGTTGACAGTCGTGCGAAATGCAAGTTAGCCTTACGACGGTCACCCGAGGTCCTTTAGACGCAAGGATTTTACTATAGTCGAATAGTGAATGTACACAGATAGGATGTCTTACGACAGCCTTATGTACTAGGATTGGGTTAATATAAACATTCTAATTTGTCATACCCATCTGCTGCTTCAAACTTCATGTGAAAATTTTCTTCTAACGCTACTCTCTGGATTGTTCCTAATTCATTGTGCACAGTTATATTCTGCAACAAAGTACATATAAAATTACTACATGTGCCATCGCCAAATTAAAGGTGGTAAATATTAACAACATTCAAATACATTATCTTGTTCAATTTTTCAATGCTGCAGTACCACTTTTCATGAATAACACACTCTGGGAGAGACTAAAGTACGCTGCTGTTCAGAGGTTGTTGCTCTGCAGAGGTTTTATTCAATTACAGTTAGGCCTGAGGGAAATATCAAAACCTGTTGTTGTGCAGATGATTTATTCTATAGAGGACCGCTCTGCAGAGGTTTTATAGTAGTACGTACAGTAACTAAATATAGAGTGCCATTTATTTGCATTCGCATTTAACACAGATAGTAAATAGCTTGACTCAAGGTTAACGACAAAATCTCATAGCTTTTTTTAAAACTGCTATGTAATGCAGCAATACTATATTTAAAATGGTTTTAAATATATCTTCTTCTAAATTAGGGCATGTATTTATGTGATCTTCACAATGTAAGCAAACACCTACTGTTCGTCAAAATCTCGAAATGGTCGAAAATAGAAATAATTGAAATAACACAGAAATAAATGTTGCATTTCTTCGTCCGAAAATGTCCAATTAGCATGGGAGTTGTTATTGAATACTTAAAGTTTGATCTAAATATCAAAATTAGGAGGCTCAATTGGAATATTTCAAAGTAAAAAGTAGTAATAATTTTACCTGATACTTAGTGCCATTCCAGGGAATAAGCAAATTTGGTTTCCTTTTATGTTGTTGTAGGCCGCAAGACTGGAGCCCTAAGGGAACATAAAATTACGATGATTTATATTTTTACCTTTATTTGGGCTGTGCTTCCATTTGGTATTTTCTCCTCCCTTGTTTCCGATGTTTGCAAAAAGTTGTGACCATCAGCCGTTCTCCATGCTGTGTAGTTTGCAGCTACTACTCCTGAAACGAATTTTATAATGATTTTTAAAGTCCAATTATTTATCTGATGCTACCTTTCTTCTCACATTACTATTATCTTAAAGTGCTTACTAGTATAGTAAGTTGCGTACAAGTTGTTAATAGACTTATTCCAGAATTTAAATATTAGAGGTTTTCCTGCAGTAAAACACATTTATGCCGTTACTATAAAAATGTCTGTACATAAAACAATACAGGATTGAATCTGTAATACGAGCATTTTAGCAATTATATGTAAAAACTTCTTCTTTATCAGTCTTGACTCTGATGTACTTGGCATTTCTGCAGCAAGGTGCGTTCCCACTAAACATGAGGCAAGCAACAGTATACCCCCATCTTAAAAAAACTTTTGTTTGCTGCAAAATGTTTAAACCGTCAGATTATGAATCGTCATGATACCAACAAACTCCTTGCAAATGAACAACATGGTTTTTGTAAGCGAAGATCAACAGACAGCCAATAACTCCTGGTGATGCAAAACCTTGCATCATCAGGAGAATGAGGAAGTACTGATTGATGCTCTCCAGCTAGATTTCAGCATGGCGTTTGATGTAGTTCCCCACCAACGTCTAGCTTCTTAGTTGCACCATTGTGGAATATGAAACCTGACCCTTACATGATTTAAAAGTTTTCTTTCATTAAAACACACAGAAGGTGCGATGAAAGGAAACTTATCATCATCATTCCAAGAATTACCAGGTGATCACCAAAGCTGAGCTCTTGGTCCATGGCTGTTATTGCTATAGGCATACATTATAGACCTATCGTCCCAAGTGTCATCAACTTCCTGGTTCTGATGACAGTCTGCTGTATAGAATTATCCGATCTCTTGCAGACGGCATAGCACTTCGTAAGATCTTGAAAGTTACAGCAATTGGAGAATGACTGGCTCATGTGTTTCAACCCCAGCAAGTACAAGGCCATCAGGATTACCAGGAAGCGAGTCACAATCATATACCATACATGGCCATGGACTAGCTCTCTTTAAAAACTGCAACTACCAGGGAGTCACCATTTCAGAGGTCCTGTCCTGGAATGCCCACATTGCATCAACATAAAAAAGGCAAACAGTTCCCTTCCTTTTATCAGGAGGCACCTATCAAGCTGTCCACGAGACATCAAGGACATCTGTTATAAAACACTCACTAAGCAAAGCCTTGAGTATGCCAGTAAGTAAAAAAAATGCAATGGCATTTTATAGTCTAAGTTTCATGCTTACGCACGTTCACCGACTCTACAGCTATAGTCACTAGGCTACTGGTATCTATCTATCAATCTCCCTGGGGAGTCTTTTTACTCCGCTTATTAGTGAAGCCGACAAATTGGCGCAACGGAATTATACCACCCTCGCAGGTACCCATTTAAACCTGAGTGAAGTGAAGCAATCGCAGGTAAATTTCCTGCTCAAGGAAATTAGCAATGCTCCTAGTGGGATTCGAACCCAGGACCTCTCGATCCCTAAGCGCGCGTCCTACCACTGGACTACTGCTCCTACAGTACAACTTAGGATCTATACACCTCCACTAATATTTCCTAACTGAAAGCTATCCAGCTCGATTTGTCACGGGCGATTACAGGACCCCTAGCAGCACCAGTGAGATGATGAGAATATTAAACTGGCAGACATTACAAAAGCGTCGTTGCAACAAGAAATTAATAATGGTGTACCGCATCATCCACCATCATGTGGACATCCCAATAAGGGACTTTAGTCAGTTATTTCCCCTTGTATACTCTTCAAAATAGGTAGGTCTAATTAGTTGGATTACTCGGATTTTACCCTTACTTTTCAATGTTAATTTGCCAAATTTTAATCTTAAATAACTTTTTTGTATATCATTTAATTTGTTTGAAATTCAAGCTAGTTATTTTTAAGTTAAAGAGCTATCTAAATTCCATCACTTCTATTAATATCTTCATTAACAAGAAAGATATTAGATGAAAAAGTTTGTTACCCTTACATAGGAATACAATGATAAAATCCGAGGATTCAAACTGTAAGGACCTACTTACCAATTGGATTGCTTCAGATTTTATCAGGGAAAGATAACTGACTAAAGTCCCTAATAGACAGTTTAATATTTCAACCAGTGACATAATCAACAAGAAAGAACTCTAGTAAATTAGTAAATTTAACCAGCTATTCTGCAGGTTAGACGTCTACAGATACTCATTCTTTCCACTTGCCATAGTATTGTGGAACAACCTCAAGAAAGAAAATGGTTACTCTCGCTCCATAAACGTCTTCAAGGCCACGTGACACAGCACGTCATAGACGAGAGAGCCTGTTTTTATTATAACTGTTATTATAACTGTTTTTAGGTATTTTTCAACTTAAACCTATGCACTCTTCTCATTGAACTAGATGCAAATAAATTTGTGCGATGATGTCACAGAGGGGATTTTGCACAATACTGGGAGAAGAAGATAACAAAAGTAGACCTATTTGAATTTGTCGAACATATATTAACTATCAAAGTACAAAACAATGTGAACTTACCGTGTTTTCTGACGTCATCAACTGTATACTTCCAGGTACTTGTATCATGGTGTGTCTGATTTAACACCTTGTAATAAAGAAATAAACATTATATAAAGTAGTTTACGAGTTCTAAAGAGTTACAACTGAATTTTGATTGGTTTGGTTTGTAATAAAAGATATGTTATCAATTAGTTCTTCGTGTGTTCATAAGATTGTGACTCCAGCCATTTCTTCAGGGGCATTGATGGACAATGCTGCAATTGATGGATATTTTATTTAGAGAGAAAGTTAACTAAGTGCTCCCAATGCACACATGAACATGTGCATGTCTACATTTGAATATCGCTCCGCTGGTTAAACCATCGATAGTGTTCGCTGTGACTAAAGATGTTCAAGGGAATCTCTCCCGAAAGGCTAAAAGCAGGTTTCAGGAACTCCTGGAGATGGTGTAAGAAATCATCAGAGAAATATCTTCATACTATATTATTTAAGGTTTAATAATATCATTATTGATAAGATCTATAAGTCTAACATACTTTTAATGATTACCAATTTTTAGACAACTTCATTTCAAATTTCAAATCTTTGCGTAAAGAGGATTACCATGACTGAAAAAGGCACTGACTTTGTTGTTTATTGTTGATAACTTTTTTATTTCTGTTATCGTCACTCTGGTTTGTAGCGCAGTCGGTAACGCGCTGGTATTTCGAAATCTTGTGTCCCGAAGGGGCTACGAGTTTTAATGCCACCCGGGGGAGATTTTCCTACCATGAAAATTCGACAATAATATCAATTTTTCTCTAGCGTCTAAGCAGTCGTATAAAATATACACACCTCATGTGAATGGTGTAACTTGGAAGCCAGATAACTAACTATACCATTTTTGAAAGCTATAACATCTTTATGTTCATCATCTGGATATATCACTGTGGTAATTTCTCCACGTCTTGATATTTCAAATGAAAACCTAAATATAAAACTTTTTCTTATAATTCATTACATAATACCACAAAGATATAACATCTGCTTAAAAGTACATTGCACGAACCATATGATTTTTGTATATATCATACGCGGATCTAGCCGGGGGGGGGGGGGGGAGTTTCCAAAATGTACCTGTCCATTAGTGTATTTCTTGACTGTAAGTCATCTTTAAGAAGCATGAAGCAATATTTGCTTGTGGTACGAAAGTTTAGACCCTCCCTAGAAAAAGTTTCCCCCCCTACAAAATCCTGGATCCGCCCCTGTATATTTGTTGAATATAGTTATACAATAAAGAATCAAAGCGCTTAAGGCTATGAATTTGTTCGGGTTTGGAAAGTCAGAGTAGATTTAGTAGGGATCAAGGAGTGAGTTCACAAAATATCGCTATGGTCCCAAATTAATGAGACCGATAAGTGAGTCTACATCATTGAATGCTTGTAACATGTTCCTTGTGGTTAAGGTTTATTATCTGGTATTTACCAGCATAGCTAGTCAGCTACATGTAGTCTGGGTTCAAAACTCTATATACCATAAACATATAAATATATAGACAGGACAGACGGACAGACCATTTTTTTTTCGCATTACTATGTCAATTTTCCTCTATTAATAAGGTACGATTTACATCCATACCACCCCTCCCAAACCAACCCCCTTCTTAAGTGGTCACCCCGCTTTAGCAGCAAATTTAGATGTTTCCTTTGGCTGGCTGCTTAAGAGGGGTTGGACTGTATATAGAAAATTTTCCGACCTTGTGAAATGGAAGATGAGTACTGGTTATACACAAGGGTCTAGGAAAGCTAGGGTAGGTGCACTGGACGCCGTAAAATTACCAAAACGTGTTGACACGGCGTTAAACCCAGTATGAATAAAAAGTTCAGTACACATGCAAAATATAATAGTAAATGTTGACAATGTCCGAACTTACCAGTGAGAAAAATCTAAGTGATGACTTATAATTTCTGGATCTAAAGTAAAAAGAGAGATATAAAACATTTCCAAACAGTTGTAAATAGCCACAGTACCTTAAAAACTATGATATACAAATACATTGTAAATGTTGGAAGTATACATGTACATGTATATGCGCTGCAACAACTGATACTGCCTCTCATTGGCCAATTATCATGAAGTGGTATATTTTGAGTACATGTAATGTTGAATTTTCATTATACATGAAAAATTTGTCTGTTACCTTTCATTAACAAATCTCAAGATACGTATGACCTTTACTCATCATGTCATTTTATTACACGTTATCCTTTAGCAAGAATCCGAAAAGCTACGTTGTTGTCGAAATTTCAAGAAATGGTTGATCTACTTAGATAGGGAGTCTAACGCATATCGCCATCAAACGAGCTATAATATGTGCTATAGTTGAGAAAGGAACACGCTTGAACACTAATTTTGTAATTTCAATGTTATCACAAGTAATGACTAACCTGAGACGCCATTGATGTCTGTCTTACGAAGTCTAAACCTATGGACAATCAGCAGTAACTCCTGTTTATCTGTGTTGTTCCAAATGTTGACAAGACCAATCTAAAATATACAAGTAATAGAAAAATATGTAAATGTGTAAATATATATCTAGCAAATTGAATTTTTCGAAGGTTTCCTTCTACCACTGGCCAACTTGCGCAATATAGTGTTCGCTGTAAAAATACATTTTTCCGCAAAAAATGTTGCATGCGACAATCTCAGAGCTGGCAAATCAAAAGATCTGAACACTGGTGTACCATTTAATAAGAATCAGTGACAGACGCTCAAGCACAGTGAGTCCTTTACTATCGAATAAGCTTCCTGTTGATGTTAAATTATCAACTTATTGTAATGTGTTTAAAACCCGATTGGAGATTAAATATTTCTTTACTTTCTACCACCTGTTCTAAAATTGACTGAGGTTAATGCCTTGGAATACTTAAGTAAATACCCGAAAACAAATTTGTTTTCAATAGGAATGAGGATTGCCTCGATCTCTGTTATTGTTTCACTTTCCTTATGATCTTTTCTAAAATAAGAACGGTAAGTTAATACAATTTGGGGTTCCTTTAAGGATAATGTTCCGACACCTTTGGGACACGTCCACTAAACAGTGGTGTTATATTTTTTGTACAGGACTAATCCGTTTTACAGTTTCATCATGTTGTATTGTCACGGATATTAACTTTCATTACCACAATATTGGAAAAGACATGGAAGTTTAGTAGAATATCAACACATTTTGGAATGTGACGATGAATATACAAACAGAATTCATTAATAAAAATATAAAGTTGAAAACATTTTATAAAACAATGAGCTTTGGGGCAGTGGCGGTAAACACTCGGGAATAATAATATCACTTGATATAAAACAATCAGAAAACCTAAGAAAATGGCTTTTAGATGGTGGTGGTGGTCAGTCCCAACAGATAAAACCTAACCTCAAAAAAATCAGACACAAAACTTCACACAAAAATCCGTGAAAGGTATTGACTAAATGTTTGAACAAATAAATTCGAAATCACGGGGAGTTTAATTGTAATTTGGTAGAGTGTACTTATTAATACGGTGGGTTGTTATTACATTTGTAAATCTTTCATTATTTGTTTTTGTAGTTCCTATGTACGATGTCATTAAATATGTTTTTATAGATATAGGCGTTTAATTAGATAAAAAGATAAATTCAATGTGCCTTTGGTGTATTGAAATCGAGCCAATCGCTTTCGTGAGTATTAGATTCATAAAGTACTTTGAAGAATGGATAAAGTACTTATTTATGCGATAAGATCTATACGTTATTTTAGCTGAAGTCAAAAAGCAAATCTTTTTATAATCAGCTTGTCATTATGAATTCCGTAGGTCTATAAAATTCAATCAAACATTTATTACGTTATGTATTTTGAATATTGCATTTGAATACGATTTACATCTAGACAATAAAATCAATTAAAAACGCATTACACTTCAACCTCAGTCGATCTGTTTTTGTATGGTTTTCTTTCAAATCAATGCAACAGCATTACATTATCTATCTTGAACATCTTTTAGATATTTATTACTATAGGCGTTGATTAAACAATGAATACAGTGTACGATTTATTTGATAATTATAATCAATTGGTAATAATATCAATAGGGTATGTCATTAGAATCACTTGCGTGATTATTAAATGACTCTTTTGTTTTGAGTGTTAATTAATTTGACTTTAATTACACATCTATTGAACTGCTTTTCAAGAGCATTTCGAGGTCTCCTTAAACCATACAATAACAAACAGTCTGTTACATTGACGTAGAAAAGGTCCGATTGAAGATTATGTTTTGTCTGTGTAAATTATGTAAAGAGAAAGATAATTGCTTACTTCATACTTGGCAATAAATTATGAAAAAAAAACTTAATATACGGCGATAAATTATGAAAACCTACCCCGTACGTTGTATTCAAGTGCAATGTACTGCTTTTTGCATTAGTAAATGATGTATACTCAAGAATCTTGTTTTTAGTTGTATTTCAATAAGAATAAAATAATTAAGAAAATCAGTAATAATAAATTAAAAATGATAATAAATTGAACTACGATACATGTATAGACAATATGCATCGACTTTATAGTCTTGAGACGAAACTTGTCTAAATAGGAGACAGCCTAATATAGCATTTGTGGTTTTAAAGAACAGTGGCGCTTTTCACAAAAATTCTTACGAAAGTCAGTTTCATATTATTAGCACTTTAAAGTCAGACGGATAATAAGCATTACTACGATACGATATTCAAAAAGTATAAACAATTCTACACAATTTGTATAATATTTAGAATTGATAAGCCAAATAAGGAGTGTATTATTAATGTATCTTGCTTTTGACTTACGAAGATTCTATGTTACCGTAACTAAAACTTCCACTGCAATATTAAAATGTAACATAAAACTGACACAACACTTAAGAGCCAAGACAAAAAGGCTAGACCATATTTCTTAGATTGTGTTGGTTCTATGCCTCAAGAACAAGCTCAACGCAGCGATATATACATTTAATGCTGACTTGCAAAACTGTTTTTCAATCATGAAAATATCAAAATATAACAAGCATTAGAAACAAAAAAACCCAGTTCAAACCATTTTGCTTCCTATATTTAAGTTTGACTAAGTGAACAATTCTTAAAAATGGTGTACTTTCATAAGAGCACGCTTTATCTGAAGCTACAGTCCCATAAACATAAAAATAGTCGTAAGGGCACCGTACGGGCGCCGTGCTACCAAGTATCGTAAGGCTCCGTACGAACTCTTGCGTACCCGTACGGACTGCTACGTTTTTACCAGGGTCCGTGCGATAAGCTGTAGATTCACGTATCAGTTTTTAAGTCAAATCGTGAACAAAACGTGGCCAAGCATGGAATAAAATTGCATACCTTCCAGCTACGGCTCCGTACGGAAGGGAGTTCAGTTAGCGCGAACGTTACAGAACGTTCCGTAACGATAGAGTCGGAACTCCTCGGCCGTTTGCTGCGAATAATCTCGGACATACTTAGACGCTATCTTGAAGCTACCGGTGTTGAAGTAAACAAATATATGGTCGTTCAGGCATTGAGTGATGTTTTGTTTTTAGTCCGTAAATTTTGAAACATCACTCATTGCCTTAACGATCGCATATTTGTGTATTAGATTAGTATATTATAGTAGTATATACTATAGTGTAATAGTCGCAGCGAATGGCCGAGGAGTTCCGAAACGTTCTGTAACGTTTTGTGTAATTGAACTCGCTACTGGTGTGTTGTTTTAAGTTGTATAAAAGAGCTACTGGTAAATGTCTCATTAAAGCATTTTATAAAAAAACTACAGCATTTGAATTAAAAACGACAATTTTTACTATTGCGTCAAAATTAGAGTCACTATACATGGATCTGTTAGAATTCTCAACTTTGTCACTGTGGTTTGAAAATGCACAGCTCCATTCATCGCCAGAAAAAATCGGGGTTATAGAGTGCAGAGGAATGGCGCAAAGTGGTGATTAATAAATATCTTTTCAGCTTTTGTAAAGTACTAGCACTTTCACATCATTTTGGGAAAATGCATGTATGAAATGCAAATGTTGGACTGAAAAGAGAAGAATCTTGCTTATGCTGTATATCCGACAGTCACTTAGTAGTGAAATAAGAACATCTTGAAAATGCCCTGTTGCGTTTATTTGAAAAAATGTGCCATTCTTGCCCATGTCGCAAGAAGTAAAAGATTAATTTAAGCGCCCGACATTTCGTTCTTATATGATAGATTTATCATGAACAGTCATATACTTTAAGATATATATCTATCTCTTCTAATGGTCAAAATTAAGTTAAATGTGTCGTTTTGTATACATACACATAGTGTACACCTTACAAATTAGTGAATTGGAATATGTTTTTTTAGTTTCTTAATTGAATGAAAAAGGAAGTACATGTAGTCACAATTACACAAATGTACAGGGTATGACAAAAGTCGTGTACCCTCAATGTGTACATTCAGCACACATGTACTGCATATCATACAGGAATATCCACTTAATCAGACAAGACAGAACTGCTCTATTCCTTTTTTCAACTTTTCCCATTTGAACATTCAACAAAACAAACAAGCGTAGAGTACATATTTGCTTTATTTTTTACTTAACTAGCCAACAATAAATATTTGACAATCATGAAACCTTCGAAATTAATGTGCCGTCGTTGCGCTAATGTATCGTTCGTACCCCGCGAGTGTCCCGCAAGATCTCCGTACGATTGTTCACGGCTCTATCTACGGGTAAGTGCCGTGCGTGATCGTGTTTGGAAGATGTGCATACACATCATCCAGACACGGATCTTAACGACTTATTTTTATTTAATTCTTCTTACGGACCCGTACGTTACCCGAACGACAACCCGCACGGTCATCTACGATTCTAGCACTTACATGCCCGTATACAGCGTTATTTCGCTATTGTGACCACACCCTTGCGGTCTTACGGCTTACGGTCTATAATGAAATAGCTTTCAGCCGTACAGTTCGTTACGAGTGACGTACGGGTCCTGTGTGGCATTTGAACGGGTCATACGATACGTATTCCGTTTCTCTTTGTTTCTTAACAGGCTTTACGTCATCATCTTATCAGACAAAATGTATACGCCCATAGTCCTTGCGGCGGCCGCACCAATCTGATTAAAACCCGATCTTAAATTTTCCGCTCGTAACTCGCTAATTTAAATCTGGCCTTTTTCAAACGAAGGTCACGTTCAGGCGACCTTTTCTCATAATAATATTCATTACGAAATTGTTATGATACGTAACTTGTTTACATCGTCTACGTCACGCAATTTGAAATTAGCCGCCCAATCGCAGAATGTGAATTAGCATGCAAAACTTGGTCTAAAAATAGAAATTACGAAATAAAATGTGATTAATAGTGCTTTTGTCTAGATGAAAGCTACGCATTGATTGGTCAAAACAAAGTTCATCTCGACGTGGCCGTCTACGGAGAAAGTAGAGATCCTGTACGACAACGCGCTACAGGATATCTGTTTACGGAGTCTTCTACATACGTAAATAGCCCGTAATATGCCCGTACTGCCGCTCTTACGATTGACGGCACGGCTCTAAAATTTATGTGACCACAAACCCGTAGAGAAACCGTACAAACGCAAGGCTTCCTACGGCCTACGGCTGTTCGCACGTACTGGTCCGTAACAAGCCACGATTTTATGGGACTGAGGCTTTAGTAAACGCTTATGTTCAATAATGTATACCTGATCCAAATTTTTTTTAAACTAAATGTGTAATTCTGTGTAATTGTTCTATAATAAGACTTCATCTTAAACATGCTGTCATCAAAACTATTGTTTCAAGTATTGACAATAAAATTCTACTTTCGTTATAATCTTCTTTTACTTTGAAATACAATAAATAAAATAAACATATTCAGCAATATTTGCATTTATGTACAAAATCTTGTTCCTTAGAAGTGTTTAAGATAAATAAATGTCTTTTTATATGCAGTCCAAAATCAGGGTGAATTTTGATAATGGGGCTTTAAATTTTGTAAATCAATCAGCAGTATGTACGATCATTTCTCAACATTTAAGCCTTTTATATTATTCAACCTGTAGCGTTTACAATTACAACTTATTATTGAATGCACAATCTTTAAGATATTTTTGGACGATCTGGGTCTCCATGACTTAGTTGAACAATAAGAAACTAAATTGTATTGTTTTAGAAGTCAACATATTTGTCAATAGCATGTGATCCGTAAAAGTATATTTTGAAATATGCATTGTTTATGATAAGAGCTTTAGCAAGTTTTATTTTGAAAAGTTTGTTTACTGCACGGAGTCTGATTTAGAACGGCGATATAGTTCAGTACTTGAGTACTAAGATGTACTAAAAGAAAAAAGGTAACACAACTCTAAAGTGTGTATTGTATAAAATCACTATTGACATCATTTCATCATTTCAAGTTCATTCTTGCCATATAACTGCAACAAACGTCATACAATGTAATATGACAGCGTTATTAACGTCAGGTAGCTGGGTGCACCATTCAAAGTTCAAAAACCGTGTATGATCCCAGCCATGAGAGCCCTTATCCATGGAGTTGACCAACCCACTCACTTGTCTAATGGGAATGTTATCCCACTCCTTCATCAGTGCCTGTCTGAGTTCGTCATGTGAAGTCGGCTATGGCTCGCGTTAACGTACGCGACTGTCTAAACGTTTCAAAAAAGTTCAATGGGTGAAAAAATCCTGACTTAATGCAGGCCGGGGTAGAATGTTCACGTTGGTGTTGACAAGACTCTTTTTCAATACATGTGGTCCACGTCGTTGACAACTGGCGACTTTTAAATGTCATTTTGGAGTTTAAGTATGATATGTCATCAGAACAGCACATCCATACAGTAAAAAATAACCAATTTATTTCATTGTTTCAAAATTGAAATATCGATTTTTATTTAACCGATGAATCCCGATATTCCACTGGAAAGCATTTAATTATAGGTTATTATACGTTTTACTGTACAATACGGAAATATATTTGGATTAGTACACAGCTTTGTTGAACCTCATTTTTCACCCGTGTTTTTCACAAATAGTGTGAAAAATACGTTAGCATACAAATTTCATACGAGCATAGAAACGCTTTTTTCACAACTTAAAATGTGATGAAAAAAGTGCTTGAAAAGTTTGAGTTTTTCGGTACGAACGCTTTTTTCTCACCTGAAAATTTTAAGTTGCCAGCTGTGCCTCAAGATTCTGCATTTAGATTTTATGTGTACACCAAGGATGTATTTAGAGGGGCGGAAGCGGAGTACCCTTTCCATAGACAAAGATAAGAGATTTTGTCCATTTGAAAAAGATTTTTCAAGTAAATAAAAAAAGAGTGTTGTACAAATAATACCTTTATATCGTGCAATATTACCAGCTTAGAAAAAAAAGAAATGATAATTTTTAGATTTCATGATTTAAACGCTTTTGATTGAGGACCACTAGATGCTGCTACATAGTAACAAACAAAGCTCTCAATTTTATAGAACATTTTTTTTAATTCAGTATATAAGTGTAATAATAGTAAAAGTCTGTTTTTGTGAAAGTGACATAATTTTAGCAAACTTAGAGAGGAACATTAAATTATGCTATTGATCAAATAACAAAGCTCTAAGCTTAGCAGTTTTAGACGATGAGAAATGTATAATTTGCATATATGTCATTATATTTGTTACCAAAGCAACCAAAGCTATTGACGGAATTTTATAAAATTATGCAAACTGGTAAGGGACTTCTCAGAAACATTTCTGTTTCATCATCCTATGGTGTTAAGAAGGAGAAGATATTTATAGTAATTATTGACTGACCCTAAAATGCACGACGGACAATGAGTAAGTTTAAATGCTCAGTTTGAGCATAATGATGATTACACCTAATATAATGATCAAACCACCGAATGTAGTAAAGAATGTACCGTATATTATTAACAAACCACCGAATATCATGACAAAACCACTCAATATAATGAACAAAGGTCATATAATAGTCATCCTACTCACTGTTCCTGTAAAGGCTAAAATTCTGGATTTAGCTGTTAACCAACTACTATGCACATACTTTTGTCAGTGACTGACAGCTGCCCTACATGAATTGGTGGTAGGTTTGAGAATGGCCGTAGAAATTAGTTCATGATAAACACCACGTAATGCTGCAGCCCCATGAAACATGAAAATAGCCGTGCGTGCACCGTGCAATCGAGATCCGAAAAGACTCGTACGAACTCTTGCGTACCCTTAAGGACTGTTACGTTTTTACCAGGGTCCGTGAGATGAGCCATGGATACACGTATTAGTTTCAAAGTCAAATCGTGAACACAATCGTGGCCGAGTATGGATTAAACTTGCACATCTTCCAACTAGGCTCCCTACAGGTGAGTTGTTTTTTGCCATATGCGTATAATGAGGGACTTCGTCAGTTATCTTTCCTAAATAATATCTGAAGCATTCCAAATGGTAAGTATGTCCTATCAGTTGGAATCATCGGATTTTATCATTGAATTCCTATGTAAGGATATTAAA
The DNA here is from genome assembly GCA_025267735.1 of Mactra quadrangularis. Classification (NCBI taxonomy): domain Eukaryota; kingdom Metazoa; phylum Mollusca; class Bivalvia; order Venerida; family Mactridae; genus Mactra; species Mactra quadrangularis. The sequence continues at coordinate 21,459,655 of CM046294.1, read as the reverse complement.
ATATTAATCTAATATCTTTCTTGTTAGTAAGATGTTAACAGGAGTGATACAATTTAGATCTACATGTATAGATCTTTACCCTTACAATACTTTGCTTGATTTTCAAACAAAGTAAATGCTTTACCAAAAAGTTATTCAAGATTAATTTGGGCATATTTACATTGAAAAACAAGGGTAAAATCCAAGTTATCCAACTTATTAGACCTACCTATTTGAAGAGTATACAAGGGGAAATAACTGACTAAGATCCCTTATGTGTAATGATGAAGTCGAATGGGTTGTATCAAGTTGTATCGAAGTAACTTTGTGGGACTTAGTGATAGGTGCAAATTATATATACTGATCAAAACATATCAATTTGCACAAAATGTTATTCAAGCTAACGTTTATACATTGTACTAATCCATAATGATATAACGTGAGAACAAAATAAAATTATCAAAATAATTACCTCTCCTTTAGCGTCTAACTTATGTAAAGTTTTAACATCAAGTTTGGATGTAAAGTCGTAGACATATTCATATCCAGGTTGATAGTTGATAAAAGAACCATCACATGTGGTAAAAATACCAATTATTATAATTATTGTCCAATACATTGTCACAAAATGTTTATACCATTTTGATCAATGTTGTTAAACGTAATATTTACGAAAACTTATTATAAATATTATGGTTGTTTCAATCTAGAAATTTGATTTCCAAATGGTCCATTAAGTTCTCTTGCCAATATTAATTTAATGCTTTATTTGCATAAATCTTCAGTCTTAATGATTTCATTGGTTGTTAAATCGGGCAGTACTGCATTAAATCTACCAATCATAAATATGGTACCATATATCTGCTTTATTTCTTATGGTTTATATTTTTGTGATCTGTCTATTTCACCAGGCTGCTTCATAACTATTTAACTGTCAAAGGAACAACTATGGACATTAAACGTTACATATTCCTGTGGATTCTATGGATTGCTGTAATTCCAGAATTAAGGTAGTAACTACTGTCATTTTTTGATAGGTTTTATATTTAGTTATGAATTAAGTAATTAAATATCTGTTTTTACAATCCAATCTTATCGTATTGTAGCAGCAAAACTGTGAGCTGTTTTGCAATGAATGTCCTCTCATTTTACTAACAGACTTAACTCCTGACATATTATACGGGATTTAATAAGCCGCTTTTAAAGTCTAGTTTGTTTCCAATGTCTAAAAGTGTTTTACCATAACTCAATATACTATAGATAAATAAGAACATAGTTGAGATAGCAAAATTTTCCCATAATATTTTATTTCCAACCTGCGCTCTTATATGGAGTGGGTTTTGAACACAGGTAATTGTCATGTAACCTCCCTTTGGTTTTTAAACATACCGTTTATATACTTATATACAAGGGAAACAACTGCGTTAAGTATACCACTTCATCTAGATTTATTATTTTGTGATGCACAAACAATTCTGATACCCTGGTGGCACTTTAACCACACCATTAAATCGATTAAACATAACAGTTCGAGCTAAGAATGATCGTAGTTTCAAAGCACAGACCATAAATATGATTAAATTATCAAAAACATAAAATACGGCACAAAAGTCTCATCTAGGAAAATCAATTCATTTTCATATTTCAAAATAACCTATCCGGCAACTCCAATCAAAGACAAACAAGTCAGAAAAACAATATAGTTGAATAAAAATGTAATAAATAAGTCTCCACCTTTACAGAAACACTTGCGAGCCAGAAAAAGCGAAGTTGACAACTTTTATTTGGTAATCAGCAGCGTGTTTAGATACCTTGAACGTTCCCAAACGTTCCGTAACGGATGTGTCGGAACTACTCAACCCATAGACAACTCAACCCAAAACAACTCAATCTCCTATGTCCAAACTTTGAGTTGAGTATTGCACGGGTTGAGTTGTCTTCGGGATGAGTTCTCCCGTACCCGTAACGTTAGCTATCAGTAGTTACTGAACGCGTGCAGATGTTTTAGTCGGTATCCTTAAATCATTCAAGAAACTTGTAAGAAACTTTCTGATTGGATAGTTTTTCCAACGAAAATCGCCAAGATTTCCGAGTATTTAAACATATACTTTTTCACAGTATTTTGTTAGTCTCGTTTTAAAATAAGGAAATCCCCGTCCCGTTTATTGAATCAGAAATTGTTTAACCTATTAGAATATTGTGTTTGTGACGTACTGTTTAAAATGGTTGTGAGAAGAGATATTTCATAATAAAATCAGATAAAAATGTACAAATATTCGTTTTGTTAAATGAAAAGTGATGATTGGCTGGAATTTTAGTATTTTAAAACCACTGAAGGATTCACACAATCTAAACGGAGTAATATAATGCTGAAAAAGAGGAAGCATTGAAATTTTAGCAATTTTCTTTCTGTTCAACGGTAATTCATTTTAATAAAACTAAGATTCTTGTAAAGCATAGCTCATGTCTATGTTATTGTCATCCTGAGCGTCCCTCGTCGTGTATAACAAAGTCCTATTCTAGGTCATGCGTGTTTTTGTACTTTAAACAATGGGCTTGTCCACTAAACTGGTGAATAAGCTGATATATGAACAGCATTTTATTGATTTAAACACAACACTTTGATATTTAACATTTATTTAAAATAGAATATATACACATTGTAAATTTTATGTAATAATATGTTTGTAAAATAAGTTTAAACTAACTGAAACATAATATTGTAAAAATAATTCACCCCTGAATATCGGTATGTAATGAAACTGGCCTTGTTAAATTATATACGCATAGTTAACGTGGACGACCTGTAGTTTATTCTATTGTTATTATAAACAGTGTTTTGTGTTTTTTGTTCGAACTATACTTGACGCAGTTGTACCCCTTGTATATATGTATATAAACGGTATGTTTGAAAAATCAAAGGGAGGTTAAATGACAAGTCCCTGTGGTTTTGTATATGTCTGTGCATGCAGAACGCAGCTCGACTATCATTGTCGGCGATGATTGCAACGTCACAGATATTCATGGGGGCGCCATGAAACATAGGCTAAAATGCGAACTTTTCTGTGATCAACTCGATAGGCAGTTCTAGTTTGTCAATTTTAAATTAATCGTTGTATATTTGGCGTGTTTCTTTTTGAAAATATATCATTCATTTAGATTAGCACTTTGTATTATGTTCAGAATAATTTCTTCAAAGAAATGGTTAAATATCTTCTCTCTAAACAACGGAGGTATCACACGCGCGTACATTTTGTACACACGGTCTTCACCATCTATTTTTAAAAATAATATTGAGACGGTCTTAACTATTGGCGCTAAAACTTACATCATGTACGAAGAAGAATTATCAGACCATATATGGGCTGAGTTCAGTTATCGCGAACGTTACAGAACGTTCCGTAACGATACATTCGGAACTCCTCGTCCATTTGCTGCGAATAATCTCGGACATATTTAGACGCTATTTTGAAACTATTGGTGTTGAAGTAAACAAATATATGGCCGAGGAGTTCCGAGTGTTTCGTTATGTAACGTTCTGTAACGTTTTGTGTAATTGAACACGCTACATGCTTGTTTATTATCCCATCATACATTATTATATTTGATAATATAATACTATTTAGTAGCTTTAATTTGATACGGTCAATATACAAATGTACTCAGAATATAATAAATAATTATAAAATTTGCCAATAAAACATAGTCGTTTTACATGTTTTGTATTATATCTTATTACATGAAACACTAAGCACTACATGTATGTATTTATTGGGCTTTTTTTGCCGCATATGTCATTGTTTTATCTTTTTATGTATGCACACATATTGCTACCACTATTCTATGGTATGTGATGCTTTGCATAAATTGTTTCGTGTACTTTTTAAAATTGGTTTAAATCTTATGATATTCGTATAACATAATAAAGTAATTACATCCGAGCACATATTAATTCGCGTAATTTTCGATGTTGATATCGTTTTAATATCTGAAATTTGAAAAAGCTGTATTATCAATTATCACGATTATCAATTATCTTGTCTCTAGGAATGCTCAATTCTGCCCCCAAGCGACAAGTATGCTGGTAAAATATACTAAGTATGGCACATGGTGGTTTGGATGGGGCAAAAAGACAGCTTACAGGTAAAGTGAAATGTTTTAACTTTAACTTGATAAATTCCTATAAATTCTTATCACTGAAATGTCAAGAACTGGAAAACAAAACAATAAATGATGCTCATAATGTCCTGCTATGTTTAAAACATAATATAAACTAATAACTGCCAAAAATCTGCATACATAAATTCAAGAAAGGTGTTGCCACGTGGTGTGTTTAAAAGGCATACCCAACATAACAAGATAATTACTTTTACAAAAAATCCAATGATGTTAAAGGTCCGATTTATCAATACTCCCGTAATTGAAATCTAAATAAAGTTGTTAATCCTTTTCTTTCCACACTATTTAATGATATTTATGAACACCCAAAATGAGTATATTGTAATAATTTAACTGATTGACTGAAGAGTATGACTGAATGGTAGCTGACCCAGGACCAGTGGCCTTTATATATATTCATAGAATGTTCAAGATTATTATAGAAACAATTGAGTAGTACATTCAATATTTTTGGTTGGTTGCCCTCTTGGCCCTCTTGTTAATATACAACTATACTCATTTTCTTCTTGTATGTGGCTGTTATTTCAAAGTAATTAAACCAGATACTTGCGCCACGTGGATTTTAAAAATCTTGTTAATCTTTTTATAGTGTTTGTACCATCAACATTTTATTTTATAGTATGCACACAGTTTATACCGACAAATTATATTCTATCGTTTTAGGTTTATGATCCAATATTATTCTGAATGTTGCCCCGGTTATGGCCATGGGTATCCAACTTGTTTACGTAAGTGAAAAAACATACTATATAACTAATTTGATTTGCTTGGTAAGATTAACTTTAAAAATCATACAACCGACAAGTCTCCCGACGCAGAATGGCTTCAACACAATACCACGACCATGCAGCCGCCATTTACGGTAGTACGAAGCATCTTATCAAGTTGTTAAGTAAATTCCTCTTATGCCGTAATTTAGCGAATTAATGCATGTAAAGATAAGATGATTTCGACATTCTAATTACGACTAGTAAAATTGAATGTTCTCCTAGGTAGTCATTAAAACGACTCCGTCCATCGACATTTTTGTGTGTTTCATGATTATTTACTGTTATACAGAATGAAGTCCTAGGTGGGACTGATTTTAGAAATAATCAAAATAATTTTTAAGAAAATGACAATTTTGAAACCTCTTGAAAGCATTGAATCAATGATAGAGTATAATGTTATAAAACGAAATTATATTATTCTTTTAATCGAAATAAATGTAACAATAAAAAAGTATTTAAAATCACTTTAGGGGTTCTGTAGAACCGTTTACCCCTTGTGAATTTACAAATTTGAAGTATTTAAACTTTCCCTTGTTCATGTCACTTTGCTTTATTGCTTATTTATATGAAATAATAACGTGTTGATTCTTTTTATTTTTATGAATGATGTTTAGCACAATGTGGCGGGGGTTACGGAACAAATACGTGTACTAGAAGGGAAGGCTACTACCATGAGACTAAAACTAGATCCATATATGACAGTGGTGGTGAATGTTATGAACCCGGAAAATGTAGAAATTGTAATAAAGGATATTACATTAGTGACGATACAAGTTCATACGACGCTTGGTGTAGAAGTGAGTTATTATATACATCCATGTATTAAATTTTGAATGCAAAAATTGTGCTAAGTAATATAAGTCAATATATAAAGTCTATATAAGTCAAAGTGTGGTCATTTTTTATATCGTTTGTCGACGCATTTCAAACTTTTAACTTGACAAGCTAAAAATCTATACCATTTGAACTGCCAACAAATTCAGGGGTTGTGTGTTCGATCCAGGACTAGATCTACATATTATATATTCGAAAAGTTTTATCTTGAAAAAGCTTTCAATGGCTAGTCTACTGACTACCTATTGATCTGGTAGATCTGTTATTATATTATAGTATTATGTTTCACGCCGAAGTCCAAAGATCTAGGCTTTTTAGGGCATTGAATAGGATAACGAATCACCAAAATGTGACAATAACTGTTGAAATGTGGTTTAAAGGTAGGCTACACGCATTACTTTTGTACATTTTCGACAAAACTATTTTGTGTAATCTAGAAATAAATCATTTCAACTGAAAGAAATTGAATCGTAAAAACAATGTTACAGCATAGTTCAACATGTACATGTAAAATTTCACTATACTTGTTCATTGTATGATCCTAACATTTTCTTATAAAACAGATAATTTTTAGTCGAAGAAAAGTAGGTTTCAAACTTATCTATCTGCGAGGTACCAGTTAACAAATGGTACATTTTTATTCACAGTGTGTAAACAGATAGATTACTGTGACCAGCCTAGATGCAGTACAGGTACTTACACAGAATGTGATAAATGTAACCAAGAACCTTATAGAGGAATCACTGGTAGAAACGCTTATACTGGTAAACCTGATATAACAAAATGTTTAGGTAAGTCTATTCTATAGCAATTAGCATATTTAAGACTACCAAATGTCAGTTTGTGTAAGCATTCTTAGCCGCCTAGCCAGCTCAGTTAGTAGCTCGCAAGTCTACTGATCGAAGGTCGTGGGTATGATTTCCAGGCAGGGCATACTTTAGTGTAGTACGGTCATGAAATAATTTCTACAACCTCCTACCACAGATTTTAAATTATGCTCTCTTCTCGTAAATTCGTGCCCCTTAACCTTTATTTTTTGCGCATGCGCGGTAGATGGATTAGGAAATCGGGTCACAAATATAAATATATTGTGTACCAACATCTAAATCAACAAATTGAGCAAAAAATCTTGAATAACTGTCACTTAAACTAACTTTTTCACCTTTTTTCAATGCTGCGTATAGTCCATGTCAATCAGCTGTTTGTTTCTCCATGGATTCGTGTCCTTGACTTTGGTCTATACATATTGGGGCTCCACAGGGGGGAAGTATTATTTTTCTTACTCTTGAAATATGTTAGTGTTGAAGCTATTGTATATCTAGAAATAACTTTGTTTCAACGGTGCTTAGAGCAGATTTTAATGTTCAAAACTTATAACTAGAGAATAGTTTAATATCGTTTTTTTCACTTTGATTAGAATGTAGACAATCACAGGTACATTTGTAACTATGTATAACTATTTTTATAACGTAAATTCTAGAACTAAAATATATTGAGAGGTCCAAAAACAGTCAACAATAAACAAGGAATGTAATGGACTTTTCATAAAACCACAAAAAATGTTTGGATTATCCGTTGAAAACGATTTTAATAAGTTAAATTAGACCTAATTAACGCCAACTTAAAGCGCTTATTGAATAATGAGTGCAAATCAATACCCCGCACTGAACCCCTTAGCTAGGCAAAATAGGTCAACCAATGAAACGCGTCGTACCTGCACACACAAAAACAATGGCCGCCATGTGTAAAGAAAATTTAATACAAGTAGGTCAGGCTAGATTTTGCATCAAATTAGCGAAATATGGTTATTTTTTATCAATTTTGAGCAAAATCGTGATGAGAACACATTGAATTTTGTTCTTCAAGCAATAATGCATGTTAGTTCTGAATATTTTTCTGTAAACTGATTGAGCAGGTCAAACGCTACGAACTTGCATAGAATTCGGACACGTGCGATGTCCGCGCGTGTTGATAAACCGTTTTTATTAAGGCACGGATCGAATGAGAAGGCACGGAGTAATGAGAAAGAGGCATATATAAGACAGTTGTCAGTAACTGACAGAAGGGTGTGCTAAGTTATTGGTCAACGACTTAATCCAGAGGTTTTGGACTTTCCAGGAACAGCTTGACTTACCGCCGTGATATGACCTATAAAATATGTGACTACAGCGTAAAACCCAACAAAAAAGTATAATTTATTCCATTTGAGAAAATTCGGGCTGTTTCAGAAACAAGGAATATACTGAGATTTGCATGTTGGGATCTGATATCAATGTGTCATAATCTAAAATTGTAGACGCAACAAACGGAAGAACTGCATGGCGGATTGATGCCAACTCTTCATTGGGATGTATTTGTTTGTTTTGTGAATATATCATTTAAATTATAATTTACTAACATAACTAACAAATTCAAAGAGAACTTGTTTTTATATGATTATGATTCAAGTTGAAGGAAAATGACGATATCTTACAAATCTAAATATTGACACGACAATACAATTGATAGTTTGCTTTGTTTTAGAAACATGTTCATGGAGAGTAGGAAAACGTTGTTATCCAGGTACATGTAATGACGCGAATATGTTATTCAGTAGTTGTAGATGCTCGGATGGATTTCATGGTACAGATTGTGCTACATGTAAGTATGACATTCCATGTATCAGCACTCTAATTGAGTTTTTGATAAGAGACCAAATTCACGAACGTAATACGAATGGAAACGCATGGTTCTGAAAGCATTTATAATGAGGCCACAAGAAATGTCTCTTAAAGAAACAAACAGAGTAGAATTAGTAGAAATCTCGCTAGTGCTTGCCCAAACCTAGCATGATATATCAAAGTGAAATAACGGAAATCTAAATGAGAACTTAACATGTATTCATTATAAAGAGCATGTGCAATTATTACATTTCACAGAAAGTGTGTTTTAGTAAGCATTTAAGAAGACCGTTTATTAGTGACCGCATTGAATTTCCAGTTTTCAGTGGTATGATATATACTTAGTTTTGACACTGTTGTCCTTTTTTTTATACACATTCGATTGCGTGATAGATATGTTTCCATCCTAGTATTGTTAACAAAGAAAATGTGAGGTTTTTTTGTAATAAAAATTACAAATTTGTGTGAATTCGAATTTATGGCGGGTTAACATCAATTCATTCGTTAACATCAAATGTGTGCATCCCGAGTACCAATCAAATTTTGAAAGAAGTAACAACACCGCTGAAGACAAACGACGCGCTAACAAAGTCTATTAATTCTTTAAAATAATCCTTTTACCTACATGTGACCATTAAATGCTCTCTGCTTTCGCCGGAGACGCTTGTTTACACAATTACATGGAAACTTACTATACGCTCATAAATTGACTTAATTAAAATCCGATTATTGGAACTCAGTCTGCCTTTAGAAAACAGTTTTTTCAGGAACTTTTTGTCAAAAAATTGTTAAATCATTACTTTTTGGGTGAGGACGGTGACAGTATTTACTGATGTTTCCGTACGATAGGGCTGTCTGGGATTTTGTTGTTAGAAAAATATGAAAGTTGCAAGAATGTGTTTAAATAAGATATGAACAGTGAAACCTTTAAATGCATCATATTACCTGAAAATGTAAAGCAGTATCTCTAACAATCTCAGCATCCTTCAAATCCCACTTAGACATACTTTAAATTGTAGTTATATGAACAAACTTTTAGTGAGACGTTAATTTCATGGTCCATCCGAAAACCGAAAGGGCCAGTATTAGAATTTTGTAATTTCAGTTAACAGCGATAACCAACCTGATGTATATGAACAAGAGTTGGTTCTTGAAGGAAATAGTCCTAGTAAGTTTCTTGACCGTTCTAATGGCCACGAGAAGGTATGGACAAATGTGTTAGCCTGGGAAGACATAAGTGTGACAGTTAAAGCTACATACGCTCCAACCTATAACGCTGCAGATCTACAACGTGATTACATAAATAGTGCAAGTTATGCAACAGTGGTTGGTGTTCAAGATTTAAAGTTTTCTGTAATTTGGCAAAGTGGTAAGCGATTTTTTACTTATCATAATATGAACAATTAAACCACAACTGTGACGTCATTCCATTGTATTCACAGTACCGTAGTTCTAATAATGTACAGCAACCGTCCTATATTAAGATTACTCGTCCATTATTTGGTGTGTTAGGACATTATTTGGCGTGTTAGTCTAATATTGGACTACACGCTACATACATGTACTGTCCAAACACACCAGTAGGGCGTTCAGTTACCGTGAACGTTTCGTAACGTTCCGTAACGTTCGCCAACTGTCATTGAACGACCTGTTAGCGGAAAACGTTTAACGTCAACAGCTAACGGTTTTAGTATATAGTACGCGAGTATGAAACAACCTGAAACAAAATAGTTCCAGTACATTGTGCAAATTAGTCACTGCCATTGCGAATAGACTATATACGGAATTCAAATATATAAACCTTCACTGTTACAATGAAAATACATGTAAAAAGAACACTAGGATTTAATCCATAGTTCGTGCTGTAAATCAACAATGTGTAAAAAACTTTGTTTGTACCGCCTGTGCGGTGTTACTCCTGTTGATTTAGATCAATACATTAACAAAAACAAGTAAACAACACCGAATTCTTCTAGTAAAATAGAAGTAACGACTCTGTTTTCCGCCATCTTTAAACGTTCGCACTTCAACGGATCGTTTACTCTCCAATGCATCGGTTCAAAAGATTCACTCGTTCACCTTTTACCTCTGCTAAAATACCACGTACAAACTGATATTTCTATTTTTAGACAGAGACACATAAATACTTAAATCGCATGTCTGTCACGTGTTTTTTTTAAATAGATGCAAACAATTATCACGCTTGTAATTTCAAAATGTCGAAATGAAAAGATGTTGGACAGTTTTGCATTAGTTAGATAATGGAAAATTAACAAAAATGAAAATAAACATTGATCTTTTTAAACATGTATTTCTGATCTTTTAACTGTAAACATAGAGCAATTTATTGAACTTTAATACAAAGTGTAGCCACGCTACATATGACGTCATACGAGGTTTCATTCGTCACTAGTAAAACCATACCATATAAGGCGTTGTTTACCCGTTTAACCAATGAAAATGCGTATAAAGTTTTTCAGCTAAATTGGAATTTGGTAAACGTTCATTGGTCGTTCCAAGGTTCATAGTTAATGTCAATATCATAAATCGACACGTTTAAGGCAGCGGGTGAATGTAATGTATTCACTAAGCTGTGAAGGGAGCGTACGGGTCGTTCAGTTAATCGTTCATTACGGTAATGGTGATTGACTAACCTTAAATGCTTTACAAAGGGCAGATAATGTACTCGTGACCTTAATAGTGAACGATTATCTGTTTAATATATTTCAAGAAAAAAATTACGGACGAGTAAAGTTATTTTTCATATTTTGAACAAAAATCGACCAATGAAATGAAAATTGTAAATTCCGCACTCATTCCCCTTCGAAATTAAAAAGTTAATAATGATAATATGCCTGTTCACATTTTGTCAACGTTGCACTGTCGTTCTGAAAATTAAAAAGATTTATAAAAGTTTAGCATATCCTGAGACCCAAACTAGATTTTAAGAACATTTTAACACATTATCTGTCTAACACTGTTAACCATTTCTTGCTAATGGTTTAACAAATTAAGTTTTGTCTTTCAATTTATTTATTTTATTTATTTATTGGAGTTAACGCCGTATCAACACAATTTAGGTCATTTCACGGCGTCCAGCGCACCTAACCTAGCTTTCCTGGACCATTGTCTATAACCAGTACTCACCTACCCTTCCACAAGGCCGGAAACTTCTCCATATTATCTAATCAATGGAGGAAAATCGACATTATTGTCAAATTTTCATGGAAGGGTATAACCTCCCCGGGTGGGATTCGAACCCGCACCCCCTCGGGCACGAGTATCCAAATCCCGGCGCGCTACCAACTGCGCTATCGACCCGGGTTCTTGTCTTTCAATAAAAAACGTGAGATACATACAAAATAAAGTGTTATTTAGAAATAGTTGCAGAATGGAACATGTAATTCGTCATCAGTCTAGAAAAGTTTTATCTTAAATAAAAGTGACTATGTATTTAGCATCCTTGACGTCCAGTTAGTGTTTTATTGAACAATGGCATAGGCAATATTATAGCAGAACTAATACATTCTTGCACTGAACAACATAAACAGTGAAAACAGTTCTTTAACACTAAGCGTTACCAGAATGACATAGAAACATCGCTAGTGGTCAACTATATGGAACTGCATGTATAACCGTTGACAAAAAATACCAATTATAGACGTTATCTAGAATTCGAATATTTAGGGTTTCTGCTGCGGTACAACGTAACATTTACAATAAAGATATAGGTTCAAAGAAATACAGGATTCTGTCCGGCTTTTTTATTAATAATATGAAATTAATTTCACCGCTTGCGCACGGACAGAAAACGCAGAGATTGAGTTAAAAATAGGTCTTTTGCACAACGGCTTCTCTCCGTGATCAAATAATCATAGCCTTGAACCTTGAACCGAACATAGATTAATGTGTGAAAAGAAGGTCAAACATGTTGCTTACGAAAGATATACATGTACATTTAAAGTTGATGTGAACTAACTTGGAACTTTTTGTCAGTGAAACATTTATTAACCGGGTATTTGGTGCACTTAGGGTTCAGGTTCCGGTCTCCATTTAGTCCTACATGTAAGACCCGCCGTAACTCTTTCACATTTAGACATTATTCTGTATCGTAACAGAAGCAATGTCCTAATGAAAAATAAGTTACGGAGGGTTTTATATATAGGACATGTCTCCATGTGGCCATTGTTTACATAATATATGTTGCATATATATAAAGTTAACTTATCAAGGACCTGTTTCTCCAATGTTTGTTTCTTATCAACTTCATTTGAAATCAGCCATGTGTCGGGCTGTGGCTGACATCGCTTCTTGGACATGATTGGAATCATAAGTTTACATGTGAAAAGATCTGCACAAAAAATCTCGTGAACAGACAATTCCTTAAATTTTCAGACTAAAGGGGCACCATCTGGGAAACAATTAATATTTTCTTTATTCATTTAAATTCTATAAATATATGATTTTAATATATAATTTTTTAATCGTTATTTGTGATAGGTGTAAATGAAAATTGATTTTGTATCATAATAATATTAATAATTTATAGGTGAACTGTGATTTAAGTGAGATATATCCCTCGAGCTGCCCAATATGTTTAACATATTGGATACGCTTCGGCCTTAACGCGCCTCAGATATCCAATATATAAGATATTGGAGAGCTCTCGTGGCATATCCCTTACATATAATCAATATTTTTGCTGATATTTGAAAATGCGATTTAACTAAAATTATGATTTATTTTGTTTGGTATGAACATACATGCTTCTTTAATTGTAAAGAACTATGGTTATTTTTACGACATCTTTCTTGAAACAGCTGAAGATTGAAATGCATTAACATAAAAGTAACTTGGCTATGACAATGTCACTTTTACGAGCAATAAAAGCTTTCTCAAGCGTTAAGACACATTATTAGCATTTGCATTGAAATATCAATATTTATATATGTTACTTACATGCATATAGCCAGTTGGCAATTGATGGACAGACATACTACTAAGGTAAACACATAGGGAAATTTTCTATATACGCTTCCTTCGCAGCTCGGTGAATACTCTACTATTACTTCACACCGCTGCTTTTTTAGTGTAAATTTATTATACTAACCTTTACCATGAAATTTTGCATTCCAGTTGTCGATCACACGTCCATTTTTAAAAACCGCATGACAGTCATACGATTAAAGTGTTTATATTTTGCTGTCTCTTTTCATAGAAATTAAGGTTTTTGCAGTAAAGAGTAATTTTTTATTCTGAAAGGCACCGATTATTTTCGCAACGCAGTTGTAAGTCTTTAAAATGATGGTGCAATGGCGTAATGAGAGTTTTAAAATCATTTGATTGACATTTTCATACACCATCAGTGTATGCACTTGAAAACGCATGCTGCAATACAATGCTGCTTGGAAAAGTGTAAGCTTTTTGTACAAAGGGTGACAAGTAATTGCTTGTCGATGTATCAGTTTGTAACTGATGCCATTTTGACTAACATATCAATCTTACCCCTTTAATTATCTTTACATACAGGCTCTACACAAATGAACTGGGCAGAACATAAATCGTGTGGATTTGATTATGCTTGTTCGATAGAGTTTTTAAAGAGATCTGTCGAAGATATACCAGCTTGGAATTCAAAAATACTAAGATTTGCACATGGGGATTCGTATGTATTTCACATAACTTCAATTTGTGAACCTGCATTTTCTTTTTGTGCGTTTTTATAAATTTCAAACTTAGATCTATATACAACACGATATACCTATGTTAGGACCAATGAGACGTAACATGGTTATTTGCGATGTTCAATGCCTGGTACATTTACTGATCAAATGTTTAAGCATTGCACTACAAAATCCTAAGAGTGACTCCTGATATAGGATTAAATTTGCAGCTTGTTTCTTTTTATGATTTATTCACTAAGATATCACATCTGTAGTTCATCTCCTATTTACACTGCATTGTTTAGGCTAACGTGGCTCATTAATAGTCGAATTCAAAATGTTTCACCAATATACGAGTATATATTGTTGTTGTTATATTGGCAAATGAACTTTGAGTTTATCTGCTTAATCCATAGTGTGTAAACGCCCCCGTTCATCAACTTTAATAAACAATTAAGCAAATCAATCACTTCTCTTTACTTCTTTTTAAGGTTAATATTTACAGCTGAATCAACGAATGGTGGAAAAGTCACATACATCAACTGGGATGAAAACAAACGCGAAGGGATCTATTATTTGAACGGTGCTTGGTCTACTCGTACAATGGAACTTGGGTTTGATAGAGTACCACCGTATCATCTATCTATGGGTCACAGTGTATCACAAACATCGGTCATTAACCAACTTATAACACCGGATTTCTCAACATATGTAAGTAAGACAATATACAAGAAATATCATTTCGATAAGATGTGTTATATTATATTAAAAATATGACGATCTGGTTAGATATGACTGAGTTTATTAGTTAGATTATGTAATTAATTTATATAACTCAACACGAGGACAACTCAACCCGAGGCAAATTAAAACAAAAGTAAATTTAACCTCTAAAAGTGAAACATAAAGAATAGGTATCAATGATCAGAAAATAGTTTTTAAAGTTACAATGATATTTCATGGTATATTTTTAATCTATAATTTACACACATTTAACAACAATATATCTAAAACCATTTTACACAATATTCATTTTTATGCCTTTCTTTTCGCAACATACTATATCTGTAATCATTGTTTTACTTCATATTATCTTAACTATATCATAAACGTACTTTAAAATTCAGTTCTGAACATGGATTGTTTGACTCAAATAACAATTTATATGCAATATGATTGTGTTAATTTGTATCCGATTGAGTTGACCTCGGATTGAATTGTACCGCCTGTGAAAACGTGTTAGTCCGGTTTTATCCTAAACTTCTTTCGCAAAACGAATGCCAATGTTAACACACACGATGAGTTGAGGAAATTTTACGATAGTGATCAAATGAGAGAGAGGCTGTTGACTTTAAATATTATTTTCTCTGTGTTAAGTTAATTTTTATTGGAGTTCCACGAACAAATATTTGAGTAACGTTCGGGAAGTAGACGGCGATTCGTTAGATCCGATCGCGTACGACCAACTGATTTTTCGTGTTCAACGTCGCATAACTTTCTTCATTGGTTTTTCATATTAATAAGCTTCTATATGCAATAGAAAGATGAACCATTTCTTTGATAAATAAGACCAGGGTTTTGAAATCGACCCAGAAACATAAGCACACGAGCCTGTTGAATGAGATAGGTAATTTTTTTCTTGGTTTTATGGCTACGAGTTACATACCTTTACTATATATATGTGTGTGTGAGTGTGTGTACAGTATATTAAAGGGGGACTATTTTATGCCGGTAGCCTGTGCTCTTTTATACATATCTATAGGCTCCTCTTCAATTTGGTGTGATGATAAAATAAAAAGCTGATATTCGAACTGATTTACATAGTTATGTTAAAAAATGATGACTTCGAGTTAAATATGACATAATTTATCAGTCAGATTATATAATTAATTTATGAATACATGTATATCTATATCATTTATTGTTTTAGAGTACATTCGATGTATCTTGGGGTGACTGGATTGACGATCTCTCGGGAATAAAACATTTTGACTTTACAGTGTATCTACTTAGACTTTCGGATAATACTCTACAGACAGGCGAAATCCAAATTGTTAAAACAGTCAACATGTCTTCGGTAGGTATAAAAGTTATTTTTCATCTCTTTGTCGAATTTAGATATTTCTCAAATACAATGTACACGCATTCAGTTAAACTATTTTACCAAGTAATTCCAGATCAAAATGCTGCAAAATTTAATCGTTCAATGATTTGTTCCAAAGAACAGAAGGGGAAGTATAAAAATCCTCAAGATTAGTTGACTTAATCAAAAAGGAAACCTGACACTTTTAATGTTGCAATATCTTTTCAACATGGGCATCTAATAAAAACATATTTATCTAATAACCGTAGATTTTCGATACACAATATGAGTATAAACTCTAGCTAGCTTGATATGATAGCCGCTTTCCCCCGTGACGCAAGTGCTCAATGAATGGAACGCAATAGAATATGAACAAAAGCGCTATACATTCACCAAGAGATTTCACAGTATAAATCACCATTCACATTTGATGGTTACAAATGCCACGTTCATCAGAGGCCGAAAGAAATCGGGCTATCGGTATGCTTCAAGCTGGCGTATTTATCGTTGGTGTTAGCAGGGCATTTAACTGCAGTCGCAACAAAGTGCATGAGCTTGTCAGGCGCTTTAGGCTAACATGTGCTGTAATTGATCATCCTAGGTCAGGTAGACCAAGAGCAACTAGCCAACGGGACGATCTGTACATCGTTTTGACGCACTTGTGTCGCAGATTTCAACCTGCGACGATGACGGCACCAGCGTACAATGTGTGACCAAAAAATATAGATCGGCTACGTGAACCAAAACGCCCGATTAAAGCGCGGCGTCCATACACAGGCAGTATATTGACATTACGTCATCGGCAGGCTCGTTTACATTGGGCGCGTTTACATCGTCGTAGGCGTTGACGAGACTGGAACAGAGTCTTGTTTTCAGATGAATCCAAATTCCACTTGAGTAACGCTGGTGGTTGTCAACGTGTCTATCGTAGACTGGGTGAAATATTTACGCCTGTTTGTGTCAGAGAACATGATCGTTTCGTGGGTGGGATCGTTATGGTTTAGGCTGGTATTACTTATGGGGAGACAAGAGACTAGACTCTTAGTCATTCGAGGCAACTTGAGTGACCAAAAGTATATTAATGAAGTTTTCATGCAAAGGAATGCTCCAGTTGAGTTTTTCAGCAGGAAAATGTACATCCGCATGCTACAAGGATCACACAAGCTCGCCTTTAAGTGGCTAACGTAAACGTCATGCATTTGCCGGCACATTCTCCGCACATGATTCCATTGGAGCACATTTAGAACAAACTGGGGAGACGTGTCCGTCGTTGTCACGCAACTCGCACTGTAAACGAGCTAGCAAATGCCCGTGTCAGTTGAACAATCTCAGCTGGTACAACAATACGTAAACTCGATGAAAAGACGTATTGAAGCACTCATTAGAGCCAGAGGTGGTCATAACAGGTACTTAGGGAGCATTACAACTTCAATTATCAGACAAACTCGCCAGAAATTTCAAGTTATCACCACAGAAAATCTACTAAATGGCAAAAGCTTTAATGTGCCAAAATTTGTTTTGACCCCTACCTTACATTCGACGTCATTTAACATTTTGAAGCATGCCCTAGAAAAATCACATTGCATAAATTCTTCAGGAAGACATTGCAATATAATGTTCAATCTTTGGTTTGACTCTATCCCAATCACATGTTCAGGAAAATAACATGCTGTGAGGTTTCTCTTTTGGATCAGTATATAAATATCTCATTCTACAAAGGGTGATAGAACGAAATGTTCACCCGAGACAAGTGATGTCAAACGAGGCTTTAGCAATGTTCACAATATAATAGACACTAACCGTTTATCTTATTTGTTTTGTTAGCTTCTGAACTTCAAATTGAATGGCTAAATCTCTGGTTCCGGGTTTAGAAAACTCCAACGCAGATGTCATCCATCGCTATAAGCGGGCCGATAGGTGATGTCAAGCGAACAAGAGAGTGACATTATATAAATGTCATATCCTACAGAGGGTGATAGAACGTAATGTTCACCCGAGACAAGTGATATCAATCGAGGCTTTAGCCGAGGTTGACATTAGTTGTCAAAGGTGAACACTATCACCCTCTGTAGGATGTGATATTTATTTTAAAATACACTGGAACCCCTCTATTAAGACCACTGAGCGTTCTTTTAAAAAGTGGTCTCATTAGCGGGGTGGTCTTATTAGCGGATAAATTGGTCTAGCATAATTCATAGTACAAAGATTGTCTGACATATACTTTGTTAACTTGAAACAAGGACCCTTTATAACGTGTTATAAAGAGTCCTTGCTTAAAGAATCATTTGAAAGCATATTGGGTGTAATGAGCTTAGTGGGTATAATAAGCTTTTACTAATCAGTCATTATCAAGAGAACAGTTTTCACATTGCATTAGATTTTCAAATTTTATAATGAATAATACTATTTATAAAAAATAATTGAGTTCAACTTCGTTATTATTCAACAGTATATAACGTGTGCATCGGCGATCACGTTCGGGAACGGTCAAAATAAACTATATCGCCTACCGGACCGTATAACGGACTTTATTCGGTACTGGCGCTCTCTAATCGTAATCACTCGGCTATTTCCATAGACCAAAAAAAAACAATGGAATTTATATTAAACCAGCAACAAATATTTGATCTTTCCGTCGAATTTACTCTCATGAGCTTCCATTTCGGATTTGCTATTCTCAGAACACTAAAACTTGTACCACATTAACAATTTAACATTAAAAATGTATTTGTATCACGTGACGCGTCTACTTTCGTTTTCGAAAGATTTTGTTATTTTATCAATTATTTTCAATAGATTCAATTTAAATGGTCTGTATTGGATAGGAAAATGACCCCTAGATTATGCAAGTGTCACATTGTTAGTTAAACAGGCGTGTTTATACCCCTTAATTATTAGATATCTAACAGATTGACATCCTTTGTTTTCAAACAATGGGTGCAGCGTATTACCTACACAGGTGTGAAAAACATATACCATAGTCAGACTGCCGGTTGCTCGACGAATATTTCGCGAATTTTAAGTGGTCTTTTTAGCGGGGTCAAAATGCACGCATTTAAAGAGTTTTGTCAGCAAGAAGTGGTCGTATTACGGAGTAGCGGGGTGGTCCTAATTTCGGGGTTAAAGACCATTAAATAAAGAGCAAAAAATTCCGTTCTTTTCAAAACTGGTCTTTTTAGCGGGGTGGTCCTTGAATCGGGGTGGTCTTTAAGCGAGGTTCCAGTGTACCGAGCAACAAAAGTAAGAAAATGTTGACAATTTAATATGCAAAAACCGTTTAATCTTATCTGTTTTATTTGCTTCTTATCTTTAATACATTTTTACACCTTTAAGATTGTTGTTTCGTAAAAACAAGCGTCTGCTTAAGGGAGGTAACTAAAATTTAAAAACTTGGTCCGGGTATTAGCAAACTTCAACGCAGTAGTCTCCCATCACTTCTAGCGGGCCGATAGATGATAGAGGGTGACATTACAAATTGTCATTGCCATTGGTGACGTCACAAAAAGCTATATTGTAACAAATTACGAGAGGTATAATAATACGGATTATCAACCGGTGAGGTTAAATTAAGCTTAATGATAAGCAAATCACATGAGGTATAGTAGTGTAAATTGGAATTAGGAAAGGGATATTATAAGATTTTCTTACGCTGCATTAAAGCATATACTTTTTTTCAGATTGCCCCTTAGTAAACGCATATTAAATGAGGATGTTTTTGGACAGTTATATTTTTGCTTTATTAGACATTTACAACCTAATCCGAAGTGATATATGAAATCTACAAATGTATTTTTATGGGGTTTTTCTCAAACTGATTTTGGTAACTACACACTTACAGCCTTACAGTTGTGTATCAAGTTCACATATATGACTCAGGTATATCTATGAATGCGTTTTCGAAATAGATGATTTATGCATGTCTGGGATAATTCGCCTATCGATCTTAAAGACATTAGTGCCACAAAAGTGCAACGTACGTCATTCAGTTGTGAAAACAAGACAACATTACACTAAGTTATGGTTTATTCAAATACAATTTGTCACGTTCACAAATTATATTATCACACTCACAAGTTTATAACACACCAAAGACTTACATTTAATACAATACTACATGTATTTCGATTTCTCATTGTCTGCAAATTAATGCAGCACATGTGTTAACATTTACACTCAATAAATGCATTGGTCCTTGACGCCACAGGGATCCAATAATTTTGTTTGATTATAAAAAGCAAATGCATGTTCTACGCGTACGTGTTAACGTATTATTCTGTTTAATTCTAAACATTTTCGGCGCAAATTTATGTGTTTCTGGGCTTTCTGTGCAGAGGTATAAGGTGTAGTTATTGGTCCACGATAAGGATAAATTTTGTCACCCAAAAGATGAAAGTAGTAATTCAAATCGATTCCTATCCGTCTCATCAAGTGGTACTGTTGAGCGTCGTCGGTATGCCCAAGGAATCCACTCTCAACATACCGAATTACACCATGTACGACCACAATCACTTGTGTTTGAATAGCATTATAATATCTGTGTCCGTGGTAGTATTCCTCCTGTGGCTTGACTTCAGGTATATATATTTCAAGTGAAGTACCATCTATGGCGCCGAAAACAATAGGTAAGTTCGTCCATACACTACCCATACTAAACCCATTCCTCATTAGTAGGCCAATTAATGAAACTTTGTAGTTTCTCGTGGAAGATAGGAATTTATGATTGTATTTCGTTTTCAATCGTTGCAACGGAAACACCAAATATTGCAGCCAGCATATCATAAGTAGGATAATACCTCAACCAAAGAATAAACAATAACACTCGGTTCTGCAATGATAATTCGTGAGGTCTCAACTCTTTTAAATTCAGGTAATTTTGTAGATTAGAGCTTCCGGTGTTTCATCCGTAATTTGATAGAATTTATATATATTACTAGAAATGTCTGCAATTGATGCTGACTTTGGTTATGAAGGTGATACGCTCCACTCGCTGCTCAG
This sequence comes from Mactra quadrangularis, assembly GCA_025267735.1. Taxonomy (NCBI): domain Eukaryota; kingdom Metazoa; phylum Mollusca; class Bivalvia; order Venerida; family Mactridae; genus Mactra; species Mactra quadrangularis. The sequence continues at coordinate 21,438,492 of CM046294.1, read as the reverse complement.
TGAAACGAGTGAATCTTTCGAACCGATGCTTTGAAGAGTACGACAGTGACAACTGAATTGTATAATTACATTATGTGTATTTCATGATAAATTGGTAATTGAAATTAAGTTTTATTTTATTATCAGTTGAAACCCAACGTTTTGTTATCAGTGGCCTTATATAATGAAAACAAATTTCTGACTAGTTTGAGAAGACCCCTTTCATTTTACAATTGTATATTTCATATTCCGTTTCTGATTAAGTTGTAAATGTCTATTTAGAGGTATTATCAGTTATAGCCATTGATAACCATATTTTTGTAAATGTTCAAATCAGTATAGGAGTGAAGTGAATTCGGTAATTGAAGATATTTATATTTATCAATGGCAAATACTAGACATTATCAAGATTATATAAAGAAGACTTGTCCCTTTACCCTCAGTGTTTTTTTAAGTTTGTAAATAGTTCAGTAGTCATTAGTTCTTTTTTGGCATATTGCGTCTCTTAGTACAGACAATGTTTTACAAAGTATATACTAATTTCGGTAAAGAAGTTCGCCAAGAAATTTGTCAAACCAAAAGTAGACATTAAAGATATTTTCTACTGTATATAATCGCATCTCATATTGCACATTTGAAGAGACAGGTAGCTTCGCTCTCAATAAATAGGAAACTAGAGCTCACATGTTTGTATCAGTTGCTCCTACCATAAATGTCGCCGCGGCCGTGGCGAAGTGGTTAGCATGTCTGACTTGGAATCCGGAGATCGCGGGTTTAAAACCTGGTTGCGACCGGTCATACCTTATACATGAGTTGTCGGCCTCGTGGTAGGATAAGTTAGTACTGGTGATAGAAAAGTGTCCGGGAAACCTATAGTAGTAAATAAAACAAAACAAAAACCATAGATGTCTTTAACAACAACGACATATTTTATTTAATTAGGCTGATTTACTGACCACTCAGTTAACGGTTGAAGAAAATGGTCCATACAGTATAGAAATCACAGCAGTTGATCGAGCAGGAAACCATATGACAGCCCGTCGTCTGCTTATTGTGGATGATAGTTCAATTGTTGATTTACAAGGTCAACCAGCAAAAGTTATACAAGCAAATTTCAATCAATGGATAAATGAATATACTGATAAATTTGAGCTACAATGGCCTGGTAGATTTATAAATAAGAGACATACAACTGGCCATTGGTTAGATTCTGTTAAAGGTGGAACTTTAGAACTAGATGATACGTTTGACATTTCAGAGAGAAATACTTCTGCTATACATAATATTAATGGTATGTATCTGAATTAGTTTTACTCTGAATTAATTAAGTATTTTTATGTTTATATATGATCTTTTGTAGTAACATTGTTAAAGCTAATTAACATAACTTTCTAATCATCGGGATTTTATCGCCAGCCAGTTGTAAGTGATATGGAATTCGACCTTCGTATGTTTTATACGCTAAATTGATCACATAATTGATTGACCATTTTAAGAACTACGTATGTGCATTTTAGTGTGGTTTTTTTATTTCTTTTTTAACTACGAATGCGCATTTTGTGTATTTAAATTGTTTTTTTTATTATTATAGTAATTCATTGAAAGACATATACCTAACTTTTATTAACTCTTATAAACTAAACGTTAAGTTGTTTTCCTATTCCAAAACAATCTGATAATATAAACAATACAGTACATGTAGAAAATAAGAACTTTGTTACTGCACACAATTTGGTAAGAAGACGTATAAAATTTTAAGTTAAATTTGTTTTCCTCTTTTTTTCAACAATCATTCTAGGGACGGTAAGGAGTGAAGTAGATCGTACAATGACATTAGATGATAATACATGGGATGTTAACAATATACATGTACCACAACATTTCTTTGATGAAGAAAGAATGATTATAACTGATGAAGAATGCGTTGATGGAAAGAGAATAGAGTTTACAGTTAGAACATATGATGTTATGGATTCTTACATTGAAGATACAGTTACTGTAATGATTGATACATCGCATCCTATCATTGAAAACTTATGGTTAACTGATGGAAATTATTTGAATTTAAGTGTTCATAATATCCTTGAGATTAATGAACTTACGTAAGTTAGTTGTCTTTTAGTCCAGTAATTAATGGTTGTGATTGTTTTATATGGAGTCATTTGTATCTTTAATTCTTATTAATGTAATTAATTATTATATTCATATTCATTCAGCGTTATCATTTAATCATTTGATACTAAATGTAGATGTCAGTTTACCATTAAATGGATATAAATATAAGTGTAAGACAGTTTTGTGTATTTTGGATTAAATTATTTGATATCTTAAAATTCTGTCTTGATACAGGTTTGAATGGGAAGTGTATGATGAACATAGTGGTATACATGAGATATTTTGGAGAATATTTGACAACTATACAAACACAGAAATACTACATGGACATTCACATGAACCACCTCAAGGAGAAGCAGAGGTAAGATACATAATAAACTGATGCTTGAATGTTGTGGGACTAACTATTATGTAAAATGGGTTATAGTGTAGTCTTTGGAGGATTCCTTGTGTAAATATAGGTTCCGGCAATTATAAGCTAATTGTCTTTTTCGCAAAACTTCGCAAAGCCATTCCGAAAGTGATAGTGTTTAGAAAAAACATTGCTCCCGGACAACCTAACTCATAAAATTTACAGCAAGTATTTTGTAATGGAAGTAATGGAATTTTGAAAAAGTTATGTAGGTACAATGTGCAGGCGTCGCAATTCATTACTCAGCTGTCGATTGCCCTTGCTTCATTTTAGAAACATCGACGGGTATAAAAACCGAATCACGTGGAATTCTGCAATTTATTTTATGGCCTTTGTACATGTTAACACATACAATAAGATTAGTTATGTTCATAAACTTGACAAAGAAATATTGGATGTAAATATTTGCGTTTAGTGGACTTAATAAATTCGCCTCAATGTCTGACTTATTAAATTCAGTGATTTATTTTCCAACCATTATTATAAAACTATCGTACATAAGTCCAACGAATTGGAGTATCTCAAAATATTATTTGGATGTCTTTTTGGATGTGTTTTTAAGTGAATAGTAAACATTGTGTTGTTTTTATTTCTATTATACTTTTAAAATAGTTTCATATCAAAGTAATTTTATACATCATATATTAACTATATTGTCACAGAGTCTAGATGAATGTAATACAAAGTACACAGATTATGCACGTGGTCCAAATTGTTATAAAACACCATACAATGGATATTATCATAGACATTATCAAATTAAACCACGTGTCACAAACTCAAATACTGGTGGGATTTTAGAAAATGGAACTTATGGGAAACATGAAAGTGATTATTATATTCAAGTAACAGCGACAAATAATGCATACTTGACCACAACGGTATATCGTAGGGTAAGATATGCTACTCAAATATATCTCCGTGTTCTTAAGTCAATTATCTGCTCGTATCTTATATTATATTTGGTTAATTTTGATTTAATCTTTATTTCAAACTTATATTTTACTTAACATTGAAATGTCGACAGTTTCTCGTAGCCAGATTCTCTATATAAAATCTCCAAAAACCTAGGAAACATAGGCTTCCAGAATATTTTCATTGACACCCAACACTCTCCAAACAGTCTTTAGTATATGTAAACGACCAATTAAAAGTTTACACAAATTATCATCTTAACATCTATAATGTTTTGTGTAAAATCTTCGTACTTAAATAGTCCAGTACATTTCTCATTTGTGCAAATGTCACAATATATTCAAAGAAGAAAGTACACGTAAAAAGTCAAAGTAATATAAACTCAAAGATTACTTCAATTTATGAAAAGATAATATGAACATCCTACATTTCCAATACAGTTTCAACTATTTAAATGTCTATTTCAGATAACAATAGATACTTCTCCACCACATGCTGGTACCGTACATGATGGTTTGTTAGGTCAACCAGAAGTAGATTTTCAACAAAGTACTACATTATCAGCTCATTGGGATGACTTCTTTGACAAAGAAAGCAGTGTTTGGTTTTATTTGTATGGATTTAGTACAAGATGTTTAGAGGATGGTGATTTCGATATACACAACATTGATAATATACTAGTACATATTTTATAATATTCTTTCATATACTACAAACTCATTCACGAGGGCGTTCGACAGCCGACGAACCGTAGATGGCTGCTAATTAAAGTTAACACAGGTGTATAGCAATGTATATCTTTTTGTACTTGTGTATGGCAAAATATATTATTCTTCGAATACTTTTGAACGCAATATGACCTATCTGTGTTGGTGCGCCGAAAAAAAACGTACAAACAAACACCTTCCAATACATGGTATTAGGACCTGACTTCCTTTGATAAGGTTCAATGTTGTTTGCTCAAATTTACCTTGAGACATTCAGATCTTTATCAAAAGTAGAACTTGATTCAAATGATAAATTATCAGACATAATTTGCGACTATGAAAATAGAGGTACATTATAGTTCAAAGTACTGAATAATTGCTAGAAATTTTGTATTATACAGGTTTAATGGATCAATAGTGTAGTTAATTGCACAAGTCTTCGACAAATGCGAGGTTCGGCTTCTTGTAATGATAAAGCTACTCTGGAAGACCTTTGTGGTAATTGTAAACATTTATTAAGACGTTTACTGTTTCAGATACACAAAACGTATGAGACATCAGCGGAGTATCAAGTAAATGGTATTGGTACATATTATATAACAGTCATAGGTTATAATCATGCATTAGATGGAAGTATACCAGTATGTTCTGATGGTGTTACAGTTGATATAATACAACCCCAAGTTACAGAAATTGTTATAAAAGATTCAGTCACCAAACAAGGACTATTACAAGATTCAACAACTGGTCAAATATACATGTTGAATAAACATAGAGAAATTAAAGAAATTGTCAATCCTACAGTCACACAAATGTAAGTTTTATGTTGATCATTTTTAACGTTACATAAACATATTGAACTTGTGTAATTTGATAAATTTTGTTATAGTCTCTTATTAGCCTTTCTTAATTACGTATGAGCCTGGGGTAGGATTCCATTTACAGTATTTAAATCGCGTAAAAATCTACTACTAATGTACAATTACAAACTAATTCTAATTTATGACCATTTATCATTATTTGAGTAAAACATGAAACTATTTATTGGTACCGTTTTGATAATCAAATTGCCGACATGTGATATTCTAATTTACAGAAATAAAGCTACTGCCTTGGCAACATCAATTATTGACAATTACCCAAAGAGTCGATATTTAAATGGCTCAGAAATAACATTGAATGGTCTCAAGTTTAATGATGACGGTATAACACAATTATCTACCGCACCAACAACTCTTATATCATTTGATTCACACGTGAGTACGACGATTGAATCATATCTCATTGATATATTGACACGAAAGATACAAACATTTTGCGAAAGTGCATGTTTAGAGACCCTTACTGATCTTAAATTGATTTTCTATTTAAATGTTTCGGTATGCCAATAGTACGTTTGTATGTGTTTGCTTACGAATAAAATGTGATGGTCAAGTACACTGTAGTCATGATACACGTATCATTTTTCGAATTAGCCTAATTATGTAAAATTAGTATGTAAATTATATTATGTATTATTTTGATTCACTTTGCTCTGTATTATTTGTAATTCAGTTGACGTTATCATGGAATGTATCTGATACATCAAGTGGAATACATGATTTTGATGTTGGCATAGCAACACATTTATCTGTTTATCCTGATTTAATGGACTACCGTTCAACTCATCATCACAAGTTTATAACTATATTACATCCTAATGTATGGGATGGTACATTGTTTGATATTCTTATAAAAACTACGACAAAATCTGGAATCACAAGTGTCAAGGTATTGTTGTTTGTTTGAACTCTTCGACATCGACATTTAGAACAGTTCATACAAAATAACGAAACGTGTTTGTGTAAAAAAAAAATAGGAATAAACCAATCCATTCCAGACGTAGGCAGTATTGAAAATAAGATGTTTCGAAATTTACAGACTAAAATCGAAACATTATCCATTGCCTAAACGATCATATATTTGTTTACTTCAACACCGGTAGTTTCCAAATAGTGTCTAAATATGTCCGAGATTTTTCGCAACGAATGGCCGAGGAACTCCAAATGTAACGTTACAGAACGTTCGTGTTAACTGAACGCGCTACTGTCTCTCACTTTACATCAGAGTCCCGATCATTGAAGAATAAAGTAATTGAAATGTTCATTACGTTGACGCATTGAGAAACATTTTTTCACACTTCTCTTTGCAATCCTATAATATGACTTAAAGTTTGTTTGGTTGTTAAGTGGAATATTTTTAGTGTGGATACGAACTATGACTCTGCTAGAACAATATACCATTTATTTGAGTATGCTGATCACATGACTATATATTTCAGAGTGTTGGACCTATTCAAGTTGATATAACACCACCAATAGTTCAAGGCGATGTGACCATTAGACGGGAAACTGATAATGATGATGAACTATTGATTGTTGAATGGAATGATGATTGTTTTGTAGATGATATTGATTTAAATCCATTAACATTCTCATTGGCAGTCGGTAATATATTAAATTATGCTCATTATGGTTATTTAGATTACTTCAATTTAAGTTGCCTGTACCTAATGCTAACATAATTAGGTAATTTTATTGATAAAATTATAATAATATATAAACAAATACTAAGCTAATATGTGTTTACTACATATTCATGTATGTCAGTTTAGGCTAAATGCGTTCTGTTATACTATATTCTGTTTGCGAGGTCGAACAATAACTGAGATATAGTTCCCATCATCGTATCTACACTAATTTTTTTATGTGTTACTTTTGATAACGTATTATATAGTCCGACGTAATATTGATTCATTCATTAAAAATTGTTCACATAGGATATGACATTAAAATTTTCTTTGCTTCAAATATGATTTATCGTATAAATTGTATGTATAAAATGTGAGTTCGCAATTGTTTTGGCGTATGTTAAGTATATATTTTTACTTATTCCTGATATCTATATATTTATATAGGTTCAACTCAACATGGTACAGATATAAAACCATTTAGTAGTTTAATGTCAGGGGGTAGCTGTATACTTACTGAACCACCAACATGTTCTACAATCAATATAACAACTTTACCATGGTTACTACATCAAGGTGAAGGTTATTTTATCACTATAAAAGCTGAGAACACAGCAGGATTATATGTTCTAAGTTCATCTGAACCATATATACATTATACAGAACTGTCATCAAAGGGTGTAGTATATGATCTTGAAATCAATGAGGAAAACAAGGTAAGCGCAATAATTGATAGCATTCAATATAATGTTATAATGCCTTTATACATATATTTATGTACTAACTTCATGATATGGTGATAATTTAATCATGATTCATAATAAAACCTAAGTATTACTACCTGGACTATGTAATTTGAAGATTAATTTTAAGCATTTAGTGAAATCATAACCTCTCACATTTCCTTTTAGTAAGTACAATACAATACTTCAAACATACAATTACTTAAGTTGAACTAATATATTCTTGAGTATTCTCAGTTTCTAGTATTGTACATATATACAATACAACATATTTCAGATAAGAGATATACATGATGTCGACTTTCAAATTGACAATACGACATTGTGGGTTGGTTGGAGTGGATTTGTACATCCACATGAAGATATTACTTTTATTGTACAAGTATGTAAAAATATGACTATGGAAGCTTTATACAGTACAACTGTAGTCAATGTTAGTTTTGTAAAATTTACAGACATCCAGTTACATCCTTATACAGTAAGTATAGACTATTTACACATCATTGTGGTAAGAATATAGAATTCAGTCATTGTTAACAATTTTTCCGACATCATAAATATAATAAAGGATTTCATAAAACTTATTAGGAACAAAGTCACTTGTTATATGTTTTGTATTTTACAATGTATTCATTATTAGCATAATATGTATAATGAACGGAAGCTTTGATTTTGCTTTTGTACGATGAACTATACATTTTCGACAAAGCAAAAAGATGAATGCTTAAGTAATAAAAGTAAAATGTACCTTAGAAAAAGTCCAAGAGATATTCCATTTAGCAAAAAGGCAGTTCACAGTCTTAATACTTACTAGCTTGGTTGATAGTTTCTTATTTTTTCAATACTGTTTTAATTATCTGAATAAATCTGTTTCAGACATATGTTCACACTGTAACAGCTATGACAAAGGCTGGAAATGTAACTTCTGTATCTGATGGTGTCACTGTGATTGTTGAAAATGATCGACTTGATTGGTTAACAATATATGATGGGCCAGGATTGTACTCGTCTAATCAAACTGGTATATACTTAATTATATATGAAACGAGATTAATGCAGTTATGTGTATGTAGATTTATTGTCTGTCGTTTAACTATAAAGTTACCCTTAAACGCTGTCGCATTATTATTTGAATATTTGGAGGTACTTCTATAGAATCAAATGCAGACGGTTTTTTAAATTTTAATTTTTATTGGTTTGCACCAGATAGAATTGTATTTCTTCAAAATAACTCTGGTAAATATTATAAAAATACACATATGTTTAAACTTATGTATTCATGAACTTTATTTTACAATTGCTTTTGATCACAGGCGGCCGGCACGGTCCCTAAACATAAACACTATTATATGCATATAAGGTATATTATTAAAATATGAAGTTTTAAACGAATTTTAATTAGAGGACAGTTTTTCCATTATAAATATATTTATTTCACTTATTCAACAGTACATATGTAGCTATGACTTTGCTCTTTAAAATGATACAAACATATTTTGCATACGCCGAGTAATAAAGTCATGGGCCGATTTCAAACAACACGATCAAACAGATCTAGTTTAGTCTGTACAGAAGTCGCTAGAACAAAATATACTATTGACGGCAAATTTTGTACCATTAAATCGAAAAAAAAACTAAGTAAAACGAGATTATTTACGCATGCAATCGATCATCAATTCTTTTTCATGCAGTCGAACTGTATTTAGAATTCAAGAGTTGATCTTATTACTAAAAAGTGAATAATTTTCTTCATTTTAACATCTATGGTACAGTCATTATTGGCGTGACGTAACGTCTATACTGCACTGTAGTATGTAGTTCTTGCAACTTTTGTTTCGAGTAAAATAAATCTACTTAATCCGGATGTTCGAAATCGGCTTTTGACCTTATTTTTCGGCGAATGTAAAAGATGTTGGTGTCATTTGAAAGAGCAAAGCCTCATCTTTGCGCGCGTGTATATAAACCTGTGAAATAAAATTATAAATGATGAACATATCGAACTTGGTTGAAGAACTACCAGTTTTTAGTAATATACCTTACGTGTATTTTATTGTGCTTTTGATTCGGGACCGTGGCGTTCGCCTGTGCTTTTAAGGTAGAATACCCATAATACACATATCAAGGAATAAGCTTTTTGCTACTTTCTATATAATAAGGATCACAACCTAGATTCCCTGGCAAAATATTTTAACTTTTTACCGTCAAATAATTTTTTATTACATTTTTTTGAAAATTGAGTTATGAGTAAGAATCACGCTATGAATTTAAAGGGGTATATGTCTTTAAAATGTAAAAATGAATTAAATAATCAAATTATTTTCATAAATTTTGTTTAATAAAATTCACAATACTTTCATGAATGCAAATACATCAACTTTAATAATTTTACCTTGGTATTTTTATACATATACCAAGTTAATCATAGGGAGACCCAACAGAAAATGTGACGATTTTCACCGGCTTTAAAAACTACAAGTCCGTATCCCTATTTTTTGACTATGAAAACAGTTTCTGCACTCCAAGTTACACATTTAATAATTTACCTTATACCATATGGCAATGAATAAAACAAAGAAAACAAACTTTCACCACGGATAACTAAACAAATTGCCATTTTAATACATCGACCCCCCTTTTGAAAAAATGTCAAAATTCTAGTGACCAATATAATGTTTTTTACGGCCTAATTGCATTAATCATCAACAACTTATTGATTACGAATTTGTAAGGGGACGAATCTGTTAGGGGACGAATCTTTTCGTCCATAGTTTGAATTGGATTTTTAAACTTCCGGTTTAAACTTTTTACACGAATTCTATCTATTTTCTCAAATAATTGGGAGAAGTGATAATTTTTTGAGGTAATATACAATAAATATTAATAATATTTGAAAAATGAGGAATTTACACAATAAAAAACAATATCCGATCTTTATCGATTGATAACGATACCGACGAAAACCTCTTACGTAATTTGTCGACATGACCCGACATCGCCCGAAGTTTGACAGCAGCTATTATGGGAATTCTGCCTTAATACAAGTATATATCTATTTATTATAATCAGAATTAAATGTTTTATTGATAACTTTTGTTAAATTAATATAATGACTCAACACTTCAGCATAATTTTTTTATTTATATTGTCAATTAATAATTTCAGCATTTCATGTAGAAAAAAGCCATCATTACGAGGTAAATATATTTGTACGTACATAAAACAGTTGATATGATAATACTAAATGATATATTGATTAATTAGTTGGCATAACATTTCTTTACCAATTATATTGAGACAAATTCAAAATTATAGTCTTCTTCCAACACAAATTAAGTTAAGAGATATGGTAACAAATGTTTCGGATTGAATATGTATATGTAATATATATATATAGTAGTTTATTTCAATATGTACTTTTTTAGGATAAACGACTGACTTGGGCAGAGGATATAGACTATCAATCTTCAACTAATAGATTACAAGCTTATTGGGACGTTCCATTTGATAAATTATACTTTGTAAAAGATGTCTACTGGGCAATTGAGGAAAAGGCCCCTGTTGCTGGTACGTGGTGAATATCTTCATAAAGACTTTCCCGACAAAACACCGACGTAAATCACAGCCGATAGGTCTAACAAGAAGCCTCATTAGCTTTTAATTTGCCAAGTTTATGCATGTGTACATTTGCGTTATTTAAAAGAGCTTATACAATGGCAAGATGTTTTCACTCACATAAGATAATACATTTATGCTATTAAAGTCGTTTATCGGTGCCACAGTAAAAAGTTAAAATTCGATGCGTAAAATCAAATATCAGTAACTAACTTGTTATGAGTAATATTATCCGCGATAGCTCTTGTATTAGTGAAGTTTAAATAGCCGGCATATTGCAGATATTTAGATATAACTGTTACAGGCTTAAAAGTGAAAGGTATAAAAAGTCTAAAAACATTGATTTGTATAGACCATCTGACTTTACTGGAACATAATTTGATAGTTACGGTCTTTATATCTAAATATATTGTTTATAATAATTTATGTCATGAATGAACGATTTTGATATATACTCCTTCCAGATTTTTGGACACGGATTGAAGACAGAGACTATGAGCATCTTAGAGCTACTTATTCTTTAGAAGCTAATAATTTGGCATTGACACCAGGAAGAATGTATCGTATATTGATCAAATATTGTGCTGGAAAATATTGTTATCATCCGGTGAATAGTAATGGTGTCACTATCATACCTAGTCCACCTTTAACTGGAGATATACATGTTGAAGTACAAGACACTAGTTTAAAGGTAACTTTGATAGACGTAAATGTACGACAGTAAATATGTCTTAACGTTAGAATGTGGCCATTACTTCATAACAATTTGACATTTCACAGTGTTGAACCTAGCAATATGTTTATTATCAATGCTGTGTCCTTGACAAAACTACAGTATAATTGAGTTAATCAATGTTCTCTTGTCAGTTCATTGTTTTCTTTATAAATCAACTTTATATGCGATTTGTAAAAAAAACGGTGTTTAATTGAAAATCATAGTATAGTATTAAAACATGCAAATATCTAGGGATCGTCTCTTTTTAAATTCAAATACACAGTCATCTACTGTCCAATATTGCCAGGACCAGAAACTTAGTAACACTAGCAATGAGTATGTTACTGTTTGATTTAACTGTAGGTACAGTTTGACGCATTTACTGATAGCGATATTGAAGATGTTGATGAACAATCAAAAGTGATGGATAATTATGAATGGGCCTTTACTGATAATCATGATAAAGGAAAATTAATGACAAAGTGGAAACAAGTTGATATAGTTGATGTGTACAATAAACAGGTAAGGGATTATTATTACTGTGATTGTCTGTCTCTAATTAAGTATGGACATTCATAACATGGAAAAACAATAACATTAGGTGGAATTCCTATTCAATTCTTCAATATTGACGTTACGCTCCCTTCGCAGCTCAGTGAATACATTACGCCTTAAAACGTGTCGATTTATGATATTGACCTTCACTATGAACCTTTGAAAGTCCAATGAAAGTTTACCAAATTTCAATTTAGCTGAAAAACATTTTATGCATTTTCCTTGGTTGAACGGGTAAACAACACCTTATATGGCATGATCATACTAGTGACGAATGCAACCTCGTATGACGTCATATATAGCGTGGCTACACTTTGTATTGAAGTTCAATAAGTTGCTCTATGTTTACAGTTACTTTCATTTTTTTGTTAATTTTCTATTATCTAACTAATTCAAAACTGTCAAACAATTTGCGTTTCGACATTTTGAAATTACAGGCGTGAGAATTTATTGCATCTACATTTAAAAAACCACGTGACAGTCATGCGATTTAAATGTTTATGTAACTCTGTCTGAAAAAAGAAATATCAGCTTGAACGTAGTATTTTAGCAGAGGTAGGAAGTAAACGAGTGAATCGTTCAAACCGATGTATTGGATAGTATATTGACGTGTTTATTGCATTGAAATTAAGCAACAACTGAGTGCGTACTAGTACAATAGCTTCTCCATCTGAAATACTTTCTGAATGTAGATCATGTACCAAAAGTATAATGAATGGTGTAATGCGGGTCTAGAAGAATATTCAAAGTAATGTTTCATTTTAAGAAAAAGATTATAGAGACACATGTATTTCTTCCATATCTGTAACAATATCTCACGAGTATGTGTATGTATTCAGCAATGAATGCTTCCTTCGTCTAAGTTAGTTTCTCGTTTTGGTCTGACAATAATCGTATCATCAATCATGTTGATCTGTTTTCAGCTCAGTTTCAGCATAACATTAAGTGACAGTATAACATTCACCAAATGTTGGAAACTGGCTATTAGAGGTTTTACTAAAGTTGGACTATCATCAGTTGTCTCGACTGAAATAAAAAATTGTAGTAACATTAATCAAGTTAGACCTAGTATTGTCATCGATGCATATGGAGAAGCAGTTCTCTCATCGAGTACGTATCTAAATTCTATGTTCATGGAATGGATCGTTTCAGCCGTTTATGAACAGTTTTATTCAATATAAGAAAAAATATATACCACACCAAACGATTTATAGCATAACATATGTATAGTTGAATTAATCCATAGTATTTTTCTATTAAATTGGCCAAAACGTTTCCAAATGACGTAAATGTGATGTGCGTGTGGATGTGAGGGTGGGTGGGGCGGGGGGTGGGATGTGTGTGAGTGTGTGTGTGTTGTAACTAGATAATATCTACAGAAACTAATCTTTTATAGTACATGCCATCAAATGAGTTAGTGTGTCTGAAATACGCATTGGATTTAGTAGACGGGACTCCGTTCAGACAGAAGTTTTGTTTGAACAGTCAACTAACTCTTAAGACTTTGATTTTTAGAGATGTAATGTTTGTGTTTTTTCTTTTCTATCAGTATGTTACACGTGTTGTAAAATTACTAATAAATGATTCATCTTCTCACATATCAACCTGACATTTTCAGCCACTGGACATGAAGGACAAGGTATATATTTAGAAGAGAATGCTTTATGGCCACTTCCAGACGTTGATTATACACCATACAATAATATACTATCAGCAGTATGGCCAACACTTAGGTAGGGTCATTTATTTAATATATATTGAAATATTCATAACTATTCATAACAAATTACTTAATTTAAGGTTTTTTTTTAGATTTCTTCTTGTAACACCGACACTTTACACGTGCATTACAAAGTATCATCTTGAGAGGCACATAAAATAAGATATTGTTTGGTATACGATCAATGATTGTCTTGGTAATATTGCCAATTTATAACGTTTTTATGACTGTTGTAAATCACTATAAGATTATTAAACTATAGATAACTTCATTTTATAAGTTTAGTTTGGATGCAGTTGTCTGAATCAGAGTTTAAAAAACTGTTTACTCCTGCATATCATAATTGGTTTGGTTAATGTTTACAGACACAAAAACTACACATGGGCTGTGCTTACACTTAATGTGAATGATCCACTGATGTTTTATAAAAGTACAAGTGATATTTCTCTGTCTGATCCATGTTCACATCCTGATGCCATCAAATGTGGAACTACAGGTAAAGTTTAATCTTATCAGGATTCTGGTGCAGACTTACATGGATATTTAATTTTCATCTAAAATTTTATAATCTGATTTTAATTTTTTAAGTATTCATGAAATCTTTTTTGTGCTCCTTTAACCCACAATTCAAGCTGCAAGGAAATACAATTTCATACAGATACTATGAAGATCTTGCAAAGTTATCGGATAATGTGACTTAACCCAATACTGTCATAGTAATGAGCAATGTATTTATCCGACACTTTTATCTTTCGTTTGAACTGCGACAGCATGTTTTCAACAAGGCTAACCAATAACATTTTGCAGTTGCTCTTAGATAGAATAATACATGTGCCTATATTTGAAACACTCTTTATCATTCCATGAGAGAAGCATAATGAATCTTATTGAACAATTATTTAATACGGAGGATTGTTTGTTTCTAAAGAGAATGGATATATAAATGTAAGATTTGATGAAGATGAATTACAACATGGACATCGATATATAACATGTGTACATGCAGCATCTACTCAGTTACATCATGAATTTTGGACACAAGATTTAGATGAAGTAAATGAATGCAGTGATGGTATAACAATAGATTTAACACCACCAGAAACTTCTGATGTCTGGATTGGTAATGAAAAAGAACAATTGTTTCAGGTAAGTAAGATTAAATGTTACGAATAAGTAAAAAATAAAACAAATTTTTGTGCATGAATTATTGTAATGTTCATGTATTTTCTAATGCGAAAATCTGCAAACAAAATGCAAAGTACAAACATGTTGAAATTGAACCAACCAAACGCTGACTTACCACAATACTTTATAATAAATAATAATGTTCATTTCAGTACTCCTGTGTTATAATTGTAATATTTACATGACTATTAGTGTATATAGAAATGAAAATATGCATTTCAGTAATAGTTAAGTATGCGTAATTCGTTTTATTCTTTTATACTTTTCATATAGTAAGTGATTGATTTCATTTATAAAGCTTATACTATTATAAATGATAAATACTTTTTCAGACTTCCACTACAGACGTGTCCGTTAATTGGAATTCTTTCTCAGACGTTGAAGAACTCGGATATTCTGCACATTTGAGTGGCATTTCATATTATGAAGTTGCTATCGGTGAGTTTAATTATTGTATGGAAATGACTTTTGTTTTGCTACAATATAATATATACGTCTATTACAAGAAAACATGAAAAATTAAAATATCAATAAAGTATTTCAAATCTTCATGACTAAACTTTCGACTTTTAAAGTCAAAACGTTAAGTTTTACGTAAATCAGTCAATTTCCCCGCCATAACGTTCTAGTCTTACTGTGTTTATATTAACCATATTTGTGTATCTTTGTACAATTTATATCGTGATATAGAGTTATAGAAAGCATATGAAGTTCCACATAACAAAACAGACTTGATGTACGTACTGACTTATGTTATTTATTATTCTATTTTAACAGGCACGTCGTATGGTGGTAATGATATTGTTGATTTTGTAAATGTTGGTTTAACTAATCATAAAACATTTCATCAGCTATCTTTAAGGCATGGACATACATACTTTGCTACTGTTAAAGGTTTGAACTTCATGTAATTTTACTAATATTACAGACACACATCTTTTGGTGTTTAAAACCTGATCAATATAATAAATTTCATTGTTTAGTTCAGTATATGTTAATGGACACCATTAAGATTTATAATATTTGATCACATGTAACGCATCTATATAGCCTTGTATCATGTATATATCTATGTTCTGTTTTTCGATTGTATCTCTATTCACATGTATCATGTGCTGAGTGTAAAATAGACTGTAAAGACTCCAGTTTATGTTTTCCCGTCAGTGCACATGCGGTATAAACAAAGAGCTTTTACTCATTATTGCATTAATGCACGAAACACGGTTAAAATCCAAGTTTTCTTTTGTACATATATTGTCATTCCGCTGAGGAAAAAAAACCCAAATATTTGGATTCCAGATTTCGTCTATTTATTTTCCTGTACATTTCAAGAAATAATATGTTTTATTAGTGTTCTGTCATGAATCTCTTACAAGTATAAGCTTTTGTTTTATATGCATTTCTCCATTATTATAGCTGTCTATATTTCAAGGAAATGATAATTTATTTACTGCTTGTCAGTCTTAGACATCTAACCATGTCTGCATTATTATTCCTTGTAGCTTTTGATTTTGTCAAGCAGTATTCTCAGAGTGTTTCCGAGGCTATGAAAATTGACACCACACCACCGTCACTTCTTAGTGGTACGATAAAGATTCCATCGAGATATATAACTGATACGAAATATGTATCAGCTTGGTATGTTATATTGTTAAAATAGGAACTTTATAATTTGGTATCGAGAAAACACATTCACACTCGGACTTTGATGATCTAGAACTAAAATTCTTAAATAATAAATGTTTCAGTTTTATTAATTTCTAATATCATTGAAAATCAGCGGGTCTTTTACAAAATTGTTTTATTGCAAAGCAACATACTTTGCTCGCATCACTTCCAATCGTTATATAGTGTTTACTAATTTAGTCATTAAACTACTAAAAGACAGCTCGTGTAGTTTACACAAACTTTTGCCAGCTCAAATGTGAGATCTAAAATTTTACCTAATTCAAATTATACAATGTAATTTGTATTTTGGTTTAGCAGACTTGAGCGTAGTATCGAGTTTGTATGAATGTTTGCACAAATAACCTTTGTCATGAAAAAGATTATTAACCACTCTATGATTAGATAACCTTTTCATTGTTTAAAATGATCATACCAAGAGCAATCAATTGTCATTTACCGTCACAAAACATGTACATACATGTGTTGTTAAAATTTTAGGGTAACATTATGAGTTAATTCCACACTTTTCTTTCAGTTGGAATAATTTATTTGAAGATAAAGAGAGTGGTATAGCCTATTATAAATGGTGTATAGGAACAAGTGCAGGTTATGATGATAAAATGGATTATCTACAAACAACTGAAGAATGTAATCAAACACCAAATGATGCACCATTATCATTAATTGAAGGACATTCGTATTTTGTTTCTGTTAAGGTATGAGTAAGTTGAAAATAGAATGTCAAAACGAATAATAGTTCTGTCAAATATCACGTTTTCATTACGTTATTTAGAATGATTTACAATTATGGTGCGAATTAAGCCACAAACGATATATTTATAGAATAACATACAAAATACAAACTACACAACACACACAATATAACACCATGTGTGGCTTATTTTGTTTTGTGAAATTGTAAACATTTATGGTGGAGGTTTTTTTTTACTTATTTATCATTGTTATTTAATAGGTATCTTTTTGTACAACGCCATTGAATATGTTGTATAGAAATACTTTTTTAAATCATATGAAGAAATTTATTTAAATTTATTATATTATTTAATTAAATATATCCTAAATAAATTAAGTTCCTCAAAGCGATAAGTTTACACGCTTATATTTTTCAAAACTTCATTCTGATATTTTGTTTATCTTTAACACGTCCATATTTCTTTACACAGGCATTTAATAATGCTGGCTTATGGCGAACGACTAGTTCATTTGCGTTCTTAGTAGACGAGACACCACCTATTGCTGGAAGTGTATATGATGTTAATCCTAGTATTTTGGACGATGGCAATGATATCGATTACACTACACGTACTACTGAATTAGCTGCACGTTGGACACAATTTCATGATCCACATAGTACTATAACAGAATGTTATATTAGTGTGGGTACTTGTGCTTATTGTAACAATGTTAGAGGTTTAACTCCAGTCGGACTTAAACAAAGTGAGTTATATTCATCAATTAGTGAAACTGATGTGATATGTACACTACATATTGTAAAAGCTTTGTTTTCGCATTGCTAAATACATTATTAAGCAAGGTAATGATTTGTGTCGAACGTTTAAAACCGATTCAATACAATAACAACCATCTCTTACAAGTGCTATTAGATATTTTGTTACAAACTGCCATATTTTTTGAAGTTAGACATATATGTATATTTGAACGGTAAACAAAGCATATGTAATTATTGTCTGTCCATAAAATTGTGGTTAAAAGTAAAGCTAAGAACTTACTCCGCGTTATTGCCTAAATGTTTACACTCTTTTTTAAAATACGATACCAAGATCATTCCATTTACATTCTTAGAATTTAAGATAAATAATTTGCATGTATCATGCTGTCCTCATCCTAACCATGTCCTATGCTGTAAAAATATTTAATGTCTATTCAAAGCGGTTTCTCTAGTCTAAATCGTTCTTGGAATTACATTTCAGTCTTGTGATATACCTACATCTACTGTAAAGAGGTCAATGATTATTATTTGGTAATTGATGTACTGTCTCTCGATATAGGATTTTTTAAACTTCAAACAACTCGTCGTTGTTGATGTTTTTAATGATATCCTGTTGATATTGATGCTTGTTTTATTTGTATGTCTGCAGATGTTGTTCTTACAAACCTACATCTAGTCGAAGGTGTTAGATATTATATAACAATAACAGCGTATAATGCTGCAGGGATGTATTCATCATCATCATCTGATGGTGTTATAGTTGATACAACACCTCCTATACCAGGTCATGTGATAGATGGTATACAAGGTTCTGATATGCAGTATCAGTCTTCAAGGTCATGTCAATCATTTGTTTATTTTCATTGGTTTTATTTTGACAATGTGTTATATAAGCAGTCATATATATTTACATTATATCTTTATACTCGTTACCAGAATCTCCGCGAGAAAAACAACTGATGTAAAATCTATAGAGAGATTATCTTTATTCTACACTCAGCAGGGAAAGAGAACAGAATAAAAAGTCCCCTAGCTTGAACTTCAGTTGTAAAAATGTATATATCTTAAATACCTAAACGTCACTGAACAATTGTATAAGAAATTACAATTAATCTTGTATATTCGTCGCCATTATTGACTTGCGAAAATGGACGATGATGAAGCATCAATTTCCGAACTTTGACGATTAAGTTTATTTATTCCATCTTCAATTGGTTGCTCATACAATACAATATCACTTTGTATTGACGCGATAAATAAAAATGATAAACTATCATTACATAATATGCCTGGTGTAAGGATCATCTATTATAGTTGTTCAAAGCTAGGTGGTCAACTTTTTCGATTTTTAAACTCAAACTGCTTAACTGTATTAAGTCTTAAACTGATATATTGTTACATTATTGTCATTGTACAGGCGTGTGATCGGATGTAAATGGTACGGCTTTTATGATCCACAGTCAACAATATCACATTTCGTGTGGCGTCTAGGAACAACAAGAGGTGGTGATGATATATTACCCAGTCATAATGTACATAAAACATTGCATGGACTTGTACCTGATTATGAAGTATTGACAGGAGATTTCCTACCACTTGATAAAACAATATATTGTACAGTCAGAGCTTACAACAAAGCTGGTAAAATAAATAGTTTATAGTCATATCTACTCTATTTTAAACTCATAGCTTGATCTTTCTGATAGATCCATGCACGTTCTCTTTAATACATGCATGTATTTGTGTATACGGTTCTCTTAGTATATTTTGTTATAGTGGGTAAAATAAGTTTTTTTGTTATAACTCATATCCTTTCTATATTAAACTCGTACAGATATCGGAACGTGCAAGTTGTCACACGGTACGGACGGTACACGCACGTTATACGAACACGGACTGCACGTTACACGATACACGAACACGATAGATAGCTTGATTTGCGGTAAAATACACGATTCCGAGTCTCGATACACGTTTAACACGATTGTTCGAAATCCTCGGCTTTTTTCGCTCAGAGAAAAACGTTTCAACGACGACACGTTAAACGATTAATGCGTCTCAAATGTAGATTGAAAACAAAAAATATTCTTCTGTTTCGTCGTAAATATGTAACTAAACAATATAAGTTTTGTTAAATTTATTGAAAATCGAGTTTACCTGCTCAAATTCTTAAAAACAAAATGTTACAAGTTGGCTTAAATCGAATTTAAATTCACGGCCACGATTGTCAACTTCGAAATCACACGATAGACAAAGAAATAAAAATTTAAATATGTTACATTGGTTCATTACACAGTTAAGCTTGATTGTAAAATATAATATTGTATCAATAAATTTATTGAATATCGACATTTTAAGTAGAAATTAAGGTACACGATAGGCGGGCAGTCAATACACGATAGACAGAAAAGAACACGATTGATAATATTTTGTATAAAAATTGAATTAGTACACGGTGTGCAACAAAAATACTAACTGTATAATAAAGAATATTATTACTGTCAAAATAATTTAATGTCATTCTTAGTAAGTTTGTTTTAATCGAATTAAAAACCACGAAAAGCCGATCAACTCACACGATTGATAAAAATACACGTTTAAAGTTTTTTTCCTTTGTTTTCTTCAAATCATTCATTGAGAAAAGATGTCATAATTGTATGTGTATATGTTTCAAAAGTTAAACACAGTCTTAGCTTGATTGTAAAAATATAAGCAAGTCATATAGTATAGATTATTTTAATGAATATCGACATTTTTAGAATAAATAAAGGTACACGATCGGCGAGCAGTCATTACACGATAGACAAAGAAGAACACGATTGATATTTTTTATCAAACAAATTATGTAAGTACTTGATGTATAACAAAAATACAAACTGCAGAATAAAGAATAACATTACTGTCAAAAATTGTTTATGTCATTCTTTGTAATTTGGCTTTATTCAGATTAAAAACCACACACACGATAGCCGGCAAAACCCACACGATAGAAAAAGAAATACACGTTTCAAGTTTTTTCTGTTTTTATTTTCAAGCCATTCATGGTGAAAAATACTTTGAATTAGTATATTTTTTCAAAACGCAGTCTACGCGTGATTAAAAAAATATAAGCATGTCATATTGTATAATGGTCGCCTTTTTAATAGTATGTATACTAGATATAAACGTTTACATGCAGTGCTTGCGTGAAGACGCGGTATTAAGACAGTACACACACCTCGTGTTAACTTACTATTTTATGCCGACTACAAAATCGATATTTAAATAAAAAGTTTTACATATAAATACGCAAATATGAGGGAATAATACGAATAAACTGTAAAAACTAAATAATTTAATTTACTTTAAGAATTAAAACAATGTTGACTTTTTTAATCATATAGAGTCGGGATAAACGAGTTCTTGACCAAGTGAGATGTCAATTATAACAGTTTGTTTACTAAACGCTTTAGCCACTGACAAACAAAGAAAATGTTTGATGATTAAGATAAATGAAAGCATAAGTTTACATTTTAAATATAATAATATTATTACGATTATTTTAATTTAGTAACAACATTTCGGTTGGGCCGCGATTTAATTGACCGCAGATTGGTCCGGAATGAGCCGCAGTTTATCGACGTACGGCATTTAAACAGGAATTTCCGGTTTAAACAAAGTCAACATTTATTCTAAACTCAACTTAATGAATCGCGGTTTTTCTTTTTGTTTACGGATGATGATTAGTCGACAATGCATAAGTATTTAATACATTTATACGTATGGATTTGTCAATATCTCGGGCACACGATACACGGTAATAAAACGCAAAATCACAATATCTCGGACCGATTTTTACCGTGTATTTACACGATGAGCGGTCTACACGTTACACGATTGAAATACACGGTGAATTATACACGCACGCGGTATGAATGATACACGCACGATACACGCACGATACACGCAAATTTCGGAAACTTGCACGATCCGAGATCTGTAGCTTGTACGTTCGTGCATGCTCTCTTCAATGCATACAAGTAATTGTGTATGCGGGTATCGTAATATATTTTGATAAAAACATAATGTTATGATTAGGAGTTTCTTTTATTTAGATAGTTGAATAGAGTGAAGGCAACGTTGGTCGGCTACTAGTTTTTTTATTGTATATTCTTGGAATATTTTTTGTCGGAACTGATTTAGAGACGAAATAGAAACATTCTTGTTGTATGATAAACGCATTGAACTACCGGGGTCAGGTTCACTAGATAACACTTTTATATAGATAATCAGGTAGTTGGTTATACATTTGGAATACTTTTATATTCAAGGAATGTATAGCGAAGCATCATCTAATGGTTTAATCATAGATGTTACATCGCCAAGCTATGATAGTGAATTAAAACAAGCATCTATAGGAAGTATAATACCGGGTACTTCTGTACTTAGATCTATATTAAAGGTCGAGTGGCAAGTTAAAGATCAAGAATCATTTATAGATGATCAATATTTATCTATATCATCCCACATTGGTGGTGATTTTAATACTTCATCAACATGGGTAAATATACATGTGAATAATAGAAATGTTATTACATGGTGTTTGTATTTTACTAAAATTAAGCTTAATATTTGCATTTTCTATTTGTACTTAGAGCAAATTGGAATATAAAGTCCATGGTTTGCTATATATAAAAAAACTTAAATATAAATATCAATGTGCTTTCGATATTCGACTTAAATTTATTTCAGTCTTTGAAATTGACAGATGATGTATGCAGATAATAATCATATTATTATTTCAAAACATTTCGCGTTTTCAATAACATTTTGGTAGACATAGTCGTATGATACATTTTATATTTGTATGGTATGTATTATGATATTAAGGTTTACTAGACTAAGTTGTCTCTATGTTGTTTGTAGATGTTTATGTTGATATCTTATCTTAATTTTCATAATATTCAGGTTCCTGGTATAGCTCGAGATTATACATTTACAGAACTTGAATTATATGACGGAAGTTTCTATGATATAAAACTAATATCATGTAATGGTGCTAAACTATGTAATACTTCTATTGTAACAGACATATTAATAGATAGTACACCACCAACAACTGGTAAGTAAACCACTAGTTGCTACTAGATTTATAAAATGTATCTATATAATAAAGTCATAGTTGGCCTAAAATAACATGGTAAGTATATAATAATCTTTCTTCTTAAAAATATTTGTGGGTTTTATTGGTTTCTATATGGAACAATCTTAATATATTTAATATCAATTTCTTGAATGTAATTGCTATGATCATATTAGTAACCGTGACATCTTATAGTCTTTACATGTACTTTAATATTTACTTCAGGTCTGAGATAGCAACGTTTCTGTGCATATGACCAACTTCTGCGTGTTGCTATTACTTATCTATGTAAAATCAATTGTCTTTGTTTTATTAGCAATAAAACCTAATTCTAATTTTATGTTTATGTAATTCAATAATGTTCGATTTAACTATGTATATTATTTATATGTTGCATTGGTAGGCACATTTGCTATAAATACGGACCATGCTGCATCATTAAATAGACAACCTGGTGATTGGATGGCTTGGAGACCTGTATCTATAAAACTAGCTTGGTTAGGATTTCAAGATTTACATTCTGGCATTAAAGAATATTATATCAATATTGGTAGTTACTTCATGGGCAATGATCTTAATCCAGTAAGTTTATAATCATATGATTATTATTTCTATAAATTATAGTCAAGTAGAATGCGTAATATGATCAATTGAAAGTACTTATAAAGTCAATCACTCTGTATTACAAGTTTTTAAGAAGCTGTTCATTTAATATTACAAAATAGAAAACAATATTCTTTCCATTCTCATAATTTCACTTTCAAGTTAAATTCAAACAATACCTCTGCTTTTTGTAAGTTTATCACATAGATATATTACTTTCTTTATACACTTAACATATCTAGCAACTGTGACTCATTTAGCTTATGAATTATTTAACGGATTGAACATTTTGCTGGTTCGATTTATCTTCAGAACGCCGACACACCAATCATCATTGAACATGACCCTAATGGTCCTATTCTAGAGGATGGCATGGTACAAAAGTATGAAATATTTCCAAAGCCTTTGTCCAGATTTAAATCTATTTTCATCAGTATTACAGCTTTAAATAAGGTAAATTCCTTTGATTGGAAGTTAATTGCATTTGTATTTGAATTGGTTTAGGTCAATGAATGGGAATTAAAAGTATTTTGATATGATTTGTAAGAAAATTTGGTTTCATAATGTTTTACTGCATTTGTCCTAATTTAGTCCTTTTTGAATGATTTTATTATAACACGAATAATGTTCTTTTTGTAATTCAAATGAATCATTGGAGTTAGCTTAATACATGAATTTAACGTTAAATATTACTAAATCAGTTCTGTGTAATAAAAAACCTCCTGTTACACGAATTATGACAACGATAAGCATTTAATGTTTAAATAATATGTGCAATATATTATACATTAAAATAAAATAGGTTGGGTTATCTAGCAACATATTACATGGTGAATTCCGTCTTGAACATGGAGGTATGATGTCATTAGTTAGACGTTGCGATAAACATACATGCTTAGGACATTGTGTATGTGCTCCTCATGGTGAATTTTGTGAGAAAGAAGAAACTGCTTGTAAACATAATGAAACTGGTAAATAATCAAATAAAAATCATTTGTAATGTTGACGCTCTCCATTGCTCATTAGCTTTACACAACAGTCAATAAAAGTATTCTTGTACGATTGGTCGAAACATTTAATCAGATACTTTGATACAAAGTAAGTAAGGAAGTAATTTTGACATCGTAAATAGTCGGATTAAATTAAACCAACTTTTATACAATCGACTGCAAATAAATAAAACCCAATGCTTTAAATAAAATTGCGTTACTACATGTCCAATTATGTTTTCGTTTTATTTCAATTAAATTAGTACAAATTATCAAATATAGCATTATTTCTTGTTTTCTTATGTCGTCTGTTGAAATTTTTGCTCCTATCAAAGGCATATATCGTCAGCATCTTCATACCTTTTTGCTTTTACTTAAAGTATGTTGGAGCTTTCAATTATCATTACAGACGATAATGCTCCAATAAAGGTCGAAGACTATATCAATCTAGAGTTCCCATCCAATGAGGAACCACTTGAGTTTTCAATTATAAATACCATGCTAGCAGCACAATGGAGTATAAAGGATGATTCAAAACAACATCCCCTATGGTGAGAAACGCTCTTGATACAATAATATTATTTATGCTGATATAAGTTTTGAGTCTGAATTTTGTATGCTCTATACATACTTAGATATGCATCCATATAACAATATTATTTTTGCGATTATAAAGAAAACAGCAGGATAAATTTCTTACCTGGAATCACAGTATGTTACAAGTTAATATAAAGCACTGATTTTTTATATATATTGATGAAGTCTTGTCTATTGTTTTGTTCAATATATTAAACACATTTCCTAATGAATGCATTATACAGAAAAGTTGAAACAAATACACAGTTACATGTTGTTGCTGCTATTTAATTCATATAAAATAATAAATCATGGTCACAGTTTTGCCGAACTTTAAGCACGATGACGAGCAGCATCTGTAGGTTAACTCCATAGGAAGCATGTGGATGCTGAGTATAGATTAAAGAAAACTGAACTAATATTATTCACTAAAATCTGATATTTTTCATGTAGCAATTGCACATTGTAAATGTATGTAGGAAACATTTTTCTCAAACAGGTTTGAATGTAGTGCTGGGGAATCTACATATGATTTACCCACTGGTATATTTAATGCTGCTACAGAAAAAATTTGGTATGAAGTTGGTACATCATCAAAATGGATTTTTATGTTTACTCCAGGTACATGAATAATTTTATTATGCTTTTTTAAATTGACATGCATTGTCAACAATGATTGTTTTAACCTCAAAAATAGGAAAAAAACATTATTTAAGCTACGCCACATTTTAGCATTTATATAAATGACATATAGTATATATCAAACAAGTGTACACAAGATTGAATATCTAAATCAATGTGTATATCATTCCCAATTTGACAGTCATAATAGACTATGTCAATGGCCACTTTTATATTTTTTATTTCAGAAAGAGAGCTTATAACTGGAGTAAGATATTCATTCTTCGTGAAAGCTTGGTATTCACCTAATCAATATGTTGTATATAAAAGTCCTGGCATTATCATAAAACCTTCTCATCCAAAATCGACCAATATCAGAGGACGAAAATTAAAAGAAGTTATAATTGGGACACAACAAGATGTGGACTTTATATCACCAAGCCATTACTTTGAAGCTAATTGGGAAGGAAAGTTTATCAATAATGACAATAGCATTGCTAAATACCATTTGTTCTTGAGTACATATCCTGGGGGTAGGTATTACCATTATACCATATATAAACATAATACATTTATTAATGACTTGGAATAAAATATGGGAATTAGAATAATCTCGATGGCTACAGGCGTGAATATTACCGTTAAGCTATATTTATATATCATTTGTTCGTAATAATTGTATGATATATAACATGGTCTCTAGTATTCAAGATGAATACATGTACTCATAGTTTACCAAGCAGAAATTGTATTAAGATACAGCTGTAATTTACTCTGCTTTGAAAACATATGTAATAATACTTATTTCACGATTTAGCTTATATTCGAAGACACATTATTGCTTTATTATCTACATTTTACCCGCAACTTATATGATTTAGACAGCTTCAGACAAAAATAACTTCTTATATAGTCCTGTTTCATTGACAAAATTTATATTCTTTTTCAGGCCATGATGCTCATGTAATTTCAACAGACCTTTCACAAGACGTAACTAAATTTAATCTTACTGGTCTTCCATTATTAGAACATACAAAATATTATGTTGTTCTTCAAGCATTTTCATTCAATGGTTTACACACTACTATAGTATCAGATGGTTTCATGTTAGATTCTAATCCACCACATCCTGGTATTGTTCGGGATGGTAAAGGTAAGAACGCTGAACTACTTTATAAAATTCGTGTGTTTTTTAAAGGTCAGCATGACTACTATTATAAATTATTAAATCATTTGTGATAGCCAAGCTAGTTTACGAACAATGATCTAAATCTATTGAATAACATGTACAGCAACTAATTACAATATTATTTTCTGTACACGATTACTACGTATCGAACCATGTCCTACATTTGTATTGTAGTGATGAAAGAGCAACGTTCCTCTAGTTCCAACACATCAACAGAATTGTATTGGCATGGGTTTTCTGATTCGGAAAGTGGAGTCATAGAGTATGAATATTGTTTATCTACATTTGATTCTCAGAAGCAATGTGATGTTGTATCATATAAATCAGCTGGTATTGCTACCAAGACGTCTGTACTTTATGAGGAAATTGTCAAACAAGGTAAAGTCGATAAATATTTTTGTTGTTCTTTAAATATACATTAACAACAGCAATGTTTATTGATTACGTTCACTAGGTCATTGCATAAAATACAATAATATAAAAACAGCAATAATTTTATGAGTGTGTAGTATGTATTTAATACATTTTGTATGTACATTTTATTAACATAGTAATAAAATATGCAAGATTTTGTATTTTAGTGGTCATTTTTGTATTTTAGAAAAACTGAAGAATCAATTATTGATGAGCATACTCTTAATCAGTAAAAACTTACGCTGAATGTAGTTGTTGTCGAGTTCCAATTTAAATTACGTTAACAGAACATAACATGTCAAAATTGGAATATAGGCATTTAAAGTTACTTGTACATGTATCAGAGGTTTTGCATTTCAGATACAAAGTTGGTAAGTTCTGTTCGAGCATATGATGCCGCTGGTCACGTGTCAGATGAAGTTAAATCAAATGGGTTTGTCATCGACCTAACACCACCAGTAAGAGTAACCAGGAACATGAATTGCGGAAACAATCTTATAAAAGACTCCAACTTTAGCGGCAGTTCTAATGCTGCGGCGACTAGTGACTTGTTAGGTTGTATCAATGATATTAGTAGTGAATGGGTTCTTGAAGAAGACAGTTGTGTTAGTATTGTAGAAATAGGAACAACTGAAGGAAATGCATTAATTCTAAATGGGGTGATCACTCAAACAATAAATGTCGCAACAAATGAAGGAGACTTTGTTCTTACATTTTACACATCAGCAGTACCACATCAAGATTTATCACAATCAGTAAATGATGGTTTCATTGATTTGAATGGTGAAGTACATTCATTTATTACTTATATGAGAGCTGACATTGATAGTTTTATATGGCAAAAACATGAATTTCATTTTGATGTATCATCAGACAATATTATTTTAAGACTAGGAATATTTAACACACAACATGTGATTGCAATTAAAGATATAGTACTAGAAAAATGTGAGGTATATGATGATGAATATGAACCCAGCAGTGGTCATGTTAAAGTACATTCAGTGTTTGTGCATGATTGGTCTTCAATACATGCTCAGTGGAGTTTTGTTGATAATGAAAGTGATATTGTGGAATACTATTGGGCTATTGGTAAATATTGCGTATATTTATTTGATGGATTTGTTAATCTAACGCTTGTTTGATATTGTATGCACATATATTTTATGCTACTATGGAAATATGTTTGCGTTTAGTCAGTATACCAACTGCATGAACTCAGTGGATGCCAATATGCCAAAATATTCAATTACTTTAACTGTTTTATAATTTGCATGTTACATACAGTTGTTGTCTGCACAAAATATAGCCTGGTCATTTTGACCACTTTTGTTTATTCAAATTATTTTTGCTCGATTATGAAACGCTTGTATAATTTATCACTTAACATTCGGCTTCGTAGTACCTAGCACTCGTGGAACACTTTCTTGTTTAAGGAACAACGAGGTAGGTTTTGACTGTGATCGGAAATCAACACAAAGCTAGTGCCAACGACTCGCTAGTTCCATCGCAAAAATCGTGTTCAGTATATTAGATGTTAAATTTATATTTGTATACATTTCAGGTACTGTTCTTGGTGGTACTCAACTACAAGGTTTTGTGAGTGTTGGAACACGAACATTTGCTTCACATAACTCATTAAATCTTGTACATGATAGTACAGTGTATGTCACAGTGGTAGCAGTAAACGCAGCAGGACTGAGAACAATTACTCATTCTGATCCAGTTGTAATAGATCTTACTCCTCCTGTATTTGTTTATATACATGATGGCAAAGACCGTGGTAAATATGCAGTTTACTTGAAATTTATATCCAATGTTGTTTTTGTGTAGATATTCAAGTGAAATAGCTAAACTTGTTCAGAATGTTAGTATATTATGAAAACAAATACATATTCAATTAAATGCATATGGCTATACAATAGAAATTAACATTGCCAAGGGATTTCTTTTCACATTAGACCAGTAGCTTTATCTATTGAACCCTGAATAATGAATCGTACAATTTGTATTATTGCCAATATACATATTAATGAAACGTACATGTTTATATACTACGATAATGTTTTCAGACAAAAACAAATTTCGTCTTTATTCGTTTCATTACGTGTACACTTGTTTCTGTCAACAATCAAAGCCGCCCGGCTAGCTCAGTTGGTATCGCGCAAGTCTACTGATCGAGGGGTCGTAGGTTCGATTCCCGGGGTGGGCATACTTTCTAGGAGCTTGGTCGTGAAATCATTTCTACGGCCATTCTCCCTCACACCAATGATTCTTAATTATGTAGGGGAATAGTCAGTCACTGACGAAATTATGTGCCTTTTTAGTTGGCTTACAGCTAAATCCAGAGATTTAGCCTATCCAGGAGGTGAGCAGGTTGACTGTCCGCCGTTATATGGCCTATACAATGTGTTGCTACAGCATTAACCAATCAAAAACAAACTGCCAACTGCCAATCTACTCTGGCCGGGTATTAATTTACATTTATGTATGTTTTCCAATAAAAAGGAAGTGGTTTCTTACAATTTCTGTTTTGTATTATAGATACAGATGAAGATTATCAGAAAAGTTTAATAATTGGTACAAATTGGTTAGTGACTGATCCAGAATCTGGCATTGTAGAATGTAGTAGAGCATTAGGTAATAGTCTTTAGGTTTCCGTATTACAAAAAGTTGTCGTGAACATATGAAACTTATAATATCATGTTTTTGTCATAGCGTCAACCACCAATAGCCCATTTTTGTGATGTTGTTGTTGTGTGTTCAACAATTATCTTAGTGGTTATTTTAAAAACATCAGGTTGCCTTAACAAAACAGACAAATGAATGTTTTAATAATTTCTCAATTTATGTCCTTAGTATTAATAATCATGTAAACATACAAAAGTTATTACACCATTATATTGTAGTTTTATGTAATGGGTTTTTAAGGCATAGCTGTAAAATGGTATTTGAATCAAATGTTTTAGTTGTTATACATTAAATGTCATCGTGTAAACCATCGAAATATGCATAAAATCCATAAAACAGATTTGTTTCTAAGCTGTGAAAAGCCATAATAAAGATTTATTTTTGAACTTTAATTGTAGGTTTATATCCTGGAGATGGTTCTATACAAAGTTATATACCCTTAAATATAAACACGACTTATACTGAGACATTGTTGTCATACAACCCAAATGTGACAATATATACGACGATAGAATGTAGGAATGGTGCTGATTTAAGCAGTAGAGGTCACTCTGATGGTATTAGAATACTAGATAGTAGTCCGTCTACCACGCACGTTGTTTTAGAAGTATTGGGACATTCCAAAACCCAGTATCCAGTTAGAGGACATTATCATGGTATATCATCAGAGGTCCGGTTTCGTTGGTCTGGCTTCAATGAAAACGATGGTATTGATAGTATAATGGTAGGTGTCAGGTTGTATAAATATTAATTTATATCAATCATATTTCTATGAGTGTTATAATGACTAGTGCTGATATATTGCTTCATCATTAAGCGCGCGAGGTCCAAGACGATGTTATATTGATGCTCATGCTAATAAAATGGTAGATAGTGGCATAAACTATTATACGTGTATTACTATTTAACAGCCTATGATACATCAACATGCTTTTGCTAGTCTCATCAACGATGATATTATGATTACTCTTACTTTGAGCACTGGATTAATATCTACGAGAATCAATAATAAAGAAAACAATGAAACAAATCTTAACATTCATATATCATTACATCCGCGTGTTATATAATTGGATGTTCTTCACGAATATTAATTGCACAGTTTACCAAACATCCTCAGATAAAAACTGATCTTTTATTATAACACCAAAACGTTTATTGTCATAACTATTATAAGAACAACTAGTACAAGTGTGAAATTCTTTGGGCACCTGGCTTATTGTATAATAAGTGCATCACAATAGTAATGATTTTGTATGACAATGTGTATGATATTTATAATACAAAATTTCAGGTATCAATAAAAGGTAAAGATATTGAAGCTTCAGAACTTGTTACAAATTCTCCAGTAGGTTATACTTATACAAGTTTTGATGGTTTGTCTCTTGAAGATGGTGAATACACGATATCTGTAACAGCTTTTAATGAAGTACATTTATATAGTGAGAAAATCAGTGAAGATTTTATTCTACTTACGTCGCCTCCAGCATTAACAGGTATTTACTTTATCAAAAATTCTTCGTTTTCTAATACATGTTTGTGCGAGAGAAAGTTGTATGGATCCAGTTCACTTCCATCAAAAATCACGAATTTATAAATTAAGAAATCATCACTGAATTGTTAACAAGATAATGGCCTGTGAACATCAAAATTTGTTACCGGTATCTATCTTAAATAAAACACATTGGCAAGTAGCAATTAAGAATAAGTCATTAGCAGCATTATAAACAGTGTATGTAAAGCCGTTTGCTCCTGTAAAGTTAATTGAGTATAAATGTATATGCAACTTCTGTTGTCTGACTGTTGAAGCTGGATTTTACTATCAGACTGCAACAAGTTATGAGGTTAATGGTTGAATGGGTAACACATGGATAACCATTGACTCTGCACTCGTTGCATTACTAAGGGCAAAATTCTTGAAAAAAGTTGTTTTTTATTCTAAAGCAGAGCAACATATCAGAACAGTACGCGTTAACTTCATTTGCATCTAAACAGAACATTTACAGCAGATTCAATGCTCTGAAATATTGTCAGCTAGAAATGTTAGCAAACCTTATGTAAGGTCAAGATATAGCATTCTGATAGTTTTCTCCTAATAAATAAGTTATTTGCATAAATACTTTATACAATATTTTATTATTGAGAAAGAAAGGTTGATTGGAAACAACACGTCTTACGCCAGGAAGTTTTACAAAAAAAAATGTATCGAATCGTTTCGGTCGTTATGGCCTTCGTCAGGATCATATATTATTGTTAAATCAAATTTTTATTTTTACTAGATAAAGAAATGGATATAAGATGGAACAAACAATCATCAACAGCTAGATGTGACTGGGGTAGTGTATTCTCGTCTGACCATCCTCTATATTATGAAGTAACTGTACGATTATCTGGAGCAAGTGACGGAGACCTTTTACAATGGCAAGAAACTACAAATACAAACATAGATATCTTCATTGATAGAACAACAATACCTGAAGTGGGAGAAAATGTCGAATTTACTGTAAGAGCAATTGGACCATCTGGATTATTTGTTATAGCTAATGACAACATTTTCATTTCATAGGATGACTTTGTTATTGTACATATACTATCAATACAATGTTTTATTGAAAAACAAAGTCATGAATATAAGCTATGACATTAACACTTATTCATATGAGTTTAACAGAGACTAATCGTGAATGTTGAATGATAATTCGTTAATATTATACTATAATTATGGATACTATTGTAATATGTGCTATTTTTTAACGATTAAAATACTTCTGTGTTAATATTTGCTTTGCTTGTTTTTGTTGGGTTATTGCCGTAGCAACACATTGTATAGGTCATATAAAGGCGGTCAGTCAACCTACTCACGGTTCCTGGAAAGACTAAATCTCTGAATTTAGCTGTTAACCAACTACTAGGCACATACTTTCGTCCGTGACGGAAAACTGCCCTACATATTTAAAAATCGTTGGTATGAGGGAGAATGGTTGTAGAAATAATTGTTAAATACACCTCAGGTACAACCCCTTTATCCACGTCTTATCACCTCATGGTTGTGAAATAATATTTAATAGTTTAACTATGCTGGTCTAAATTGAAAGGTTCAGATGAAAACACAAAACTCTGAAAGCGCTGAAGCTCATCATGTCCAACTTTTAGGCCCATGCATAATCCCAAGTCGATATTAGATTTTCAATATAAAAGTATAGGGGATAATTATTTGAACTGTCATAACTCTTTTATTTTTAAAGATATCAATTTTGTGGAAATGATGCAAGAAAGTTTAAACTGTCTTCTTTCATTTGATTGTTTTTAATTTTTTGTAAAATTGTAAAGTTTTGGTCCCTTTTAAGGTTTTATTTGATTACTCACGTTACTATAAACAAAGAAGGAAAATAAATACCAAGGCTAATATAAGTTGAAAAATAAAACCTTTCCGGTTCTTTGATCAAATTTGTGCAAATGACATGAAAATGCCGTATGTTTCTAGTTTTCGGAGCACTTTTTAAATTAAAAATATCTTTATGAAGTTTTGGTCCCATTTGCACTTTTTTCCAAAAGTTTTGCATTTTAAAAGTATTTTTTTCTTAAATTTATAGAGTGCGCTATCGGATTTATGGACCCCTGGTGTGATTGTATAATACACTGCATAGCAAGGCACAGCGGGTACACTTTTATGACAGGATTACCTTCCTGTCTCTGTTTTATTGATAACTATTTGTATATATACATGTAGTTGTATCTGTCAAATGATGTTGTAGTAAAGGATCTGAAATAATTATAATGAGTGTTAAGATACTAGGCAGGTTAGAAAATACATACGTGTAATTTATCTATTTATTCAAAGAATTATTGTTTGGGAAGATTTACTCGTCTATACGTATTACTGAAAACAGTATCACAAACATATTACTTTATTCTTGCGGCATAAGAAAGACATGAATTGTTTTTAGTTTTCCTCTACAATTATATTAATTAAAACGTTAATACCTTGAAAACTTTTATTTACTAGTTTACAAATCATTGTAGAACGATTGTATTAAAAAGGTGAAACATTAAAATAAATAAAACAGTTATACAAATTAATGCATGGGCATTTTAGTTAATGCATGGGCATTTTAGTCCAAGTAAAATAAAGTGGCATACTAAAAAATAATAGTTATTGGCGGGTTAACGATAACGATGAGGTTTGAATATTGTTTCAAAATTATTCATTTAAATTTAATACTTTTATAACAATAGATATAAGACATATCTGAATTATCGGATGGGCAATTAATAAATTAAATGGTAGATGAGTACATAATTCTCATTTCTAACATAATTTGTCCATCAAAAAATTATTTCAATCATCATTCTTGTTTTTTTGACTGTATTGTATACAAAATGTCACTTTAAAAGTTGTGAAATATTTTATCTGTTAATTTACACTTGTTGCACAATGAACAATATAAAACATTTGTCTACAACGGATTTAATTAATCCCCTGATATGACTTTAAATCGTGACCTATGATCCTTATCTTATCTCATCGATCTTGTGTAGATTATATCATCGCAAAACAGACGTATCTACAATCAGAGCTATATGGCTGTATCATAAAGCGAAAATCTCGATGGGTCTAAAAGTTGGGTATGATATATAAAGCCCGTCTGAACGATTTTAACTCAGTTAATTAGTTAAAATAAGCCGCTATTAATCTGTTATTGCAATCCAAGTGTTACATGTAATAAAGAGTGCCTTTTTATTACTGTTTTATATGTAACGGTGTTTGTGTATAAGAACTTAATATTACTTTTGGGATATGCCAAGAAGTATCCATTGTAAATGAATAAACCATAGGCAGGTTAAGGGGGCGCCCTCCCCTAAAATTGCAATAAGTTACGAGACTGGGAGTATAGTTCAATAACATGCAGTATTGTACAATTCACAAACAATTCCTTCTTGTTTTTGTAAGATTTTAACATGATCTAACAGCTGTTAGAAAATTCTCAGGAGCTTGACATTCTGTATCGCAGTTTAAAAAAATTCCTTCGTCTTATATTTAAAACAAAATTTTTTTAAGACGGATGGATTTTTTTTCAAACTGCGATACAGAATGTCGAGCTCCTGTGAAACATTATACAATATATCTAGGTGCTTTTATTGTAAACGCCGGAATCTGATAGTTGAGGTTCTGGAATTGTACTGGTAAATATTACTGATAGCACAAATGGATTGTGTTACTGAAATTGGAAAATAACTGACCATGACTAATATATAGGGCGCCGTTTAGATACTGGCCATACCATGTTTTCTCATCTGCATGCTGTGTGTTTATTTCGAATGTACATTTAAATGCCTATAACCATCTCGTCAACCTCAATATTAGCATAATCCAAACTTTGTATTGTTGTATTGGTTGTTGTTTTTTCTTGACAATAAAAATGTTAATTTTACTGAGGTCAACAGACCTTATATAGCTTTCAGGGACTATCTGTGTATAACCAGTATTCACACACCCTTCCTTTTCTTTACGACTTCTCCATACGCCTTAAAATTGAATTTAGGTCAATATCGGTGCTAGATTAATTTGAAGGCTATTACATGATATGGGATTAGAACTCGGATCTCCTAAATCAAAATCAGGTATGCAACCATTGCAATGATGTTACCACCTTTTTCACGCAGAGGCAAATCAAATACGTATTTTGTCTTAGGAGGTTCTTTACTACAATTAAAGTCAGTAGATATATTTGAAAGATATGAACATACACAAGGTGTGATTATATGTGTCAAGTAATGTAGAAATTAGTTACAGGGAACTAGCATATTATAACTTAGCTGACTGATATATGGGCATTCAATCATTGATCATTTGAAATGGTGTCTTTGTTTTAAATATTTTTTTATATTTCTTTCATATTCAAACTTGCTCTTAACACACAAAATGTATTTAACCGGCAAAACCTCCTTAGGTTGTAGACTATAGATAAAAAAATATTGTTTTAAAAAGACAAACGGCGTAGAGTTAGAAGAAATCAAGCTAAATAGTTTGCCCAAAACAAGCATGATAGGTGCAAAAAGTTGCATCAGCCCTATACATGTGTTCAATGAAGTTAAAATGTGCATTAAACAGACAGTGTGTTTTAGTAACAATTCAGAAGATTTTTCACTAGGGACCGCATTGTATTTCCGTTTTTCAGTGATACGCCAGAAAAAAGTGGTTCTGAAATCGCTGTCATATTTATTTTTTACACAATTCAATTGGGTGTTGAATGTATTTATTGTAGTATTGTTAACAAAAGGGAATTACGTTGTTCTCAAAAATACAGTTGAGTAGTGCATATAGCTAGTTAACTTCGATTAGTGTCTTAACATTAAAACCGAACCCTATAAAATGAAAGGAATTAGGCCTCGCGAGGTCCTCGCCTGTGTCCATATACGAAACAACTTTTGTAAAAGTAACAAATCAATGCTACTAAAACAAGGGCTATTATTCCTTTAAATCATCATTTCGCTTTTATTTGACCCTCGGCTTTCTGTAATCGCCAGAGATGCCTTTAAGCACATTTTATGACACATGATCTTGATTCATAGAAATAACTCGTGATTTACAGTTACGGTGAAATGTCACGGTACGACCAGAATTTAAATCAAATCAATTAAACCAAGCATGTCTGTGTGAAACAGTTTTTCAGGGTCTTTTTGTCAATAGTGGTTACATAGATCATCTTTTGTCAAAATTAAGTACTTTTTATATTTTATCATATCTTATTAATTCAAAATATAAGAATGACTTTTGTAGCAAAAATGTATCACAGGAGCTTGGCATTTTTTATAGAACTTGAAAGTACGATATAGAATTCCGAACTCCTGTGAATGTATCTACAGTAGTAGATGGCGAAAAGACACAAAAACCAGTATACTCGGTCGACGTTACAAAATGCAGTTTTGTGTCTTTTCGCCTAAATATTCCTTTTTGTGCCTTTTTGTCGGAAGATCCCATTTTGCGTCCTCTTTTCGTCGGTATTTTTTGCGTCTTTTGCCAAAAACTTTCTATTCGTATTTTAGTGTGACCGGTGCAAATGTGTAAAAAACAACATGGCTGACCTAAATTTGTCTGGTTTCCAGTCATACTTTTACAGGTAAAGTACGTCAGGCAAAGCATGATAATGGCTGCGCCCGTTGTTATGAATTCGGTATTGCATAATTATGATTTCAAATAAACATTTCTCACTACACTGGCTTAAATCAAAGGATCATTGTACAAGAATTACTGTGGATACCTTTTGTTTAGTTGTTCGGTTACATTTATGCTACATAAAGTATCCAAAATTCTTACGAGACTAATCCACGTCCGAATTGTGTTAAAGTCAAATATATTTTTACTGCACAAAAACTTTATTCAGAAATATGGACGCCGACGCTAGGGCGAGTAGGAGAGCTCTCAGTTCCTTCGAAAAGTCGAGCTGAAATGATTTGGGCTAGTGAAAATTCTTATTTATATGAATGGGCTAGTTAATATTGTTCTACTTTTATTATGAAACAAGCTTGTACTAGCAAATATTCAAGGTGATGACTACATCATGCAGAAGGGATGCAAAAATACGATAACATCCATTTTGCAATGTATTGCATTGTATTATTTTTTTTTGTATTAAAAACGAAGCAGGAATTAATGCACAAGCATCATCGTAATTGGACCAACATCACATACATACATGTACGTGTGTTTTCAAATGATCTCCCATTGAATGTTTTGACTAAAATAGACTTTATGTTAGAAATATGCATATTTTGAAATATACCTCCTTAGAGAAGAATCCTCTCATTTGACATAATGTTGTGTAATGCAATGGCATTTTATAGTCCAATTTTCATGCTTATGCACGTTCACTGACTTTACAACTGTTACACCTGGTCATTAGGCTAACTGGTATCTATAAATCTCCCTGGGGAGTATTTTACCCCTCTTATTAGTGCAGCCGACAAATTGGCGCAACATAATTTAACACCCTCGCAGGTACCCATTTGCACCTGGGTGGAGTGAAGCAATCGCAGGTAAATTTCTTGCTTAAGGAAGTTAGCAGTACCTCTAATGGGATTCAAACCCAGAACCTGTTGATCCCTATGCGCATGTACTACCACTGGACTACTGCTCCTAAATATGATATCAAAAAATAGTTTTTAAAGGGATTAGTTGGCAAAAATTTCAGTTCCAATTTTCCTGGTTCTGCATTATATTTTTATAATTGTGATTGAATCAGACAAACTGATATATTACTTGGCAAAATATTTCTATATTTTCTCATTATATTTGGGGTGTTTCCTAACTAGACCTACGTGGGTCAGGTTAGCTAAAAATATATTAGAGTTAAAATATGCATTTACTGATGAGAAGATTCTAGTTATTTGCAACATTAGTATAATTCTATTTAAAGGATATTCTAACCGCCTAAGAATGTTGAAAGACAAGAAGCAAACAATAAAAATGTTTAATTTCAACAAGTACGACATTTAACAAATTTATGAATAGCTTTTGTGATTCCCTCAGTATCCTACTTTCGTTTTCGAAAATGTGTATGCCGCATGTTTTAATTCGTTCAGTTGAATGTTATATGTTGCAAATGTTATTAGTATGTGATTTCTTACGTTTTAATACTGTTTTAAAGACTAAACTTGGTTCTATACTTTTGGCACAGTCATTTGCATTTATATCCCTTTAACACATTTCAACATTTATTTTAACCACCAAATTACATATTCTGAACAAGAGCAGTCCACGGACAGCGTGCTCGACTTTTCGGGTGTTTTGTTCATGGCATCTTTAAACAAAACAAAATTTAAGACAGGACTAAATTTTTTAAAACAAATAAATCCGTCAAACAATAATTACCAATTCATATTTGTAAGATATAAAGGAGCATAACTCCTAAAACATGCATTCATAGTAACGTCATTTCAGAGTCGTGTCAACACAATTTAGGTCATTTTACGGCGTCCAGCGCACCTAACCTAGCTTTCCTAGACCATTGTCTATAACCAGTACTCACCTACCCTTCCAAAAGGCCGGAAACTTTTCCATATTATCTTATCAATGGAGGAAAATCGACATTATTGTCAAATTTCTATAGAAGGGTATAACCTCCCGGTAGGATTCGAACCCACACCCCCTAAAGCACGAGATTTCAAATCCCGGCGCGCTACCAATTGCGCTATCGATCCGGGTTGACATAGTATCAATGAATAAGCATACCTAATTTCATTCAAATATCTTTATTAGGAACTATAAATATTTCAATTTCAACAAATTTCAACATTAAAGTAAAAGGACATAACTTCAAAAACATCAAGAGTAATTTCCCTTTGTAGTCGTGTAGGTGTAGTACCAATGAATGAACATACTAACTGCCATTTAGATATATTGATGCGTATTGAAAATATATCAATTTAACGTACTTTTAACCCTTATTAAAAAGTTGAAAATGGGCACAACTCCAAAACTACTTTTTCAAGAGTTAATTCCCTTCGAAGTCAAGTAAATCTGGTACTGATGAAAAAGCGAACGAACTTTCTATCAAACAAAATATATTCAGTTTGAACAAACTTAAAACTTAAATATTGAAGTATAAAGGGGAATAACTCGGAAAGTAATCAGTCCAGAGTCATGTCCCATAACAGTTCGATAGATGAAGAACTGATGAATAAGCATACCAACTTTCATTCAAATATATTTGAAAGTACTAGATACATCCTATTACAATTTTTAATCCCAAAAAAATATCTACAGCTACGTCCCTTTATAGTTGTGTAGGTATAGTACCGATAATTAAGTATAAAGACTTTAAGTCAAATATCTTGATTATTATTAAAGATATTTCATATAGAAAAAACTTTATATAATAACTTCATATTTTGCATTTGTGTAAGTATAAAAGGGCAATAACTCAAAAAATAATTCATCAAGCGTTATCCAATTATCTTTTACATCACAACAATTGAATTGTAGTGTTATTATGATTTCTCTAAAGTTCTAAACTGTCACCCATAAGTGTAAACCTTTCACTATTTTTACAGCTTTCTGCTTATAATTACTGGATGTCTTGTATTGCATTGTACTTTGTGTATTATCTTTGTACATGAAAATGAGCAATAAAAAAACACACAACAACAAAACAAAAAATAACTACAAACAAATCGGTTAAGGTAGGAACAAATTGGTTAAAAATCGTCAGAATTCTTATTCCAATTGACATATTAACCACTATACAGTTCCAATCAAAAGTATGGAGACAAACGAAATGTACTACAATTCTTGAATTTTGATGATTATTTTTGTAGAATCATTATTTTTAATGTATAATGTATACAAGCATGATTCATGATAACGTGCAAACAAATTTCATGAAATAACACAATTATAAGATTCAGCATTTGACATTCCAAAGCCTCAAAAACCATGTTTATTGTAATTATTTCCATAACATAGCTGTTATGCTATTTTTGAAGTCTCAGTAATAATGATAATGATAATAACAGATGAAAAATGCAAAACTACAAAGCACATCAAAATAAACAGTTATCAAATTTTAGATAAATGCTATTCAGTAGGCCTAAAATCTGAAATTGTCTCCAAACTTTTGGTGGGTACTGTATTGGTTAACTGTTACAACCATATCATGCAGTTAGGTCCTTATATTGATTGGTAATGACAATAATAATGACAGTTCTTTTATGCAATCTGATGTTGCTGTCAAACTTGAGTCATCTGACGTCACAAACAGGTTAAAAAACCTCCACCTTTTAACAGTTTTAGGACGGATTGTGAGATTTTAATAAAACTTTAGTGATTCTCATGTTAAAAGGCACTTATACCGATTTGATTTGTTTATAATTTATGCCGAGACATAAATCTATAATGTTTCCACCAGAGTGTATAGCAGTTTTGTCACCAGTCTATAAATGAGATTTTTTCTCAAAATTTTGAATAATTGTCCAACCAGTCTTTCTACATATCTACAGTAAAACAAGCATGTATGATATTCACGTGTCAAAGTTCATTAATGACACATTCACACTCAAATAATATACATTATTACATCGTGGGTTTTTTGACAACATATATAATTGACTTGAGATGACTTGAAGCAAACCTAGGCAATATGATATACACTCCACCATGTACATAATGAAAATCGCCTCGCGTATAATGTATACATTCAACATTCTCATTAGAAATCATATTTCTTGAATGATTGTATGTATAGCCTACCCTAAAGTTAAACAGAAGTGTATAGGTTCTATTAGGTGCATCCAGAATGAGATTTTTAAAGTATATTTTCTCTCCATGGAAACGGATTTTAGAGATTATGTTTTCTGTATCAATTGGGTTATCGTGATCGACATCTATTCCTTCATTAACAACCAGTCGAGCACTTTTAATATCAGATGGTAATTTCATATCAATAGCTTTGAGTTGTATACTTTGAGATGGTGCAATTGAAACTACCATTTTATTCATCAATGCCTTTTTTTCTATTATTTTGTTGGCTGTGACGTGGACACAAATATCAGCTGTTTCTCTAGGCACAGAGGGAAAAGCTTTCAGGAGTTCTGCTGATGGCAAGGCCTTCAAAATTATCCATTGGAAGACTTGAGCTTGTTCATCCCCTGTGAGCAGTTGTGTTGGTGATACAATTTGTGCAAATTGCTCAGGGCTAAATAGACCAAATTTAATCTCATTTAATGCTTCACCCAACTCAGCACGTTTGTTTACAGGAGTGACTTCAATTTGTTTCTGTACGCACTTAACTTCAGCCCAGCGATTAACTGCCAAAAAGTAGTTGGATTCAGCATCTTGAATTTTTGGATTTGCCAGGAAAGCTTTCAAGCTACCTTGTAGGAGATTTTCAAAATCAGCGTTTTCCGCTACTTTCAATGCATTTTTTTCTATGAAATTTTCACATTTTGCGACTAGTTCTTTTAACTCAAAGAACTTAGCCTGTTCAAAAATAGTGCAAACATTATCTGCAGATATTGAATTTTCTAAAAACTTCATATATAACTTGACTAAACCTTCAATACAATATTTCTTCCCCGTATTAAGACACTTGATTGCCGAATCTCCAGTAACTTTAACGTTGTTTGTGTAAATAAATCTACAATAAAACAATTGCAGGTGTACACATGTACCATTTATAATAACATCACATTATCTTACTTGTTACATTTAAAATCAAAGGGAGCCAAATCTATGGATAGTTTTGACATGGATTGCATAAGCATTCCAGGTCATAGAAACGACAACTTTCGAAACGTATCACAAAATGTCGCGGGTAATTACATTTGGTCATGTGTAGTCTTATTCAGTATGAAGGTTAACACCAACGCGTAAATAAATAGTCCCCTTGGTAGAAATATCGGACAGTATTGAGCAATGTTAAACACAAAATGCACAAAATAAGCAGCGCACAATAATGCTGCCAGCAATTAGATAGAGTAAACGACACTAATTTTTCTTACGGTATCTTTATTAAAATTA
Organism: Mactra quadrangularis; assembly: GCA_025267735.1. Classification (NCBI taxonomy): domain Eukaryota; kingdom Metazoa; phylum Mollusca; class Bivalvia; order Venerida; family Mactridae; genus Mactra; species Mactra quadrangularis. The sequence goes on along the minus strand of CM046294.1, from coordinate 21,395,464 downwards.
GCAATTGTCAGGTAAACGCTACTTGGTGAATAGATTTAAGCTGACACATCGTTTTTAAAGCACATTTACACAAAAAAACAAGACTAATTGGGTAAAATGAATATCAAACTTTATATGTTCATGTAGTAATATATTTGTCTCTCCACCCAAATGTGGTACAATTAACAATGCTCCCACTAAAGACACCACCGGATTTTGCCCTGATGAACCCATGTCCAGGCAGTGATATCAGCACTTTGATTTATCCTTGTTCACTACGCAACTACTACGTTCAGGGTGGAGAATCAAAACCGGTTCGTATCACTCAAAACGTAAACAAACGGACGCCATTTTGGAAAATTTCAGGTATTTTTTTCTAATTTACTCTTTTATTCGTCCACCAATGAAAAAACGAAAATTACCATAACACGCTACTAATTTTTCCGCTTCTAGTGATATATATTACCTACAGATTCAATTAGAATTTCAACAAGTTATCCCGGACATTGGAATCGAAGTGAGCAAAAATTGGATCGTATTTGACGGATGCGAACTGGTTCAAATTCATGCTTTAGCCTAGTTTATCACAAAAATGCATTTATTCTCGTTTAAATTGCTATGTATAACCCACGGAACACGTATGTAGTCTTGTAGTGAAGTATCAATTCCTCCAGATATAGTTTGGACATAAAAATAGAATTTTTGAAGAATGATGCGAACCGGTTCAGATTAATACAATGATACGAACCGGTTCAGATCTATGATATTTTACTTTTATACTTCATTTGCATACGTTCTTTGTCGATGTCTGTTTCACGGCATTAATATTAAAAACAAATCGTCATTCTGTACACAAACGGTCTGACTGACCTTTGTACGGAGACGCCGAGCATCATGGGTAAAACTGTTTATTTACCTAAAAACACGTGACAATGTTTACATTCTAGTAATTTCCCCCAACAGGTATACTCAACAAATAAGAGTATGTATTTTGTGTCTACTCAATAAAATTTTACAATCCAACCGGCTTTCCTCATTAAATGAAACTTTTAACCAGTAATTAAATATCCGTCGTAACGTGTTTACATTTGTCATTCTTTACACAGACATTTGAAATCGAAAGTAGAATACACAGTTTAACTATGCATCTGTACCTTTCGATGTTTAAATGTACTTTGAATGCATGGATTTATATTCCTGTAGCTATAATTGATAATTTATTTTAAATTTTAACAATGATTTTGTCAAAAACCGAAAAAATCAGCCGATTTTGTCTTCATGCGCCGCACTATATATTGTTACGTACTAAAACGCCGAAATCTGGGAAGGTTGTGCGGGTTAGTATACGGGTGATATCTTCACCATCTATTTATAGAATGCAATGTCGTTCATTTAAATGTCGAACAGTATTGTACCATAATTATTTTAGGACCAAAATTAAAAATACACATGTTTTCCCTTTCTCGACCGACGACCAAAAAACCCGCCCACTCAAAAGTTTTTATTGCAGAAATCAGGATTTTTTTTAATCCAATCTGTATGTAGGACTTTTAACAACGACTTTTTTCCGACCCGGCGTTCAAGCAGTGATTCATTTTGCCGTGCGCGCTGCGTTAGAGACGCAAACTTTGAACCGCGGACATGCGTCAATTGATAAATAATAACGTGTTGGCAGTTAATTTTTACATAGAAGGTAAGGTGATAATTAGCACCGAGTAATGACTGTTTTAGTGAAATTTGTCGTGATTTTGACATTTTTTTATATTTATGAATATCCATAAAATATCGTAATATTTACGGGCATATGATTTTTTTATCCGAGTAAGAACAAAGCTCTAATAATAACGTCATTTAAATCAATTTAATGTGAGTCGGCTCTGTGTCCCTTCGAACTTATTGTTAATGTATATCAACTTCTTTGATGATAACCGCCGAGCTTAATTATATAATGATGGACGATGTCTTTTATTATTGATTTGAGAGCTGTGTGGTCGGTTGTAAGTAAATGAATTCATATTTATTGATAATTGATAGTATGATTATGGGCCGTTGCACCGTAACTTTAAGCCTGTTTCACCACAAAGAGTGAAATTATGCGATCCTAACAAATTCGATTTCGCCGTGAAAAAAAACGGCCGTAAGCTATTTCTTTTCGAATTTGGCAAAAAAATCGGCCGCGAGATTTTGTCTTTTCGCCGAAAAATCGGCCGATCATCTCGATTTCGCCGGATAAATCGGCTGATTTTTTTTTCAGATTTTGCTCAGATTTTTTTAATGCGCGTTATACCCGTAAAATTAAAGTAAACCTCAGCTGAAAACTACGTCCAAGCGATACAGCGTTCTGCAGTATGACATGAAAGGATCTATCGAATATTACGAATTTTACAGTATATTATAAATGTTTGTGGCTATTATTTTAATAGAAATTTAAACCCACATCATTTTATGATGATTTAGTATTATGCATATAATTGATCAAACCATTTACTTGACTATAAAAAGTAAATGGCATCGTGAAATTTAACTTATGTCCATAATAATTTTGTATACGTGGCCGATCGTAATAATTTGTACTGTGGTGTGTGTAAAACAATTCCAAATTAATCAAAGTTAATTAATGTATTTAGAAATAGAAAATTGTAATCATTTAGAAATAAACAGGCTAAATTGATAAATACTTCACAATGACAGATAATGACTCAGTCTGCAATTTATCATGAAATTATGTTTTAACATTACATATGATTCACAAAACCTATTTACTAATGAAAATGAATGTGATAATATTAATATAAAATACACCAAGTCATGGAGACTACACAATAATATTAAATGAAAAATGATTGTTTAAAAATTATGCATTATTTGAAGGACATGCTTTAGCGACCAAAATCTCCAGATTCGTTGTTTTTTGGGTGGGACTCATTGTTGGAGTAATTTTAGTACATGTATGTGTTTATTAGGTTTCAATGTGTACGAAAGTCTTTCAATACTTTGAATAGCGAATTGTGATCGTCATTTTGTCTCAATTTAACAACTTTCGCAAACGATTTTACTAATTCGGGATTTTAAGCTGAATGACTTTATACGTTACCGATCACCATTTCTAATTTGGATTATAAAAATGTCAACGTTCCATTCGCATTTACTTTTTCTCCACCTGACCATGCATATGTCCATAGTCATGTCTTCATAAACTTAACCGCTGAGTTATTTGGTAATATAAATACATTTTCAGCTTAAACTCCCGTAAAAATCAGAGCGTTGTAAAAAGTTTTGAAATCTAGACGAAAACGAAATGAAATTGTGTAAGTTTGGAAAAATAATGCCATAAAACTGACTTAATAAAGATAAAATGCAAAATACCATAAATCTGAACCGGTTCGTATCATTGTATAAACCTGAACCGGTTCGCATCATTCTCAAAAAAATCTTTTTTTATGTCAAAACTAAGTCTGGAAGAGTTAGTACTTTTCTACAAAACTACACACTTGCTCCGTGGGTTATACATGGCAAATTTAACGAGAAGAAATGCATTTTTGTGATAAACTAGGCTAAAGCATGAATTTGAACCAGTTCGCATCCGTCAAAAATGACCTAATTCTTGCTCACTTCGATTCCAATGTCCGGGATAACTTGTTGAAATTCTAATTGAATCTGTATGTTATATACATCATTAGAAGCAGAAAAATGAGTAGCATGTTACGGTAATTTCTGTTTTTTCATTGGTGGACGATTAAAAGAGTAAATTAGAAAAAATACCTGAAATTTTCCAAAATGGCGTCCGTTTGTTTACATTTTATATGATACGAACTGGTTTTGATTCTCCACCCTGACGTTAATCATCTGTCTTTTAAGAAAAAAATCCGCACGGGTAATGGGATTTTTGTCACGTGGGAGAGCGATAAGAATTCATGCATAACATATAGTTGAATAATTGACAGTTGCTTAAGTTTACTTACTGAAGCATAGCATCAAATATATCTCTCTCAATGTCAGTAATTAATACTTCACTATGCTGTTCTGACAAAGCACCATAAAACATGACTTCAAGCACGGCACTTCTCATTCCTAGAATAAGCTTATGTGCTTGTATTGGTTCTTCACCAGGAAATGTAAATGTAATGTCAGTCATAAGCTTTTCATTATAAAGATGTTGTACTGATTCTGCAACACCAATGGCAGTACGCCAGTCAGCTGATGATCTATCTTCGTTCATAACCCTTTAAATATACAATAATAAGTTTAAATGCAGTGTGTTCCTAAATTTTGTACAAGCAATTGTCCGATGTTATTATGTTTAAACAGTTAAATTTCAATATATTAGTTAATGGTATTCATAGCAAACTTTTTCTTCTCAAATTAATCATTTGGTACTTGGCAATTGTCAAAATACCAATTGCATATAACCGCGATAACAAAGGTATTCCTCATAGCTGAACTTACTTGTATGCTGAGCTTAATGATCTTTTTTCGTTGGATTTAACACCATGTCAACACTATGGTGGCAAATTTCTGCCATCAGATAACCGCACAACTAACTACTTAATTAAGAGGTTAACTAGTTACGATAACTAGTTAACTTCTTAAGTTAAGAGGTTAACTAGTTACCTAACTAGTTAACTACTTAAGTAACAAGTTAGTAAAGTGGTTTACTAGTCACGGTAACTAGTTAACCACTTAACTTAATTAACCTAAAAGGTTAACTAGTTATCGTAGAGATAGATTACAATTGGTATATTCACATTTTGAATAAGCTCTGTTTATATTTAGATAGAAAGGTTGTATAATGTACAATAAGTAAGTAAACGAGTTACCTTTTATTTATTAAAGTGACATGTGCAATTTACCAAATAAAAAATATAAATATTAATACAATGAACATGCATCCGACCCAATGGGTCTATAAGTCACATATGTATACTACGAAAATGAAAGCATGGAAACTGGAAATAAATTTAACTAAAACCAAACATCAACAAAAGGATATCATTTTATGTAAATCCTGCACAAGTACATAAACGATCGATTATCGAACGCACTCAATCCATGTTGGTGTTAATAAAACACAAACCAGGCATTTTATGCTATATAAAATCCCTGCACAGACTGATCGTGTAACGAAAATTCGTCTGCAACACTGCATTTGTCGGAAAATATGCCGCCTCCGAAAATAAAGTGGGGTTATTAAATTGTATAAAGAATGAACTGACCAGAATGTACAATATGCTGCAAAGTGTTGTAAGCAAAGGAGACAATACAAAAAACTTGACCGTTCATGTCACGCTGTCAGCAGAAAATCATGTTTACACACCGACTCACTTGATGCAATGATATTTCTATTTAAAAATAACTTAAATATTTGAAATATCAATAAGTGCACTTATTAGTATGGTGTTACAGCAATGACAATAAATGAATAAAACATCACTGTTTAGCCGTTTTATAAAAATTATATTTATTACTGAAATATCATACATATAGTTTATATAGTTTATTTCAAGATATAAGGCCATTGGCCTATGAATCTACAAGCATAAATACATATAGATACATATACTATGCAAAAGTTATAACGCAAACAGTAGTTTTCTTTACATATTTTTTATTTTATATAATACATGGGTATATTTGCCATCATTAAGTCTCTCGGTATTTTCACACATGATAGTATGTTAAAATTTCTCGTGCGGTCATGCTTGGGTGCAGCGTGACATTGTAACATTCGTCATCTTGGAAACAAGTCAGTAAATATGCCAAGATTGAGCATTGAAAACCGGGGATAAGCCGTTTGACTGATGTCCCATTAACAATTACCATCAGCGTGTCCAGTAACTGCCGTTATCTAACGTTACGGGTCCTGGAAAACTCAACCCAAAGACAACTCATCCCGTGGATAACTAAACTCAAAGTTGTGACAACTCAATCCGATAGTTGGGGATTGAGTTGTCTCGGCTTGAGTTGTCTTTGGGTTAAGTTGTTCTGACTCCTACGTTACTGACAGTTACGGAACGTTCGGGGTTAGTTTAAAAGGTTACAGGGTATGGAGCAAAATTCAAACAGTTAATTGTGGAGTGATATTGACAATTATGGCAAGCTGGGTTTTGTAGTGATAAATGGGGACCACATCGCCCAACGCTACCAGGGTGAAGTTAACGTCGCTGTTTAATACGCCATCGGACGTCCAGGTCTTTTTCTCTAACAAGAATACACCAGACCACATTCCGCCCAGGTAACAATTTAATTTTCAGGGCTTCTAACATAAAGATTTTAGACTTGTAGTCATTTTAAGAAGACAGAAATCTAAATGAACGTGTTTGGGACGGACGCATACGTTAACGTCTTGTACAGTATGTGACGTTACCGGATCTAATCATTGCTTTACATGAGGAATGGACGAGCATCCCACTACGTTTTGTACGACGTGCTTTTGGGTTTTAAGACTCAGGATATTAGCAGTCGTGAATTCAAATTAGATAAACGCTCATTATCAAATCTTGTTAACTTTTTTTTCCTAATTGGCTTTTGATTCTGTGAATATTCTCTTGTCAAATATCGTTACATATTGTTTTATGTTGAATACTAATGACAAAATGGTTGTTTTATCTTCATGCTAAATTTCATATTATCAACATAAAAACTTAGGATAATAATTACGTTTTTGTTCCTATTTGCGTTATAACTTTTGCTTAGTATAAAATGTAGAAATTACAAAACAATGTAATTATACATGTAATACATTTCAAAATGCATATAATGTGAAATTATATCTATATCATATCAATATTATACATTCTGGTGAGTAAGATTAAGTGGTAAATAAAAAGTACATGTATCAATGTCTTATATATTCGAGTGATAGTAAGTGTCTACGTTAAAGGTATTAAAAAGCATATTTATAAATGAGGTGGAGAAATCTAATTGGAATAATATAATCATCTCTTCTTTCTATCATATGATACATCGAATATCGATCATTCTGATCGATACGAATATCGTATCGATCATTCTGATCGATATGGAGCCACCTTCTCAGGTGGTAGCAAGTTGGAGTATAATTAATCACGATTATGAATAGATCTAATTCATCGACTGGCAGCCACCGGCCGATGGGAATCTGGAAAGATACCTTGGAAAATCCATAATTGCAAGGTGCAAAGTCGTATTCTGCTCAAGGATGCCCACAGAACATGCACAAGCGTCCGCGCCTGAACGTCACATCAACCATCCATCCATCCATCCATCCACCCACCCACCCATGAATATTTTGCTTTATCCTGCAAAATGTGTATAATGTGGTTGTTGTGCGAACGTTTGGACCCCCCCCCCCTTAGAAAAAGTTCGGACACCCCTATAAAAAAATCCTGGATCTGCGCCTGATACGACATACACAACTATTCGAGCGATTAGTTACACATGTATAAAACAATTTTCAAAACATGGCGGGTTATTTTCATTTAATTTTGGATTCATCTGTGAGTCCACACTATTGTGTAACAGTTTCAAAATACTTATTCCTGTGAAAATAAGAAAAATTATTCAGTACGTTTGGCTCAAGGGCTGCCGGCATAAAACAGTCCCCACAGAAATAGTGTATATACACACACATATTATTATATTGTGTATACAATATCTTATGTGGGGGACTGTTTTATGCCGGCAGTCTGTGGTGTGGCTCAGTGAATAAGAGTGCTTAGTCAAATTTTATCCGATGAGCCGTGACTGCACTTTTGTATTTATAGATTTTTGGAACATTCCTACAAAAAGGTAACACAGCTTATTTAACCAACCAGTAAATTACTGTCTTAATTACAATTAAACAGCATCGGATAAAATTACACCGTGGTCGTGACGGTAAGACACTTGAGTTGAGTCACAAGGCTTTTGTTACCCCGGCATCGAATTCTGCTTGGTTCCGTTTATTTTCCTATTTTTGTATTTTTATTTTTGACATCATGGAAACGTACAACTCGAAATCTCAATATCATTTGTGTTAGACAAAGAGCACGAAGTCACCATGAAATTGTTCAAGTTTTGACAGTTGAGAAAACGAACTCTATTTGCTGGTTATACCTATCGTCATGGTTATGATTAGACTGTCACGGCTCACCGAATAAAATCAGACTATAGATATTACTAACCTGTCTATTTTACTGGGTTTAACGCCGTGTCATCACAATTTAGGTCATTTACGACGCCCAGCGCCCCTAACCTAGCTTTCCTGGACCATTGTCTATAACCAGTACTCACCTACCCTTTCACAAGGCGGGACAATTCTCCATATTTTTTATCAATTGAGGAAAATTTCATGGAAGAATATAACCTCCCGGGTGTGGTTCTAACCCGCACCCTAACTCGGGACACGAGATTCCAAATTCCGGCGTGCAACCAACTGCGCTACCGATCCGGGTTTTACTCAATTGTGTTCATAGAGATAATAAATGAATATAAATAATTTTTTGAATTTATTTGTTCTTCTCTACTGCTAGATCATATTCAACTTGGTAGTAATATTGTATGTTGATGAGCCAGAATTTGGTATTACTTGACAACATTAAACATGCACTTTATAAATATCCGTATTGATTTACGGCTTAGTTCGTTAACATTCGTCAAGTTTTGTCACTTCAATAAGTGACACTAAAAGGTATGGTTTGAAAAGTAACGATTGTAATGTATCAAACGGTTTGTAGTGCATAGGTAAAGTACTGACTTGTCAATAGAAATACTCTGGGTTCGATTCTCGCGCAGGTTGTTATTTTTTGTAATTACGCAAACACAAGTATCATAGTAGCAACACTAAGACTAACTTATTTCACTTAACTAATTAACTTAATACAAATGTATAAATTACACACATTTTGCGACATTTGTTGTCTCTTTATTATTATACTTTTTTCTTTAAATTTTTATTAAAACTTTGTGACATGGTTAAAGACTTTCATAAATGAAAACGCCCATTATGAGTGTAATACACTTTCGCGATACGTTTTTTTTTTTAGTTAGGGTTTGGGTTAGAAAAAAAACATGGAATCCGTGCTACGTCGTGTACACAAGTATTTGTAAAGCATGTACCGATTATGTTTAAAATGCCAAAAAAAGGTTTTATGTGGGATCGAACCCGTAAACTTTTGATTACGAGGTGGTACGTTTTACCAATACACCAAGTCCTTACATGCCTCTTCGTGTCCTATTATTAAATCTTAAAGATATATATTAGTGAATTTAAGGAATTCACCGCTATGCATACAGTGCATGTTTAATGTTGCCAAAAAATATATTTTAGTTAGCGTCGCAACATACAGCATTATATAAATAAAGACAACATCTTTTTCACATTTTATGATTTTTGCAGTTTTTTAAGTGATTTTAAGTTTTATCAAACAGAATTTAAATAAAATTTGTGGAAATGTAATAAGTTTTGTAGTAAAAATATCTTAAAATCAAACAGTTAATTTCAAATTCTTTATTTGCATGTATACTGCGTTCCATTGAATACATAAATTAACCTTTCACGTTGACAGGTTGTTCTTCTTCTCGTGACCAGTTTGATATCAACTTGCCCACGTGAAAAAATACTACCGGCGCATCTTCTGTTTAAAATAGGTAGTTCCGAAATATCAACCCAAAACAACCTCGTATTATCAGTGTCAAACCAAATGAGTTTAAATGCAAAGCACGGAATCACCCTACGTCAATAGTACTCGTACCAAAACACCTACGAAACACAGAGTAATAACAAAGCATTTTAGCCATTGGACAAACTAGACAGTAATGTACCTGTCACAATTGATGATTCTTAAATCGACCTACCTATGAAGCAGACAGTCGTCAATTCGCGACCTTTCCCCAGCGTTTTTTAACATAATAGGAAAAATCTACATTGTAAACCAAGTGAAAGGGTATGTGAATACTGGTTATATGCCAACAATCCCTGATAAGCCGCCCGGCTAGCTCAGTTGGTAGCTCGCAAGTCTACTGATCTAGGGGTCGTGGATTCGATTCTCGGGCGGGGAATACTTTCGTGGAGCTTGGTCATGAAATTATTTCTACGGCCATTCTCCCTCCTAACAATGATTCCTAATTATGTAGGGCAGTAGTCAGTCACTGACGAAAATATGCGTCTAGTAGTTGGTTAACAGCTTAATCTAGAGATTTAGCCTTTTCAGAAACAGTGAGGAGGTTGATTGACCGCCGTTATATGACCTATACAATGTGTTGCTACGGCGTTAAACCCAACAAAAACAAACAGAACATGAAAATATTTTTAAGGCCATTCTCTCTCCAACCAATGATTCTTAATTATGTAGGGCAGCTGTCAGTCACTGAAGAAAGTATGCGCTTGGTAGTTAGTTAACAGCTAAACCCAGAGATTTAGCCTTTCCAGAAACAGTGAGGCGGTTGATTGACCGCCGTTATATGACCTATACAATGTGTTGCTACGGCTTTAATAAAAAAAACAAAAACAAACAAAACAGTTCAAACAAAATAGCTATGTAAAATGAGCTTTTTGTCGAGACTACTTTAAAAGAAGTTTTAAGTTTTAAATATTTAAGTTTGTTATATGCTAATACATGTATTGAAATAAACTAGATGCTCATGGACATCTTGTATTTTGTTATACATTCGAAATAATTGCACAACATGTATAGAAAAAGCAACATGAATACAGATAATAAAAATGGTACATATGCATAAGTATGGCCAGTATCTTAACGACGCCCTATATATTAACGTCATGGCAAGCATTTTTAGCAAGCAATTACAATAGCACGGTCCATCAGTAATGTTCTAACAGTACTTTGATTATATTCACTAACGAGACAATGCTCGTAAACACTACAAAACTACATTAACTTTTCATTGAAACGAAGTGAACGTAACAGAATCATAAAAATGAATATATCCCACTGCAATGATCCTTAAGGAACAGAGCTGAGGCGAACAAAATTAGATTAATGTAAATGGGAGTGAATTTCTAAATAGTAATATATTAGACTCTTAAAACCGATCAATAATAATCACATACTTTAATAATATCCACAATTATTGTAATATATCAACGACTCGAGCACACGTTTGCACGATATGATTACTAAATATTCACGTTAAACAATTGTTAAACTTATAACTAAGTTATAACTAAAGGCAAAATTCAAAGCACATTTTCATCACGTCTTTATTCAATAATCATTGTATCTGTAGTACAATTAGAATTCGTTCTATGAAATGAAAAGGTTGTTGTTAGCTATAACAAATAATCCAGATGGCCCTATTGCTCTAACAGTAAATTCGGCATTTACTCCCACTTCAGGTATTGATGTTCTATCAATGAAGATATTTATGTTTGTATTTGTAGTTTCTTGCCATTGTAAAAGGTCTCCATCACTTGCTCCAGATAATCGTACAGTTACTTCATAATATAGAGGATGTTCAGACGAGAATACACTTCTCCAATCACATCTTGCTGTTGATGATCGTTTGTTCCATCTTATATCCATTACTTTACCTAATATAAACAAATTTTATATTTCAATATTATATGATGTATGAAAATATGTTACATATAAACAATGAGAAAATAATCAGAATTTTATAACACGACCTAGCATGAAGTCTTGCTAACAATTTTGTTAAGGGAACTTCATGTCTTACCTGATACTTTTCAGAGCACTCTCTGACAGAAAGGTGCTGTTTACATGCAAATAAAGGACTGTTCGAATGTATTGCACTGATTTATAAACAACTTAAGAATTTAAGTAATGTTACGTGTACCAAGCCAACGGTAATCCCTGTGGTCACACATCCAACAATTAGTTTCGCAGTCCACTGGTTTCGGACCGTAATTTAAGCAAGCTACAACAGTCAGACTGCAGAAGTTGCATACATACCAAACCGCCATTACAGGAGCAAACGCATTTACCTGCATAGCGCCAAATATTTTTAAAAGATATTTCTTGTTAAAGATTAACAGCATATTTAAGTCCAACAGATCCAGTATACCAAACAATGTATATTTGATAAATCGTAGTACCTGTTAATGCTGGAGGCGATGTTAGTAGATAAAAATCTTCCCTGATTTTCTCACTATATAAATGTACTTCATTAAAAGCTGTTACAGATATCGTGTATTCACCATCTTCAAGAGACAAACCATCAAAACTTGTATAAGTATAACCTACTGGAGAATTTGTAACAAGTTCTGAAGCTTCAATACCTTTACCTTTTATTGATACCTGAAATATTGCATTGTAAATTTTACATACAATGTCATCAGTATCATTACAGCTATGATAAACAAGTTTTACACCATAAGTCAATTGCCCAAAGAATGAATATGTGTCTTAGTTGTACCTATAATTTAGACATTAACAATGAAAGTTTTATTGTCGTAAAGTGATGATATAACCGAAGATTAGTAAAACATTTTATCCAAACATCTGTGTAAACTGTGAAATCAATCTTACTGGAGAAAATTCAAACCATAAAGCAAGCGCATCTAAATACGTATTTAGTATTTAGTTTTGTAATAAAAGGTATTATCGTTGTTGAGACTAGTGAAATACACATTTATTATCAAAAGCTGTTTCATTATAATATCATTTTTATACTATTTATTTATTTCATCATATTTCACACCACCAACTGTATTTTTAGCTTCACCATCGGTATATCTCTGTCTCGTGAAACGTACTTAATGAAGTAATGTATAATCATTAGTCATGATAATACTCATAAAAACATGTTTGATGTAAATTTATAAAAATAACTGACACCTACCAGTATACTATCAATACCATCGTTTTCATTGAAGCCAGACCAACGAAACCGGACCTCTGATGATATACCATGATAATGTCCTCTAACTGGATACTGGGTTTTGGAATGTCCCAATACTTCTAAAACAACGTGCGTGGTAGACGGACTACTATCTAGTATTCTAATACCATCTGAGTGACCTCTACTGCTTAAATCAGCACCATTTCTACATTCTATCGTTGTATATACTGTCACATTTGGGTTGTATGGCAACAATGTCTCAGTATATGTTGTGTTTATACTTAAAGGTATATAACTTTGTATAGAATTATCTCCAGGATATATACCTAGAATATAAGTTCAACAATAACTAGCTTAATAGTAAATAAGTGTGTACATTTTATTTATATAGATTTTGATGTTTTATACTTCTAAATAATATTAAATAAAATTTTGTTAAATTATGTCTTGTACGCAACATTTATATATTACTAACACTACAATGATGAAATAGTGCTTTTCATAACACAAAAGCTATTTTCATTTATACATAATTATCAGTACGAAGGACGTTAATGGATAAATTACTAAGATCCCCTCATTTTTCTGGTTTTTTTTTAAGAAATCCGATGTTTTCAGAGTATCCACATAGATAATTGCCCAGGACAAAAACGTAAAAATCGTTTGTTAGTGAATAATCCTTCAACAAGGCATAGGAAAACTGGATCACTGATCAGTGCAAAAAAATTGAACGGAAGCCCAAGACAAACAACGCCAAGATGGCTGACCAAAACGCGAAATACCTCCCTAGCAGTAAACAAGGAAGGTCAAGCACCATTCTCGACAAAAAAAACGGGAAGTGTCTGACCGAGTCCAAATAAATCTTTAACAGGCCAAGAGAGTACACCGCAGGTATATTCTCACACAGTGCAGTAGGCCACACGGAGAAGCTAAACATCCCTCCGGCAACAGACACAGACAGCTTTTCCATCCTTAGAGAAGAAGTGGAGGAAGCAATGAAGTTACCGAAGAAAGAAAAATAAGCAAGCGTTCATAACACCCCAGGAGAACTAGTTCAGGCAGGAGGTGAGGCTATAAGAGATGCCCTACATGCATTCAGCCAGAAGATCTGTGATACATGATAGTGGCCAAACAATGAACACAGTTTTTAGTGATCACCCTACCCAAGAAAGGCAACATACAACAGTGCAATAACTACCGCACCATAAGCCTGATATGTTAGCAAAGTGATGCTCAGGATCATGCTGAACAGGTTAATACCCTAGGCTGAAGCAATTATAGCTAAAGAGCTGGCAGGATTCAGGACATGACGCTGCAAAACTGAGCAGATTTTCAATCTGAGAATTCTGTGCAAAAGAAACATTCAACGCCACTAAGATCTCTACCACGTATTCATAGACTTCAAGAAGGCGTTTGACAGAGTGTATTATGCGGCACTAAGGGCGACCAAAAACTTACAACATCAACGAAAATGTCATCCGCGCCACATGAAACTTCCAAGACAATGCTAGCAGAGACGTTTACTTTAACGGAGATATTGGAGACTGGTTTCGAACCAAAGTTTTAGATAAGGATGTTTGCTCTCGCCGACACTCTTCATTGTTTTCTTCAGGCGCACTTGAAGACCACTAAGGAACAGTCCGTATTGGTGACAGAACAATCACTAACCTACGTTTTGCTGATGATATAGACAGTCTCACAGGCTTAATACAAGCACTGGAAGGACAGAATGGACAAGATTGAACTTTAGCGAGAAGATCAAGGGTGCGAAGGACAGGGCAGGATGAAGAGGAAAGATTGACAGGTCATCTGTAGCCCCCAACGACATCCGTCATGGGGTAGAAGAGATGAGAGAGATGAGCTTCAATACAAACTATGATATTTCAAGTTCCTTATGTTCACTGTAGTTAATTATGTTACAGAAAAGTAAAGACTATTACCTAATGCTCTACTACATTCTACAATGCCAGATTCTGGATCAGTCACAAGCCAATTTGTACCAATTAATAAACTTTTTTGATAATCTTCATCTTTATCTAAAATAAACACAGAAATTATACAAAATCACTTTTGACTAAGCTTGCAGGCTTATAAAGTACATGGTAAAGTAGGTAGTCAGACATCATTGTTGACAGAAATAAGTGTACAGGTAATAGAATAAATGGATACGAAATGTATTTTACAAAATAATCGTTGTACATAAACACATACGCATCATTTACATGTATCATGATTATAATCTCAATTGTATGATTTATTGATCAGGATCCAAATAGAATACAATTACTTGTCGCACGTGATACAGCAGAAATCCTCTGACAGTATTTATTTCTATGAAATAACATAAACTTTACATTGATCTTCAAGACACCTTTTTTGCACAATTTGAGCAGTCTGTCGTGCTGTTCGAAAAATTACACAAAAACATGGAATATTATTTTCAAGTAAACTTAATATTTACCACGGTCATTGCCATCATGTATATAAACAAATACAGGAGGTGTAAGATCAATTACAACTGGATCAGAATAACTTATCGTTCTCAGTCCTGCTGCATTTACTGCTACCACCGTAACATACACTGTACTATCGTGTACAAGATTTAATGAATTATGTGAAGCAAATGTTCGTGTTCCAACACTAACAAAACCTTGTAGTTGTGTTCCACCTAGTACAGTTCCTGTAATACATACAAATATAAACTTAATATCAAATATATGGAACATCACTTCGATAATGAAAAGGGCATGACCGAGTTGTAACGAAATTTGACGTGACACAATTGGAATTAGCTTTGCGTTGATTCCAATCACATCCTCGAAACCCACCTAGTTGTTTCTTAAAACAGAAAACTTAATAGCTCTACTATCAGTGCTAGAGAACGTGAACCACACTGCAGATTAGTTAATTCTAACAAGTTTTTCATAAATCGAGCTAAAACAATTTGGATTAACAAAACTGTTAATAAATCAATATTAATTGAGGATTGATAAAAACATTTTACAAATGATTAAATAAATACTTTTTATTATTTGTATTCTGCAGACAATACTCGTATGTAACATGCAAATTATAAAAAAAGTTATATTAACATAAAGGTATGTTAACGCTCACTGTGTCCGTAAAGTTAGCAAGCATACTGACTTAACGCAAAAATATCTTCACCCTCACAAAAAATGTTTGCACATAAAACATACTGCAAACGTTTGATTTAGAAATACACCAAGTCAATTCATACAAATATAACTATTCAAAATATTTACCAATAGCCCAATAGTATTCTACAATATCACTTTCATTATCAACAAAACTCCATTTAGCATGTATTGAGGACCAATCATGTACAAACACTGAGTGTACTTTAACATGACCACTGCTGGGTTCATATTCATCATCATTTAGCTCACATTGTTCTAGTACTACATCTTTAAATGCAATCACATGTTGTCTGTTAACTGTTCCTAGTCTTAAAATAATATTGTCTGATGATGCATCAAATCGAAATTCATGTTTTTGCCACACAAACCTTTTAATGTCAGCTCTCATATAAGTAATAAATGAATGTACTTCACCATTTAAATCAATGAAACCATCATTTACTGACTGTGATAAATCTTGATGTGGAACTGCTGATGTATATAATGTAAGAACAAAACCTCCTTGATTTGATGTAACATTCATTGTTTGCGTGACCACCCCATTAATAATTAAGGCATTTTCCTCATTTGTTTCTATTTTCACAATACTAGCACAACTGTCATCTTCAAGAGTCCATTCACTACTAATATCAGTGTTACAATCTAATATTTCACTCGGCCCTGCTGCATAAGGATTGTCACTAAAGTTTGAGTCTTTTATTAGATTGTTTCCGCAAGTCATGTTCCTTACTCTTACTGGTGGTGTTAGGTCGATGACAAACCCATTTGATTTAACTTCATCTGACACGTGACCAGCGGCATCATATGCTCGAACAGAACTTACCAACTTTGTTCCTGAAATGCAAAACATCTGAGTCATGTATAAGTAACATTAAATGCTATTGCACTATTACATGGTATATATTGTTCGAGTAATTTTAATTCGAACTCGACAGAGTCAACAAAAAGCTTTAGCATGCAATGAATAAATATATGCTTAACAATGATTTAATAATAGTATTTACTTGAGTCTTCAATTTTTCCTAAAGTACAATATTGAGTACAGAAATACAAAACGTACAAATGAAACTACTATGTTAATGTATATTATATTTTTATTTCAAGATATTAAGCCAAAAGCCTATGAGTTATATACATATTATTTTATTACATACATAATACACATGATTATTGTTTTCGTTTGTTTTATTGTATTTTATGAGATGTGATTTTAGCACAGCTGATATTGTTGCATGTTCGAACAACAACGAAAATATTCATCAACTTTACCTTGTTTGACAATGTCCTCATAAAGTACAGACGTCTTGGTGGCAATACCAGCTGATTGATATGATACAACATCACATTGCTTCTGAGAATCAAATGTAGATAAACAATATTCATACTCTATGACTCCACTTTCCGAATCAGAAAATCCATGCCAATACAATTCAGTTGATGTGTTAGAACTAGAGGAACGTTGCTCTTTCATCACTACAATACAAATGTAGGACATGATTTGATACGTCATTATGTATAGAAAACAACATTTTATATAGTCGATATGCATGTAATTCAATAGATTTTGATCATGGTTCGTAAGCTATAAACCTGACCACCATTGAGAAATGATTCAAAATTTATAATTGTGGTCACGTTACGTTTTTGAAAGTATCACACTGATTTCACAAAATAGTTTTCAATGTTTTTACCTTTGCCATCCCGAACAATACCAGGATATGGTGGATTCGAATCTAACATAAAACCATCTGATACTATAGTAGTGTGTAAACCATTGTATGAAAATGCTTGAAGAACAACATAATATTTTGTATGTTCTAATAAAGGAAGACCAGTAAGGTTAAACTTAGTTACATCTTGTGAAAGGTCTGTTGAAATTACATGAGCATCATGGCCTGAAAAAAGAATATAAATGTTGTTAATAAAACGTACGGTGGCACTACATAACATTGTGTGTGTTGAATTTTAATTTAATACTTTGTAATTGTAAATATTTATGGAATAAGGTTTTACTTATTTTTCATTATTATTGTTGTTGTTAATCTTGTTGTACAACGCCATTAAATATGTAATGTAGAAATTTAGCGTTTAATCCAATGAGGAAGTTATAGTTTAAATTGAGCAAGATTATAAAATACGTGATTCATGTACGAAGCCATCGAGATTATTTTAATTTTCATATTTCATTCCAAGTCATTAATAAATGTATAAATAAAGCATAATGGTAATACTTACCCCCAGGATATGTACTCAAGAACAAATGGTATTTAGCAATGCTATTGTCATTATTGATAAACTTTCCTTCCCAATTAGCTTCAAAGTGGTGACTTGGTGATATAAAGTCAACATCTTGTTGTGACCCAATTATAACCTTTAATCTTCGTCCTCTTATATTGGTCGTTTCTGGATGAGTTGGTTTTATGATTACGCCTGGGCTTTTATATACAACAAAATGGTCAGGCGAATACCAAGCTTTTACGAAGAATGAATATCTTACTCCAGTTAGAAGCGTTTTCTCTGAAATAATAAACAACGTAATTAGTCATTAACTAAGTCTGTTATGATTGTCACATGGGAATAATGTACGACATTGATAAAGACATTCAATCTTGTAAAACTTGTTTGATATACGGTATATGTTATATATATAAATGGTAGTATGTGATGTTATTTCAATATTGTTTCTATTATTTCAAATTTAAACAAATTATATTAATTTAATAATGAATAAAACATCTAACATGTAAATTTTATAAAAACATGATAAAACTATTCATGTACCTGGAGTAAACATAAAAATCCATTTTGACGACGTACCAACTTCATACCATTTTTTTTCTGTTGCAGCATTAAATATACCAGTGGGTAAATTGTACGTAGATTCCCCTACACTACATTCAAACCTGTTTGAGAAAAGTGTTACCTAAGGATACATTTATAATGAGCCACTTCAACATTCATGAATATCCGGTTTTAATAATGACATTAATCGAGTTTAAACTTAAATCCAGCTTTCACATACTTTCTATGGACCGATGCTGTTCGTTATTTCTGAGCATAAAGAATTTGTCTTGAATCGTGTTTTATTATATTTTTATATCATTAAGTAGGAGCAGTAGTCCAGTGGCAGGACGCGCTCTTAGGGATCGAGAGGTCCTAGGCTCGAATCCCACTAGAGGTACTGCTAATTTCCTTGCACATGAAATGTACTTTCGTTTGCATCACTCCACACTGGCGTAAATTAGTACCTGTTAGGGTCATATACTGTATGCTGTGGTTGCAATCTGTGCTGTATGTTAACAATTAGAGAATGACTCGATGATTGGAGAAGTTAATGTGTCAAGAGATCCTAGAAGTAAGACTTCAAAAACCTTGCTTTAACTTAAACTTTTAGCCTTTTAAACTTTTATTTGTAAAATACATGGTTCAAGGACTATTACATGTAGTATTCTTGATAATCGTATTAGTTATTTTGTTATATGTTTCAAAATATTTAAGTATATATTCAGCAGCATCATGATGAGTACTCACCATAGAGGATATCGCTTTGAACCATCTGTTATACTCCATTGTGCTGCTAGCATGGTATTTATAACTGAAAACTCAAGTGTTTCCGCGTTGAATGGGAACACAAGATTAATATAGTCTTTAACCATAATTGGTGCATACTCATCTGAAATGATAATTAAACGCTTAAACTAACTTTACTTTATAATTAACAATGATGTTTCGAATGCAGGAAAATACTTGTTATGAAGAAAGATGTTCAAAATATACACCTCCGTCAGGAACAAACACAAAATTTATGATACAGCAAGAACTTCCAATCCGTAAATAATTGGTGTCAGTTTAATTGATATAAAACTTTACACCAGTGTCATAAAATATTGCAATTTCATTCAAAATAATGTGTACTATAAATCCTAAAAATTCGACTGTTCTACGATAATAAATGACATGCTTTAACCATTGTGAGAATATTAAGATAAATGTTAAATAAAAATGTTTCAGCCAATGCAAACAAAATATGTGTATTTTGTATTGCAAATAAGCAATTGGAATTCACAAAATTCAAAATGATATCATATTTGATTATATTTACCTGTTTCATTGTGTATACAAGCAGCATCTTTCCTGTCACAGAATTCACCATGAGGAGCACATACACAATGTCCTAAACATGTATGTTTATCACAACGTCTAACTAATGACAACATACCTCCATGTTCAAGGCGAAATTCACCATGTAATATGTTACTCATTAACCCAACCTTTTTCATTAAAAAAATCAAACTATCATACATATACGTTAAACATGCCATGCTTATTTTTTCTGTAGCAACATGACACGTACTTATAGTAGAATTATAAGTATATTCACCGACTCTTATATGTTTGGAACTTTCTAAATACACATAGTGTTGATTAAGTAATATTCATATTTAAATTTGAATTATTATCTAGTTAATATCAACTTTTTAACTTGCTGAGTTTATATGTTTGGAATTTGAAAAGTGATATCAAACAAAATCACAGAATACATTACAACTATAAATAACATTGCATTAGACGAGTGCCAGGTGAACTATGTACATGTATATTGGGCTGTTTTGAAAAAATATTAAGCTAAATCTAATGATGCATTTTACAATAGAAGTATTTATTTTATGAAACAAAATCATCCCAAAATGACTTAATTAAGATAAATACAGTAAACTATCATGTAATCCGGCTTTACTTACCAATCAGTTAAACATGTATCATATTTATTTATCTTTCTGTTGGTAGCTTTATTACTGATATCCATTAAGTCATGATATAAACAAAGAAGGTGTACTAAGCTGTGAATTTGATCAGTCAAAATGACAGCTTCCGAGTTCAAATCAAACCCTTTTAATTACCATCTATTGAATTAGATCAATAAAATACAAATATAATTAACTTTTTTAAGAAAGTCTGTACCCAAACCTTTTGACTATAATTTAATCATTAAAATTGAAGATTGGACAAAAGTAATATTACTTCCGATCAAAGGAATTTACCTTATTTAAAGCTGTAATACTGATGAATATAGATTTAAATTTAGACAAAGGCTTTGGAAATATTTCAGACGTTTGTACCATGCCATCCTCTAAAATAGTACCGTTAGGATCATGCTCAATGATGATTGGTGTGTCGGTGTCCTGAAGATAAATCGAACCAGCAAAATATCAAATCTGTTAAATATTTCATGACCTAATGAGTCACAAATCTAAGATTAGTATAATGCATTTATCACCTATTATCACCTATGTGATATACTTCCAACAGATAAGTCACTTATATTAAATTTCACGTGAAAGAAAATTGTATATTTGAAAAATTCTTATACATGTATTGTAATATTAATTGTATTGTTATCTAAACTCGTAACAGAGTGATTGACGTTATAAGTTCTTTCTATTTAGACCAGATCAATTCTTCTACACGGCTATAATTTACAGAAATAATAATCATATGCTTATAAACTTACTGGATTAAGATCATTGCCCATGAAGTAACTACCAATATTGATATAATATTCTTTAATACCAGAATGTAAATCTTGAAATCCTAACCAAGCTAGTTTTATAGATACAGGTGTCCATGCCATCCAATCACCAGGTTGTCTATTTAATGATGCAGCATGGTCCGTATAGATAGCAAATGTGCCTGTCAATAGAACATATAATACATTTTGTATACTTGCTCAACAACGACTATTACAGAAAAAACATAAATACAGTCAGAATTAAGTTTGTTAGCTGATAAACATGCATAATTGCTTTTACACATGTAACCATTTAAAGCAACAGTTGCGTTGTTTCTCAAACCTAAAGCAATAGCTTAAAGTGATGACAACAATGCTAAAATGAAGACTTTTTTAGATTTTACACTCTCTTATATGATAATACCTGTTATGTCCAAGAAGAGTTTAAATGAAAAATATCAAAATTATTAAATCATACAAAAACACTCAAAATACAGCCACATCTGTCTCAAAATAATGATTACCATACAGGAGTCATTTTACCGTGAAACATGCCTTCAATACATAGGGACACTGGTAATAACTATTGATACACTTACCTGTTGTTGTTGGTGTACTATCTATTAAAATGTCTCTTAAAATAGAAGTATTACACAGTTTAGCACCATTACAAGATATCAGTTTTATATCATAGAAACTTCCATCATGTAATTCAAGTTCTGTAAATGTATGATCTCGAGTTATACCAGGAACCTGAATATCATAAAGATCAAGATAAGGCATCTACATGAATATTTACAGACAATATACCAATATTGTAGTCAAATAGTTCGTTACAGCAATTAACATAAATACAGTTATACAACAAAGTGTTCCGACTATATGACCATGTCGGCATGATTTATATGTAAATTGCAATACGCTTTTTAAATAATATTATGCTAATTTATCTGCATACATTATAATTATTTAAGTTGTTTTCTCAGCGCGATATGACCTTTTTGTGTTGGTGCGCCGTAAAATCCAAACAAACAGACAAACAAAGTTTTCATATCATATAAAACAACATTCCCATTGGCTATAAGTACAAATCGAACAACAATTAGTAAGTTTAATTTCAATAACATACAAACACGCTGAAATAACGTTTTATTAAATATTTACCCATGTTGATGAAGTATTAAAATCACCACCAATATGTGAAGATATAGATAAATATTGATCATCTATGAATGATTCTTGATCTTTAACTTGCCACTCGACCTTTAATATAGATCTTAGTACGGATGTACCCGGTATTGCACTTCCTATAGATGACTGTTTTAATTCACTATTATAGATTGGTGATGTAACATCTATTATCAAACCATTAGATGATGCTTCAATATACATACCTAGATTATAAAAGAATTCCAAATTATACCCAACTACCTTAGATTCATATAAAAATGTTATCTAGTGGAATTTATACCAGCAGTTAAATGTCTTGGTCAAACAAGAAAGCTTACATCCTATCTCTGAACTAACAATTTAGACGATGAATATTTTAATTAGATACAGTAATTAAAGAAACAAATAGCGGACAAACCTAACTGAAGTATTTACCACCTTATTAACACAAAAGCTAATAACATTGTGTTAATATCAGAAAATACTAAGATACCTCGTATACAAATATATACGCATGCATTAAAGAGAGCGTGCACGAATCTATTAGAAAGTACAAACTATAAACCTAACGTAAGTAAATATGAGCGACTATAAAATATTTATTTTACCAGCTTTGTTGTAAGCTCTGACTGTACAATATATTGTCTTATCAAGTGGTAGTAAATTTCCTGTCAATACTTCATAATCAGGTACGAGTCCATGTAATGTTTTATGTACATTATGACTGGGTAATATATCATCACCACCTCTTGTTGATCCTAGACGCCACACGTAATGTGATATTGTTGACTGTGGATCATAAAAACCGTACCATTTACATCCGATCACACGCCTGCACAATGACAATAATGTAATAAATTGCAGGGTTTGCAAGTTTCCTTTTATTCTGTTGTTCTTATACATAGCTTCAAAGGACCATTTCATGCGATGACGCCACTATCAGGCAAACTTAGTGACTGTTATGTCCTTTTATATTGTTAATATCACGATATTGCATGTGAAGGAATAAATTATAACAATACGGTGTTGTAACCTAAAATATATGCTATTGCAACTCCTGAGGTCACGAGTTCAATTCATGCTAGGGCACTTGTGTTTGATTGTTTCTTTGACTATGTTTGTTTATTTTATCCTGTTTTACATCGAAAGGAATTGTCACAATAACATTATAAACTAAAGCTTTTGATTTCAAATATTCTGAGTGTAGAAGGGATCATTATCTCCCTACAGACTCTACATGCGTAGTTGTTTTATCGGAAAATTCTATTATAAAGAATAATACGATAAAAATGTAACTAAGACATTTATAATTGGCTGGTTATTTAACACATAGTCATAGTACAATGGATGAAACTAAGTATATGATGTATATTACCCTGAAGACTGATACTGTATATCAGAGCCTTGTATACCATCTATCACATGACCTTGTATAGGAGGTGTTGTATCAACTATAACACCATCAGATGATGATGATGAATGCATCCCTGCAGCATTATATGCTGTGATTGTTATATAATATCTAACACCTTCAACAAGATGTAGGTTGGTAAGAACAACATCTGTAGAAAAACAAATAAAACAAGCATCAATACCAGCAGAATATCGTTTAAAAATCAACTACGATGTGTTGTTTGAAGTTTAAAAACCCTATATTGATTTAGACTAGAGAAACCGCGTTTATTTGACATTAAATATTTGCTTTACATGTTTTTTGTAAGGACATCATAATACATACAAGTTGTATATATAAATTTGCTCAGGTTGTAAACAGAATGATCTTGGTAACATTACTTAAATTATAGTGTGAACGTTTAGGCAATAATACTGTGTAAGTCCTTAGATCAACGTTTATCCATAGTTTAAGGACAGACAATAAACCGTTCAATTATATACATATGTCTAAGTTCTGGCAGGATGTAACAAAACATCTTATAGCACTTGTAAGAGTTGATTGTTATTGTATCGAGTCGGTTTGAAACGTTCGCCACAAAGCATGACTTGCTTGATCATGTATTAAGCAATGTAAAAAAAAGCTTTTATCATGTAAAGTGCACATATTATATTATTTCTACTAATTGATTAATATATATTAACTCACTTTGTTTAATTCCGACTGGGGTTAAGCCCCTAACGTTGTTACAATTGGTACAGGTACCCACACTAATATAACATTCTGTTATAGTACTATGTGGATCATGAAATTGTGTCCAACGTGCAGCTAATTCAGTAGTACTTGTTGTGTAATCGATATCATTGCCTTCGCCCATAGTACTAGGACTGACATCAAATACACTTCCAGCAATAGGTGGTGTCTCATCTACTAAGAACGCAAATGAACTAGTAGTTCGCCATAAACCAGCATTATTAAATGCCTGTGTAAAGAAACATGGACGTGTTACAGATAAACAAAATATCAGTAAGAAGGTTTGAAAAATATAAGCGTGTAAACTAATCGCATTAAGGAATTTAATTTATTTCGGATATATTACACCAAATTGAATAATTACTTAACAAATATATCATATCGTAATTCACACCATAATTTTAAATAATTCTAAATCACTTAATAAATACATGCGATGTGACAGAACTATTATCTGTTTTGACGGTCTATTCTCAACTACTCATACCTTAACAGAAACAAAATATGAATGTCCTTCCATCAATGATAATGGTGCATCATTTGGTGTTTGATTACATTCTTCAGTTGTTTGTAGATAATCCATGATATCATCATAACCTGCACTTGATCCTATACACCATTTATAATAGGCTATACCACTCTCTTTGTCTTCAAATAAGTTATTCCAACTGAAAGACAAAAATGCGGAATTTACTAAAAAAGTTCCCCTAAACTCAGTCTAAGTTTTAACAATACATGTATGTATATATTTTGTGATGGTAAATGGCAATAAAGTGCTCTTAGTATGGTCATTTTAAACAATTAAAATGTACCTAAACATAGATTGGTTATTACGCATTGTATGTAGTGTAAGCTGTGCGATGTTTCTTTCAAACAAAAACGCGATTCTTGGCTTGAACCTGCAGTATCAGAGAGTGGAATACAAGGTATTACGTAAACAATGTATGTTTTCGTAATCGAGCAATTAAAATTTTGTATAAACGTAATTAAATGTCTAACGGTTTTCCAATGTCTACAAAAGATAAATTTACTCTAGAATAGAATATGATAAAAGATGGTGCACGCAAAATATGCTGATTCGCAAACAAAATCATATTGATAAATACCCTCAAATTATAAATTATACTGGACATTCCTAAAACTTAAATTACCAAGTTCTTTTACAACAAGTCCTGTGTCTGAATGCGTTTCCTCGTTTAATTTAACAGTATAAATAGAAATGTAACTTACCAAGATGATACGTATTTCGAATTAGTTATATATCTAGCTGGAATCTTAATAGTACCATTTAGAAGTAATGGTGGCGTAGTGTCAATTTTTATAGCATCGGAAACACTCTGAGAATACTGCTTGACAAAATCAAACGCTTAAAGAGATAATTATATAGTCGTTGTTAGAAGTGTAAGGTTTACATCCAATAAATAAAGTTAACATTTTGTTGACAACTACATGCATAAGAATGGTGATATTCAAACATATCAATAGTTTATAACGGTTACAGATTCACGACAGGAACTAATCATTTTTAAACTAAGGACGATAGGAGTTTAACCGTGTTTCACGCTTTTAAGCAATAATGTGTTAAAAATTGGTTTTAAATATGAATATTTCCTTTAAACACAAAATAGACATGTTTGTTTGTAATATAAGTTAAAATACATGAAATTCAAACCTTTAACAGTAGCAAAGTATGTATGTCCATGCTTTAAAGATAGCTGATGAAATGTTTTATGATTAGTTAAACCAACATTTTCAAAATCAACAATATCAGTACCACCATACGATGTGCCTGTTGAAATACAATGATAAACAAGATAAGTCAGCATTTACATCAAGTCTTTTTTTGTATTTGTTTTGCACATAGTGTAACATTTGATCAGCTTTTTTCATTATTCCATTTTATTAATAGCAGTTATGAAGCAATATTTGTGTATCATCTGAACTCATTTTTGCGTTTTATGCATTACTGTAAAAACGGTACAAGTACGGCATCATTTTTGTAACTGAGGTCGTTATTCTCGCTTTTAGTTTTACACTAACTATTGCAACACTACGGCGCATGCCCAGAATATCACGTGGATGCCTAAACCTGACTCCAAAGATTGCAAAACTAATATGTTCTATATTACAATCGAGAGTATACAAAAACTCCAGTAAGACTAAAATGAAAAGTGTACGTCTACAAAGTGATTCAGAACATAAATGTCTTGTTTAAATCTATAATAATATTAGGTTTCAAAGATGCACAAAAAAGTGAAGAAGAGGTAAACTAATTTAGCTTTTAGTTATTAATATTTCGTAAGCTTTATGTCTGACTTTTCTTTTGTTATTGTGTTCTTGTAATAAACACACCCATAATATAGCAAACAAATGTCATTTTTGATAAAATATTTTATCTCACCGATGGCAACTTCATAATATGACATGCCACTCAAGTGTGCGGAATGTCCGAGTTCTTCAACGTCGGAGAAAGAATTCCAATTAACAGACAAGTCTGTAGTGGAAGTCTGAAATAGAATTCTCTATTTTAATATTATATGCTTTATAAATGAAATCAATCACTTACTATATGAAAAATTGTATAAAAAGAATTACGCATTATTGACTTACTGAAATATACATAATTCTAATTTATATCTACACTAACGCATTATGATAACATAGCGATTAAAACACTTGACAGAATACTGAATTACTGAAAATTATCGATTTCAACACGTTTTTTTTTCTATCGAATATTGTTTGTAGATTAATAGGTTAAGGCGCATTAGAAAATATATGAATAGTAAAATGATTTATGCACAAAAACTTGTTTCGTTTAATTTGTTTGTAACATTTGAATATAATGACCTGAAACAATTGTCCCTTTTCATTATCAATCCAGACATCAGAAGTTTCTGGTGGTGTTAAATCTATTGTTACACCATCACTACATTCATTTACTTCATCTAAATCTTGTGTCCAAAATTCATGTTGTAACTGTGTAGCTGCTGCATGTACACATGTTATATATCGATGTCCATGTTGTAATTCATCTTCATCAAATCTAACATTTATATATCCATTTTCTGTAGAAACAAACAATACTCCGCATTATTTAGTAGTTGAATATTAAGTACAGGTACTATGCATCTCTCAAATCTTGAAGTTGTTTCGAAATTTAGGTACATGTAATAATTCATCTAATGACAAAGGGAAATGTTATTGGTGGCCCGACTGACGAAATCATGTCTAATTTAAAACGAACGAAGCAAAAAGTTTCGTATAAATACATTGTTCCTTACCATGTCAGACTTGCATTACGTCACATTATTCGGTTTCGTTATAACAATCGAAGTTCAATATTAAATATAAATCGCCTTACAAAGTTGCTCCAGTATCCTATTAAGATTAATGTTTACCTGTAGTTCCGCATTTGATGGCGTCAGGATGTGAACATGGATCAGACAGAGAAATATCACTTGTACTTTTATAAAACATTAATGGATCATTCACAGTAAGTGTAAGTATAGCCCATTTGTAGTTTTTGTGTCTGTAAACATCAACCAAACCAATTAGGATATTCAGGAGTAAAAAATAAGTAAATTCTGATTCAGACAAACTGGGTCCAAAATAAACTTATAGGATGAAGTCATCTGTATTTTAATAATTCAATAATAATTTACAGCTGGCACAAAGTAGTTATAAATTGGCAACATAAACAAGTAAATATATGATCGTATACCCAACTAAGCAACAACAATATCTCATTGTATGTGTTTCTTGCAATACTATGTAATGCAAGTGTAACATGTCTGTGTTACAAAAGAAATAACATAAAAATGGCTCCAACCCTACTTTAGTAATTTGTAGTAAATAGTTATATATACTTCAATATATATAAATTAATTATTAGACCCTACCTAAGTGTTGGCCATACTGCTGATAGTATATTATTGTATGGTGTATAATCAACGTCTGGAAGTGGCCATAAAGCATTCTCTTCTAAATATATACCTTGGCCTTCATGTCCAGTGGCTGAAAAAGTAAGATTGATATACGATAAAATGCACTCATTTGCGAGTAATTTTACAAAACATATTTACCGAGTAAAAACTAAAAGCACAAACATCACATCACTAAAAGCAATAGTCGACTGTACTGTAAACAAACAAATACACGAAAAATCTCTGTCTTAAATGAGTAAGGGGTCTTGTCTACATCTTAACCATAAAAAACAACTAATATTATATTATGAAACATAAGTTCCTATAGACACCATCCTATACGAATATAACATTTACGTTTGGAAACTTTTTTTTGTCAAAGATAATTGAAAAAATAACGTAGACAAAGTCAACTTTACGAATACATATGTAATTATATAAATCGCCTGTTTTGAAAAAAATAGTGATTTGTTAAACCGTATGCTTGACTGGTAATAAACTGTTTAATAATCGGTACGTGACAATGGTTTAATTGTAAATCCGTACTTGATGAGAGCACTGCTTCTCCATATGCATCGATGACAATACTAGGTCTGATTTGATTTATATTGCTGCAATTCCTTATTTCAGACGTTACAACAGATGATAGTCCAGCTTTAGTATAACCTCTAATAGCCAGTTTCCAACATTTGGTGAATATTATACTGTCATTTAATGTAATGCTGAAATTGAGCTGAAAACAGATCAACAGTATTAAAGATATGATTATTGTCTAATCAATAAGAGAAACTATTGTACTAGTAAGCATTCAGTTGTTGCTCGATTTCAATACACTGCTTGACCACGAGAATAATGAAGAACAAATACGTAGTATAACATTTAGTACCGAAGTAAAATTTTTGATATTCTAATTCCTAAATTTAATTAAAGACAGACAATAACAGTAATGGCAATCCCTTACCCGTTTGTTGTATATATTAACTATATCAGCTGGTTTCCACTTTGTGATTAATCTTCCCTTTTCATGATTATCAGTAAAGACCCATTCATAATTATCCATCACTTTTGATTGTTCATCAATATCTTCAATATCGCTATCAGTAAATGCTTCAAAGTGTACCTATAGTTAAATCAAGCAGTAACACAAACAGCTATTTTTACTAAGTTTCTGGTCAAGGCAATATTGGACAGTGGATGACTATGCATTTCAATGTAAAAGAAATATAAAGATATTTGCATGTTTTGAAACTACCGGTATACATTGTACAATGATTTTCAATTAACACTGTTTTTACAAATCGCAGCTAAGATGGTTCGTTTTAATAGATAACAAAATAATGGCATTGTAACATTAATTAAGGTTCTGGAACTGTAACTAACTTCGGTAAACTTCGACACTCGGTATAAGCCGGTTTTACCCGAAAAGCTATCGTCGTCAAGTTTCGTAATTGCTATTTTAGTAATTTTCACCTCGCGACCCGGTTTTTCCATGACGTCATAGCGTAACACATTTTCCGAAAATGGCGAAACCAGAAGCTAGACAGCGTGATCGTCGAGGTCTTTATAGTAAAAGTAATGGTTTATCGGCAAAACAATGTTACGTCGTATAAGATCATAACTATTGGGTTAATTCTGTGTATGCAGGTGTAAAATGCACTGTTTTATCTTGTATTTGCGATTTATATTTGTCATCACAACCGCTAGAAGATATCACCTCAAATACAAATACTATGACGCACAACACATCGCCATATTCAGCAATTTGGTATGTGTTAGAATATAGTGAGGCAAGGGCGGATCCAAGATTTTTTTCTAGGGGTCCGAACTTTTCTAGGGTGTCCAAACTTTTCTAGGGGGAGGGGCGCTCAAAACCTCGAACCACAACCACATTACACACATTTTGCAGAAAAAAATGCAACATATTGATAATAAAAAATACATAACCATTAAATATACGTTAAGCACCGAGAAAAATTGCTTCATACTACTCATAATTACTTTCAAGCAAGAAATACACTAATGGACATGTACATTTTCTTAATTCTAGGAGGGGCAGACCCCCTGAACTCCCCCCCCCCGCTGGAACCACCCATGTGAGGCATATGAGGCTAATATCGTTGTACTTTCCTGTCTTTTTAAAAAGTAAATGATACAATTATCAGCATTATTTGAAAGCTAAGGCTAAAAATATGCCAACATTACTAAGTCTGGTGTCAAAATGTGTATGCAAAACTATTGCAGAAAACACGGCAGGATAAGGTATAAAACGCCTGCTCAACTTCCTCTGATATTTCTCTGGCTGGTCAGAATGGTCTTTTAAATGTGTTTATGAGTCAAAACTGTGATAGTCAACCAAGAGTCTCTAATACAAAAAGTGTTTCACTCCGTTATGCCTAACTAGTCAGAATGTTTTACGAAAAAACGTGTTAAGTTGTAACTTTCTAATATTTCCCTCAAACCAGCTAAAATCAGTAAAAAGAAGATTTTCATATGATAATGCAGTGTTCTACATTCATATTTCTATATCCAGTACCGATTTAGATGATATATTTCAATAAAAGAGTATTATCTGCAATTTACCATTTTGACGTAATTTTTCGCTATAAATTCTCTTGCAGTTTCATTATAGTAATCTTATACAGATTCTTTAAAAAAATTTAGAAACGGTAAAATTTCTTTAATATTTCATATCATGAACAGAAAAGACTGCAGAAAATTTTAAAACTGGTTGCATGTGTCTAACTAACTTTAAACTTGAGATATTAGCTTTTAAAGATAGAGTAATTTTTGAACACTCTCAAAAACTCGGATTTTTTTTTTGTCACAGCTTAATTTACGTCTCTTCGAAAATCAAGGGTCACGTTATAAAAATGCACATAACTAAAGTTACGAACGGTAAACTTCCCTAAAATCCACCTTTCAATGTCATTAATAGTATAAATTCAAGAAACAATATCACAATAAAGATTGTTGAAGGTCACCATTACAGTTCCAGAACCTTAACTCAGTTATACTGTATTTTAATCATATGCCGAAGACACTGAATTGATATTGAAATATATTGCTTTGTTCTTAACACGATTTAATAAGAAATTGTAAATCAAGTAATGGCTACACTCTTATATTGCGATATATTTACTGTTGTTAATGCACTTGTATCAAAGTTACCTTTAAACAAGTGTCTTGTACTTCAACATGTATATCTCCAGTTAAAGGTGGACTAGGTATGATTGTGACACCATTACTTTTCACAGGATAATAACAATATTTTCCAGCACAATATTTGATCAATATACGATACATTCTTCCTGGTGTCAATGCCAAATTATTAGCTTCTAAAGAATTAGTAGTTTTCAAATGTTCATAGTCTCTAAATAGTGTCCAGTAATCTAAAAGAAACACAGACCAAGATCGTTCATTCCTTACATAAATGTTTACATTTTTATCACTGCTGCAGGGTTACAGTTAAATACAACGTGTAATATTTTTGCTACATTGACTTGTATTGATCAACTGACTTTACAAGGATTGATTGTTACAGTCAAGCAATAGTACTTTGTTTATACTAACTGCAATACGTCCAGCCATTCAAACTTAACTTAATGAGCACTTCTTGAAAAAAAATAGTGATAGGTAAAACATTAGTTGTCGCAGTTTACAATATAACGCATAACAAGTTTGTTATTGATATTTGATTTAGTACAAAACTGACTAAACATTTTACTTATGTACATAAATACAATGTTTACAGCATTGGTTTATTTTCTATTGTAAATGGTGACATTTAACCCTTTACTGGTTGCGACATGTGTGAAAAGTCGCCATTTTTTCACCATTACACGCTAGGGCTATTTCAAGATGCTGTAATTTCATTACTAGTCATCATACAGATATGTACGGAGCCCCTAAAAGGACATTCTGAAATACTTTTTTTATTTTCACAACTATTTCGTTTAAACGTAATATTATTTCGTTTAAACGAAATATTATTTCGTTTATTCGAAATATTATTTCGATTAAACGAAATAATATTACGTTTAAACGAAATAATTATTTCGTTTTTTCGAAATAATATTATTTCGTTTTTTCGAAATAATTATTTCGTTTTTTCGAAATAATTATTTCGTTTTTTCGAAATAGTATTTCGTTTAAACGTAATATTATTTCGATTTAACGAAATATTATTTCGTTTAATCGAAATAATTATTTCGTTTTTTCGAAATAATTATTTCGTTTTTTCGAAATAATATTATTTCGTTTTTTCGAAATAATTATTTCGTTTTTTCGAAATAATTATTTCGTTTTTTCGAAATATTATTTCGTTTATACGAAATATTATTTCGTTTAAACGTTATAATATTTCGTTAAATCGAAATAATATTACGTTTAAACGAAATAATATTTCGAAAAAACGAAATAATTATTTCGAAAAAACGAAATAATATTATTTCGAAAAAACGAAATAATTATTTCGAAAAAACGAAATAATTATTTCGATTAAACGAAATATTATTTCGTTTAAACGTAATAATATTTCGTTAAATCGAAATAATATTACGTTTAAACGAAATAATATTTCGAAAAAAACGAAATAATTATTTCGTTTTTTCGAAATAATTATTTCGATTAAACGAAATAATATTTCGTTAAAACGAAATAATATTTCGTTAAAACGAAATAATATTACGTAAAAACGAAATACTATTTCGTTTTTTCGAAATAATTATTTCGAAAAAACGAAATAATTATTTCGAAAAAACGAAATGATATTATTTATAAAAAAACGAAATAATTATTTCGTTTAAACGTAATATTATTTCGTTTAATCGAAATAATATTTCGAATAAACGAAATAATATTTCGTTAAAACGAAATAATATTACGTTTAAACGAAATAGTTGTGAAAATAAAAAAGTATTCCAAAATGTCCTTTTAGGGGCTCCGTAGATATGCAACTTAGACAAGTTATTCCCTGGGTAAATGTCTTTCAGAAAAACTATGTGTCCCGATCCCCGTTACCATGGCAACGCTGGGGCGGAGCAAAAACGGCAAACAAAATGCAATTTTCGCTCTTTTTCCATCCAACATTTGCACTTCAAACAGTAATATTTTCCAAAATTGAGGTCTAAAGCGAGAGGTCGTTTCAGATACTGAAAACATGTTTTTTATCAGCATTTGGCGTCATTTTACTGCACTCAATGACCCTGATTTTTTTCTGACGATGAGGGGCGCTGCGCCCCCTTCAAACCCAAGCAACAAAGGGGGGCACATCCCCCTTCGGACCCCCCCCCGAGACATCTTTTGGTGGGGGAGGCGCGCGAAAAAAAGCTCATTTTTAGGGACAACTGTCCTTTAGTGAACGTCACTAAATCCAGTTGAAAAACACCGTTTTCAAGGTGGTGGCGGCCATTTTGGAGGGGGGTCTAGACACGAAAAAATGCGGGATTGAGCGGTTAAGGGTTAAGTAATAAGTTAAAGTTCTTATAAATAAAGCAATAAACATAACGCTAATAAGGCTTCTTGTAAGACGCCATTGACAGTGATATACATGTTCGTCGGTATTACATCAGAAACGTTATTACTTTTAAGACATTTACCACGTACCTGCAACAGGGGCCTTTTCCTCAATAGCCCAGTAGATATCTTTTACAAAGTATAATTTATCATATGGAACATTCCAATAAGCTTGTAATCTATTTGTTGAAGATTGGTAATCGGCGTCATCTGACATAGTCAGTCGTTTGTCCTAAAAAAATCTTATTGAAATATACCATTGAAACTATATAATACATATCAATATTCAGTGTTACTACATCTCTTTACATTAAAAAATGATAAAAGAATTTGATTTTGAAATTGTCATAGTTAATAATTAATAAATTAATAGTATGCTAAAAAATCAATATACCAATAAATATGTTCATTTTAACTTAGTTGTTTGTTTGTTCATTTAAAGATATTTACCTCGAAATGATGGCTTTTCTCTACATTAAATGCTGAAATTATAAATGAAACATTTAATCTTATTTTTTATAATAAATAGATATTTCTATCAAAAGCGAAACTAGAAGTAAAATACTTTATGTTCACGAATACGTGGATAAAACAAATAAGTACTTTTATCAGAAATACCTGAGTTATTTTTTTATCTTTTTGTTGCAATATAATAAAAAACTAAAAAACCTTCTGCATTCGATTCTAAAGAAGTTCCGCTATATTTTTAAATAGTAATGCATGAGTCTTGTTATACATATACTAAAGTATATACCAGTTTGATTAGATGAGTACAATCCTGGACCATCATATATTGTCAACCAATTAAGTCGATCATCTTCAACAATCACAGTGACACCATCGGATACAGAAGTTACATTTCCAGCCTTTGTCACAGCTGTTACTGTGTGATAATATGTCTGAAACAGAAATGGATTACAACTTGTTTGCGTAATATATTAATGAAAAGTGAATAAAACTATAAGTGACTATCAAATGACGAAAAAATATTACCACTATGAAATGTCTTCTTAGTAATGTTTTCTAAGGTACCTTTCTCCCCTAACACAATCATTAATCATTTTTGAGTGTCAAAAATGACTAAATTCAATATACTTACCACCATGATGTGTTAATAGTTTTATACTTACCGTGTAAGGAAGTAACTGGATGTCTGTAAATTTTGCAAAACTAACATTGACTACTGTTGTACTGTATATAGCTTCCATGGTCAGATTTCTATATACCTGTACAATAAAAGTAATATCTTCATGTGGATGTACAAATCCACTCCAACCAACCCACAATGTTGTATTGTCAATTTGAAAGTCGACATCATGAATATCTTTGATCTGAAATTATGTTGTAATGTATGTACAAATGTATGTACAAGTTTATGAGATTGATAATTCTCCAAGTATTCAACAATATATTAGCTTTCCAGTCGAATTGATGTAATTGTATGTTTTCAGAATTGTATTGTATTTAGTAAAAACATGATAGTGGTGATGTCTTCATTAAGTGTTCGAGATCGGTCTTCAAATCACAGTGCCAAGGTCATAGTACTTAGATAATATCACGAATCTCATATGCTCATCATGTCATAAAGTTATAGCATAATTATATGTATAAAGGCATAATAATAGTATATTAGATGCTATCAATCACTAGCACTTACCTTGTTTTCCTCATTGATATCAAGATCATATACTACACCCTTTGATGACAGTTCTGTATAATGTATATATGGTTCAGATGAACTTAGAACATATAATCCTGCTGTGTTCTCAGCTTTTATAGTGATAAAATAACCTTCACCTTGATGTAGTAACCATGGTAATGTTGTTACATTGATTGTAGAACATGTTGGTGGTTCAGTAAGTATACAGCTACCCCCTGACATTAAACTACTAAATGGTTTTATATCTGTACCATGTTGACTTGAACCTACATAAATTTATATATACCAGGAATAAACCAAAACACATACTTGACATACGCTAGAAATGTATTAAACTCACATTTTATTGATACAATAGATATTTAGTCTAAAGAAAATGTGAAGCATCATTTAATATGAACAAAGTTGCCAAAATCTGATAAGTATAAGCCAATACAAAATTGCCTTAATGTTAAACGATAAAAACACTTAAAATGTAAGTCAAAATACAAAATGGAATTTAATCACAGTTGTCGTTCAATTTTGTAGACACGATATTGTGCAACAGAATGCATCTAAATTGAGCTAACGATCATAAATATGTAGGAAAAAACTTTCTAATGCTTTCTATCGATACTTATCTATAATTTTGACTAATTTCATTAGCATTAGCAACACACAACTGAAATCGAGGTACACAAATTAAACATACTTATCAAAACAACATATATTACCGACAGCTAATGAGAAAGTTATTGGATTTATATCAACATCATCTACAAAACAATCATTATTCCATTCAACAATTAGTAGCGTATCATCTTTATCAGTTTCTTGTCGAATACTCACATCACCTTGAATGATTGGTGGCGTTATATCGACTTGAATAGGCCCAACACTCTAAAAGAAATAGGCATGCGATAAGCATACAAAAAAACCAGTATTAGCTCAGTCATTGTTTGTATTAACACTAAAAATCCCATTTCATATGACAAATTGGATTAAGCTAGTAGTATTACTGGATGCAAAAACAGTGTCAAATACAGATATGCCCCTAAACTGACAATGATAGGTATTTCAAATAACTTTCTTCTCATTGACTGGGACACTTATGTAATAATGACAGTTAGATCGACAATTTTATGTTTCTAAAGTAGCATCTGTATATATGTATCTTGACAAGTAAGCGATGTCGATGACTTTAAAAGTTATAACTAATGATAATACCTTAATATTTGTGATTCCAGATTTTGTCGTAGTTTTTATAAGAATATCAAACAATGTACCATCCCATACATTAGGATGTAATATAGTTATAAACTTGTGATGATGAGATGACCGGTAGTCCATTATATCAGGATAATCAGATAAATGTGTTGCTATGCCAACATCAAAATCATGTATTCCACTTGATGTATCCGATACATTCCATGATAACGTCAACTGAATTATAAACGATACATGGCATACGTATATTAAAAATATGTAATATAATATTTATAATATAATTAATTCTAACAAAATATGCGCATCATAAGTCCATGACTAAAACGTACTCGAGCATAACATGTAACAATCACTTTCTTGCATCTCTAAACACTCGTGTCCATTGAACTGTATTGAAATAAGTCAATGTTATTAATTAGAAAACTACGGAGGTATAGAGGTGACATGGAGAAATATTTAAAATACCGCTACTATTACGTGGCCACGCAGTAGCTTTTACGTGCGCACGCAATAACGTTTACGTGGCCACGTAATAGCTCTATGTGCGCACGCAAAAGCTCGCAATAACGTTTACGTGTCATTACGTGCGCACGTTACAATTGATCAATGAGAGTTGTCGAAATTGGCGGCCGCTATAACGATCATTTTCATGCGTGCGCACGTAAAAGCTACTGCGTGCGCACATACAGTTATTGCGTGGCCACGTAAACGTTATTGCGTGCGCACGTAATAGCTACTGCGTGCGCACGTACAGCTATTGCGTGGCCACGTAAACGTTATTGCTTGCGCACGTAATAGGTACTGCGTGGCCAAGTAATAGCAGCGGTATTTCAAATATTTCTCCATGTCACCTCTATGCCACCGTAGAAAACCTATGCAAAAAAGCATTGTTAAACTAGACACATTAAAGTAGGGAATCAATCAAAGATAAGTAAGGGTCTCAAAACATGCACGTTTGCCTAACTAAGTGTCTGTCGTGTCAATATATCAAGGAGATACGAAATAATTGTTGTACTTACATGTGAATCGAATGATATAAGAGTTGTTGGTGCGGTAGATAATTTAGTTATACCGTCATCATTAAACTTAGGACCATACAATGTTATTTCTGAGCCATTTAAATATCGACTTTTTGGATAATTGTCAATTATCGATGTTGCCAAAATCGCCGCTTTTTTACTGTAAATTTAAATATTACATGTTGTCAATTTCATAATTAGAAAGCTGGAATTAATAGTCTGAATTTATAAATAATGGTTAAGTCATGATATAGAATAATTCAACAGAATCAGTAGATTATGTACTTTTCATGAGGATTAAATATTGTAAATGCAATATTTTCCGAGGTTCATACACAATGACCAAAAAAAATTACTATAAGAAAATGCCGTAAAATTACGCATTACGTATTGCATGCGTTAAAAATGATTAACAATAAAACTTACATTTGTGTGACTGTAGGATTGACAATTTCTTTAATTTCTCTATGTTTATTCAACATGTATATTTGACCAGTTGTTGAATCTTGTAGTAGTCCTTGTTTGGTGACTGAATCTTTTATAACAATTTCTGTAACTTGGGGTTGTATTATATCAACTGTAACACCATCAGAACATACTGGTATACTTCCATCTAATGCATGATTATAACCTATGACTGTTATATAATATGTACCAATACCATTTACTTGATACTCCGCTGATGTCTCATACGTTTTGTGTATCTGAAACAGTAAACGTCTTAATATATTGAATGTTGACAATTATCACAAAGGTGTTCAAGAGTCTTTTATCATCACAAGAAGCCGGACCTCCCAATTTTCGATGACTTTTGCAATAAACTACACCATCGATCTGTTAAACCTGTATTTTTCATAGTCGCAAGTTATGTCAGATAATTTATCATTTTAATCAAGTTCTACTTTGGATAAAGATATGATTGTCTCACGGTAAAATTGAGCAAACAACGTCGAATCATATTAAAGGAATTTAGGTCTTAAAATCATGTATGGGAAGATGTTCAAAGTTTTCGAAGAATAATATACTTTGCCATATACATGTACATGTAAATTTACATTGCTCTACACCTGTGATTAACTTTTATTAGCTAGTCATCTACAGTTTACCGTCTGTCAAATCTCTTCGTGAGTGAATTTGTAGTATATGAAAGAATATTATAAAATATGTACTATTATATTATCAATGGTGTGTATATCAAAATCACCATCCTCTAAACATCTTGTACTAAATCCATACAAATAAAACCAAACACTGCTTTCTTTGTCAAAAAAGTCATCCCAATGAGCTGATAATGTAGTACTTTGTTGAAAATCTACTTCTGGTTGACCTAACAAACCATCATGTACGGTACCAGCATGTGGGGGAGAAGTATCTATTGTAATCTAGAAGAGACATTTAAAACTGTATTAGAAACTTTAAGTTGTTCATATTGACTTTTTATAAATTGCAGCATTTTTTTTATTTTTCAAAGCCATCAGTTCCCTAAGCACCATATTTTGACAAAAAAATATTGGTTGATGCTAGGACTGTTTTGATCCAGGAAGATAACACATATACTGATAATCCAGTTTGTTACTTCTGTAGGAAGTTGTATAAACCTCACCGAAATTATTATTATTATTTATTGCCCTTTTTTTATATGCAATCAGCATTTTCATATTTATATTATTTCCAGCATTATCTTAAGACTTTCGGCGATTTAGCCGAAGGCTTAAGTTAAACTACAAATCGAAAACTATCGACGAAAATGCCTGACCAGTTTAACCTGCGGAGTGATATATGTATCTCTCACTTATCACGCAGTTATTTTCTAGGCGATAAAAGTAGTTTCGTCATCTGACTCAATCAAATTCAGGTGTTTACTTATATTGATAAGCGTGTGGAAGGGACTTACTCAAATAATTTGATTATGTCTGTAGCTGTTTAATGTAATGAAACTGCGGTCATTTATTGTATTACCTGAACTACACTTGCGATTCTACAGAATTTGTATGCAAACAGAACAGGGGAAAACTGTTCTTCAAGATTGAGTAAAGCAAGAAAAGAAAAAAAAACTTTATAAAATTTGCCAGTAATACACGGTAGTAAAACACTTCGCCCGCATTTCTTATTCGTACACGAATCTAATGCGTAAGTAGTAATCATAAGTATGGATTTGTTAGGTTTCGTTTCAATGCGCTCGAAAGTCTTTCTGTATTTCAATAACTTGATTAATGATTGTTTTCACATTGAATTTAAAACCATCAAAGACTGTTGAAGTGGGACTAAAAGTTATAGACATATCTTGTATTAAACATATCTAAGAAAAGACAATTTCAATTCAGATGCTCTGTCTAGAGCTGGAATTTTCTTTTTGATTTTTTAATTAAGCACGTGTGTAGCTTACACTTAAATTGTTATAGATATATTATTTGTTGCATATTGTTGCAAACATTTCCTTAAAAAGGTGTAAACAAACATATCAGGAACATCCATACTAAAGGCACACATATCTACATCACAACCGAAATACAATGAGTGGGATTTGTAGACGGGGTGTTATGTACATGAGTTTGTAAATACATATTTCAACACATCTATTCTATGTCATTTTCTAGTTTATTCTATCGGCTAAGGAAATTTCTGGATCTTATTTAATGGTGAGTATAGGTAATTTCCAGTGTAATTGGGCTTGGTCATTTACAAATACTAATGACTGTTAATAATGAGTTGGATATGTGGAGAGGATTCGGGAATTAATATATCATATGTTTCTTTATGATTGTATATACAGTATACGAAACAACTATCGAGGGTTCATTACAAAGAAAAAGATGTGTTTCAAATATAAAGATTTAATATGATATAAATTATAAGCGCATAATTAATTTAAGAACACGGAGATACATTTAAGTAGCATATCTTACCTTACGGTATAACGTTGTGGTCAAATTAGCATTATTTTTTGCTGTTACTTGAATAAAATAGTCACTTTCATGTTTCCCATAAGTTCCATTTTCTAAAATTCCACCAGTAGTTAATCTTGTAATACTAGGTTTAATTTGGTAATGTCTATGATAATATCCAGTGTACGGTGTTTTATAACAATTTGGACCACGTGCATAATTTTTGTACTTTGTATTACATTCATCTAGACTCTGTGAGAATACAGTAAATACATAATGAATAAGATTACTTTCATATGTTTAATGAATGACTAAAATAAAAACAACACTCTGTAGATCTATATAACAAAATTATCGCCATCCAGTTTCAGTTATGGACGAATACTATTTTATGATGTACAATATGTGTCCTACTAACTGCAGAGACTAAAAAGATGTTTCATGAAAATGCTTGAACAAACAAGCAGGTCTACAATGTGGGAATACTTAATATAGAAAATATAACGAAGATAAAAATGTACGAGAAATATTTGGCAGAATCCGATTAAAACTTGCTTTGAATAAGATTTTAATTACATCATTGAACTTGAGAACAATAATTTTATAATGG
This sequence comes from Mactra quadrangularis, assembly GCA_025267735.1. Taxonomy (NCBI): domain Eukaryota; kingdom Metazoa; phylum Mollusca; class Bivalvia; order Venerida; family Mactridae; genus Mactra; species Mactra quadrangularis. The sequence goes on along the minus strand of CM046294.1, from coordinate 21,353,902 downwards.
TCGAAAATAAACCATTTAATTAAGTAATTTAGACATATGGGCGAATTTATTTGCATGCGCCGTGAGACAGTCATCTGATCACCATTACTTCATGTGAATAAATCAGGTAATTCGGCTGAACAAACTCCACGAAACTACATCAAATTTAAACATTTTTTCAAGTATCGGTTTGTTTTCAACACGACTAATTGTACGTGTTAATCCATACAACGGCCATAAAATGAATTACAGAATATCACTTGCCATTATCGGACAAATGCATCTATATACGTATGTGTTTCTAAATCGACACAGTGTGTTGAAAACCGTCGGTACTTTGTTTATAACGGCGTACGCCGTTCTTTGAGTCCGACCATTATCTACCAATTACAAAACTGCTTCTTCTATTTTTCGAATGTTCAGATATTCAGCTTAAAATTTGGAGAACATGAACTTACACATGGAATCCTTAAAGTACTAGTCTATAATCTACATTATACATGTAGTTAATTTCACATTATAATTACATCACTGTAACATGTATCTCACCTCTGCTTCTCCTTGATTTGGCACATCAGCATGTCCATGTAGTATCTCTATATTTGTATAGTTGTCAAATATTCTCCAAAATATTTCATGTATACCACTATGCTCATCATACACTTCCCATTCAAACCTTAATAAATTAAAATTAATCAATTTAAGCCAAAGAACGCACCATCTTACACTTATTATCAAATCCATTTAATGATTATTGATTTCTATATTTAGTATCTAAGTATTAAATCAAAACGCTCTATGAATATAATAAATATATTTATAAGAATCATAAATGACAATGGAGGCTGATACAATGACAATAATCATAAGTTATTGGGATTGAAGAAAACTTACGTCAGTTTATTTATCTCAAGAATATTATGAACACTTAAATTCAGATAATTTCCATCAGTTAACCATAAGTTTTCAATGATAGGATGTGATGTATCAATCATTACAGTAACTGTATCTTCAATGTAAGCATCCATAACATCATATGTTCTAACTGTAAACTCTATTCTCTTTCCATCAACACATTCTTCATCAGTTATTATCATTCTTTCTTCATCAAAATAATGTTGTGGTACGGGTACATGGTTAATATCCCACGTATTATCATCTAATGTAATTGTACGATCGACTTCACTTCTTACCGTCCCTGCAATGACAACAAATTTGTTGAAAACAAAGAAGAGAAATAAATAACCATTTAATGTTAAATAAATATGTTATGCATACTTATCTATTCCTTGTGTACCCTTGGAACAAAAATTCCAGGTACGAATAATTCAAATATTTATCGATAAGTGCGCAATTATTCAGTTTATGCATTAAACACATCCGCCATTTTATCATCGTAGAAAGTCAGTATTTAATTAGATTGTTTGTCATATCAATTATATACTTTACAATCTTTTTTGAATGTGAATTGAAGACTATTATGCTATAAATCAACTGATTGTTTTTCGAACCTTGAATTGTGCATTGAAATATAGATATTGGCTACTCACTGTGTCATATATTTTCGCGATTTATACAATAAAAAAGAACGTAGTGAAAACATTTGTGGACGATTGTGGTTACGTTAGCTATAGTCATATGCTGACTTTATGTGCAGGTTAAGTTATATTGCTTGATACCAGTACTTCAGGTGTTCTTAACCATTTTGTTTAATTCGGGGCATCTCAATCATTGAATTAACAGTTCAGTATACATTGTCGGCTGTTTACCCTTACTATATAAAATGTCTTGTCGATAATTCAGGTAAGCAGTCTTTCTAGTAAGGTGTCAGTTCTCATTTTGGGAACATCCCATATATATTGGTTTTAACGATTTTCTATAGGACAAAACGTCCTAAATACATGTATGTTATTCACCTCAACCTTTGATATTAAAGCAGTTCATGTTAAATAATTTGGTTTATGGTTCCATTGTTAATTATTAAATGTATTCTATTTGTTCTATGTCATTTAAAAAAATTGCAATTTTCAATCAAAACTATGTTGTTTGTTGATATATTTATTCCGTTAATTATCAAAACTTAAAGAACTTTGTCGAGAAAGGTAGACATATATTGAGTTACATTTTATGCGTCCACTTACTCTGCTTAACTTTAGCCAGTACAATATTGACAAATATCAGATGTAGTTGGATAAGGGATTAAGTTTATGTTGGTTTTTTACATGTCATTTAGGAGTTAAATATGTGTCTGTCAGTGTATGAAACATAACTAGTAACTGTTTATGAATAAACAAATTGTATTTAAGTAACTTAAACTTGTCAATATATTCATAAATAATGATTGTGGTCTTTAGCTTATAAACGAATACCATATACCTTGTTACGTCAGTTGGCTGGAGATAAAACAAAAACTATTAAAATGTTTTTTATTATATAATATCATATATTGACATAACAATACATGATTAATTCAGTGTAAAAATATTTCATATACATTACCATTAATATTATGTATAGCAGAAGTATTTCTCTTTGAAATGTCAAACGTATCATCAAGTTCTAAAGTTCCACCCTCAACAGTATCTAACCAATGACCAGTTTTATGTCTCTTATTTATAAATCTACCCTGCCATTTAAGTTCAAATTTTTCAGTGTATTTATTTATCCATTGATTGGAAATCGCTTGTATTACTTTTGTTGGTTGACCTTGTAAATCAACAATTGAACTATCATCCACAATAAGTAAACGTCTGGCTGTCTTTTTGTTTTTCGCTCTGTCAACTGCTGTTATTTCTATACTGTATGGACCATTTTCTTCAACCGTAAACTGAGTGGTCAGTAAATTAGCCTAATTTTATAAAATATATTGTTGTTGTCGAAAACAATTATAGTACAAACAAATTATACACACATTTAAGATCTAGACTTTTGATAGAAAATGTTACAGATCCAGAACCAAATGTGCCTTATAAGATGCTAATAAAAGTGTATAGTTCATACGGTAAAACAATATCTCTATTTTGGTTTGACACATTATTATGGTCCAAAATTAGTCTAAATTGTGTAAAAACATTGTCTGTACGAAAAGATGCGATATGTCAAAGTGCATCAATCACAACTGAACTATTTTCATCCTAAAAAACACTCAATTACCGATTATTAATTACATGAAGCATACTTCTCTCCTATACAGTTTTTTTTATATTTGCAAATTGCATATTAATTGCTATAACTGATAACACCTCTACAAAAAGTATGAAAATATCATTTTCTAAAAACATAAACAACGCATATGACATAATACATGTATTTTCTTATTAAGGTGACGAAACCATAACATATTACTAAAAAGTGTATACGTGTTTGCTGTTTTTCAGCGTAGGAAAATCTAACAATTTTCCTTTACGAATAAAAATTTACATTAACTGTGAGAACATCCATATTTCCCTTACTGTTTTTTGTAACAAAACTTCATTGGAATAACAAACATGCATTCTGCACCATTTTGTTTGCTCTGAGATTACAGTATTAAATTGTTTAACCAAATGTTTAAGAGATATTTAAAATTTTGACAATAACGATAAATAAGAATGTTATAACTACCGAAGACATATTAACTGTTTTCACGATTGGAATTCCACTTGTCTTCAGAACATTACTCGAGTGCTTAAGTAGAAACATTTCAAATTCAAAATGTATTATTCCTGCTAGATCGTCAATCCAGTCACCCCAAAATACATCAAATGTTCTCTGAAACAACGACATGAACCTATAGTTAAATGTATTACATAAATTAACTTTATAATTTTGTCACATTTCACTAAGTTATCTTTGCGTTTAATAATAACTCTGTCAATAAGTTGGACAACAGCTTTCTACTCGTATATCGTCATGCCAAAATATGTAAGAGGACCCAAATGTGTAAAAGAGATGTAAAAACAAATTTCTGCACCAAAGATTGGTATAATAACAGCTCACACCAACTTATATGCATATTTTTATCATCTATTACTGATTAACATGTATTATTGTTAAAATAGATCAGCGCAAAATTGCTTATTTTCAAGGGTGCAACAATACGGTAAAATCGTATTGCAATATATTGCAATATACAAAGCCTGTATTGCAATATATTGCAATACGAACCGATTTTTTGTGTAGACAAGCAAAACATGAATTATTATGCATGTTCACCATCCTAATTGGATAAGCGATAAACGTATATATACATTTGTGTATTTTTCGAACAATCCTAATCAAATGTTTGAATCTCTTGAAAAAACGCATGTTTTGAAAAGGACTTTTGAAAATATTTTTCTCTCTATTGACTAAATGTTTAACCTTTTCACGCACAATTAGATTAATTCAAGTTTTAATGCATGTTGACATTTATTTAAACATTCAACTTTCAGACTATGATAAAACAAACGGTACGACACAATACTTAAAAAACCGGTTAAAGGAAAAACGAACCGGTTTAAAACCGTTAGAAATCGTGTTGCAATATTAACCGGTATATCGGTTAACCGTTACACCCCTACTAATTTTTAATATTCATTCTCATAATGTACATAAAGTTTGCACTTTATTTTGTTTAAGAATCAAATGGGCGATAAAATAATTCATGATTCAAGTAAGTTGCATAGTTTTCAGCATTATTCTAGTACGCCCAATTGAATCACAAATATGTCATTTCATTTCATGACAAGAAGATATTAAACTACTCAAAAGGTACCAACCAGAATCACCAAACGCATCTTACTATAATGGTAGTTTATTTTAATGTATTGTTTTACTTACATTTGTCGAAAAATCTGGTGTAATAAGTTGATTAATGAATGATGTTTTTGATACATTGAGACCCATAGATATATGATAAGGTGGTACTCTATCAAACCCAAGTTCCATTGTACGAGTAGACCTAGCACCGTTCAAATAATAGATCCCTTTGCTTCCGTTTTCATCCCAGTTGATGTATGTGACTTTTCCACCATTCGTTGATTCAACTTTAAATATTAACCTAAAAGAGAAGTGATTGATTTGCTTAGTTGTTTTTGTTCATGTTGATGTATGGGAGTTTTTAGACACTATGTAATAAGCATATAAACACTACGCTCATCTGTCAATAATAGCATAACAAAGTATACATGTATATATATAATTCGACTTTGAATTAGCCTCTTTAGTATGTACAGTGCAAAGTAAGTATAAGATAAATCTTACATGTGAGATCAAACATATGAAAAATTAAAAACTGCACGTATAATGTTATATTAGGTATCATTTTTAAGTCTTTGTAACTAACTAAAGTGGTATTTTATATCAACATTTTACCGAACAAAATACAAATGATCGTAGCTAGGTTAGATGCGCTGGACGCCGTAAAATGCCTTAAATTGTGTTGACTCGGCGTTTAACTCAGTAAAAATATCGTACTGTATAGCAATACTACTACTAATACATTTGGGAAGAAAACGCAAAAGGTCTTGGAAGGCAACGAACATCGCATATAACCATGTCACGTTTCATTGGTTCTGACATGTGTATATAAAAGTGTATATAAGTTTATAAAACCTGACCAAAGTAAATTGTAAATTAACAAACTAAAGTTATCATAAAAATACATACGCATCACCATGTTCAAACGTAAGACTGGTTGAATTCCAAGTAGGTATATCTTCGACTGATGTCTTTAAAAACGTTATCGAACAATCAGTTTTAAATCCACACATTATATGTTCTGACCAGTCCATTGGTATATAGCCTAGTATTTAAAGACGAATTAAAATGTAAGATTGATAAAAAACTATTAAGATCAACATGATATCAGTTACAAATTGATACTTGATTGATGAATGTGTCTATTGAATTATAATTCAAAAAGCCAATGCGGCATCCGTTCAAAGACTTACTAATGCGTTGCGAAAATCGCAGGAGCGTTTAGGTATAAAAATGTCGCCCTGCAAATACCTTTAAATGGCCTGTCCATCTATTGTCAACCGACAATTAGCATTTTAGTTACACGTATAATCAAAGTGCCGAAAAGCACTGAAGCAAGACTGTGTTGGTCATACTTGGCGTACATTGGTCTCACGTCACTAATTTAGGTATAAATCAAAACTGTAGATTAAGAGCTTTTTTAGAAAGCCTGACATACATTTAAGTTAAGGTAGAATGATTTTATGACGTGTTCTGGTCATATGTTACTCTAGTAACTGACTGATCAATTAACTCGTATAATTACTACTTGATGAAGAGCTGTGAGAAGTGTTACGCATATTTGCATTTTCACGGCGAGGAGTATACTGAACAGCAGATCTAAAATCGACGTAGGAAATACATGTAATCGAATTACTACGGCAAGTAGTCCATTGGACAGCTTGCATAGCTTGTTATGCAATATTTTTGTATATATTTTGCGCAGAAATACCCTTTAACTTCACTATACTAAATATTGAGACAATATGCTGTACTTACAAACTCACACATATTAAGCATATTCGCATTTTCACGGCGAGGAGTCTATTGAACAGCAGTTATAAACGTAAGAAATATTCGAATTTGCATGCGAGTAGACTGTTTGACAACTTGCATAATTTTATTGTGTTATTCAATATTTGTTTATTTTTTGTCACAGAAATAACTATTTACTACACTGTTAATATTATTATGAAAGTGAACCGTTCTCACAAAATCAAAAAATTGAGCGATTGAGTCTTTCCAAGTTCATCGTTGTGAATCACGTGACTAGGTACGGGAACGAGTAAATATTTTCATTCATAATTTTTCATGAATGGAATCAATGTATTAATACATCCGCGGTAACCAGTCGTTTAAATATGTGTGTGCCATTGTTCAATTGTTCACAAAATTGTCAATATTTCGTGTCACTGTGATTTCTTTGAAGAAAGATGAATAGAAAGGAATAAAATTGGCAGATATATATCGAGTTTTGAATATTATAGAACTATTTGCTGGTGAGTGGAAAAATGGACCACTAACTCTGTCGCAGTGCTGGAATGCCGCCAATAGCTTCGACTGTCGATAACAGTCTTGCTAAAAAATGATTTCATCAATGCAAACGCTAATAATGTATCTGAACGCCGCTTGAATAGGTGAAACTTGGGCATAAAACTGACTCTGCCTGAGCCAACTTAGCTTTATGTATAACTACTATATAATAGTTAATACTTCGATTATAATCGTTTATATTGCTAGTACATGTAGTTCATACAATCACTTACCACTGAGCCAAATTACAGAAACCTTTAAATCTTGAACACCAACTACAGTTGCATTAATTGAATTACTTATGTAATCACGTTGTAGTACTTCAGCATTATAATTTGGAGCATATTTAGCTTTAACTGACACACTTATGTCTTTCCAGGTCAACTCGTTCGTCCATACCTTCTCGTGGCCATTAGAACGGTCAAGAAACTTATCATGGTCATTTCCCCCAAGAACCAAGTGTTGTTCATATATATCAGGTTGATTATCGTGGTTAACTGAAATACCAAAAAGTGAAAGTAAGTAGATAAAAACGTTCCTTTAAAATTTGTTGATTAATATTGGAATACCAGCGGCATAGCATTTTAGAGAGTAGATCATACGACTTGTAACCAAGTACGGCCAAGTTGTACCGTAGTGACAGTTTAAACTTGTTTTTATTTTTCTCATCTTGACGGTTTCATATACATGAGTTTCCAGTAACAGTAATAATGAATATAAGTACTTTTAGAACCATCCGTTTCTGGTTTTATGTGATGTTTGTCTCGTATCAAATACTGAATTTAAGTACAGATACATGGAATGTAATACTTACATGTAGCACAATCTGCACCATAAAATCCATACGAGCATTTACAACTACTGAATAACATGAATCCATTACATGTGCCTGGGTAGCAACGTTTTCCTTCTCTCCATGAACATGTTTCTAAAACAAAGCAATACTTTGATTGTGGTCAAGCGTTTTTATTTTAGATTGATAGGTTTTCGTTTTTGTTCTACTTTAATCCTATCAAAACAATTTCTCTTTTAATTTGCTTCTTTTATTGGTTACGTATAATTTTAGAAACACATTGGCAAAACAAACCAATATAATCAAATGTTTGAATCAATCCGTCATGCAATGCATTTTTATGTCGGTTCAGAGTGGTTTTTGATTATAAAACATTCACAATACATCAAAAACATGTAGGTCACTTTTCATTTATTCCTTGAGCGTGAAACAGTATACAATCCATGAATTAATCATATAAATATATGTACAATAAAGCAATCAAATATCTCAAATATGCTAATTGCTTTAATGTAGACTTACCTAAACATTTTGTTATATCAGGTTTACCAGTATAAGCGTTTCTACCAACGTTCTCTCTATCTGGCTCTTGATTACATTTATCACATTCTGTGTAAGTACCTGTAGTACATCTAGGCTTATCACAATAGTCTATCTTTTTACACACTGTTAATAAAAATGTACCATTTGTTTACTGGTATTTTGCAATAAGTTTAAAACTCGATTTCTTTTCAATTTCTGTTTTATGATGAAATTATGTGATTATGTTAAAAAAGTACAATAAATGTTTTGTGAAATTGTACATGTAAACGGTACATAACTTTGTAACATTGTATTTATAAATTAATTTCTTCCAGTTAAAATGATTAACTACTAGATGGCGGAATAAGTAGTTTTGTCCAAACGGTACAAAAGTAATGCTCGGTGCTTTTCACCCCATTTCAACAATTATTTCACGTCGTCTCAACGCCGTGATATTGTGGTGGGTAGTTTTTGGTAGCAATGGGCAAACGTCACATGACATAATCCTTTTGATTTCTACTGCCGATATTTTATTGTTTTTTTTTAAAGCAATCGTTGTACAGTCCATTCCGTTTCCGTTAAAAGTTACATAGATAAAGCATTTTTTCCAAAACTATATAAACAATATTTTTATCAACATACTATTAAATATCAGCGTTTTATATAAACACATTTCCGAAAATCCTTTCGACACACTTGAAAAGCTCGCCAGTTTTTAGTTTGTTCGAATGGATTATGTTTTCTCGTGTCCGAGTAAATCTTTTTACATGTCTTTTGAACCTTACATCCTTAAGTTTACCTTAAGTTTCTATATATGCTGGGATATTTTTTTTCTTTCTTATAAAATTATGCTGTCTATTCGAAATAGCTTGCCTTTTGTATTTACAATATGTAGGCGCATCTTTTCGGAATTGAGATAAATGTTAAATCCTTTCGAGTATCGCGCAACAAAAGTCTTCCGTAACAAGTCAAGGTAAACTAAAGTATACTGCAATCAAGCTGGCGGACACAAAGTAGCGGACATTAGTGCAGCGGACGTTAAGGTAGGCTACACACCACTAAATGTTTAAGCGAACATCAACATTACACACGGAAAAAATTAAAAATGTACATAGATATTTCTGAAATAACGTTACTTTGCAGGATAATAAATGATTTATAACTTTTTTTTGTCTTGAAATCATAAGCATAGTAATTTATATGTCTATGCTTGAAATGATTAAGATTTCATAAGGTACGACTTTAAATCTGTATAAAAAACATAGAACTGTTAATATGCGAAAAATGCAGTTAGGTTCTAACCAATGTAGAACGATGAAGTGTGACCCTGGAAGACCGGGTATACAGACGTAAATTATGCTAATACAAAAAGAATGAGCAACATCAAACAAGTCCATCTTGGGGCTGAAAGGAGGAATGTGACCTCAAATAAGCTATACAATATATGCACTTTAAATGTTTTAAAGTTGGTTCGAACCCCTGTACAGCCCAAACGGCGAAGTATGACTTTGGAAGACCGGGTATACAGACGTATTTTATGCTAATACCAATCGAATGAGCAAAATCATACAAGCCCATCTTGGGGCTGAAAGGAGAGATGTGACCTCAAAGAAGCTATATAATGTATAAACTTACTATAGACGTTTTTTTAATAGGGTTTAAAACCCTGTAGAGCCCAAACGGTGAAGTGTGACCCTGGAGGACAGGGTATACAGACTTTTTTATGCTAATACCATTCGAATGAGCCCCTCCATACAAGTCTATTATGGGGCTGAAAGCAGGGGCTTGACCTCAAATTGGCCATAAAATAATTTATTATATGTACTTTAAACGTATTAAAGTGGGTTCAAATCCCTGTAGAGCCCAAACGGTGAAGTTATTTGTATAATTTCAATTTCTGGTGCAATAAAACATTTTTTCTCTGACATGAGAATTGGTTTTCAATATGCGTTGCTCTAAAAAATTAAACAATAAACATTCACCATGTCAGGTTGTACAATAGTACATATGTTAGTGTTTACCACAACATCAAACTTCGTTCAGAATTCATGTCTCATTGTTGTGAGCAAAATTCTTAGTTTCCTTTACATATGAACAGAAAGACGTTTTATAACAAGTTACATTATAATACTGAAAAATCTTTAACAGTCAACATGACAATTTAACACAATGCCATTTTGAGTTACCTTAAGATTATACTTAACTGTTTTTTGTTTGCCGTGACAATCACTTGCTGCATTTCGCAGTAACTTTTTACTTGTAGTTATATCTCGTTGGTCGGTCATCCTGTATAATATCCCTGGACAGTCCTAGATCGCTGGACTTAAAAACACTTTGTATACAATTGACCTACTAAATCTAGTAGAGGACGGCCGAATTGCCGTTGGAAGCTTTTTCAAGACAAAACTGTTTTATATATACGAAGGTTTACTCCTGGATTATACACATTTAACCCCTGAATCTGTTGGCAGATCAAATGGTATCAAACGCAGAATTAACCAGCTATAAGTTTGAAATGCGTCGATAAAATACACACAAAATATACAAATATGAACACAATGTGACTTTGATTATGTTTATAACAATATTAGTAATTTTGCCTTAAAGTCATTAAGAGTTTAATACATTGACTGTATATACCAAATTACTCACTTCGACACCAAGCATTGTATGTATATGCATCGTTACTGCTGTAGTATCCATCGTTACAATTTATACATATTCCAGGTGAAGAACATATGCCACCGCTAACATCAATTATGTTAGTTTTGGTCCTTTTATAGTAGCCTTCATCTTTAGTACATGTATTGTGTCCATAACCCCTTCCACATTTTGCTAAACATTTTTCATAAAAATAAAAATGTATCAATATAATTTTTTTTTCATGTCAATAAGCAATACAGTTAAGTTGTATGACGCAGGGAAAGTTTAAGTACTTCAATGTGATAATTATACATACGTGGTACACAATTCCGTAGTTATGATTATGACTTAATAGTCCGGTATATAAACTACAAAAATCGACTGAAGCGTGCATGGAATGATGTAGAAAATGTTTTTGCATTTTCTTGAAGCTAAGACATTGTAGTTCACGAAACTGGATGATGCCACTTCGGCACTCTTGGGCAACTCCCAAAATTCAAGATGGCGGACAAAATGGCGGATGAAAGCTGATTATTGTATAATAAATCCATCTTTACCACAGTCTGATCATATGAATAGCTGAAATTAGTCTAACATTATCTGCAATTTCATTCCATGCAATTTTGGTACCCCTCGTTTATTATCCAACCCAAGATGGCGGACAAAATGGCGGATAAAAGCTACATTTGTCGGGAATATCAACCACAATGAGCAGGATCGTACATAGAGGCATTTCAAAAAAGTTTTAATGCATTTTTAATGTAATAACTTTTGAGTTTAGTTTATACAAATGGTTAATGCCACACTGGCATCATTGGGCAATTTCCAAAATCCAAGATGGCGGCTAGAATGACGTAAATAACTAACTGTCTGGTATATATTAGTCCGGTTTATAAACTACACAAATCAATTGAACCGTGCATGGAAAGATGTAAAAATGTTTTTGCATTTTCTAGAAGCTAAGACATCGTAGTTTACGAAAATGGATGATGTCACTTCGGCACTCTTGGGCAACTCCCAAAATTCAAGATGGCGGACAAAATGGCGGATGAAAGCTGATTAATGTATTATAAATCCATCCTTATCAAAATCTAATTTAAAATAGCTGAAATTAGTCTAACATTATCTGCAATTGTATTTTTTTTGCAATTTTGGTACCCCTCGTTTATTATCTAATCCAAGATGGTGGACAAAATGGCGGATAAAAACTACACTTGTCGGGTATATCAACCGCAATGAGCAGGATCGTACATAGAGGCATTTCAAAAAAGTTTTATTGCATTTTTGGAGGAATTACTCTTTAGTTTAGTTCATAAAACTGGTTGATGGCACACTGGCATCATTTGGCAATTTCCAAAATCCAAGATGGCGGCTATAATGGCGTAAATAACTAGCTGTCGGGTATATATCAACCACAATGAGCTAAGTCATAGACTGAGGTATACAAAATGTTTTCAATGCATTTTATTTCGTAGTTAATCCTTTTTTGTTTATGTAACCGATTGATGCCATATTGGTATTCTTGGATAACTTCAAGAATTTAAGATGGTGGTCAAAATGTATGATTAGAGTTTGAAAATTAATTTCAATTCACATTGAAAGACATAACTCCCAACTAATGGGTATACAGCATTATGTTTAGGTTTTTATATATTTTGGTCTTGTGAATATCAAATCGTTGATACTTGTTAGCTTGTCAATTGACTCTGGAAGCAAATTGTTTCTAAGATGGCAATTTAGAGACACTATTCTGATAATATTTAATTCATTGAACAACATATGTTGTGATATCCTTAAAATAGCGACCACTTTCCCAATATGTTTGCCACTTCAATAATAATCAATATGTATTTAAAGGAGGTTATAAAAAAAGAAAAAAACTAATGACATTGTAAGTATTGTGTGCATGTTCTATTATCTTTCAAGAGTATTTATGCCAAAGCAATTGATAGAAATTCTGTTGACATTGAAACACATTTTGATAGTAAATAAGAGAATTTTGCAACAGGATCATTTCAAGTCCGATCTAGACATCAGATATCACAACTGAATCATGAATGTTCTTTATTTCATTGTAAATAACTCTGGCCATTGGTAAAAAATTGAGAACTAACAAAAGCACATTTCCATTAAGAGTGTGTAGTAGAATTTGGTTTTATTTACAAGGATTGAGAGAAATTACGTGGCGTAGATGCCAATTCTTATTATAAGCGTATACACTGCTATTTGAACCCAGTGTCTAGCTCATGATTTAGCAAATAGTGTTACACTGTGCAAGATGGTGGTTTTAAGGGATTCATTAATTACAAAACATGGCCAAGTAGAAAATTTAAAAATGTATTGTTTCACTTAACACTAAATATCTTGAAAGAACACATAACAAATCTGATGCATCAGTACCAAAAGTTTAAACATGTCTGAATACTAAACACATTTGGAGTATATTCACCATCAACTGCAAAGATTCCCCCAAAGAAGGATGGTACGTTGAGACAACTTGTCAATCTCGTATGTAATATTTAAATATGTTCCACTCCAAACATTATAGACGATGCATTGCAAGATATGGTGATTCTTCATTTTGTCGGTAACATTACATATATGTTTAATCGCATAAATCTTTAAGACTTGGTACGAGAAGCACAGACAACAAAATTGTTCAACAAATGACCACTTCTACTGCAATTTGCTGAGCTCCAAAAATATCTGACAACATTGGTGTGCTGATACTTTTTTGAGGTATCTATCTTGTTGGAGTGACACTATAAAAATGCAGTCAACTGACATTCGTCCAAAATGTAATGTTACAAGTCAGTCAGTTTTTGACAATGTAAATAATGTACACTATTAGCATGGGTGTAAAATATGCTTTTAAAGCTAGTTTACATATTCTACATCAAAAGTGAAGACATTTATATCTTTTGGCCATAAGCTAGTACCCGCTTGGATACTTTCTAAAGATAATAATCATTAATATGTTTAGTTTTCCATTGCATATGCTTAGAGTGTTGAGTTCAAAATACGCTGTCAACAATAATTTGTGTCGTCACTTGAACATGTTGTTATCAACACACAAAACGACCAGAGAAAGTGTGCTATCGTCATGGAATATTATATAAAACTTAAACATTTAAGCACATATTCTAATTAAGTCAAGTTTAGTCAAGTCAGACTGTATCATTGTTTGTGTAATGATATTGATAGAGCTCAGTCAATTAGTTCCTTCCTCATATTTTGGCACATGCTTATTTTGCTATTGACATGTTTCAGTTTATTTTCACTGCATCGAACTATTTCAACTAAAAGGATTATAAGCTTTTCAAATATCCACACATATTGCAATCTTAAACAAAATGATAGCACTTCATAATAATCCTAAATTAAATTGTCTACTGTAAATTGTATATCAACCCAATTTTATTTTCCCGTTTTTCTTTATTTAAATGGCTTATATTTTTGAAATTAAATTAGTTTGTCCATCACAATTCGAGTAATAAGTACATTGCGTTGAAGAGCTAGTATCTTGCGGGCAACCCTCGAATTATTTATCAAATTTTCATTTCATTTAAACCTCGGCTTTTATGAGATTCAGGTAATTTGATTGCCTCCGAATCTCATAGTGACCGAGTTGTCTCATGAAAGCCGTGTTTTTTTTCTTCCACAAAAATGCCGCCATTTTGAATGTTGGTACAATCTGAGCGTTTTTTATTGGGACCCTATTTGCGACAATGGTGAATTAGGTGTTTTCATAACGGCCTGTATTCGGCTGAAGACAGTCATTATAAACCGAGGCCACAGGCGAAGGCTAATATGACTGTTTTCAGCCAATTGCTAAAAAAATAAAACTGGTTGAATTTGCTTCGTAGTCGTAATCTTTGACCCCACCTTGAATCTTGAGTTGCTAATAGATTATCAGGTGGGATTAACTAGTTTTACAAACTTGAGAGTTTATAAAGATTCAAAAAATCATATAACAAACATTGAAACTTAAGGGTGTATCGGGATTTGAAATTGAAAAAAATCTATGAAGTGGGTGTGGTGACTAAACTATTAGAATATCCATTAATTCCAAAATAATTTTGATATATTTTGTAAGTGATGCATTAAATGTAAAGATGTGATAGCGAAAATAAAAAAAATCAACAAATAGGATATTTAGAAAGAAATGAAAACATTTAACCTCACCTTAGAATAGCCTTCCGAACGTCAATCCAAACACATATTTAAAGTTCTTTTTTCATAAATCCAAATGTTGATATAGGTTGTCCATATAACATTTTACAATGTCCTAGGGAAAATTACACAAAAAGTATTTCCTAAATGTAAATTTGATAATTCATCTCAACAAAAACATTACACGTTTTAAATTACAGTTTACACACAAGTTCCCAGTGCAATTTTCTACTCATATTGTATGTTCTATGTGTGTAATAAGAAGGAAAAATTTATCGGGTTCCTGTGTGAAATTGAAAATAAAATCATGTGTGAAGAGTGTTGTGATCAATTATCAAATTTACATTTTGGAAACACTTTTTGTGTGATTCACCCTAGGACATTGTAAAATGTTATATGGACATTCTATTACATCTTTTGGAATTATGAAAAAAGAACTTTAAATATGTGTTTGGACTGACGTTCGTAAGGCCATTTCAAGGTTAGAATAAATGTTTTCGTTTCTTTCTAAATGTCTTATTTGTTGAGTTCTTTATATTTTCACTGTCTCATCTATACACTTAATGCATCACTTACAAAATAAATTAAAATTATTTAGAATTTATGGATATTTTGATATAATTAGTTACCCCACCCACTTGATAGATTTTTTTCAATTTCAACAAATGATAGATCCTTAAACCCAAATGTGTTTGTTTCCGTCCATGTATGTACTCGTATATTATATACTGAACTATTAGATCATATCGGCCATTTTAGCTACCATTTTTGGATTTATAATTGTTAATAATAAATTATAACTAAGTGAAATCAATCGGTTTCTTTAATAACATGAACTATTCTATAAGGAAATAAATTTCTACAGCACTCAGTCTCTTTCTGCCAGTTTGTTCTTTAGATTCTGGGAAAATAGCCTTTACCCGCCATTTTGACCGCCATTTTGACCGCCATTTTGAATTTAAAAGTTTGTATAAGAATAACAAAATTTAACCAACTCGATCTGAAAATGTTGAAATCACTTTTGTCCTTCATTTTAAGACCATAATGTGTAAAAATACCTTTTGCATGTATAATTTAGCCTCTAGCCGCCATCTTGGTCGCCATCTTGGATTCTGGGAGTTGCCCAAGGATGACAAAGTGGCATCAATCGGATTTGGAATCAGTAAGACCATGTCTACCAATAAATTGAATAACATTTTCCACATCATTTCGTGCAAGGTCATCCTTGATGTTGGCCGGACTATAATTGATAATTTGCAGCCGTTTATTCTTCCAAGTTAATAATATGTTGATCCTTTGTCGGACAGGGTTGTTTAAGGTATGCTCAAATACCGTATAGGATGTTAAAAGTGCTCAAACATTTTAAAGTTTGTGCCGATGATTTAACCGAGCTGCAAATTTTGTATGATTATAAATAAGTTAAGTTGATATTAATTTAATAAGTTTTAGAGAGTTTTATGAATGAGTATTGCTGTTTTATGTTTTTGTCTGATTGAGAGTTTTCACCAACCAATTTCTTTATATAGCTTACTCAAAGAAATTACGCTAATACCGATTGTCCGATCTCATTATGAATTTATTATACGGCTTCTATTTTCGTGTTTTTATGTGGCGCCCCGTGGGACGAAAATGCGACATGGCGTAAATCAGCCACCATAGTTTCATCTTCTGTCTGTTTGCAGGTATTCCACATAGTTAATGAACATTATAAATCAAAACACTGGAATGCTGGAGGAACGATGGCCTGAATTATTTTGTTAAATACGGTGCATCATCTTCCAAATATAAAACTTAAGCGAAATGGAGATAATTGTTTTTGATCACCTGAATCTCAGGCGATTTTTGAGCGAAAAAAATATTAATAATTGTCAACTTTTTAGTAAAAGCGGTCAAATACTTCCAATCTAGAGTCACTAACCAGTACGTCAATTATGAAATCGTCAATGCTTCCTTTATATTTAGTCCAAAGAAATGATAGTTCATGTCATTACGGGGTATTTTCCAATGAATCAGTTCGAAAGATTCACTCGTTCACTTTTAAATGTAATGTATTCCTTGATTGCGAGGGCAGCGTAATTTCAGGCTTATTGTCAAGTCGATTTTGGGGAAAATATTGGATTATTTTATTGATTGTAGATCGATTGTCTTAAAACAAAACGTTTTTTATGCAGAATAATCCTTTCTAGGGCGGATATCGAAGGCATTTTGACGATCGGGCTATCTTAGTGAGTGTGGTGACGATTTGAAAACTTTGACCGTTGAACAGACGTTTAGACATTTTGTCTAAATGCACTATATTGTATACGAGAATATAAGGAAAATGTGTGCCTGTCATCTGTTGGACGTACAGTTAAGGATGACTGCATGGTTGCGATATGATGTTGGAACCGTTATGCGTTTTGAGACTTGTCGGTTGTATAATCTTTAAATTTAAACTTAGCCTGGGAAGCAAAAGATATGTTTTATCACTTACGTAAACATGTTGGATACTCATCACCATAACCGTGGCAACAACCAGTATAATATTGGGTGACATGCCTAAAACGATAGAATATTATTTTGTGGTAGCTAAGTGCATAGTTTGAAATTATATGACGATTTGTATAATCCAAATTCCTTTGGAATTACAGCCTCATACAAGACAATTGAAGTAAAGTTTTATATAAAAAGCACATGTGCATACATAATGTTTATGTGATGTCCCGTGAGAAAACCAGGCCGATTGCTAAAATGGCGTTACGTTAAAAAACGTGTTTTTTTTTCAAACACCACGTGAAATTTAGGTAGATTCTATCAAAAACTATTCTTGATCGAACATTCCCAAATGTTTTCATGGTAAGGGGAATAACTGTCACGATAATAATAATATTAAGTTAGTGTCCTTTAACCACAACGACGAAGTAGGGCAAGATGGACGACATCTTGTCAACCAAGGTAAGTTGTATTTTCTGTAAATTTTGTTTAAATATCCGAACTGTAAGCTGTACAATTTTAATTATGTCAATTTTAAGATATGTTTACACGTTTTGACGACGATTAAATTTAAGATGACGGTGAAAAATTCGAAAAAAATCATAATTTGTTGAAACATTTGACACGGTGAAATCGAAAGTAACATTTTTCGTCTGCAATTCCTGGCGAGTCTTTCTGTCAAAAAGATATATATGGATGAATGTAAAATGTTAGTCACTGAATTATTTAGTCATTAAGATTCGTAAGAACAGACATATTGCAGAAATAATGATATAACACTTTGTATTTCAATTTCATTCGTGAATCAAAAAAAAATTGTGTTTATTTGAAATTTCAAGGCCAATGTCGACTCATTGCTTTTAGGCAATGTGAAATGCCGCGGTGTCGCCCGTCAGTTTGGGACTGGGTTTTTTTCACGTCGACCTAGGGACGATCTTTTTTCAATGAGAATACTATACAAATGTCCAGATATCCAAATTTTAACAATAGGAGACTATGCAATGACAAATCATAAAATTCAATAATGTAATCGTCATTCGTTTTTAAGCTCCGCCCACATCGCTCCTCCTACCTCACTCCACCCAACTACATGTATATTTTTTCAGGTGGATAATAAACATCGATTTTCTGACTGGGTAGAATTTTCCCAAAATACAATGTCAATTCATATTGTTTTTCTGTGGTTTTTTTTCTTAGGAAAAGCACAACAAATTGACACGTATTGAAGACGTTACACAACTATTGCGACAGACTCCAGCAATGTTATGACCATTTGTCTACCAGTCATGATTCTGTAGTAACAGGGTAGGTATAAATGTCACGTATTTTCTGGCAAATGGGAAAATGTTAATAATTAAAAATAATTAATCACTGATTTTTAAATGGTATCGAAATTTGATAATAATTGAAAGAGTCATAACGAGTGCATGAATCAATGTTTTCTGTTCCTCGAGGAAAGTAAGAAGACAATAGGTATATAATGTTGTTATCATCAAAATTATATTTTAAGTAATAAGTAATTTTGTTTCTAATTAGTTATGTTAGTATGTTCAATATATTTCAAAACTTCCTGTTTCGATAGCGCAGTTGGTAGCGCGTCGGGATTTGGATACTAGTGCCCGAGGGGGTGCGGGTTCGAATCCCACCCGGGGAGTTTATACCCTTCCATGAAATTTGACAATAATGTCGATTTTCCTCCATTAGTTAGATAATATGGAGAAGTTTCCGGCCTTATGGAAGGGTAGGTGAGTACTGGTAATAGACAATGGTCCAGGAAAGCTAGGTTAGGTGCGCTGGACGCCGTGAAATGACCTAAATCGTGTTGATACGGCGTTAAATCCAATAAATAAATAAAACTTCCTGTTGAAATGAAGTATGATTATTATTGTAAGGAAATGGTAAGTAATTCATATAATACATAGGTCTCTCATATTATGTTGGTTCTTATCTAATCATGTGTATACAAATGCGTGTAAAATCATTCCCTGGTCATCAAAAATAACTCAAACTTAGCATATTTATATGATGCTTTTATGACTATTCATCTGCAAAAAGTTGTATAATACACCAACAGAAGTGCCAATAAACTGATGCATTTTTATTTCTTATGACTGATGAAGTCATTTGATGTACTTGGTCCTTTTTATATCAAGCTATTGAGTATTATCTTAATCTATTTTTACAGATACGTAGATGAGTACATCCTTAAACCATGCTGAGATGTAAATACAATCACTAGAATAGTTAACTTCAGAAAGCACGAGTTAAATGTATGAAGAAATTTACCTAATGTCACATTTACCACCATGAGTGATGATACAAAAATCAGTTACAAAACTGCATAATAATATATGATTTTCATCGAAATGAGATAATATTATTAAATACTAATTATCTAAACCAAGGATTCTATATTAGAAGGATATGTAACGCCTTATCGTTAAACCCGATTTTATCGATTTTCACTGTCGTTTCAGTGTCGTCTGCAAATTTATCATAAAGTGTATTAATTGAGGGAGAGAGTATTTTTTTAAACCCAAAGTGGCGGTAATAGGCGAAAAGCGCCAATTAATTGCGCGATCGTGTTATATTTGGGAGTTGTCTTTTTATTTAAAATTATTCCAGCTCAATAATGATTAAATTTAAATGTAAAAAAATCTTAAAAGTAACTGATTTTTTGAATATTTAATAGTTTGTAAAGAAAATGCTCTATGATGACTGATCTCTGATTTAAATGGCCTAATTAGGGACTTTAGCCAGTTATCTTTCCCTGATAAAATCTGAAGCAATCCAATTGGTAAGTAGGTCCTTACAGTTTAAATCCTCGGATTTTATCATTGATTCCCTATGTAAGGATAACAAAATGTTTCATCTAATATCTTTCTTGTTAATGAATATATTAACAGAGGTGATAAAAATTAGATTGTTCTTAACCTTAAAAAAAAATTGATTGAATTTCAAACAAGTTAAATGATTTACAAAAAAGTAATTACAGATTAATTTTGGCAAATAGACATTGAAAAGGTAAGGGTAAAATCCGAGTAATCCAACTAATTGGATCTACCTATTTGAACGGTATACAAGGGAAAATAACTGAGTAAAGTCCCTAATTATCGGAATAATTAACCGATTACAAAATAACTTTGTCATTAAAAATAAGTGAACAGAAGAGAACAGAACATACATTTATTCACAAAAACTATACAGTTTCTAGTGATTAACAATTATAAAATACAATGATTACATCACAATCAATAAGATCAAAACATGAATATAAAACATCATAAAATTACAATGACATGAAACTATTTCAAAATTAAAAGGACATGACAACATTACACTGTCACGGGTAAACAAGATTATACAATGACAAACATATAGACATAAAATCAGAGAAATGTCTTATTATACTACATGTAAATCAAAAGACAGAAACATAATGATAGGTTTATAAACTTAATAAATACAACATAGACAATATAAAGTAAGTGCATATACTTTCATACTTTCACACTTTATAGAACAACAAAAATATAGTTTAACCTAATTAAGTTAAGTGGTTTTCTAGTTACCATAACTAGTCATGTCCAACTGTTAGACCCATACATAATCTTAAGCCGATATTCGATTTACAATAGAAAAGTATTGGAGAAAATTCTTTGAACGATCATATCTCTTTTATTGCTTAAGATATCAATTTTGTGCAAATGATGCAAAAATGTTTAAACTTTCTACTTTAATTTGATTGTTTTTAATTTTTTGTAAAATTGAAAAGTTTTGGTCCCATTAAAGGTTCTATTTGATTACTCACGTTACTATAAAATAAGAAGAGAAATAAATACCTATGCTGATATGAATTGAAAAATAAAGCATTTATCATCATATTTCAGTTTTTTTTTATCAAATGTGTGCAAATGACATAAAAAACCTGTATGTTTCTAGTTTTCGGAGCACTTTTTATTTTCAAAATATCGTATTGAAGTTTTGGTCCCATTTGCACTTTTTTCCAAAAGTTTTGGATTTTTAAAGTATTTTTTCTTAATTGTATAGTGTGCGCTATCGGATTTATGGATTCTGTTGTGATTGTACACTGCATACACTGCGCATAGCAAGGCACAGCGGGTACACTTTTATGACAGGATTACCTTCCTGTCTCTTTTTTATTGATAACTATATGTATATACGAACGTATACATGTAGTTGTATCCGTCAAATGATGTTGTAATAAAAATAATTATAATGAAAGTGTTACGATTCTAGGCTGGTTAGAAAATACATAATTTATCTATTTATTTAAAGAATTATTGCTCGGGAAGATTTAGTCGACTATACGAATTACTGAAAACAGTATCATAGAATAATCACTTCATTTTTGCGGCATAACGATAAATGAAAGACATCAATTGTTTTTAGTTTACCGCTCAATTATTTATTAAAACGTTAATACATTGAAAACTTTTATTTACGTGTTAACAAATCATTGTAGAACGATTGCATTAAAAAGGTGAAATGTTAAAATAGATGAAACAGTTATACAAATTAATGCATGGGCATTTTAGTCCAGGAAAAATAATGCGACAGACGAAACAGAAGAATAGTTATCGGCGGCTTAACGATAACGATTAGGTTTAAATATTGTTTCAAAACAATTCATTTAAATAAATGTGAAACTTTTATCTGATAATTTACACTTGTTGCACAATGGATAATATAATACATGTATAAAACATTTGTCTACAAGGGATTTAATTAATCCCCTGATATGACTTGAAATCTATATAACTATGATGGTGACCTATGATCCTTATTTTATCTCATCGATCACAACATGGGGTCACGGCTTGTAGATTATATCATCGCAAAACTAATGTTTCTACAATCAGCGCTATATGGCTGTATAATAAAGTGAAAATCTTGTTGGGTCTAAAAGTTGGGTATGTAACCACTTAACCAAATGCTTATTGAAAACATAATTATCCAAAACCTTATCTGATCTGTTTTAATAATTTTTATAATTTGTTTTATTTTTCCATTTTGATTTACAGTTTATGGTGGCATATTTCTGCCATCAGATAACCACATAACTAACTAGTTAATAAAGAGTTAAATTAGTAACCGCAACTAGTTAACCAATTAACTTAAGAGGTAAACTAGTTACCGTAACTAGTTAACCTCTTAATTAACTTGTTAGTTATGCAGTTATCTGGTGGCAAAAATATGCTAACAATTTATATCCTATCATGTTTTATTTCCATAAAATGATTGTGTGCAATTGTACTTAATACTTTCAATGCATTATTTTCCGTTTTATGCAGTAATGACATTGACTATCGCAACAAATAATTAAAACTTGACATAAATAGAGCCAATAAACCACTAATAAATGGTCGTCATGGAAACATTGTGAACTTAGTGTATTTGAAAAAAGATGTTTTTGTCAATTTGTCTTAAGATATTAAGTGAATGTTGATTAAAAGGAAATTCACATCATAGATGTTTTGTTTTTGTGTAGAATATATCTGTAGTAATCATAAAAACTGATGCTGCTTTGTCCTGGATGCCCTAATAGCCTTGTTCCCGCTTCCCTTATCATTACTTAGATTATGATAAAGGTTCTTGTGCATAGAAACGACATCCTTTATTATTACGAGTTTCCTACCCCTAACAACCATTGACGCTTATATAGATTTATTTTGCCATAGATAATGTACATCGAGGCATCATCGCCCATTAAATCATAAAAGTGGTTCCAGAATATAGTTGTAACATGCATGAAACTGCCCAAAAATAGCGCGACTTAAATAACCCTAGAATAACTAATAAGAAAACAACATGTACTTGTTCAATAACTAAAAAAGGACTTAAAGTACTATTTCATAACAAAACGCAGCTAAAACAATTAGTGGGTAGTGGGTGGCCAGTTGCCCACTACAACTACTTTTTAGTTCGGGCAACCAAAAATTTCTTTCGGGCAACCAAAATCTACATATAAGATAGGGTTTGTTACTAAAATGACCTGTTCGGGCAACCACTTTATGTCCTAATTTCTTAGACTGAAACAATGACTTTAATACCATTGTTTAGCCCTTAAATAATATTTCAGTAGAAATAGTTATTAACAATGTAAATTAAATTCACAGTGGTCAATATAAATTGTCATAGACGCTAACATGCAACAAAATATGCGAGAAACAAAATAAAAAAACATCGCTATAGAACTGGATTTAAACCTTAATATTCAGTAATAAATAAATGAAATTATTTCTCTAGAATAGGGTCTGACATCGAAAGAAAAATTTTTAACGGGAATAAAAAGACTCAAAATATGCGAACGTCGCGAAAACCGATTACGAAACATACAGGATATTTAGACTTTAATTTCAGCTCAGAATGCTAGTTCAAAGTCTACATAAATAAGCTCATGTCTTTGTTCGTTGCCCAGAACACAAGTAATTTATGGCTAAAGACATGCATCACACTCACAAAACTGGAAAGATGGAAAACAAAAAATGTAAACATGAATTACAAGAAAACTATTGGTTTTTAACCACATTTATTAGAGCTATGTGCAACAAAACCTGGCCTGCTTTACTTTATGTTTCTTTCCTTTTTTCAACACTCCATTTATAATTGAAAGATTTAATAACACTTGACATTACCTGTAAGCTGTTCGTTTGCTCCATTCCCATCTCCAACTGCCATACCTCTGATATTTTTCATGTACTTGTCTCGAATAAGTGCAGAAATTATCAGCATTCCTGAAGAGCAAACAAGAAAAAGCATTGATGCAAAGCACCAAAGGGCGTCCAAAAGAATGTTTAAAAGTAAGAAATGTACTAACGAATGATAAACTAGGAAAACAAATCTTGTTGGTTAAGGTTAGCATTATTTAATTTGATAATATATCACAATATCATCTTAAACGTCGTATACAACAATATCAACAAAACACGCAATCAATACAGTCAATTTTAATTCCTTCTTTATTTAACTCGTCAGTTAAGAACATAATCGCTCTATATTTAACTCGTCAGTAAAGCGCACTATATTTAAGAACCCTTTATAATCGGAATGATCGGCTATTATGCCTGACGAAATGGTCCCTTTCACAAAATCTAAAGTCATTCCATAAAGGGCGTCGCGCTTCGGCGCGGACGACACTAAGAATGGTTATATAAAATAATTAAGGACTATGTAAAAGTTGAAATTAGAGAAAGGTACCTTTAAGTACCGGTCCTCAAAAAGTTGGTTAGGGTAAATGCAGTGCTAAAATATCATAATGTTTAATCATCCCTTTTTCCTGAAATCTTTTGGACCAGGCAATATTATTGTAGGTACGTCACATCACCTGGGAATACAGAAATAAATACGCTATTTTCTGTGCAAGTTTCCTTTTATTCTAGCGAACAATTTCAGAATACATATGCAGATATTGAATGCACTAATTTTACTCTAGATGCACTGAGGCTTACATTTTCTATATCTGTGACTGAATTTACATATATTAACAAATAAACAAGTGGACTCTGTAATCAAAAGTTGGGCGTCCATTTTGACATTTTGTGTGTATTAAAAACTTATTCATTACACATCTTTGCGGATGTCAGGGGCTAATCACAAAAAACGTTTGATCATACGCGAACTGAACTTCTATCTAAAGATTGCAAGATTTCGATGAAATGTCTTAAGAATGGTTTATTTTTTATGAAGTTATTACTATATATGTCTGTAGATTTAATGATATATTGTTTTAAGGTATTTATTTGACGCCACGTGGGAACTTTTTTGTGCCTAATTACTTTATTTTGACATCCGTCGGTTCCATCTTAAATTGGTCGATGCTTTGTTTCCAGATGACCATTTATTGTGTCATATCACCTTTGTTTAAATTGGTCGTGTATTGAAAAATCAAGTGTATGGTGGCTCGATATAGCCCTCGTGCATTTTCTTCGAGAGCATCTAATCTCTGTTTGTGAAATTGTTCGTTGAAGTTTGTGGAACATATTGTATTCTTTAAACGTTTTGCAGTTTATAATGTATTGTTGACAACAAATATGTGACCAAAATTTTAGGGCTTCACCACTTGACGTTGACTTAAGTCAGATCGTATTGTAGCAAAGATTTTAAGCTTCGAGTGCATCTTTGAAATTCTCTCATTGTAAACGTAAGTTCAACGTAAGTAAGTTATTTCGGAAATTTCACTATCTTACGTAGGATTCTTATGAAAAAGCCCAAGTTCTATCAGCCCTGCGTAAGTAAGCATTTACTGTTACTCAATCACCGTCACCGTTATGAACGGTTGATTGAACGATCCGTTGAAGCGCGAACGTTTAAAGATAGCGAATAAGAGAATCTTTACTTCATTTTATTAGAAGAGTTTGGAGAGAAGGAATTATTTTCTTGTTTACTTGTTTTTTTTGTAAATTTATTGATCTAAATCAACGGGAATAACACCGCCGACTTCGTTGTGATGGCAGTTACTAATTTGCACAATATACTGGAACTATTTTGTTTCAGGTTGTTTCATACTTGCGTACTATATACTTAAACCGTTTGCTGTTTGCCTGAAACGTTTCCGCTAACAGGCCGTTTAATAATGATATTAGTGAATTGTACCTATATTAAGTGTGTACCTTTTATTACCTGTGTCCATTATTGGACACCGTATTTTTTGTTTGTACTACTTCTTTTGTGTAAAGTTATATTTTGGACATGTTGAAATTTATGAATTTTAGTTTATAGAGATATTTTATTATACCGATTTCAGAAAATGAATGAATTAATTTGTATTTTTAACTCTTAGTGCATCTGTACGGGGGTGTACACAATCTGATTGGAAGATTTTATTTTAACTGTTTTCACTGTACTTCATGTAAACTTGCACAAAAGTTTACATGTTTAAACTCATTTTTTTCATAAGATATAAATATTACTAAACACTTTTTTGATATATTTCTTTTAAACTTACTTATTTATTTCATTAAATTTATGAAAATTATTTGTAAATTTCAATTATTGCAACCACACCTATTTTAAAGTCATGAAGGACATTCGTAAATTACATAGTCCTTAAGCTTATTTAAGTGTTCCTTATATTAAATTTCAACATAGATAAGTAGGTGGAATAAATGCTCTAATGTATTTACTTTACAGTGTTATACGCGTATTATGAATATTAAACCAGATACAGAAAGCATTTAATATGATTAGAAAAAAATTAATAGCTTGCATATTTCTGCCACCAGATAACCAGATAATAAACTTGTTAATTCAGTGGTTAATTAGTTACGCAGCTAGTTAACCATATAATTAATTACATGTAGTCAATTAAGTGATTATCTAGTTAGCTAGATAACCATTTACCATAAATAGATATTGCGTAACATCTTATGTTTGCGATGACTAAAGTGTGACTGTATTAACTCAATGGAGCAAACAATGTTATTGATAGATAAGTAATAACAAATTAAGTAGTTACGTAACTAGATAATCTCTTAATTTAGTAGTTAATTATCTTGTTAACTAGCTACGTAACTAGTTATCCAATTACCACTTATAAAAAATATGTCCCATTGGTAATTGATTGTCTAGTTAAGTTAACTAGATAATCACTTAATAAACAAGATAATTATATGGTTACCTTGTGGCAAAAATATGCTACCATATCCAATACAGCCGTTATCTAGTTTGGAGACGTCTGTATAGAGATATACACGCGGACGACTGAGACGGAGAGCATAGAACGTAAAGCAGAGTATCGATATTAAATAGGGGGAAAATCTCAAAATAATTGTTTCATGATAGAAAAATAAATAATATTTTGTGTATTGATTTGGGCCGGTAATACATTCATACGGGAGCGCGAAATTGACGTTTAGCGTAAGCGTGAAACTTGCACGTGAGGCGTGAGTATTCACGTCCACACTATTCCATTCATCCAGTAAGCTCCAATAACTTAGCAAAACATTCGACGTTCGATATTCGATATTCAATATCGAATATCGAACCAGTTCGACGTTCGACATTTGCATAATGTGCCAATATCGAACAGAAGTTGAATATCGAACCAGCTCGACGTTCGACATTCATTAATAATAGTCCGACTGTAGTTCTGAGGTTGAATATCATACCAGCTCGACGTTCGACATTCATTAAAAATACTAATGCGAATGTAGTTCTGAGGTTGAATATCGAACCAGTTCGACATTCATTAATAATAGTCCGAATGTAGTTTTGAGGTTGAATATCGAACCAGCTCGACGTTCGACATTCATTGATAATAGTCCGAATGTAGTTCTAAGGTTGAATATCGAACCAGTTCGACGTTCGACATTCATTAATGATAGTGATGCGAAAGTAGTTCTGAGATTGAATATCGAACCAGCTCGACGTTCGACATTCATAAAAGATAGTCCGAATGTAGTTCTAAGGTTAAATATCGAACCAGTTCGACGTTCGACATTCATTAATGATAGTCCGAATGTAGTTCTGAGTTTGAATATCGAACCAGCTCGACGTTCGACATTCATAAATAAAAGTCTGAATGTAGTTCTAAAGTTGAATATCGAACCAGCTCGACGTTCGACATTCATTAATAATAGTCCGAATGTAGTTCTGAGGTTGAATATCGAACCAGCTCGACGTTCGACATTCATTAATAATACCAATGCGAATGTAGTTCTGAGGTTGAATATCGAACAAGTTCGACGTTCGACATTCATTAATAATAGTCCGAATGTAGTTTTGAGGTTGAATATCGAACCAGCTCGACGTTCGACATTCATTAATAATAGTCCGAATGTAGTTCTAAGGTTGAATATCGAACCAGTTCGACGTTCGACATTCATTAATGATAATGACGCGAATGTAGTTCTGAGATTGAATATCGAACCAGCTCGACGTTCGACATTCATAAAAGATAGTCCGAATGTAGTTCTGAGGTTGAATATCGAACCAGTTCGACGTTCGACATTCATTAATAATAGTCCGAATGTAGTTCTGAGGTTGAATATCGAACAAGCTCGACGTTCGACATTCATAAATAAAAGTCTGAATGTAGTTCTGAAGTTGAATATCGAACCAGCTCGACGTTCGACATTCATTAATAATAGTCCGAATGTAGTTCTGAGGTTGAATATCGAACCAGCTCGACGTTCGACATTCATTAATAATACTAATGCGATTGTAGTTCTGAGGTTGAATATCAAACTAGTTCGACGTTCGACATTCATAAATAATAGTCCGAAAGTAGTTTTGAGGTTGAATATCGAACCAGCTCGACGTTCGACATTCATTAATAATAGTCCGAATGTAGTTCTAAGGTTGAATATCGAACCAGTTCGACGTTCGACATTCATTAATGATAATGATGCGAATGGAGTTCTGAGATTGAATATCGAACCAGCTCGACGTTCGACATTCATAAAAGATAGTCAGAATGTAGTTCTGAGGTTGAATATCGAACCAGTTCGACGTTCGACATTCATTAATAATAGTCCGAATGTAGTTCTGAGTTTGAATATCAAACCAGCTCGACGTTCGACATTCATAAATAAAAGTCTGAATGTAGTTCTGAAGTTGAATATCGAACCAGCTCGACGTTCGACATTCATTAATAATAGTTTGAATGTAGTTCTGAGGTTGAATATCGAACCAGCTCGACGTTCGACATTCATTAATAATACTAATGCGAATGTAGTTCTGAGGTTGAATATCGAACCAGCTCGACGTTCGACATTATTTAATAATAGTCCGAATGTAGTTTTGAGATTGAATATCGAACCAGCTCGACGTTCGACATTCATTAATAATAGTCCGAATGTAGTTCTGAGGTTGAATATCGAACCAGTTCGACGTTCGACATTCATTAATGATAGTCCGAATGTAGTTCTGAAGTTGAATATCGAACCAGCTCGACGTTCGACATTCATTAATTAAAGTCTGAATGTAGTTCTGAAGTTGAATATCGAACCAGCTCGACGTTCGACATTCATTAATAATAGTCCGAATGTAGTTCTGAGGTTGAATATCGAACCAGCTCTAAGTTCGACATTCATTAGCAATAATGATGCGAATGTAGTTCTAAAATTGAATATCGAACCAGTTCGACGTTCGACATTCATTAATAATAGTCTGAATGTAGTTCTGAGGTTGAATATCGAACCAGCTCGACGTTCGACATTCATTAATTATAGTCCGAATGTAGTTCTCGGGTTGAATATCGAACCAGTTCGACGTTCGGACGACTTGTTTCAGCGGGGTTACCTCGATTGGGCCCTTGGCCGCGCTTGAATCAGTGGAGCACGGCCTGTTTTTGCGGGGAAAACCTCGGCTTGGCCCTGGGCGGCGCTGGAATCAGCGACATGCGGCTTGGATCAGCGGGGGAACCTCGGCTAGGCACTCGGACGGGGCTTCAGCGGGCTCTGTGGGCCTTCTACCGGGGTCTTAGCGGCCGGCCGCTAATACCTGCCTGGTTGGCTTGATATTAGCGGAGGTAAGCAAGCGACACCGGGGTTTTTCTCGGCTGCAAGCCAGGCGCGCTTGTATCAGCGGTGGACGGCGTGATTCGTCGGGGAAACATCGGCTGGACCCTTGGTCGCACTTGAATCAGCGGAGCACGGCTTGTTTCAGCAGAGAAAGCCTGGCTAGACCTTCGGCCGCGCTTGAATCAGCGGCGGACGGCTTGTTTCAGCGGGGAAACCTCGGCTGGACACTTGGCCGCGCTTGAATCAGCGGAGCACGGCCTGTTTCTGCGGGGAAAACCTCGGCTTGGCCCTGGGCGGCGCTGGAATCAGCGGCATGCGGCTTGGATCAGCGGGGGAACCTCGGCTGGGCACTCGGACGGGGCTTCAGCGGGCTCTGTGGGCTCTGTGGGCTCTGTGGGCCTTCTACCGGGGTCTAAGCGGCATGCCGCTAATACCTGCCTGGTTGGCTTGATTTTAGCGGAGGCAAGCAAGCGACACCGGGGTTTTCCTCGGCTGCAAGCCAGGCGCGCTTGTATCAGCGGTGGACGGCTTGATTCGTCGGGGAAACATCGGCTGGGCCCTTGGTCGCACTTAAATCAGCGGAGCACGGCTTGTTTCAGCAGAGAAAGCCCGGCTAGACCTTCGGCCGCGCTTGAATCAGCGGCGGACGGCTTGTTTCAGCGGGGAAACCTCGGTTGGACACTTGGCCGCGCTTGAATCAGCGGAGAAGGGCCTGTTTAAGCAGGGGAAACCTCGGCTGGGCCCTGGGCGGCGCTAGAATCAGCGGCAGGCGGCTTGGATCAGCGGGGAACCTCGGCTGGGCTCTGCTCGACCTTGATGCGAATGTAGTTCTGAAGTTGAATATCGAACCAACTCGACGTTCGACATTCATTAATTATAGTCCGAATGTAGTTCTGAGGTTGAATATCGAACCAGTTTGACGTTCGACATTCATTAATAATAGTCCGAATGTAGTTCTGACGTTGAATATCGAACCAGTTCGACGTTCGACATTCATTAATAAAAGTCTGAATGTAGTTCTGAAGTTGAATATCGAACCAGCTCGACGTTCGACTTTCATAATAATAATGATGCGAATAGTTCTGAGGTTGAATATCGAACCAGCTTGACGTTCGACATTCATTAATAATAATGATGCGAATGTAGTTCTGAGGTTAAATATCGAACCCGTGTTCGACATTCATTAATAATAGTCCGAATGTAGCTCTGAGGTTGAATATCGAACTAGCTCGACGTTCGACATTCGTTAATAATAGTCCGAATGTAGTTCTGAGGTTGAATATCGAACCAGTTCGACGTTCGACATTCATTCATACAAATGTAATAGTCCGAATGTAGTTCTAAGGTTCAATTTCGAACCAGCTCGATATTTGACATTCGTTAATAATATTAGACGTATGTATATTTTTAAATATTTAGCACATTGGTTGTTGACTTAATTTCTTTGGATCGAAGTACTTTTATTCATGCAATATTTGTTTTTAATATTTTTGTTGACACATTATTAAGACATCTAGCTAACACATTATATAGTCAATCACATGAATAGACTATATCCGGCATTCAAATTTTTGGGGTTTTACCTGTGGTACAAACAAACTTTTGTGTTAGTTGCGTGTTTGTTTTGTTGGATTTAACGCCGCAGCAACACATTGTATAGGTCATATCATGGCAGTCAGTCAACCTACTCACCGTTCCTAGAAAACGTAAATCTCTGGATTTAGCTGTTAACTAGTTACTAGGCGCTACTTCCGTCAGTGACTGACAACTGCCGTACATGATTTAGAATCAGTGGTAGGAAGGAGAATGACAAAAGACATTATTTCATGACCAAGCTTCACGAAAGTATGCCCCGCCCATGAATCGAACTCACGACACCTCGATCAGAAGACTTGTTCGCTACCGACTGAGCTAGCCGGGCGGGCGAACTAACTTTTATCGTTACAATGAAAGTATGTACAGAAAACAATAGGATTTATTCCGATTTTGTACCGCCTGTGCACGAAACCTTATAATTTGGAGTTCCGAATAAAGCCTATTTATATGAAGCGTCGCTGTGCTGCACGAGAGCGATAATCAATCGTGCATCAATCGTGTAAATAAAAGAGCAATGAATAATTAACTGCACTTTTTTAGTCGCTGAAACGGGTTGCAACCAACAGAGGAGGTATATTCGGTGTCCCGTGCTTAACCCCGCTTAAATCAAGCGAGCCAGGCCGATATCAGCGACAATCCGCGTAGACCCCAGTAACAGACCCGCAAAGCCCGATGAAGCCCCGGCCGAGTACCCAGCCGATGTTCTCCCGCTGATCCAAGCCGCCTGCCGCTGGTTCAAGCGCGGCCAAGGGCCCAGCCGAGGTTTCCCCGCTGAAACAAGCCGTCTGATGCTGATTCAAGCGTCCCTGGCTTGCAGCCGAGCTAAACCCTTGTGTCCCGTCCTTGCCTCCGCTGAAATCAAGCGCGCCAGACCGATATCGGTGGCAGGCCGCATAGACCCACGTTAAAGGCCCGCGGAGCCCGATAAAGCCCCGGCAGAGTGCCCAGCCGAGGTTTCCCCGCTGATCGAAGCCGCCTGCCGTTGATTTAAGCACGGCCAAGGGCCCATCCGAGGTTTTCCCGCTGGAAAAAGCCGTCCGCCGCGGATTCAAGCGCGCCTGGCGCTGATTCAAGCGCGGCCAAGGGCCCAGCCGAGGTTTCTCCGCTGATCCAAGCCGTCCGCCGCTGATTCAAGTGCTGCCAAGGGCCAAGCTGGGCTTTCCCCGCTAAAACAAGCCGTGCTCCGCTGATTCAAGCGCGGCCAAGGATCCAGCCGAGGTATCCCCGCTGAAACAACCCGTCCGCCGCTGATTCAAGCGCGGCCGAAGGCCCAGCCGGGCTTTCCCCGCTGAAACAAGCCGTGCTCCGCTGATTCAAGCGCGACCAAGGCCCCAGCCGATGTTTCCCCGCCGAATAAAGCCGTCCGCCGCTGATTCAAGCGCGCCTGGCTTGCATACGAGGTAAACTTCGGTGTCCATTGCTTGCCTCTGCTGAAATCAAGCCAGACCGGCGGGTATCATCGGCAGGCCGCGTAGACCCCGGTAGAAGCCCGCAGAGCCCGCTGAAGCCCTGATTGAGTGCCAAGCCGAGGTTCCCCCGCTTATCCAAGCCGCCTGCCGCTGATTCTAGCGCCGCCCAGGGCACAGCCGAGGTTTCCCCGCTGAAACAAGCCGTGCTCCGCTGATTCAAGCGCGGCCTAATGCCAAGCATAGGCTTCGCATCATTATTGTTAATGAATGTCGAACGTCGAACTGGTTCGATATTCAACCTCAGAACTATATTCAGACTATAATTAATGAATGTCGATCAAGCTGGTTCGATATTGAACTTCAGAACTACTTTCTGACTATTATTAATGAATGTCGAACGTCGAGCTGGTTCGATATTCAACCTTAGAACTACATTCGGACTATTATTAATGAATGTCGAACGTCGAACTGGTTCGATATTCAACGTCAGAACTACATTCAGACTATCTTTTATGAATGTCGAACGTCGAGCTGGTTCGATATTCAATCTCAGAACTACATTCGCATCATTATCATTAATGAATGTCGAACGTCGAACTGGTTCGATATTCAACCTTAGAACTACATTCGGACTATTATTAATGAATGTCGAACATCAAGCTGGTTCGATATTCAACCTCAAAACTACATTCGGACTATTATTAATGAATGTCGAACGTCGAACTGGTTCGATATTCAACCTCAGAACTACATTCGCATTAATATTATTAATGAATGTCGAACGTCGAGCTGGTTCGATATTCAACCTCAGAACTACATTCGGACTATTATTAATGAATGTCGAACGTCGAGCTGGTTCGATATTCAACTTCAGAACTACATTCAGACTTTTATTTATGAATGTCGAACGTCGAGCTGGTTCGATATTCAACCTCAGAACTACATTCGCATTAGTATCATTAATGAATTTCGAACGTCGAGCTGGTTCGATATTCAACCTCAGAACTACATTCGGACTATTATTAATGAATGTCGAACATCGAACTGGTTCGATATTCAACCTCAGAAGTACATTCGGACTATCTTTTATGAATGTCGAACGTCGAGCTGGTTCGATATTCAATCTCAGAACTACATTCGCATCATTATCATTAATGAATGTCGAACGTCGAGCTGGATCGATATTCAACCTCAAAACTACATTCGGACTATTATCAATGAATGTCGAACGTCGAACTGGTTCGATATTCAACCTCAGAACTACATTCGCATTAGTATCATTAATGAATGTCGAACGTCGAGCTGGTTCGATATTCAACTTCAGAACTACATTCAGACTTTTATTTATGAATGTCGAACGTCTAGCTGGTTCGATATTCAACCTCAGAACTACATTCGGACTATTATTGATGAATGTCGAACATCGAGCTTGTTCGATATTCAACCTCAGAACTACATTCGGACTATCTTTTATGAATGTCGAACGTCGAGCTGGTTCGATATTCAATCTCAGAACTACATTCGCATCATTATCATTAATGAATGTCGAACGTCGAGCTGGATCGATATTCAACCTCAAAACTACATTCGGACTATTATTAATGAATGTCGAACGTCGAACTGGTTCGATATTCAACCTCAGAACTACATTCGCATTAGTATTATTAATGAATGTCGAACGTCGAGCTGGTTCGATATTCAACCTCAGAACTACATTTGGACTATTATTAATGAATGTCGAACGTCGAGCTGGTTCGATATTCAACTTAAGAACTACATTCAGACTTTTATTTATGAATGTCGAACGTCGAGCTGGTTCGATATTCAACCTCAGAACTACATTCGGACTATTATTAATGAATGTCGAACGTCGAACTGGTTCGATATTCAACCTCAGAACTACATTCGGACTATCTTTTATGAATGTCGAACGTCGAGCTGGTTCGATTTTCAATCTCAGAACTACATTCGCATCACTATCATTAATGAATGTCGAACGTCGAACTGGTTCGATATTCAACCTTAGAACTACATTCGGACTATTATCAATGAATGTCGAACGTCGAGCTGGTTCGATATTCAACCTCAAAACTACATTCGACCTATTATTAATGAATGTCGAACGTCGAACTGGTTCGATATTCAACCTCAGAACTACATTCGCATTAGTATTATTAATGAATGTCGAACGTCGAGCTGGTTCGATATTCAACCTCAGAACTACATTCGGACTATTATTAATAAATGTCGAACGTCGAGCTGGTTCGATATTCAACTTCTTTTCGATATTGGCACATTATGCAAATGTCGAACGTCGAACTGGTTCGATATTCGATATTGAATATCGAATATCGAACGTTGAATGTTTTGCTAAGTTATTGGAGCTCTTAAATTAACATTGTTTAGCAACTAGATAAATATATGTTAGGTTTACTTGTCAAGCCAGGAATGTTAAGAGAGTTATTGTCTGCAACACCCGGTCTCTTATGTCTGTGTCCCTGTACTCCTTTAGAGACTGGTGGTGCAGAATTTGACATTTCCTAATTGCTTCAGTTGCATCTGGCATAGACAGAGGACCTTTCACCATGGCTTCTCGTCCGTGAATGCCGTGTGTGAACGTGAAAAACCACTACATCAAGCGATCGGTTCACGCTCGCGTTACACGGTCACATGTCATAAATTCGCGTTTCACGCTCAAGGCGCGCTCACGACGAAAAGGACTTCATACAATAGAAAATCGTTTGTTTGATTTTTCACGTTCGCAATTAACGTTCACGTTACACGTGTAGATGGAATACCGGCCTTATTGCCGTCTTTTATTGGACCGTTTTTGAACTGTAAAATGAATACTATCACAGTTTTTTAGTAATCAGTTAGTAAATTGAAGTAGCACGTTTAATTTGATACAGCTTTTATCCGACCCCACCAAACCCAGATAAACGTTTGTTTTTAATTGTTTTATTTGAATTTTATCAACACTTTTTATTTGATTATTTACTGCGGCCAGCTCACCTAGCCAACTTTCCTGGACATGTTTTACTTTACCAGTACTCGCTTACCCTTCCACTACATCTTCCAGATATAAATGTTTCAAAAGGGAGCATAATGATTTTTGTGTTAATAAGTTATTCCTAAACGTTTTCTTCGCACGCACCAGCACATATCCTCACAACCACAGATAACAATTCTCTGGGATGTCGCAATACGGAACTTATGCATTTGTAGATTTTGATATCAGCTATGGCGTGCTCAGTGAAGTTCTGTTCCGTGAATGATAACGAATGTATTTTAATATTTGTGTCACTGACAACCAATTTCGCTATAAACGGTTTATGAAAAGGAAATTTCCAAAATTTTTGAGAGGGCTAGGAATTTCAGCGACCAGCAAAAGTGACGGAGTAATTTTATGTAAAATCTCAATAAATATGTACAAGAAAATAAGCCGTATTGTTATTGTTTTATACTGTATTTAACATTTACTATACACGTATCATGATCATTTCATTTATTTTGCTTGGCCTAACAATTTGATTGAAAATTGCTTTGAGAAAACCCCTCCGACTCCGATTTCTACGTATTCAGTCATCCGCTCTCCGTCTTAGCTGTCCGCGTGTACATCTCTTATATAAGGTAAATGAGTACATATAACTTCGTTTAAATTATACAATATTGGGTACGTTCTACAAGTATATCGCTAGCTAGCGCTTCGTCCCCTGGTACCCTCGATTTGTTTTCACAAATGTACTTTAGATGCAAGAAAGGTACCCGAGGACAAAGCGCTATCTAGCGATTTCCTTAAAAAACTATCCAATTGTTTTGAGATGGTAAACCTCTACATTTCTATGGTACGAATTTTCTTTAATGTCATGGATACTAGGCCAATTCGGGCACAAAATAATTAAGTGGTGTCGTAATCAATGTCCGATTTACAGAAAAAAAACATTAAAAACGTTGAAAACAGGTTATTACAACTTTACAACGAAAATGTTATTTCTTAAAACTTATAACCAGCCGACAAAGTCTTTACTTCATCCCGTTAAGATCTATCAGAGTGTACTAATTAAAGTTAGTTTCTTTAAAAAGCCTAATTTACTTGTTCAAAAACATCTATTACAGAAATGGTTTGATTCGAGTGTAAAATGGACGTTGAACTGAAGTGTTGATCGATTTAATGAATGCTGCTGCAGTAGAACGAGACATCGTGGAATGATATATTATATATTATAATTGTATGCACTTTGAAGCTTTAGTTTGTTTGGTTTTTTTGTTGGGTTTAACACCGTAGCAACACATTGTCTAGGTCATATAACGGCGGTCAGTCAACCTATTTACTCCTCCTGGAAAGGTTAATCTCTGGATTTAGCTGTTAACCAACTACTAGGCGCATACTTTCGTCAGTGACTGGCAACTGCCCTACATAATTAAAATCATTGGTAGGAGGGAGAATGGCCGTAGAAATAATTTTAAGACCAAGCTCCACGAAAGTATGTCCCGCCCGGGAATCGAACCCACGACCCCTCGATAAGTAGACTTGCGTGCTACCAACTGAGCTAGCCGGGCGAAATTTGAAGCTTTAGAATTAGGTTCATTAGATAAGTACGACTCTGTTATAAATGGGAAAATCATTTTAGGCATCGTTACTTGTAACAAGTAAAATCTTTAATGCAACCACCATATGGTCGCTTAGGGAATTATTTTGCATAATTCACATGAACTTTAGTGAGTAAATCTCTACTCGAGTCAATGGACCATTCCGGGTGCGACCTTTTTATTTGAATAACAATACATTTACCCACAAATATAAGCATGTGCTCTTTTGTTAACACCTTGTTTCTGGGACAAAAAAGTAACTGTAAACCTTTGTTAAATATGTTAATAGGTAAGGTCATGGAAAGATCCATTATTTTCTACACCCTAAATATCTGATTCGATTATAAACGACAAGCGATAAAAATTGGACATAAATTGCAACATGACATACATCATTATTTAACAACCGCGGCTAAATGATATGATACTTTGGTAGAAAAAAACACATATTCTATTAACATTCATTGTTAAATATAAAAGCTATCGAAAGTAACAATAATTACTACCTTAATTCTGGTAATACAACAATCCATAGAATCAAAAAGAAGATATAACGTTCCATTTCCGTAGTTGTTTGTTTGACAGTTAAAATAGGTATAAAGCAGCCTGGTGAAATAGACAGAGCGCAAAAATATAAACCATAAGAAATAAAGCACATATATGGTACCATATTTATGATTGGTAAATTTAATGCAGTACTGCCCGATTTAACAACCAATGAAATCATTAAGATTAACGATTTATACAAAATAAAACGACTAGAGAACGCAAAGGACCATTTGGAAATCAAATTTCTAGATTGAAACAACCATAAGAATTATATGATTTTCGTAAATATTACGTTTAGCAACATTGATCAAAATGTTATAAACATTTTTTGACAATGTATTGGACAATAGTTACAATATTTGGTATTTTTACCACGTGTGAAGGTTCTTTTATCAATTATCAACCTGGATATGAATACATCTACGACTTTACATCCGAACTTGATGTTAAAACTTTACATAAATTAGACGCTAAAGGAGAGGTAATTTTTTTAAATAAATTTATTTTGTTCTCGCGTGATTAGATTATGTGATTAGTATATGTATAAACGTTAGCTTGAATAACATTTTGTGCAAATTGACCCGAGACAAGAAAAACCGTTTGCATGTCATTTGCATACATTAAATAATTAACTTTAGCGCCTTTACTGGCGTATGTTTTTTTATCAGTTTAATGTAAAGTTGCACTGGATCAGGTATATTAAACATCACTGTATAGATAAATAAAGTGTACTCTTATACAAGTACCCCACTTTTTTAAGAATTTGACACTTTGTCAAAGTCAAATTTAGAAAGCAGAATGTTTTGAACTGTTTATTGTGTCTCTAATTCATGTTATATTCTGATAATCTTATGTTCTTAAAACAGTTTCAAGTCTACTGTTAATGAATATATCTTCATATAGTGGCTTTAAGGGATTCATCAATTACAAAGTATGACTAAGTCGAAAATTTAGAAGTGTCTTGTTTCACTAGCAATGCACTCGTGCCTGCAATCTAGCATTACTGTCAACGTTATTCATTAAAAAATTGATATGATCTGTACAATTACTCGCAATGTGTATTGCGGTTTTATAAAACTTATACAAAACAAATTTGTATACTTGCCAGACGAAGTATGGGACTATGGGATCGTTATCATATAATTACAATTGAGTGAAAAGCAACCCGGGAGTAAAATTTCAAAATAATCGACCAAACGCTAAGATAACAAACTTATTCATTGTCAGGAGGGTGTCTGCAAACTTTTAAAGTAGAAATATAAGTTTTGAATAGCCTTACAAATAAAGACCGCGTGATAATGAGGGTTATTCAATTGAAACACAGACGTACTGTATTTTTTGTAAGAATGGATTTTAAACAAAATCTATTTTGAAGCAATATCATATTACCACACGTTTTTTACGAATAATAACTCTAACCTTGCTTATAACGATCAAATTTCTTTAAGAAGTAAAATTATTTTGAATGCAAAAAAAACCAGTTTGAATT
This sequence comes from Mactra quadrangularis, assembly GCA_025267735.1. NCBI lineage: Eukaryota > Metazoa > Mollusca > Bivalvia > Venerida > Mactridae > Mactra > Mactra quadrangularis. The sequence continues at coordinate 21,314,191 of CM046294.1, read as the reverse complement.
ATTATCTGACTAGAGTGACACTGGTAAATGCTTTTAGCTATAAGAAATTAGATTTTGAATGAAGCATATGTGAGAGCAACTCATCATTTTGTCCTTGTTTATTTACATTACGGCGTCCAGCGAACATAGCCTAGCTTTCCTTGACCCTTGTCTATAACCAGTATTCAACTACCCTTCAACAAGGTTGGCAACTTCTCCATATACCTTATTAATGGAGGAAAATTGACACAATTGTCAAATTTTCAAGGAAAGGTATAACCTCACCGGGTGGGACTCGAACCCTTATTCCTTCGAGAAACTAGATTCGAAATACCTGTGCTCTACCAATCGTGCTACAGACTCGGGTGTCTCAACAATTACTTATAAAATAAACAAGCACATGCTCTTCGCCGATATCTCTTGCCTGACAAATATTTGAATAACATCACGCGGCGCATCAAACCGGCACTTTTTTCGTTTCCCAGAAATTCCCTAGCTTCGTTCGTAGCGTTGAATCTTTCGCACAAAATTTAATCGAACGATAAGCAAGGTATTTTTTCACAAATTATTTGTGCACAGGACTCACAATTCGTGTGCTCATGATTTAGCAAATAGTGTTACCCTGTGCAAGATTGCGGCTTTAAGAGATTCATCAATTACAAAAATATGGCAAAGTAGAAAATTTAGAAGTGTCTTGTTTCACTTAAGTCTAAATATCTTGAAAGAACACATAACATATCTGATGCATCAGTGTCAAAAACTTAAACAGGCCTGGTAACTAAACACATTTGGAGTATATTCAATACCCTCTGCAAAGACTCCCCCAAAGAAGAATGGTAGGCTGAGATAACTTGTCGATCTCGTTCACAATATTCAAATATGTTCCATTCCAAACATTATAGACGATGCATTGCAAGATATGGTGATTCTTCATGCTTTCGGTAACATTACATATATGTTTAATCGCGTTAACCTTGAATACTTGATACGAAGCACAGACAACAAAAGTGTACAACAAATTATAACTGTTGCTGCAATTTGCTGAGTACCAAAAATATCTGACTACATTTATGTGCTGATACGCATTTTGGAATATCTATCTTGTAACTCTATAACAATGCGTTCAACTGTCATTCGTCTAAAATGTAATGTTACATGTCAGTCGGTTATAGACATCATAAAGGAAGTACACTTTATTTAAATGGCTTACATTTTGGAAATAAAATAGTTTGTCCATTCCAATTATTTATCAAAATTTCATTTTATTAAATCCAGTAAAGTAAATAAGTAACATTATTAATAAACTGTATGATATTGGACTTCATATTCAGGGCTGATATGGCGTTCACAACGGCATTAGAACCAAATAATCTGCCAATATGGAAAAACCCGACCTTTAATAAATGCCTCGGCTATTATGAGATTCAGGCATTTTGATTCGACGTATTTTTGTTCCACAAAAATGCCACCATTTTGAATGTCAGTTTGCCAGTTTGTTCTCAATATACATGGCTAATTGCCCTTTATCCGCCATTGTGACCGCCATTTTGAATTTGAAGATTTGTATATGAATAACAAAATTTACCAAACTGAATCCGCAGATGTTGATATCACTTTTGTCCTTCATTTTAAGAACATGTTGTGTAAAAATACATTTGCCTGTATTATTTAGCCTCTAGCCGCCATCTTGGTCAACATCTTGGATTCTGGGAGTTTCCCAAGAATGACAAAGTGGCATCAACCGGATTTGGAATCAGTAAGACTATGTCTACCAATAAATTGAATAACATTTTCTACATCCAACTCTGTCTTTTGACTACAAAATAATATATACCTTGCGAGTTTTTGTGATGGATACTAAATACAAATGTTTACAAATAAAAAATAGAATATACAAATGTATAAACAAAAAATAAACAACAATGTTTAAAACTTGTGTGCTAAAAGTTGATCAAAAAAAGAACATACTGTACTTTACGAGAGGACCTTTTTAAGAACATCATGGGGCATTATATCATGAAGAGAATAAGTTTGTATCAATAAATTACCACCTTTGATCGCTAAAAATGAAGAAAAAAAAACATAAACCCAATTCGTCGAGTACTAAAATCACTGTTAAATAAGTTTATTCATTTGAAAGGTTTGCTTAAATTCTCATTGAAATATGGTAGTGTGACAAACAAAAAACATTTCAATTTTTTTATGATCAGTACATAACCATTAAATTGGAAACGGTTTCCAATTTAATGGTTATTTCGTTTGATAAAATTCACAAGTGAATCACGTTTCATTAATTATTTTAATTTTGTCAACAATGCACAGACAACTTATCTTGTTTTCAATTCTGACTGACAAGATTGCATAACTAACCTCATTACTATATAATCTATATTCCAAGACTCTTTCTTAAACATGCGCATATAACTACGAAAACAAAGCTTGCGCTCTATTGGGAGATATTTGATTAATGCAAAACGTTTAACACAAAAACCCTTATTTGACCCTTGCCAGTGCAGCAATTATGCAGTAATTTGAAACTGTAGTTAACCCGACAGGTGTTTATGCGTGTGTCGGAACACAGGAATCAGCTGAACAATTAGGAGACCTTATGTTGACTTGTCGATAACTAGAGATCAACACCATTAATTAGAGCTGTCATTGAATGGGCTCGAAGCGTATCGACGATATCGATAAATCGAGAAATAAATATTGGCATGAATTTGTCATGAAAGTTGAGCTATTTCCTCAATGGTGGTGTTGTCAATGTTCTAGACATATCAGTTTATATTATGAGAGCGCATCTGTTTCCACTTACGATAGAAGGTTGTCTCACAAATTTGTCACTTAATAGAGACTTTTATAGTATTACCTATATAGTCTTTATTATCGATATTTCAAAATGCATATCGATTATTGATCGAAAAATGAATGTCGGCGATACAGCGGAATCGATGTCACCTCGTCTAGCTTTATTTTCTCTACGGCAGTGGAGACAAGTGTTGTCCTCTGACGATTCCGGCTTCTATTGTACCGGTGTGACAACAAACAAAGTGTCAACCGACGTCGTTGTGAACGCCTCTCTGACGTATGTGCATTAGAACGTGACCGCTTGGGGGACAGAGTGGCGGCTTCGGATGGCACATTGCATGGTCACAAAACCCGCTCATATTCATTGATGGAGGCACTCTGCTGGAACCCATAGTTGTTGAATTTATTCATCGTTACAACGATACGATCCAGCACAAAATGCCCGGCCAAATGTCGCTAGAATATGCCAAACTAACCTTGTCAAGACCAACGTGAACGTTCTACCCTGGTCTGCATTTAGTCCCGATTTTTTACCTATCGAACAATTTTGAAACGTTTAATCAGTCGCGTATGTTAACGCGAGCCACAGGCGTCACATGATGAACTCAGACAGGCACTGATGGAAGAGTGGGATAACATTCCCATTAGAAAAGTAAGTGGGTTGGTCAACTCTTTGTACCGACGGATAAGGGCTCTCAATGGATACACATTCGGGATCATACCTGGAAATAGAACTTTGAATGGTGCTTCTGACGTTAATAACACTGCCATATCATATTGTATGGCGTTTGTTTCAGGTCAAGACTGTTGTCAGTGTACCAAGAGACATTGCTTTATATAGAAAGAATTTACTTACTTTAAATGATATCAATAATGCTTTTATACAATACACACACTGTATAGTTGTGTTACCTTTTTTCTTTTAGTACATCTTAGAAGTACTGAACTATATCGCCGTTCTAAATCAGACTACGTGCAGTAAACAAACTTTTCAAAATAAAACATGCTAAAGTTCTTATCATAAACAATGCATATTTCAAAATATACTTTTACGAATCACATACTATTGACAAATACGTTGACATCTAATACAATACAATTTTAGTTTCTCATTGTTCAACTGAGTCACGTTGACCCAGACATAGGGATGCGCAATAATACCGGTATACCGGTATATCGCAATACGTCTCAAACACAATACGTACTGGTACGGTCCCGCAATATATCGCGATATTTTTATCCTAATCTAATAGACTAAAATTGCATACTCGAACCTGTTTTGCATGATTTGTGGCCGATTTTGACCAGAATCTGTTACATTTCTGGTTTTCCTTTAATCTATTTTAGCATAAAGTACTAGAATAAAGTATTGACATATCACATATCTACCTGTGACGAATTTAGTTTAACATTAAGAAGAGGTGTTGGAACTAGTGAATATTTTTATTATTTGACATTTGACGAAAAGAATAAATGTTTACGTAAAATTTAGTAGGCATCATTGATATTTTATTTCAATCTTAACCTTTTCTTATTTTGTACGCGTTCGCATTTTTACTCATATCCTTTAAATTGTTGTCCGCATTTTCCCTCTATATCTAATGCTCAATAGAGAAAGAGCATTATACATAACTTCATATCTGAATTAATAGAAAAATGTTCTCCAAATATTAGATCAATGGGACATACATAATCGAGTTCCCGAATAAATAAACGCTTTATTGTTGTCTTTTGATGTCGCCTGAACATTTTCTAAACATTTTGCGATTTTTCAAAGCGTTTCTATAAAAATTAACATCTCCAAACACTCTGGTACAAAAGAAGAAATTTGAATTGCATTATTGTAAATTGAATTTGAAGGGTTATCATTTAAAATATGACTTGAAAGTTTAGGCTATATAGAATTTATTTTTATAATTTGCTTGTAGAACAATTCTGCCAAGAGCTTATAACATAACTAACAAGTTAATTAGGGATTTTAGTCAGTTATCTTTCCCTGATAAAATCTGAAGCAATCGAATTGGTAAGTAGGTCCTTACAGTTGGAATCCTCGGATTTCATCATTGAATTCCTACGTAAGAATAACAAAATATTTCGTCCTATATCTTTCTTGTTGAATACGATATTAACAAAAGTGATGAAATTTAGATAGTTCTTTACCCTCAAAATACTTAACTTGAATTTGAAACAAATTAAATGATTTACAAAAAAGTTATTTTAGATTAATTCTGGCAGATTGACATTGCAAAGTAAGGGTAAAATCTGAGTAATTAAACTAATTGGGCCCACATACTTGAAGAGTATGCAAGGGGAAATAACTGACTATGTTCCCTTATTACGTATATAGATAATTGCAAAATTAATTTGTTAGTTATGTCATGTTTTGTTTTGTTTTGTTTTTCACTCTCTTTATTGTTTTCATTTGCTTGAATACACTGTTAAAACATTTTGACCAATCGCAAAACAAAGAATAAATTTAGTATGGCCTTGTTGTACAAAAGTAATAAAATATTATTGACTCTGTGTCGAATAATTGGGTACAATTATTGTTTACGTGACCAGACAGTTAAAAATATCTTAAAGATTGTGCATTCAATAATAAGTTGTAAACGCTACAGTTTGAATGATATAAAATCCCTCCCCCAAAGGCTTAAATGTCAAAATTCACCCTGATTTTGGACTGCATATAAAAAAATAAATATCTTAAACACTTCTAATGAAGAAGACTTTGTACATAGATGCAAATATAGCTGAATATGTTTATGTTATTTATTGTATTTCAAAGTGAAAGAAGATTAAACCCGAAAGAAGAATTTAATTGTCAATTCTTGAAACAATAGTTTTGATCACAGCATGTTAAAGATGAAGTCTTATTATAGAAAAGCTACACAGAATTACACTACATGTATAAGGATTGAAATTATAGAAACTGACTTTCATCGAAAAATAAATGTTGATATCTAATTTCAGCATAAACGCCTTCGGCGCGTATGCAAATTAGACATCATTAAAATGACGTTTATTTTTCGATGAAAGTCAGTTTCTATGATTTCAATCCTTAAATAATTAACTGGTTATCTAGTGGCATACATATGCTACTATATCCAGTACTACCGTTATCTAGTTTAGAAACGTCTGTTTATAAGGTAAATAAATACATATAACTTACGTTAAAATTATACAGTATTGGATACGTTTTACAAGGATATCGCTAGCTAAGCGCTTCGTCCCCTGGAACCCTCGAATCGGTATCACATACTTATTACCTTTTAGGTGCAAGAAAGGTACCAGAGGACAAGTATTAGCATTACTAAAAATGCTTGAAATCGTCGTTTAGCCATGTATGACATCTCTTTTAGTAAGCATTCAAGCAATATATGTGTCAGAGTTTTATACCGTCGTATGTCGTATTTACATATATCTGGAATTTAGCCATCGAACGAACAGGCACTGTCTGGGACATGTTCCTACTACGCGCATAAAAACAGCAATAACACGAAAGTACTGCTTAAGCCTGTGATCCCTATAAGTGAGGCATTAAAATTCTTTTTAAAAAAAAATGTTTACTAATCGCTAATTAAACCAATTGGGCCGATTGCATAATTCAAGTTTAATTTAGTCTAGTTTAAGCCTTAGTCCGGGACTCAATAGACTCGAGTTTATCTCTCAATTGCATAATTCAAGTTTAATTTTGTTTTAGCTAGGCTAAGATTATCTGTTCGAGGAATAACAGACCTTGAGCTTTGTAATCTTATGGTAGTTAGTCCTCAGGTAGGATAAACTATAATTGGAGTTTATTTCATTGCACCGAAAAAATACCACGTAATCATAGAATTTCGTGCTTAAACTTTGATTATTTTGTATAAAATTTGAATCGATCGATTAATAGTGTAATTAACAGTGTAAAAGTATTGTAATTTATGTGCGACTGATTTTCTTTCTATGATTGTCTTGAAAGGGCAAGCGGAAAAAACAATAGATAGTATACCAAGATAAAATGACTTTATAACCTGTATTTTAATAATATTTTCTGTAAAAATCCAGTATCTAATTGATAGATTTGTTAATTAATAAATGAGTTGTATGATGTTATGCTCAGTTTACCTGCACATTCAGAGAGCTCAGATACACGCACATTTTCAGATTCCTCAGTTGAAGGCTGAATGAAAATTTTTTCGGATGTTGACATTTAGTATTGTGCGTAAAAATTGACCCCGACCTGACCTTTACGCAAGAATATTCATTACATTGAATACGAATGTAGTATCAATATTCGATTACACCGTGGCCGTGAGGATTATGTGTTGAAGTTTAACAGATAAACATACTTCTATAATTTTACAATCGCTGCCGAAGTGTAGAATAGGCGTGGTTCCGATTTTCGTCGGGATATGTGTACATAATTATTAGATGGAAATGTGAAAGGTCAGGTCGGGGTCAATATTTACGCACTAAAACATATTGGAACTGCAAAATTTTAAAGTACAAATTCATTGTTACGTTTTTTTCGAACCTTCAAGCAGATAACTGCCCCTAACTATATTCCAAGATATATATTCGTCTGTCGGGCCATTTTAAGACTTTCGCAATAACGTATAAACGAAAACTTTCTATTAAAATGCCAGAAGAGTTAAACCAGAGGAGTAATATACAAGGGTTGATTCTTAGACATTTGCTGTACCTATCTTCGTTTTCTATTATTTGTTCATTACAATGCTATTTAACTTGCCATTTATACAACTGAACAATTACTGAACCAAATTGTGTTTATTATATTTCTATTTAAATCATAGTCTCAGAGCAACACACACGCATGCGCATATGTACCGCATATCATATGTTAGCCAGTTTTAAATTGATAAAATATCAGATCAAATGCATCAGCTTAGTTGTATTACCCAGAAGAGTTGTACTTGTGTTAAAGCTGAGTTATTGAACTACATTATATTAAGGTTTTCAAATATGTCGAGTTGCACTTAGTTTTATAGCAAGTTGCGCGTTTGTTGATTGACCCTCGAACAACTTAGATAAATCATATTCGAGTCCGCTTCCTGTTTTCCCAGTTCTGAAATAGCAGGATAAAGTTTTAATCTCAAAGAAACAACGAAGTTTTCGATGGGATTCGAATAAATGCAGGACTGGCGGTGCAATAATTTCCAGTCCAACGTCGTAACCGCTCGGCCATGATTGTATAGTTGGCTGAACATGTTTATGAAAACAGAATGTTAACCGCACTTTTTCCTTAATTAATTTTTTCGTAAAAATTTATCGAACTCTCTTATGAGAACGCAAAAACTTTGGAGAAGGAATCTGGCTTAAAAGTGATAAATATTAGTTGTTAGAACTTATTACACAACCAATGTGAAATTTCTCAAATACGAGTTGCACATTCTATTGAAATTTATCTGTTGCAATATGTGGGCAGCCATTTTTTCAACTCACAGAACTGATATACTTTCTAAAACTCAGCCTTAAACTACCCCCACCGCAGGTTTAATTTTCATGGTGAGTTAGAATAAATATAAACTCAGGTTTTGCCTAAACTGTATTTATGCAATCCGTCCAGTTTTTTGCTTAATCTGAGACTAACTAAACTTCATTTAAGCAATGGACTGGGTTTAAACTCTGGTTTAAACTTGAGGTTATTTTTAGACTAGAATTATGCAATCGGGCCATTAAGTTTAAATAATTTAAATATAAACACCTATATGAATGTATAATTTATGACAGGATCATTATCAGTGATGGTCTGATAATTCTCCTTTGTTTATGGTGTCAGTGTCTTCGTCAGTTGTTTAGACCGTGCCCAAAAATGATCTAATCGAGCCATTCGGAACTCCTCGGCCATTCGCTACGAATAAGCTCGGACATATTTAGGCGCCATTTTAAAACTTAGTAAACACATACACGATCGTTTAGGCGATGAGTGATGTTTCGTTTTTACTCCGTAAATTTAAAATAACGCAGTAAAATGATATCGTTAAACAATATTTGGTTCAATATATAACATAGAAATATGTTTTGACAAAGATCTGTGTGTATACTACAATAACTATTTTGCATAACCGTTACGTGATTCGCCTCGCGTAGGTATTAAAACCTTAAGCCGTCAGGGTGGACCCCCACGAATCCTTCCGAGATTATTCATTCATGAAAGGTTGAGGTTTTCCGAATGCTAATCGAGCGTGCTTTCTATAAATAGACCGCAAAAAACCGTCGAGTGTACATGTTTAAGTTTAAACCACAGTTTAGAATAGAAAATATAAATTTCTTGGAGAAACTCCTTTTAAAGATAATTTATATATTCTAAACGAAATGAATGAAATGTTTTCAGAAACATGGCACGTATTACACTTCATTAAAAATTCACAAACCTAAAGCTTGGTATTTAGCCATGTCTATGATCCAGCTGTATGATTACAAAGAAGATATACCTGTTTTAGTCTTATCTTTATTCACTTTGTTTGTCCGAAATTTCTGTTTTTTCCGAATATATAACCACTTCAATTCGATCAATTCGTAAGTTACAAAAACTGTGATCAATATAAAAACATAGATTTTCGATTAAATCACGTCTATCACAAATGTCCAAATGACTTCCGTTAGTTTGTAATGAAAATCAAGATTTTGATGTTAATGTTCAATGGCTGCCCCATGGTTATCTGAGAAAATAAACTCGCTCGGAAGTAGGGAAGATAGGTTTGCTTTTTTCAACAAATACGAGTGTTTGTTCAAGAAATGAACATATTACAATTAGTTATGCATGTTTTTTTTGGTTTAAATTGCAACTTCCTTGAAACTGGTACGCGTTCATTTATTGATAATGATATTTTCCGGTAATACATACAGGTAACCGGATAAAACACGGCATCGATGATTCCGTACACGCACTCCTATTTTGACTGCTCGACGTCATTTTTTCTCATCACGTGACCTCAAATGCATCGTTCTGATTGGCTTAAGGCAACCGGTGTCGACACAAAAATGTTCAAATCTTGATAATTGTTTATATTGTCGGCCAGGTGCCGACGATAACAAAGCGCTATCTAACGATTTCCTTATGAAGCAGGCCAATTGTTTTGAGATGGTAAACCTCTACAATTCAATGGTACAAATTTCCTTAATGTCATGGATACTAGGCCAATTCAGGCATAAAATAGTCACGTGGTGTCGTAATCAATGTAATATTTACTTAGAAAACATAGAAATACCTTGAGAACAGGTTATCACAACTTTACAGACTGTGTCTGCTTGTTTAATTTTTAAGAAATAACAGTTATTTCTTAATAGTTAAACCGGCAGACTAAGTCTGTATTTCATCCCGTTAAAATTTATCAGAGTGTACTAATGAAAGTAAGTTTGTTTTAAAACAAATCTGATTTACTTGTTTCAATACACCTAATGCAGGGATGGTTTATTTAGATTGTAAAATGGACATTGAACTGAATTGTTGATCAATTCAATGAATGCCACTGCAGTAGAACAAACGAGACATCTTGGAATGATGTGCTATCAAAGGTTGAATTAGGAATATTACTTGTTTGCACTTAGAAGCTTTAGAATTGGGTTCATTAGATAAGTAATCCCACCCGGGGAGGTTATACCCTTCCATGAAAATTAGGCAATAATGTCTATTTTCCTCCATTGAATAGATAATATGAAGAAGTTTCCGGTCTTGTGGAAGGTTAGATGAGTACTGGTTATAGACAAAGGTCCAGGAAAGCTAGGTTAGGTGCGCTGGACGCTGTGAAATGCCCTAAAATGTGTTGATACGGCGTTAAATCCAATAAATAAATCAAATAAATATTAGATAAATACGACTCATATGGGAAACTCATTTTTCTGCATCGTTACTTGTTACAAGTAAAATCTTTTATGCTGTCATATGGTCGCCTATGGGAATCATTTTGCATTATTCAGATGAACTTTAGTGAGTAAATCACTACTCGAGTCAATTATTTTCTACGCCCTGGTTAGATTCTTAACGAAAAGCGATAGACATTATCCTGGATTCAAAACAAATTGGGATTAAAAGACGGCTTACCTTATCCCGGATTTAGTCAGGGATTAGTCAGTAAAGAATTGGACATACATTGCTAAGTGACACACAACATTATTGTTAACAACCGCGGCTAAATGATATGATAAATTTGGAAGAGAAAAACACATATTCTATAAAACATTCATTGTTAAATATAAAAACTATCGAAAGTATATATATATAATATTAAAGTTAGCTTGAATTGTAATTTATGCAAATTGACATGAGACAAGAAATACCGTTTAAAGCGGTACCGAATAACTTTACCAAATTTGTAATGAACTGTAATCTAAATATTTCAGTTTGAAATGTTTCTAGACTGTCACCATGCAGTATTTATTTGTGCAAACTACTATCATGTATATTTCTGTGGACTATCAGAACATTTGGCTGTATAGCTATAGTTCGTACATTCTAGATACATTAGATGTAAATTTCGAATGTTTTCTGTTGTTGGCAAATTTTTACATATTTCTAAAGAGAAAAAATAGGCAAAGGTGGTGAAGCCATCATGTGGCAAGTAAAACATGATAAATATGTGACACCTTTATTTATAGACAATGATAGAATTGTAGGTGTACAATATCAATATGGACAAAATGAATGCTGCTGCTGTGAAACATATTATCAAAGGTTGAATGAGGGATATTAGAATTCATGCGATTAGAAGCTTTCAAATAGATTTCATTAGATTTGTACGACTTTTTTATTAAAGGGAAGTACATTTATATGTAACTGTTACTTGTAAAGGAAATAAATCTTACGCTACGAGCCACGTAAATGATGATTTATTTTTAATGTATTAATTCTATGATAATTAGTACAATAGACACATCCATATCAGTACAAACCCTGTCTACAAAATTGATCTAAGCAATCGAATTGAATTGACAGAATTTGTATTGTGTCATGTCAAGAGAATCTTTTGAAAAAGGTTAAACTATAATTTTGGCGGAATATCTGTTTATGCTGTTTTTGCATTTAAAAAACAAGTGAATTCAAATGTAAAATTTAATCATCGATGTTTAAAATTAGTCACAGGATGTTTAAGTTCGTGTATTGTAGTAGATACTGCCTAAAATGTTAATGCAGGTAGTGTTCTGTTCATTTTATATTTAATCTGTATATATCTAACATTTTTATGCACTTCAGTACACACTATTCTCCCAACCCTCATCTCTAATCAACAGCTCCGTTGTTCCGAGCTCAAAGTCGGTGAATTTCAAAGATCATTATCAATTGCTATTTAACACTGGTCAATTGATAGTTTCAGTACTGACATAGTTTACGAGTACAGCCATTGTTAATCTGTAAAATGAAGGGTGTCATCCTTCATAATAATCGCTTGATAATATCATTAATTAGTGTTTCACACATTTAATCATAGCCTGTCTAACATCCTGTCATATAGATAACAACTATTTTCATGATTGGTGTATATTGCTACTGTGCGCTTCATTGCACCTTCAAAGGATTAAAGCCATAAAACAGCAGGACTGCTGTCATGTTTATGATAGACCCTGGATTAAGTGTCACCTTGGTTACAAAAATAACCATCATTATATTAAACTTTAGACGTTGTTGCCATGAAAGCGACAATTCGATTGGTTGATAGACCAAGCGCCAGATGACGTATATCGCGAAAATATTCGCGAAGGCATTCTGATTAGTTAATATCGGCCAAAATTATGACGTTTTGTTCCTGAAATTTACACTTGTGGCACCAGAGGCTAGTATCGGGAATCCTACTAGACTCTGGGTACTAGAATGGGTTTGCATAAACTCTCATCAAAATATGATATTTAAATCTTTAGTTTATTTTTATCGGTAGATTTCTTTTAAACCGTATACAATGTCAATTTAATTGTTATTTTATTTCATAAAATACCCACTAGTCAGTGAATTCTATTGAATTATAAAATATATGAACTATGCACAAGAACAAAACTTTATTTCCAAATGAATGCACCTAATGTTCTTTACACAATTTGATGTTACTAACCGAAAAGATTGCATATCTAACATCAGTATTGTTTTTTCAAAACGCTTTCATGTGCAAGATATTACAAAATAAAACATTTGCTGCGTTAGGAGTGCAGTTCGACTAGTGTAGACATTTCAACACAAAAGCTTTTTGACCCATGTTAGTCTTCAGACATACACTAATTAAACGTTCTGTTATTTGCACAATGACACTTGTCTCAATACAAAAAATTTCGTGAATGCTTTGGAAAATACTTTGATCACCTCAAAACGTTTAACGCATATATTATAAGATCCACAAGCAATTAACTAAAAGAACTGTATCGTCCTTTTTCAATCAGACTATTTGCGCAGTGAACAAACTTTGCAAAATAAGACATGTTTTAATTAAGTTTTTCATTGTTCACCTGAGTGCGTACATAAGACACGGTGACCGAGACAGTCTATTAATATCTTAAAATTGTGCAGTCAGTTATAAATTGTAATAGTAAACGCAAGTACGTTTGAAGATTGAACAAGGAAAATGATCCTATTTTTTCATCTTGGCACTCCAGTGTTGTCTTAATATGCAAGGGCCAGGTGTAGGTGAAAAGTAATTTATTTGCTCATTTTACTTCAGTTGTTTGCGTTGAAAATTAAGGGAAATGTAACAAAGCAAACATACAAGTCAACGCACATTGTCTATAAATTGCACTTTGGCTTTAAATCTCATATCTTCATAGACACGTTAAAAGACCTAAAGGTATCAAATCAAAAATTGCTGGTCCCGAATCGAAATCGAATCGGCGCCCTCGCAATCGAGTTCCGATGCATCGAATCGAATCATTGAAGCCCCAACAACATCAATGATAATATAAATCAATACATGTATACAACAATAAAGTAGTAAAAACCTTCTACCATGTATACGAGTACACAATATTCAATATTTAGCAGCTTAAGGCATTAACCTCAGTCAATTTTAGAATACAATACAATACAAATACAAATCAGTTTATTGTACTATATGGCCACCGGCTTAGAAAGTAGAAAAATATTAAGTCTTCAATCGGGTTTTTGAACCCATAACAATTAGATGATGGTTAAACATCATCAGGAAGCTAATTCCATATTGCATGTATAGGAGATACTGTGATAAAGTTTCTGTCACTTAATGTCTTTATCTTATTTAGCGAGCGATACCACTAAATTCAGATAAGTTTTTTTGCAGTCCTGAGATTGTCGCATGCAAAATGTGTGCGGAAAATCTTAATAAACGAACGTTATCTTGCGCCCAAAAATGACAAAATAGTGGTAGATAAACACCTTGTGTTACGTATACAATGAAAAATCAGTTTGTTATATATGTTTAACTTTTTTTTATACCCACATCTTTACATATTTTTCTGTTACTTGTATATTTTAGATTGGACTTGTCAACATTTGGAACAACACAGACAAACAAGAGTTACTGCTGATTGTCCATAAGTTTAGACTTCGTAAGACAGACATCAATGGCGTCTCAGGTTAGTCATTACTTGTCGTAACATTAAAATTACAAAATTAATGTTCAAGCGTTTTCCTTTCACAATCATAGTACATATAATAGTTGGCTGGCCTTTTAAGCCGTCGTCGGTTTAGCATGTCCAACTTTTAGACCCATACATGATATCAAGACGATGTTTGATTTTGAATAGAAAAGTATAGGGAAAAATTCTTTAAACGGCCATATCTCTTTTATTTTTTAAGATATCATTTTTGGGCAAATGATGCTAAAAAGTTTAAACTTTCTTCTTTCAATAGGTTGTTTTTATATATTTTGTAAAATTATAAAGTTTTGGTCTGTTTTAAGGTTTTATTTGATTACTCACGTTACAATAGAATAAGAAGGAAAATAAATACCCATGCTGATATAAGCTAAAAAACAGAGCGATCAAATTTGATTTGTGCAAACGGCATGAAAAAGCTAAATATTTCTAGTTTCCGGAGCATTTTTTATTTTTAAAATACCTAAATGAAGTTTTGGTCTGTTTTGCACTTTTTTCCAAAAGTTTTGGATTTTTAATGTATTTTTTTCTTAATTCTTTAATGTGCGCTATCAGATATAGGGACCCCTGGTGTGATTGTATAATACACTGTGCATAGCAAGGCACAGCGGGTACACTTTTAAGACAGGATAACCTTCCTGTTGCTGTTTTATTGATAATTAATTGTATTTATCAAATGATCTAGCAATAAAGGTTTACTCGACTACATGTATCAGAACCACTGAAATCAGTATTATAAAAATAATATTACTTTAAATCAAGTTTACTTGAAAAAATACTCCTTCATTGCTTATAATAAATATGCATACACTTTGTGTTTCGATGAATTCATATCTCTCTGATAAATGAATACTTTCACACATTAAATCAGTATTGTAGATATTTTGGCGGCATAATAATATTTGAAAGAAAGACATGTAATTGTTTAATTTCACCAATACAGTTATTTGTTTTCTTTAAACGAAGATACAGAGAAAACTTCTTTTAATGACTAGTTTATTCAAGTAAAACAATTTCATTAAAAGGTGAAATTAATTAAACAGTTATACTAATGAATGCACAGACATTTCAGTCAAAGTAAAATATTGCAATGGACAAACGAAACAAAAACAAGTTACTGACGGCTTAACAATAACGACGAAGATTGAATAAGTTGTTGAAATCATTTCACTTTAAAGCCTTTTTTTAATAAAAATGTGGCATATCAAAATTAACGGACGATCAATTAATCAATAAAAAAACAGATGTAATAATGTAATACATTTTTAACATAATTAAACAATCAACAAAATATTTCATTCGTTAATTTTGTTTCAACCGGGGATTTTATATAACATTTTATATGTATACATTTGTTATATAAAATCCCTGTTTCAACTAACTGTCATGTATACAAAATGTCACCACTAAAGTAGTGACATCTTCATCTGTTAATTTACACCTCATGCACAATGGACAATAATACAGATAGAAAACAATTGTCTACAAGGGATTGATCCCCCAATGATAAAATGAAATCTACATGGTTATGATCGTGATCTATGATCCTTATTTTACATTATCGATCACAACATGGGGTCAAGGCTTGTAGATTATGTTATCGCAAAACTGATGTATCTAAGTCAGTGCTATATGACTGTAACAAACAGCGAAAATCTTGATGGGTCTAAAAGTTGGGTATGGTAAGATTTCATTGAGTTAAATTAATAGAGCGATTAAATGTCTACTTCCAATTACATGGTCAGCCGACTTTACAATCTTGTACGATAACCCCTGATCATTCAAATCACCTTCAGGGAGGCGAAACCTCACATTACCTATTTACACCTATGTGAAGTAGGACAGTTTTAAGTTAATTGCTTGCTCAAAGAAATGAGCAGTGCTCCCAAGACCATAAATGCGCGTCCTACCACTTGAATACCGCTAAGTAGACCAACCATTGGACAATAACATTGCTGAAGGATTACCTTCACTGGAAAAAGACAAATGTCCAGGAAAAAATATGCCTAAAAGTCGTATAATAAGATCTGTTGGTGAACGTGAAAATAATGAATTATATAATGGCCTATATGGAAATATACCACTTCAAGATAATGTATCAATAAGGGGCAGTATTAGTTCTTACAATCCGTACATACTTTAAACAATGAGTGGTATTTGTTAGTTTCAAGGTACTGTAGTTTCTGCGAGCGTGTAGCTGTTTGTTAATATGTTTCATACCTTTTTTTACTTTAGATCCAGTAATTATAAGTCATCACTTAGATTTCTCTCACTGGTAAGTTTGGACATTGTCAACATTTACTGATTGTTATATTTTATATGTGTACTGAACCAAGTTAAGTACGGTATAACCTCTCTGCAACAGCCAGCAGCCGGCCATGACAAAAGTAGCTGTTGTGGAGAGGTGGCTGTTGTCGGGAGGTGGCTGTTAAGGGAGGTTATACTGTACTTGCAAACCTATGGATAAACATGTATGAACATTTGCTTATGTAGTTGAAAGTTTGGTTAATAATGTTTTACATTCTCAAAAAGCAGTATTGGCAGTTAATCAATCTTGTTATAGTAGTTACAGTTACAGTGGTAGGAGGTAGAATAGTCATTAATATAATTTCATTATCAAGTTTCACAAATCAAAATTTGCCCTCCCTAGGATCCGAACTTACCACTGACAGACGCATTACCTATTGTCCTAACTGGATGAGCTTATATATTTAACACATCTGGGCCCGGTTTCACGAACGCTTTCATAACTTAAATAAAAAAATGTAAGTGGATTTCACGAAGCCTTTCTTACATAAGTATAAATTTAGGGTTGATATAAGCGACCAAAACTTAAACCAACAAAATTACCTTAGAGTATTAAATGTCCAACGTGTTTTATTGATAGACTCTATAGCGTAAACGGTTAGACTGTTGTGCTTGAAACATTGTTTTTGTCTAGCAAAGGTTTTTTTCAATCATTTGTGTTTCCCTATTATGTACAATTATCTTACCTTCACTTCATTGTTGTACTTGTAGAGTTAAGTATTTTTCGAAATTACAATATTGTGCATCGGCAAAGATTGAATATTAAGTGACAAGTAGGTCATTTGTGGGGGATTTCAGGGTATAGTTATAAGATTCATACGAAATCGCATATATGTTGGGTCATTATCTAAGTTTGGAGACTAGCGTTATTTAATTCGAATAATAAAATCTGCAAAATTGCAATGCAAATTATGATGCCCGTTTTGGCTAACTTAAAAACAAGGTTGTATGTCAAATGTATTACTAGAATGTGATAAAAGTACCCTTTGCTAAATATTTGGTTTACAACTTTTTGAATTGGTGAAAATGTTCCAGGCAGGCGCACAATTTAAATAAATAGTATCATTGATTGCTTTCGGCGCGATATGACCTTTTTGTGTTGGTGCGCCGTAAAACCCAAACAAACAAAACAAACAAAAGCATTACTTGAATTGTAGTGCACGGATCAGTCAATTATTGACCGTTAGGTTGAGTGACTAAATTGTTAGAATCTACAAGCTATGAATCTTAGATAAAGACATAACGAATGAGTTTAGCATACTTGATATGTCATGCCTCGTAAACAAAAATGCTGAATATAGGTGTAAATATTTAAGCGAAAAAAGCAACGAAGTCCCATTTATTGTTGTTTACGTGTATATATATTTAGGGGCCAGTGATGGTATTGAACAAAGATATGATTGCAATGTATTATAATACGATAATAATAATAATAAAACACCGTTGGATAACTTTGAGATTTGTTGACGAATGCGTATCAAAATTAAAATTAATGGAATTGAATAAATTATTTGATCAATTTTCTGTTGGAATGATTGTCATCTCTAAAATCTTAACAGAATGACGATCGAAATTGATATTAAAGTATTTATTCGTTTTAATCTGTTTGTTTTATTGTAATTTATATAATAATACAGAAACTCAACTCCGCCAACACTAAGTCTTGAAGTAGTGCAGAAACTGTCATTTTCCATCTTATACGTGAGGGAACGAAAAATTCAACGATGAAATGAATTGTACCAGATAAAAATCTGTAGCTCTGATAAATTATATTCTATATTCCGACATACTTCCCAAACCACACTAAGTGTTCCTTCGTCGGAATTCCCGTCGTCTAGGGACTCTATAGCCAGTCACACATAAAATAAAAAAAAAGACAAACGTTTAACCATGTGTTCATATTTAACTAATGTTTACATTTGGTTTAATCTACCCGTTCACTCGATTAAATTTTCACTCATAACTTAGACTATTTAAGAACGGATTAAACTGTAAAATGTTTGTGAAAAGCACTTTAACTTAAAATGCTAAAAAAGAAAATTTAAGGTTAATCTAGAAATTTAAGATAGGAATGCGTTCGTGAAACCGGGCCATGAACAGTGAACATAGCCTTATTTATTTGATACTAACTTGAATAGCCCTAATCCGGAATTCAAATTTATGGGTTTTTCCATCCGTGCACAACCAGTACAATCAAAGTTTTCTACACATTATTGTAAATAACACGAACTTCGGATTAAATCCTATTGTTCTTTGTACACAACCTTTCATTGTAACGGTGAAAGTTTGTTTATATCGGAGGGGAAACCCAAATATTTGAATTCCGGATATAGCCTATTATGTGTATGTTGTCATGAAAATTCTTGCTGTGAGAGATCTTTACCTCGTACCCTGAAGTTTTAACACAATCAATTATTTGGTTTGAACATTTTATTGTTATACATGTACATATAGTGCGGACACATTGACCCCGACCTGACCTTTATGCAAGAATATTCATTACATTGAATACGAATGTAGTATTAATGCTCGATAACAATCGGATTTTATCGACAAGGCTCGAATTTATTTTAACACAGGGATTAATTTTAAAGTATATTTAAAGCGTACAACGAGTGTCTATTGCACATATGCCGGACTAGAGGATTGTACGATGAGGCTAGCTACCAATTCAAAGGTTGTTGGTTTTAGCCCCACAATCACTATCCCCACACCCATTTATTATTAATTGTTATCAAAAATGTAAGAACACGAGTTTCCCGTTTGAATGCATTTGAATCGTAAGTTGTTATACATGCGGGCTGTGTATACTCTGCACATGTTAAATTATATTTTAAATACGTAACGAGTCGAAGTGTAGAGTAGGCGTGGTTTTGATTTTCACCGGGATATGTGTAGGTGATAATTAGATGCAAATGTGAAAGGTGAGGTCGGGGTAAAATTGTACGCACTATACCTTAGGTTTTTTTTCTTGTTACAAATAATACTTTCCAAATGAAAGTCAGTGGTTGATATTTAATTTTGAAAGAGTTTTGAAGATCGGTTTATTCAACGTACTTAAACTTTTGTTAAATTGAAAGTCGTTTTCCTATACTGTGTTATCATAATCAGCAAATGTATACTTATGGTTCATGTAATGTACTTTTGACCAGATTTTATATCTTTGTTGTATTATGTTGTCTATAAAAACAAATTTTATGTTTAGGTTTTCATTTGAAATATCAAGACGTGGAGAAATAACCACAGTGATCCACCCCGTTGATGAACATAAAGATGTTATAGCTATCAAAAATGGTATAGTCAGTTACCTTGCTTCCAAGTTACACCATCCACATGAGGTATGTATATTGCATCATACTAATCTCTACCGAGTCGGTATCCTAAACGACAACAGAAAGTTTACCTTTTGTACTGAGTTTAACGCTGTGTCAACACATTTTAGGTTAAATTAACGACGTCTAGCGCATCAAACTTAGATTTCTTGCACCATGTTCGAAAACCTGTGCCCACTCACCCTTCCACAAGGTTGGCAATTTTCCAATATACCTTTTTAGTGGAAGAAAAATTGACATAACAGTCAAATTTTTATGGAAGGGTATGGCCATCCTGGGCTGCATTCGAACGCCTTACCCATTTGAGACACTAGATTTCATAATCCCGGCGCGCTATCAACTGCATTACAGACCGGGTGAAGACAGAAATCATCAGTACTCAACGATTAACCTAAGTAAACAACAAAACGTTATGTGATGAGTGGGAGTCAGTGCATTTTACAGTAATGTTAATCTCCTAAACGCGTGCCGGGATTTGAAATCTCGTGTCCCGAGGGGGGTACGGGTTCGAATCCAACCCGGGGAGGTTATACCCTTTCATAAAAATTAGACAATACTGTCAATTTTCCTCCATTGATTAGATAATATGGAGAAGTTTCCGGCCTTGTAGAAGGGAAGGTGAGTACTGGTTATAGAAAATGTGTTGGTAAGGTGTTAAATTCAATAAAATAAAATAAATAATTTATCCCCTAAAAGCACATAGTTTAAATTAAAAATTATTTTTGATTAAAGTTGCTAAAATACATGTATTGGTTTTAATAAGAAATATATCTGATTTATAGATCTAACCAATAATCAAATAATTAAACCTAAAATATTTGTAATATGGTATCATGTTCAAATTGCTTTGACGCTTTCTGGCACCATCATCGAGATGTGCTGAAACACATTTTTTGACTTTCGGGCGAGTTTCGTCTAAGTTACAACTACAAATCTACGCGAAAGCATGACCAGTTAAACCGGCGGAATAGTATCCATGTGCGAAAAAGCACACGTTAATAAGGAGACTGTAATCACTGCGTGAACTTACTCTCTAAATAAACTATTTATCCGCCAATGCTTTTAAAGAAATAGTTCTGGTAACTTCTGCCAATGCTTTTAAAGAAATAGTTCTGGTTACATGTGCCAATGCTTTTGAAAGAAATAGTTCCGATTACAACTGCCAATGCTTTTGAAAGAAATAGTTCCGGTTAAAAATGCCAATGCTTTTGAAAGAATAGTTCTGGTAACATCTGCCAATGCTTTTGAAAGAAATAGTTCCGGTTACAACTGCCAATGCTTTTGAAAGAATAGTTCTGGTTACATATGCCAATGCTTTTGAAAGAATAGTTCTGGTTACAACTGCCAATGCTTTTGAAAGAATAGTTCTGGTTACAACTGCCAATGCTTTCGAAAGAATAGTTCTGGTTACAACTGCCAATGCTTTTGAAAGAATAGTTCTGGTAACATCTGCTAATGCTTTTGAAAGAAATAGTTTCGGTTACAACTGCCAACGCTTTGGAAAGAATAGTTCTGGTTACAACTTCCAATGCTTTTGAAAGAATAGTTCTGGTTAAATCTGCCAATGCTTTTGAAAGAAATAGTTCCCAGTTACATATGCCGATGCTTTTGAAAGAATAGTTTCGGTTACATCCGCCAATATTTTAGGAGAAATAGTTCTGGTTACATCCGCCAGTGCTTTTAAAGACATAATTCTGATGACAACCGCAAATGCTTTTGAAAAAATTGTTCCGGTTACATCTGCTAATGCTTATGAAGAAATAGTTCTGGTAACACCCGCCAATGCTTTTGAAAAATTTGTTCTGGTTACAACTTCCAATGCTTTTGAAAGAATAGTACTGGTTAAATCTGCCAATGCTTTTGAAAGAAATAGTTCCCAGTTACATATGCCGATGCTTTTGAAAGAATAGTTTCGGTTACATCCGCCAATATTTTAGGAGAAATAGTTCTGGTAACATCCGCCAATGCTTTTAAAGACATAATTCTGGTGACAACCGCAAATACTTTTGAAAAGATTGTTCCGGTTACATCTGCTAATGCTTATGAAGAAATAGTTCTGGTAACACCCGCCAATGCTTTTGAAAAAATTGTTCTGGTTACATCTGCCAATGCTTATGAAGAAATAATTCTGGTTACATCCGCAAATGCTTTTGAATAAATAGTTCTGGTTACAATTTTACGAACGAAGTTAACTAATTGAAAATGTATTATATTGTATTGAACATGTCGACTTAATCAATTTTACTTCAGAAATCACTACCTTATATGATGTTTTTTTTTCTTTAAAAGGTGTTAAATCAGACTCACTATGATACAAGTACATGGAAGTATACTGTTGATGACGTCAGAAAACATGGTATGTTCACATTGTTTTGTTTTTTTGATATTTAAAGTATTTAATTTGCAATATACGACAAATTATAACTTTTTTTATCTTACCTCGTACAGAATACTCGTTTTTCATTGGCCGAGAGCGGTCACGTGCTGACCATGTATTATCCCATATTATGTCAGTAGATTCTAATATCCAGTCAGTAACAAAATTTATAAATGATAGCGCTGACGAAACCTTATTTTTCTACTCCAAAATTAATTCGGGTAAGATAAATTCGTTACACAGTCAGTTACTGACCGGATACGGTGTGATACCGGGTCAGTGAATAAATATTGGGCTCGAGCTACGCTCTCACCCAATATTAATTTACTGACCCGGTATCACACCGTATCCGGTCAGTAACTGACTGTGTAACTAATAATATCCATCCGATAATACACTTATCCAAAGTAATTCTATATTTGATAAAAAATGCTGATTCTATCAAAAACATCAGTTTAATGCGTAGTTCCACATTCTCTTTGTGGTTAGTATTCACATCCCTATGTCAAGTTTCGTTAAGCCTATTTCACATAACGCTTGTGGCAGCTGTACGATTATTTTTTTCTTAAATCGCAGAATTTCGTGCGAACACCGCAAGACAGTCTTGCGTTTTTAAATGATCGCATCGTCGTAGACGTCCAAAGTCCAATTTTTTTGTGCGATCTCTTTGCAAATTTTGAAGCCCGCAAAAAAGTCGTGCGACTGCCGTAAGACACCCGTATGTCATTCTAGAGACTGTTGCACGTCAGTTAAAAAAGGCGTCTGCATGAATATCGTACGACTGTTGTACAAGTTTGCGTTCGTCGTGCGATTGACGTACGGTTGACGTACGAAACTTTTCGAAATCTCACGACAGTCTTACGACAGTCGTTAGTGTTTGTACGGCAGCCTTGCGATTATCGCACGGCAGTCGTGCGTAAACACGTTCGACGAACGACATACGGCTCGTGAAAGCGTGGTACGACCGCCGTTCGACGACTGCACGGAAAGATTGAAGTATTTGCGGCTGCAGCGATTCGTCTGCAATTTCGTTCTCAGTAAAACTCGTACGACAAAAAATCGCACGGCTGATGTGAAACAGGCTTGAGGTATTGCGAGTTTTAATGTATGGTAGTATTTTTCTGCCACCCGGATAACTTCATAATTAACTACTAGTTATTATCCGATAATATTTAACTGAGCTTGGACTACCTTAAATGATATGATATTTAGACGCTTCACTTACATTAAAGCGTGAGTTTCCGTATGCGTGTACACGATAAATACACGTGTTTATGACAACCTATTGGAATATAAATTAATGTTGTAAGAATGGCATGTTAGTTATTGTAAGTTAAATTCTGAAATCATTCGTTCATGAGAAAAAATGTTGTGGCACAGTTTCAAAGTATTTATTCTGATAAAAACAAAATAAGTTGTCCAGTACGTGTATTTTGCCGAAAGGTTCCGATTAAAAACGAAGACAAAATAGACAGTAAATATTGAGTTTAATATATGTTTGCATTAAGGTCAAGCTGAGGTTAATATTGTCGGACTATAACAACTTTCCAGTAAGCAATTTAAGATAATAGTAATGTGCGTAGAATGGTCACATCAGGTAAATAACTGGACTTTGAAAATCATTATATTAAAATTCGTTTCAGGAGTTGTAGTTGCAAACTACACAGCATGGAGAACGGCTGATAGTCACAACTTTTTGCAAACATCAGATACGAGAGTGGAGAAAATACCACATGGAAGAACAGCCCAAATAAAGGTAAACCAGTTAAGTAAATATCATCGTCATATGTTACTCCAGGGCCTCTAGTCACGTGATTTACAACAGCAACTTATACTAATACTATAATATTATTCATCAATTCCTTTTCAGAAAAAATACTAAAATGACACTAAATATCGGGTAAAATAACAACAAGTTCTCTTTTTCCCTAAAAACCCTCATTGGCACTTAAGGCTTTGATAGCACAAATAATAACTCACATGGTAAACTAGGTCATGAACAAAAACAATTTGTGCACAAAATTCAGAGTAAAGTTTAACAGGTCATGTGCTAATTTGGACATTTTAGGACGAAGAAATGCAACAGTTTTGTGTAATTCCAATTATTTCCATTTTTACTGCTTCAAAAACATGGCGAAAATAAGTGTTTGTGTACATTATGAAGATCACGTGCGATCACGATCTTATTTAAACAGAATGATATATTTTGAACCATCTATAGCTTTGTTGCACAATATATCATTGTAAGTCACCAATAATACACTGAGTAATAGTCAGCCACTATCGTCCGCGCTACGGATGTAAACATTACAAATAACCAATGATATCATATCTTTTCTTATTTGTTTGCTGTTAATATTCTACCGCCTTTCATTTGGTGATCGTATATCTAGTAATATTATATGTTTTTGTTACAGAATATAACTGTGCACAATGAATTAGGAACAATCCAGAAAGTAGCATTAGAAGAAAATTTTCAGATGAAGTTTGAAGCAGCAGATGGGTATGACAACATACTTAGATTAGAAAGATAATATTTACAAGACCCATACACATAAGACTGCCGTAAGGCATTCCCACTGTGTACATTCAACTTTATTCTACTGGCTCAGTACTGGGGGACCAGGAAGCGGACTCGAAAGTGATAAATCTTATTTGTAAGAACTTGTTTCACAATCGAGCTAGAATGTATTAGTATAAACCACTAGCGATTTGTAAAATGTATTCGCACGGCGGTATGAGATAAGTATTTCTGCAATTTAATTCACACTGTTGATTACAATTAAAAATATGGTGCTCAATAAAAGTTAAGTGCTACTTGTTTAACATATTTGTGTATTAACATAAAAGTAATAGTCTATTTAAAGTTATATTGAAATGTTCCAACATGGCTCAGTTGTGATTTGTCAACGGCGGTCCCTTCTCAGCCAAAAAAAAAGTGCTAAAAATGTTTGATAAATCTCACACTACTTGTCAAAGTGTTGAATATATCAGATCCTTTTCCCTGTGATGAGAGAAACTAATACTTGAAAGTCTAAGTTACCTACATATGCTTAACTCGGGACAAGTTATTTTTACTGCTCATGATTTAGAACTACAAAAAAAAATCAATTTACAAATTTAGATAATCAAAATATGAGATATACATAATATTGTATTGTAGATTTGATCCACTTCATGGTATGAGATATGTCGATCCAGCTTCTTCTTTCGACGATTCAGGTACTTTTATACTTAATATGATTTGTTTGCGTTTAGTAACACATAAGGTGCAACAAGTTATGTATTAAGTAACACTTACGGTGCAACAAGTTGTGTATAAAGTAGCACTTAATGTGCACAAAATAATGTATAAGGTAACACTTAAGGCACAACAAGTTATGTATATTGTAACATTTAATGTGCAACAAGTAATGTTTAAAGTAACACTTACGGTGCAACAAGTTGTGTATAAAGTAAACTTAATGTGCAAAAAATAATGTATAAGGTAACACTTAAGGTACAACAAGTTATGTATATTGTAACATTTAATGTGCAACAAGTTATGTATAAAGTAACACTTAATGTGCAAAAAATAATGTATAAGGTAACACTTACGGTACAACAAGTTATGAATAAAGCAGCAAATTATGTATAAAGTAACACTTACGGTGCAGCAAATTATGTATAAAGTAACACTTACGGTGCAGCAAATTATGTATAAAGTAACACTTACGGTGCAGCAAATTATGTATGAAGTAACACTTACGGTGCAGCAAATTATGTATAAAGTAACACTTACGGTGCAGCAAATTATGTATGAAGTAACACTTACGGTGCAACAAATTATGAATAAAGTAACACTTACGGTGCAGCAAATTATGTATAAAGTAACACTTACGGTGCAACAAATTATGAATAAAGTAACACTTACGGTGCAGCAAATTATGTATAAAGTAACACTTACGGTGCAGCAAATTATGTATAATGTAACAGTAAAGGTGCAACAAATTATGTATAATGTAACAGTAAATGTGCAACACATTTTATATAAAGTAACACTTAATGTGCAACAAGTTATGTATAATGTACTGCCATTGATAGGAAAGTTGCTTAATTTTAGAAATAAGTTTGTCTGGATTGTTCTTAGTTACAAGTTATAACAATGCATGTTTTATGACTTCAAACAATCAACGGAAGTATGCATTTTAAAAATCTCTGATCACTTTGTTTACTAGAGCACTCTGTATAGTCTGACGAACTGTCCGTGGATTTTTCAAAGCTTAACAGCCCCAATGTGTTGATAGTTTTACCGTTTCTAACTTAGTTTAGAATGACGATGGATCCAAGCAATTACTCTATGTTGTGTTATCTGTTTTTAAAGATATACCAGGGGTTCACGCTATCAGTAATGGTGATCTGGAGTTTGTTTCTAAGAAATCAACAACGTTAAATGTAAATGTACCAACAAATGCTATAAGGAGGAAATTACATGAGGTAGGTATAGTTCTATCATGTGCTATTAATTGTTTACTTATCGATTAAATGACCATATGGAAAACGTTCATATCTAATGCAAAATACATGGGCAAAATTAATTCTTGGGCAATACTTAAAATTATTTACACGCGAGAGTATCCAATTATTTGCACAATTTTCTAACAAACTATACTTAACATACATGTATACTGTTTTTTGTTAATATATGCCACTGGGTTTAAACAACATGTGCCTAAGCACTTACATTTTGAGGTATGGTGTTAAGTTTACACTTTTAAATCGTAAAGGATGATTTACCTAATGATAATGTTTATTTAAATTACATTAACATGTATAATTTAGTTAATCGTATCTTAAATAACATGTATTTTATTGATAGACAATAGAACAACGAAGCCGACCATTGACAAAATTAGAATTAAAAGCTATACATGATAAAATACAAGGCAACTTAACATGCATGAGAAATGAACCAGAACATGGTTTGTATAACACGTTTATATAACTATTACACATTAACACACATCATTGTTTTTTTACTCCAAATAGTAGCACTTTTACAATCCTACAATCAGTCGTTTTATAAACATTTTCTGTTACAGATTCTGATATGTATCAACTGAACAATCTAAAATAATTTGGTTTCTTTCAAATACAACAATACATATACATGAAATAAATCATGAACGGGAATTTTGTGCCGATAAGAATTTGAAACTTTTTTTGAATGAATTACCTTATTCACTAACATGAATTTAGAATATTGATAGCCAAAAGTTCTTTATACAGAGTTAGAAAAAATGACAATTAGCTATTACATGACCAAACTCCTAGAAGGTATGTAGGTACCTTTTCGCCTTACATAATTTAAGAAATGGATTATTTGCCTATAAATTGATATTCTTCAATACGAGTATATCATTATATATGCTAAACTAGATATGTTTTTCTGAGGCAGAAAATGCTACTCCAATGACCATGTCTATGCGGATGTCATTCGGTTCTAAATCTTACACAATTATGTATATTTAATATCAATAATATTAGATTATGTTACTGGTTAATATAACATTTTTACCTGATTTTAATATATATTATATTAAGGCTCTATACATTTTCCTACACATGAGAATCTTGTCATACTAGGTTCTCCTAAAGTCACTGATTGTTTCCGAAATTTGATATCGCTGATTGAACAGTTACCAGATTCTGACTTGGAAATCATTGCGGAAGAATATTTCATCGGAGTAAAACAAACGTAAGTTTGCAATGAGCACATGTTCATTACAATATACAATTTCTGTTGACCCTGCGCAGGTTTATGAATTTAAGGAGTATCCTTATTCATTATCCTGTTATAGTAATTTCTTGATTACCGCTATTGTATTTATATGTACTTGTAAAACTGTCACAATTAGGATACTTTCAGCATATTATTTGAAGACATTACTTTCATTTGAAATAGAATAATGTTCTATACCTACTTAGTTTTCGAATCTCCAAATGTTATTGTATGTTTTCAGTATGTAATACTACTGTTTGAACAATGAGGCCGGTATTCCATGTCATTAATTGGCGTTTCACGCTCACGTTGCACTCGCACCGATAAAGAATATATACAATAGAAAATCGCTCGTTTGGTTTTTTCACGTTTGCGCTTCGTCGAAATACCGGCCTTAATCCTGAAATTGAATAAACAAGAGCTATTGTTGCAATTATTCTGGTCCCTAACCACGTAACTATTTTTTTATAATAACACCGGGATAAGTTAATTTTATGCAACCAAAAATGATGGAAATAAGTATAAGCTAAATGGCCTTAATCGCGTATGTCTAAATCAGTTTTACAATCGTGATATTATCGAAATAAAACATGCAATAGAGACAAAACACCTCAAACGATTTTGCTTTCTAAGGTTGGATTTAAGAAATGGTATCCTTTTATAAGAGCACTCTACATTCTTGTTTTTCTTAGTATTGACTAATTAAGAACTAAACTTCTTTAGAGCTAACTTCTGTAACTTTTGTTTGAAGTATTGACAACCAAATTTTATTTCAGTTTAATCTTGTTTTGTTTTGTAGGGCAATATACAGCTTGAATATAAAAATGCATTTATCAAGTTTTTTTTAAGATGCTTGCAATACATAAATGTTTATCTTACAGTTTATTGAAGGTGTTTTTTTATAATTGTGCTTTAAAAGACATTGGTTTTATATTCGGCGGCTTCCTTCTCCGGAAACACAATTAACGAAAAAGTAAATTAATCATCATGTTTGTATATATGCAATAATGAAAACAGTTAGTTGTGAAAAGACTAATATATATTAAGACTTCATGCATTACAGAAAAGACGATTTAGATGACATGTGTGCTATTATAGACGCTTTTGGTGCCATTGGAGGTGAAAGAGAACAAAAGTTGATTCTTGAAAAAATATTCAAGACCAATGTGATAATTGAACCAATTACAGAGAGAATAATGACTTCACTCATAGCATTAGAGAAGACCCCTAATATAGTGAGTATTGCATGTCCAGTTTGTTAATGCCTTTTGTCATTGTTGATAATATTTTTGGGAATATATTTTGAAGGAACTCCAATTATTCTATAATTTTCCATTATCAAAAAATCATCTGTCATTTTTAAAGACACTTCTACATTAAAAAATAATCATGAAATATTATTTGTAGCTGGTACTAGTAAACTACAGATAAAACCCAGCATTTATTACGCCGATGTTCTCAATTACAGGAATTGGTAAACATAATTCTCAACATGTGTAAAACAGGTCTAGCACCAAATGGTTTGCAAATTAGCAGTTCATTAAAGGAATTATCTTGTTTAACATTTGGAGGATTAATTAAATCAATGAATACGTATGGAGATACTTACACCGCTTATGGGCTAATTGAACATATACATAATCTTCTAGGATTACATGGTAAGAAAAGTACTCTTTAGTTTTACTAAACAGTCTGTATCACCAGTTTTTTTATCAAAGATTAAACATGTTTAACCCAAATGCTTAATTAACTTGTTTACCGTATTACAGTTGGAAAAGCTGTGGAGTGTTGATATAGACCTACATATATTTCTATGCTCCTGTCATAAAATATCATCTACGGCTATTATCTGCATATTCCTGTATCAAGAAAGACAGTTGTCAGCAACTGGGTCCAGAAACTTAGGCATGTTCAGATAACGAGAGTAGGACGACTGAAGCATATTTAAATGCGGCGCGAAGCACCGTGTATTATATTCAGCTATTCACATCCTCTTTAATGCATCTTCTCTTGCCTTTATACTTAGGTTTTTTTCTCGACGATGTAAGTTGTATCAATGGACCAATTTGTACTTTACAGATCCATGGGAATATCGAAATAAAAGATCTATAATGTCAGAAGCTGACAGTTACGTGTATGATTATAATAAAGTTACTTTGTTAGACACTCTTGGTAATGCTGGTTTACCAACGTCATATGATTATATTGTTTCTCATATCAACTCGTCAAATTCTCAATGGATCAAACGGACTGGAATATTTGCTTTAAGAAATTTTAAGAATAAAGAGGTAAACCCGCTATGTCATTCTTTGCAAACCATTTTATTCTTTACTTAGCAATTTATTCTTGCATATCTAATTTTTTTGAAACACATATACTCTGTACTTTCTTTACTGTCAAAGCATAAAAATTTCTATAGTGACTAAATGCATTATGTTATGAGTCCTTCGTGTAGTTTTCCATCAAACAAACGTGAAATTGACTCAGTAAAAACGGTATTATATCGCTTGTGTATTTGTCTGTTTTTGGTCTAGCAGAAACCAAATACAACATAGACAATTATTCACTGTTGTGACTGCTAACAAAATATTCTTTCAAAAATAAAAAGTGTGAGGCGACAGTATGTGACAAAAAGTAAAGTTAAATAAATTATGTTTGATTGTTGAGGAAAAACGAACATGATGCATGAAGAATTATAAACATGTATACATAAAGATGAACTCATATCATATATATTTTTGATTTCATGTATTGAATAAGCATAAACATGAACAAATTGATTTTATAACGTTTATCAAAATGGATGATGCAAACATTTTACTCTACTTTAGATCGTAAATGAACTTTATAGAGCTGCATATTTTGATGAACATGAAACAGTACGTTATGAAGCAATGTTGGCTTACCAAGCACATCCATTGGTGAAAACTCAGTCTATTGGTCCACTAACGGAACATCATATGAAAGAAAGATCATTGGGCAATTTAGTTTTACTTGATTTCCACCTGGCTGCACCGGCAGTAGACCAACGTAAGGAATTAGGAGTGAAGGCTCTCGGGGCATCGTTTGGTGTAATTATGCAGAACTTTTTGGATATTTATATATGTAGGTTATGACTTTACATTTTCTTTTATTACGACTTTCATTCATATATGATATATTGTTTCCTTGTATTCTGATCTAACTTTAGCCTGACCTAACAAACCTTGAAGTTTGTATTTCTAATTATGGCAGAAACGCCGATCGAACTTGAATAAATGGAAATTGCGTGCTGTCATGTATTGGGTAATATGAATTGGTGAACAGGAACACATGGGTATAATATTAGTTATAAAGATTTTTTACGGTGTAAATGGGTCCTTCTACCCTGAGGGTACATATACCCGAGGAGATTCATTGAATGGATGAACAAAATTGCGGACATTAGTTTTAGTTTATGTCTAATTATTTTAATAGGTTTCCTCAGGGGACGTGGTGAATACGAACTCCTAGAATGTGTATATAGCTTTTTTTGCGGACCCGATAAACCAATCAAAAGCCTGCAAGTTTGTTTGAAGTATTATAATAAAATGAGTAACATAAAAATAAACATCTTCAAAAGTTCAGAGCGGGAAAAGTATTTTACGCTAAAATCGACCCAAATGATTACATTATAGCTTAACTTTTGAAATTATGTTAATGTTGTATACTTTCAATATGCAGTAAAAATGTAACATTATGCTTTTTTTTCAGCCCTTTTACGTGGACACGTTCATATAAATATACATGATGAGGTTTACGCAAAAATGCACATTGGTATGCTTAATAAAAACTTAGACTTTTTTATTGCACGTGTTTGTTTTAAAGGAGTCTTTAGATATGACCTGAACATACTTCAGGTAAGTATAACTGTTTCCGAAAAGCAATGATTGACTGACCATGTCTACTTACGTGTTTATCATCAGTCACAGATTGATACTTATAATAGATTAATTAAAGTATATATTTTAATATGAATGTTTAAGAAGATGATACTCTATAAGGTCAGATAAGTAACATTATGAATAGACTGAAATATTTCATATTTCTTTACAAAATATGTTTACCAAATGAATTGCAACGATGTTACCAATTGTCTCCCAAAGTGATTTTCCCGATATCGTTTTACAATGTGTTGCATTACAAATCTAGCATAAGCAGTAGGTTATTGTAATATGGAAAAGACGAAAGGTATCGCGAGAGATTTTGACGGATTAATTTCAGTATACTATCCAAATTGAATGTTGTGTCGATCACTTCCGGTTTTTGTTACCTCCCTTTGGTCCTTCAAAAATTAATTTGAAGGGGCGATAACATACCCTCGTTTTTTCGAACTAAATTTGCACGTTCGGAACGCTGCTGGTTCCTGTGCTGCATATTGAGACGGCGAAGTTTATGCCGCGGAAAAATATTTTATGCGTAGGGCAGAAACTTTAAAACAAAATGGCGGATCTTGCTCTCGATATAAATCACATTTAATCAAATAATACTGTCTAATCTTGTAAGGGGTCTAAAAAGTCAGAATAATTTCTGTTCACTGATACTACTTTTTTATTGATGACATAAGCTTAGAATGACGCAATCGCTCAATAAATATTGCATTATCTTGAGCATGGAAGTCAAATATTTAATCCGTGATGCTGGATTTAATCAACAAATCCCGTACAAGGTATGTGTTTCTTTCATTCTGTGTTGTATATTCATTACAGTTATTCACCGTAAAGGCGAGTTGAAGGAAATAAATTACAACTTAGTCATCGTCATGACGCATCGTCTGTTGACATTCTTATTTCGTATTCTCATTTCTTCTATAAAATGCAGCTTTGGGTATTTTGGGACTAAAGATATAACTGTAAGGCTGTTGTAGCTTCAAATTCGTAACTAAATATGTGTGAAGTAATGTGAATAAGTTTTTAAAAAATGAGTTACGACATTCGTACACTCACAGAATCGTACTTAAGTACGAATCCGGAAATGACCTTCTGCATCAAGAACATTCTTAGTAAATCTGTATTATCATGATTAATTATGCTGCATGAAACTTGTCATTATATGTATGCATTGTTCAAATTGCTTTTCTAATGATTTTGTCTTACATTGTGAAATTTTCAGGTTATTTGTGATGGAGTAAGAGAAATATTTGTTTAAAGGAAAAACTTGATGAATTGACAATGACATGGACCATGTTGAGACAAATATATATTGCTGTTTGCTGGTAATTGAGTTAATCATTGTTACTGCTTTTTTACTGGCTAACTGCTATATGCACCAGATGAAATATAGTATTTTGCTGTAAATTTATGTTGTTATATTCACTTCTGAATTATTAGAATTATATAAAAATATGTCTTGTATAGCGCTAAATGCAGGCTACACGTACATAAGGATTGAATCATTATTTAAATGATTTTATCAAACTGCCTTGATTAATGTGTTGTTGTGGGGTTTTTAGCTCAAATCTTTAAAAAATATTGTTTTTGTCATAATTTGTTATAAATTGCTTATAAAATAATGACTTAGATAAAAAATCTTCATTTTGGTTAATAAGCTGAATTTATTGATCATGCATACAAATTGCCACTTATATCTATGTTATGTTCCCACACTAAAATAATTTGTATCATATAGTTATCCATTTTGTGTTGCATATTTCAGGTGGTGTTCAAAAAGTTATGGATTGTGACAAGTCATGTGACAGCAGCAAGCCAGCATGTAACATAAAATTTCATCATCAAATTTATTGTATTTGTTGTAATGTATATGTAGTTTTGTGCTGCAGAACAGATATGAGCAATAAAAATAAAACCAAGTATACAACATTGTTTCTTCCCTTTCCTCTACTGTACATATATAATAGTCCATTTTCTCTCAACTATCAAAGTTTGAATAATTACATGGTGAATAA
This sequence comes from Mactra quadrangularis, assembly GCA_025267735.1. NCBI lineage: Eukaryota > Metazoa > Mollusca > Bivalvia > Venerida > Mactridae > Mactra > Mactra quadrangularis. The sequence continues at coordinate 21,280,154 of CM046294.1, read as the reverse complement.
ATACACATTATCACAATATCACAGGTGTAAAACTAAGACCAGAAGGTCATCGTGAAATTATTCATGTTTTGACGGTGTAAAAAAACAACCTATATGAGATTTTATTTTTGTATAGAATTCTGCATACTATTCAATCAAGTATGCCCAATTGTGCATATAACAGAGAGTGTACTAGATAATGCGTTTAGAAGGAAATTCTTATGTTTCACATCATGTAGAAGAGACATTTTAGTTTAAACAAAGATATACTAAAGTGTTATCTGTGGAGTAAAGAAATAGAACCTATGAAGTGGTAGATTTAGACTCTCTCTGGTTCTGACCAGACACCAATGTTACCATTACTAAAGCAGAAAAACAACATAAATAGATAAATATATGCAAGGAATGCTGTTTCTTATAGTATGAAACCTTTATTTGAATGTTTGGGAAAGTTAAGGTAGGTATTACGGAAAGTATATCATATTGAAAAAAGTATGGTCTTTCTGTTATATGGGCCCTGATCATTACCTAGCATCTTATTGTACCGTCCTCTGAATATCTGCCGAGTAGGGTGAAAGTCAACTCAACCAAAAAAAAACAACGCATCCGAGACAACCTAACCTGTAGGTACCAAAAAATAATTGCATTTAATTCAAACAGATATCTTCCAAACGTGATAAAATTGTGTATGAAATCAATGCTAATAGTAAAAAATACTTTTTAACTAGAACAAATGATTATATAATACAGGTTGAGTTGTCCCCGTGATAAGTTGTTCATGGTTCGAGTTGTTTCTACCTGCAGAATGAGTTGTCTGAACTTCGGGTTAAGTTGTCTAAGTGTCGAGTTGTCAGATGGTTGAGTTGTAAACCTAACCCGATGAGTAATAGTATATAACTTGATTCTTGAATTTCTACTTCAATTTTGATTAGTTTTCAAACCTTGCATGTTTTTTTCCATCAATAGGCCGTGCTTATAACTTACATAACAAAATGAACTGTGATATATTTAATCAATCCAAATTAATGGTAAAGCAATAAGCATACATGCATATATTTTGTATATTAAATATGCTATTATCTTGTGACATTTTGAATATTTCAGGATTTAGATTTGGATTTGATGATTAAGCTTGTTACACAATTTTCAAAAACTGTCAAGAGTATTGTTTCTCCTATCCGGAAAGGTATTGAAACATTCGTACAAATCATCAGTGGGAAAATAACACTTAAGGATACCATCGATAGCTTTATAAATGTAGTCAGACAACTTGATGAAAAGGTTAAATACGTTTACTTTTCATCTTTTTTATTTCATTTTAAACAAGAAATGTCTTTAAAAAAGAAATTCGGCGCTATCATTTTGTTTGAAGTATAAATTGTTGCCATGTACGTAATACAGGTATTAATTGTGTCAAATGTAATAATTAGTAATTGCTGCATTTAATATAGGAATCATTTATAAATGAAGATAATTCCATACTTAAAGGGTGTTTTGAAAGTTAAAAGTCATATTCAAACACTGAATCTCTTACTCAGTAAGCATAGTTCGTCGCCTCAATGTAACAATGTCCTATCTCCATTTTTGAAAAAATGAGATAAACATCCCAAGCGACTTGTATGACCTTGTTCTTGGTCGGAGTACACAACGTGATTATCGTGTTTTTGCTATCCAGTGACATCATATTTATTATGTCTTGGGTTCATATAATAAAAGAGAATACTGTATGCTATAGTGGCTAGTTTAATACTATCCAATTGACCAGAGTACATGTTACAAATACTATACAGAAGGCGTGGCTTATCAGCACGTTTAACAGTAGTACAACATGATTGGTAGAATGTAAATACACAACAATTCTCCCCTATTAAATTCATTGAATAAACAATTCAATACAAATGACCTGAAACTGAGAACATTTACAGTCATCAATCTTGGAGCAATAAATAATACAACATTCCAAGCAATAAAGTTACAGTGAAAATTAATGTAGCATTTCATTAGCACATAATTGTAATTTCACCATGAGGATTAAATACACCTCAGAGAGGTCATTCATTTATTTCCCACGCCAATTCAAGTCAATTCATTTTGACAGACATGTATTTATTGATACTCAAGGCGTTGTGGCGGATGTCTATCCCTTAATGGGTACCTTCTGGCAGGTGTCTGAGAATTTACGACAGAGGGAGTATTACTTTCCCTAAGTAAAACAGACTGGTCAGTTGTCGGCACTGTGGAAGTTTTATTGGAATCAATTTGATCATAATCTATCCTAATTTCATCTGAGAGGATTTGGGGTTCAATTACGTTTTGTGATTCATTATTAAACCCTGACTTAATTTCAGTTTTACGAATTTGATCCACGTGTCTCTTCCAGGTGATGCCGTTACCTATATCTACTTTATATAACAACGGTCCGTCACGAGAAACAATACATCCTAAAATCCATTTTTCCTTTGAAGTCGGCCTATAATCTCTAACTAAAACGTTTTGTCCTAACTCAAATTCTCGACATTTACTATTTTAAGAGAATGCATTTTTCATTTGCGCGTCAGTGACATGTTTCTGCATATCCGATTTAATTAAGTCTAATGTAGTGCGCAAATAACGACCGAAAAATAATTTCGCAGGCGTTTCTCCAGTCGTGCAATGTGGAGTGTTTCGATATCCGAGCAAGAAAACATTCATTTTTAAGTTCAAATCCATATTACTACTCATTGCACGCATAGCGGACTTGAAAGTACCGTTAAACCTTTCAACTAAACCATTTGTTGATGGCTTGGCCACTGCGGTTCTAATATGACAAATTCCATTCAAATTCATGAACCTTGACCATTCTTCACAACTGAATTGGGGACCATTATCAGAAACAACTTGTTTAGGAATGCCATACCTAGCAAATAAATCCCGCATTTCATTAATTGTATTGCTAGCAGTTGTTGATTTCATTTTAATAACTTCAGGCCACTTTGAGTGAGCATCAACTATTACAAGGAACATAAAACCTAACAATGGCCCTACAAAATCAACATGAATTCGTTCCCAACTAGATGTTGGCCATTCCCATGGGTGTAAGTGAACTTGAGCAGGCGACTTAGACTGCATTTGACATGATGAACATCTTTTGACCATATGTTCAATGTCCGAATCAATACCTGGCCACCAGACATAACTACGTGCCAACATTTTCATTTTGACAATTCCTGGATGGCTAGCATGCAATAAATCTAAGACACGCTCGCGAAGTTTCACGGGTATTATTACTCTAATTCCCCACATTAAACATCCAGAGTGAATAGAGAGCTCATTACGACGTGTAAAATAGCCTTTTAACAGCGGGTCATTATCATTGACACTCCAACCATTTTGAACAAAGGTGAATACACGAGATAAAACTTTCTCTCTCTTTGTTTCACGGCTAATCTCACGATTAGGGAGCTGTTCGAATTGAGATGTGAAAAATACGTCCTCAATTGAACTCTCCTCACTATTTTCTTTCGATGGCGCAGGTTAACGCGATAAACCGTCAACATTAGTATGCCTTTTAGTATTTTTGTATTGAATATCATATTCAAACCCAGATAAATACAATGCGTAACGTTGTATACGAGCAGCTGTCGTAGCCGGTATACCTTTAGTTGGGCTAAATATTGACAACAGAGGCTGACAGTCAGTAACCAATGTGAATTTCCTACCAAACAGATACTGATAAAATTTCTTAACAGCCCAATAAATAGCGGTAGCCTCCCTTTGTATTTGTGCATAATTGCGCTCTGCCTTAGACAAAGACCTTGATGCAAACGCAATTGGCTTCTCGGAGCCATCGGGCATAACATGAGATAATATGCCGGAAATACCATATGGCGAGGCATCGGTTGCCAGTCTAACAGGGAGTTCTGGATTGTAATGAGTAAGAACAGGTTCAGATGTTAATAATTTCTTAGAATTTTCGAACGCATTTTGACATTCTTTAGACCACTTGAAAGTGCTATTTTTCTCAAGCAAGGCATTCAATGGTTTCGTAACAGTTGCGAGATCGGGTAAGAACTTATGGTAATAATTCAGAACACCCAGATACCCTCTTAAGGAAGAGACATCTTGTGGTGGCGGTGTCTTCAACATAGCCTCCACCTTATCGGTGCATTTCCATAATCCATCTTTATCAATCTCATGACCACAAAACTTAATTCTAGAGTCTAAGAACATGCATTTGTCTTTGTTTACTTTAACACCATAATCTGAGAGTCTACATAAAACCTTTTCTAAATTATCCAAATGTTCACAGTCATTGGAACCTGTTATAATCATATCAACAAGAATACATTGCACTCCAGGCAGTCCTTGAAGTATCATGTCCATGGTACGCTGCCATATACTAGGGGCAGAAGCAATTCCATACAATAGTCTATTGTACCTATATAACCCCCTATGAGTGTTAATTGTCAACAATTCTTTACTTTCCTGTTGGACTTCCATCTGTAGGTAAGCTTGTCTTAGATCCAACTTGCTGTATTTTTGCCCATTTGACAGATTAGCAAAAATATCGTCAATCTTAGGAAGTGGATATTTATCCGTATTGAACTGCGGATTCACTGACACTTTAAAATCTCCACATATCCTAACATCACCGTTGGATTTCACTACAGGAACAATGGGCGTAGCCCATTCACTACAATTAACCTTGGAAATAATTTCCTGTGATTCCAAGTTGTCTAGCTCCTTTTCGATTTTTGACCTTAATGAAAATGGCACAGATCTTGCTTTTAGAAACTTGGGGCTCGAATTTTCCTTCAAGATCAATTTGGCTTTTACATCTTTAACACACCCAATACCATCTCCAAACACAGACTTATAGCTTGACAGTACCTTGTCCAAACGAACTTTCACACTACCGTCTGTCACAGAATTTACAGTCACAATCTTATCCCAGTCAAGCCTTATGTGACTGAGCCAGTCTCTGCCAAAAAGTGCTGGCCCGTTACCTTTCACAATGCTAAGTTTCAACTTCTTTGATTGTCCATTGTAACACACATTTACGTTGACTGTACCGTCTTGTTGAATGATTTCTCCTGAATAGGTTTTCAGGATAGAATCTGCTGGATTCAACTTCCTATGTCCGAAAATCTGATGAAAATCATAGCTAGACATCAGCGGCACTGCTGAGCCAGTATCTACCTCCATTGCTACCTGTTTACTGTCAATTATAGGTGAAACCATAACTTTCCGGTTGTTAACCTTTTTGACTGTGTTAACAATCATTACCCCTTCATCATTGTTCACTGACTTAACGATCCTCGAACATACCTTTTTTATATGTCCCTTAGTGTGGCAGTTAAAACACACAGCATCTTTAAATCTGCACTTATCTGCCACATGATTTGATCTTTCACAGTGAAAACATGATTTCCTCGCGGTCTTTTTACCACGAGATTTTGCGTTTGACCCTTTGTTTGCAACTCGGTTGACAGCTACCCCTGCTGCTGAAGATTGCAGTTCAGCTGCATCTTTCGTTGCTGTCTCCATGGCTGTTGCAATCTGGATTGACCTTTGAAGGGTCAAATCAACTGTTGATAGTAACTTCCTTTGTATGGACTCTTCACGAAGACCACAAACAAATCTGTCACGTAAGGCATTGTCCAGATTTGCTTCAAACTGACAATGTTCAGCTAACTTCCTTAACGCAGCCAAGAAATCCTGGACATTTTCTCCCACCATTTGTTTTCTTCGATGAAATCGAAAACGTTCAGCTATCAATAGTGGTTTAGGACAAAAATGTGAATTTAAATGTCCACATAAAACCTCAAACGATAAATCCGACGGTTTTCTCGGTGCACATAGGTTTCTCAAGAGTCCGTACGTTTTTTCACCAAGTATGGTCAAAAGTCCAGCCACCTTCTTTTTATCAGTAATGCCATTCACAATGAAAAATTGTTCAATGCGTTCCTGGTACGATGACCATGATTCTACATTACTGTCATATGCACACACATTCCCAATAAATGATGCCATGATTTTATATCCAAAGTTTACACGTAATAAAGTTAAATGTTATTAGGTAAAGCTTCCGAAATATAATATCACTTGAAAATCCTCGTCGCCAGTTTATTATGTCTTGGGTTTATATAATAAGTGAATACTGTATGCTATAGTGGCTAGTTTAATACTATCCAAATGACCAGAGTACATGTTACAAATACTATACAGAAGGCGTGGCTTATCAGCACGTTTAACAGTAGTACAACATGATTGGTAGAATGTAAATACACAACAATATTTTCGGTGTATACCAAAATTAATATGTATGCTGCAACATAGGCAGTGTTACAAACCTAAAACTAATGTTAGATTGAGGCGACGAGTTAGTCTCCGGCAACTACTGTCTATACTATGCACCAGTTTATCATAAGCAACCACTGGAACCAAATCAGTGACCCATTTCTCTTGCATTGGCATTAGACAAACAAGAATCGTAGAAGAAATTGTGTTATTCAAAATATACAAGGCAAAGTTATTTCCAAGATAATGAGTGCTACAGTGTCATTCTTTCTCTAGAGTACTCAACAAACTGAAACCCTTTATGTAGACGCTAACGTGCTGCACGGGATTCATAAAACTCATTAAAAAGGAACTACCGATGATGTACACTCAAGCGTGACCGTACGAGAAATTATATCACACTTTTATGTGTGAACATTACCAGAGACTTTATGACGAAAAATATACCAGTGCATTATACAATATAAGAAATGTGTAAGGAAAATTACTATTTGTGTTATAACGTTTGCTCAGTATATATGTCAAAAGTTGGCTAACAGTTGAGTGAGTGCTCAATACATGGTTACTTGAGCATGTCGTTTCCTTTTAAAGTTAATACATTAATTGACTCCTTATCAAAATTATGTCTGGTACCAACAAGCCTAATAACGCTTTTATTTAATATTCTAGGTAACTGGTGTTTTGACAAGTGTAACGAGTATACAGGCAAAATTGTCGGTTGTTAATTTGAAATCCATTCCTGCATTAGATCAGGCAGTTGATAAATTTCTCTCAACGTTGGTACAAAAGTTGGAAAATATTAACGAAGACGTTATGGGATTCATTAATGTAAGTTATTTTTGCTAAGCATTCACTATTTAATTGATAATCATGAGTGCATTTCTTGTTTACGTATAATACCTAAGGAAAATTATTATTGCCATGTTATTGAAATTCACGCTTATAAGGGCCCAGTCTTAATGCAAATTGCCTTTATAATGTTCATTTTCAATTCGAGCAATACAAGAAAAAATGTGTTTAAGGGAGATATCGACATTGTATAGGTTATATTACAGCCGTCAGACAACCTACTCGCCGTTCAACGAAAGGCTGAATCTCTGGATTAAGTGGTTAAACAGTTACTAAGCACATACTTCTGTCAGTGTCTTACACATGTCTTATGAAGAGACCTAACTATTAACTCAAATTTATTTTTTACGTCCAAGTGCACGTTACTGCTGAAAATCACGAAATACGGATTAAAACTATTGTTCTTTCTACCAATTTTTTTCAGTGTTATAGTAATAGTTTATTAGTACCGCAAGGGAAAACCAAAATATTTAAATTAAGGATATAGTCAATTAGAATCAGTTGTAGGGGGCAGAATTGCTGTAGAAGTTATTTTATGACCAAGCTCCACAAAAGTATATCCCGCCCGGGAATCAAACCTACGACCTCTCTATCAGTAGTCTTGTTTGCTACCGACTGAGAGCTAGATTTGTGGCTGATATAAGGAGTCATAATTGACAGCTAGTTTCACACTTCGTTTTACGGCCCGTCTTAATAAAAAGCATTTGTGTACTAAACTGTATTAATCTAAATTTAAATGTAAAATTGAAAAAAAAACTAATTCCAAGAACAAATACGATTGGACCATGCATCATGGTAAATTGACACATTTCAATTTTTGTTTTGCCTTCAGACTGTTCAAGAAAATGTTATGGTGTCAATACCACAGGCTGGTAAACAAGTGTTTGAAGCAATCGAAGATATAATTAGAGGTTTTATGAACTTATTCAAAGACCCAATGTCATCTTTGTTCAAAATAGGAAAGTCACTACTTGTGTAAGAATTTTATAAAATTTGTGATGATATGTGTTACTTAAATGGATTGTTTTATTCATGTCAGTATTTCTTAAAAAGGATGTAAGAAAATAAAGTTGTTTTTATTCTTCAATCATATTGACATGTCCATATATTTCTTTTGTTGCTTGTATTATATATTGTGTTTTATTACCCTTTGAAAACTATAGCATAACAATTGATATCAAGATTCATTATTTGTTTAGAACTTTAAATGCATGCCTTTAATTGGTCTTCATCCCGTTTTACTCTACCGACAGTATTAATTAATTTCAAATTACTACGAATAAGAACTGAGGAAGACCTAACCATTTTAGATTTCGTTGTTATTGTATCTATGTGTCCTTCATTATAGTCATTAATAGTGGATTATTATATTCATACTTCTTTGATTTGATTACTTGTCATTGTTTGTCTGTTTTCCATCCGGTTTTGAGAAACACATATAATGTTATGTCGTTTTTCTTTATGAATGTCTAAAGGAATCTTTCTGTCTTTTAGGATATACAACAATTACCAATTATTAAATGAATCATTACATGATATTAAGCAACAAACATTTGTTAAAAAAGGCAAGTACTTTTAGCACATATCCAAAACAATATGAACGGAAATAAATTTCAAGTTGAGTTTACAATTTCAAAATATTCAATTGTCTTCATTATACGAAAAAGTACTAAGAATGTTACTTTTAAACATATTTTTTGTCTAAAGAAGATCATAAGAGAAAACAAAACTGTTATTTACATCTATTGTCTAAAGACTCTTACTAAATACTGTGTTCGTAGAACAACCTAATGCCATATGTTTAGCAAAGCCTGTGTCATTTAGTTGAGTAACATAATTATTTATATCCTCTTGTAATCAACATTATTTTACTTTGTCAAAATTTGTTTACATTGATACCACAATTATATCCCCATATATTTATTTAAGGCGAAGGTATTGGTCCTTATTGGACGAACATAGTAGATACTGTGCTGCCAGAATTAGTAGATCTTAGGACAGAGGCCATAGATGCAATAAATATATTTAGTTCTAAATGGATCTCATCAAACACAGAACAGGATCAAATTGCTTCTGCTACAAAAGGCAAACTGTCTGAGGTTTGATTGCACATAAAATTATTTCGTAATTAGTAAAGTTATCTGTTTTTAATTTTAATTTTATCATTTCATTTTGGAAATCAAAACTTTATCTCTTATAAACCATTCTTATGAGATGAGTCTTCAGAATAATACAGACGGCGCATGCTTACAAATATAATATCTTATGAGCCCCTCTTAATTCGGTCCTGTGATAATTTTATCATTTGACATATTAAGCCAATCGTCTTTAATTCGAGTTCCCTTTTCGGTTAAACAGAGTATCATACTTAGAAAGAGTAAGCTAATACTAATGACACAACTACCGTATTTAATTTAAACCAAACAGAGCAGTGTCAATTGATGGATGGGTAACAAATCATTGCACTGAATAAAGTGATGAAAGTCTGTTACACAAATGACCTCTGGACATGTTCATTATATTAATTGCAACACGGCATGTTTGATCATCAAATAAGGCTTTTTACATTTACATACCGGTACGTCAATTTTAATTTTACTTCAATAAAACATACATAATCTGTCACGTGATATATTTGCACTTTGTAATATCGGTTGATTGTAATTACGGTAGAAATCAATAATGTGTATATTATGTCTTAATATTTTAGGTTGCATTGAAGCAAACAATTATTAAAGAATTAAAAGCTATACTAGAAGATCCTTTGTTAACGTTAAGAGAATTCTCCAAAGTTGGGTCTGGTTTCATGGAACAGTTTGTGTCATTGTTTGACATTATTCAATCTATAAAAACGGCATTCACAGTTCTACGTAAAGGGTAATGTACAAGTTTACAAGTTTACAATTTGTACATATTATTGAGACAAAAATTATAAAAGAGTATGTTGTTAAATTTTGCATGGACGGCCAATACTATACAATGTTAGTTATAGGCGCACGATTTCACGTTTGATATGTTAGTTATGAACAGTTAGGAAGATGTCCTTCTTTTTGTACAAATGATTCAATCGCGGTATACATGCTTGTACCAAGTTCTTTTTTATATAATTGTGTTGATATATTATTAAGTCAGTGATGGGCAAATTTTAGAAAAATGTAACACACACGTGTCAAGCAATACGATACTAGTGGGAATATACTGAAAATATAAACAATTGAAATGAAAGCTGTTCTTAATTGTTTATTGACACAGTGTTTTGTATGATACAGGTATGAACATGGAAGATCGATGGTAGATACAATATTTGGTCCGAGATTTAACAAAGATTTTCCCAATATACAACGATTAGAAGGTGGGGGCTGTCAAGGTGATGGTTTCTTTCCTTCTAAACTTGGTGGTAACAAACGAGAGTATAATAAAAAAGGTGTTGATTTAACAATCGAAGAAGGCGAAGATGTAAGAAAAGCTGTTTTATTATAATTATAGTTATTATTGTTATTAGTATTATATATTTTAGTCATCAATTGTGAATTTTACAATTTAAACACATTCGTTTAAAATACAATACTTGGCGTTGTACCATGTTTTATTATTAATGACGTATTAAAGCTATCAATTAAAGAAAACTTATTTTCTTTGAAATAATTTGTTTCTGTCATCGTCCTTTTTCGATAATATTACTTAAAACGTAGCAAACATGTTCAATAAACACAAACAAGTCAAAAGTTGTCGTCTAAATATGTCACTGGCAAAAGAAGAATAAACGATCAGTATATATAATTTATTAAGCCTCCATTTATAGAGAGATTATATATGCAAATAACAATAACAAATCAAGTAAACATATCTACAAGACAATTAAGAGAAACATATATATGAATACACAGTTAGATAAATGAATAATTGTTACAGAGAACAATCACGTGATCAGTGAATAAAATATCGTGAAGATCTATCACCAAAATATGGAGCGTAACAGTTCACTATTTTCGAACAGAATTAGAATATGGTCCGGCTCGGACAAATGAAGCTGTATTTCACTTTATGAGTTTGAAACAAGGGTTAAATTAATCAAGGTGTTTTGCGTATGCATAATGCTTGGATCATAATCGGGGTCATTATGTTGATTGCCCATGCTTACACATCCATTTAATAATGCTAATTATTAATTTTAGAGCCGGATGCGAGACAAACAGTATGATTTGATTTAAAAGGTTTGCAATATGTAGCGATGGCTACTGATACTTCAAACACAATGCCATTTATCCGATAATTATATTTGACAGTGAAAAGTGCAAAAAAAAATCAGTGATCAATATTTTTCCAGCGATCATGTAATTTTCAAGTTATTTCATTATTGACGGGACTCGAAATCTACTACATGTACGAGTCAACGCAAAATTCAAGTCATCGTTTTTCGAGTAATCGCATCTTTATATATGAGCTTTGGAGTAAATTAGATCGGGATCATGTTATGACGTCGAGCGAAGCGGTCATTACGAGCGAAGGCGTTACGAGTGAACGTAAATTGACTGTATATATTATATCGATAGGAAAGCTATATTAGTATAATTAGATTAATTATACGCAGTTGAAATGCTTACAGGTGATATAAGAACACTTAACACTGAAAAGAATGAGGTTTATGGCACAGTGCCTAAAACAATATTCACCATTTTTTGAGTAAGTCAATGACAGATAAATATTTCACTTATTCATAATATTATCATAATACATAAACTCTAAAATACATTTAGTCTTATATTAAAACTATTTGTTCATTTTCAGATTGTTGCACCACTTACTGGTAAAGTGATGTTAAGTGATGAACCAAATGAAATTATTATTGATGAGGTTGAGAAACTACCACCAGGATCCAAGTTGTATATAACTAATATAGAACCTTTAGAAGGAATAATGCATCCAAGTGATTATGGCTATGAAGATAACATGGTAAAATGTTGATTCATTTTATAATTACAATGACACTCCTTAGCCAAATTCAAATAGCATTTTTCTTTATCATATTTCATTTTTATTATACTTGTATATATACGAAAATATATTACTGTGTGTAATGCTGGTTACAATTGTAACTTGTTTTATGTACTCGTGTATAAATTGCCACTATTCATTATCGTCAAATTATTAGATTTCAAGGACACATAATATCGGTGTAATCTCTAAATAGATTGATGTTTATTATCATATACTTTATTAAAACGGAATGTAATAATGTATTCATCTAGTAAGAATGGTGTACGATAAATTGAAATATGGTAATTACAAAACATTTGACTAACGTGAACAAACGAATCACCGTACAACTTTCAAAAAGTAGATTGTACAGCATAAAGTATTTAGTGTGTATTACAAATCGCAGATGATAAATAGTGTGTATGCTCCTGGCACACACTTGTATATACAAGTAAGAAGATTAGTGTATGACAAAATAATGTCCCCCTGCAGCTTTGCTACTTAGTTTTGTTTTAAATAGTTTAGTTAAACGTGTTGAAAATTTTTACCCGGGTCGATAGCGCAGTTGGTAGCGCGCCGGGATTTGTAATCTCGTGCCCGAGGGGTTGCGGGTTCGAATCCCATCCGGGGAGGTTATACCCTTCCATTAAAATTTGACAATAATGTCGATTTTCCTCCATTGATTAGATAACGTCGAGAGGTTTCCGGCCTTGTGGAAGGGTAGGGGAGTACTGGTTATAGACAATGGTCCAGTAAAGCTAGGTTAGCTGCGCTGGACGCCGAAAATGACCTAAATTGTGTTGACACGGCGTTAATTCCAATCCAATAAGTAAATAAACTAAATGAAAATGTTTGATGTTTGTTGTTCAGATTGCCGCTGGAGAAGTTATTGGCAAAGCTATCGGATCTCAATGTGCTGGTTTTGATCATATACATGTTGCGATTACTAAAGATGGTGGAATAATTAATCCAAGTAAATACTTAGCAAAACCACCCATAAAGATGCCTTATTGGGAAAAACTTTGTGATGACAAAAAACTTGTGTTTCTGGTAAGAATTTATATGCATTTAAACAATTTTAGCATTAAGTAAATATGGCGGGTTCCGTCAGGTGCTAGGAAGCAAGTTCAAACGTGTACGATGTTGTCAGCCATGTACACGTACATATGTTTTAATATAATTTTACAAATTTAATAATGTTTCTTTCTAGAGTATAAACCAATGTATCTGTCTGATCCTACTACTAATAAATACAAAATCACGAAAACTTGTATTTGTGATTTGAGTTATGCTGTTTATTTATATATAGACTTTTTGATAATACCACTTGTATTTGAACTGTGTTCTTTTTATTAGTCTCTCAGTCTAACGACCAGAGCACAAGGAAATTATGTTTACAAATGTCGGTTCGATTCAAAACACAAATTTTATTGGGAGTTTGAAGTCAATATTTTACGACATGAACATTGAAATTACTTTTTTACGTAATAGTAAAACTGTTATATTTGAGTATGTTTTTTTTCTTTATTTATGTAGAATATAGTTTTTGGAAATAAACCATTAGTTGGTCCGGGTGGTCAAGCGGAAGAAAATAAAACCGTTGAAGTACCAGCAGATTCGCAACCAGAAAATGTAGATGAAGCTGAGAAACCGGGAACTGATGTGGCGAAATTAGCTTGTTAGTAAAACTAAGTTATAATAGGAAATAAACACATTAATAGAAATATGTAACATGTCATATAATGAGTTGAAAACTATCAATAAAAAACGTATAATGAAATTGTATATAAATCAATAAATTAATAAATGATGCCATATAGCGATAAAGATACAATTCTAATATTAAACAATACAGTTAGACAGATGCATGTGTATGACAGTGTGCGAGTAATGTAGGCGTCACACTGTCCCGATATAAGCACAAGATGGACATACGAATAAAGAAAAGTTTAAATTTGGATCTGATCGTTATAAGATCGCGCCATTCGTGAGGGCATCTTTTGCAATCGTATGATCACCGGCTGAATTTTTAGGCTCCGGCGACAACTTCGTGAGCCATCGCAAAATTTTAGCATGCGAAGTCATTGCGAGAATTTTTTTCGTGTTGAATTCGTACTTCAATTTTGGGCATCGTAATGTCGTCGTAAAGCCTTCTTGTCAATCGTGTAGTATTCGCCTTTACTCCGTGTGATCATCGGTGCCATCTAGCATTTTTCGCCTCAAGAAGACAATACGAGGGAAACAAGAAGTTATGCGATTGTCTTATGAAGGCATCACGACTACGCGAAGCCCTCGGGATACCGTCGTGTCGCTATCGTATTTTGGTACGATGACATCGAGATGACACTACGATGTGGACCGAATAAGCGAATTTAAATGGCTCAAGCGTTGTATATGCACCATGGTTGACATATAAAGACTTGCCTCCGACCATCTTCCTAATTAGTCTCGTACATCTCTACTGAGACTACAAAATATTTGATCATTTGCAAATTAATATAAAATTTACAAGTTAATATCCAGCAGAATTGCATTAGTTTGAATATTAGTCAACCACGAAAAGGAAGACAAAATCGAAGACAGAAATAGGGGTCTGTGAGGGTCAGAAAATGGGTGTTTAGAATAAAAACAAACGTATGGCAACTAAAGTACTCTACTAGAGGAGTTGAATTTAGAAGATGATACTTTTTCTAAAAAAATGTTGTTGTTGGCTTTAACAGCGCAGCAACTCATTGTATAGGTCATATCAAGGCGACCAGTCAACAAACTCACCGTTTCTAGAAATTCTAAATCTCTGGATTTAGCCATTAACCAATTACTAAGCACATACTTCTGCCAGTGGCTGACAACTGCCCTATATGATTTAAAATCTGTGGTTTAGAGAGAATGGCCGTAGAAATTATTTCATTACCTAACTCCACAAAAATATGCTCCGTCTGGGAATCGAATCCACGACCCCTTCATTAGAGGACTTTGCGTGTTACCAACTAAGCTAGCCGGACAACTAGCTTCTATAGCTATACAAGACTTCTCAGATGCCTCTACGATGAGGTCGTACAAAGGATATATAATGCATAATACAGAATAAGGACACATGGTACAGTGATACAAGAAGTCTTTTTCTCCTAGCCTCAAGCTATTACTCTATGACGCATGGCCTGCGGTGATCGAAGCATGTCCTACAACTTCAGAGTAGCTCCAAGCACAATACCCCTTATATCAAATGTTCAAGTTTGCGATGGCAGCAAAGTCAAGATTGTATCTGAGGTGATCCAGTGCTCTACTACAATGAAAGAGTGGACTGCCATTGCTGAGAATTTTGAAAAGATATGGCATTCTGTGGTGCTCTGGAGCAAGCATGTGACGGTTACATATCCTTGGAATACTAGCCTTAAAGTTTTAAAATAAAATAAAATGCCTTCTTCCCCATTGTTCTTATTGCCTTGATTGATGCCGACTTTAAGTAAAACTATAAACACTCCATACCCAGGCGCGTTGTAGACCTTAGCTATTCTTGCACACATGTTTCGAGTTTTTCTGAGGACCATAAACAGGGAGTCACGTGACGCTTTTGTGACTGCATTCTTACACATCATACTCACAATACGACGTCGTATACCCATCGTGTGGCCTTCGCATATTCTGCGGGTTACAACTTGGTAAAAATCTGCGTCTTTCAAGTGACTTCGTGAGTAGATCGGATGCGATCGCGTGAAATATAGAATGATACGTGTGTGGATCGGATGCGATCGAGTGGCCTTCTGTAGGAATCGTACTTGCTTCGGGTGCTGATTGATTGTCGGCCAATTTTGGGCCCATCTTCGTACGATATTAGAAATTCCAAATTCGTATGTCCATCGGATGTCAATTTCGGGACAGTGTGACGCCAGCTTAAACAATACTATCTGGGGAACAAGTTCTTTTTGGATGAGTATTTGTGTACGTGTTAGTCAGTACATACATATGTAAACCTAGTATGCATATGTGTATGTAACATATTGGTGTAGTTTTTTATATTTTCAATACAGTGGTTGACTAAAATGGATCTTCGAGAAATTTCTTTATATATTATCTTTTTACTATTACAATGATATTTAACATCTTATATTTTAAACTAATTCGCCATTAACTGCATAGTTACGATGCACCATACCATATGAATTTGATAACGATATATCTCTGTAATGATACAAATTATTCTTTCAGCTAACCCCAGAGGCGTTTATTTTCAAATCGGAGGGGCAGAGCGCCCTAAGAAACGACATGTTCCAGGTAATATTACAAAACTATGAAAATACACAATATTAATCTTTCTCTTTTTTTGTTGATTTGTTTGTTTTTGTTGGGTTTAACGCCGTATCAACACATTGTTTAGGTCATATAACGGCGGAAACTTTTGTTGTTGGTTTAACGCCGTAGCAACACATTGTATAGGTCATATAACGGCGGTCAGTTAACCTACACACTGCTCCTGGAAAGCTTAAATCTCTGGATGTATCTGTTAACCAACTTCTAAGCGCATATTTTCGTCAGTGACTGACAACTGCCCTTCATAATTGAAAATCATTGGTAGGAGAGAGAATGACCGTAGAAATAATTTCATGACTAAGCTCCATGAAAGTATGCCCCGCCCGGGAATCGAATCCACGACCCTCGATCAGACTAGCGCGTTACCAACTGAGGAAGCCGAGGGCTATATTAGTTTTTCAAATAACTACAGGAAATGATCCAGATTTATTAAGATATATCGGTGTTTACGCGAGAACGACTCATCACAAAACGAAACAAAGGCAGAATAAAGTCCAACATAACTAAAGTTTGATTAATCTGAATAGGCTTAACCTCTGGATTGAGTTTTTACAAGTTACATGTACTATGCGCATACTTCTGCCACAAAGTCCCAACAGCCCTCCATAAGTAGACTTGCTAGGTACCTTTTAGCTATCCAGATGACTTTCAAATTAGAGTTGAAATGATTAATGAATATTACTAGATATATCAATAGTAATTATAATATATTCTTAAAGGAGCAAATTTGAATGAAATGATGGATAATATCAAAGCCTTTCTCAAGAAATTTTCTATTAAAAAAGTGAAAATGGGCGATATCATCAAATTTCTTGATGACTTTGACTTTGATGATAAAAAGATCAAGATGGCAGAACTAATAAAAACAATCAAGGTATGATATTTGTCTTAGAATCTGTCCAACATTTTGAATTGTACATAGAATAAACAACGGTATTTGATATTTAGATATTCTATTTCTTGTTTTGATGCATCTGTGATCATTTATTCTACCATCAAAATGTTTGGTCTTAGCTTTATTTTTAACAATACAGTATAACCTGCATGAAGCAGCCAGTTAAGGGAAAATACTAGATTGGCTGCTTACAGCAGGTGACAGTTTAAATCAGGTTTAGATAAAGTTCTTCTATTAGTCGATCGTTAGTAATTTATAAATTATGCAGCTTCTTATTAAATGATCTTCTAAAAAGGAAACAAGTGACAATGTAATTTGTAAATTGGTAGTCTTACTCTACAAGATGTCACTTTGTAGATTAGTTTTGACTGTTTAAAAACTTAAGTTGTGAGTTTTCATACGACTGGACCATTTTATAATGATGATGACACTTTGTCAATTCTAAAATTTGATCGACTGTGACCACTTAATACAGGTAAATTAGTTAATTTGTAAGAAAATAGGTGACCACTGGCCATAATCAGCAAGTGGTTGCTCATTACAGGTTTAAAATATAGTAATTTATAACGGGATGAAGCCAGAGTGATCACTTATTGCAGATGGCTGCTTATAACAGGTGGCTGTTAATGCAGGTTATACTGTATATTTATTTTCAGCAAGTAACCTAATTACTGTGTTCTACTTAATTTTATCTATTAATAAATCAAAGATCTGAAAAGCACTGAAGCTAGACTGAACAGGTTCTTACTCATACATGTCTTATGGTTAGATCTATTAAACAGTGTTCTAATAAACAGTGTTCTATATTCAACACAGACTCCCGTAACACTGAAGACAAGATATATTATACTGATGTTGCAGAGGTATAATATGGTATAATATCATACCTCTGTTACACTGGCATGTGTTCAATGTCAAGTACTTCAACAATAATTAATTATTGCAGCGTCCATTGATTTTGGGTTTAGAATATTATCATAAAAATTAAGCATAGATAAATCTGTGGCACTGAGGTCTCTAAAACGTAATATACGTCGTTATACATGTGTGACTGAATGTGTTCTCAAACTAACCATGATTTGCTACAACAAGAAACATATCTGCAAGGTTATCCAACAAATATAAAAAGTAAAAAATTGCTGCGAAATGCAGCAAAGTGATTGTCACGGCAAACAAAAAAAAAAAAGAATTTTTAAGTATAATCTAAAGGTAACTCAAAAAAGCATTATATTGAATTGTCATGTTAAGGTTTTTCAGTAATAAAAACGTAACTTGTTATAAAACGTTTTCCTGTTCATATTTAACATTCCCGTTCCCAGAGCCTAGTAAGATTCTCGATACTAGTTAGATCGAGAATCTTGATAACCTTGGGGTACAAGAATGGTCTGGATCTAGACACCATCTTTATGCCGACAGGATGTTTGGTTTCAGTGGGATTTATTTCCAGTAATTCATATTTGCATGACGCTTAAAAAGATAGACAAAAGGGAAAGCATAGTCTTTCAGAACTGAAGCTATTTACATGACTTATCGCTTCTGTTCAGTAAAGTGCTCCTTACATTGCGGATCCTTACCAATCCGTGTAACTATTAGTTCCCAAAAGTGATTTGTATAATAAAGGGGCGATCGTTGGTCTCCGGGCAAATTGAAAATTAAAATACATAAAAAATGCTTTTTAACCGCAACAGCCACTCCCCAAGAACAAAACATGACGTAACCGGTTTAAGACGTTTGCGTAAAGGTGTGTCATAATAATTATTAGATAGTTCGTCCACAGATTAGCCCATACCGAACTGTCCAGAAGCAGTAGGATGTTGATTTGCTATACAAACTATTTTATCTCTTTATACTGCCAACCCCTCTCTCGAGTGTTACAGGCAGGATTAAGTGCACGTCGGAAAGTGATAAATTAAGAAAAAGTTAAAAGATCCTGACAAATAGTTTTGGCAGGAACAGTGAGTAACTGATATCAACCGATTTGCAGGCCAGGATTTTGAATAATACAAAAGCATAACTGCCATTGATCGATATTTTGTTCGATACGGAAACGATCGATCCGATATATCTATAAGAACCTACAATACCAGTATTCGATATATATCGTATACTTGGGTAAAACCCTTGTACTAGGTAATACCTTACGCCCCCCCCCCCCCTCGTAGCTCAGTGAACAAATTACATTCATTTGCTGCTTTAAAACGCGTTGAATTACAAGTATAAGCATTTCAAAAATTGCTTGAACCGCCGTTTAGCCGTGTATTCTCGTTAGAGTAAAACATTCAAGCAATATGCGCTAGCGTCTTATACCGTCTCAAGGAATTTATTTTAGAATACAATAATTAGCGTGCCCAGCAGCGTGTTCAGTTACCTTGAACATTCCGTAACGGTAGAATCGGAACAACTTAACCAATTGACAGCTCAACCCGAGACAACTCAATATCATACTAACGGATTGAGTTGTCCCAACTTTGTGTTCAATATTGCACAGGTTGAGTTGGCTTCGGGTTGAGTTCTCCCGTATCCGTAACGTTGGCTAACATTAGTTACTGAACACGGGCTGGTAAAACCAGTGAGTCTATTTATAGAATACCAGGAATTAGCGCGCCCTATGTAAAACCATTGATTTAGATTCGCCCCGAAAAAGGGAAGTTAGGTTTGCATTTTTCAACAAATGCGAGTTTTAGAAAGAATAAAACATGTTGCATATAACTCTCTGTAAATTTACTCCATTTATTGACGTTTCGGCATGTTTGCCTTTATCTAATATAGATATTTATAAAAAACTTAACTACATTATTGCTTTGTACAATTATATAGATATTTATAAACATTTAACTACATTATTGCTTTGTACAATTTTATGACAATAAATACTTAAAATTGTTGTTTTGACGTCAGTGTCGTCATCATTTGAACGTCAAAATGACGTCCTAAAAATTGCACCAAAATATTCATAATGTCAATATTGATATAGGACAGTTTGTATTATTACAGAATATGTGTCTAAATGGTGAAAATATGATAAATTAAGTTCGATGAGTCTTATCACAGATACATGTATGAAAACACTGGATATCAATTTATATTATTTTTTTACTAATATTTGAATACCTCGTACCCCGATGGAACGAATACTAGAAGAAATGAAGGTTTATGGGACTATTTTAATATGGTCTATGGGTAGCTTAAAATTATTTTTTTATTAATAAATCAATAATAAATAAAAATATCTAGTTAAAGCCTTTCTCTTAGGAGTACATCAAGTTGGTTTTTCGGCGTAGCTGTCTAAGCTGGATTTTGATCTACATTTCTGTATAATGACGTCTCTGGGATTTCGGAAATCCGCCGTTCTATTGGATGATTTTATAAGCACTGAGAATGACGTACGGGGGAAACAGAGAAAACCCCCTCTTCGATTGGATGGCCCTGACACGCGCGAAAAAATAAAGGCCACACTATTGTAATGCAGTGTTTTACGAAATTTTGCTTCGTTCGGAGATTATTATTTTTGGGTAGACTTCTATTGCTTTCCAAAGTGTTTTTTTATTTTTGTAACAATAAAAAGTTACGTGTCAAACACAATATTTTATGGGTAAAATGAATTACGTCTCCAGATGTGAACCGGTTTCTAGTAAAAAGTCTGACATATTACCCAATAATTATTAAATTAGCCTCACTACGTCCAGTTTCCGGGGTTTACACTTTGAGAGTCACAGCTCCACATATAGACCAGTTCATTGTTATTGTTATGATGTCTATAAATAGTAACAAGGAGCTGATATAGACTACAGGTAACCGTTCGCTGGTTGGCAAGAAATGATAGCGAGTAAATACAATGAAAACACAGTAATTTTAAAATTGCAATTACTAAGTCATTTTTCATCAAACAATTTTGCATTTTATATCACTAGAAAGGTCTTGAAATTCATATTTTGAATATCTAAAAATTTTTTGTCAAAAAGAATTGTTTTTTGTTGGCGAGTGTTTTAATGATCTGCCCTATGAAACATTTAATATTCATAGCTCGAAGAGTTATGTTTAATCAATTTAATCGTGCGGTTAAAGTGCTACTAGGGTATCAGTATTTTTTGTGAGCCACAAAATAAGAAATCTAGATGAATCGGTCTAGTAAACGCAGTTGTACCCCTTGTATATAAGTATATTAAAGGTATGTTGGAAAAATCAAAGGGAGGTAACTTGACAATTCCCTGTGGTTATCAGTGTACGGCAATTGCATTGGCTGTCATATTGTTTACGGTAGGCAATCATGTGCCAAGTCTGCGAAACTGGTCTGCAAATGTTGTTGATGAAGTGATGATGCGTGGTCACAACTTGTATGAGCAAATACTAACGGAATCTGGCAATCCATCACCACGTCAAAAAATAGGTTTTAACATTAGTGGTCCTATGTAAATGGCTCTTCTGTGACCTTTGACCTTTTCCTTAGGTGAGCACCCAGGGCCCTTTGGGCCCTCTTGTTTTTAAATCGACGCCGTTTGTCTTTTTTAAAGACATTTCTTGTTAGTATTTAACCCATTCGGGCAGGAGGTATTCAATTTTTTAATCCACTCAAGTTCTTTAATCAAACGAAAATATCGTGATCTGTCTCTTATGTGTTCAAGGATCGTGATGGCCAGTGGGACTTTCTTATTTTCTTCATGATTTCTTTTTCTTCGCTTAAGTAGCTGTGTTCTTTCTATTTTGTCAACCCTGACTAACTGCTGTTATACAAATTTCATCGGATACCCTCTTCTCTTTAGCTGGTCTTTTAATTGTCGCCTATGTTTCTTGTAATACTCATTATTTGAACAAATTCTTTTTTAAGTCTGATTCTTACGCCGGATGGTATTGCCTGTATGACATTTTTGGGGTGACTTAAGTTGTATCTTACATATAAATGTTTGTCTGTAGGTTTTAAATATATAGATCTGTACATATTATACCATCATTGAGTCTAATTATTGTGTCTAAAACTCTATCTCTGTCATACTGTATCTTAATTCTACTATGATATCTTTGTGAATGTCATTTGCATAATGCAAAAAATTATTCAGCTCCTCTATTCCGTGCGTCCATATACCAAAACCATCATCTATAAAACGTTTGTAAAAAATTGGTATCTTATCATATTTGATCAGCCATTCATCCCACTTTCTCATATAAACACACGCAAAATTCTTTCCCAGTTTCGAACCTATAGCTATTCCCTTTTTCTGTCTATATTCTTGTCCAGCAAATTCCATTACATTGTTGTCTAACACCACTTCTATCATTTGTATCGCATCTTTTGTTGTACATGTAATAAATAGACTATTTCTTGCATCTAATGCCTCTATGCAGGCATCAAGACCTTCTTTTCTAGGGATAGATGGATACAATTTAACTACATCATAACAAAATATTAAATTTGAATTATATCAAATTTGTTTTCAAATGATAAAGTCTCTAAATATATAAATATTTACAACAATACATAATGAAGCAATCGACGATTCTTTTTATAGTTGAAATCTGCAAACTTATTTCTTAAAAAGGTAATTTCGATATTGATATTTATATATTTACATTTGAATAAATATTAAATGTAATTTCCCAAATCTCTATCAATATTATCTTTTCAAATAAAAAATTGGCAAATCTCAATTATATATCTACTATACACACATTATGATACGCATATTTGTTATACTGTATCCGTATACTTTATTTATTTATTTATTGGAGTTAACGCCGTATCAACACAATTTAGGTCATTTCACGACGTCCAGCGCACCTAACCTAGCTTTCCTGGACCATTGTCTATAACCAATACTCACCTACCCTTCCACAAGGCCGGAAACTTCTCCATATTATCTAATCAATGGAGGAAAATCGACATTATTGTCAAATTTTCATGGAAGGGTATAACCTCCCCGGGTGGGATTCGAACCCGCACCCACTCGGGCACGAGTATCCAAATCCCGGTGCGCTACCGTATCCGTATACTTAACTGGTCCGAAGGTCCGTAGTCCGGAAAATATACCTACCCCTCTTTTTATGTGAGTCGAAAGGATTAGCGGAAATGTGTTGACATAAAACGCTGATTTTTCGCGTGTTGCACTGTTGATAGAAATATTGTTTATATGGTTTCCCCAAAAAATGCTTTTTCTATGTAACTTTTATCGGAAATGGGTTGTACTATGACTGCATTAAAAAACAATAAAAGTCGGCAGTAGAAATAGAAAGGATTTATGTCACGTGTCTTTTGCCAATTGCTATCAAAATCTACCCACCACAATATCACGGCGTTGAGACGCCGTGAAATCAACTTCATTTTAACTTAAAAAGAAAAAAAGGTATACATTTTATAGTTTATATAATTTAAGTACCTCAGTGACCAGAGTGTTCTCGGTATATCTTGAAGGTGAAGGCAGAGCTCCAATCTAGACATGTATTGTGCATACGAGTTGCTTACGTTAGACTGTCGCTAGCGTGTAGAGAGTACGTTTGTAAGTGTAGCTTGCGTTACTTGTCATTCAATATTTTATTTTATTTACAAAGAACAAAGCAATGTCGTTACTTCATAACGTTTTGACTGTTCATACAAAGTATTTAGGTTTAATTAAACTAATGCCTTTGTCCAAATTGTTATTGCCGAATAATTTGTTTGTATTTAATTCATATTTTTATATGATTTCCATGCACTCCGCAGGGGCGGATCTAGGATTTTTTTCTGGGGGGTCCGAACTTTTCTAGGGGGGGGGTCTGAACTACGAACCGCAACCACATTATACACATTTTGCAGAAAAAAGCAACATATTGATACTAAAAACTACATAACTATTAAATATATGTTAAGCACCGAGACAAATTGCTTCATGCTACTTAAAAATGACTAACGGGCAAGAAATACACTAATGGACAGGTACATTTTCCAAATTCTAGGGGGACCCTGAACCCCCCACCCCCCGCTGGATCCGCCTATGCTCCGCTCCCTGTTGTTAAGCCAAAACGGTCTAGATTTTTCCTACAGTCGTTTAAATTATTGTTTAAAATTGTTACTAAAATTGTTTTAAGGCGAGGTGTAATACAAACGTATATTCCATATATTGTTTTGTTGTTAATGGAACTATTTTTTAAAGCGGTTTGAAGTAGGATGCGGTAAATTTGACGTCTAACAAATTATCCGATACGAAAATCCGTTACAATAGCAGAGACTGATGAGATAGTACTTCGAGAAGTAACATTTTTTAGCCGGATTGTTCAACAAAAATTTATAGCTAATACTTTGGCGAAACCCGGGCGGTTTGGCGGGCGGGTAATCGAGCGGTTTGGCGGGCGGGCAGTTAACACCGTTAACAATTGCGTTAAAGTTTTTTTTATTTTCGATATATTACTGCAATTTATTGTCAGATCTTTAAGAAACTTATTATAATTATAACATACCATGTGGTGCACAGAATTAGAAAGTAACCACGACTCTAACTGGCTTTATTATGATTTGATTTCTTAGTTCTGCGTTACAGTTTTTAATATGTTGAGTATCTCTGTTATTTATGGTCAGACCTTGATGAAAATCCGGCTTCAATGTGATTCCCACATCATATATCTTGTTTTAGGATATGATTGATAACAAACCATGCATCGCTCCATCTCAGATGTCAGAGGATGAGTTAAAAACTGAACTACAAAATCGTGGAAAGTCTCCTTCTGGTAGTAAAGAAGAAATGATTGAACAATTGACAACTTTAGACAACAGTAAGATCAGTTTATATTTAGTACCGCTATTCTGAATGATGTAAAGGCCATGCATGATCATTGTTACATGTATGTGCCTTAAAGTAGAATTATTTCATAAGATAGCTATTCAAACGTTCTGATAACTGCTGGGGTATCTGAAAATCGATTAATATAAAACAATAAATGATATCCATTAATACTGAAATATTGTATTAATCTTCTTGGTGATCATCACCATGCAGTATCATAATTATTACTGTTTTGACGATGACTAACATAAAATTATTACACATTATCTGTACTACTTTTCATCAATATTCATCGATGCATATTTACATAAATGTACATCTAAAATGCGACACTGTATATAGTAGGATTATCTTTTTAGGTTGTCCATGGCTCACACTAAAATTGCCAAGCAATGGATTAGTATATTGCACCTTAGATGAAAAATGCCTTGGTATTGAATGCTGTCTAACTGTTGAACTGTTTGATCTTATAAGAAAGACGTTCAAAGCTTTTGTACGATTTGATAAAGATGCCACACCTCCTACAATTGTGTTTGGTTTTGAAGATTGGAAAAGAGAGATTAAGTTAGACTCCTTAGGTATTTATCTCTTTGTAATAGTTTTATATAAATTAAATACCTAATTAAGAACTCAAATATATGGGTTAATCCATCTATGCACAGGCTACAGGAAAAACCCAAAATACTAGAATTCCTGTTTTAGTCAATTAAATCTGGTAATTTGAATTGTAGTAACATATTTAACAGTTGTTTACATGTAGTGAAATATGACACTAAAGACCAAATCCTGTGAACCACTCAAATATACATGTAGTAGATGCATTAATTATTGCGTTTCATATAAATATATCATTACATTAAAGGTATTTGTGTTAAACTGTATAATAATTGATGTAATTTTATCATGATTATTTTTTGATCACCAGGTGGTGAGGAATTAACAGACATATTGAGATCTGGTATAAAATTTGATTTTCTAGGCGGGTATGAAATTGTTTTAAGGTAATGTCATTCAATTTAGTATTTTATGGTTCTTTCAATTAACTTGCTTAATGTTGTATGATAATTTTAAACATTTCAAAAATGTTTTTAAAATTCTTTTTTAAGTAAATTTTCTTACTCCAATGTAGAAAATCATTATCAGGAGCATTTACATAAAGACAATTTTTATAAACTAGTTTTTTTACAATTAGGAAAACTGACAGGTATTCCTGTAGTTCAAATTCTAGTTTGCACAAAATTTGAAAATAATGCTTGATTATAAAGAGTTAGGTCTGATATTTGATGATGTTAAAACAATATGTTTCTTAAACTTTAATAATGATGTTGGAGGTATAACCACCGATAGTCATTTAGAAAATGTTTGAATGAAATTACAAATAAACTATGATACAACGAATACAGGTACAACATAAAAATGACCATTGAAGCATTGACTGTTACACTTGAGGCTGGTATATGTGATAGTTTAGCAGTTGAAGATTGTGAAGAATATTTTTATATTCTCAATGATGCTATATTTTCTTTGAATGGAAGTAAGTCAGTTTGCTTGTTGTAACATGAATGTTCAGTTCAACTTTAAATACTGTATTAAACATTCTTGATCTAAATGGTACTGGCTACAAAGTGTAAAAATAAAAGTGAGATCTTCACATGTTTTAAATTATTATCAAGTTACACTGGTAAGTGTTGGTTCTTATGTATAACTACGCTTTTCCATTGATACTTTGATTTAGTATATTTTTGCTGATTTCATAATATCGTTATAAGGAAAGTGTATCTAAAAGTCGCTTAAAGAGCATACTTGCGTTATTGGGAGAGTTTGCACCTACAGTTAATTAAAAACAGATGCACATTATATGGTTTACCATGTGAATGTTTTCTAACCATTACAATTTTGTTTCAATTAATCAATATCAACTTAAAACTTCAATTATTTTATTAGGTTTGAGTTTAGAATCAATAAGAAACATTATCAAAGATACAGTTGATGTTAGTCAAGAAGTTGATCTTTTTCTCGATAAAGCAGTAGACGATTTTCTCGAAGAATTAGGCATATCGTTGGTACGTCGGATCTTATGTTTTTGCACTTTTTTCCCCTTTATTTGTGATATAATGTAGTAATTAGATATGGTCTTAAGTTTTAATGTAGTATGATTAATGTGCTTTTGTCATTAAACTTTAACTTAAGACACATTCTGTCCTAAAACATGTACAAAGTTAACAATAAAAAATGGCGCTAATTTTACTCAACGCATTTGCCCAATAACTATTGTATTGTCAGTTTTTATGAACCTACGTACATCTGCACAATATCGAAACAACATGCATTTGTCTAGAAGGTGACCGATTGCTCTAAACTGTGTTTGCTCACAAATCTTTAGGTAAATGTACACTTAAAATTCCTAACTTCTTTAACAATTGTTTTTGCCTATACAGGATCTAATCGGAAATAACCCACCTTGCCCAATGGTTGATAATTTGGAAGACAGTGAACTTAAACAGTTCCTTGAAGATAACGGAATACAGATAGATGATATAACTCACAGTCAACTTGAACAACTTTACATTGATAAACAGTTATGTGAGTGTGCTCCATTTAATCAAAGCAAAACAATACCAACAAATGTTATCTATTGTTTTATGAATTCACTGAAATAGGTTACTAAACAACATATGAACATATTTTTTTTATACAATGGTTTCTGTGACTAAACTAGCGAGTGTCAAAGGGATAAAGATGCTTTCCTTTCACCATGTAAATGAATATGAGAATCATTATAATTGTTGTATTCATTTATTTTGTAAAATTTTGAGTTTTTCACTTTTTTACCTACATATTTGACATTAACCTTAATATATTTATCTGTTCTAATGTAACGTAACATGTGTACGATGTAATGAGTTAGCAAGACTAATAAATAACTATTTTTAATTATAAACAACAAGACAAGCTAACAATGTAATTTAAACGTTAGACATATTTGTTTGTTTTGGGTTTTACGGCGCACCAACACAAAACGGTCATATCGCGTCACGTTAGACATTGATCTTTGTCGTAGATGCTTGGGATACGGCGTAAAACTACACCACATCATTGTGTATGAACAAAAAAATCAGATACTCCTATGTACTAATATCTGGGCGCATGTGCAAAATGGCAGTCATCTTGGATTTTAATGTTGAAATGCTCTCGGTAAACTGTAGATTGCGTATATCCTTTATACCAAATTTGGTGCTTTTGAAAAATTGTTGCTGATATTGATCCTTATCTTTTTTTAGCTTGTTCTCTTCTTGGAATAGACACATCATTGCCATATTTAGAGGGTCTAAAGAATGTTTTCTTCTACAATATATCTGACGATTGTATGAGAATAGATGCCTGTGTACAATTGACTAAACCAAATCCTTTATCTGACGATGATATTAAAGTGACATTCAATGCTTATGTTGAACTGGATGCTTGTAATTATGTATTGAAAATGGGTTTTGAAAATAAGAAGAAGGCAATATTTCTTTTCGAATACAATTGGGGTAAATTTATAACTTAAAGTGTTATTTTCAATATGCTATAAGCAAACAAAACGCAAATTTGTGCCATCTTTCTTGATAATGTTCTAGAAAGGCCAAAAATATACTGCGTAAGGCAACTTTAAATAACTTTTTATCTAAACTCGTTTTTCCATGTCATTGTATCACTTATCTGCATCCGACTGTCTTTCATTTAAACACATGTAGATGGAGACTGTATGGATATGATAAAAGTATTATCATGTTGAAGTAAAGACTTTATTCTTTAGAATTATGAAACCATCTTAAACAACTAGTATATAACATGACAAAATATTGTTAAACTCTTGAGTAGATCAAAAATGCCAATGTTTGATTCTATTCTCACAAATACTGGGGGGAAGCTTTGACACAATGCGAAAGTTATGAATGATTAAATCTCCTTAGCAAGCAACATACTTTTATTTAAGGCAGAAGCATATTTGCTTCATTCACAAATCATAACTTCAGTGGGGTTAATCGACAGCTGAATGAATTCAACAATAGTAAATAAAAGACAGATAACTTCGTACAATTGTTAGGCATCCTTCTTAATTATATATAAGAATATGATGTGTATGTAATAAATATTGAATGTTTTACTTTCAGGAACCACTGAAAAGGTACATCTGACTGACAACATGCACCTTACGTAAGTTTAGGCTAAGACTGCCTGCACATTTTCCTCATTTTAGAATTTTGCTTTGTTGGTTTTTTAAAACTGTTATAATCTATTACTACTATGTTCAATGTATATATTCTTTCTCAATTAATATGCTGTGCTAAATCAGGATTTTATAGTTGGGGTTTTCTCACAAACTTAAAAAAAACAAATTAATTTACGCAAATTCTGTCATGTAAATCAAACTACATGTACGCTCGTATAACATAATGGCCGAACTCTATTCATTAAAAAGGTGCAACATTTATTAAACTGGTGTGTTATGCCGAAAAACTGTTATTATACTGTTCATCTTAGCTAAACTGTATGTTGTTTCAGATTTCGTGTGGACAAAAATGATAATAAAAAAGTATTTGTAATTAATATGGGTTTAAGATGCGATATCGTTGATAATAATAAACTAATAGAAAATCTAGAAATACCTATACCTGTATGTAATTCAAATTTTACACTAGAAGGTAAATATATGTTATATCTGATGTGTTACGTTTTCAAATATGATACTGAAGGTGACCCATACTAAGATGATAAGCCGCCCGGCTTGCTCAGTTGGTAGCACGCAAGTCTACTGATCGAGGAGTCGTGGGTTCGATTCCCGGGCGGGACATACTTTCGTGGAGCTTGGTCATGAAAACAATTCTACGGCTATTCTTCCTCCTACTAATGATTTAACTATGTAGGGCAGTTGTCAGTCACTGGCAAAAGTATGCGCTTAGTAATTGATTAACAGCTAAATCCAGAGGTTTAGCCTTTCCAGGAGGAGTAGGTAGGTTAATTGACCGCCGTTATATGACCTATACAATGTGCAGCTACGGCGTTAAACCCAACAAGCAAACAAAACAAACAAATACTTAGATGATGCAAGTACATTTGTTCTAATTATTATTTTCTGTCCTATTTTAATTGGCAACACCATTTTCACTTAGAAAACTAATATTTTCATAATCTTAAAATTAATTGCATTTCTTCAGATTGAAGATAACTCATTTACTTTTTTTTTACTTTTTACATTCAAAGACACTTTACAAGTAGGATAGAAAATGTTTTTACATGTTTGCTTTATTGTCAAGATATAGTTGGAACTGAGTTGAAATGTATTAAATGCGCATGTTAATTAATTCAATAAGTTATTTTTGTTGTTTGGTTATATTTTTATAAATATAATAGCTTTCAACGACATCAAACCATCACAATATTCATGATAATATATGATGATGATGTCTATATAATATTATTTCTGACTCATTTAATCATATACTCATTTAATACTGGCTTTACTTGTACTTATGATATATGTATATATGTGTTATGAAAACATCACGCATTAGGATATAATTAATAAAGTAATTTTTAAATTTTAGGTAATCTCAAAAATATTGCTGTATCATTGGGAGGACAATTAAATCTACAAGTATTTGATCTTCTCATAGATAAACTTGGCCTTAAGAAAGTGATATCAACTGATGTATGTACAGTACCAGCTCGTCCATCAGGTATTTCTTTATCGTCGTAGATTTGTCTGTGAAAATGTCTGGCTGTTTATTGTAATAGTCGATATGTTATCATCGATTTTAATTTTAATTTAAAATGGTATATTGTATTTTCATTTGGAGCACCTGCAATAATTTCTTATCTTGTTGATTTAATATTATTTTATATTTTTGTCAACAAGAGTGAATGTGTCGAGTTATGTTTCAAAATTTTACGTTAAATTATTAAACATATATTACAGATTGTCCAGAATCAATGAATATAACAAACCTTATACCTGAGGAAATGAAGAATATATTTAGATGTGAATTGTCTGATAATTGTTTTGGAGTCATTTGCTGTGTTGATGTCAACTTCACCATTCCATTGTCCAACATTCTGATGAGTATATCAATACCAATGTCGATGACCATTGATCCATGCAAATTTTCTGTTGGCATAAATATTGGTGAATTTAGTTACAAAGACCAACTGCTTTCTTATCAATGGGGTATGTTACACTTAATTAACTTGAGTGCATAATAGTTCTTTGTATCTCTACTTTTCAAAAGATTTAATTATAAAATAATTTGATGATATCCTTCCCGTTCTTCGATCTTTTAATTCTTTGATAGCATTGCTTTTTAACACTATCGCTTTTTACCTAATATGCTATATTTGAAAAAAATGCTATTGATGGCAATTATATGGATTATGACTATACTGCCTTGCGCAGTTAGCTAAACCAATAAAGCAGGGTCAATATCAAAGAAACGCAAGAGATGATGTCAGGCAGACTACTTTATTATGTTGGTGAATTGCTACAAGTATAAAAATGAACAATACTCAGTACACATGAAACAAAATATCAATAAAATGACTAGTAAATGACTAGTAAAATGACTAGCATTATGTTTTCAAAAGCAATGAAAGATTTACTTCATGTATCTGTTAAATTCTTATGTACAAATGTAATTATTTTACAATCTAAGGGAAGTAATCCAGTAACAAATGTGCAAAAGATCAAACAAGAGTTGTCTTTCTTATCAAAATAAAATACTAGCTATTAAATTAAAATGGCATCCAACGGTAATTTACTACTGCTTTAAAATGTATTTAGTATAACAATCTTCTAAAAACCATTCATTTAATTTCTGTAGAATTGGAATAAATACGAAACAACAATTTATCCCATATTTCGGACAAAGGCATTCGGACAGCATGGGCCGCGCGGACTAAATTGAAAATATTACGTTAATACGTTCAAATGCCAACAAAAAACGTATTTCTTACAAATATTATGTTAAAAGGCAATGAAAGTAATCAATGCTTACATTGTGACTTGCTGGGATTCAACCAAAACTTCAAAAACAATCGGAAAGACAAATTGTGATTTGTGGAGGATTTCTTTATTAGAGAGTATTTTACCAAGGGAAGTAACCCCGTAATCACATTAAAGTAGCTTTACCGAAATGCTAAGTACATGTAACATGACAATGACCAAATGTAAGAGTGATGCTTGATTCGTGATCTTTTTCAGGAACACAACTTGGGATTTCCTTTGCAAAAAGACTCGTCGAAGTTCAGTAAGTATTATTGTTTGTATTTTACAAAAATACAACTATTCGATTCCTATCAGGTCTTAAACTTATTTGTGCCATGGGTTTATTTTTGTTCCCACACACTTTGGAATGAAATAAGTCCATTTGCGTTCACTCGATTTCTGACGTGACCTCCAAAATAGCTCGAGCGAACGCGATTTCGAGTGAACGTATCGCCGATCCGCCATCTAGTTTTTTCTGTAATTTTCCACATCCGGATATTCACTTTCACGGTGACGTCTCGCATTGTTACCATATAAGATGTTATTTACTCTTGTTTTGAGTTTTACTCATAGACATGCATTATTTCACTGGCGTTATTTTTCTCATTTTATGTGTTCTTGATAAGTGTTTTTAACATAAAATAAAATTATCCATATGATTGAACTTGATGATGTCAATGTCATCAATTTTGACCTTTCTTTGTTTAAATACATTTTATTTAAAAAAACTCGTTTTGTTTTTTTGCTATCGTCCTTGATGTGAATATTACTTTATACAATGTATATATGTACGCGATTTACGAGTGTCTTGTGTAGAATATGTAACGTAAGTGGATTTAGAAAAAAATATATTTTTGATTGATTTTGCTTTTATCTAACGTATCTCTTCGTACTGCCATAAATTAGGTTCTATCTAATCTGAGCGAACGCGTTTTGAGCGAACGCAAATGAACTATAATGCAAACGAGTTATTATTTATATATATATGTTATAATGACAAGTGTTGTAAGCCGCATTTCAATACTTATTTTAAACATATCGCGACTATCACTGGTTCTACTCAAGTTCATTGAATAGTCTAGATCTATCGGAGTTTTTTAAATATAACTATACTCAAAACATTGCTACTTGTTATTACTATTGTAACTGCCTAACTTGGACACAATTACAAAATGTATTTGGGCTATAACATACTTTATAATACTTCAAGAAAAAATTACGGCTTTTGATTGGCTGATCGGGTGTGCGAAAAAAATCCATATATACCGTGTGTGAGTTCATATACACCGTGTCCCCTCGGGTAGCCTCTCATAACAATGCAACATAAATTCTTTTCAAATGTCCGCCATTTTGTTCATCGATTCGATTATGTTTTCCTTTGTAATCTTAACATTTATAAGCAAATAAGACATATCGATGTCCTGCTCTTTCTAAAATACCGTTATACAGCGAGTTTTCAACATGAATAATAAATCTATTACTCACAATACTGTAAATCAAGGGCCCGACAACTCAAACATCCCAATTGTGTTTCTTGAACTTGAAGTTCTTCCATCAATTTCTGTGACGAATTTTCCAGTCATTATAAAGTTAATACAAAGGTTGACTTGTGTTTCATTCATTGGAGCAAGTCAAGCTATGCATTAAGAATAAATAATGAAACTGGCTGTCAAAGATCTTTCTCAAATACGAATCCACGTTAGATTTTCTTTGCTCTATTTTCAGAAAACCATTTTCATCTTATGCCGTCAGCCAGTGTTTCCTTAATAAAGTTCATATATCCCTATCTTCCGTGTCCATTTTTAAATAGATCCTTGTACTTCCGATCCTTATATCCACAAAAATTATAAGCTTAAAACTTAACTTATCAAATAGTAAATACTATCAACTTCATAACACGGTCGCCAGTATGACGTCATGATCAAACGTAGTAAAAAGCAATTGGGTTGCGCCACGGGGAAATTGAACTAAAATACTGCGTAAGTTTTTTTTGTACATTTTAGAGCTCCCGACCGATTTTAAAGGGATTTGAAGTATTATAAAATCGTAATAAAGATTTCTGACGGTGAATATGGGTCCTTATACCCCTCGAAGCTACATATAACCCCTCGGCTGACGCCTCGGGGTATATGTGCTCTCGGGGTATAAAGACCCATATACACCGTCAAAAATCTTTATAACTAATAGTATATACAAATGTATTACTTGTTAATGATACTTTTAATGACTAACCATATGTTCTGCTTTTCTAATTTACAGATTTATGTTGGATAGTTATGAAGATGGATTTATTGTTGATTTAAAAGTTGATACATGTATACCTATAGATGATGAAAGTTTTTGTATACCACCCGATGGTATCCATCTACTTAAAAATAAACATATTCCTGCATGTGATTTAGGAGCGTGGACATATATTGGAAGTAAGACAGTTGAATCAGTGTTGATACTAAATCTCAACATGTCGTGTATAGCTTAAATACAGTCGATTACATTTGAATTGATATTTCTTATATGGATAGTTATGAAGTCATGTGAAAGCAATACCTTAAAGTTATACAAATTCTATTTGTTTGTGAATGTGATATTATTTTTCATTACTTTGCATCATATCTTTAACTAACTTGTGTTTTGTCCGACATATACTAAATGTATCAAGATGGTTGCTATTGTGTTTTAAATAGTTTGATAGTATATTAAACATGTGTATTACTTTTTTTTAGATTTTTCATTAGATGAATGGCTTAAAGAGAAAGGTTCCGAAATTGCTGATAATACGAAGAATGGCTTACAGGAAGCTGGTCGGGAAGCATTATTTAAACTATTAGGAATTGACAAGTTTCTGCACTCTACTCCATGTGATCGAACTCGTTCACCATATAGTCCGGAATCAAATGGATGGAATAACCGTACGTATAATTATGACTTATATCGTAGTGACTTGACATTAAGTATATCAAAACAGTAGTAATTTAATATTGCTCACTACAAATATTGTGTGAAAATTAATTTAAGCACATTTTGATCATTTCAATACTTAGGTGGAAATTATTTGAATACAAAGATGGCATTATTCTTAAATGATCAAGCTCATAATAGATATGTTGTATAATTGTTCATCTTGACATAATCTCAAAGTGCTTCATTTAACAAGGACAGTGTTACAATACTTAAGTTCTGGAGAGTGGTATACGTAATATAAAATATGTGTGCTAAGTATGGAACAGCTTCCAACTTAATTGTTGTCCATAAACTGGATGAACTATAATTATATTAATATATTTTTTTTCAGAATGTCCTATGAGTTTTGTACACCTACCAGGAAAGTTACCAGAAAGTTTAACATGTCATATACCTACTTATTGTACTGGTATAGATTGTTGTATGGATATTGATGTACTTGGAATATCTATACATGCGTATTTTGATATAGATCTTTGTAATTATACCGTGTCTGGTGGAATTGAAAATATGTCTTTCAACTTTACTCTTTTTGATTATGAATGGGGTAAGTATATTTTTTGTGGAGATAATACTAAACAAACAAATACATGACGGCATAACTTAGATATGAGTAGTAATAATATGGCGGTTTTTAATACGGGAACAAAGTCATGCATAAAATGGTACTTAAAAAAACTTATAATTGAAATATTTTGTTTCCAATAATTATTCAAAATTAAGCGTGAGATGCACGCTTGATTTACCGCTAATAATCAGTTTTTAAGCTCTAAAAAAGCTGTGCCCATATACGATCAAATGTATAAATAACTTGTATGAATAATGTTTACAATAATTCAACATCATAAGTGCAACAAAATTGGGAGGGTCAAATATTATTGGTGGGCATTTGATCCCTTCAGTTGTTACTTGACTACAAAGAATCTTCACCTAACATCAACTTCCAGGTAAGTCTTGCTTGTCTGGGGGATTCTTTTACGTCATACAACTTCCATAAATGTTTACATATAAAGTATAGTGTTTAACACGGCCAAATTATATCAACCTAAATCTAATATCGAACAATATGTTCGATGTGTATGAGATCTAAGTGTGCACTGATTATTTACAGTCAATCAAGTGTGCCTCTCATTTGATAAAGGAAGTTGTATGACATAAAAAATTAGGACTGGGAATTTAGTGTGAAGTATGAATAATAGGATGTACATTTGTACACTTTTTAATCAATTTAAATATGTTCAATTTGTTTACACTTGATTACATAATTCCATATGCATAAAAATGCATATAAACTTCAAACTATCTTTTTGTAGGTAAAACTGAAACAGTTAGCATCAAAGACATCATTCGTTTCACGTAAAGTATAATTTAACTATATGATAAACATTTTACTGGATATTTTATATATCTATTTTAAATGCATCTTAAACAAAATATTTGCTTTAAAAATTTCTCCACGTGATGTTTATTACATAAAGGATGTATCATCAATCCGAACTGAGTGTTATTAGAGGATCTATTTAAAGCTTCTTAATTATCTATTTAAACGATTGAATATATACTACTTGTAAAATATATAAACAAACTGTCTTACCTCTTTCTTTTGGATGTAAGGTTGCATTCAAACATATGGTTAATGGTGTATTTGAAATAGTTTACTTTGCTAGTACATTAATTATTCACATGTTTATAGATATTCAATAAAGAAACCATCCAACAAGAAGGTATTTGTGTTATCACTGAGTGTGGCTGTATGTATGGAACGAGATGGAAGATGTCTTTTTGACGAATCTTTGTTAGAAGGAACAACTGTCCCTCAACCTGGTTGTGATATGTCTGTAAACATGACAGGTACAAATAGGTTATATATTGGCTTGTTTTGGGGTTTGGTTTAACGCCGTAGCAATACATTGTAAAGGGCATATGACGGCGGTCAGTCAACCTACTCACTGGAAAGGCTAACTCTCTGGAATTAGCTGTTATCCAACTACAAGGCGTATAGTTTTTTCAGTGACTGACAACTGCCCTACATAATTAAAAATCATTGTTAGGAGTGAGAATTGCCGTATAAATAATTTCATGACAAAGCTCCACGAAAGTGCCGATACCGCCAGGTAATCGAACCCACGATCCATCGAGCAGTAGACTTGCGTGGTACTCGCTGAGCTGGCCAGGCGGCTTAAATATTTTCTCATTAAAAAGGGAACACGTGCTAACAACGCTTTCATTAACACAAACCATACAATATTGTTTAATGTATTGTTATTGATAAACAATGTTACTGAAATGCGTTTAATAATCAAATTTATCTCAATTGTCTGATGCTTTTAATAATGTATGTTTAAATGAGTCAGAATATATGAATTGAATAGAAAAAATACCAGTTTGAAGAGATTTAATCTACAACATTTTGCATTAGTTTGGTCTCTTCACATACTATATACCTTCTCTTGTAGATTTTTCGATCGAATCGTTTTTTTCTAACCATGGTTTAGACAATCTAAAACCAACAGATGCTCTCTGGGGAGACGCTATTAAATTTTTGTTAGAAGTTACTGGAATGTCTAAACTTCTTAATGACGATCAATGTTCAGCTAATGATGATATATATTCAAATGTAATCAATAACTGGGATAATGGTATGTCTTTATCGCTTGGTATTATGATTTTAACAACATGTATTAACAAGATCATTGACTGTTTCCATAACAACTTAATATCATTCTTTGAGAGCCAATTGTCTAATTCTATTTAGTGCAGAATTTCAGTTAAATCAATTCTGTTTCAATTGCGTTGCATGACTCTTTATAAATGGAAGTGTCACTGCCTGAGAAAAATATAAAGTCTGGCCGGGATTCGATACCCGTTCCCTTGCTTACAAGCCGAGTACTCTTCCGATTGAGCCATCCAACCCTCTTACATCTCCTTCGCCAAAATATGTTAACAGATTAGTACCGTGAAATCCTCCTCTACAAACTGGAAATGCGTCCTGAATCTCAGAACCGCAGGATATTTTAGAAGCAATTATTTATTACATGTGTTCTCAACTGACAAACTAATGAAATCGTTGATCGACCTTGCGCGCAAAATGTTACATAGAAATATATGTTGATAAAAATATGCAGCCGGACTGCATAGAGCAAGTTCTCTATCACTTAACTATCTGGCTGCTAACACATCTTTCTCCCCATAACTTGAACAGATTACAACCGTGAGAGATCAATTAACTTTATCAATTTATAAGTGCTTACTTTCTGTATAATTGGCAATTTTCAATGCATATACATATTTATTTTGCCCTACCAGCAAAATGAGCATTAATGTGTATGTTTTTCAGATTGTCCCCGAGTGAACTTGACATTGCCTGAGTTACCCACATTTGCTGTGTGTCATGTAACAGAGTCTTGTACTTCATCTGAATGTTGTATTACTGTTGATTACATTAGAAGAACATTACGCACTTCATTTGGTGTTGATTTCTGTAACTTTAGAATATATGGAAATATTGAAAACTTGCATTTTACTATATCTGTTTTAGACTACAACTGGGGTACTTATATTCTTATACATTTCTTCTTATTCTTAGAAACAAGGTTTACTTTTGATGTATATGCACATTTGCTACATGACATGGTCACAACAAGCACTTTGTGTTATTATTACAGCTTTAATTACCATGACAAGACATATTTGTTCAGTACATGACCTACCAAATGTGTCTAAATGCATTTCAGAGTCAAATAGATTGACGTTCTGTGAATCATGATGTTGATTCCAAAGTAATTAAAATATTGATATATAATATTTACATTCAATAAATATGGAGTCTGGTCCTGTTAAGATGGTCAACTCCTTAATAAAGATTTGTAATGGCACACAACTATAACGTTTTCTTTTGCTTTTCATTAGAATTATGTTGATAAGTTACCAGATTACCATTAATTGTAAATCGTTAGAATAAACAACAAATAATAAGGCAAAGCGGTTATACCATCTGGTTAAGAGACAAAAGATAAATTTGTAATGTTTGATTATTTATATTTATAATTTTAACATTACCAAATTATAAATTGCATTTACTATATTACAATTCAGGGGTGTGGGAAGAGGAGACATTACTTCAGATTATAAAATTTAGGTAATTATGTGTCATCGTTTTTCACATGTATTAAACTTGTGTACAAGTTTGATCATCATATGTCTAAAACAGACATAATCTCGCTTTGCTTAATCTCTCTTCGCTTTTGAACAGTCTAATGAACAACCGAACATTTTGTAATGATGGACCAGCTAGCAATCGAAAATGTGACCCCTGTATCTATATTTAACTTGTTAACTTGTGTCAAATTTTCATCCCCTACTTCATTAGACAAATTAGGTATATTGACAATTGAATAAATGTCTCTATGTTAATGCTTGTAAAGACTTCTATCATTTATTGGTCACACTAAATGTTAATTCTAGTTGACGACTGTTGAGTCAATGATCTTTTTCTCTAAACGACCAAAGTATCAACTTTTAGTATCTGCATTTGGTTACCTTGCGAATGTTGTCAATCTACTGCCTATGTTAGTCTATGGATAGCTCTCATTATTTATTAGTGGCTAAAATACATTATCGTGTACTTGTACTAATTAGGTCAGTTGTGCATATCAAATATGTATTTCAAGGCATTACAAAATTTCACTTCTTATATTGTAGGTATAGGATACAAAAGATGGCAAAGACTTTCATTATTGATGTCACTCTCTCTGTTTGTTTTGATTCTAAAACTAGTTGTCAATTGGATAACATGAAAATATTTGATAACACAATTATCCCTATACAAGTTTGTGATCTGAATTTTCAACTGAACTTGAAAGGTTTGTGTTAAAGCTTTTTTTGAGTAAGTGACATATATCTTAACATGCGGTTTATTAATGTTTAATTATTTCTTAGAGTATATACATGTATATTAGGAATTTGTTAAGATGTTGTCAAGAATAATTGTTTATAAGCCGGATTTTTCAACGAAAAATTGGGCTAATAATTTAGTGAAACACGGGCGGACTGGCATGCGGAAGGGCGGGTGGTCGTCCGGTGTAGTTACCAATTGCGTTTAAATTTTTCTTTACCATATACTTCTGCCATTTATTGTCAGATTTTCATGAAATTTCATACAATGATGACCTACTATGTGATGAACACAATTAGAAAGTAACCGCAACTCTACCTGCCCATATTTTGGATTATTTACCTTTGTTATTTTTGCGTTCACGTTTTCATATCCGGCTTTAATGTGATTTCCACATTACATTTCTTGTTTATTTTATGAACACATTATGTGTTACTAGTTCATATTGCTTCATGCTTCAATATACTGTCATAGTTCATACTGTACTGGTAATGTTATATAAATATGACGTAAGTTTCCAAATTAATCATACACATTTAATACATACTGGTAATATTTGTACTCATTTAGACTTTTCACTGAACACGTGGTTACATGATGTTGGGCATGATATCAAGAATAGTTTACCATCAGCTCTAATAGATACATTACTAGACCAGTTAGGACTAAAAGATTTCTTGCTGGAAACTCAATGTTCACATGATGATCCTGCGTATGACGGCAATGTCAATGGATGGCAGTCAGGTATAGATAACTTTTTAACGTTTTAACTGGGACAATTTTGATGATATATCAGTATAGTTTGCTCATTTCCCGAGCAACATCATCTATGTGTCAATATAGAGAAACAAATTTTCTTAAAATATTGGTATTGAAACTTAACGTTGTTAATTTAAACTTAAAAATTTTCATGAAAAAAATAAAAGGAAGAACCAACATCCATATGAAAATAGGTTTGTCTAAAGGTAGAAAAAGAATATGTGAAGGCAAAAAGTTAGATGTTTTGGTGAAGTGTTAATATTACATTTGACTCTTTTATTTTTGGAAGTGAACTTCCTTTATTGTTCATATATGGTTATTTATTGAAACCTGCAATGACTGGCGATGTTATATAAAGAGAGTTATGTATTATGACCGTTCATGCAAAGTTTGGTTAATGTGCCTCTGCAATCAGTTCCATAACAAAGGCTAATGATTATACTTTTTTTCAGAATGTCCTATTGATTTGGATCTTCCATCTCTACCAGATGAAATAGTTTGTAAACTAAATGATAAATGTTCTGGATTTGACTGTTGTGTTCAAGTTAACATCATTCGGAGGAACGTACATGTTAAGTTCGATATCGATACATGCTCGTTTAAGTTATCTATTGGTATTGAGAGATTAGAAAAAGAACTTCCACTCCGTGATTACAAGTTTGGTAAGTCAAAGAGCCGAGTTGTATTTATTTTTGTGAACAACTACTGCCTGTGTGAAATATATGCAAACATTGTATAATGGTGTAAGCATACATATATTAACATGCATATACTTACAATTAAAAAAAAACGTACTTTTTAATGTAATATACTAAGAAACTTAAACCGCATCACTGACTTCTTTAGGTACTTTCCTTACAATATGAAAAACTGCTCTTTTAAGTAATATTTTAGCCAACAATTTGTCATTGCCATGAAGATTGCGTGCAATTGATTCCCGCACGCGCGTGCAACAAATGCAAGTCCTAGGAAAAAAGGAAGTCAATGTCAACATGCGTGTATACTCTGTCATTTAAGACAGCCATATAGACACACTTACTGTAACCCCAGGAGTTGTTAGACTAATAAGTGCCTTGACTTTGACAAGATTTATGTTACCCAGTTATTGGTCTTTTGGAAATAGACACATGCCAAATGGAGTGTGCAAGGTATTTTAATGTATACAAATCGACAATATCACGCCTAGTATTTCTTGATTACGGATAAAGTTTCTGATCGTCCTGCACTCGTAACTACCCTATGTCAAGACATTTTTGTTATTACATAAAATTTGAAAATACCATTCTCTAAATATTGTAATATTGGATCATTTGCAGGTCAATTGGAGGATTTCACCCTTGCTGGAATATTCCGAATTTAGTAAGTTTTAAGTTTTGTAATTTATTTTTTAATGCTATAACAAGACTTATGAATGTTTTTAAACAATGCTAAATTTGATATTAGCATGCATTGTTTTATAGCATTTTTAAACATATATGAGAAAAAAACTTTAATTTCGACTACATAAAAAAACACATGTTTACGCATATTTTTGGTCTTTGTGTCATTATTGTTAAAAGAATTATATAACATAAGTATAAGTTAAAGCCCCTTTACTAAATAGATCGCTGATAATTGTCAAGTATCACGTTTTTGCTTAAAACTCATGCAAACATTAAATGAATATATAAAACGCACCCAAGGCACTAAAAACTCAAGTATTTTCTCCAGAATTTATACTAATACTATTTTAAAATTAGCGATAAAACCCAAAGTAATGACTCTACGGAAAATCACGGAACTCAACGAAAGAGATCGGAACATCCCGTCGTGGCTAAAAATAACCACAACTTCAAATCGGAAGAAACCAAATTTTCTTCTTTGATAAATACACTTTTGCATGGTGAATTTCGTGCGAAAGCCAATTAAAACTCACGAAATCATGTAAATAGTTTTATACATAAAAATATACTGACGGGAAAAAGAAACGAACCAATTAACGTCATGTGTGGTGAAAGGGTGACCGTTCATGCCAAATTAGTGTGAACTCTTCTTGTTTGGTGTAAACGGTTCTAAAGTTATGCCCCGTCACCAACGTCTATCTCTCCGCTCGTATCTTCGCGATCATGGTGTTGGGAGAGTGTAGAGTTCAGTGAGGATTCGTGTTTCGGCTAATGTAACGCCCTCAGATTATTCAATGTTTCAAAACGAGTCACAACTCGTTGTTTGCAAAGGTAATCTCGTAGACATACACATAGACCAGCTTTTATGCTCGGTGAGTGCCTCTATATTTTAGCAACGTCATGACTGTATCTATCAGCATAGTAACGACAGACCTTACGTTGAGCATGCCACCAAGGACTTCTTTCAGGGTGAAAACATTAATGTTTCCTTATATTATTCTGAATCACAAAGATTGTGTAACTAGTTGAAATGAGGCGTTTCTTTTTAGCATCAGTTTAAATGTTTGCGTACTCAAAATTTGCACGCACTGATTTCTCGAGTAAACCACAGGAAAAACGATATGACATATCCATCACTTTACAATTTTGTGTAAGTTTTACCAAACACCTTTTAAGCAACTTGATTGGCTGAGAGGGTATCTCCGTAATCTAATTTGCATGTTATAAAAGTACCCTACTTTTATAAGAAATTGATATTTTGAATAACTTGACCCCTAAAAGGGAGCCCGCTACAGAGAGTTATTATAATCCGAAGGCGGTTATATTCTATTGTCTTTTTGATAGTTTTACTTGTTTTTAAATAAATGATAAAGAATTTGTCTTCATTTAGTGGCTTTAACACAACTATATCATGTACCATTACAGTTTTAAGATAGATGATATTGAAAGTAACAAACTGTTTATAGTTAATGTGAATATAAGTATATGTCTGGAAAAAGATGAATGTATGTTAACTGTTCCTGCACTCATCAATTTGTATGTTCCAAAACCGTTGTGTAACTGGGATACTGATTTCAAGATACCAGGTAAGCATGCTTACATTTTTGTTTTAGTTGGAGACATTATCTACTACAATTCCATAGTTACAATACCACCTAATATTTCTAATAGTTTGTTGCACTTATGTAACTTTCCGAAAAGACTACTTTTTATTATGTGCTGTGAAAAAGCGAAGAACAAATAAAACTTAAAAGTTTTCTGATTTAGCATCTTGTTACTATATAAAGACATAGTCAATAATTGTTAACATATATGCTCAAGAAAAATTGGTAAAATGCATTTTATAAGACTTTATATCAAGAACGAAGTAGCATTCTAATAATGTATGCAGTTTACAAGTACACGACCGTTTTCATATTTTTCAACAGCGCTATTGCAATAGACAGTATTTTTGTGATCAAACCAAATCTTTTAAACACCTAAAGTAATCTGTTTCCTACGGTACTTTGTTATAATGACATGTTTTATTGTAGGTTACTCACTCGACAAATGGCTGACATCCAACAATTTTACCATGATTGGTAACCAATTAAAGGATTATGCAATAGAAAAACTATTGAATGAGTTAGGCATCGCAGAATACTTGAAAGATGATCAGTGTAAAGAAGATGTTGGACATTATGTTAGAGACGAGACTGGATGGAATAATGGTATATTTACATTTAATTTTCATTAATAATTTACCGGCAGATATTCTTATATATTAACTATTGTTTTATTAATGTTTCATTGTTATTGTAAATTGATTATGACGAATTTCTTTTTTTCAGAATGTTCATCGATAGCAAGTGTGCCTAGTCTTCCTAACAGTATGACATGTTATATACCTGACTATTGTACAGGGATTGCTTGTTGTATTAACGTCCTATTTGTAAAACGATCATTTCAAGTACATGTGTTTGTTGACACTTGCTCATACACACTGTCTTTGGCAATTGAAAACTATGAAACCAATATTTCATTGCTAAACTACGAGTGGGGATCAACTCAGAAGTTTTCATTGTTTGGAGTATTACAGATATCGTGAGTACAACTGCATACACAAAAATTATAAATGAAATTTGTTGTTTGAGTGAAGAACTCGATATAATACTAAAACATTGCAAG
Organism: Mactra quadrangularis; assembly: GCA_025267735.1. Classification (NCBI taxonomy): domain Eukaryota; kingdom Metazoa; phylum Mollusca; class Bivalvia; order Venerida; family Mactridae; genus Mactra; species Mactra quadrangularis. The sequence goes on along the minus strand of CM046294.1, from coordinate 21,235,432 downwards.
AATCTCACTTATTATGAAATTACTTTGAAACCATTTTAACTCGGGGTCTAGTTTATAATTTATTGTCACATATTACATAATATATACAATATAATACTTATATTGATTACCAAAAGCATCTATTACATGTTAAACTAGCCTACATAAGGCATATTAAGAAATATTACTTTGTTTGGGTATTCACAGGTACAACATTAAGAACTTGGAAACTGAGAAAGAATTATTAGTAACTCTTGAAATTGCTATCTGCATGAAATCAACGGAATGTGATTCTGATATTGTTTTGTTCCACAATCAGAGAATTCCTAAACCTGGATGTAAATGGGAACTAGGACTTCTAGGTAGATCATCCTGTTTTTATTTACTAGATTGTTTTTGTTCTCTATAACAAAGTTTACGAGATGCAATTGTAGATATACATGTATACATATATAAACATGACAATCTGATAAATCCACAAGCGCATAAGCACCGTGTACTGTCCTATTACCTGTTAATTAGGAAGTGTATTTTATGATTGCTAGTACAAAGCATTTACCTAATATAATTCTGAAGAGAATGTATAATTGTTTTTGGATAATATCCCAATAAAATTTATCAGCACAGATAATTTGTTTATAGCATGTTTAGTCAATGTTTGGTGTACTGGTCTAAACATATTTCTAGAATATCAACTTATCACATAAAACATGTACATGCAATACTATTTTTAGTATTCTCTTCTCTCACATACAGTTTTACATTTCAGAATTTGATTTGGAATCATTCCTTGATGAAGCTGGTAGTCATATCACATCCCATTTGATTCCGGCAGTAGCAGATAATTTACTGGAAAGATTAGGCGTATTAAAATTCTTAATGAAACATCAATGTGAACATAGTTTAGTCAATAGTATTAACGGATGGATAAATGGTAATATCTTAATAATATATTTTGATGAAATATATGATATAGACTCGTATACGTCAAACATCTTGGGGCAGTTGTATATGAAATAAAAAACAACCAAATGACCCATAGATGTATAATTAACAGTATATATCGAATTGATATAAGTTATACTATTATAAATGCATAAATCTACAAATTCAAAAGACCGTGACACTGTTCGGGTTAAATAATTAGTAATTTTAAAAGATTTTATTACCGTTTGCCAGTAAAACATTTTCATTCAGTAATTTAGATACGTTTTCATCTGATTATCAGTTATTACATATTGATGTTTTAATTGCAGAATGTACTGATCTAGATGTTGAACGTTTTCCATCATTGTCAGATCGTATACAATGTAGAATACATGACAAATGTACATTTATCGACTGTTGTATAGATGTACCATTTATTGGACGTTCTGTATCCATATATGTCGATATAGATCCTTGTAATTACAAACTTACATTGGGTATTGACAATTTTATGAAAAACATTTCCTTGATTAACTATCAATGGGGAACACCTGATACATTCAGTATAAATGGTGTATTTAATGTAAAGTAAGTACTTGTCTTAATTAAATTACTTTATTCAAAATAAATCAGTCTTCAAATAAATGAGGTATTGATTGATATAGTTTAATTTTATTAAACATACTTATTTTTATAATTGGATTTCACATAATTAAATGATTGGTATATTTGATAACTTTGGCAATTTTAAGTAACATGCATTTTGAAAAGTATATCAATTACATGCAGTACAATGATCATGTAGACTAGATTGGCATAATTGTTCACGTATATATGATTGTTGTTCCGCTAATTTGGCATTTTTTATATCGAATAATTTAGTCCAACCGTAATGTGAACATAATATGCTTACAAAAACAGTGAAAGGTTTTGAAATATTTAGTATTGCATGTAGGATATGTTTACTTCTTTTTTTCTGAACGATGGTTAGCGATGGACATTTGTGTGTATTGCATGCAGTGTGGCTTGTTCTAATAGGGACCATAACTTCTAGGACTTGGTGGGAAAATGCGTTAATTAAATTGTTATTTGTATATTTAAAATGCAAAACGTGATGGGACTATAATGTTTCATTACAGATATAAAATTGATGCTTTGGAAGCCAGCAAAATATATATAGTAACGATATGGACGTCCGTATGTTTTGATAAAGCAACTTGTGATTTTAGTGAATCAATTTTAAATGAAGTAGTTATTCCAAACACAGGTTGTCACTTCGATGGTCGTTTTCAGGTCAATGGTAATACACGTTTAATTCATCATTTGTAAAATTAGTAGTATTTTATATAGATAATCTTTGTAAACTCACATTTATGAATCGGTTTCAGGCATTTATTTAGTTCATAATCTAATACCTTAATGTATTGTAGCAACATTTCTGTACATGATCATACAATATGATTGCTTGAATGGTTTAATTGTTGCTATTTTTTAATAATTACTTCGTTGACTGCTTTAAGCAAACTTGTTACTCTTGCAACATTTCTGCAATACATGCATAAATCAGTTAAGGCTTTCGTCTAAAAAAGCCAGACATCTACATTTTTAACATACTATGTTTTGAGTTAAATGCATACGTAAATAATTATTTCAAACATACATCAATTATTGTTTCTAGAAAAGACATACGCATATAAAAAGGACGATATTATATATGTGTTTATTACAAAAAGGTAATAAATGCACTTAAAGCTATAAATGCTATATGCAAAATATTGTTCTTATGTCCATTATAATCATATTTTTGAAACTGAATATTTTAATATTTTTGAAACTGAATATTTTGATATTTTTAAGGATTTTCATTGGCATCATGGCTACAAGATCAAGTTGAAGATTTTGTTGATCAACTTGATGACATAATGTTGTCTTTACTGTTTGAAGAACTTGGAATTAAACCATATCTACTAGAAGAACAATGTCATGTACTAGTATCGGGAACACAGAATGGATGGACTTCAGGTAGTAATTTAAACACTTACATATTTGTATCAAGAGTTTGTTAGCTAGCAAATGTATATCTAGAAATAACTCTGCTTTTACGTGTTATGCCATTTTTGTTACGAAAGAAGTTTTGTAATAATTTAAGTATCTTTAATAGTAATATTTATGTAGACAGTATGTGACAAACACGTCTTGAACAGCTTAAATTGTGCATGAATGTCAATGTTCGTAGTGTTAAGATGTAATTTATGTACCAATATGCCTCATTTTCTTTCAGAATGTTCCACTGATATAAATCTTCCAGGTTTACCAAATGGTATCAGTTGCCATATAGACGACACCTGTATGTCATTTACTTGTTGTGTTAACTTTCCGAAAATAAGGACATTTCAGTTTGGTTTAAGTATTGATGCCTGTGAGTTTACTGTACACTCAAGCATTGAGAAGTTCGAAATAAATCAGTCGTTGATCAATTATGATTTTGGTAAGGTTTCTCTTAGTTATGTCTTTTTCTAGATTTATTGATGCTTTTCAGCAATTATTTTGTATGATGTATATTCTAAGTTAGCACCATTCAATTGAGAGTAAAAATCCATATGGTTGTTTTTTAGAGCTAATTTAGCTTATATATAATCCACCCGACTAGCTCAGTTGGTAGCACACAAGTCTACTGGTCGATGGGTCGTGGTTTCGATTCCCGGGCGGGTCATACTTTCGTGATTGGTTATGAAATTATTTCTACGGTCATCCTCCCTCCTACCATTGATTTTTATTTATGTAGGGCAGTTGTCAGTCACTGACGAAAGTATGCGCTTAGTAGTTGGTTAACAGCCTAATCCAGAGATTTAGCCCTTCCAGGAGGAGTGAGTAGGTTGACTGACCGCCGTTATATGACCTATATAATGTGTTGCTACGGCGTTAAACCCAACAAACAAACAATCTTATCTATATTAATAAAGGTTCACATTTTTGCATATCTCAATTAACTTTGATTACGCATTTATTAGACCATTATGTAAGATATGTACGTCCTCACGTGTGTACTTTTCGAAATTTTACCGCGAAAAATTGCAAGGGATATTTGGTAATGGACTTCATTGTTAACTTTCTACATGAATTACATATATTGTTGTAAATTCATGTTTTAGGACTGATGTTTTTAGCACTAAGAAAGTAAATGTGGATATTATTTTCCATATACCAGTTATTACTGTAGTTTGTAGTTAAATACTGTCTCTGATTCATAGATAATATATCTCTGTTTATATGCTTTGGAAATGCATGCGAGTATGATATTTTGTTTATAAAGAATGTTTGTATACATAGTAAGTCTGTATTGTATTATAGGAGATACACAAATAGTTGATATACTGGGTATACTACAAATAAGGTACGTCTAAAACTTTTTTGATTTACATTATTGTTTACCTTCAGCAGGTCATACGTTGCGCTATCTAAATACAATTGCCTAAACAATCTGTTGACTATTAAATAAATCATTTACATGGAGTTTACTTGACATGTACGTTGTTTGTGGTAGCAGCCCGCTGTGCGCAAGTGCCTAAGCACAAAACTTACTGAAAGTGTTGACTATTTTATTGTATTAAGATTCTTTTATATAAAAAACATAAACTCATAAATGTTAAGTACAATTACAATATTCATTTTATGTTGATTTCTTTACAGGATTGTGTTGATTGATAATACAGACAATGATGAGATTGTCGTTACAACCGACGTTGCAATTTGTTTTGAAGACGGAGCATCGTGTGATATAACAGAAAGAATATTAGACAAATCATCAATACCAAAACCTTTCTGTAATTGGGACAAGGGATTTGTTATACCAGGTAGATATTTCTCTGTGATGTTATCTTGTAGAATTCGACATTATACTACCTGCAGCTTGAATATCAATATCTACTTTCCTGTATTGAGAAGTTTATTGTGGATGATTGTAAGCAATTAACAATTTTTTCTCATGGTTATTTTGGATAGATTAATTGACCACCTTGAAAACAAACTAGAAAACAATTTACAATTCATGTTCGTTTAATTTGACTGCAAATTCTGCAGCAATACAATTGCAAGGAAGATGACTTAACATTTTGACACAAGTCATAAAGACAAATATCACCATTTTTATAATACAACAACATAAGTCATATTAGACCGTTGCATTTTGCAATGCGTCTGCTCTTTGTAAAAAATGTTCGTTGAATAAGACCTGTAATATGTAACAAATTTATTTCATCATGTCAATTACAGATTTTTCATTGTCCTCCTGGCTTGAAACAAATGGTCAAGAACTGACGGACACATTAACTGACGTGTTAATTGCTGGGTTAATTGATACACTGGGTATAGCTCAATATCTCCAGAGTGTGCAATGCGACGGTGGAGTATCACCTTACTCGAGATCTGGATGGGCGAACCGTAAGTTCTTTTTCAGTTAATTATGAACGATTTCCAAAACATTTTATGTCAACATTACGAGCCTGGAACAACCAATTTTCGATCAGCTAACGGTTAATTGCCGTGAAAGGCATGCGTAAGGGACGAACAGCGTCTAAAAACGCTGAAATACTGTTCAACAACAATTTTGCGCTAAAAATATGCAAAAAATACAACCTTACCTCATGTCATGTTTTAAATATCCGTTTTCTACGTAACTGACCTAATTTTACTAGACCGGAAGTTGCGCAACCTATTTTCGATCAGATGCTGTTAGAGTATACTGTGCGTCATAGATAGCGTGACAAGATGTCATAAACCATTATTATAGATATTAAACACAATGTTTAACTGTCACTAACGAATAAAATTCTCCAAACCTATTTACAGTGTATCTTAATGATAGTTTTTAAAATTTACATTTGGAGGAAACACAGTTGGGGCACAGGAATGTGTCTTCTCTTCTAATGATCCTTACTGTTCTCAAAAATCGTAATAGAATCCGTTTTGTCATGATAATAGGGTCTTTATGACCCGCTAGTAGGTACATGATTTTCAAAAATATCAAAGAGTGAAACATTCGGTAAATAATATACATAAACTACAACTCCAAATATTTGAAAAAATAAGAAAAGTTCGTAAAGAGCCATACGTCACAAATTCTCAACTTTTCCGTGAAGTATACTTTTCCAAATATGGAAAAGTAGGTGGAGCCATATGAAATGATGCTGTCTGTCAGACGACATGCTTCAAACAAAGAGAAAATGTTGGATTTAATATTTAAAACACATAATTACGATGTAAAATTTTGGGAATAGTGAAAACAACTAAAATTTGTTGTAGGTAAGTTTTGTACGTTTGTTTTTACCGATTGTATCCCCAATTTTCTTTAAAAAAAGGTTGAATGATATACCTATGGCGTGTGTAAACAAAACATGTGCGTGACGAAGCGGAAAGGGCGAGTTTAGCCAGCATAACTAAAATTTTCCAGGGCCGATCGAATATTGGTTGTGATCGAAAAAAGGTTGTGTCGTATATTATCACAATCTTTTTTACATGCCATCACTATTGTATCGTTCAGGTACGAAATATCAACAAAATCGGAGTTTTGTCCAGACAGAATAAATTAAAATAGTATACTCAGATTGAACTAGAAAATATTGATATAGATAATTAAAGAACACAAGGAAGATAACAAATCATTTGTGGTCAAGTCATAATACAAGTGCATGGCCAAAAAAATGCGTAGTTGAGTGAAAATTTATAACCACTACAGGTTACACAATATAACAAATCGCTTTATGCTAAAGATTTGGTAAAACATGAATTGAACATGGAAATATAGTCAATATTGTTTTTTATTCCATCAACTTAAGTTTTGCCCTTGTTAGTACGATAATATTGCATGTTTTCTAAAATGATATTTAAATAATTCTGTTCGCACTTTCATGCGTATTACACACCATTAAAAGTGTAATAAACATTGATTTTGATGAAAAATGTCATTGTATGCCTTAAATGTGAATTATCACACATTCACCAACAATTTACAGGATGCCCTTTAAATATCAACCCAGTGATATTACCGGATGAAGTGAGTTGCTATATACCAGATTATTGTACAGGGATTGATTGTTGTCTTTATGTTAAGATACTTAAAAGGAGTGTACATGTATATGTTCATGTTGACGCCTGTACGCAGAGATTTGTTGTTGGAATAGAAAACCTGAAGATTAATATTTCATTGCTGACTTACAACTGGGGTTTGTTTTTCCATTACTCTATTGATAATTATAAGATCTAAGTGTGAAGGGTAGCTTGTAGTACTTGTTGGAGCACTTGAACGTATTCTTTGCGTAATATCGTAACATTTGTTATGTCTAAAACATACTTTACAATGGATTGAGTAACTTGCAATGCTGTTTTGTTCCATGTTATGCATGTGTAAATAATCGTTTCAATGAATACATTTTTCTAGAATCTACACGATTAAATGAAAAATTATGAGAGTTTTTAAATACCTATTACATAGAAAAATGTATTTGTATGAGGCTGTGAAGTATGAGTGTTAATTACTTTAGAATTCCGCTTTAGTTCGTAGTTTTATATATTATGTACAATTTAATTTTTCTGTGATAACATGACAAATGCATTTTCTACAATATTTGGATAAGGAACTTTTGATTGTTTTAGGTGGTGAAAATTCTCTATTCCTAAATGGACTTGTTCGACTAGAGTAAGTGAATTTTTAACATACGTCTATATTGCTATCACTTAAGACATTGTTATATTTAATTTGAGATTCACTGATGCATTTTTGTAAATCTGTGCTATTTGAAAACAGCAATTGTTATTAAGTCATAAAGTGTTTTCCTAAATAAGTATCAATATTTCTAGAAAATAATCGAATATATACAATTGTAACCAAAACAGATTATTTTGCTTTATATTAAACCAACTTATTGTAATCCCCTGTTCTGCTAAAACGCATAATTCTGTACACAATCTATTGGCCAATACATTGCAATTTCTGGTGGTGTAAATCAAACAATGTGCAAAATACAACTAAACCACCAAACGTTTATATATAAATTGTTGATGTCATTACATATGACAGCAATGTTTATGTATATCGTTTTATCATTTCAGTTATCGTATAGTAGAAGTACCTGAGTATCAATCTTACATCATTGATCTTGTTCTTCGTCTATGTTTTGATGACACATGCTCACTGATTGTAGACATCTTCAAAAATACAACAATCAGTAAACCATTATGTAAATGGGACTCCAATTTCTTAATAACAGGTGAGTAGGAAATTAGATGGCAAAATTTGAAGTAATTCTTACATAATTTCTTCCAAATATATACTTTGTAAGTGCTTAAGTGACACGTTATGAAACGTTGATACTGTATATAAAAAACAAAATGTGACGACAAGTTATGATATTTTTTTCCTTTGCAGTTTTCATTATGTTACATAATATCATTTATGACTGTAAGTATCTTTCTCTGTGAATATATTCCTTACGATAATTATCTAATTCTAATAAAAGCAGTTTTAAATGTAGCCTAGAATTCAAGTTACAATATTACATATTCAAACAGCTAAACGGTGGTTTATTTTCAAACTATATATCTCTATGTAATACTTCATCTGTATATTTATGGAATAATTATCCAAAATTTATTGGCAAATGATAAAGACACACTCAACACATTTGTATCTTCTTTTAAGTTATCATGTTTCTATTCAAAACCTATTTGATGTATCGAACAGACTTTTCATTGGAAAAATGGCTTGAGGAAAACGGTGTAAGTGCAGCTCAAGGTTTAGTATCAGAATTAATAGATCCTCTTTTAAAGAAGCTTGGTATAAGTCAATATCTTCAAGATCAACAATGTAACAGATCATCTACGCCGTATAAACCGGACATTGACGGATGGCACTCTGGTTTGTATAAATACTGTCCCTAATGTTTGTTCTTTTATAATTCAAGCAATGTTTTCTGATGAATTATTTTCTATATTATCAAACTTTAACACTATATGTCAAGGAAGGTAAACTTGATTCATATTATTTATTCAAATGTTGTGCCTGTACTCTAACATAATATTCCATCTGAAATGATAACACTGTAATTATCTGTTTCCACCAACCTCACTCTGATAATGCAATGCTATTATAAATCAAATAGAACAATACATATAAATGGAAATCCCATAGGAAATCTTCACCCTTGTAAAAACTTTATCCCCGATATAATAATAATTCGCCGTGTTCCTAAAATTCCAAGTACTGCATTTTGTAGTACTGTGTTTGATTAAATGTAATTATGACAATATTTTTATTCAAACCTTTTTCTGTAATACACATCTTTAAAAATTGTGTCCCTAAATGTACCTCAAAAAGTTTTTTGTAGTAAGCCTGCTATAGTGAATTCTCAAAATTGGTGTATATACCTGTAGTTGCCCGACTTCGTCGAACAACTAATAAATTGAAACTTATAATTTAGTCAACACAATTGGAGATTAATTTGTGGTGCTGTCAGGTAGTGCCATGATAAGACAATGCAGTAATGTGTAGCTTCTTGTTTTTTATAACTAAAAAGTTAAATCAAGTGGTGTTGACTATTTACGTGACTAGACAACTAATTTGTACTCGATAACACTAACCAGTGAGGGATATTTTGGATTAATGATCAGTGATGAACTAGTTATGTAAGTAGTTTTACTACTAAATTAACTTGTTTATCATGTTGCTCTCTGATGACAAATGTATACCACCACATATTAGTAAAATATGTTTTTAGTGATCACTGGTCTATTGATGGTACTTAACTAGCTTGTTTAATTTTATACTAAACTAAGACAAATGACAAATTTTGTTACAGATTGTTCCTCTGATTTAATACTACCACCACTACCATCAAGTGTATCATGCTTTATATCTGATACTTGTACTAATATTAAATGTTGTATGGATGTTGATTTGTTGAAACGATCTGTTCAGTTTGAATTGTCAATTGACACTTGCAATTTCATGGTCAACATTGGAATAGAAAAATATCAAGTTAGCAAATCACTTGTGGATTTTGATATGGGTATGTATCATTTAGATATGTTTAGATAGACCAACATTGTTAAACATAGTGTAAAGCTTATAATACATTATTATGTCTGTCGTGGTTCTGGGTTTGCATTATTTAATGTGCAAACATAAATAGATACTTGTATAACTCAAAATGAGATAAATATTTTCTGAACTTTGATACCATTATTAATTTTGTTTATAGTACCTTCAGTTGAAAAAAGCGTTTTTATCAGTCATACAAATACGTTAGTCTTAGATAATTTGATGTGAATTAATTTTTATTTACAATTCCTTAAAAACTGAACGTAAAATATTTTGTTAATACGTTAATATTAAATATGTATTATTTTTCAGATAAAAACATCAACTTGTATCTTCTTGGAGCTTTCAGACTGACGTATGTTTACTTATATTTATTAACAATTTTTAACAAATTAACAAGTTATTAATACCGTATAATTTGACCTTTTAACAACTTTGATTTGTTTGTTTGTTTTGTTGGGTTTAACGCCGTAGCAACACATTTTATAGGTCATATAACGGCGGACAGACGACCTACTCACTCCTCCTGGAAAGGCTAAATGTCTGGATTTAGCTGTTAACCAACTTAAGCACATACTTTCATCAGTGACTGACAACTGCCCTACATAATTAAAAATCATTGGTAAGAGGGAGAATGATCGTAGAAATAATTTCATGACCAAGCTTCACTAAAATATGCCCCGCGCGGGAATCGAACCGACGACCTCTTGATTAGTAAATTTGCATGCTACCAACTGAGCTAGCCGGGCGGCTTTGAACAGCTTTAATAATGAAGCAGAATGACTATTTAATCGAGAAGCTTAATGACTCCGTATTATTATTTTTATATTTGCACATTGCAGTTTTAAAATAAAAGAAGCAACCGATGGTTTCATTGTAAGTGCTAGAGCCGAGATATGTTTTGAATCAGACGGAATTTGTATATATAGTGTTGAACTACTTTCGGGCCAGTTTCTACCTAATGTGTTTTGTACTCATGGTACAGGAATGATAGTACCAGGTAAGCCGGACTTACTGAAACTAATTTACTTTTTTCATATTGGAGTTTATAGCATTTGTCCACACTTAGCTTTCCTTGTTTTTATAGCTTCTCGATTAGCAAACTTCTTTATCTAGGGTGAGAAATCCATATCAAATATTGAATTTTCATTGACGATTATTACCTGAAATCGAAATAAAATCGAAATTATGTGCTCTACGGCTAAATCATGGAGGCGGTCATAACTGATTCACAACTCGTGTATGATAATGTTATTTTATTCGTATTCAATATGTTATTCAACTTGAACTAGTCATAAGTGAAAGTCATGTTATCGATTTTTAAGCTATGCTTATTTTGTACCAAATTATATTTATATGCAAGTAATCTCATGTTTATTCTCACCCCTCTGTTTAGTTAGCCATTAAACTACTCACAGTTTATTTCAAATTTGGTTTAACCATGTTGTAATGTATTCACTTATGTTAAATTTCTTGCACTGTTCATAGAAACATTTGAAAATAGAGCAAATCTTCAAGTAGCTACCTTTATTTCAGACTTTTCTGTTCGTGGATGGCTTGAAACAATAGATGTTGATTTATACACGATTACAGATAATGTAATATCAAGTTTGATGGCCGTGTATGGCATTGATCAATATTTATTAGACCAGCAGTGTGAAATCAACTTACAATACAATGCAACAGGTATGGCACATTTTTAATACCACGTTTCAAAATAAACTATGTTCTGTCAAAGAAACCGTTCCAAAATTTGAAAAATGATGTTGTGCTACTTTTATGTATTTATTCGATTTTTTAATGGCTTGGATCCATCTGATTTTGTTATGATTAATAACATTTAAATTAGATGTTTGAGTAGTCTGTCTCATTTATTTTTTCTCTAACAGAATGTGCTGAACAGTTGATAAATCCATCTTATTTACCAGATTTTATACAATGTCTTCCAACAAATGGATGTAATGGTTTAGTATGTTGCCTTGAAGTTGTTGTTCTGAAGAGAAGTTTTTCATTTGAATTCATTGTGGACACGTCTATCAATCTTTTGACATTTAGGATTGAAAAGTTTATGTCTTCCTTTGTATTGGACACTTCACAGTTCGGAGAGTGGAAACTGTTTCAAATACAAGGAGTTGCCAAATTGAAGTAATCAAAATCTATATTTTATTTATACCAAACACAGGCAGAGAGTTTTCTCGTGTCTAACCTTGTAACGAGAAAATGTATGCAATACCCATATAAACCACCACCATCCCATACTTGACTTACTTAAAAAACAATCGCTTTGCTCTAATGTCGGTGTTATGCTCACGCTTTCGTCAGAACATTATAAACAGTCATCAGTTCATGACAATGCAATTGATCAGAATAGAGAAATGTGTGACGCATAGACTTATCCCGATTAGGAATGGCCCAATGTTTCTATCATTGTGAAGGCCGTACTAAAAACTGAATTGTTACCAGGCAAAGTACCTGCAAGTCTTTCTTTGGTCGACAATTACGCACATTTTCGGTGCTAATCTTGTTTGTGTGTCACTTCCTCATATAAAAATCTAGTTTTGAACATGTGTGAGTGTCCCTTTTGTATTAATGTTTAAGACATTATGGCAATTAAGTTTTGACATTTTGTAGTTGTAGAATTAAAATTACATTGAAATTCATCTGTTGATTCAGAATAATTTAGGCGCATAATTATTTGTATGCATACAAGAGTATTATCTTGTTGGCGAAAAATGTGCGATATATTGTATACCGCATGTTTTACTCAAATTTTGTGCTAAATAAGCTGATTCGACTGTAATCCTTAGATCTGCTGTAAAGTCGCCTATACATGTTTTGTAAGATGTGATAAAACATGTCTGATATATTTATAGGTATCGATTGTTTGACCTGATTTCGGAGAGGACTATTCTTGCTGATGTAGTACTTGACATTTGCCTTTCATCTAATGATGATTGTATTATACAACTGCCATTGATGTTGAACTACAGGTTTCCCAAACCAGACTTTTCATTATTGCGGGGATTTTCAATTCCAGGTTATTATGGATTTTCTAATAATATGTTTATCTTTGACTATGTTGAACTTACTTGACTTGTAAATAGAGCAGTTGTCCGGTTGTTGGTGTTTATAAGGTTTCACAACTTTGTTTAGCAACATATGTATTTAGAATAATTTGCAAAAGAATTTGTATGTACCTGCGAGATTCATGTAGGGATAATCAGAGGTGTTATTAATCAGATTGAAATAAACGGAGAAAATTATGAATAAATATTAATGAAATCAATGACAACACGTCAAAGTGTAACTTATTAATCTTAAACTGTTGATACAAATTTAAATTGAACGTTGTTTTATTTTAATAATTAAATTGTATTTAGCTTGCATTTTGTACACTTTGATTAAAGCACATATAAAGACAGAAAGGCATCTGAAAATTGTGGTAAACATGTCCAAAACATCAATAGCCATGTATGTGTTAAGACAACATATTTATTTGAGATTCTTGTTTCATTTTGTAGATTTTGATCTTGATGACTGGCTTGCAGCTGGTGATGAAATTAATATGCCAGTGTTACCGTCACTATTAGTTGATAAGTTATTAGATGAACTTGGTATTTCAAATTTTCTCCAAAATGAAAGATATCGTAATTCCACACCTGTATTTGTAAATGGTACGAATTATCAGTTATTTTATAAGTATGATTTTTTTCACTTTTAACAAAACTGGTTACCATTGTGGTTTTCACGTTACTTGCACAATAATATACTATGCTTATTGAACTTAGAACCAGCTAAATTAAAAAAATAAAAGACTATTTAAGATTGTCGACAATGGTTTTAACACAACACAAAAACCACACATAGTCAAGACTTTATTCTAATTGATTGGTAGGGATGAAATTAAGTGTTTAAAAAACACTTTTTGGCTCAATCAAACTAACATGATACATCTAAACCGTGCAACATTCAGACACTTGTCGTATTTTTTTCACAGGATGTCCGTTTGGTAGCAATGAATTGACATTGCCATTTGGTGTATCATGTCGTTATAAAGAGGACTGCAGAACAGTCAACTGTTTACTGGATGTTGGAAGATTGTCAAAATCATTTGAAATGACACTTGTAGTTGACACTTGCAAGTCAATTATCTCAATTGCAATAGAGAAATGTGTTGAAACAATATCACTAACTGATATGGAATACAACAATGAATATATATTTGACTTTTTTGGACTCATCAAAATAAGGTATGAATATCTAATTTGTTATTAGCTCGTATCTGTTTTAACTATTTTATGTTGCGTAACTTACGCACTGTATTATCTTTGTGCATTCCAAAATATATCTGGAACAGAATAACGTTTTTCTGCTAAAACATATAGATAAGAATAACGATACTGTAATTTATATATGCCCGAAATTCTTTCGGGCATATTATGTTATACCCCCTGGCGTCCGTCTGTCCGTCCGTCTGTTAGCAATTTGGTTTCCGGAGCATAACTTAAGTTCCATTTGGCCCACAATATTCAAACTTCATACGATGATTGTCCATGTCGGATAGAAGACCCTATTGATTTTGGGGTCACAAGGTCAAAGGTCAAGGTCACTATTACCTAAAAACTGAAAACAGTTTCCAGGGCATAACTTAAAATCCATTTGGTCCACACTATTCAAACTTCATACGATGATTGTCCATATCGGGTAGAAGACTCCTATTGATTTTCGGGTCACAAGGTCAAAGGTCAAGGTCACTATTATCCTGAAACTGAAAACAGTTTCCGGAGCACTTAATTAACAAAAAAACATTTTCGGGCATATAATGCACCGCCTAGCGGTGCTCTTGTTGTTTTTGATATTCTCGCCATGTTTCAATTAATACCTATCTAGCAAAGCTGTTGATATTCAAGAAACCGTTGTTTATTCGAGATACTATCACTATTTATTGTAGTAGTATATATAATTGTGAAATAATATTGATAACAATCATTCTGGAGAACAGTTAAAGCTGATGGACATTCACATATTTAAAGATATTAATATAGGTATATTTTTTGCATTTGTCACACAGTTATATTCACATGTGGTTGTCTAATATATGTGTTGTATAATGATAATGTAATTGGCGAAACCATGAATACTGGTCATTTTAAAATGACGTACAGACATTGGTTAACAAACTACAGATTTAATTCTATGCAACATTCTACGAAATAAAAATATGAAAGTAGTTACCCGAACAGGTCATTTTAGCAGCTATCACTATACCTTGATAGAAGAAATTTAGTTTTCCTAAAATAAACAATTTGGTTGCCCGAATTAGAAATTGGTTGTCCGGGGCAACCGGTCACCTTCTTATTTCATACACTGGTGCAAGTTTACTTTAGTATAAGCTTATTGTTTGATAAATGCTTTAATTTACTAGATAGTGTATTCTTATTGGCAGATATCAGTTATATCATCTAGTTGGACAACATGCCTTCTCTTTAAATCTCAGTGTTGACATATGTTACGGTGTCACAACATGCGAATCGACATTGGAAGTATTCAATGATTTTAGGCTAGTATATCCAGGATGTACGTACAATGGATTCTCACCAGGTTTGTTTTATTGTGAGATTGTTTATTACAAGAGTAGAAATCTTGAAATTTGTTCCTGATATAGCATAATTTGATTAGGTTCAGCGATTGATTATTTTGATATCAAACGGTATATCTTTTTAAATTTTATGATGGATAAAGTAATAACAACTCATCAGTTACTTTAAGTTTTTCATTAAACTTGGTCAATGCCTTCTGATCAAATGCAGATTTGTATTAAATATATTAAATTATGCCAAATTTACATATGGATTGCGCACGGTTCTAGCTATCATGTTTGAAAATACCCAAAATGCCATTTTATTGAAGTGTTAACGTTACAACAGAGTTAAATGTCGTATGAAACGGTTTTTCTATTGCAGGATTCAGTTTTGATGATTTTGTCTACTCTCTTGAAAATGGATTTTCTAAAATTGAACAGTTAGATTTGGCTTCAGTTTATGAAAACACAATCGGTATCAGTAATTTCATGAACTCTAAGGAGGACCAATGCTATTTTGGAACAGATACATTTATATATGAATTATTCACGTCAGGTAAATTTTTATGAAATTGCAACCAAAAACAACCAAATGCATGTAAGTGAAATAACATATATAAATGGTTTGAACTGGATATTAGCAATATGTGCAAATAAATGAGAGATGGCAGTGTTGATGTTTTGAAAGATAATTACAAGGTAGATGAGTAGTTGTTCAAATAGTCAATTCCTATAATCATTTATGAGAATAGTTTGAGGTAATCTTTATTGTAATCAGTTTCTGAGTTCCAGTACTGAGCTATTAGTATAAAGTTGGTTTCTCATGGATATGATATGATAGGTTTTTGTTGTAATTCAAACCAACGCTGATTCGTATATTTAATGATTAGCTTCCCAATGTCGTGACCATTCCAATACATATCAAGCTGAAGTTATTCTTCCTATTATATTTCAGCTTGTCCTCATATATCTTCAGTGGAAGGTCTTCCAGAAATGTTGTCATGCTATATTAATACTGAGTGTGACACAATTAGATGTTGTGTTTATATTAATGAATTAAAACGAAGTATAACAGCATCTCTTACCATAGACACATGTAATTTATCTGCCGTTTTAGAAATTGATAAATTCTCCAAAACAATTACAGTAGATGAACATTTTGGGATATCTGAAAATATTAACTTCTTTGGAGTTATAGAATTGAGGTTTGCTATTATGGTCTTGTTTGATTAGTTTTAATTAGTGTTTTGCGATTATCATTCTAATTTTATTTTATATTAATATTATCTTTGATTCGCGATATTCTGTTTTACTGTCTGCTGGCTGATACGTTTGTATATTTTGTCTTATATTAGATACGTAATGTCAAAAACATTTACAAACAATACAAGAATGAATATGAACATAAAACATATCACATTTAAATATATGTACTCTTATCAATCTTAAAATTTTAATTCCAGGATTAAGATAGATTATTTAAAATCCAGAAATATCATGCTTACCACTCTCGATATGAAAGTGTGTTTAGACAACACATATTGTTTGTTTGATGATACACTGCTGTCTAAGGCTAAGTTTCAATTGCCGTCATGTGATTGGGCTTTAGGATTTAAAATTAAAGGTATGTAAGATGACACAACTGATATTTCTATACTTTATTTACAAATAAACAAACATACATACAGGTCGTCCACGTAAACATTGCGTATATAAACATAGCCAGTTTCATTACATACCAATATTCAGGGTGAATTATTTTTACAATTTATTGTCTAGTTAGTTTATACACATTTAATGAACATATCATTGTATAAAATCTACAATGTGCATACACACTATTTAAAATAAATGTTACATATAAAAATGGTCCGTTTAAATCAGTAAATGATGTTCATGCATAATAATTAAGTTAAGTTGATCTGCACACTAAGCGTAATTAAATGATATATTAAAACTTATTTAGATTTTGATATCCAAGATTGGAA
This sequence comes from Mactra quadrangularis, assembly GCA_025267735.1. Taxonomy (NCBI): domain Eukaryota; kingdom Metazoa; phylum Mollusca; class Bivalvia; order Venerida; family Mactridae; genus Mactra; species Mactra quadrangularis. The sequence continues at coordinate 21,217,863 of CM046294.1, read as the reverse complement.
AGAGGAAAACAACATTTTGACAGATTCTTTGCTTGGATTTGCATCAGATAAACTGTTAGATTATCTTGGTATTTCAAAGTATTTACTGTCAGTTTGCCCTGTTTTGAATCCAAGTGATAATACAGGTAAGATCAATTCTTATTTGTTTTGTTATTTCATATACTTTGCTGGTCATAATTGGATGATTGAAACGAAATTCCATTCATTGCATTGATATGATTGACATATACAAACTGTTTGGAAGTAATGTTCTATCAGCATTGTCTATTAGTTTTGCTGTTTGTACTGTAACAAAATAACATATTATCAACGACTCTAGTATATTATTAGATATGTTTACTAAATTCTACGATCTGCTAGATGCTTCTAATTGTAGCTACATAATTATGTCATTAAAAAAAATGAGTTTTTCCTCAAAGAATGAATTGCAGAATGTCAATTTATTTCATTTATTATTCGGATTTTAACTTATATTTTACAGATTGTGCTAGTATCAATGTATTAAAGACGGAGGAAATCAAATGTGGATTTGTCAACACTTGTACAAATCTTTCTTGCTGCTTAGATATCTCTGAAATTGGGAAGTCATTTTATATAAATTTAGATATCAGACCTTGCGACTTTGAACTTAAGGTGAACATAGAAGGCTTCAGTCGAACTGTAGAATTAATCAATTACGAATGGGGAACACAGCAAACGATGTCATTGTCCGGATTTGTAACTATTGTGTAAGATTGTATTCCTACATTTCATACAATGCTCTATAAGTAAAATGTTTAACTTAATTATTTACGTGAATTTTCTTAATTTATGTATTTTTTGGTTTAAAATTTCGAAGTATTGACGAAGGTAATGACGATTAAATCCCCCTAAAATGCAGTAATTGTATTTTGTAGGTATACCATATTTAATTTGGATTATGAGAATGAATTCATTGTATCTGTGAGTATTGAAGTAACATTGGATAAAAGCGGTAACAACATTAAACGTTTTGATCTTCTTAAAAATGAAATATTAAAAAAATCAACATGTGAAGATCATTTAAATATAACAAAAGGTATTGTTTTATAAACTTTTTCTTGCTATATTCAATATCATCCTAGTAAACAATACAACTTTTTTATTGTCAAACGTGTTCAAATCACATATTAGGTCAATTTGTATAAAAATCTCTTTTACAAAATCTATTCCGACTGGCTTTAAAACAGTATATCACTAATATTTTTGTTTAAACAATAAAAGTCATGGAACAGTATCAACTTTTAGTAACCATAAATTCCAGTTCTTAGATAGTTGAAAACGTACTGCATAGAGTACGATGGTCAAATATATTGCTTTATTGAATTTCAATGCAATAAGTCAATGAACTTATTAGATATGGCTAATTACATATACCATCAACATCACTTAGTGTATTTATTTCAGACGCTCTTAATTGGATACAATTTAGACAGTTATCTGCCGAAAGTATGACCCTTATTGAGAAAGAACTAGCCTTACAACACTTGAAGATTGGTTCGTTTTTGAAAGACAAACAATGTAATGTGATTAATAACATAATAAAACAAACAGGTGAAATAAAATGTTTTATAATACCTAATGTATGGTTTACTTATTGCGCAATTAATATTGTGTGATAAACCAGCTGATAATCAAGTTGCTTTTTTAAATGAATTTCACTTTTTTGAATAAGTCAAAACTATTTGTGTGTGTTTAAGTTAGCATTTTATGATAATTATCTGAAAGAATTTAACTTTTAATAAAGTTAAAATCGTGTATCTCAACAAAAACACCATTTGTATTACTCTGCTTTGCTCCTATAGAAATTTGATGTGTTAAATTAATTTTACTTGAATTGTCATTTTTTTCTTGCATATCGGAACTACATTATTTAATTTCATTCTGAAAAGTGTCATGTTAAAGAAGTATACAACTATTATATAAAAAAAATTTTGTCATACCTGTTCTTTTATTTTCAGAGTGTGTAACAAATGCAATTGAAGTATCAAATTCCCATTGCTATTGGGATGAATCATGCACTCGTTTTGAATGTTGTACTGTATGGAGTGAACTTAACTACAAATTCTCAGTTGCTGTAGTCTTCAATCCTTGTCAAAACTTATTGGTACTGGAATTTGATGACTTCAAAATTGAATCGGAGTTACACAATTTGGATTATGATCGGACATATTCCATTTCAATTCAGGGTGTCGTAACATTCAGGTACATGTTTTGCCCACTAGAATGTTGAAAGTTTGTTAAAATCAGTAAATTGGTGGTGTAATAAACTACAATTTTAATTTCCATCGACCATGCGTAGAAGAAAAAACACTCGTTGTAGCGATTGCTGCGATTTCTTACATAATTTAAAATGTGAATTATTGGGGAGTACTATTAAATCGTAAATTTATGGCATTGTTGGGTTGCAAATTTGCACTATTTATTCTAACTATTTAAATTAAATAACTAAATCTTGAATTATAACAGATACAATTAAACTAATAAACTTCAATTTCAATTTCCATTGACCATGCGTTGAAGAAAAAACACTCGTTGTAGTGATTGCTGCGATTTCTTACATAATTTAAAATGTGAATTATTGGGGAGTACTATTAAATCGCAAATTTATGGCATTGTTGGGTTGCAAATTTGCACTATTAATTCTAACTAATTAAATTAGATAACTAAATCTTGAATTATAACAGATATAATTAAAGTATTGCTCAATTTTACATGCGACATGCGTTATACATGTATCTTTATAGATGGACTATGTATATTAATTATTTTGTACATATTTTCTTATATATATTTGACCTACCGTTTCAGGTATTCTGTAACTGATCTAAGCATTGATAATGTATATTTGTTTAATGTATCAGTAGAGATTTGTTTAAATGAAAGTATGTGTACACCATTTATACTTCTGAACAATGCCAAGATACATAAAATAATGTGCTCAGGGCTGATGAAAAAGATAAATCCTGGTGACTACTCTTTTATTTTTTAAAAGATTTATGCCAGTAACAATAAACCTTGTGAATACATTTACAACTATGTCATACATGTATTGTATATGACATTTTTCAAACTTTTATTAGACATATTGCGAGGGGAAACTTAGGGTAATGAGTAAACATCACTTATTTAATGTACAGTGAAAAGAAACCCGAGAGAGTTGGTGTCAAGAGCTAAGTGCAATAATGGATTGTTTATGAGGTATTTAAAGTAAATTGAACAATGTCTCAGAATCCTACTGATCATTGTTTTTTTGGGGTTTTTTTTGTATTAACTGGTACTTACAGTTAGAAATAAGCAAAACTAGTTACTTTTATAAATTGTTACCAATGGCAAATTTCATATGAAGATACGCGTTTTGTAAGTAGGCCATGATGCTTTAGAAGTATTGATGATCATTAACCATTTCTTATTCAAGACGGTTTGGTAAGGATTATAACACCTGTAGTAAACATATTTTCAACTATTTAATTGTATACATATTGTTAATATATCTTATATGTGGTAATTACAATTGCACCTTCTTGGTATTAAATCATTATTCAAATATAAACTGACTTGTTTGAAAGTAGATATTTGGCTGAATGAATGTATTATTTTACAGATTTCTCATTTTCTGATTTGATCGACCAATTTGGAATAACTGTAGATGACAATTTAGAGTCATACATGTCCTCAGTTATGTTAGGTAAAATGGGTATAACTAGATATTTACAATCACAACAATGTAATTTTGGAAGTCCTCCATGGTCGTCTTCAGGTTTGAAAACCGGTAAATAGAACTTGTCTTTATTTGCAGTGGATTTTTGAGACTGGACTTACTATATGATGTCGTTTGTTAAGCCTTCAGTATATTGCCCGTGTTATGCAAGTAATATCTTACTAAAAGTGACAGAAAAATAATGACAATAAATATAGTGGGTTGTTATGCTATACTGATTCAGATTGAATGGGAAAATGTGTACGTGCACTTCTATATAGTCCGGGGTTTTTTTAATTTAATGGTGTTTCTTTAGAGTATTTCATCGACACCTCATTTCAGTTTTACTACTGATATTAACTCTTTATATAGTAACAATCTAAACATACATACAGAATAAGGACTAAACTGAATATATTTAGAGCAATTTATAATAAACTTATTATTTTGCGGAGTTAAAATTTCTTCCGTGTTCATCATTTTAACAAATTTGAATGTTTCTTTTTCAGATGCATGTCCTTTATCAGTAAATATTACTACATTGTTACCAGCAGATTTATCTTGTGTGATAACTGACAAATGTACATCAATAGAATGTTGTTTAAGAGACAACTTTATTGGAAGAAATATATATTTCTATATGGACATTGATCCTTGTATATACAAAATGTCACTTGGAATTGAAACGTTTGGTTACGATGTATATCTACTAAACTATAACTTCGGGACAAAGGAAATTATATGGCTTGGTGCTTTACGCCTTGAGTAAGTAAACTACATGTATTCTATGTATAACTTTATGATTATTACGTTTCAAACGATCCGATATTGAATGTCAAATAAAATCATGCATTTGAGAATTGTATGTGTGTGCTTTTAATAATTACCTTTAACTTTTAATTTGGTTAGCTTACCGTTAATAAATATGTTCGTAGTGATTTACGGTAGGTTTTTGTCGAGCAACTTTTAGTATACGTGAGCAGACATTGTGGACCGTTGTTGCTCTTTCCCTTAAATCAGTGCAATGGTGTTAAGATTTACATTTTAACTAACATTAAAGTATGTATTGTAGGCTACAAGTGTTTAACATTGAGAGTAGGTTTCAATACTTGGTCAATTTAAATCTAAGTGTATGTTGGAATCCAGATGAATGTGAAGTATCTGTTAATGTCTTGAATAATGCAATACTACCTAAACTAGCTTGTGATTTTACTACCGACTTTCTTCTACCAGGTAATTTGTAAAACATTTCAATTACATTTGTATGTGTATATTGTTAGTGTACTTTAAGTGATGATAAACATACTTTAAACTAAATAAAGATGTCTTAACCACATAGAACTTCGTAAGAAAAATAATTTGGCAATATGAATAAATACTGATATACACGTATGCAAATATTTGTATTGTTTTAATAAAATGAATTAGTTTGCATTCATCTACTGATAGACAAATAAATTTGTAACTTTGTCATTTCTTATTTTTCTATTAGATGAAATTTTGATTAAAACATGGCTATGAAATTATTTTGCTTTCAGATTTTTCATTATCAGAGTGGAAACATGAGCATAACGTTTTCGACATGAATGAGCTTATATCTGTACTTGGACTTGACAGTTATTTATTAAATGAAATATGTCAAGTACCCGATGAAACTATTTCCACAACAAACGGCTGGTTAAATGGTAAACATTTGTTCTTTTATGACAATAATCATTGTAATAAATATCAGTGAGGGGAATCACGTGACCTATATGTTTCCTTACACGGCAAAAAATGACGACCAGATAAATTAATTTAGATCAAAAGACAAGGTAGATTTTCTAAATGACATTTATACGCAACCAATTTTTATCAGACGTAACCCGTTCAGTCCAGCCTCACAAAATTCTCTTTCTAGCGGTATGTCTCCAAACCCAATAATGGTTCTTGTTAATTACCTCGAGGTTTTGGAATAACTTTGAGGTAATCTAGAAATTTAGAACCGTTGTAGGGTTGACAGAACTACTGCTAAAAATTTTTTTGTGCTACTTACACTGTACTAGGTCTGATAATATACGATTACGTATAATTGTCATTACCTTTTTATCTAAATTTGTATTTTGAGACAACAAATTTTTCCTTGAATTTTGATTTATCAAATTGACATTATTATAGTTGAAGGCAAATTTCAAATAATGCATCCAAAAACCGGGAATCTGCGAGTGTATTTATTGTTGTTTAATTCTATAACGCAGAAGAGACCTGCTTGATCGTTGACTAAGCATGGTACGTGTAATAAATGTATATATATGAGGTAAGAATAAAATACTTCAAATCCATTATTATAATATGTTTTCATTTAAAATGTAAATGTGTATATACAATGCATATTGTTCACCATCTAAATTAATGATACACAGTATTTAATTAATGTTTTTAATTAACTAAGTATTCAATTAATGAATTATTGACTTTACAGAATGCCAGTATAACAGTCTGATGCCCCTGGATGATGGTACATATTGTGTTATGTCTGAGACATGTACTAAGATATCATGTTGCGTACCTTGGGATAATGTTGGTATGACATTTAATGTGACCGTAGATGTTGCCCCATGTGATCAGAAAATGACTTTACAAATAGAACGGTACAAAACAACTGTTTACTTCTTGGACTATGAATATGGGACATACAAAGAGTTATGGTTACTTGGAGTAGTAAGATTACGGTAATATTTATGATATTATACCCGATTTTTATTGATTGAAACACATTTTTTCTTTTATGATAAGCAAATAAAAGGTACAAAACGGACATATCACTTTGATGCATTTGGGATTTTGTTCTCTTTCTAATTTGTAGTGGTAGAAACAAATTTTGACAATCAATCCTAGACGCTATTTCAGATCGCTGCATACGTTTTAAGTCAGCCTTCTGAAAAAAACTTACAGCCTGATAATTGCCGATTGCCGATGTTCCTACGGTATAGTTTTTTCCCTAGCTGTATGTGAAGTACAAAATATTATACAACTGAAAACAAAGGTTATCACTGCAAACAAATACAAATCGATATCATATCTTATTTTTGTGCAATTCAATGCTAAAATATTAAAATAAAATACTATGTGTATCGTTAAAGATTCCGTATTGAGGACTTACCCCTAGAAAGAAAATATATCGCCGACTTACAAATAAGCGTATGTGAAGAGTATGACAAAGCATGTGCACAGCAGATCTCAATTCTCAATAATACATTTTTGCATAAACTATCATGTCAATGGGGAGAAGCGTCCATTCCAAATGGTATGTATATTTACATGAATGATGTCAGCTTTTAATTTACAAATTATAACTATACTGATATGGTAATTATTGTATGTTACTTTAGTTAAAATATCCTGAATGAACCATTTGTGAAAATTACTTTTTGTATTTACCTAGTGATAGTTTGTATTGTGCTACGATAATTTGTGGATTTAACGATGTATGTTGTGTTTGTTTTTAAAGTGACGTGATTAATCATTTTGAAGTCTATTATTACCTTAACAGACTACAAATGGTTTTAACTAAATTCGATACTGCCGTTTTATGCATAGTGTCAAGACGTTTAACTTATTTCCTATACTTTACGATTATATTTATAAGTGCGTTACTTCAGGTCTTCAAACCAATCGATCGCATGACTGTATTCAGCCAAAGCATTGTTTAAAGACAAGTTGAACAACTGTCGTTGATTTTTATCTTCTTTCATTTGTTTCTGATTCAGGATTTTCACTGGAAACTTGGCGTTCTTCATTGGCATTGAATCTTACATCACACATTCCATCCAAGTTTCTTCCTTTATTGTATGACAATATGGGCATTGGAGCATATCTGTTGGACACGCCATGTTTATATAATAAAATACCATACGTGAAGCAAGGATTGAACAGTGGTAATTGTTTTGTGTTATTGGTGCAAATTTGATCTGTTGATGTTTGATGATTTCTGAGTGCATTTATGTATGCATTTAAGCTTTTGCAAGCTTTATAGAAAATGATTGTCATAATGCATTATATGTTACATTTGACATAAGCAAAAACTGTTAACCAAAACATTATGATAGTTCATTACGTAATACTCAGAATGCTTTTACAGCTGACGATATAAATGAAATGTTTTGGTTGTTTATCTTGCTGTACAGCATACGGAACAAACTAACACCTTTATTTGAACTTATTCTATAAAGAATACAGATGGTTTTTGATGGTTTTAATAATTGCTGTCTGATAAAATCTATACTTGGTTTTCAGCAAATTGCTCATTGTAGATACATAGTCAATCATGATATATGTTAAATTTTTGCAGAATGTAATGCTGTACCTTCACGAACTGGTGTATTTGAATCGATGTCTTGTCATCTCAACTCGGATTGTTCTACACTACAATGCTGTGTACATAATGAAAAACTTAACAGAAATATTCATGCTTTTATTTCTACTGATATATGTGGAGCTACATTAACAGTTGGAATTGAACGTTTTATACATAACATCAGTTTAGTTAACTACGATTATGGTACGATGGAACAGTTCACTTTGCATGATATAATAAAAGCAAAGTAAGTTATTTCATTTTTATCTATTTTATGATTTGAGGCATTGTCTTATTGTTGAACTTGCGAATCAAAAATATTTACCAACGCATACTTTGCCGCTTTTAAAATGTATAATTTAAAACTAGGTATTAAAAGTTATGTTTTTTTTAATTTGTAAGCATGAGTACATGCAGTATCATTAAAATTACTTTAATGTTTGTATTAATTTCAATAATAACAGACTCTTGGCAGAATAAAGTAAACGTGTTTGTTTACGAGAACATTTTATCCAATGGCTGAAAAACTGGTACGGTTGACCTCATGATACGGTTTAATATATATAAAGTGCCCTTTGTTCACACATTCCGCCATCCATGTTATTGGATTCTGATACTCATTATTGTTGATATAATTATCATCAATGAACATTGGTTGTTCACAGTTATATTTATGCAAAATCGATGTTTTTATTAATTAAATGATATTATACGTCATTAAACATTTTATTGTTTGAATTTTGTTTGCAGCTTCCAATTATTTAATTTGGTATCTGACAGAGTATTTATACTAAGTGTTGAATTTAGTGTATGTTTGGAGCCAGATGGTAATTGTGAAATGAAACAATTAGTTGCGGAATATATCAAACTACCTCAACAAATATGTACTTCTTTCAAAACCATATCAGGTCTGTTTCTTAACTTTTCTAATGTCTTCACTTTTGTACATATTATTTTCTAAATCTTATGTCTGAACTTAAGCTTTTGTTGCTTTAAGTTCAATGTTTATCTGTTGAAAACAAGGTTTTGGAAAGTTCTAAATATCACTTCCTTTAACAACCATTCGTTAATGATTATTGCCATGATGTGTATTAAAATGTCATGAAATAGGACTTGTCAATATCGTTTTTAACTATTATTTGTTCTATTTCTACACACAGATTTTTCTCTGTCATCTTGGCTTCATGGACACGATGTAAGTTCGATAGATGATATGAATTCACTTTCTTACTCAAGACTTAGACAACATCTTGGTATAGCATTGTATACAAACGGTTATTATTGTATCCTTGGAGATAGTGGTACAGGTAAATGATATTCGAGTTGTAATAAGATTTTAGCTAACTGTTCCAAAAAGAATAAGCACAGGACTTCGAAATTACATGTCCATTGACTGATTTCTCAGTCACGGCATATTGTAAACTTTCATATCAATTCGATAATATCGACTTCCACTGTAGAAGCAGAAGGTATTCATTTTCCACGAAAAGGTTTAGCTAGTTCTGGTAAAAGAAAATATGCATGGAACAGGTTAGGTGAGATTTCCGCTTGAAATATCCTACCAAAATGCGTTGACTCCACGCTTTTAATGAAAAATGCGAAATTTTAGAAATAATAGACTACAACAATGTTATAGGCAAATTTAGTAGTTTATGGTTTTCATTAAATATATATTTTCTGTACAGTTTATAACCTTTATTTTAAAGCTGCGTTTGTTAATTATTTTCATTTATTTTTATAATGGTTATGTTTCTTCGCCTAGCTTTGTGGACGGCTATAACAACAATGGTTTAATTTCAGCTTGCAACACAGGGTATACTATTAATACACAAGATGAAGTGACTTGTAAAATGACTTCTTGTTCAACGGTTGAATGCTGCGTATCTGTTCAGCCTCTCGGGCATTCATATAAATTAAGTCTTGATGTTGATTTCTGCAATGAAATGCTAACAATTGAATTTGACAAATTTAAATATGAGCAACCCTTTGAAGATATTAGTTTTACAGAAGATCACCAATTTAATATCAACGGAATTGTTCATATAAGGTAAGGCTGATTTCATCTTATTGATTATTTATTGTAAAAATATTTAATGCTTCTGCTTCAATCAAATATTTATTGTGTTCTTTGGATTGAACAGTCCGGAAACAGCTGGTGTTTAAGAAATGTATGTCCTGAAAATATTTTCAATACATATATGCTTAATGGGCATAGGGTGACCCATAATTTGTTAATACCAACATCATTTGTTTTAATTGAGTCATTAAGTAATGAATAAACGATATCTTTAAATTATCGGTGCATTATCCATTTATAATATACGTGTTTAACTTGTGCTAGTCTTTGGAATGAATTAATTTTCAGATACTCCCTGGATGAACTAGATGGAACCAACAAATATGCTATAAGTTTGAATATACAAGTTTGTTTAGAACATGGATCTGACTGTTTCATAAATAGTAACATATTTGATAAGATGATTCTTCCTAAACCTCTTTGTGAATACGAGATAATTGAACAGTTTGCTATCAAAGGTATGTTATTAAAGTTAAAAATATGATGCTATGACATATCATTAAACGTGCACCATTATTTTCTGTATTGTGTAATTATAAGGGCATCAATAATGCACGATTAAAGTAACACTTGCATATTGTCATTAAATGAAATATATTTAAACTAATGTGTAAGACCATTCAGTTTTTGTCAATCTCGGTTTTTATATAAATAATTTACTACACATTATTGTATGTAATTTGGTTTTTCAAGATTGGCGCACTGCTTATTAGAATGGGAGTTCATGTTATTTAAAATACAAAACGTATTGCAAAATAAACATTATTTAAAGCGCTTGTAAAGATACTAGATGAGCCTCGGCCGTGGCGTAGTGGTTAGCATGTCTGACCTCGAATCCGGAGAACGCGGGTTCGAGTCCGTCCGTGGTAAATCATACCCTATACATCATGAGTTGTCGGCCTCGTGGTAGGGTAAGTTAGTACTGGTGATAGAAAATTGTCCTGGACACCTATAGTAGGAAGAGCCGGTTTTCGTATATATAACCTTAATATGTGTTGAATACGACGTTAAAACCCAATTACAAAGCAAACATATACTAGATAGATACCGTTAGGTAACTTTGATCTTGTATAAAGTATGCAATATCAACACAATACTTACTACATGTATCTATGTAATAAGATAAACATGGATTATAAAAGTATGCCAACAATGTATTATGCTAATTAGATATATTTGTGTTTTCAACAGATTTCTCACTGTTAACATGGAAATATAACACAGGTCTATCAACAGACAGTTTACTCGTACAACCATATATTGATATATTATTAGATGAACTAGGTTTATCATGGTTTATGAAATCCTCTAGATGTACAATTACTAATAGTGGACAATTAAAGAATGGTATAATGAAATTGTTTTGAATTGTACTCTTTTTTCATAATTTATTAGATGATGATATGGCATGCACCGACCTAAGTTTGCGTCTGTTAATTAAAACATTACTTTGTAATTTCAAATTATTTGTGCACTCTAAATAACAAATAATGGTATCATGAAGAAAAATGATATTTAGATACTTATTTTTAAATATTTTTTTCAAACTTCTCACGTAAGTACAAATTTGTTTGATGAATTTACTACAATGTATATGATATTCTGATATAAACAAATTAACTAATTGTGTCTTCAATTGCGACATATTCGTAACTCAATGTTTACGTTTTATGTGAACTAATGCAATTTTGCTGCTAACAATTGGAATAAAATAACATCAATTTTCAGAATGTGGGATTTCTACACCAGATTTTATGCTTCCTGAAAACATGCAGTGTAAACTCTCAACGAACTGCTCTAGTATTGAATGTTGCCTTCAAGACTCGAACATTGCAACCTCCATTAGCTTTGACATTAGTATCAATCCTTGTACTTACCGTCTTAAAGCTTGTATCGAGAACTATTGCATGGACATATCTACTTTAAATTATCCATTTGGTGAGTAGAAATCGTAAATATAATTTACACATAACATTTAGTATTTTTGTCAAATATGTTTAGTTCATTGGTTATTTTTTAAAATGTATCGAACTCGACTTCTTAAGTGATCAAAAAAAGATAACTCTTATGTTCATAGGTTTGAAATGTATCGATTACGACATCAGTTCTGGGTAAAAAGTATCTTAGACTGAAATAGATGTTTACAGCTCAACTTGCAATGAATAATTATAATATCAGATGGAGTGTACACAGTGTATGTCATATCAACATGTGTCTTTAGTGGATAAATTTCATAACATTATGATACCTAGTAATTATGCTACATGTATCAAATAAGGCTTTATCAAAACATTAAATTGTAATTCCATATCGGTTTTTTTTCAGGGGTTTATCAAAGATTGAACTTCGGTGGTATTATTCGTTTGGAGTAAGTTCACATATTCTGATAATTAAATAAGTTGAGTTCATTAGTCTGTTTGTCAAACGGACATGCAATATTCCATTCATAACATTTGGGTTACTTATAAAACTAACATTCGATATACTACAGCAGATTACAATTTGTATTAACTATCTGTCATAATGTTCAGTTTTTGTCTTGTAATAGTGTCAACTATTGACGAAATTAATTTTTGAGGGTTGTCTTTTTTAGGTCAAGTCTTACTTCGGGAAATGTAATGTACATCGTCTAATGTAGTGTTTTTACTAGTAAATATAATTTAGAAACACTATGTTATTTATTTGTCTTCTAATTTCTATGTATGTTACAGTTTACTGGTAGAAGACTTACAACATGAGGACAAATATTTAATCGATGTCTACGTACATGAATGTTCAGAGTCATTATTTGGATGTGATCACAATTACCATATAATATCAAATACATTGCTTCCTAAGGTCCAATGTCAGTGGGATAAAGGATTTTATATTGGAGGTTTGTTTTATTGTCGTGTTATAACTTTCAATGGATTTTACCGTTGTTGCAGTACATAATACGTTACGCATATTTGCAGCTCAGTGAATATACTACATTCACACGCTGCCCCATTAGGTGTCGATTTATGATATTGACCTTGATTATGAACTTTTTAACTACCAATGTAAGTTAACCAAATTCCAATATCACAGACAAACTCTGTACGCATTTTCATTGGTCGAAACAATCACCTGACTGAAATAAGTATAAATAAAGTGGTAAACAACGTCATCTTTGGTTTAATCATACTTGTGACGAATGCAACGGTGCATGGTGTCATATATGCTTTTCGCCTATTTACTCAGTTAGACTCAGTTGATTGTTTTGATTAAATACCATTTGCATTTTGTATATACATGTCCATACTTAATTGCATTGTATAATTCATAAAATGTCAACGCTGATTGAAAACAATAGATGAAGTGTATTTCATTGATAGAATTTTTGCCTGAACAACTTTCTGTCCATGTCAAAATATAATTGCCCGTATATATTTCAGGGTTTTCATTACAATCATGGTTATCAGAAGAATCAGTGGTATCAGTTGAAGGATTATCAACATATTTGTCAAAGAAATTATTAAGCGATACTAATCTGGCTCCCTTTTTACTAGATAGTCAATGTAGTATATCAAATAACCAATCTTGGATCATAGGTAATAATGACAGTTTTTAAGTAAATATTTATGTTTATATGTTTTTACTGACTTATCAAAATAAAAAGTACTAATATATCAATTTCAAAAGTTGATGTTGAAATAAACTTTGATCAATGTAGGTGATTAATTTATGTATAAAAGCGCTAGAAGATTGAAAATAGAATGCTTATGACCAGATGACTAAATTAAAAGCTTGTCGAAACAAAATTCAATTAAGTTACACTAGCCATAAGTAGATCTACATTTTCAGATACCATGTAGTTTTAATTCGTAATTGTCTAAAGATTGTGTTGTTTTTCAATATTTGTTTTATTTTACAACGAGTGGATATTTCATACAGTCATGTGTGTGGAAAGTAAACAGCTCATATACAGGCAAGACATTTATTAACCCCGAAAGTACTTGGTAGAGGTTGAAGTTGTTGCTATGCAATCAAGCTTCAATACAGTAGTTATGATATTGCATCATTTGTTGTACAAAATCTGTACTAAATGACCAGTTGCAAAAAGTCGCAAATTGTCACAATAGCATGTTTCACATCAATGCTCAAGTAATCTTCATTATCTATAGATATTTCCATTAGCAGCTAATGTACAAGAGTAATTGGTGAAGGTTGTAAGACGGTGTTGATCATCCGGCTACAAAAATATATAAACATTGTACTAAATACACCAGTTTACTAAATGTTATTTGATACAGATGTTATGTAAAGACTTACAGTTTGGGTTCAATATTGCTAGATAGCACAAGTATTGCATAATAGCATTACACTATAAGTTAGGACTTACCGACTGGGTTCAAGTATTTCATTATACTATTACACTATGTTAGGACTTAGCGTTATTAACACGTATGATAGGATTTACTAGATTGGTTCAAGTATTGCGTGGTACCATACAAGTATGTAAAGATTTACTGAATGGTTGCAAATATTTCAGTACCACCATTCTTGTATGCTTAATTTCAGTGGCACCGTCCCATCAGTACTGTCAGTACTTTATAAGACAATCAAATGCCATTAAAATTGCACTTAACACTGAACCAAATGTCTTCAATAATGTATGTGCTGATTAAACTAATATGCATTTATAATTTTGATCTCATATTCGTTTCTTTAAAGTTTAACATTGTACTTAATGATATAAATCGATTTAAATTCATTTTTACAACTGAAACTACGTTGCTCACAGTTGATTTTGTCTTTTTATACAGTCCTAATATAATCTATATGTTTTCTCAATAATTTCTTTCACTCTGTCTTTGAAGTTTAACGAACGAGACAGTCGTTCACCAAACATCGCTGTCAACCCGCTGTCATTTTCAAATTGAAAACAAAAGTCATGCCGTACCTAATTCACAATGTCGCCATGACGTAGAATAACAACTTTCATAGATTGTTACAGATATTTGTGCCATATAGCTTTTCAATAGTGGTCACTGACTCTCTGGTTTTATCTTTGACAAAGCTATAAAAGTTCAGTTAGTAAGCATTTAGATTGAAAATATTTTCTTTCAGAAAAGCGTGTTTGCATGCCTAGGTGATTTGCGATATTAAACTTAAGCAAAAGTTAATATTAAAGGCACTTGTATTGTTATTTATGCTATCATAATTTTCACCCTTTATACGGTTTTTAAAAATATATATAACAATGTTTCAGAATGTCCTTATGAAATAGAGACTCCAACATTACCTCATGGAATCCATTGTACAATCACGGATGCTTGTACTAGTATAAGTTGTTGCATGGAAGTTAAAACATTATATAGAAATATAACCTTTAATATAGACGTAAATCCTTGTACACAAAACTTACTGATTAGTATTGAGAACTATATTTATAAACAACAGCTAAGTAACTATAACTGGGGAGAAGATATTGATGTTTGGTTGTTCGGAATATTCAGAATCAGGTACAATCTATTGCATATCTATCATATTTTCAATGAAGATGGCAACATATATTTATCGTGTTTCAAATATTTGTTTCAATGAGAGGCAATGAATTTAAATGGATATAAAACTTTTTTTGTGTCGTAAAGGATTACATCGGTACAAACATAGAAATGTTTTAATAAAATTAAGATTAGATAAAAATTCAAGCATGAGAACTAAAATACGTGATGAAATGTTACTCGATACAGGTGTTTTTACGTTGTTAGTACTACTGTTGGGCGAATATAATTGATAAGTTTTTAAAAGTCAAATGCATTGGTTATAATGGACAATGCCAGTTTAGTCTCCAACGATGGCAACATATTTTTATTTATTTTCTTTCAGCACATCTCTATATGATCTATCTGGTCTAGAAAGCTATCTAGTCAATGCCAACTTGAAAGTTTGTTTTGAGACTAATGCAGAATGTGGGAAAGACATCAACATATTGACTAATGTTTTTCTTCCAAAAACTACTTGTACATGGAGTTTTGATTTCATCGACTCAGGTATTACGATTTAGTTTAGTTCTTACCTTTTTATGGTGATCGGTTAGTCATTTTTAGATATAGTTTGTTAATGCAGAAGCAACCTTTTTATGTAAAGTTGCATGGATAATTATATAAAAAGGCACACGTGGTGCTAAAACGGTTACAACTCTTATTACTGTTGCTTCTTATAGTTTTCTACATACCTCTAATGAGATAATAATTAATTGAATGGCTAGTGTTCCTCATTAATCTTCTTTTACATTATCTTATTTTAACAGGATTCAGTTTAGAAAAATGGTATACATCAAACAACCTTGACATAAACCAAGTGTTAGATGATAAATACATATCAATATTAAAAGATGAACTTGGTGTATCATCCTATCTTGCTGACAAATGCCAACAGTCTGACACACTGTACAGTCCATCATCTAAACAATGGAAAAATGGTAACGTTTAACGATAATATTGTTTATCTTTATTTCTAAAAATATACGCCTCAAAGTTTGCAAAACACCAAGAGTATTTTGTACTTATCTTATGTTGTATGACAAGTTTTATATTTAATTCATTTTTATATATGACATAGTGATTTATTAACATCACTATGAAATTTGTACCAATTGTAATGTGTAAATGTAAGTAGGCTCATTGAACATTATCTATAGATGAACTGTTGATTTGCTGTGTTATATTTGCAGAGTGTCCATTTGATATTGATCAAATTGAACTACCAGAAACAATGGTATGTAGTATAGCAGAAAGCTGTACCAGAATTGATTGCTGTGTTTCAGTGGCAACACTTCAACAGAATATACATTTTTACTTGGACATTGATATATGTGCTATAAGATTTAATATAGGTATTGAAGATCTGAACTATGAAACCAATTTATTAGAGTTTGATTGGGGAACAGAACATTATTTCAGCATGAATGGTGTATTTAGACTTAGGTAAATTTAAATGCAAGTGTTATTTACTGACTTAAGTCTTTTAGTGAATTTATCGTATAATGAATTGTTAAGTGTTTACCAACATAATATTGGACAGATTTCATGATTTCAGATTTTTATTGTCTTGGTATGTTGAATGTACATATACATTTTGTATGTCAAACCATATCAGAATGCAATTCAATATCTTTCTTATTGTTATTAGAACAAGTTTCATCAATTGTGTTTTCATATTTTACCAGTTGTACATTGTTTAACTCTGTCTTAAACAAGTTATTATTGGCGATGCATTTAAGAATTACAACATATAATTTAGTATAAATGTTAGGTACTGTCATGTTTTCTTCTCATATTTAAATACGTTTTTTCTTTACTCAGGTATACAATATTTAACCTTGAAAATGAAGGTAACTTGTTAGTAAGCCTTACTTTACAAGTCTGTTTTGAAGCTAACTCAGACTGTGTTGATACTGTTGAACTTTTTAAAAATACAAGAATAAAGAAACCATTATGTGAGGAAAGCATAGGCTATAAACTTGAAGGTTAGATATTGGTGATGTTATATCAACATTTCTTACCTAGACTCAATACACATGTATTGTACAATATATTTTATTTCAATTCTCAAACATAACATAAGATAAATAACTATTTACATGATGAGATAATGATTCGAAAAAAAACAGTCTATATTTAATTTTAATTCAGTATCTAAATTCTAGCAGTTATTCAAGAAGTAGACTGTGATTGATAATAATAGTCGACTGGTTGATGTTGTATTACATGTAAAAGTGTTTTACCACAATTTAAAGTTTGTTTTGCTATATTGCTGATCATATAAACCGATGTCTCTGGATAAATCATTCTGATATTGCTGTGCCTTGCGATGGTCAGTTTTGTTGCTTATGATTTCTAATAACAGTCTAAAACTTCATTTATTTGAGGTGATATTTGGCGTTATTTGCATATAATGAGGGTGTTAAATTCAAATAAAAAAAACATTGTTCTGTTTTACAGAATTTTCATTACAATCATGGTCTGTTGACAACAATGTGGTGGCTGGTGATTTAGATACATTAACATTAGTACGTCTATATGAAGTTATTGGTGTATCATCTTACTTGAATAGAGAAGCATGTGTGATAAGTGCAGATACAGACAATGGGTGGTCCAATGGTGAGTTACTTCTATTAGTTTACTTTGTATTCAGAACATCTTTGTTTATATTTGATGTTGTTTATGTGTGTCTGCCTACCAATCAGAGGTCAAATGCTAGATCACTTTGCGTTGAACTTGATATATATGTTGTATTTACATAAGTATGTCAATTTTAATTGAATAAAATGTCATATTTTAATGAATGTATGTTGATATTCCACACTTGTCAGTGGAGATGAATACAGTCCGACTTATTTCTCAAATTGAAAAGCATATGTTTCAACCTGTGAACCACATTTCAGGAAAAAAATGTAATTGTTTGGATATTATATGCAATGTAATGCGTTTGTTTACACTTTCAGACGAATCATGTCAATTGTCTCTAAATAGTTTACCAGACAATATGTCATGCCAACTAAAACAATCTTGTTCAGGGCTACAATGTTGTATGAGTTCAACCAATCTTCAGCGTACCATTGAAACTGAAGTTAACATTAATCCATGTGATTTGACTCTTAGACTGAGGATTGAACGATTTATATACAAGATTAAATTGTTTGAATTTGAATGGGGTAAGATTGTTTCCTTTTTTTGCATAACTTGCACGTACTTAATAACTTTGTAAAAAACATTTATATTTGTCATAGAAGATTACTGTGCGATGTGTTATAATTGTTTGTGTTGTTAAAATAGCTTTTACTTTATGTATCAGCCTTTTTCTTACGTTATATATTACTAAATAATTGTTTCATTAACTACATTTAACATACACTTCAACCCCCGCACAACATCAGCAACTCTGTGCTAAGTTCGGTGTTTCGTACACTATACCCATAGTGTTAATGTATGTCATCAGCAGAAGGGTGCATCAATCCCGGTTTATTATGTAGGTCTCGCTACGGTAATCAATTCATTGAACTGCGCAATTGGTTTTTAAAAAGGTTTTAAAACACTCAATCAATTGAAAATTATTAGGTCAATGATAAACTGATTATACCGTTATGGGTACTTAAGTATTATTCTGTGTTGTGAGTTCATTTAACATGTACACTAACTAGTTAATCCTAATTTTACAGGTATTGTCAAAGAGTTCAGTTTGTTCAGTGTTGTCCGTATCAGATACAAGATCGACAATTTGTCTAATGCTGCTAAATTTATAGCTACGATATCAATGCATGTATGTTTGGAATCTCATGGTGATTGTGAAATTAATGTAATCATTATGAACAATACAATATTACCTAAAAAACCTTGTGAATTGAAAACAGGATTAGTTATACCAGGTAAGATATAGTCTTAGTATGGTTTAGTTCTGTCTACGATTCACATTTACATTTTCAATCTTATTATCGTTGTTTAAATACCTAAAACATATTTTGTCTAGCTGATTTCATTATTACTTATTATCCAGAAATGGGTATATTTTATAATAAGATTGAAGTTGTTTTTCTGTTTCTAGATTTTTCATTGACGACCTGGCTAACTAACAATGGGTACAGTGATAGTCCTGTGCTTCCTGATAAGATAACATCTGAACTGTTGGAATTATTGAGTGTGTCAAGTTTCTTATTAGATACAATGTGTAACAGACAATCAAATAAGTATATGCCTGCCGTGTATGGATGGAAACATGGTATGAACTTCATGTTGTTTATGATAATACATGGTTACAAATAATATGTATTGTTTCATTAGGGTTAGGTATCCAAGCCAGACCGAAACAAATCAAAGCATAAAATATGTAAAATTTCACTTAAACATCAATCAATGTGGCTGCTTAAGTCAAGCATTTAATATTTGTTTTGTATCAAGTTTATATCGCGATGTAAACAGACAAAATAACAAATCTATTATCACTAATGCTAGTTTGATGACATTCTCACATTTTAGTTTATTTTATCATGTAACATTTTTTATTAATCAAGTTCGCACACTTCCACAAGAAACTAATGGTGTGCAACACTTAACAGAATATTACGTAAACTAGGTTTTCAAAGTTTCATTTTATTAAAAGATATTGAAATCGAACATCAAGCAATCTTCTCGTATTATTGTTTGAATATATTCAAAATATTTTTGTTTATTTATATTACATACTATATTCATCTTTAACAGAATGTAAACACGTTCACACAAATGATTTACCGTATGGCTTGACATGTGTTCTGGGACAATCATGTACTTCTGTGGAATGTTGTGTGGACGTATATAAGTTATCTAAGTCATATAACATGTTGATGGACATTAATCCTTGTAACAAATTGATGACACTTCGATTAGAACGATTAGAATTCAATATCAGCTTGGTAAATTATTCTTGGGGTAAGATTTCTTGCAATTTGAATATTATGTTTTTCCTAGTTTTACACAAATCAAATTTAAGTATTCATTAATGTGTGTACCTTAATTATGGTGTCATCTGTATAACATAGGAAAAAAGTTTGATAATACTTATAGTACTTGAAAAATTGTAGTTTTCTATATTCAAACTTTCACACGTCTGATGCCTTATTTAGTATTACTGTTGTATTTATATGTCGAATCAACATTTCAGGTGAAGAACAGTCATTCTGTTTGTATGGTGTGATATGCATAAAGTAAGTACAAGTAGAATTTATATTTAAATACGTTTTTGGATTGAGTAAATAATTTTACTTTCCTGACAGTATATCGTATCTTGACAACTGTATCACAACTAGTATCGTATTGCAACGTGATCGAAGCTATGCAGCCCTTATAAAAATGGTAGCAAGTTATGGTTTTGATCTGTTTTTTTAAATTGATTTTTAAATTTTTGGCTAAACTTAGCTTGATAGTGATTGCGATGAATGTTATATAATACAGTTTATGTTATACTGTCTGAATTGAATTTTGGTTGAAATTTCAGGTATACTATAGATGATTTAAAATGGTCAAATATTTATATCGTTGATTTAACACTAAGTGTGTGTCTAGAAACTACAGGATCATGTTTATTTGAAGCCCAAATATTTAAAGACACCAACTTATATAAGATAAATTGTGACTGGGAGAATTCTGCTTTAATATCAGGTACCCATATAAATGATAAAATAAAAGGCATTTAAACGTAATTGAGTTAACGAACAAATCTTGAAAAAAATGTTCTATAAAAGTGAAATCATTGAGTTAATACTATGCAATAAAAAAACTTATGCGAGAATAGAATATCATTTTCGTTTACTTGAGTTACAATCGAAACTTACGAATCATAAAATACGTACCTTGGTCACAAAAAGTGGTTTCCATTTTTTAAACTTAGTATGTCACTTATAATTATACTGTCAAAAAAGTTTTCTTATGATAAAATGTTTAAGTTTTTCAATCAGTAGACATCAAACCACTTGCATTGCCAATTTTACTGACTAATTGATCTTTGCGATGTATTGTGTAATTGTAATATTAATTGTAGCTTCTGTTCAATAATTGATATCCGTTGCATACTAGACATTTTCTGTCATCATATTTTAAGATCATGCCTGTCCTAATTTATTTGTTTTTTTTATTTAGATTTTACATTGGCTGATTGGTTTATTAAGAAACAGATTCCTGCTACATCTCAACTTCCATCATACTTGTCAGCTGTTTTATTAAATGATATTGGAGCCTCTTTCTATATGACTTCACCAGGATGCAATAAGATGATACATCCTTACAATGGAACTACTGATGTCTGTACATCTGGTAAAACATATCAAATTTCAAATTACTCTTCTGGTTAAATAATCATTTTTTATCACTCAATAGAGTTCCAGGGGAGGATTATGGGTATATATTAAATTTGACAGCATTATTACTAAGTATGTGAAAATTGAATCAATTGACCATAGAGTAATGGTTTCAAGAAATATTATCCAGTTGATGGGAAAACAGTTTCCTTCTATTGCCCATGGCAATAAACACTTCAACGCTTCAGTTATAGTTTTACTTCGTGTACCTAGTCGTGTTTCTAAGGGTTTGCTCGCTGTGTCATTAAGCCTATTTTACAATGTTGCATGTACCATAAATTATCACTTAAATTATATTTCATGTCCAACTTGAGCTATTTTATTTGCAGAATGTCCACTTCCTATGCAACAACTGTCAATGAATGCTGAGGTATCATGTCATATACCTGATTACTGTACTGGTTTCAGTGCCTGTGTAGAGATACCTTTGATCAATCGTAATGTTGAGTTTTATCTAAGAATACATGATTGTGAAAGAAGAATATCTATTGGAATAGAGTTATTCAGATTTGAAATACGATTTGACGATTTTGAGTGGGGTAAGTATAAGAGCTAGGCTTTCGCTGTAAATGTATGTTTTGGTTCATGAGTAGTTTTCGACTTTGTCAAACAATAGCATTTATTATCTAAGTTTATACTATATTATGACCACCTACTTATCTACTTTTACCCATAGCATTTGCTGTTTGACTAATAGCAAAAACAAATTTCAGTTATAGATTTATATGAAACAACTTATATCGCCATTAAAATATGTTTATGTGAAAACTTTGTTTTGTAGGAAAAGCTCAAGCACTTGTGATGAGCGATATATTCCAGCTTAAGTAAGTTTTAGATGTTTTATTTTTACTTTAATATTCATCAGTGGTTCAGATTTTATAAGCATCAATTTTACCCTCATGCAACAGCTTACATAATACTATTTAAACAAATTATTTAAAAACAACAGACATCATAAGTCAGACTGACTTGACTGTGATAGATTCATAAAACAACATTGAATGACTGTTAGTATCGTAATTAGGATTCTGTAGCAGTTTCACCAGTTATCATGCCAGGTAGCCATGGCTTCAATCTGACATTAATTATAGAAATTCGTCTAAATATTTGGTTAATGTGTTTTAAAGTGTACTGCGATTAATCATGGTAAAACAATAAAACTGAAAGCCGCCTTTTGTAACCCTATGTAGTATTTTTGTTGGTACCAACTTGTTTCAATCATCTTTGTTTATGTGAAGCTATTGCATAGTGATTTACTAATAGGGATAAAATATCATTATGTCACCATTTCCTTCTCAACTTGAGCAACCAAAGTATATCAAAACATTATTTTTATCTTTATTTTCAGATTTCGAATAAACAAACTGAATGTAAAAGGAACTTACATTGTTGATGCTGAAATTAATGTTTGTTGGAATGCACCTTCTTGTGAGAATTCTTATACGTTACTGGAATCTGCTGAGATACCTGCATTATCATGTGTCTGGGATGCTGGATTTATAGATCCATGTAAGTATCATTCTGTATATTATATGTCTGCGTTTGGTGTACTATTTTCATATTTTCTGATTTAAAACAGTTAAATTGGCGCGGATTGTGTGCATCATCAACACATGCATTTAATTATGTAGATATCTGGCTTGCAACTATTATTAATGTCTTTGCGGGATCTTAGAATAAGAATGACACTCGATTTTACCGCCACGCCATGTTGTAGCTTTTTTATAAATTTAAATATGCAGCTGAGTATTTATTATGACGATGTTATTTAGGCTATGTATTTGTCATTAATTATAACGGTTATCTATTTAAAAGGAATACTTTGGTAATAATATCACATCTAGTAGATTATAAACTTTCCTTAATACATATTTCACATTGTTATACATCGTATTACAGTCTTCTCATTGATTGGTTGGTTCAGTAACAAAAACATCGAGTATCCATTGTTAACGTCAAACACTCAGAAAATGTTGTTTCAAGACTTAGGAATCAGTGCATATCTTAATGAACGAACCTGTTCATTAAATCATCCACAGTATATTGGGTCATCCAGTGGCTGGAATTCAGGTATTTCATTTTTAAAATACGCTTTATACTACTACTTGCACATTGGTTCCACTTAAGTGTTCACATTGTTGGGTTTAAGAAGGTAAATAATCGTCTTGACAAAAAGTTAATTTAATGACATAGCTTGCAACTGTTTATTTATGTATTGATTTATTTATTGGTTAGCGCCGTGTCAATACATTTAGGTCATTTTACGGCGTCCAGCGCACCTTACCTAGATTTCCTTGATCATTGTCTATAACCAGACTCACCTACCCTCCCACAAGGCCGGAAACTTCTCCATATTATCTAATCAATGGAAGAAAATCGACATTATTATCAAATTTTCATGTAAGGGTAAAACCTCCCCGGGGTGGGATTCGAACCCGCACCCCCTCGGGCACGAGCTTCCAAATCCCGGCGCACTACCAACTGCGCTATCGACTCGGGTTTTTTAAACTGTAGTGTGATATGTATAAATATATCTATACAATTAATAGCATTATATATCATGCCTATTTGGACAGTCATCAAGGGCGTCATCCAATGCATTATGTCATGTTTACATTATATTCTGACAACTACTCTTAATTGAGATTCAAATGGTTGGTTTTGTACAGATACAAATCTTTAACGTGTCAATGTGATAAGCTGTTGAATGAATATATTTTTTCTTCATTAATTTAATTGCCTCATATGTTTATTGAAGTTAATTATGTTTGTCTATCAACAGAGTGTGGTTATGATACAATCCTACCTGACTTACCAAATGGAATTAAGTGTTATATATCATCATTATGTACACGCGTAGAATGTTGTGTTAATGCAGATATATTAGATATAAATATTCATATATGGATGGACATCGATGCTTGCAACTCAGAATTCACAGTAGGCATCGAACGTTGGCAAAGAAACATTGCTCTACGGGACTTCAATTATGGTATTTTTTAGTTAGATAATTAGTTGATGATTCAGCATAATTCATTCGCATATTCTGAGTTCATTGCCAAGAGCATTTTGGTGGTACAATTTGAAAATTATGATGAAGCATATAGACTAGAAAACCTTTATAAAGTACAAGTTACATGTATTTCTCTGACAGCATTCCTGTTTATTACAAACAATAATGAATAACCTCCTCAACTGCTGATACATGTGTAAATATTGTCCTTTATTGTAGACTTTATATGTACATGTCGAATTTTGTCTGTGTTTGTAATATTACATATCTAATATTTTGTTTAATTGTTATTTGTTTCAGATTCTCCACAACATTTCTTTTTATTTGGAGTATTTAGACTAGAGTAAGTATTGTTCATTTGTTTCAGCATAGTTATGTTATTTAACTGACTGTAGGCATTTTCTGTAATAAGAATAATATTAATTTTCTACGTGAGATAAACGTGTAATGTCAATACCTAGTGAAATGACCTACTGATGAATTATTTATATGCATTCAAAATCATACTTTCTCCTTTTGCTTTAGCTATTTGGTCACAAATTTACAAGATGGAAGAAGATTTATTGCTAACCTGAATATAAGAGTTTGTCTCGAAAGTAATGCTACGTGTGGTTTAATCATACCAGTGCTGACTGATACAATACTTCCAAAAGCGGCTTGTTCTTGGGAAAATGGATTTCATATGCCAGGTATGTATATTTTATATAACTATGGAATTTTTTTATGCCTTTGACATGGTTACCAATTCCAAATATCGTTTACTTCTAATGTATATGTTTAAGAATTTGGTGTACTTAGACTATTTCGTATGATAGTTGTATTATTTATTGTATTCATGGTGATGGAGACTGGCAAAGCTAGTATGTTGGACAAGAAAAGATAGATAGACAGACTCAGTTATAACGATAATTGTGTTGTCTATTTTCTATTGTTTATTTACAGGATTTAGTTTCAATGATTGGAAATTAACAAATGGTATAACCACCAGTACAGTAAGTGGTATATATTCTGATCTGGTTTTGGAACAACTAGGAATAACCCAATATCTTGATGATACACAATGTGTTTTAAGTAATGGATGGATTAGTGGTATGTTATTGATATACATGTAATAAAAACCCTTTTGGAAATGACATTAGAATGTGTGTATTTTGTATTCTTATTTATTAAATGTATGTGCTGGAAATAAAGCTTGCTAAAATCGTTTAATAGGTCTTTATTTTACTTAAACTAATACCCAAATAATTTTAATGGATGTTCAAACAATCAATGTATCGACGTTTTCAGTAGTAAATGTATCTTTAATCTATTAATTATGTAAGGACTATGTATGTGTTGATATTATCTTCGAATCAATTGTAAAACAATATTAAGTCCATTTGTATGTACTTCCTATGGACAAGAATAGTTTCGTTGTTTACAACATAAATCATTTTCAACATTTAATTCTGTATTGCAGATTGTCCACTGAACCTAAACTTGGCATCTTTACCAGACAAGATATCATGTTATATAGATAAAACATGTTTACACTATGAATGTTGTATACATGTACCTGAAATCAACAGAAACTTTAATCTATATCTAAATATTGATGAATGCAATCAAACAATCAGAGCTGGAATAGAATCACTGGAAATGGACAAAATATTAGATAAATTTCAATTTGGTACGTTCCATTTTATAACATATGTTTCTATTATGTCTATGCATGACTTTATTACTGTCTGTGTAAATATATTTTGTGAAAAATAAGTTCTTGCCATTTAATATGTGCCATACAAGAACAATAGTTTTTAATCGTATATATCGATTTGCTAGAAATTTAAAACATCATCTAATACACATGGTATTCTATATGCATTTAATGTAACTAAGACTTTAAAAAAAATAAATAGCATCATTATTAGGGTTGCCAGCAAGATTGTAGTAACAAGCTCTATAACGCAATACACTTACTATAGTCTTGCGGACAACCTTAGATAACAACATTTTATTTTCACGATATATTTCGCTTGTAAATTAAACTATTGCATTTGATAATAATTTTGATTCCAATATTAACGATTAAGAGTAACTGGCGTACAATATATTTAAAAACTGTTTAAAGGGAAAAATAATTTATACTAATTGTAAAAATGTATGATTTTCTGTCAATGTACGTTGTCTTTTACAGATACGCGAATAGATTTTGACTTAGAAGGTCTAGTACGAATGAGGTAAAGTATGTTAGAAGTTAAATGGTAATAGAAAAACATTACTACTCAATGTTGATTTATAACATGCCTAATTATTATATGCTTTGATGAATGTTAATATCAGTAGTATAGACAACCACAACATACGAGGGGTGATTGATAAATTCGCGGAATTCCTTTCTAAAATATCTATTCCTTTGTCAAATGACATTAAAGCTCAAGTAAGTGTTAAACAATTCATTTGCGTTTTAAAAATCATATTGGTGAACAGATTATCAATATGTAGAAAGAATAAATGGTATCCATAGCAACCACTGTTTGGTCACTTGAAGCACGCTATTTTTCACCTATTTTTTAAACATTAAACATAGTATTACGCACTCAATTTTGGTACGAATTATGCGCCAACATTAATTACACAAGCGTGACGTCTGGAAATAATTTCCTGAAAGTTTCATGAAATTCTTTTGAATGGTTATTTCATAGCAGAGATTTTAGAGTCGTGGCTTCGAAACAACGAATGACGTCAACAAATGATTTTGAGTTGGGTGCAGTCATAAATTGTTGTGTTTGACTCAATTTGTCACCTGCAGATACGCTTAAACATATTAAACTGCTGATACATTACCAACATGTGAAAAAAACAATTGTCTACAAATGGCACCAGAGGTTCAGGGAAGGTAGAGCATGGGTATTTGATGAAGAAAGATGAGGTCAACTGACACTGACAGTAACTGTTGGAAAGGCAGCGTGAGTGGAGAACCAACTATATAAGGATTGATGGCTTACAGTGTGCTGTATTGCACAAGAGAATTATTTATTCATTCAGTGAGGAATACTTTAAGGTTACATTTAATCTGTGGGTACAAAGCCATAGAAAGTGTATGGAAATAGGTGGTGATTATGTGCAGACAGTAAATTTATAGGAAACTTGACTTCGACGTTTAAGTAACCCAATGATGACGTCGGCGTGCTTCAAGTACGGTATACTAGTGTTGTAAAATGTTTCATGAAAACTTTATTTTCCAATGTATCAAGAAAATATTTGGGCTTTATATCAGTCTTTGGTAAACGTACACAATGATGTATTTTATTTTTTCCTATGTTATCCCATGTACCATTAATAAATAAATTCCTCGAACTTTCCAATCACCCCTCGTATGTATTATGATATTTGTTTATTACTTGAGTAGTTTCTCCTTTATTTAGTTATGTTTAGTGAATTGTGCATATGGCAATGTACAATCATGGGCATACAATAAGCTTCATTATCCTAAAATAAGTACCATTTAAATGATTATATGTAATATTTATTCGTTTTGAATGTACAAAAAATAATTAATGTTAACAGTATTCTTTTGTGATATGTTGTTTCTGTACATGCATAAATACATTTTGGTCGTTAATATGCTGTTTTCTAAATAGGAAATATTACAATAAATAAGCGATTACATTCAATTTTAACTTACAGTTTCATCATTTCGGATATATCAATGACTCGGCAGTATGTTGTAAGTTTAAGAGCAGAAGTTTTCCTAGAGGATGGACAACCTGCTATATATTCGACTGACATTTTATCAAGTGATAAAATTTCAAGATTACCTTGTAAATTCAATCAAGGTTTTATAGATAAAGGTAAATACTATAACAGTAAACATGTTAAACAATACTTATGCACGTTTTCTAACTATTTACAAATTGCCATTTGTTTCTCCAGTAGCTTTTTATTTGTCTAAGCTATTGCTGGTATCTTCATGAGAAAATTAGATAGTTAGATGAAAGTAAGGTAGTCTAATAAAACACGGTTTTGACATTAACTTGCTAATATTTC
Source organism: Mactra quadrangularis (assembly GCA_025267735.1). NCBI lineage: Eukaryota > Metazoa > Mollusca > Bivalvia > Venerida > Mactridae > Mactra > Mactra quadrangularis. The sequence goes on along the minus strand of CM046294.1, from coordinate 21,188,833 downwards.
ATGATGATATTTTCATTCGATTACGGACAGACGCAGGTAAAGATTTAGGTATTTTAAAAATACATGTATAGTGTTTGAAAACATATGTCAGGTATGAATTTACATAAGCTATATATGTTTAGTGTCAAAGCAACTTTGTTAGACTTCAAGGGTTTTTTTTCCTCGCAACATCTTTTGTTAATAATGACATATCGGAAATTACAGACAAACAAACCTGACCAGTCGTACCGGTGTGGTGATATCTAAGAGCGGACAAACACTGCATTGGACCTTCTATCAATTATACCCTGGCGTAAATATCTCTGTATATCCAATATTTGGCCCTCAATGCTTTTAGCGAAATAGTTCAGACCAACGAGGATGACTCTTACAAACCTTAATACCTTTAATACGCAACAAAAAGGTTCAGTAATTTTATTGCTGTAAGTTCGTTTAAGTTAGTTTACCAACGTGTTATTCATCATTTGTAATAACTTTTCATTAGGTGGAATCAATGAATCTGCAAATATTAGTTTAGTATTTCACCTGAGATCTAATTTTTTTCTGTACGACATTATTGTGTGTTACCTCTTATGACATTGCCAATACAAATTATTGGGTTGACTAATACTCTTTGCTTATTAAGTCACCTGTTGTAATGTTTTACTATAGTGTACAATTAATATCAACTTGAAAATGTAAATACTAGTATTGTTGATGTACTACTTTTACAGATTTCTCTTATAATGATTGGAAGATGGCACATGGTATAAATGTAGAAATCATTGAAGATCCAAATCATGTTGTTGCCGTATTGGAAGATCTTAATATTGCAAGTTATGTGATGAATGACCAATGCTCTGTGCTTCCTGGATCATTTGGTATACCTGTTCTTATCTTTAGTGTAATTAATTTAGCTCAGCTTATAATAATGAACGATACTATAAATTCATATAACTGAATAGTTCGGTTAGTCTAAATATAACAATGATAAAGGAAAGCATTGTTTAAGTAAGCTGAAACTGCATTTGTATTTTTACTTAAAGGGGTATCAAAAAAGTCCTTCCAAAACGTTTCTGACCTTTTAGTACGGATACCCCTGCTTTTAAACTTTTCAATAACTTCAAATATCACATACTTAAAATGTTTTATTCTATTTTTACAGATGTTACATCCTGTCCAACACATATTTACTCACCAGTTCTGGATCAGTCTTCAACATGTATGTTACTTCAATCATGTACTGGATTAGAATGTTGTATACAATCACCAAGTTTGCTACATAATTGGCACTTTCGATTAAATGTAGATAAATGTAATAGTGTGATCGAGGTTGAAATTGAAAGACTTCAATTTTCTGTTTCGTTCAATGATTACATTTGGGGTAGGTATCATTTCGCTAAAAATATCTATACATCTCTACCTAAAAAGTTTAAATTTCACATAAAAACTAATCCAGCTACTACTATGCTAAACACAAAGGTTTGTATTTATTTGAATTGGTTTTGATAAGGATGTTTGAGTATCTTCATATACTCTTGCCAGCATACCTCATGTACTTATTTATATAACCCGGGTCGATAGCGCAGTTGGTAGCGCGCGGGGATTTGGATACTCGTGCCCGAGGGGGTGCGGGTTCGAATCCCACCCGGGGAGGTTATACCCTTCCATGAAAATTTGACAGTAATGTCGATTTTCCTCCATTGATTAGATAATATGGAGAAGTTTCCGGCCTTGTGGAAGGGTAGGTGAGTACTGGTTATAGACAATGGTCCAGGAAAGCTAGGTTAGGTGCGCTGGACGCCGTGAAATGACCGAAATTGTGTTGATACGGCGTTAACTCCAATAAATAAATAAATAAATAAACTTATTTATATCTTGAATGGCTTGTCTTTATCAATTTTTATTTATAGTATTTTATGCGTTGCAGGTTCTAAAGAAGTTTTCTCTTTGTATGGTGTTCTCAATATGGAGTAAGTTTGCTATTTCAATTCATTATTGCTCTTAACTTTTTTCTAAAGCTAAATAGCATGCGTTTTTTCCAAGATAGGACTATCATGTTCTTTGCCTATGTATTTTGTGGTTTTGGAGATCAATGGCATAAATTTTGTAACTTTTTTATATGCTGCTGGGTAACATTTAGATCGCTGGTGTTCAATATATATGAAAACGTTATCAAAATGATTTAATGATGAATTAATATACATGTAATACTAAATTATATGTATTCAATATATTTTCTAGACTAGATATTCAATCCATAAACGATGATTCTTACTACAATGTTAGTTTGTTGGTACATGTATGTTTTGATCCAAACCTACCTTGTGAACTGACTTCAGTGATTCTAGATCATGTTATATTACCTTCAATGCCATGTGATTGGTCTTCAACTGTTGATCCTGGTAGAGTATCTCTTTATACTATTTATGTTAGTAAATTGGCTGAATAAAAATTCAATCCTTGGAATATAAATACAGTAACTAAAATGATCTATCTTGCTTCAACCTAAAGACTATGGGCATTTTAGACTGATGGTTTGATTATTCATTGATTTGGAAACACTTTAGTGGAAAGAATTACCATATACTTTGGTTAACACATTTAAACACAACTTGTATAGTACATACATGTTATTTTAACTACATGTTTAATATTTATCATATATTCGTTAATGATTCTATGTATACAAGAAGTTATAGTTTTATTTAATTCGTATGGCTACACATTGATTAAACTCTGATTAAATTGCTTTATTAGATTTTAACCTTGCGACCTGGTTGGAAAATTTTGAAGTTAATCCTGATGAACCTCTACCATCAACAATTGAATCAATTCTAATGTCTTATCTTAGTGTAGATATATATTTATTATCAACTCAGTGCAACCAATCAAAACAAATATATCAAGATGCTGATGAAATCACTGGATGGTCTGCCTCAGGTATGTATTCAACATTTACATCAAATTCCAAACACAGATGCACATTTTTATCTTTATGAAGTTCTGCAGAACGAACCTTAGCATATATTTTTCGATAGCCTCTATGACATATATTACAGTTTTGTTATGCCATGCACGTCGCATATTCTGATCGAATAAAACAAGTAGTTTCATATTTTTAATTAAATTTGTAAAGTGCCTTTGGATTTATAATTAAAAACTTTTTATCAATAGTTATCAATAAGTCTGTTTCACGGTTTTATCCGTACATGAAAAGGCAAACATATAAACTTAACACGCATTTAAAACATATGCATGGATTTAATTACTGTAATGTATGTAGTTTTATACACTTGTATTGGTGTGATTATGGCGATTGTTTAGAAAAGAATGAAAATCAATTAAATCGATGTAGTATTGATGATTACGTCGAACCCATATTATACGTGCATGTTCACTTTGAATGTAAAATAGAGTGGATTCAATGAATGTTTTGACAATGATAAATTAGAAAAAGGCTAAAACTCGGGTCGATAGCGCAGTTGGCAGCGCGTCTGAATTTCAAATCAAGTGTCCCGAATCACATGCGGAGAGGGTATACCCTCCCAAGAAAATTCGACTGTAATGTCAAATTTCCTCCAAAAGGTATATGGAGAAAATTCCAGCCATATGGAATAGTTGGTGAGTACTGGGTCCAGGAAAGCTAGGTTAGGTGCGCTGAATGCGGAAAAGTGTTGACACGGCGTTAAACCCAATAGATAAGGGTTAAACTGTTTAAGTGTACTAAAGACCTATAGGCATATGTAAAATGAGATAAAAATAAAATAAAAAATATAGTCATATTGGTATTTGTATTGAATACAGTGTTCAAGATTTGTGATGAAATATACATTATAAAAATATAACGTTAATGTTATGTAATGTAAATATGGTTTTGTAAATCACGTATAGCCTTAGATGGGTTCGTTTATTATATTACAGGGTGCTACAGTAACATAAGGCTTCCAGCTATGGAAAACACGCTATGTTACATGGAAGACTCGTGTTCCAGTTTCACATGTTGTTCTTATGTTAATTTCTTACAAAGATCTTTTAAAACCTCATTTGACATTAATCCTTGTACGCAAGTGTTAACATTACAAATGGAGAAGATCCAACGTAAAATAATGCTTGTAGACTATAATTGGGGTAGGTTTTTTTCTGATAAACATTTTTTTATATAAATACGTGCTTGCAAATTATTAAATCTTAATTTGATACTAAACTTTTAAGAATTTTACAGTGGTTAAAACAAGCTATGTGTGTCGCCGTTAGTCATTTTGGGTGTTATGGTATAATTGTTCACCTGTGTTTTGTAGCTAGTTTATACAGGGAAGTCGAACGGATTGTATTAAACTTTTTTTTAAAATAGTCTTGTACCAGTTCGATGTTGTTGGACAATGTATTTGTAAGAATAAGAATTTTCTTCAATCGAACCAAAGTTTTAAACAATATTTCAAAATACATTCATCGCCTGTCAACTGATAATCTCTTCACTTCTTGAGTTTCATGAAGAAAATGAAAAAAATATGACCATGCATTTGTTTCCATTGTTGAATGCATTTTAAAGCGTTTGATGTGCTTTTTTATTTACTTACTTTATTTATTGAATTACTAATTTATCCATTTGTAATTTGTTTCAAGATCATTCAGTCAATATTCTAATTTTAGGTCAAACTGAATACTTCTATGTGGAAGGTGTTTTACAAATAAGGTTTGTTCAATGTTCATTACCAGTTTAACTTTTTTATGAAATGTATACATTGTTCTTAACAATTTTTGCAAGTATATATTATTCCACTTCGCCCATGATACGAAGCTTATATAAATGAAATAAAATTACTACAAATACGTCAAAAAATATTTTGGCGATATTTTAAATGATACTAGAAAATGGTTATACACTTATTATGCACATATTAGTTATAACTATAATTATAAGAACGTGTTACCTCATGTATCTTTGCAATTAAAACTTTATTGGTTATATTTATTTATTGCAGTTATTCAATACAGACTCTACCTATGAGAAAAACCTATATTGTAGATCTTATGTTTTCTGTCTGCTTAGAGAACTCGGCTTGTTTATTAAATAATATGATACTCTCAAACACGTATATTCCATATAAACTTTGTTCGGCTGATGTACAGTATGCATTACTAGGTAATATTGTTGTTTTTTGTATTTGATCGTTTGACTTTTGAAGACTTAACTGATTTAGGTTCCTTTGAGAAAGATAACCTTTTGTATGCCTAGTCAGACACTTATTAAGTTAGAAAACTTATATTTAGTCAAGTAAAATAAGGAATACTTCTTAAAATTAGAATAACATTAAAATAGTTAATTATGTTAGTATATGTTTATGTCGGTTTATATTAACAAATAAATGGTTTGATTTTTACGATGCTATAAACTATAATAGCGACATAAAGTGTATTTGTAACCAAAATAGTATTATATATTTGTTTAACACTATAGTATATTTCATTTGGCTTTTGTGTTATATCTATATGGATGTTGTATTATTAAATAATGGCGTTTGAATTTCTCGCAGATTTTTCAATAACTTCATGGTTGTCGGACAAGAAAGTGACAAATACAGATGAATTGAATATATATCAACTGGAAGAGCTAACTAAAGATCTAGGGGTATATTATTATCTCAGTAAAGAAGAATGCAGTCTACAACATAATAATGATAGTTTAGGTACAGTACAATACAATCTATGATTAATGTTTGATGACTTTTCAATAACAAAATATAATATTCTGTGTACGGCACTACCACCAACTTTGTTCCTAAATTATTTTAAGGCTATTGACTCTTACGTTTATTAATGTGTACATGTACATTGCAAAATGTACACAGCTGTACGTTTGATGAACATATATCTCAATGTATTCATTCTTACTACATCTTTTCCCTTATTTGTCTTGTTTGTCCTAGATATTTAGCATAAATTTAGATTTAAACTTTGAACTGTGGCTGATGCATAAACATCATACTCATGCAAACATGTTCATGCTCACATATATCTTCTTTAAGGAATAAGACAGAACCATTAAATGTTAAACAATTATTTTATATGCATATATTTATGTTTTGTTGTAGATACATGTGGACCAAAATATACTAGTGATGTATATCAATGTAACTACATGGATAATTGTAGTAATATACATTGTTGTATTGATTCATCAACCCTACAGAGAACATTGACATTTAACTTTAATCTGGATAAATGTGACAATATTATAGAATTAAATATTGAACTCTATAAGAAGAAGATCAACTTGTTAGATATTGTAATGGGTGAGTAAAGTTCCATACCTACAAATTAGCATATGTTTCATACCATTTCATTAACTTTAAAACAAAAACAGCCAATGCAATGCATTCACGAATTTACTATGATTTTCAAGTTCGGCTTTTCATTTGTTACTGTTTTCATTCTTGAAATTTTATTATATACTATTCAGAATCCAATAGAATTGACTGATTACCAATACTATGACAAATTATTAGGATTTAAACCTAAACATAAAACATTTATCTACCAGTTAGTTTAATCTAGTATATAAAGAAATGGTATATAAATTTCTGCACGATAAATACTTATAATAATCTTAAAAATTGTTTCAGGAACAACACATACTGTGTCACTATATGGAGTCTTACGTGTAACGTAAGTGATTTATGTTTAGTTCATAATACAAATAACGTATAGGTGGAAAGTTCTGCTAATTTTGCAGTTATCTGTTTTGCCGCATATATTACATATGCTAAAAGATCTTATATGGAAGAATATATTGAAATGAAGAAAGAAACAAATGAATGAACATGATGGATATTTTTTGTCGCTGACTGTTATGTCCTATTAGAATTTACCTTTTGTTTTTCTTTTTTTTTTCTTGAAATGTTTTCAGACTCATCTTTTACCAATCTTGAATTCATTTGTGCATTTATTTATATTTTCAGATTTGAAATAGATTATTTACACTTTACCCAAGCGTTTATATTATCTGTTAATGTGAGTGAATGTTATGAATCTAATGACAAGTGTAGTGAGACATACGTAATAATTGATACACAAATGTATTATGCCAAATCGTGTGATAGAAATCAGAATTTTGCCATCGAAGGTAAATCTTGTTGCTCTTTAATATCTATTGATGCATAGATAACTTTAAACTGTGTATTTGAAAATTATTTAATTAGTTTAGATGACAATTTGGCAATAATGTGTACAAGAATACCTTAAACACTATTTTGATATAATAAATTGAATGTGCGTATAATATATAATTAGACTCTGTATAACATTTTGATAGTCCTGTGCTTCGATTGAGTGAAGGCACTGCTTGTACAGACATTTGTTTTATTTATTTTTCTTGATATACGAGTATGTCATATTTTAATACTGATATACTTCATGTTTTTAATAGGATTTTCCCTGACATCATGGAAGGAATCTCAAGGCCTGTTACCAACATCTCCTTTATCCACCAAATATAGTCAACTTCTTCTTAGAGACCTTCGTGTTAGTCAATACTTGAAGGAAGAAAAATGTTCACCATCAACAAATGGCTGGTCATCAGGTTTGTATTTTATTCTTTTATTGTCAAGTTTGAGAAATAAACTTGAAATTGTCAACGAAGTTTCTTGCTTCTGCTTCATTCATGATAACTAATCTCAATGTATTAGCACTATATGAAAAGAGTTGAATAATAGTTAGTAATATGCATAGCCTCAATAGTATTCAATTTCGGTTGAAGCGGCGCTTGGGTTTCATACATTGATATTTAGTGGTTTTAGGCCACATTACAATTTAGCCGAATAAAGTAATCATTTTTCATTAAAGATTGCAATTGTGTCTTAATTAACCAATCGTAAAGAAATTTATTGCCATAGAAAGACTTTAAGACATGACATCCATGGTGTTATTGCAGTTTTTTTAATAACTAGTTTATCTTGATACGATGATAATCGGATTTTGTAGTCGTTTAAATACTTCAGATCAATGCTATCGGCTAATGAATCAAAAGCTAGTGAAATGATGAATTCGTACATAGTGTATTCTTTATTCTTGACTTGTTACGATAATGAATTGTTGACGGTATAAAATTTCAAATATTGATATTTGTTTTTTTGGGTTTTTTTTCAGATTGTCCATTGAGTATAACATTACCAGATATAACATCACTTCATCCAAACATAGCATGCTATCTATCTAGTACATGTTTAGATATACAATGCTGTATAGACAGTGAAGATCTACGTACAACTTTTACTATAGATTTTAACATCAATGTTTGTGAATCTTATATTACGTTTAGTATAGATAAATGGAAACATAAAATATCAATAGATGATTTAAATAAAGGTACAATTTGGGTTTTTTTACCTTGTAGTTTGTATTTGTGTTCACCCAATTAAGAATGTGTTTACTTGTAAGACAAAGGTTTTAAAATCAATTATTCTAAAGTAAGCCACACAAATTGCGATAATTTCCCACATTAATACACTTCGGTAATGGTAGATTTATAGCACATGTAAATGCAGTAATTAATATGGATAACGTAAAGATGGCACAAAATATTTGACAATTACTGTATCATCATATTTCAGATTCTTTAACAAGATTCTCGATGAATGGGTTGTTAGCTCTGCAGTAAGTATATACAATACAGAAGAATATAGCCATCCGGCTAGCTTAGTTGATAACACGCAAGTTTACTGTTCGAGGGATTGTTGGTTAGATTCCCGGGCGGGGCATACCTTCGTTGAGATTAGTCATGAAATTATTTCTACGGCCATTCTCCCTCCTACCTATGATTTTTAATTACGTAGTGCAGTTGTCTGACATTAACGAAATTATGAACTAAGTAGTTGGTTAACAGCTAAATCTAGAAATTTAGCCTTTCTGGGAGGAGTGAGTAAGTTGACTGACCGCCGTTATATGACCTATACAATGTGTTGCTAAGGCGTTAAATCCAACAAACAAACAAACAGAAGTACATACAACAATATGCACGTATGTATTGTTGAGCAGTGATGCAAATGCAATATATTCAATATGTTTATGGGTGCTTTATGTGTCTAAACAAATCTGTTAAAGACTGTCTTTCAGTATCAGATTAGATACTTACCACTGATGGTATAGTACACCATTTGTGTCAAAAGTAAAAATTATACCTGCATCATTGCCGACAGATAATCGTATATAATATATATGCCCGCCATTTAACAGATTTTCTAAATCATTTACTTATTGCATTTTTGTATGTTGTTTTGAATAGTGCTTAAAATGCTATTTTCTGATGTCTCGACCAGCAATACTTATCTGAAAATAAGAATTAAGTAGTTATATTCAAATTGATATAGTACTCAATTTACTTCGTTAACAAGGTGTCTTGCTCTGGGTTTTTTAAACATGTTAAAACACATATACCTATGTTACAGTACATTCTATCTGTGATTTGCCTGGATATAAAACTTGTTTTTGTTATTAAGATTTCAGCTGAGTGATTATACTGACCCAATGATATATTCAACATCTTTAAGAATGCAAGTTTGTCTTGACAGTTATACATCTTGTGCTATTGATATAAAGATCTTAGACAACACTGAATTTACAAAATCAGAATGTTTCTACAATGATTCATTAACAGAAGAAGGTAAACTTACCTTACTGGGGTGATTTTGTTTATTTGAGTCAAATGGCTTTGGTTGTTTTAACAAGCCATTTTCAACATTCGGAAGTTCACTAATAACGTTTATAGAAAGCACCCATTCCAGATTACTGTCAAGTAGCATGTTTAATGAAACACCATGATTGGAAAGAGGGTTTGATCTTTTCGAACATGCCTTCGTGAACCGCATAAACAAAATTACTCAATCACTGAGTCGTGTTTACTTTATTAATTCCTTTTGTATCCTTATCATCATAAACCACATTGATTTTAATAGAACCTATCACATGAGTATATCCTTATGTAAAATGTGTAGTTTTGTATTTATAATACTTAGGGATACTCTTAAAATAGCTGAATATTATGATTGAGTGTTTTTTTTTAAATTATTTGCATATAATTTTGACGCCGTTAGCAAGTAGTCAATTTCATCTAACTATCAAAGTATTTTGTTGCAGATTTCTCATTAAACAACTGGCTTACAACAATGGGCTTGTCTTCAGTATCAGAAATGACTCATGTTTCCAGAGATAAACTCATCACAACATTGGACATAGGATATATGTTAAACGATAACGAATGCAATCCACTGGAATTAAAGAATCAACCAGGTTTGTAAACGTAAAATTACGTATGTATGTATTGTTTTAGTTGAGATAAAATACAGATTTAACAAAATTAATTATTTAAAGTTTCAATGCCATACGTGGAGGCATAGAAATTATTACTGATTATTATATTTAATACATTTATATCATTTTTTCAGATATGGTATTCATGAATGTACAATACCCTAATAACAACAGTAGTTGTATGACTAGCCTGGAATCTGGAATACATATTGTATGTTGTTTATATACAAGTGTTCTTGATAGATATATATCCATGGAGTTCAACCTGGTACCTTGTAACTATAGTCTAACAGCTCAATTGGAAACGATCAAATACGAAACAACTCTTCTAAATTATCAATGGGGTATGTTTGTGAACTTCTCTAACAAAACTGTTTTCAATTACTCATTTGATATTGATAAAAAATACTGTGAGGTAATATGTGTCATCATAACAACAGTTCACTCTAATAAATGCTGCACACTTAATTGTCCATAGTAACATATTATTATAAGATAATTGTAACACGAGAATCACTTGTCCATAGTAACGTATTGTAAATTAAATGTTACACGAAAATCACTCAATCTGAAGAACTTTTGTTCTCTCGTAATTGGAAGCTAGACAAATACTTTTGAGGGGAATGTTTTGTTAGGTTGTGAAATCCATTGTTTAATTGCCGCTATAAGTACATAAATTTTCCTGATATTTTAGGTCAATCACATGTTTTATCCATGAAAGGTGTGTCAGTTTTTAGGTAAGTTGATTTTTATGCAATAAATAATTTGTTCATTTCTCTTAAATACATCTCCTGTATTCCAGTTCAAATGAATCACCAACTTGCAGTGAAATTTATATTAAACATAGCTTCAAATGTGTATATGTAAAGTTTTCGTTTAGTACTCAAAGGTATTCAGTCTTTCAAACAAAAGCTTGTAGCCAAATATTAATCATACACTCATGTGTTTCAACAGTCCTTCTAAATGTCCTTCTACATTAGCTCCAAAAATGCCAAGATGGGTTGAGTCTCACTAACCGTAGATGATAAAACTATGTGATTATGTACATTTTGAGGTGACTGTTTTAATGTACCATACAACATGGTAATTACGATTGGCAGTAACGTTGCACCGATGTCACCAAAACTACATAAATTTAACACATATGTGACAATATTTAAACTATTTCATAATAACAAACGCTGTATATTCATGTTAATATACTCAGTTATAGTATTGACCCTTTTAAAGTTCAAGTTGAAGTAGCGCTGTTTACTCGAAGTCCTGCTCATTTATGTTTATTTAATTAATTGCCATCTATTTATAGTTTTATGGTCAACAATATTAAAACAGATAAAAAGTTTAATGTTGATGCTAATGTACAAATTTGCTATGAATCAAATGGACAATGTGAATACGATCTTAACTTAGCAACAGACCAGCAGTTTACTTATCCAAGATGTAACAACGTTACTGATGATGACGGGCGTGAACCATACTACGGTATGTTGGTTAATTGATTTTTCAGAATGAAAATATAAAAGTAGAAATATGTGACAAGATTTTATTACCCAATTGATGTCTAAAAACTCTCTTTACGAATGTCAAAATAACCATTTTTATGTATGAAAAGAAACACAAATTTTAACGCCATCTTATAATTATGTTTTGACGTTGCTATGACGTGACGTCAACAATGGTGTCTTCTCACCGGTTCGCGCTTTGTATATATATATGTATGTTTTTTTGTTAATAAAGCGGAGTGGAAAAAAAGTCAGTTCGGAGAATAGATCTCTCGATGTCAAAAGTGAAGCAAGTCTAACGAAGTAGACTTGCTTCCGATATAATAGGTGGCAGACCTTCTTGGTGGAGGCAGACCTTTGGAGTAGGCAGACCTTTGGTGTAGGCAGACCTTTGGTGTAGGAAGACCTTTTTTTGTGGAGGCAGACCTTTGGTGTAGGCAGACCTTTGGTGGAGGCAGACCTTTGGTGTAGGCAGACCTTTTTGGTGTAGGCAGACCTTTAGTGTAGGCAGACCTTTGGTGTAGGCAGACCTTTTGTGTAGGCAGACCTTTTTGGTGTAAGCAGACCTTTGGTGTAGGCAGACCTTTTTGGTGGAGGCAGACTTTGGTGTAGGCAGACCTTTGGTGAAGCAGAACTTCTTTGTTGAAGTGGACCTTCCTTGGTGTAGAGGACCTTCTTTGGTGAAGTGGACTTTCTTTGGTGAAGAGGACCTTCTTTGGTGAAGCGGACCTTCTTTGGTGAAGTGGACTTTCTTTGGTGAAGAGGACCTTCTTTGGTGAAGCGGACCTTCTTTGGTGAAGTGGACTTTCTTGGTGAAGAGGACCTTCTTTGGTGAAGTGGACTTTCTTTGGTGAAGAGGACCTTCTTTGGTGAAGCGGACCTTCTTTGGTGAAGAGGACCTTCTTTGGTGAAGAGGACATTCTTTGGTGAAGCGGACATTCTTCGGTGAAGCGGACCTTCTTTGGTGAAGCAGACCTTTCTTATAGGCAGACCTTATAAAAAGGCTGACCTAGCAAAGACCTCAGAAAGATAGTCATAATATACTCACACAAATAGCTTGTTAAAGTATTTACACCGAAAATCTTGACAATTGGGGGCTCGTCCGGGATACTTTAGCAAGCTTTAGCAAGATGTATTATGACGAATGGTTGAGATTGGGTGAAAGATTAGGCTTGACAGGGGGAGATCTGCTGGCATTCGTGAAAGAAAAAGAAGGCGAATACATAGCAAGAGAGGACAGAGTTAGAAGAAGAGATGAAGAAAGAAGGCAAATGGAGATGAGTTTTGAGCTAAAGATGAAGGAGAAGGACTTAGAAATTGAACGCATAAAGTCCAACAAAAGGGCCAATGGCGAGAGTAATGATGTCCTACGTCCGAAGATTCCAAAGTTCGATGACGTGAATGATAACATTGACGCTTACTTAGAGCGGTTTGAGAGGTTTGCTAAGACGCAAAATTGGCAAAAGGAAAGCTGGGCCATGAGTTTGAGCTCATTGTTATCTGGAAAAGCATTGGATGTGTTCATAAGTATGTCCAATGAAGAAGCGAACGATTATGATGCTTTGAAAAATGCCATTCTAAAAAGATATCAACTGACGGAGGAAGGTTTCAGAATGAAGTTCCGTCAAAGCAAACCTTTGCCAGGCGAGTCGGTGTTTCAATTTATTGAAAGACTTAGAAGATATTTTTCAAGATGGGCAGACCTTGCTGGAGTTGAAAAGTCTTACCAAGGAATAACTGAGATGCTAATTAAAGAACAATTCATTGAAGGATGTTCGACAGAGCTGGCGATATTCCTGAAAGAAAGGGTGCCCTCTTCTATAGAGGAATTAACCCGTATTGCAGAACAGTACATCGAAGCACACAATGGGACCGCATCATTGTTCCAAAAAGGACCGTCAGTACGAAGAAATAATAATGGTGGATCACTAGTGAATAGCAAGGATAGAAACGACGATGCAAGAGACACAAGATTAAAGACATGCTATAACTGTAAACAGACAGGTCACTTGGCCAAATACTGCAGATGGAACGATCAGAAGCCAGTCAAGACGTGTTTCATTTGCAATAGATCTGGACATATTGCAAGAGACTGTCGACAGTTAACGTCAGCTAATACTACAAATGATCGTAAAGTAGCTGCTGTATGTGCAAAGGCAGACCTCAGTGTCTTAGATAAGAATACGGAGGACGGTAAATTAAAGCTAGCCAATGGGGAAACAGTTCCAATTTTAGCTGGAACATGCACGGTGGACATTCTAGGAGAAGATAGAAATTTAGAAGTTAATACAGGGTGTGTAGGAACACATTCAGTTAAAGTCTTGAGAGACACGGGATGTGAGTTAGCTGCAGTAAGGAGACAGTTTGTTAAAGATGAAGAATATACTGGTAAAGAAATAGTGATGATAACTATTGACGGCGAAGCAAAGGTAGTGCCAGTTGCTAAGATTGTAGTGGATACACCATATTTCTCTGGAGAAATAGAGGCCATGGTTCCTAAGTCATTAATTTGCGACTTAGTGATAGGCAATGTTTCAGGAGTAAGAGACAAGCCTGATCCAGAATGGAAAAGATCCCAAGGAAACACTGTAGCAGCAGCCACGATGACCAGAGCTCAAAGCAAGAAGGCCAAAGAGCCTATAAAAGCCCTCTGTATTCCCGTTCCTTCATGCAAGAAAGAAGTGGATATTGAGAAATTAAAGGAGTGCCAAAAGAATGACAAGTCTATAGTGAAGATATATGAATTGGTAGACAAGGAAGATGAGTTCAAGACCAAGTCAGGGGCATCGTACAAATATGCAGTAGACAACGGAGTGCTGATGAGAATATTTACTCAGAAGAATGGTGATGAAGTAAGGCAGATTGTTGTACCAGCAGACCATAGGAAAAGAGTGATGGAATTGGCACATGAATCAATTGTAGGAGGTCATCTATCTGCAAAGAAGACGGAAGACAGAGTTATTACAAGTTTTCACTGGCCAGGAATCACAAGTGATATCGCACGGTTTTGCCGATCTTGCGACATTTGCCAGAAAACTATTCCGAAAGGTAGAATAAAGAAAGTCCAACTAGGTGACATGCCGGTGATCGACGAGCCGTTTCGCAGAGTTGCTGTTGACCTAATAGGTCCAATAGTTCCAATATCTGACAGGGGCAATAGATATATCTTAACTGTTGTGGATTTTGCTACACGTTATCCAGAAGCAGTTACTCTAGCAAAGATAGAGACAGAGAGAATTGCAGAAGCACTGCTTGAAATTTATTCCAGAGTAGGATTCCCAACAGAAATGCTGAGTGACAGAGGAAGTCAATTTACTGCCGATGTAATGAAAGAAATTTGCCGGTTGATATCTGTCAAACAACTATTCACAACACCATACAATCCAAAATGCAACGGACTGTGTGAGCGGATGAATGGAGTGCTTAAAAGTATGCTGAAGAAAATGTGTCAAGAACGACCAAACGACTGGGACCGATATTTACCATCTGTACTATTTGCATATCGAGAAGTGCCACAAGCTAGCACGGGGTTTGCTCCATTCGAACTGTTGTATGGAAGAACAGTTAAAGGACCAATGCAAATATTGAAAGATATTTGGACAAAGAGAGAAGATCCAGAACTCCAGAATACCTACATGTATGTTTTCAATTTGAAACAAAGATTAGAAGAAACTTGCAAAATAGCCAGAGAAAGTATCATGAAGTCTCAGAGAATATACAAGCATCATTACGACAAGAGAGCACGTAAACGTGTATTAAAGGTCGGAGATAAAGTTCTTCTGCTGCTGCTTACAGATAGAAACAAGATGATATTACAGTGGAAAGGACCCTTTGATGTTGTTGAAGTGATTAACCAGTTTGATTACAAGATCCAAGTCAGAAATAAGCAGAAGACATTCCACATAAACTTACTGAAGAAGTATGAGGAGCGCCCAAAAGCCATTGCAGCAAGTGTAGCAGTTATAGATGAAGTAAATGATGGTATTGATGGAGCAGTAGATGATGCAAGTCTGTTAGAATTTCCAGAGTACTCCAGTGAGCAGACCTACAGACACGTTCAGATTAGTGAAAAACTAACGAAAGATCAGAAGAAGCAAGTCCAAGACATACTGAAAGAATTTAGTGAAGTGTTCTCTGCAAAACCTGGTACAACTCCATTAATAGAGCACCATGTAGAGTTGACTGATGAGACCCCTGTTAGAGTAAAGCAATATCCAATTCCTTATGCTAAGAGACAAGATGTTGAAAATGAAGTTCATAATATGTTGGAAGCTGGTGTGATTGAACCTTCGATTTCAGAGTACAACGCACCAGTGGTAATCATTAAAAAGAAAGATGGAAGTAATCGATTCTGTATTGATTTCAGAAGACTAAATGGTATCACCAAGTTTGACACCGAACCAATGGCAAGTGTTGACGACATAATGGCAAAGTTGACCAATGACAAGTTCTTTACAAAAATAGATTTATGTAAAGGCTATTGGCAGATTCCTGTGGCAGACCGATGCAGAAGATTTACAGCTTTTTCCACTGACCGAGGCACTTATCAATTTAAGAAAATGCCTTTTGGTATGGTCAATTCAGGAGCAACTTTTAATAGGATGATGCGCAAATTACTTAAAGGGTGCAAATATGTGGACAACTATGTTGATGACATGATAGGACACACAGAAACATGGTATTTACATTTATTGATGTTGAGAGATCTATTTAGAAGACTTAAAGAAGCAAAGCTCACGGTAAAGCCATCCAAATGTTATTTTGGATTCAACAATATTGGTTTTACTGGGCATACAGTTGGTAATGGACTTATGCAGATGGAAGAAGAGAAATTGATAAAGATCAAAGAAGCAGAAGTGCCGAGAACCAAGAGACAAGTCCGAGCTTTTTTAGGACTAGCTGGGTATTACCGAAGATTTATTCCATCCTTCGCTGAAATTGCAGCTCCGTTGACAGATCTTACAAAGAAAGGTCGTTCTAATTATGTTCAATGGGGAGATGATCAAGATCAAGCATTTAATCATTTGAAAGAACAGTTAGTTAGAAGTCCAATATTACATCTGCCAGATTTCACGAAAGAATTTATTCTGCAGACGGATGCAAGTAACTGTGGAATTGGAGCAGCCTTACTTCAGAGATTCGATGGCAGTTTATTTCCTATTGCTTATGCAAGCAAGAAGTTACTACCTCGTGAGAAGAATTATTCAGTCGGCGAGAGAGAATGTTTAGCCATTATCTTTGGAATAAAGCGATTCCAAAAGTACTTGTACGGGTAAGAATTTGTAATACAAACAGATCATAGTTCACTATCGTATATCCAGAAGAGCACACCAGACAATGGAAGATTAGTAAGATGGGCGTTATTCCTACAATCATATCAATTCAGAATTGAAGCTATTAAAGGAACAGACAATCTGTTTGGTGATTATTTGAGTCGACAGTGTCAAGACGAATAGACAATGTTTATTTTTTATATTTTTGGAAGTATAAATACTTCCTTTAGGAGGGGACAATTGTCAAAATAACCATTTTTATGTATGAAAAGAAACACAAATTTTAACGCCATCTTATTATTATGTTTTGACGTTGCTATGACGTGACGTCAACAATGGTGTCTTCTCACCGGTTCGCGCTTTGTATATATATATGTATGTTTTTTTGTTAATAAAGCGGAGTGGAAAAAAAGTCAGTTCGGAGAATAGATCTCTCGATGTCAAAAGTGAAGCAAGTCTAACGAAGTAGACTTGCTTCCGATATAATAGGTGGCAGACCTTCTTGGTGGAGGCAGACCTTTGGAGTAGGCAGACCTTTGGTGTAGGCAGACCTTTGGTGTAGGCAGACCTTTTTTTGTGGAGGCAGACCTTTGGTGTAGGCAGACCTTTGGTGGAGGCAGACCTTTGGTGTAGGCAGACCTTTTTGGTGTAGGCAGACCTTTAGTGTAGGCAGACCTTTGGTGTAGGCAGACCTTTTGTGTAGGCAGACCTTTTTGGTGTAAGCAGACCTTTGGTGTAGGCAGACCTTTTTGGTGGAGGCAGACTTTGGTGTAGGCAGACCTTTGGTGAAGCAGAACTTCTTTGTTGAAGTGGACCTTCCTTGGTGAAGAGGACCTTCTTTGGTGAAGAGGACATTCTTTGGTGAAGCGGACATTCTTCGGTGAAGCGGACCTTCTTTGGTGAAGCAGACCTTTCTTATAGGCAGACCTTATAAAAAGGCTGACCTAGCAAAAACCTCAGAAAGATAGTCATAATATACTCACACAAATAGCTTGTTAAAGTATTTACACCGAAAATCTTGACAACGAAATAACTAGAGACAAAGTGACTGGTCGGTTAAGTCATTTGTATTTTGTATTACATGTGTGAAGTCGTGATTATGGTGTATTTTCTTTCTTATCCTAAATATATTCGTTTTCTTTTCTAGCGAGTGATGTACTGGAACAAAGCTTGTATTTCCCTTTCTATTAGGACCATATATCACTTTTTTTGTAAAATTATCCATGTATTTTAATGCAACTGACATGTAGAGAAAATACCCTGTAAACCACAATTCTCAGTAAAAGTAAAACCTAATATGTTATAATCAAGTGCAATCCTACAAAAGTTGTGTTATCACAAATGAACGGATTTTTACGGAGTATTTGTTTTAAAAGTATTTCATTTTCTTCAGGAATTTCATTTGACTTCTGGAAAACACCACAATGTATACCAAATTTGTCTCCTACAGGTAAACTCATTTCTTTGATTATTTTGATATTCAACTTCTGATTCTTCTGGCTATTTAATCGCCGTTTTATTGAATCACATGGTATGTTGGCTCTACACTATTGAAACATTCGAAGAAAACAATATTTGGTACCCTAGTACTTAAGAAAAACTTGAACATGACATTATCTAAAGAACAATAGAAGTCCTATACTATTCTTACTTACGAATGACTGTGCTTGCAAGCATTCATTATTTTCATTTGGCTCATATACAATAATTGATGCGGATCATGGATACTCTATATGCATTTAAGTCGGACGCTGATGCTTTGTTGTCTTTGACATATGTGTGTTATGTTTCTTACAAGTTATTTTAATTTGATTCTTATATATCAGGATGTGGTAACAACGGTTTTGTTTTACCTGACTATATAAATGATAACTGTCGTCTTACTGACGATTGTTCTGGAATAGACTGTTGCATTGATATATTCCTTGGTGATGAAGTACGGAGTGTATTTCTCAAGTACAAACTAAAATGTAACGCAACAGCTGATATTATAATTGAAAGTAAAACAATAGAAAGAGCTATTGTGCAAACTGCAGGTGAGTTTCAGTTCATATCGTAATTTCAATATGCCAATGCGGCGTATTTAGGTATGTACAGTGTAGTACACATTTTCAATCAATTGTACATAACGACATTAACGCATCATTTGATTTAACACTTAACTTCTAGCGTCTCTAATATTACTATTAAATGACAATTTATTGGCTGGATATGCACTTTCACAGCGTTTTAAAATAAAGCCACATTACTTTCTACTGATCAGTTGGTATTTATTTATGTTTTGTTAATCAGGTAAAACATATCAACATACAAGGAATTGTATTAAAAAAATTTATGACTACATGTATTTCCTTCTTTAATGACGCCTATCGTCGTTCACTGTTTTATCTGTGTTTTGTACTATGCAAAAACCTTCTGCAAACTTAAGCAACGCTAAATCTCGAATCAGAGCGGTGATATGATCAATGAGAATTCAACATGCTAAGCATAAACTATAAATTATAAAAGAGCTCGAAACCTATTGAATGCACGTTACAACAATCATCGTTATAACAAATAACCATGGCTTGTTTGTTACATATTGCTCTTTATCAGTTTTATTCCTTCAGATACATTTGCTGTGAACATAGCTGATGCATTAAACATTGACATTGATGTTGAACCCGATGGTTATAACTACAATGTTAGCATGAATGTAACTGTTTGCACGGGTACTTCTATAGACGAGTATGGTTGTGGAATATATCCTGTCTTTCAACATCAACAATTGAAGGCACCTGCTTGCACAGGGAATAGAAAACGCAAAAAGAGAAGTGATTTGAGGTACAATGAAGACTGCAAATACCTGTTAATACATATTTATTACTTTACTAATTCTGTTATTATATGATTGTGTTGAAATATCCTAGCTTGGTATTTTTATTCTTTTTGAACATACATTATGATAGCATACTATAAACATGTATATGTAAATTATTATGTACATGTATATGTAAATTATTATGTGAATGATGTAAACACAGTTTACGTTATGGTCTTAGCAAACTATATGCCAATTCTTAACATTATTATTAGAACAATAATGGCCTTGGCATACAAACGTAGCATTAAACATGATAAAAAAACTTAGGTTTATAAATTAAACAATTTCAGTGAGAAGATTGAAGAGGGTAAACAAATGATAGTAGAGAATATACAAATACTTCTAGATGCTGGTGCCTCTAGTGAAGATATTGAAGAATATTTGGCTAAAATTAAACAATCAGAGGTTTGAAAAAATTGATTTTTGTGTAATGCTACATTTTATTTTATTACCTAATACTCTATATAAATGTCAATTTGCTATTTTTAACTGTTTTTCAACTATTCTGAGTGAAACCGGATTAAACCTGTTATGTTTTACTGCGCAACGCCACTGTGCATGAACCAGTTTTGACTGTTGCCATCGCGTGCGAACTGTTGCCCTCACGTGCGAACTGTTTCATAGAGTGCAGTGCCAAGGGAAGTAACCACATTAAAAAACTCCAAGCGTCCAATAAGCGAGATCATTGCAAGCGTCTTTAGAGTTACCAAACGAAAAGTAGAAAAAAGTAAAGTCTTTGAAAATATCTACGATGTGTTGCGGTTTGAAGACATTGAAGAGAGGGATCTCGAATTTTTGCTGAGAATCGGGACTCGCTAAGCACACGTAATGTCATCCACTTCTGAAACTATCTTTATTGCCATGTTATATCTGTACTTGCATTAGGTAATAAAACACTTATTGCATGGGTGTTTGGGGAACAGTAAAAAAAACAGTTCTTAATGTTGTCCCTGATACCTCGGGAAAATAGTTTTGACTGTTCCCCAAACACCCATGAAATCAGTGTATAATATTGTTTGTCTTGCATTCGTGAATGAATGTATGTTTCTTTTTATTCGGGTCGCATTATGTGATAGTGTTGTCTGTCAGTTTGTCTAATTTTCCGCGGAAGTTGCTTGTGCAGACAATCACTTGATATCGGTTGTACCTAGATTCACTTTACTGTGGATTGCAATTGTGTCAAGAATGTGACCTATTGCCTGTTAGCACCAGTGTCAAAGGTCAAGATTGCTCTGAATTCATAAGAAAATTTGATCAAGATAATGTCTCAACAACAATGCCTAGGTCCGTCAATTGTTTTATTATGGATTGCCCTTTGGCCTAGGATAAATCCTGGTGATTTTAACGTTGATTTGAAATTTGATTTAGATTTACTTTTTTTTTAATTACTTATGAACAGGGAAAATCAAATTTTTCAGTTTTTACCTTACGCTATATAGCATTTGTTTGTGAAATTAAATGCATTTTTATATTTATACATTCTTTATACAAAGTAAAGTATATTTTGAAAATGTTTTAAATGTAGAATGTCGTTTGAAATTGATGTCATATTTAAGATTATTAACTGACAAAGGGCGTTGAGTCTAATAATTTATGTCTTCAATAATATTCAATTAACTGGTTATAATATTTATATATATGTTTATTTGTATGGCACAATGTTGGTAAGCTTTTATTATTTTGCAGGCCGGTGAACGTGTTAAAAATTTCCTTGTAACTCATCTCGAAGAGTCCGACAAGTCGTCTAGTTATTCTACAGTTTATAAGGCTTTAGGTGCCAACAATCCACAAACCATTCAACACCTAGGTGGTAAATGGTCGCTTAGTGAAAAAGTCGACACCGAAGGAGGTAGCCAATATCAACTTTTATTTAATGCGTGTTAATATTTGAAAAGAACGTCCATGAGATTTCTTTGCAAAATAGACATTACGGGTTTTCTAACGAACAATAATTAAGATTGAAATATCCTGCATTTTTGTGTGACATGATGATAAAATGAACATTTCTACTGTGTTTTGTTACATTAAATTACAAGTGTATTGCATATGCCATGATGAAAGTCTTTTCTTTTATCATGTTTTAATCAGTTTCCATATTTTTTCCGCTAATTAAAGGCTTATGTATTTTGAAAATTTACCCGTACAGTATAACCTCTCATAACGACACCTCTAACGAGCGGCAACCTGATAGGCTGCATATTAAAATCCCCCCGTCGATTTTGCTCTATTTTACCTCTAATGAACGACACCTCCACAAAGTGGTAAACGGTCGTTGAGATGTATTCCCTATGCTCACTCTTCATTCCGTACAGCGAAACTACGTCTAGTAAGGTTGATACCAATACTAGATAATAACCCACAACCAGAAGATTTGAATAGTAGGCTATACCCCTAATGGTATAATACTACCCTACGTGCATCATGAAAATTGTATTGTGTTTGATAGTTTTTGCGCAACCCACACTGCTTACTGCTAATGTCTTTCTGCGCACGCAGTGTTTACATTACGGAATGGATAACGGCCGATATTCTGAAACCGAAATTGACGTTTTTCATGACCGGTGAAAAAAGTCTACATCTGCAGAGCGACACGTTTTTTTAAAATCCGCCGAATGTCACTCTGCAGAGGTTATACTGTATAATTATTATATCCAATATGATACTCTAAATGTATTTGAAAATGCAATGTTGAGTAAACCCTTATATTTAAAAAAATAAACCACTGAATTATACACTTACTTTCATTTTATATTCAGTTTAGGTTGCTTAATGATCAATAAAATGAATTTGCTTAGTCATTTATGAAAAAGGATATATTATAATATAATGTACAATTCTAACTCCGTATCATATCTTAATTTATGCTTCAGCGGACAAAATACTTGAAATGATTGACTCGGTAGATGATATAATAGGAAGAGAAGACTCTGTGTTTGTAATTGGAAAAGGATTGTCAAAAGCTGGTGTAAAGCTTCTTGGAAATCAATTGGCTAACATGACCATTGTTGACATTGAATCTATGCTGCAAAAGAATAAAGTAGATCCAACAAAAATAAAGCAGCTTGTTGCAAATTTCATTGATCTTGCCCGGTGCCTGGTAAGAATACTGTGTATATTTCGAATACTAAGATGTTAATCTACTTTTTATGTTAGGCTCGGGCAAATATTAACTTTTTTAAAGGTGCAAACCAAACGGGTGTTTTATGGCCAAATTATGTGCTGGGTCTGAATATCACAATTAAAACTTTCTACGACGACGTTTAAGGTTCACTTTTTGCAAAAATTCAAAATGGCTGCCAAAATGGCCGATTTTGATTATGCGGTGCCATATTATGTTGTCACCATAGCTTGTAATATATTATTTTGTAGGTTTTAATGATTGATAAACACGTTTTTGAGGTTAAAATTAAAATACCAAAAATACGTATAAGAAGCTATATCTATTGATAATTTATACAATATTTCGGCCAGACAATACATAGTTTTGATTATTCTGTGAGACAATTACAAAATATGCAACATGATCAAAGAGTTTGCTTTAAACACTGTCTATATTAAGCAAAACATAATTTTCAGGTATGATGTTTCTGGTTTAATTTGTTTTCAGGCAGTATTTCCAATTTGAGTTTACAATGTTTTTTATGTGTAATATTTGGCGACATAGTTGTTGCTCTTATATATCTTACTTCACATATCAAATGTTTTTTTCTGTTTGTGAATCCTTAGCAAATCAATTGATTTCAGTGTGAATGGACCAATATTAGTTTGTTAAAATATAATACAGCAGATAGATGTCTTTCTTTTGTTTGTATCACTTCATCAAGTATGTGAGCATATAACTATCTTAATCGTGTAAGATTTAACAGTGAATGCCTCTCTTTGCAAGTTTATCAGTTAAAATATTTTATCTCCGAAGGCTCCTGTGATTGACCATTACTTTTACATGCTACGTATCAACTAAAGCAACTCTCAAATCAACAGAATTCTCAACAACTTGATACATGCTTTTATGATATTTTAAATTAAATGCCTAACTTTAAAGATGAAAATGAACCTATACTGCTTACATCACAAAGAAGTATCAGCTTGCGCATAAGTAATTATATATCTAAAGACTATACATAGGCACTTGACACAGAAATCAACAGAAGAATTTGTACATGGTCTTGTACACTCTCACATTGACTTTTGCATGGTTTGTACACCGTACTACTAGCCTACCAAATCAAAAGCCGCAACGGGTTCAAAATTGTACTGATATAGTGCTCTTTATAACTCCATTACAGCAACCAGTTCTGTGCTCCGAAAAAGTCTCTATTATCAATAAATTATAGTTAGAATCATGTCTAAAGTCCTTGTAATGGTCTTGCATAATGTTACTTAAGAACCGTGTTTGTCAAAGTGAGATCTGGAGGTCAATTTTTACTTCGATATCAAAGTGACAATAACTATGCCATTTTCGCCTCTGTCATTATTAATTTCTAACATATCCATTTATGGAAAAGGAATATATTTGTCTAAACGTTCATACCTTTTTACACAACAATGAAATCAAGACTATATGTACATGTATAAATGTACAGATACGGCTAGTACAAGCTTGTAAGAGCTATTATCTTCAATCTAATAGAATAATTTCAAAATTGAATTTTTATGATTATAAGGAAATGATTTACAATAACTGCTATGCATCAAAATCTACTGACTGTAAAATCTATAAAACCAGTAGATGGTTTGTTAGTAGTTATTAATAACAGTTTAAAGTCATCATACAATGAAACAGAAAGAGCGACATTGCTCGATAAATGCAATTTGGTTATTGCTATTAAAGCTAGTATGTGTATACTTGATAAAGGTGATACAAATCCATTCTTAGTAGCATTAATATAATCAAAAGCAGAAGTAAGTATGTCAATAGTAATATGCAAACTGAAAAGCCTATGAAAAGATTTATTTGAAATTGACTTACTATAAAACTTCGAAATTGTGTGATTTTGGATGAAATATTGTATAAATTATCAATAAATATAGCTTTCAATACATATTTCGGTATTTTTTACCTCAAAAACGTTTTTATCATCCTTCAAAACCTACTAAATGATATATTACAAGCAATGGTGACAATATAAAATGGTCCTGCATAACCAAAATCGTCCATTTTGGCGGCCATTTTGAATTTTCGCAAAAGTGAACCTAAAACGTCACTTGAGACAATTTCAAGCTCATATTTGGATTCAGTGCATCATTCGGCCATAAAAAACACCCGTTTCAAAAACAGTTGATGATTTGCCCAACCCTTTTAATGTGCAACAGGTTTCTGCCTTTCTTTTTTAATAGTTTTAAGCATATAAAAATGTTATGATAACAAATGCAGATATTTGATATTGGATGCTAGTACATGTATTATAATTTCATATGCTATCATTTGTACAAAAATGATATTGTCACTTATATTTTTTTTCAGTTTGCTGAACTGATGGAAAAATTTTCTTCCTTAGATAAAATGTCAAATGCTTTTGAAGCATATGATCTTATATTGAAAGGAACATACTCTTTTCCGAGGAAACAAGTTAGGATTATACGGCCATTACAACATATTATACTAATTGGAGGCTTTGTAGCAGTAGTGTTTGGTAAGTTATCAGTGCTTGTGCTGCAAAAAAGGTGTCAAAGAACGTTTAGAATTAATTCATTCATAAGATGCTTTGTGTTTCAAACATCTACCAGAGGAATTGTAAGATTGAGCGTTAAGATTTCTGTAGAATTAAACGGCTGTTACATTTTTGTCTCCAGAAGTATTGTCGACTCTGCTTAATTGTATTTTTTTATTTTGTAGTTCATTACATATTGAATTTAATGATTCACAATATCACGAGCGAATTATTAACTCCATTATGTTTATATAATTAAATTTTTGTGATGTATCAACCAATGAGGAAATGTTCAATTTATCTTATTTAGAATTTGAGGCCTATGGATATTATGGACTTGACGTAGAATTCGGTGGCAAACTCGTGAGTTTGGTGGTGTTTGCAACAGCTATACCTTATGGAGGACTGACTACACGAGGTTCCGTCTCCGTAGGTTTAATATTATATGCTAAACTTCTATTAGAAGGGAACATTATGGACACAAAATTTCCCACTACTGCTGAAATTGGCTTTAGTAAATTTCCACTTGATACCTCGTAAGTCGCTTTTACAATTTTTTTATACGTCCGTTTTGAAAAAAACGGACGTATTATGGTATGGCGTCCGTCCGTCCGTCTGTCCGTCCGTTAGCCCCATCATGTCCGCTTGATATCTTGAAAGTTTCGGAGTTACAGTCATGGTACTTGGTAGGAAGATTGGTGGTACTCAGTAGATGACCCCTATGCATTTTGAGGTCACTAAGTCAAAGGTCAATGTCACTGGGATTTAAAATATGAAAACCTTGTCCGGACGATAACTCAACAACGACTGGTTCACCTAGGTTCACCAAATGTTATGTGAGAATAGCCCATGTGTCTTGGAAGTGCCCTATTGGTTTTGGGGCTCCTGGGTCAAAGGTCAATGTCACAGGGGCATCATATGAAAAAACCTTGTCCGGACAATAACTGAACAACCACTGTACCTAGGTTCACTAAATTTGATGTGAGAGTAGCCAATGTGTCAAGGATGTACCCTATTGGTTTTGGGATCCCAGGGTCAAAGGTCAAGGTCACGGGGACATCATATGGAAAAACCTTGTCCGGACGATAACTCAAAAACCACTTTTCCTAGGTTCACCAATTTGTATGTGTTGATAGCCCTTTGGTAGAGGATGTTTCTTTTTAATTTGGAGACCCCAGGGTCAAAGGTCAAAGTCACTGGGACTAAATTTATATTAAAACCTTGTCCGGACAATAACTCAATAATGACTGTACTTAGGTTCACCAAATTTTATATAATAGTAGCCTAAATGTCTAGCATATGATCCTTTGGTTTTGAGGCCCCTGGGTTAAAGTAATTGCATTTTATAGTCTAAGTTTCATGCTTACGCACGTTCACCGACTTTACAGCTATTACCCCTGGTCATCGGGCTACTGGTATATATATATCTATCTCCCTGGGGAGTCTTTTAACTCCGCTTAGTGCAGCCGACACTTTGGCGCAACGGAATTATACCACCCTCGCAGGTACCCATTTACACCTGGGTGAAGTGAAGCAATCGCAGGTAAATTTCTTGCTCAAGGAAATTAGCAGTGCCCCTGGTGGGGTTCGAACCCGGGACCTCTCGATCCCTAAGCGCGCGTCCTACCACTGGACTACTGATCCTTAAAGGTCAAGGTTGCAAGGACATCACAAGGAAAAGCCTTGTCCAGAGAATAACTCAACAACCACTTTATCTAGGTTCACTAAATTTTATATGTCAATACTCTTTGGGTCAATGGTGTAAACTTTTGGTTCAGGGGCCCCAGGGTCAAGGTCACTGGAAGTTCATATGGGAAAACTTTGTGCCTGTGATAACTCAACCACAGCTGTACCTAGGTTCTCAAAATCTTTGCTTTGGGTAGCCCTCCAGTTAAGGATGTGACCTATTCTGAGGTCCCGGGGTCATTGGTTAAGGTCACAGAGACTTCATATGAGATAGAACACAGCATGGACTGCACACGGGCGTATAATGCCCCGCCCAGCGGAGCTCTTGTTTTAAATATTTATTTAGTTTTATGTATGATAACTTCATAATCATCTGGAAAAGGTATTCGTTATTATTTATTGAATTGAAATATCTTATAACGTCTAACTACCTTCTTTGCTATGATGTACAAAAAAATACAAAGGTACAAAAAAGTTATGCATTAAATACAAAATTAAAACTTTAAATCTTATCACTTTGTTTAAAATCTATAATTTCGTATTGCAGGAAAAGGAATTGCCTAATGCATTGACTATTTTAAATTTAGTCATTTTGATATACTGGTATATAAATATTGCTAACAAATAACATTGCAGATTACGAATGGATTTGGAGTTAGTTCCAATAAGCTTTAAATTGTATGCACTGGTTACCTTGGAACTTAATTTGGTATTTATGTCAATTAGAAAGACACTATTCGAGGCATGTTTATGGAAATGGAGTGCACCAAAAATAAAAGCAACGATTATAAATGTATCAACAAAGGAACCGGACGAGTCCCCTCCTACAATTTCTGCCGCTACAGATACAGGGGTAGGTATAGTCAATATTGAGTTGTATACATTAAATCTACACATTAAGTTCATAAATTATAAATTCTCCATTTTCTGGTGAAAATCTTAATTCATTATTACCATAATCATGTATTTTGTAAACATGGCATGCCATTGTATGGACTCATCCGTTTAAGTGGGGGGGGGACACATAAGTCCCTGATGTTCTGGCGCAGTTTAGAAGTATTTACTCTGAAGAAACAAACTCAATTGTTCAGTATGTGCGATTCAGTAGATAAGAGTGTAGGTATTATGGTCCGATTTTATCCGGCGACTGCTTTTTATATTTTTAAAACAGTCCTATAAAAAGGTAACACTTGGGTTAACTTGTTCAACCAGCAGTTATTGCATGGAACATATGAGACCTGCGCTATTTCAGAAGATGTTTATTGGTGAACAAGTTTTGGCATGCATATATACTTGAGATACACTATTTTGAACTTATTTTCAATGAATGTTGTACTTACTGTAGTATTTATGTATCAATGTTATGATTGGACTTTACCAACTTGTCACTGCTCACAGAATAAATTAGGACTATACTTAATAAATTGTAACTATATCGAAAATATTTCTAAATATATTCATTCCTCCATGTTTTTAGATTTTGACTAATCTTTTGCTAGATTGACACGCCAAATTAAGCTTTTCCTAACCCTTAAACCTTTAATTGATGCGCAACGCGAGAAAAGGGCCCTTAAGCTCTTTGACGTCGTTTGTGGTAAACGTTACAAACGTAATCGAGGTCAATTTTAGCGTACATGTGTCACGTCAGTGACTATTGCATTGTTTATACTAACGATTTAACTGGCTCTATTGCATCATTTAAAAGGAATTAATCTATGTTCTACAAAATTTGAATGTCTTATAATCAATGTTTCAAGAAATCGATAACAAATAGCGTAAAAAGAAAGGTTTGTTGACCGTCATGAGTTGCTTTTTCATCCAACTTTCGTCAACGTACCGAGCCGCCGTGTGGTGTTGACACTTCTAAAACTAGGTTAACTTGAAACTTGACATTTAGAATAGTCTGTTTTATTTGTGCTTTAAGATTGGATTGCTAAATAGAAAAGCTACAATTAGATTTTTAGGGAGAATTACACGCATAATTTCGGTACCATTGATTTAAATTGACGATGGATACAGCCTTTACACGCGTCGCCATCGAATTGTTTACTCGTAACTACGGGTATGCATGCACACCCCTGAATACAGCACACGCTATAATGTTAAATGCGGACTTGTACTTTTTATTCCGATTTTTGATTCAGTTCATCTTAAAATCTTAGCTTGATCTGGAAATTTTGTGAATAGGTAATGCAAAATTAGAATAATGTCGTCTCTTTCTGAACTGAAATGTCATTGGGGCTTTAAGACTTTTAGTTTAGTCTGTTATTTCTTAGACACATGTGCATCGAATGCAAACATGTATATACATATGGTATTGCTCTTGTTTTGCTGTCGTTTATATTAAAAATGGTCATTTAAATTGAAATATGGAATTTATTACCAAATTAGTGTTTACCAGTCCGTAGGCTTACTTTGAACAGCAGCCCCAGCTGTCACAATTTTCATATATACAAGAGGAGAAAATGTTAGATTTTGAAGTAAGTGATGGTTGTTTTAACTCAAATTTTGCACAGTATGCGATATATTGTTACTTCATCGAGTTGCTAAATAATTGTAAGCGTATTGTGTTTATTTAAGAAGGAATTTGATTCCAATTCCAAACGTCCAGTTTATATGTCGCTCGTCCGTATTTTACGGACGATTTCCTCACGAGATTAAGACCCAATTTTGAAATAAAATATGTATTACATTGTTATGTACTTTTTCTTGGTATATAAATGTACTGAGCGGGACTGAATTATATGATGTCAAAAATTCAGTTTAATACAAGTTTAAATAAAAAGTTATCAATGTCCAAAAAAACGTCCGGTAATTGGAATGTGAGGAGTAGGCTAAATTTTGTCTGGCTAGATATCGGCATTCATTATTCTTTTCATAATTTGACTAGCTCTAAATAAAGCTTGATTGACATCATTGATCGAAAAAATATAGATCTATTGTTACCAAATTGTAGCTCTGTCTAATTACCACATCTATCAGTTGATTTTAGAAATCCATTACAATTGTCGAGCAAGATAACACTTGTGAGTCAATGTGAACCCGTTGCTAATAAGACTGTCTGCATAAGTTTTCTAAGGGCGTATCGCCGTATGAAGTAAAAGTATTCTAAACTGTTTCCATCTACCTATACATCATTGTAATAAAATCCATTTTGGTTTAAGATAAAGATCGTTCTTTCTTAAATACGATTATAATTAACCGCAAGTTCGTTAGTACACATCATTTTCGTCATACGAAACTGTAAATACTTCTTTATTTCGTTAAGAATAATGACTAATGTTTATTGAAAACAAAATGGTGACAATATCATTATAATATTATTAAGTGTAATGTGTGTGTGTACATTTTGAACTACAGTGATGTTTTATATCTTACCTCGTGTTTAAACCAGATCCACACATGAGTGTAGGCCTAGGTCTTAGAATCAAAATTCCTGTTATTTTCTGTTTTACTCATAAGCATTACCATGCAATCTGATTTTGTCATAAAATGGCATTAACCCTTGTAATGATAGAGCATGCAACTTATACACAGGTCATCGTTGATCCCAATATCTTTTGTCAAACTTCAATGTAACTTGAAATAACATGAAACTTCAAAGATTCAGAGCCGGATTTCCCTATATATGCTCAGTTTCGTCAACTCAACCACAACTATAACTGTTCATGCATTCCTTGGGCCAATTAAAATATCAAAGGATTACGGACTATCATCTCCGAACTTCAATACTCCAGATTTCTTTGATAATATTGCATTTCAAAAGCGTTGTTATGTCGGCATTCATAGATCTTTCAAAGAAAAGGTTAGCTAGTTCCGTATTACTTTAATTTCCCATTTTATGTTAAACTAAATATTTTTATCCATCTTTCACCTGGACTTGGACTTAATATGTGTTAAACATCACATAACTGACATTTAAAGTTATTAGTTAACATGGTATTCTTTTTGTCATACGGATTAATTACCACGTTATCAGTCTTTTGAATTCTGATGTGACACGATGTTATGTAAGGAAGAATATTAAGTAATAGTTAGCTCGAAAATTGCTTGAAAATTATGTTACATTTAACGTGTGTATTAATGTGAAAAAACTTTTATTTATCTCAACCTCTTGTGGAAGAAAGTAAAATAGTGTATTTATCTCCTACTTAAAATGTCAATTATAATATTTAGACTGTAATTGTACAAACCCGTCATTATGAATACCTGCAAATTTAAGATGGTAAAAATATCAAGGACAAATCAAAGTTAGCGTTACTATGTTACATGTATTGCAATGGAAATTTGGCGTCGATAGAATAAAAATAGACCTTCACATATTTTTGTTGTATCATAGATAAAACAACACCGTTTGTATCAATGCATATTTTGTTTCACAATCAGACTTAATAATGTTTATGAGATTGAAGTTATTTGTTGGGACCACAAATATATGGTTATCAGTAAACTGTCAGTATAGATTAGTTATTTGGACACATACATGAAGACTTTCTTTAAGCCTATTGTAAACTGAAACTCATTTTAAATTCGAGATTTTTTAAGTATAAATGTAAGGAATGTTGAATTTAAAAAAAAATACCTTCTTGATAAAACTTATTCTAAATGCTTTTTGCAGTTAATTTACTATGGTATTCAGTTGCCAAATGCCCAACAAAAACGCGACGTTAAACGTGACGTCGCTTTTTTCTTGGACCAAGTATCGAATTTCAAATCGCCATAGCAACGTCATTAATTGAGATATTTTAATAAATTATACATTTTTGGAAACTACAAAGCCTACTCTTTCACTTTCTGTAAAAATCTCAATTTCGAAAAATTTGACCATAAGGGCCCTTTTCTCACGTTGCGCATCAATTATGTTGCATATTGCATTGGGATAAATACTATTCACATTTGTTGAACGGTAATAACGTATAAGAAGTGCATGTCCCAAAAGAAAACTGGACATGTATTTGCTATATCCACACGTATGTGTAAAATCAAGACTTATTTTAAAAACTTTTATCATAATCTTTTATCAAAGCTGTTAAATTTGACCCGTCAGACACAAACATAAGTATACATCATTATCATTGTATAAGCACCATCTAATTAATAAAAACAAGTTGTTTGTTTTATACTCGTATTTGTTAATATGTACATGTATATTTTATAACTTACATATATTACATATTACACAACACATTATTAGTCTGTAGCGTTATAATTAGTCAAAACGACCACTGACATTTATTGTATATTGTAGCGTGATAAACGATCTATAGGAAAACCTGCTTGTGAGATTGAACAACTACTACATAGAGATTATACAGATCCAGCATTTGAGATAGCAATAGAAGCAAAAGATGACAAATCTAATGTTAAATTCTTTATTGATGTTGGTACTATACCTGGCTCTAATAATGCTTTATCTAATTATCAACTTGGTGGAGCTGCTACTGTTATAACAACAGTAAGTATGTTATTTTCTATATGATGCTAAATATTTTTAGAAATTTACTTATCATAATAATTATAATTGACATTTGATAAATTGTTTAAGCAAGCAACACAACATACTGGTGATACGATACATCAGTGATGCTTTTTAGACCGTCATTAAAGTAAGCGAACACATTATTACAAATACATTGTATGTTATATTCAGTGATTTATTAGCCCATACATTAAGTATACAAAAATTCTGACAAAATAAGGTAAGCTGGCATCATTTTTGTATCGGTTGCGGAGGCCCCCAACTTTGTTTCAAAATACATGTTATCGGTGTCAAAGATGAAATCTTACAAGGTCAGTGACGTCAAGCGTAAACAGCAATTTTAGTGTACCCAATTAAACTTCTAACCCATTTTAATTAGTCGATATTGTAAAGGCTCAACTGCTATTTAATTTAAAAAAAAAACTGAACAAGAGGGTGTCAATGTTATATTTGTTCTGCTAGACTTGAATTAAAATGGGGAGTCAAAAATGTTTATGTTCATTCTCGCGACTATAGCATGGTTAATTATGCAGTGTTCTATCTGAATTAATGTTGGTAAACATTTCTTTAAAAAAGTGTTAAATATTTCAAGATAGTAGATAAAGTATGTTTAATTCTTTTTGTTGTTGTTGTAGGACGCTAAGTTTCTTCCTACTGGTGTTCCATTATATTTTACAATGTATGCTGAGAATAGTGCAGGAATGAGATCTAGTGTTGAATGTCAATTAGAAACATATGATACAACTTTACCGTCTGGTAGAGTCCATGGAGATTTTAGATCAAGTAGTAATCCTGATATATTGAAGGCTTCAGTACTAGCTCATGATGATTCAGTTATAACTTATTCATACTTTGGTGTGGGATATGGACCTGGTCGCTATGGTGATCAAGTTGTTCCATGGATGCCAATTGATTTGAATGATAATATTCATGTTGTAAATGGTATAGTTTATCAATTCAATATTTTGACTTGTATATATTATACATTAACTCATGCTTATTTTAATCTCAATTTACATTACAATTTCATATTTTCGAATTTAAATACTTAGATTATTTTCAATTAAAGTTGAATGTATGAGAACACATTGTTACATTTATATGTGACTTGTTATCATGAGCTTGGTTCTTATTTCTAATGTCTTTAAATCGACATAATGTACTCATGATAAAAGTCTTGGTATTTTTATTGATCTTTCTTTAATAAAATACTTTAATGTTCAGAGGAAAAGTAATATGAACATGTTTTTCATCAATGCGGAAATCCTAAATTATAAGTCCAACATCGTAAACTGATAGTCTTTGAATATTTGTAAATAGCTTATGACTCGGTCATATTATTAAGGCTATATAATGTAGTACATAGCACCGTTGTACTGTTCA
This sequence comes from Mactra quadrangularis, assembly GCA_025267735.1. Lineage (NCBI taxonomy): Eukaryota > Metazoa > Mollusca > Bivalvia > Venerida > Mactridae > Mactra > Mactra quadrangularis. The sequence continues at coordinate 21,154,709 of CM046294.1, read as the reverse complement.
TAGTGAATTTTCCTACGCTTAATTTTATGTAACATTTAATTTAACATTGTGTTCTAGTACACTGATACATCTTAAAGTGTTGTTTTGTATTTGCAGATAACGAACCACTGTCACAGTTTACAGAAGGACAAGAAGGAAAACTTGTATCTACTCCTATCAAGGTATTTACTGATATACCATCAGCTAGTTTATGTGCCAAAGAATGTCTTCAAGTAGCACATTGTACAGGATTTAACTTCAATTATGATGAATATAGGAAATGTGAGCTACTAAGAGAAATACAAGACTTTGATGTCACACTTTCGAAAGTAAGAAACAACAACTCTTATTAAGCGATTTCTATAAATATTATATTATTAAGTGTTCAAATGAAACATGACAGGAAAACTTTATTCATAAACAGCCGGTACTAAAATTACACTAAATATGTTTACCAAATCATGTTATATACACTAATATTTAAATGTAATTCACTCTAGAAGCAATGGTGAGATCATTTTCTGTATGATTTTTGACATACCGAGTGCTTACTTTTTGCGAACTTTTAAAACTTCCTCAGTTCCCTTTGTTCCTACATGACGTTTTTTAGCGTTCCATGAATGGCATAAATTTCCATATTTTAATCACATTTAAATCATATATCATTTTGTACTTACTTGATCTAGGTTAGTGTATTCTACCATTTTGAGAGGCATGGTAATGGTCATACCAAAGATTTCATATTTGACAACATGAATCTACAACATAATTATTTATATTATTACAATTTGGATCTAACAAACCACCTTAGTTATAGAACAATCATTCACAGTAAAGGATTATTGATTGACCTGACTGCCCCAGAACCAGGTACTGTATATTCATCATATTTTAATCTGTCCCTATTCCAAATAACTTATTCTTTATTGTATTGTATTCATGCGTTGACATATTGATAAGACCAGTTAAATGTGATTGCGATTTTATTAAACATACAGATTTTGATGAAAATATTGTCATGAAAGTTCTATATGATGTATTTATCAAACATATAAATATGTACATTACCTTTAATCATGACTAACACACTATGCTGTAGTGTGACACGAATTTCGCACAAAGTGTTCATGATACATTTCTTGCGTTAGTATGAAATAGTCATTTGGAAGTGTCATACTGCTAATTTCCTTGAGCAAGAAATTTACCTGTGATTGCTTCACTCCATTAGGTGTAAATGGGTACATGTAAGGGTCATGCACTGTATGCTGTGGCTGCAATCTGAGCCGTGTATTAACAGTTGGTGTATGACTCGATGATCAGGGAAGTTAATGTCCAGAGTCGACTGAATAGTGATACTAATTGTAGACTCTAAAAACCCTTGCTTTAACATTTTAGCTTTAACGTCTTATGGCTTGACAATAACACTACTTGACATTTTAGTTATCTATATCTATCTGTAAAACTATAAAAAAAATTACTCAAACGAATTCCTACCGGTATTAATTTGAACTGTCATAGTCAAATAAAACAATATGATAAATGGATTTTGTGCACGACGATGGACAATTAAATGTAACTTATTAAAATATTTAAATTGTTTACGAAATAAAAGTACGATATGAATTTATATGCATAGGTTTTGTCATAAGTTTTATGGGCAGCGGCGAGTATCCGAGTACTCGGATATTCCCGATCCCGACCAGAAAATCGAGTACAAATAGTCGTCACATCCGATATCGTCGGGTCGCGATCTATTTTTTGGAAAAAGTGAATGAACATTTTCAGCTTGATTACGGCCGAAAACGAGTCGCACTGCTAATGTAAACTTAAATTTATGTTGGGACCGAACAATCTTGTGTCAAAATGTGATTGATATACATTTAAACAAAAACGTTATCACTGAAAATGCCCATAAACGTCTTGTAATAGACATGTTTGGAGTACATTGTTTTCCTTATAGAAAAAAAACTCTTGATATTCTTCACTAACTCTTTTTATTACATGAATTTTGTAAAATTTCCCGTAAACAAGTGATTTGTGGTTCGATTCGTGAATCGCTTCTCTCGTGAATCGTGGTTGGGATCGGATCGCCACTTGCTCAACGATCCACAGCCCTATAAGTTTTTGTCCACACAACTATATTATGTGACTAGATTTTTATGTTTATCGTAAATGTAATTAGTAAACAAGATTTGCATATTTATTATATTTTTATATTACAGGTCCGGTGCACAATGTAAAATTTTATGAGAAGGACTATCAAGATTGTGAGGTACTGTTACCTCCCGACAGACCTGATCTCATACGTTATTGTGTTGGCGTAAAGAGAGGATTTCTTAACCATTTGTAAGTATAGTTCATTTTCGTTCGTTCAGAATCGGGCGGGACTTACAAAAAGCTTCGAGCGAAGGCGATTTCGAGTGAACGTATTGTCGATATGATTGACAGTCCATTATTGTCGCTTGTGTCTATAAAATAATGAAAATGGGGTAGTCAGCTATTTTACAAATTGTAGAGCTTGATCCGGCGTACGTGGTTTTGTTAATTAAAATATATCCTTTTAGGTAGCATTTGTTTGTCTGATATTAAAGGTACTAGTTCACGGATTTGGTTCATTTGTCTATAATTTTAAAATACCATTCAGTGTCTGTAAGTGTGTCAAAAAATTAAGTATTTTTATTTTAACACAAACTGAACTATATGTTGCAAGATATATACAACAAAAGTCACAAAATTGCGCTAAAAGTGCCTATACCGCGACATACGGGGAAGATATGTATTACATGCAACACCATCATTTGTAGTTGTTGTCAATTTGCACTAAAATTGTCATTATCAGAACACTACTTTCCTGCTTCTAAAAATATTTCCATACAATTTTGATATTTTTTAGAAAAGGTTATATACTACATTAATCTGTAAATGATTACCTTTAATTATGAAGTTTGTTTTTGTAAATTGTTAATTTGTTTGCATTTTGTTGTTAAGGTCTGATAACTTCTGCATGTGACATCATTTAATCATTAAATTTCTTTTACTTATACCTAGAGACTTATTGTTTACGTTTTATATGAAATATTTTATCGATAGAATTATGCATTCGCATTGATTATTGAAACGGGTGCGAGTCAAATCATTAAACGACCGAATCGTCGAACTTAATTTAACGCACAACCATTGGACCAACTCGTCAAACTGATAATTAAGTGTAATTGAAATATAGGAGGGGTGGGGGATAGTTGTCTATTATTATGTGAATAGAATTATATATATTAATTTATTCGAATAAAATATTTAGATAAATTATATTCTTTGTAGTATTTTATTGTAAACATTATAAGCGTTTGAAACCACAGTCAAAAATTAAAATAGAAAAAAATAGTCGTGGTATTTAAGGAAGAATCAGTCAATATATTTTTGTTTTGTTCATATGAAGACTTTCGATTAGAAATTTTAGTGTCGTAACATTGTTCAGAAGCCTTTCGTACATAGTACGGTTACACCATTAATTGGAACAATTCATCGATCATTTAGGTAACATCATTAATTGGAACAATTCATCGATCATTTAGGTAACACCATTAATTGGAACAATTCATCGATCAATTAGGTAACACCATTAATTGGAACAATTCATCGATGAAGGATAACAAAGAATCAACTTTAAGCTAAATCATACTGGTTAAGTTAAGCTAATCAATCATTACTGTCATCTTAAGCTGATATTATGTACTTCTATTTATTTATTAATTGTGAACGATAAATGAGAATTACTTGATTACTTTATATGGTATATATCCATCATCGAATTCTTTATATAAATATATATAATAATTTATATACAATATCGTTCTAAAGTTACAAGATATACATTTTTTCTTTACAAAGTAATATTTTATATTAAAATGATGTACACTCACAATATATTGTAACTCTAATAGCATGTTGATAATAATATACCCACCATATTATCGTATTAAATTCAATTTATTTCAATTATTATTATTGCCTTAAGTTTTCTCACATTTTACACTATATATTATCAGTTTGACCGGTTGGTCAAATGTTGTGCGATAAATTAAGTTTGACGAGTTGGTCGAGTTGACTGTAAACATTGGAAGCAACCTATATAAGTTATACAAAAGCTGTTCCTGTGCAATACATTTACTTTAATTTTTGAGTTAGCAACTTAAGTGACGTTTTAAGACATTTTGAATAGTTTGAATATATTTACAGGACAATAATAGATGGAGAAGGCTCAGCTACTGTATTTAATGGAGACGAACCATTATTTGATTTACGTTTTACAAGAAATGCTTACTATATTGCCGGTAAGTTATGTATAAATATATAATTTGTTTACCCTTATTTACATCACTTTAGCTAGAACTTTTGCTTCAACCAACCAAACTTGCTTTGTTGCTTTTTCTTCAAACATCACCAAAACTTGTTTAAGTCGAATGATTTGGCAATAACTAAGGTTTTTACCGCAGAACATAATTGTAATCAAACAGGCAATAGTGTTAGTCTCATTTTTGTAAAACTCGATCATATAGATATCTGTAAGAAAACCATATATTATCATATACTTTAAGGTATATGTATATTTTTGTACAGGTAATTGGAATGGTTTCCGTGACAACGAGACTGGTATTCTAGTATATTCAATGTCTGTAGGTAGAGATTTATGTGAAGATTGGATACATCCACATCATGATCCACATAAACATTTATTACATGCATCAGAATGGATGCATAAATCTATAATAACAGAATCTTCGATAGATAATGTATTCCCTCTACCATGTAAATATAATTCTATAGTAATTTTAATACTCAAGATCATTTAAAGTACTTCTGTTCTCGATAGAGAAATACTTCGGTCAGAAAATACTTCTAATTTTGCAGATAGTTTGGAATTAAATTTCTATTTTATTTCAATGACATTTGCATTTTTAATAATATTTTAAAAAAATTATGAACACAACTATGGCTTATTATTTAAATGTACACCAGTGAACACTTTTTAGGAATATCACTTGTCCTAGCAAACGTTTATTGTGATGTTCAAAATAAATTGAATGATTGTATGAGATCAACGCTTATTAATATCATTAATAACATGTATGGACCTGGTGATCAATATTTGTAATACTATGTCAGAGTTGATTTTTCTCATTCATTGTAATTTACTATCATATTGCACTGATGCACGATGTCAGATCATCAAGTAATCATGATCCAATGTATTTCAGCTGGTCGCTATTATATCACAGTGCGTGCTCTTAACAAAGTGGAATATGGCGGCCCGCATTCTACAACAGTTTGTCATTCAATGCCATATATTATCGATGTAACAGAACCTGTGTTATATGAAATATTTGATATCAAATACGATGAAGATTTGTATATTCTGTCTTCAGAACATAATTCAAGGTATTAATACTTACTGATAGATTAGATGAACATTTAGTAAGCAAAAGTCTTATTAACACAACGGTTTTGGGGTTGTTCAGTTGTTCAAAATAAAACATTTGCATATTCTTAAATACATTCATATGGTCGAAGAGAAAATAACAATGTTTACATGTGTCTTAAAATACCCACATAAGAAGTGTGTATTGTATTGATAATTATCTATTTTACTGTTTAATATTTACATTCGTTCAATTTTATACAATCATACAACTTACATTTTAGCGCTTGCTTTGCTACTAATATAAAATGTAATGAAATAAGCATCAGCTCTGGTATTAATTTAATTTGATGCCAAGACATTGATACATTGAATGTAAGTACAAATTTGGACAGGTATTCGAAAAGACAGTATATAAGTAATTCTGGTTTGTTTGTTCATATGATGGAGGCGTTTAGAATTAAACCGATACATGATACAATATACTTGAAAATGTGAAGTACTGTTGATAATGTACTACATACGGCACATTTGTCTTGATAAATGAAAATGTATTACTCAATACAATAGTCTCATTGGTTTAACTCACTAATCATTTTACAGTGACCCAGAGTCTTCCATAGCGAGAAATGAATTGTGTTTAGGAATGACAACTAGAGACTGTTCTATAATGGATTGGGTAGCACTTGATTTATCACCAATAATGATCATTGAGTTCCAAATACCTGATGGAATGCCAACATGGATAAGAATCCGTCTAACCAATAATGGTAAATTATTTTTTAAGCCATGTGATCATATAATGAAATGTCCGATCAGTACATTGAGATACTAGTATTGTGTTGCACATGGAATATCTAATAATAACTCTAAATTTATTTAAGCATTCGTACCTCGAATAAGTTCCAGTGTATAGAACATAATAAATACTGTGATTTGCACATCACGATCGTGATAATAAGGTATCTTAAATGGCACGAGTCGAGTAATATATTGTGTTATAATTGTCCATTCATCACATTGTGCACAAAATAAGGAATTTTCATCTTAAAAGTTTAAATTTTGAGCACAAGTGCCGAAGTAGATTGCTTTCGATTTTCGGGTTCGAGCTAGTGAACTAGTTCACTGCTCAATTTTCAAAACAATACCAAATGTAATATCAATCCTGTCTATTCGCCACTGTAAGCATGATAATTAGTCTGTTTTGTAATAATTATAACAATTCAGGTATTTTGTTTCAATATGGGTTGTGAAATATCTCTATTATTGTAGTACAATTGTACTCAGTGGGAAGGTCAGATCAAGCAATCATTGTTGATAAAAGTCCTCCAATAAAAGGTGATGTTTATGATGGAATTACATATCGTCATGATATGCAGTATACAAAACATTCAAATAAGGTACAGTGTATGCTTTTTATTCTTATTAATTGTTATCTATCATATCCATTAAAATCATGCCATTATGAACTATATTTTCAATTTCACTAGCAGACCGTTTTCTACAACACATATATGTGAACGTTGGCACCTATGGTTTATATTGCTTTGAACTTAGTTTAAACTATTAATAATCTATTATTATCATTATTATTATTATTGCATGTATTATTACTATTATTACTATTTTTATTAATACTATTATTACTTTTATTATTATTATCATTTTAGTAATTTATTTAGCTGGTAAGCAACCCCTTTGTATTAATATATTTTTTGTACTTTTAAGGAACTTACGCCAATTAGTCTCAGTGAATGATGTAATGATTATGTCGAATAGAATGAACATGTTGCGGGATGCTTTAAAAAACTAATTTTATTATATGCCTTATTGGAAATTCCAACTTTTAAGGTTATTTTAAGACAATGAAAGATTTTTATCTTTATATTTTGAAGCATAATTTTGTACCATGATATTTGAAAATAACATATTTATGTTATTTGTTTAGATCTGTGCTAATTGGTATGGATTTTACGACACAGAAAGTAGCATATCATTTTATGCTGTCGGTGCTGGGACATCTCCGGGTCTTACTGATGTAGCCGAATTAAAAGAAGTAACAAGTAGTACTTTTGAATTGTGTATCTATCTTAATGAGACAAATGCTCTTATACATAACAACATGTATTACTTTGTGGTTTGGGCTTATAATGGTGGAATCAATCAATTAAATACTACAAATTCATCAAATGGAGGTAATATGTACATGTATCTATTGTAATAAAACTTATTTCTTATGCCATTTTTATGATATATGAAGATTAAGTAAATATTTTTATGTATATATTTATCCTAGTTTATATATAAATATTGAAAAATAATTTAATAACTAACATTTGAAATTTCAAATAATACACTCTAATATTACAGTACTTGTAATAAAATATTCAACATGATGATGATAATGAGAATTTATGATCAAAGAGATTTACATTAAATTAAAATGAGTGTTTGTAATGCTTCATTAATTGGCTTCTTATTGTTTCAATGCACTCAACACGCCGAATATGATATGTATGTGTTTAATGGTGTTAGGTTTAACAATTACTGTTTTACGATAAAGCAATGGTATGTGGCCCTTGTTACTTTTTTTCTATTATACATTTGTGTTTTTAAAACAAATGGCATTTACACGAACTATTGTTGAAATCATTTCAGTACAATGCATGTTACATTTTAACTTGATATTCGTTATATTTCACAGTGATAGTAGATCTGACAAAACCTGACGCAGGGGAAGTAATTGACGGTAAAAACGATGATTTTTCTGATATTAGATATAGCTCATCACAATCAACCGTACAATTACAATGGCGAGACTTCTGTGACCCAGAATCTGGAATAAGGGAATATAATGCCAGGGTTTGGATGAAAAGGTAAACTAAACAAAATTGCCGCTTTAAAGCTTAACACATACATTGTCAACCACACATTACTTGCACATTAAATTTGAGTAATATCATACATTTAATATTCTGTTTTATTTGGAGAAACATATTCTTATTTGTATGTGGTGCCTATTTATTCAGACACATGCTTTCAAATAGTTACATAAACATTTTCTAGAAATTATGAAATTTAATTTTGTTTTGTAGTTTTCATCCACTTTTGGTCTTGCTGTAAATGCTAACGAAACTACTTACTTACTTACTTACTAACTTACTAACATACTAACTTACTTACTTACTAACTTACTTACTTACTTACTTACTTACTTACTTACTTACTTACTTACTTACTTACATACTTACATACTTACATACTTACTTACTTACTTTTGATATTTTAACCCTCAGGAACGATGAAGACTGGCTGAATATAAATTTGTGGACACCATTTGCGGATACAGCTTCTTCTGTGGATACAGCGGAATGGAGAAATTTTAATTTAAATCATAAAGATATTGTTAAATCAGAATTAAAGACAACAAATGGAGCATTGAATGATATTATAACAGAGACAGATAGTTTTATTGTTGACCTTACACCACCTGTAGTTATATACATAAATGATGGAATGGTTCCTGGCACTGATATCAACTTTCAGGTTTGTATATGCAACAAGGAATTATATACATTAATATATATACATGTAGTATAAAACTCTTTATCATTTTGTTTGCTGATGAGCCTTCGTAAGTAAATTTGAAAAAAATGAAAGGATAAGGTTTTTAACCTACCAACTAATTCTCGAAAAGAAACAATGTAGTTTGTGTAAAATAATTTTAAGTGTTATTGATATTTATCACCCATGTGAATACCATTAAACATACCTAATATATGTACGTTTGAATCTAAATTATACAAGCAAGGAGACCCTTGCGATATTGTGCTATACCCGTTATTAAAAACTCTTTCGAAAATAATACTTATGTTAATGTATGGAGGCAATAATTTCAGCATATCTTTTGTTGCAATTTTTAGAAATATGTCAATAAATGCTTTTTTTTTTTAAATATCCCAATTGAATTTAAAAATAGTCTAGCAAAATGAACAATATTCTTCTGCCGAAAGTTTTACCTAAATCCCATTTCTTTCTGTTCTTAATCCGACAATTCCCTCAGATACTATTTACGAAGATCGACTTTTTTATATCAAAGAATATAAATATAATGTAACTGACAGAATCTTTCAATTCAAGACTATCAATATATTTGTCCTATTAATTAATCTTTTATCGATTAAAGTTACTTTTTATTAGAGTTCTACCATGTTGTCATAATGATAAGCGGTGTAATTTTTAGACTTTCGGCGATTTCGCCGAAATGCTTCAGTTATACACAAATTGTAAACTATCGACTAAAATGTCTGACCAGTTTAACCTGTGGATTGATACATATCTCTGATAAACTACGCAGTCAATTTCTAGGCGTAGTTCCGTCATCTGAGTCGATCAGTGACAGGTGTTTACTTATATTGATAAGCGTGTGGAGGGGGCGTTGTCAAATATATTGATTGTGTCTGTAGCTGTTTATTGTATTGATAGTGCGATCATTCATTGTATTACTTGAAGTTTAAGTTGTTTGACAGTTTCTTTCCTTATTTATCATATTTACACTAATGAACCTACAGAATTTGTATGCAAAGAGTATAGGTGAAAACTTTACTTCAAGATTGTGTATGGCAAGAAAAGAAAAATTAAATCTTATTAAGAGGCTGTCCACGAAAAATCAGACAGTCAGTGTTACATGCTATCTCTCAGAATTTGATGATTTTGCTGTCAGTTGATCATATTGATGCAATATAAAGAAATTAGGTTTAGGATTTCGTTTGCATCATTTGGTTGCTATAGCAACGCGATTTAGTGTTTTAGATATTAAGTAAATATTGAAATATCATACATAAAATCAAAGCTATAATCTATAAATGATGTAAAATTCATACCCCACGCAGTTTATTTAAAGCCACTAAACGAAGACAAAATCTTTATCATCAATCTAAAAACAAGTTATTCTATCTAAAAGACTATAGAATATAACCGCCTTGGGATTATAATAACTCTCTCAAGCGGGTTCCCTTGTAGGGGTCAAGCTCTTCAAAATATCAGTTTCTTATAAAAGTGGGGTACTTTTATAATATGCAAATTAGTTTACGGATATACTCTCTCAGCCAATCAATTTGCTTGAAAAGTATTTGATAAAACTTACACGACTATGTTAAGTGTTGGATATTTCAAATCGTTTTCCAGTGATTTACTCGAGAAACCAGTGTGTGTAAGTTTTAAGTTCGCAAATATCTAAACTGATGCTAAAAAGAAACGCCTCATTTCAGCTAGGTACATAATTTTCATGATCAGAATATCAAGAGAAAACATTAATGTTGTTATTGTCCAATTTTATTAACCTGCCCGGTCTGCATGCATACACGTCATAATGAGATACTATTTAAAGCCGGAGTATTCCCTCGATATGCTCTAATGCACACAGATCGACAGTTATCAGAGCTAAGTATAACAATTTGAATCGAATTGCCATATGCCGTCGTAGTATAATCGGTAAAGTCGCAACACAGACATTCTCGATATAACTGATTATTTATTTAGCTGTGAGTTCGAATCCTACTGAATGTGGGTTTTAGTATTGTTTATTTTTTTAATATCAATTAATAAATTTTCTCTCTTTGATATATTTTTTCCATTGTCTCTTTTCATATTATCTTTTTATTTTGTTAATATTTTATTACATGTTTCATATATAAATTCAACAATTCAAAAAACAATTCAAAGACAATCATTCAGCCTCACTGTCGCTGGTGTCAGTCTCGCTGTCATCAGCCAGGTTGATGTAAAAGCCATCAACATCGTCTATGGCGACGTCAGTAGCTTGGTAGCGGGCGCAGAGTTTGTCCACGTGCTCACAGGCACCACGCCACTTGTCTGGTCCTATCTCCCTCATGACAGTCATGGTTAAGTCTTCGACTTCCTTGATTCTACAATGAATACTACGTCATATAAGTTCTGCTCGATCGGCTAAGCTATAAATAGCACTGATTAACCTCTCGTTAATGTATGTATAGGGCAAGTTAATAAAATTGGACAATAGCCTGTGAAAAGTCCTTGGTAACGTGTGCAACGTGAGGTCTGTCGTTCTTATTCTGATAGAAAAAGTATTGACGTTGCCAGAATATAGCGACACTTACATGGCATAACAGCTGGTCAATGTGATGTGTCCACGAAATTACCTCAGCAAACAACGAGTTGGGACTGAAACCCGTGTTAAGACACTTATAAGTCTGAGGGAGTTACATAAGTCGGAACACGACTCATCAACGAACTCATGGCCGCGATGATACGAGGGTAGAGATAGACGTCGGTGACGATGGCAAAACTTTAGAATTAGTCCGCGGTACGGTTACGCCAAACAAGAAGTTTTCCTCGTTGTTTGTAGACTTATTATTTGGCGTACATGGTTACCCTTTCACTACACGTGACGTAGATATTGCCGTGAGAATCTATTACGCGAATGACGTTGGTGTTTACATAAATTTTGTAGTTGTCTTGTCTTACGCACGTTACACCTGTTCTATCTGAACGTGGCATATCAGCAAACGTTTCTGTATATTTAAAGACTTAAATGATTCGTTTCTTTTTCTCGTCAGAATATGTTCATGTATGCTTTTATAAAACTATTAACATGAGTTTCGTGAATTTTAATTAGCTTTCGCACGAAATTCACTGTACAAAACGTGTATTTATCAAAGCAGGGAATTTGTTTACTTCCGAATTGAAGTTATGGTTATTTTTAGCCACGACGGGATATCCCGACCTTGTTCGTCGAGTTCCGTGATTTTCCGTTGAGTCTTTACTTTCGTTTTTAATCGCGAATTTCAAAGTAGAATTAGTATAAATTCTGGAGAAAATTCTTGAGATTTTTGTGCCTGGGATGTGTTTTATATATTAGTTTAATGTTTGCATAAGTTTTAAGCAAAAGCATGATACTTGAAAATTATCCGCGTTCAGTTTAGTAAAGAGGCTTTAACATTGCAAATTCTTTACCACCAAACTTTATAATTTGTTCAAAAACTTCCAAATAACTTTTGACAAGTTAGATTATAATGTGCAAGTTTAAGCAGTACTCCAATATCAAAACATAAAATTTGATTTGGTTGCCATGGTTATGATTAAATATTTTGAAATCACCTGTTCATAGTACTCCACCTACTCAGTTAACAGAATTTTAACTATTTATCCTTTTTAGATACAGAAAAAACAACAATCACATGTTGATCATAATATAATGAATGTCAATTATACATTTATCTTTATGTCATGAAGCTATCTGTCTGAATCAAGTAATGGTATATGTCTTAAAATGTTCTTTTTGTAACAAAATGTTCATTATTCTCCTGTCTCAGAACAGTAACATTAAGAACATTAACACACACTTTATGAGATATCTGTTGTTGTCATTCTGAAATAAACAAATTTCATTTTATAGCAACATACAAAGTAATAAATGTTTACCATAGTAAATAAAGCAAACTAGAGAAAATAACATTACTTATATGATTTGGAAAATTTATAACTGATGGTAGCCTTAGTAGGAAAAAACATTTGTGGTAATTGAATTTCATATGATACTTTCAGCTTGTGATGACTGGGCAGTATGCAGATTAAACTTACACACAAAAAATAATGAAACTCGTTAAATAAGATGCTAAATTCAGCAATTTTTGTCATTATACAATGTTAATAAATTAAAATCCCTGGTTTAAACATTTTTCCAAGAGATTTCACATGTTTTTGTAGAAGAACATACCTTGTTTCTATGATTTGTTAAATCAGCATTATAGCAGCTCTATGAATACTGTACAGTTGATGCAAATATTATGATTATTATTGTTTCCTTTCTTACCATTATTTTCTGAAAGAACAAACGAATATGATTTATTAGTTCAATAATGAAACAGTCTTAATACATATTTTGCTAGTTTAAATAAAAGGTAAACACAATCCAATATTTAGCCATTCTCAAAAAAGAAAAAACATAATATATCATGATTTACATCTCAAACAAAAACACTAGGCAACAAGCAGCTTGTTCATGTGATGATAAACAATAGTGACAAATCTGCCTAAACTCACCAGACTAATGCCTCTCAATGTCTTAAAAATGAAGACAGAAAAATTAAATTTGTTGAGATCAAGGTCATCCACACCTCAAGGATTTTTCCTATGTTCTCCTGTGAATCCCTAAAATAATCAATGACCAATGCTAAGGTTCACTGTAAAGATATCCAATCAGTCACTAATAATTTTGTGTCATATGCCTCACGACTTATGAGGAAGCCATTTCTCTTTACACGTTCTGATAATCATCTTTCATCAGAATCCTGCTTTACATCACATTTTCCGTCTGATTTGAAACAAAAAATATAAATGCCGATGAAAATGAATCTAATTAAATGAAGTTTACCTACCCTGTTAGTTTAAACAAAAGAACGATGGTTCCCTACACAACTTGTAAACAAACGTCACCAATGTCAACAATGTGCAAAATTGCAAATGGCGTATACACACCAAGGGAGTTAATTCATGAAAATTTTGTTAGACGAAATATTTGTTGCAATTCGTCGATAGAAGCATGTTCTAATAATTATTTCACATGCTTTTTACTGCTGAAATATGTTTCGTAATTTAATAAAATGAATACAACATGAATTTGACGCTAACTATGAAAAATGGATAAATAAAAATAAACAAGTCAATAAAAATCACATATGACAGTATTGCCAGAGTAGTCTCCCTTTGATCAAAAGTTGAAAAATAGGTTTAAAACTCTTGTAATTGCAATTTATTGAGAGATTGTTCCATCTTTTTTATTTCTTGTAATTAAAATTCATTCTATCTCTTAATGTAAATATGTGTTTCCTATAATTTTCAAGCGTCAGATCAGGAGTTACAGGCATTTATAAAAACATACCTCACATCGAAATAAAAAGCAAAAATGAAAAAATCGGAAATTTTCAAAAAATGCATTTTTTCACTTAATTTCGAAAATACAGCCAAAATATTTTCAGGAAAAGTTTTTGACTTAATTTATGAACGAATGAAACGATAAAAAGCTTAAAATTGAAAAATCAATTGTAACATTATTTAGTGCATCCTGCCTGATTTTTCGTGGACAGCCTCTTAATATTTGCCAGTTATACTGGGTAGTATAAACATTTCGCCCGCATTTTTTGCCTTGCTCTATTCATACTTATATCTAATGTGTAAGGTTTAAAGTGTAAGTGTATTCATTAGTATGGATTTGTTACGTTTCAATCTGCACGAAAATCTTTCTGTATTTTAATACTTTGATTTCTCATTCCGGGCAGGCTGTTATCACCGTTTATGTTTTTGGCATGAGTTAAAATTGTTATTTACAGTACAACACCACAGCTCTGTCAGTAAACTTTGACTTCATTGATGAAGAATCAGGAGTATCTAATATAAAGTTACAGATACTTGAAATGGAACAAAATGTAAAACATGTCATCTATCCAAGTAAGTGATTGCTGAAACTTTATTTAGTCTATTGGTAATTTTGTACTTCACGAAACATATTACACATACATTTATCTGCATGACTATAATATAATATAAAAGCAAAATATACAATTATAACTGATTTTATTTTTATTATTTTCTAATTTATTATTGCCTATTACATTCTATTAAATCTAACAGGCCATAATATATTAGAAACGACATAAGATTTTAAAAATTAAAAAAAAATATATAATTTACAAATACAATTTTTAAAATGAGTTATGTTTAATATGACAATATGTTAGAATGAGAACATGATTTCAGAAATAATAATACATACCTTTAGTTATTTACCTAGGTCTGTTCTGAGTTTTACTATCCGTTGCAGTTTTAAACTTTCATTATTTCCAGAAACCCAGACATAATTGTTAAACACAACAATATAAATAAAATATACCTTTAGCATTCACTTATCAGCCCTGACATTTTGTGTTAAGTCTGCGTTAAGCAAAAAAAAATATAAAAAGATTTTTGACATATTTTATTAAAATTTACAATGTTTCTATGTACTTTTTATTATGAATGTTACATGTCAAAGTGGACTGTTTGAAATAAGTAATATGATATACGTACATCAACTTATGGCTTATCATACTACCTTGTATGTAGTGTTTCTAGAAGTTAAACTTGTTTATATTGATATATTTTATTAGTTCATGTTAGCATATCTTAATACTAAAGGTACACAAGAAAACTGGCTAAAAATAAACCATGACATCAATGAATATACCATAAATGATTTAGAACATCAATTAGACGGCGGACATACATATTATATAAGACTATGTGTCGACAATGGTGCAGGACTAATTTCTAATGTTGACACAAATGGCGTATTGATCGATATTACACCACCAGTGGTAGGTATAATGTTGTTACAGTTAAGTAAAAAATCTATGCTTTTTTAGCGCCTACATTCAACGTTTGAGTCACATTTGCGTCGATTTGGCATACCTGGTTCTGTAATATTTAACAGTTCTTTGTGAAAATCAAAATAGTATAACCTGTTTTACAGCCATCTGCTGTAGTGGTCAGTGGTAATATTTTGCTAAAAACTCACTTATATTTCCCTGTATTTGAAGAACTTATATTTGTTGTGATATTTTTACGCACCCCTGTTGCCATTGTACACATATAAAACATTTAAGCTAGAGCTGTCATCGATATCGGTGTATCGTCGATATTATATTTTCGTTCAATAATCGATATAAATTTTGAAATATCGATAATAAAGCCTATGTAGACAAATGTATAAAAGTGTCAAAATTTTCAAGACGAATCTTATATAGTGAGCTAAAAATGGTTCGCTGTCATGATACTGAACGGATAATAAACTATCAATTGTGATAGATCTTTTCATTTATTTATTATCAATACAATGTACAAATCTTTTTTTACCAACTACTTACCGATTTAATGAAGGATACCAAGGTATAACATTCATGACAAATATACATCTATTATGAGATTACGACAACATAAATAGTCTGTATAGTACTGCAGTGAATACATCAATATATCGGTGTATCGTCGATATTCAATTCTCGATATATCGATATCGTCGATACGCTTTGAGCCAAATTAATGACAGCTCTAATTTAAGCATTCAAAACTTATCAACAAAATGTCATTACATCATGTAAGACTTTCAACTGGATTTTTCACTTGTGTCTCTTTAAAGAACATAAGATAACGCAATTGGTAGCGCGCCGGCATTCGGAATCTCGTGTCCCGAGGGGGTACGGGTTCGAATCCCACCCGGGGAAGTTATACCCTTCCATGAAAATTAGACAATAATGTCAATTTTCCTCCATTGATTAGAGGATATGGAGAAGTTTCCGGCCTTGTGGAATAGTAGGTGAGTACTGGTTATAAACAAAGATCCAGGAAAGCTAGGTAAGGTGCGCTGGACGCCGTGAAATGACCTAAAATGTGTTGATACGGCGTTAAATCCAATAAATAAATAATATATTAAAGAACATAAGAAACTGCCTTATTAATTAACTATGAATTTGTATATATTATATTTGAAGGTCTGAATAGAAAATCTAAGCATATCAATTTAAACCTTGTTTAAGAAGTCTCCCGCTGTAATCAGCCAATTTTAAACACTTTCAATGTGTAATCTTTTTTTTGTCCACATATGCTGTTAAAAAGTATTTTTCCAGTTCTTGACCAATGATATTTAAATTTCAAAACGACAGATACATTTCCTTCATGTTGGTGTGTTTACTGGAGAGGAAAAAAATGTTGATGGTTATGTTTGGCAATCAGATCATAATGGTATAAAAGTATCATGGATATCAAATGATCCAGAATCTGGTTTAACTAATGTCAAATTAGCTGTTGGAACATCACCAGGTTCGTATTAGTTGTCGGTTCAATTGCCATCTTTATTTCGTCAGTTACTTACAATCTAATTTCAATCCTAATTTGTTTTTAACTCGACTTTACGAAGTAAATGGAGAGCTCTACTACTCGCCTCGGCGTCCGTGTCCGCGTCCACATTTCTGATTAAAGTTTTTGTGCAGTAAAATATTTTTACTATAACTTTTTTATTTCTTAATGTATCAACTTCAAACTTAAAATATATATTCATTATTATCAATCACATCTCATGTGACAAGGTTCTTAACTCCAAGTACATTTTGTTCCGAATTATCTCCCCTTGAACTTAGAGAGTTTTCTTAAAAAATATTTGTTTTTACTGCAACTGTTTTATTTCTTTAGGTATTGACTTCAAACTTTAAATATATGTTCCTTTTTATCAACTTCATCTCATGTGACAAGGTTTATAACTCCAAATACATTTTTGCAGAATTATCCCCCCTTGAACTTAGAGTTTTCTTTAAAAATTGTTTGTTTTTTCTGCAATTGTTTTAATTCTGTTAGTATTGACTTCAAACTTTAAATGTATGTTCCTTATTAT
The DNA here is from genome assembly GCA_025267735.1 of Mactra quadrangularis. Taxonomy (NCBI): domain Eukaryota; kingdom Metazoa; phylum Mollusca; class Bivalvia; order Venerida; family Mactridae; genus Mactra; species Mactra quadrangularis. The sequence goes on along the minus strand of CM046294.1, from coordinate 21,136,854 downwards.
CAACCTCATGACATGTGACAAGGTTTATAAGTATAAAAACATTTTTTTTTTCAGAATTATCCTCTTGAACTTAGAGTTTTCTTTAAAAAATGTTTGTTTTTCTGCAATTGTTCTATTTCTGTTAGTATTGACTTCAAACTTCAAATATATGCTCCTTTATTATCAACCTCATTACATGTGACAAGGTTTATAAGTATAAAAACATTTTTTTAGAATTATCCCCTTGAACATAGAATTTTCTTTAAAAAATATTTGTTTTACTGCAACTGTTTTATTTCTTTAGGTATTGACTTCAAACTTCAAATATATGTTCCTTTATTATCAACCTCATCTCATGTGACAAGGTTTATAACTCCAAATATATTTTTTTCAAAAATTGTCTCCCATGAACTTAAAATTTTAAAGATTTTTATTTTTATTTTTATTACTTAAAATTTGTCAAGGTTATATTTTCAAATTTTAAAATATGTATGTTCCTTATAATCAACCACATCTCCTGTGACAAATACTTACTTAGTCGAGCATGCTGTCTCCTCTGACAACTCTTGTTAAATTGTGCTATTTGTAAACAATTTTTATCATCGTGAGCTTTTTCTGCTCAGCTATCGAAGCCAACTTTTGACCTATATTTTAACCAATATAATACATTTCTGTATGTCCAATGAATTTCTCTTTCGGTATTGAAAAATGAATGAAATATATAATACTATTTGTTGTACTGAAATAAAGTTTTGTATACGGTCCCAAAATTTTCAATATGCGAAAAATTATGTCTTACATTAATATATACCATATAAAATTATAACATTCTGTTTCATTGATTAAAGGTAGAACTGATATATCAGACTGGACCACTGTTGGTTTGACCGACACTAATGCTTACATACATGTAAACCTGTTAGACACATATTTAACTGAGTTCAGTCCAGTTTACTATGTGTCATGTCTAGTACAAAATGGAGCAGGACTAGAAAGCAATGTGGCTGTCTCTACTCCAATAATAGTTGTTCCAGAAGACGTAGCAGGTATGATTATACTTATTATAAGTAGGTTTTGAAAAAAAACGATTTCGGCGATCGCAGGAAAACATTTTTTTTTTGTTTAAACCTACTGTTAATTGTCAATGATACCCGTCTTTTTATCATTTTAATTTTAAAAAAGTTAAAAATAACTCCGTTCTTATTTTTTCTGCAGGAAACAAACACCAAAAAGCGCGCATATTTTCGGCACCTATGCGCGAAAATACCCATCTGAATCTCATATCAAATCATTATCAACATTTTAGAATTCCACAAACGTAATAGTCAAAACAAATTGTTTTGTCATCATTTCACAATACATAATATTAAAATTCATAATTTTGTATTCTATTTACTTAAAATAAAATCAATTCAATCATTGTGACTTAATGTCATATAATTTCGCGACCCATCCTATCGCAAATTTAAGTGAAACGTTCTTAAATCTACGTAAGTAATTTAATGAGCTTCTTATTTTGTTTGTCATAATTTAGCAAACAGTACTTCTGGAAACGACAACTTCAAACATAAGCACACTTTCGCGGGTGTGTAGTTGAAGCAAATCTCTGAATGACGGATATTGTCTTACTTGTCAACAACATTTGTATTGATTAATTTCAAAGATGTTCATACTATTTTTATCAAATTTGATTTAAATACTAACGATGTCATCATAACTACACTGTATTTGTCATTGACATTGTATTACAAGAAAAGATTAATGCAAAGCATTAAATACCGCCGGATAGTGATAACATTATGTGTACATACACAAAAGAGAAAACAAATTTATACAAGGAACAACTTAACCAAAAGACCACTCAACCCGAGCCAACTCAAACCCCTACTAACGGGTTGAGTTGTACCAACTTTGAGTTGAGTTATGCACGGGTTGAGTTGTCTTCGGGTTGAGTTGTCCTGTATCCATTACGTTCGCTAACAGTCGTTACTGAACACGCTGCAGGGTTTAGAAGAGAAGATAATTAGTAATTTCTTGGAGAAACTCCTTTTAAACATAATATATAAATGCTTTACAGAATAAATAAAATGTATACAAAAACACAACAGATTTAACAATTCAGTAATCTAATACTTTTTGTCCTGCCGTTTTTTGGAACATATTTTGACTTAATGTTGGCCTCAATGAGAAAGTGAGTTAGACAGTTATTATACAGTAACAGCTGAAACGTTCAGTATGCAGAGACAGTATTAAACTTACTAAAGACAGTACAAAATTAATAATTAACTTTTTCATCATGAATTTAGCGCTTCGTATACGATGAACGAGTCTGTAACAAATCTGTTCACGGAGACGTGCGTGAAATACGTACGGTGTGTGGGTTTTTAGCCTGAACCTCAATTTAGGGGAGCAGATATTTTACAATGTCTTAAAATATAAATTAAGGATAAAATGTTCTTTAAAATGCCCCCAAAAAGCACAAAATTTCCTTGCAGTTCTATAGAACTGAAAATTAATATGATTTAGCACTGTCAACATTAGTAAATAAAAACGGAGGACGCCAGTAACTGCTCCTACCATGGTCATCAGTTTCTGACGACTCCAATATACCACCGGCCTGAAGGCCGGCAATGAATTACGGTAATCAATAACAAAAAAGGTAATCAATAACATAAAATAATAACACCTCGATGAATTATTTAATTAACTATGTTCATTGTTGAATAAAACAGTTTCGTTGATTTAAATAGCAAAAGAACTGACAAGTTGTAACTTGACATGGACAAGTCATAATTTTTAAGATTTCGCTACCCCTGCTTTCACAAAATATTTTGTTTTAAGGTCAGAAGCAATAATTTGGTTTTTACGATAACAAGTACTGAATCAACTTATTTGAAGTAAAATCCCCCCATATATTTTAAGTATGGGTGAGATAAGTGTCAAAAAATGTACGATGTAAAACATCGATGTAATTAACCTTTATTGTAGACCTTTACTATGGGGTTATTTAAAACCTCATATTTAAAGTACTGATGTAATACCATACAACAATTCTACTTCTTAATGATAGGTTTATTGATATGTAAGATATATCCTTTGGTATTTACCAATCTTTTTAGAGTTTGTAACTGGAATTGAAATTCTATGTTTTGCTTTGGACAATAAAAATTGTGATATTTACAATACAATAGTGAGCTTAAAACATTTTGATAAGTACACATGACAAATAATAATCATACATTATGATTTAAGGTATAAGTTTTGATGGACCGTTTAATACATTAGAAGAAGACATTGACTATCAAGCTGATGCTCATACCGTAACAACAATGTTCCAAGATTTTGAAAGTAGTTTACATGGATTAAAATCCTATGACTGGGCAATAGGTACTACACCTGGTGGTGAAGATATACTTCCATATATAGAATATGGTATACATCACGAAGAAAAATATGATGACACTGGACATGGTAAAATAATCAGTTAATAATGTATAAATTTTGTAAACTGTGATTTTTGGTTCTCTTTATAAAATTGATATTCAATTAAATCAGTATTATAAAATAATCAAGATTTACATTATAACTTTCAATATGTACCTGCAACAAAGTCACATTTATTTGTTTGGAAACATAGTGATGTAGTATTTATTATACCACTTACAGTATTTCTAAACGAATATCGAATGTGTTTTGTAAAGTGCAAGTGCAAGATATTTAAAAATGCAGTTAAATCTGAAGAGTTATTTTGAAAAAATCGGATGTAACAATAAGCGTTTTCTTACTAGATTCATATTGTTGCAGGATATTCTAGCAGTGGCTTGGTACACATGTCTATTGACCTTGACAGTTCAGAAACATATTATACTACATTACGTGTAATAACTAATAGTGGTAATGTTTTACAAACAACAACAGATGGTCTTGTTATAGATAACACATCACCACTGGTTCATGTAAAAAGGTTAGTAAAAACATGGTCGAGTCTGACATCATTTAATGTAACCCATTGTTTAGTAATATGTACCTTGTTAGAATTATTTAGTTCTTTGTCAAACGTCAAATGTTACTACCTTAAATTGACTGAAAAGCACAAACTGACACAATTACTGTTTGTATGTTTGTTTTGTTGGGTTTAACGCAGTAGCAACACATTGTATAGGTTAAATCACGGCGGTCAGCCAACCTACTCACTGTTTCTTGAAAGGGTAATTCTCTGGATTTAACTGTTAACCAACTACTAGGCGCATACTTCCGTCAGTGACTGACTACTGTCCTACATGATTTAGAATCAGTGGTAGGAAAGAAAATGTCCGTAGAAATTATTTCATGTCCAAGCTCCACGAAAGTATGCCTGCCTGGCAATCGAAACCACGACATATCGATTAGTGGACTTATAACAATTACAGTGTGATAGAATTTATTCCTTTTACAACGGCTTTAGAAATAGTTTGTGTCAACCACAGTATAAGTATTTAATAAATTTTGCGTAAAGCTAATTTATATTTAAATGTTATGATAACATTTTGCTCTTAAGGAATTTTCAATAATGTGCTTGCTTTTTGATAAAGGAATCAGTATAGTATTTGATGTCAAAATATTCCTTTTAAGGAATGTTAATGATTCATAGGTGGATAAAATAATTACACTTGCCCATGGACTTGCTGTAGTTTTTAAGCTAAGTACATTGTTATAAAGTTTATTTTGTTTAGCCAATTTAGATGGTATTTGTTTCAGAGTTGGTTCCGTAGATGAACCCGTACATACTGGTACAATATATCAGAATGATGAATGGTTGACATCAAAATGGTTATATAATGATAATGATAAGTTACAACAAGACATAAATGATAATATAGAGTATGTAAGATATTGTGTAGGCACCTACCCATATAGTCAAGATTTACACACATTTACATATATTGACATGTTACCGGATCAGACTGGCAATATAGGAGAGGGTCAAGTAAGGATAAATACATCTGGTGAGTTGTTCTAACGCAAAAATAAAACAAGGGTTTTCAATGCATTATTTATCTTGTAAGTACTTTTTTAAATGATAAGTCTAGACTAACTTATCAATTTTTATCTAACACATTTGATATATCAATGTTGTCCTTGAAAATGCCAGGGTGTTCCTTTATACCATATATTGCAGCTAGTTATTATAATTATATAACTTTGTTATACGATGCCAAGTTGAAAATCTTAATCTGATCTTGCACTTTACTTCATGTTGAAGTTGTTATTGTGTTAAATGTATTAATTCTGACAAAAATTTCATTCAAATGTTTACTTTTGAACTCCGTAATGCATTGTGACGGAACGAAGTCGTTTTAAGATAACAAAGCTTATATCGCGTGTATTTTTTAAATAAAGATACTATCTTCAAAACCTTTTATTCTGTTTAACAGGAATTCCAAACATTTTATCCATCAATGTTAGAAACAAAGCTAATTTAGACACAGATATATATACTGCAGCTGTAGTACTTGATATGACATCACCAAATGCTGGAACTATTACATGTCCATCGTTTGTACAGGTTTGTATTGACTTAAATCGGTTAAAGTTTATTAACAAGTTGGGCATGCTTTCAACTTTCATTTCTTCTGTTTAGATAGATTCTGTTTACATGTATACATGTAGCGATTTTGTAGTGATTTTCAGTAAAGCTAGTTGAACAGTAAATATTTATCTTTATATTATCGTAGTCTGTATCTTCCAATTGTTCAAAATCATGTATAAGAGTATACGTATGGAATATTTATGTCAATGTAGATTGATATAAAGGTAAAGGAACTATAAATGTATATAAATGGTTAATTATGTTTTTCTTTAATAGAGTCATTCACCAATTAGATGTGACTGGTTTGGTTTTACTGATGATGAAAGTATAATCGTTGAATACATTCTGGAGTTTGGTTCTCAACAAGGATTTAATGATAAAAGTGAAGCCGTACATCTACATGGAAATACGTCATATTACATTTCAGATGGTAATACATTCAACGGTTCATTTTTAATGTATACTAACATTGTCTTGGTAATTTTATCCTAAACTCAATCAAGAGGAAGCTTGCATGACACTGATTTTTTCTAAATAACGTAGTAACTGTCTAAATCATGTGTTACATATACGGAAAACATATGTCGCAAATGATCATTTCAGTTAACAAGAATATCATAATTGTGCTTCTCGTAAAACATTCTTAGATTTTATTCGTAAACATAAAATATAAATTATTAACTCTTTATGTGTCTTTAAATATTGTAGATATATCCAAGGACCATACTGATGTACGTTATGCTACATTAACTGCTATAAACAGTGTTGGTATGATAAATAAAGCTTATTCAGAGGTTATACTAGTTGATGATACACCACCAGTATCCGGTATTGTTGTTGAACTATCAACAACTTCTAAAATAAATCCTTTTAACTTAAGTAAAACAGTTTCAGTTAACAGAAGAGCTTGTACCAGTATATCAGGTAAGATTTTTTGTATTGACTTATCGAAATAGTATGTACGTATTTTATTGTGCTGTATTGTATGAGCTTTGGTGAACGTTATTATATATGAATAGGTGTTACCCTTGATAACTGGAAAGTATTTAAGTAAACAACCAGAATGAAATTAATGGAAGTTCAATAACCGTTATAGTCTATACAATCAACACGTTTAAATGTTTTTCAATGTTTTATTTACTTGACACAGTCAAATTAAGATTTAAGTAGGGTACGTAATGCATGCATAAATTAAAAAAAAATTAATATACAGCCCTGGATTAACTTTGCAATTTAACAAAATGAGTTTTGTTCTATTTAAATACAGTACATGTATATTATATACAGTAATTATATCCCTTGGTTTTATGTAACTTTTGTAGAATGTGAGGCTATAGATGCAGTGTGTGTTGAGTCGTTGGATTATCTTAGTATTGCCTGGGCTCTTTTTAGTGATCCTGAATCGGATATAGTAGAGTAAGATATTGTTCACCTTTTGTCCTTTATGATTAGTTTGATAAATCAATGTTATAAACTGCTTTATCATTATATATTTTTCTACATGTTTTTGATTTAATTTTGAATAAAATTTGATACAATTGTTATATTCGTTGAAAGGCATTTTGTCTCAATGTCATGTAGTCACATCTAAATGGCAATCAATTTTTTTAAACCATTCTTGAAACTTGAAAGTTTTATTGTAGAATACTGAAAAAACGCAATAGATATGATTATATAAATTTGATATTAATCAAAGACTGTGTTACAAGAGTAGTAGAGCTTAATTCTCTTCATCTTTTCTAGATATCAACTAGCTATTGGTACTACACCATTTTTATATTCATTTAAAAACATGTCTCCTTTTAAAACAGATTTTATGCTTTTAGTATGATGGATTAATTCTGATTTCATTATTACAGATATCAGATTGCTATTGGAACAACACCTGGAGGTGGACAAGTCTTGCCTTATTTTTCTGTTTCTAACGAATATAATCACTATACCATAACTGGACTGAATCTAAATGGACACAGACAGGTAATCTGAATTTAAATTACGTAATTACGTATGTGCCATTAATAACCTGTTAACATGGTATTGCTAATCTTGGGTTAAATAAAGACTCTTATGAAAATTGGATTGTTAAATTTGTCTTTTCCGAACTTATTTTTATAGTTTCATAATACCAATCGTCGTACAAACTCAACTTCACATTTGTCACTTTTTTTCGGTACGATCTGTTAAAATACATTTAGTTGTTTCGATACTAACAAGCTTGACATTGTTTTGATATGATTAACATGTCGATTTAAGATTTGAAACAAAATGTCTATATTTATTACCTCAGTTATTTGCCACTGTGAAAGCTGTGAACTTTGCTGGACTTGCTACAAGCTCTACATCAAATGGTGTATATATATCATACCTTAGTCAACAACTGCCCCCATTACAACATGTTGGTATATATGATGCTCATCAACTAGCTTTTGGAGATGTGTAAGTATTTTTCAAAAACTTTGCACACTTGTTACATCATGAATAATATTTTGCTTGAAACCAATTAATAATGCACAGACGATAAACATTTTAACTTGATGACATTTATTTAACCATTTAAACAAAGGAAATGTGAGCTGAATCTGATCAATATGAACATTTACCGAGTCCTGTCGGCAACCAAATATAGTAGTTGCTATATGAATTTGATCTAGTTTTGTCATTATTGCATTACTAAAGACATTGTCATGAGTGAAAATTAATGTCACAACGTTTATGCTGATAGTGCATTCATCAAATACGGTACAACGTTAATGTTGTTGCATTTAGCTATGCAAAGCATGCATATAAAATAACAATACCATTTATATTGACTAGACAATATCAAGATGACAAAAATTCCATTGAAGCTGGCTGGGATACTTCTGGTGATCCTTGTCCTGTAGTTAAATATGAATGGTCGGTTGAAAAAACTGATGGTGAAATTATACAAGATTTTGTCGATGTTGGAAGTAAGTATTTCAATACAGTTTTTATTAAACATGGAACATAACTACCTAATTGGATTGTTTACAAAAGGCACAAAAAAACGTACGTACCAAATGTACCATTTAGATGTTTTCCTCAAACTTATATAGCATTATCTTAAGGTATATTAACATGCTTTATTCGTTATTATTTACGTTAGTGTAGAAAACAATGAATGCCACCATGGCGCACTCTTTACTTTTTTGCATTGTTACAGCATCTGCATATGAAGTGAACAATCAAGTACGTTTAGAAGAAGGATCAAGATATTACAATCTACTTAGAGTAACAAATCAAATAGGTTATAAGTATACTCTAAGATCAGATGGTGTTACAATCAATGCAAACTCACTAATACCAGGCTATGTTTATGATGGTAATATAACAGCCTATGATTTAACTGTACAACAATCTAGAACTATGGTTAGCGCTAATTGGGATGGATTTGGTAGACCTAAAGTTGATACAGATTTTCAAAATATTCTTACAGGTTCGTTTGGAGTGTTTAATTCATTCACAATTGTTAACAATATGTCATTGATGTTGTAGTTCTTTCAAAATAAAATTATGTTAAAGTTTATTTTGTTGTTTTGGTAACTGTATATATATCCATTTGATTCTTAAATCTAAATTAAGACGGTCAAACCATTAAATTATCTCTTATTAAGTAAATCTTAGAAGTGATTTATATATCCTCATCGTTTTATACTAATCACTGTGTTAACATTCATTCTTACGAATTTGAATATTATTTTTAGGAAATGCAGAAGTTGAAACTGATATAGAGGATAATCAAAAAGTAGCATATTACATGGTTGCTATAGGAACAGATAGAAGATTTCCTAAAACAAGAGATAATATTGTACCATTTACTAATGTATGGTTGAATACAACTGTAACATTTAGAGATCTGTCTTTAGAACCTGGATATTCTATGTATTATTTTACTGTAAGAGGTTATAGTACATCATATTCATATGCTACGGCTGTATCTAATGGATTCTATGTTAGCTTCAATGGCGGTGTTACAAGTAAGGATTAGAATGTTACATATCATATTTTACATAAATTATTGTAACATCTGTAGACTGTTTGATGAAAATATATTCTATTGGCTGTTACGCGTGTTAGGCCCATGTATATATAACATGCCATTAAATGTCTGAGATTTCTGTGGAAGACATTGTCAAACCTTCATTAAACTATGTCTTTTCTAGATATTATGCAATGTGAGGTCTATGCATGTCATTTCCTGTTCTTAAAACTTGTTGTTCAATGGTTAAAAGATTATCTAAACGTGCTTAAGTTATATGTATCTTGAGAATACTCTAAGTATAATCGTGTAGCTAGTTGTTAAAATGTTGAAGAATGTCGGTTACGAGACAGTGTGTAAATTGTATGATTTACTGTCAAAATGGTGGAAGTTATGGTAGCTTAAACTAAAAGTGGCCTCAAATTATACTTTCTGAAATATTCTTGGATTGAAGGAGTTCAAAGAATTTTTTGGTTCGAGTTACTGGTACATTGACAAAAAAGTATGTTAATAACTAAAATTGCCCGTGTAAATTATTTGTTTGTGAGTTAAAGTCATTGAACTGCTATTAAAACATGTTTAACATATGGGTGACTTCTGTCCTATCAGAACCTCGTTAGTTTTTAATACAGGTTAACAATTTTTTTACTGCAATTTGTTTTATTGCATTGTGAAATTTATTTCCCATGGTCATATAGTCAGATTTTTCTCATGGCATTTGCAATTAAGCATTATTTATCATAATTACATTACATTATTTATTGAGACAATAGACACATTTTGATTGTTTTCAATTATATAGGTGGTGATATAATTCTACAAGATTTTATAGACTCCGACTCTCAGGTGACTGTAAGATGGGATGGTTATACATCAGAAGTTGATATATTGTTATATTATGTTGCAATATCCAGTGAACTGACTGAAATGGATGAAGATTGTAGAAAATTTGTAAGTCAGTACATGATCAGTGAATTTTGGAGGCTTAAAATTGGCTAGCTTGAACTACGCGGAAAGTTTGATCAGTTTTCATGGCACCAATATATTTCCTTTTATCATATACAAAAAGGCTCGTAAAAGTCTAGTAATAAACAAAGGGAACTTATTTATACACATATCTTTCTCAGGTACTGATTATTTTAAACGAGCAACATAAATTGATTTTAATAAAACATAATGATGCTTGTTATAAAAAAGCATAAGAGAAACTGAAATATTATTGCATTAGTAATATAACAGTATGTGTCCGTATTAACTGCATTTATTATATTACATGCGTCATAAGGTTTGTATCTGCATCATATAGGTTGAGGGTGGACGAGCCACTGATGAACTGAAAGCAGAAATCTTTGATGTATATCCAGTCACAAATGTTGGTCTAAATACATTTAGTGAAATAAATCATCTGAATCTATTACAGAACAATTCATACTTTGTTTGGGTTTTAGGTAAATATGTTTATGATTTTCAACTAATTTGAATTCATTATGATTCTGAATTTATAAATGTTTATGAGTCTGTGCTAGACTCTAAAACCGTTCACTACACATACCATAGATTTGCGTATCGCAAAATGCATTGGTGAATAATGATATATTTTAAATCAACCATTTTGCAACCGTAGTGCGGTTTTATGGCATTTCACATCTGGATATCTAGGGTTTGACTCTCGACGGCGACAAATCATACTTATTCATGACAATATTACATTAAATGTCGATATTCTACCTTAGATGGAGAAGTTGTTGGCTCTTAGTTGATTTGTATTCAAGTAATAGTAAGTGAAATGTGTCCAGGAAAATTAATTTATCGACCGCTCTAAATGACATAAATAAAGTACGGATAACAGCATACAATTCAATGAGAAAAAACAACAACAACAAACCATGTGAACTACTAGAAACACTAGGACAAGTATGTTTGTTTATTGCTGTTTTACATTTGTGCGTTTTAGCATGATATAAAATGGATCTAGAGTCTTGTTAGGGATGATTGTTATTATCTTCCGTCAAATGACGTTTATGGTTATTTAAATATTTCAGGAGTAGACAAGGCTGGAGAGTGTAATATGACATATCACAAGTTTATTGTGGATATCACCAACCCTAGCACTGGATATATAACTACTGGTCCATTCCCAGATATGGTAAGTGATTGCTTAACTATACGTACACTAATTTTTAGGCTTAAAAGAAGCGGATAGAATAAGTATTAGCGTTTAATTTATCATTTTCATTGGTAATCATTCTGTAATGGTTTAACAAAAAGCACAAACAAACGGTAAGATTGGCTCGCAATTAAAACACGTTTGAACATTCAAAACTATGAAAATGAAAAAAATATATTTCAATGTTTACATAATTATTGCCTGAAATTACTTGTGTTTAGACTTTTCTATATATAGTGTGCGCACTGAACTGCTTTTTAGACGTTGGGCGATTTCGCCGATAGGCTTACATTAGACAACAAATCGAAAACTACCAACTAAAATGCCTAACCAGTTTAACCTTCGGAGTGATACATGTGTCTCTGATTTAATACGCAGTCAATTTCTAGGCGATAAAAGTAGTTCATCTGACTCAATCAGTGACAGGTGTTTACTTATATTAATAAGCGTGTGGAAGGGGCGTAGACAAATATATTGATTTTGTCTGTAGCTGTTTAATGTACTGGTAATGCGGTCATTCATTGTATTACTTGAAGTTGTTTTACAGTATTATACCATATTTATCATGTTTAACTACTTTTATGAACCTACAGAATTTGTTTGCAAAGTATACAGGGGAAAGCTGTACTTCAAGAAGAGGAAAATAAAATCTTCGTAATAATTGCCAGTAATACAGGGTAGAATAAACACTTCACCCGCATTCTTTGTCCTGATCGATGTGTAATTGAATCTATTGTGTAATCATTAGTATGGATTTGTTAGGTTTCAATGTGTACGAAAGTCTTTCTGTATTTCAATACTTTGATTTTAATTTTAATAAGATTACAATCAAGTAAGGAGTCATTTTATGTACTCTTGTCTATTTCTGTTGCACATTTTTCAGAATCTGGTATACACTGTATCAGATACTTCTGTCACTGTACAATGGGATGAGTTTGTTGATTATGAATCTGGTATAGATGTTTATAATTTAACTTTATGGTATAGAGGAACTTGTAAACAAGACTTGGCTGGATCAAGTATAAATACAGCATTAACAACTGTTTCAGTTTTTAACAATTTTACGCAATATACTTTTACAAATTTGACAATTCTGGTAAGTTTAAATTTGATACATTTCCGATCATTATTTTCAAAAAGAAAATGTTTGGAAACACAGGCAAATTTCTATACTGAGCTCATTTCATAATTACTAGCCTTTTAAGTCAAGTTTCTTTGATTATATCAAGTATTTCTCATTCCGTTGACTCCCGGCTTGCAAAGTTGGAAGCACGCAAGTTTACTGATCGAAATGACCTATACAATGTGTTGCTACGGCGTTAACCCCAACAAAAAATAACTAAATGCATGTTATGAAATATCATTGTGTGAATTGTGCTTAGTTTGTGTTATAAAATCGTCCGTAGATTTAATCTTTTCAGCACAATTAAAATTCTAATTGTTCGTTTACAGAAATCAACAGTATATGAAGTATCTATAGATGCCATTAACAAAGCTGGACTGAAGTCTCATGGTGTAACATCTCCTATAGTGTATGATAATTCTGTTCCTACTGGAGGACATGTTACAGAAGGTTTAAACTTCATGTCTGACATAGTATGGTGGGGATCTATTAATCACATGAATAGTGTGTAATATCTTTTAAGTATACAAACTTAAATATCCTATTTTGCTACTATTAAATCTCTTGTATTTAAAAGTGTTGAGTACAGTTATAAACGCCGCTTTCTCTTCAATTCACAATTATTTTAATACCGTCACTATTTGAACAGTTGGCTTGAGTGTAAAGAAAACGTAATAAAATTCTCAAATGCGTATACACCTTAATATTGGCGCCCGTTTTATTTTGGTGGAGTTGACAATTGATGTTAGAACCGCCAAATTATGAACCGGCCACTATAAAAAACGTCAATATAAAACATCACGATAAATATTCACGAGTATAGACACTGCTATATATTTATCAAAGTAAGGTTACCATGACTTTGGGCTAGTTACTTTCCTTTTACTTAATACAACGTCGCCAAATGTTCGAATAATGAAAAGCGGATTTTCGAAATTCTTAATATTTTTCGATTTTCTTCTACAAAGTTGTGATTAAAATTGTTCTTTACTTGTCAATTTAGTTTTGGCTTATATTGACTTCTGCAATATAAAAACATATCAATTTTCACCCGCTATTAAAATGACGTATACAGTATGTTGTTAATTTTCCATCACAGGATACTGAAAATGCTTATAGTGATATTAGAGTTTAGCCAAGTTACCATTTTTCCATCACAGGATACTGAAATGCTTATAGTGATAGTTTAGCCAAGTTAACATTTTTCCGTTATCATGACAATTCTAGGACTGTTGTTTTTTTTCATTGTATAGGTTCATTTCTTCACAAAATTGGTTTACATGGTGATCCATGTCCTTCAAGAAATATTTCTATGCTTGATGAAGAATGGTTGTCACCTGATTTTTCATCAATAAATGACCAGGCTGGAAATAGATGGTATTTAGATATAAGACATTTTAATGTCAAGTTAGATAGTTATAATGATGTGATGACTATAAAGATAAAAAGAGATTCTAAGGCAGACAAAGTACTTAGTGGTGCATATATTAGAGAAGCACAATTATTTGATGGTGGTCTCTATGAGGTATGTTTGCTTAAAAATATCATATCCTAGTCCAAACTCCTCACAGTGCTTACGTCATGCTCTGCGATTTAATCACTGTCAACACGTAAATTACGTGAAGCTAGTAATACCATCTATTTATAGAACGCCCAAACTCCTCACAGTGCTTACGTCACGCTTTGATATTTTTACGAATTATTAATAAAAACTACTTTTTATCGTTATTTACTTTGAACATCATAATTTACTAACAGAAATGATGAAAACAAATATTCGGCTCTCAGAGGGTCGAATTTACTTGTGGTTGCAGTGGTTATTGATTAAATTAAAGATAAATGACCGCTGCGGGGAGTTGGATCTAAGTCATTTAAAAATGATGGCTGTATAACAACTATACCTTCATGAAATTGCATAGTCAATATATTAACTTGTTTAATAACATTCAAATAGAAAATAATTGGTTGTTGAGATTTATGTTAATCTAGAGCGGAGGTATTTATTTGGTTGTATGAAGTGTATTTTGCATCAGCATTTTCATTATAAATTAAACAGGGTATTCGGTATTCTATAAAGCAAAACATGCTCTACACTGCCATCCAATCTTGTTTTCATTGCAATATAAGTCATTACCTAAAACATTTGATATATTTGATGTACTGTAATTAGGTATAAATCTTGATTTCTGACTAAGGTTTAGTATTGTAGTTGTAACTTTACGAAATTGTATTATTTCAATTTTGTATGTTACTGAGACAAATAATTATGTGGCACTAATAGAATTTCAATTAAAAGATAATGTGTTATGGATTATTTGATTTTTCAATGATCTGTCATCGAAGGCAAACTGCAAAAGACGGTGTTTGTGTTTTGATTATGTATATTATGATATATTTAGATATGGATACAATCAGCAGGTGGAGAAGGTCATGCTGTTACTGGAATAACATTCTTTGATGGTGATATAAAAGACTTTACCATACATACAATAGATGACCCTTTTGAATGGACACAAAACTCCTGTTCATGTTGCTATAGTGATATCATTGTAAGTAACTTCTGTGTTTGTAAGTGTTACGTTTTATTTCTAGGCTTTTTAGTAGCGTTCGTTACTGTGTTACTCATTACAAAATAAATTTATCTTTTCAGTAAAAATTACACCTACACGTTTTTACTAAACTTGTTCAAAGCAAAAAAAAGGAAATTGTGTGTATATTGTTTAATATTATGTTTATATTTCAGTCCACAGATTGTACATGTAATTGTACAGAATATCTTGCTGTCATAGAAGAAGACGATTCCTTTGACAATCTGACTATTCCTCCTGCTAACATAACAGCTAATATAGAGCCACCATTAGATGATCAAATACCTGCATGTGGTATTCAATTACAAGCTGGTAAGTTTTATCAATTTGTGGCAATTGTTAGGATAACGTGCAACCTGGATTTATGCCTACACTCCGTCAGGACAAGTACGTTATTATATGTTTTGTTTTAATGGAACCCTTATAATTATTATTATATACATCTTTAATACATATATTTAGTTATCCTGTTTATGTAAAATAGTATGTAATAAACTTTGCATTTTATGCCGTTCCAAATACATTTTGCATGGGCATGATAATAAACACAATAGGTAAGGCTACTCAAAGTGAAGTTTGCTCAATAGCTTTTTTAATAAATACATTTCCATCCATTCCTAAACTATGACTCCTTATCCTAAGATAAAACAATTTGTAGTCTAAACAAATGAAGTAATTTTGGTCTAAGTCAATGAAATAAACAATGGCTCTTTACAGAAAAAATGACATATAAACAATTTACAATTGTTCAACTATCATTTATACCCTTTGTTATACCAATGTCTTGAAATTGTATCTATGATCAAACATAGAAAGTACCCGTACCATCATACCCTCAATACAAACAGTTTAGTCGTGTATTTTAAATTATTTTAGGTCCTTCATCTAATATGGTAACATGGTGTAGATTCAAAGATCCAGATACAGAAATGATGTCAGTCTCTACGAACCTATTATATGATCCGTCTATTTCATTCCATCATTATAAGATATTGTTCTTTAATGTTAGAGACGGAATAACAGTAAGTATGATTGGTCGATTTTATGTCTTAAAGGTTTCTAATAAATCCTCATGATATGAGAGTAATAAGAAAGTAAAAATGTATATGTGAGGAATCTATGGAGCAGTGTTATGAAAAGATAAGTGTACCTTTAACAAAGCAGGTTACAATAAACAAATTATATAATAAAAAGACCAATCAGGCAAACCAATGGAAAGAAAAGTTGCTTATTCATTTTCCTTGATTGGTTTCTAAATACATTCAAAAGTTAATATCAAAAACGATTATTTGTGTGTTTCAGAAAACTGTATGTATCAGATCATTTGCTGATAATGTTCAAATGTCTGAAATGTGTGGTTTACCTCATCTTGGAATATCAACAAAATTAGTGCTTCATGTATGGAATCATAACAACTATCTACCTGATATTGATATATATAATTTATGGGAAAGTAGTGCTTCATTTAAACATTTAATTATGCCACCACATCCTGAAGCTCTGTGTAGATATGGAGATGTATTTAAAGGTGGGAGTATACCTGTTGTGAAATATGAAGCCGGTATAGGAACATCACCCCTTACAGATGATGTAGTGACCTTCAAAGAGGTAAATTTAATGATAAAACTACTTACCAGTAATATCATATTTGTTTTTTTAATTTATGTATAGCATGCATTTTTTCATGCATGCTACTAAAACTGCTGTTCTGATATAAAATTGTCTGTTTAATATATTGTATTTGGGTTATCGTGTCTGCATATTCATTATAAGACTGTTCAGCGTGTTGAATGACAAACATAGCATTTATGAATGCGATTTAGAGACAACAGTAACTTTTAACTCTGATAAAAAGATACATACTCTGGCATTTTTAATAATAATGGTGTTGACATTCATATTATTTCAGATATATACCCCGTGTATACCATGTACTGATGTATGTTCTAAGTATAATTGTGATGAAAGTTGTTCTAATACAGATGGGTATCAGTTAGTTCAGTTCTCTTTATCAGATCTAACATTACCTTCAACAACCAACCAATCTCTGTATTTACTAGGTAATTTTTATGGATATAATTGTTGTACATTTGCTTTGTCTTATTACATCATTATTTATGTATTGCATCTACCTTTTAACACGTAAACTGCTTTATATGACAACCGTTCCATTTTTTGTTGGGGTTTTTTTGCCGTTTGCATGTGTAATACATACTCTATTGTTAATAGCAATTTGTACTCAAAATGAAATAGGCCAAACAAAATAACTATCGTGATGATGACATGTTTTGTTAACTTTATTGTAATTATTCTAAGGCAATTAGTTGGCGTATAACGAGCACATTTAAGATACTCATTTAACATACATTTATACACAAGTTATTTCTTACAAGAGATTTCAAACCGGATACTTAATGGACTAGTTGTTGTACATAGTTTGTACATTATTTATGTTTCAGTAAAAGCTATACAAGGATCAGGTACCTATGTTATACAATCATCTGATGGATTCTATATAGACACAACACCACCAATATTTGATGAAGAAGTTTTATTATATATTGATATCAACCAAGGTGAATTTACACCATGTGATTACCAAGGATCTAATAATACTATTAAAGCTTTATGGTATTGTAAGGATGACGTGTCAGAAATACAGGTATTAATTATTTTGATTAAATTTTGCATAGATTATTTTTCAAGCTATTCAACAAAAGTTATCAGTAACTCTTTGTTTTAACACTAAATGTTTCTTACCAATTTCATGTGCTATCCATGCTGCACTAACATCTTATATATTAAGCTTTTACCTTACTTGTGGTGCTTGTACTTGTGGTTACAACTATAGCAACAACTTTGACACTACTTATGATTGTTCACGAAATGCTTGGAATGTACACATATTTCATAAAATGAAGAAATGCTAAAATAAGTACACAATGAAATAATCTATCGATTAGTTTAAATTAAATACCATAACTTTTGAAAAGCATCATTTTATCCAATAATGAGCTAAAACATTTTTTTTACATAATAACTCATAGATTGATTTCTATTCCTAGACCATAATAATTTAAAACTTTAAATTGCAATATTATTAAAGTTAACTATTTTCTTTCTTATTATAGGAATATCAATGGGCAATAGGTACATATGTTGGGGGTGTCGATTTACAAGGTTTTGTATCAACTGGTGTCAATTCAACAGGAATTAATGATAGCCTTGAGGGATTACTTTATCACAATACAACTTACTATATTAGAGTGAAATGTATAAATGAAGCTGGATTGACTACTGAATTCAATGACACTAAAGGTAAGATCACTGAATATTTAAATATGGTGTTTTGAGTGAACTATTCGGTCGATGCTCTGACGGTATTTCAACAATCAACTGAATGATGAATTTGATCTTGTTGCACATAAACTGCAGATTGACTATACTAATTCAGAATATTTTATATAAAGGTGTGACAGTTCTCACTGAGCCACCAGAAGTTGAAACATTTGAATCAAATGCAGTAAATGCAGAGAAGTTTGACTATGAAGTATATCCAGCGACATCAATGATAGCCGATGATTCAACAAGTTTTGGAGAAACCTGGGAAAAGAGTTCAGATCCTAATGTTGCCAGATACGGTTTGTAAAAATTTAAAATTTATTTGAACTTGTCTTTGAACACTTAACACAGTCAAATACAACTAATTTCTTGAGCATGGCCACTTCAACAGATATTAAATATATAGGTTTCTTTCTTAACGATGCATCATCAACATCGAAGTGAAGGCAAGCTTTATTTTGTTACAAATATGACAGAAGATGTATAGTATGTGTTTGCTTGTCAAATCTTGTATAGTTTACCTGAAGTGGTACACAAACTATGGGCTATGTATTATATAATGTACATAATGTATTTCACTGTGGTAAAATTTCTCTAATTAGAGAATTTCCACATTCTTTAAAAATGGGATTTTATTTTTTTCCACAATTTATTATCATTATTATTATTATTATTATTATCATAATATTGCTTGGAACATCATTATGCTGACACCGCGTTATGTTCATCATTAAATGAATTAGAAGTGCAAAAATCACCTATGAAACTAATAATAATATCCCTTATTCCAAATGGGAATTTCAAAGGGAAGAAGTTTCCTATGGGCGAATTGCTATTCCTATCGGAACTTTGATTTTTTACTTATATTAGACATATTACTAGTTATGATAGATATCATTAAAATATATTAACAGTGTATATTTTGTAAACACAAAGTGATGCATGGCAAGAATTGTGTTATTATCCACTCTCTATTATTGTATTTAAATTGTTTCAGATTTTTGTATAGGAAGTTCTAAAGATAATGTTGATGACATAATTCCTTGTGTTTGGATTTCTATCAACACATCTGGTATAGTCGAAATAAAGCAAGGAAAACTTTGGCTAGATGATATTGCCATATATAATATATCTGAACTGAAAGCTTTAAGTTATGGTATGTTTAATTATGAAGAAGAAGTTACTCAGACTGATAATACATTTAATATGGAACCAGGACGTACATTGTTCTTATATATGAAAATGTGTAATAAAGCTGAAATATGTAGTATCAAACTTTCCAATACTTTACTTATAATGGGAAATGGAACGAGTTTATTACACTCTACCAATGGAGAACCAGCTACTAATTCAGTAAAAAGTAGAGGAAAAAGAAGTACCCGTGATGACTTTGAACTTACCGTACATTTACCTGCAGGTAATTTATTTATAAATAGATTTTATAAATGGCATTGTAATTGCTGTAACCTTCGTACGTTTTTTTTTTAATTAATAAATTTCTCGGTTTATTCTTACAATGTTGACAATATGCTTAAATTTACATGTACGTTTACAGCGCACAAAAAGTAAGTCAGATTTAAAGCTACTGAAAACTTATGTTTTAAAAGGGAAACATTTTCAACCTATTGTACTTTGCTGATGCATAAAATCACTGTGTATCAATAAGATGCGAGATTATTTACGATTTGGGTTACTGTTATTCGTAGTTAGATGAATATGCATCTGATATTCAAGCACTGGTACTGTCTTGACGATGGTCCCAATTACAGTTAACTGGCTAGGTGTTATTGATTATAATTTTGCATACATACATATACTCATACATGTTTTTATTTCCTCAAACTTTCATACTGAATGCTAAGCTCCTGTGGGTTTTACTAACATATATACGAGTACATGTTTTAGTTCATTCTATTGTTATACAGGAATGGTTGATGGTCAATCGATAGCAATAAATCAACTAGACGAGAGTAATTTTAATACTACATATACATCCGCTGCTTCTAATACATTTGTCACATATATTGTTGACCCAATACATACTATCAACAAAACTGAGAGAAGATTGTCTAAACGGTTAGTCTGATTTTATCTAGTTAAAATGAAAACTATTTTGTTTTAAATCAATTATGCTTATAAGAACTGACCCATTTTGTTTTCGCTGAAGGAAACAGCAATAGGAGTTCATGGTAGGACAATTAAAGATGGTATATATATTACATTGATGGTAACCAGCTTTCTAACAAGCCTGGTTTTAATAACAAACACACATTTAATGCTTTCTATGCTTCAGTCTTTTTTCTCCCAGCATAGTTATTACGAACATATATATATAAGCATGTTCATGTTTGTCATTATGTGTGAATTTCATTTTCAGGATTTTACAATTCAATGATGTATTTTCTATCACATCTGTTGGTCAGGAAGAACTGCCAAATTATTTACAAGTAACACATTATCAGATAAATGGTAATGCTACAGGTGATGAATACATGAACATGTTAATACATTGGAACCCAGGTAAGTGTCAAAGTGATAGACAAGTACCATATATATTTCTAAGATACTTTTAGATACAAATTGAAATATAGAGTCATGCTAAACTACATATAAAAAGATTCAAATGATGATGCTCAGGTGCGTTTTAACGGAAAACAATCTTTTAAGCGTTTAAATCATATCACTTTTGTCATTCAGCGATGTGTTTCCATGAACGTTTTTACCATTCTTTCTTCATATATTTACATGTTTTAGTCATTATTCAGTTAAACTCAATTTGCTGTTCTATTATTTCATTTTTATATTCGTTCATAACAATCACACAATATGTTTATACTAGATATGGAAATATGGCAAATATCTAGTAGAAGTTGTGGACACGAAGAAAATAATACAGAACATAGTTTGGACAACAATACCTCTACCGTTAATGTGAGTTTTTGCTTTGACTTCTTTCCTTAATCACATTTGTTACTTTATTAGATGTTTTCATTTAGTTTTCTGGAGTATTTTGTGTAACTACTTGCTTCAGTTTGACTCTAAGTAATATGCTTTATAAACAAAGTATATGAACATTTTGCCAACTTATTATTCGTGAGGTTTACAATGAAAATAGATACTGAATTGTAGTTACCTTGTAGAAGGTACAATCCTTTCAAGTGTTACTATTTGATGTGCACATGTGCTGTTGCCATTCTTGGCTCTTGTACTTTTCTGATACAAAATTAATTCATAACTTTTTGCTGCCTGCCGTGAATGTTTTACTAAATTTTACTATACTATTGTTGCCGTGCGTCTTATACTTTAGGTATGTAATACAAGATATAATTCATCAGATCTCGACCATGGTAATGTATCGTATGGATATTTCTCGAAGGAAACAGAATTTGCAGTTGTTATAGTTTATGCAGAGTTAAGAAATTCAGCACCCTTTATAGAAGGAACCACGTCGTTTTTCCTAGATGAAGATACGGGTAACTATTATTACATGTATTTAAATTTATACAATTATTTAAATGAAGATTGTTATTCTATGCACTAAGAAATATCGAACATTTTAATGCATTTAGTGAATTTAATGTTTCCGATTCGTTAAATTAATTATGAACAAATAATTTGTTATCAATATCTTAGTTGTTGATGTATATCCATGCTCTAAAATTACAAATAACGTTAGTGAAATTCTATACATTAGACACAAGTTTTAACAATTTAAGTGTTTGAATAGAAAATTTATTATTTAAAACGTCGCTTACTGATATATTACAGATGAAGCTACATTCAACTTACATGGTTTTGATGAAGATGGTGATGTAGTGATGTTTAAAATTAAAGATTTAAGATCAAGCAGCAACCTAGTTGATGTTGAACTTACTGAAAATGGGACGTGAGTTGATTTTAGCTTTTTTCAGTATTGATTTCTTTGCTGTGCAGAACCCTAAGCGTGATATATACAAGTGTAACGTTATAATGCAGTTGCGTGATAAGTTATAACCATATTTAATCTAAGGATAAGAATTAATATTTGCTTACATATATATATTGGTTCATACTCATCCTGAACAATACAGATGTACAAGTTAGAAAAACCGACTCAATAGTGTACTTAATTCCTTTAACTAACTTAATGATAATGACTTACATACATTACAACTTTAAGTAGTATATGAACAAAATATATATTGCAGCATGCCATTTTTAAAGTAAGTTCTATGTTCTGTCAAGTGTCATATTTACTTTTGATTTTTCATAGTTTACTTATATTGCAGGTTAAAAGTAACGCCATGTGTAAAATGTTTTGGTACAGAAACATTTACCATTTTACTGACAGATCAACCAGTATATGACGATATCATACCTGCTGTAAATATTGAAGAAATAACAATTACCGTAATACAAACAAATGACCCACCTTCTATTCATTTATTGGATAATGAATGGAGAAATATGTTACATGAAGACAGAACGGATACTGTATATGTACGTAATATATCATTTCTGGTAAATCTAGCTTAACAAACAACTTTTATCAAGCTATATTTATTTTTGTCTTCTGTATCTCTCATGCCATTGACGAAATATGTCAATATTTTGAGATAACATGATAGAGATGTGCAGTGTTGCTATGTTTGACAAATTCGATATTAAAAGACGAGACGCTATAACTGGGTTTTCACTAGCAAGGATATAACATTACAATATTCCTGTTTGACTGACATTGTACTTACCTGTACAGACCTGATAATGTGCAAGTTAGCACATGGAACGAATGTAACTAACACAATGAATGCGCTTGGAATGAAAATAACCAGTTTAAACGATCGAAAAAGCTCATTTGTTGCTCATATTTATGACACACGTTAAACAATAGCAGCGAAACTCATGTTTATACATGTTTAAACGACAATTGTTTTCGAATAAATGCGGATCGTGATTGGATACAATGAAATTTTATGTTACAATATTCTTTTTATACCTGATAAAATAGTAATGAGGTTTTTTGTAATGTATATATAGTGAGTTGTCGGCCTCGAGGTAGGGTAAGTTAATACTGATGATAGAAAAGTGTCCAGGAAACATATAGTAGGTCGTCGTATATATGACCTACATATGTGTTGAATACGACGTTAAAAAAGAAAACTTAACAATCAATATGTCATTTTGTGAACTAGCTTCGAAATAATATGATAATAGTACGATGAGCATTATTTAAAAAAAAAACAACGAAATAATTCAATTCGTAAAACGAAAATAATGTGTGAAACAAAACAGTTGATCACCCATGTCTTCTTATCAATCTCTTTCTAGATATACAATGAAAACAGTGAAGAAGAGGAGACATTTAACATTGGTGTAATTGTTGTATATGATATTGATGGACCACAGAACCTGACATTGTTATTTGATACAAATCAAACTATTGGAGAATTTAAACTGACACCATTATCAAAAGATACAATTATACAACATATCAGATGTTCAAAGAATAAGGTGAAAGGTCTTTTATTAACATAAAGCGAACCGCTTACATAAGCCAAAAGATGTATTTTAGGATGCACACGCGGAATACGTCCAATTTAATTTTGTTTATATTTTTCTAACTTTATTATAATGCTTCATTCACTACCGGAATTTTACATTTGTTTGATTTTTACAAAAGGTTATATATCATTTTAGTGTCACATAAAGCCTTTTATTTGTTGATGAACAAATTGTCAGCTCTACGTTTTTGTTTTATTTTGTAAACAGTGTTATGGCACACCAGCCCTAGAACAAATTAATAGAATGGATATGAAAGGATACAGTGTAGATTTTATATCAACTGGACAGCATACAGGATTAGAAACTATTAAACTTGTTGGACAAGATAATACTGGGAAATATTCTGATGTGATTACAATCACAATGGTAATGATGGAAAATAAATGTGTGAACAATGGTGTTTGTAAAAGTAGGTTGCGTTATTATATAAGTGAATTTATAAGTTTGTTGATAAATGTGTGATCAGTTTCCAATACCACATTGAAATAAATGTCACAGTAGTATTTATGTTGATTACACTTGGAAACATGTTGCATTAGATAGCCATTGTAATTTCGTGCTATTTGAATATCTAAACTTGATACCTCCCTGATATATATTTCTTTCAACTGTGATATAGTAAGATGTATATTTAGTTACTATATTTCCTTATAATTTTAAATTCCGGGTCAATATTCAGAAAGAGTTTATTATGATAGACTGGTCTTCAAAACTTAAACACTGTAATTTTATTGGAATTAAAAAATTTACAATGGGAAAAATGAATAGTCCTTTATCGATAAGGAGGGATCTGAAAATATAATTGAGGTACTCGAGGCTTTTTTGTCTAACAACTTTGAAATGAACCAGTTTCCTCCTTAACTAATGCATCAGACATTAATACGAGGCCATAACGTTCGTATCTTTTAATACATATCCATAATTTATCGTATGAAGATACAATATACATATACTATGTATTCATTTATTTATATTTGTATTTAAGGTAAAAATCCAGCCGAATATTCTTGTGATGATGTACGTCGGGCTACAGGCTTTGACTTACACTATGTATGTCAATGTACGTCTGCCTGGAAAGGACAATATTGTGAGAATGATGTCAATGAATGTGACAGAAGTCCATGTAATAAATATGAAAAATGTAAAAATATGATAGGTGGATTTGAATGTTATTGTGAGGACTTCCTTTGCGAGATGGGATTGGCTGCCTGGTCATTTGCTCTAATTATTGTAGCTTGCGCACTTGTGATCATATGTATCATTGTACTCATATGTATAAAATACAAGTAAGTGAACTGTTATTTAACTATTTAGAATTAACATTCTGCAAATATATTTTCTTTTGTTTTCTTGTCAGAGCGCTTATCGATTCATGTGTTTATGAGTTGTAATTTATTTTTTGTTGACAAAAAGAATATATGACAATAAATCAAATATCCTCTATCTATTCTTCATAAAAATGCGACAATTTTCGATAATCATAATTAGCTCCCTAGATAAGTCATTAGAATGTTGTTATCTTATGAATCATTACTTTTAGTCGTGACTGTTAAAATGCACTTCGAACCGACATTTTAGCTTTATCCAAATAATACGTTAACTTCATTATCTCATTTGTGCCGTGTATATATTTAGGTCTCTAATATATTTAATTTTTATTCATCAAAACTGCGTTCATTTTATCATGTTTCAATGCTTTCCAATTTAGTCTATGACCATTTCGATGTCAATATTTTGCTTGTTTTTTTTTTATATCAAATATAATTATATATCATATAATTACTTTTGTGGTAGTTTATTCATATTATCTTGAATTGCATGATGTGAGGTGACAGATAAATGTCCTGATCAATCATGGATATTTGTGTTCCTAGTTAGGAAATGATGCATATTTGTTTTTAGTAAAATCTATGTTTAAATCAGCGAAAACAAATGAATTACGTTATTTTTGACGGGCGTTTATTCGGCAGGTTGAGTTTTACCTTAAGATTGAACCGTAAGTCATGTGATCGTCATAATCGCCCGGTGAATGTTTTAATCATGTTTCTACTTTAGTAAAATGTGTATTGATGTATTAAGAGATGAATATTATAATGCCACCACTGACTATAATAAAGTCAGTTAAAAGTCTATATAAATATATATGTCGATTAATCGTATATATCTTTTTATTTATATTCAGGAAAAATAAATCAAGAAGTTATAACTTAGTAAGTATATAATCTGTGTAAAAAGTTTAAGTTAATGTGCGTCTTAAGGTCTGCTTCCATATACATTTTCAGCTGACTTTACAATGTCGTTAAATATAACCCCTGAACATTTATATCACCTTCGGGTAGATGTCCCACATAATACTCACCCTCCTATGGGTGAATTGGAACAACTGCTGGTCTCGCTCAATTAAATTAATATTGTAGAGGGGTCCGAACTTGGGACCTCTTGATCCTACCAGTAGGCCACAGCTTCTACTAATACTAAACACATTCGCTCTATTTTATTTAACAAATATTTTGACAATGTACAAATAACTGATTATGGTTTCTTTTCATTTCTTCTTAATAAATGACTACATTGATATTTCTTTGGTCAGAAACTGTTACATTTATTTGTTCACAGAAAAACGTGCAAACATCACTTGAATCTTCGAGTGATTATTCAGCTGTTGTTGGAATTGCATTTACGGTATGTGTATATTTTTATCTTGCATTGTGTTGTGTACGTAAATGTCATAATATGTTGGAAAAAACGTTAGAAAACAATAGTTTTTTTCTGGTGGAAGTTTAATTGTTTGAGGGAGTCATTTACTTATAGTTAAAATACACTTTACCTACTATATTTGATAATACATGCAAAAATGTATATTTCTAAATTTAATTATTTTTGTGTTTTAATGTTGTTGTTTTTATTGAATGTCATCAAACGCAGAATCTTATTTTTCTGGATTTGATTTGATGAATTTCTCCATGAACTAGATCAACAAGCATACATAAGAAATGGTCCATTTCTATTCCCAATTCTTTATTATATGTACATAATAATATATAAATAAATGTATTTATTATTTGTTGTGGTGTATTTAACAGAATACAAGAGCAACTTTATTTAATATGGACACAATGCCTCCTGTAAGTATACAGTTATACAGTTGATTGGATACAACATCTTTATTTTCAGCCTTTGTTAACACAATCGGTATATTTTGACTGTTTTTACAATGTACTCGATGATTCATTTGATCTATTATTAGTATTGATAACTAAATGAATTTTCCTCAATTAAAATTATTTATGAAATGAAATCATAAAGATGTGTTATATATATTGTTCAACGGATGGCAACTAATTGCGTAAGATAATGAATCTACTAAAAAACTTAAGCTGATGGATAACCCCAATAACACGTCATATGAAACACATAAGAAATAATATTCTTACACAGTAAAGAATAACTATTAGTTTGAACAATGTGTATATTTTAATCTTGTTCTAGTTATAACACCATAATTGACCTTTTAAACAGGTAGTAGAACAAGAGTGATAAAATAATATGAGAAAATTCTCATGGTCTAATTCGAGCATTTCATTAGCTAGTTAAAAAACATTATGTCAATTTATTTTTTGAATTTGATGAAGACAGTTCGATGGTTGTAAGAAATTATTAACTATACTAATACTAACTATACTAATTTATGCATGAAACTTGTGTTTCGTTTCGTTTGTTTGTTTTTGTTGGGTTTAACGCCGTAGCAACACATATAAGGTCATATAACGGCGGTCAGTCAACCTACTCACTCCTACCGGAAAGGCTAAATCTCTGGATTTAAACTGTGTTCCGTACATTTTAGATTGAAACAAATGATGCATATGACACCACAACCAGTCCTGAAGATAAGAAAGCGTTCCAATTTTCAAATAAGAAGGCTGTGGCACAGGTAAATAAAAAGAGTTACGTAACATTTCGGATATTTTTAACAGCCCTCGTACATCATAAAGTATGTATTCGCGCAATGTACATATTAAGCAAATAATAACCGGCCTTATACAACAAATATATTTGTTTGTTTGTTTGTTTTTGTTGGATTTAATGCCATAGCAACACATTTTATAGGTCATATAACGGCGGTCAGTCAACTTACTCACTGTTTCTGGAAAGGCTTTCTCTCGGGATTTAACTACTAAGTGCATTGTTTCGTCAGTAACTGACACCTGCCCTGCATAACTAAGAATCATTGGTAGGATGGGGGCTAAATATGAGTCACTTTGTTTTTCCGTCGTCTGTCCCGGCAGTAACTACACCATGGATTGATTGATTTTAAAATTACTTGGCACAAAACTTAACTGTGACAATACAATCTTTCATGTGCATAAATCGTGTCGATACTTCAAAGCCAATTAATTATGTCAAAGGTCATATTTGCAGAAAATTTGATTTTCCGGGCTATAACTTCACCATAGATTGATGGAATTTAAAATGACATGGCCCAAATGTTAACCTTGTGTTCGCCTGCAATAACAGTAGGCCGACTTGATTTGCCCGGGCGGCTTAAACCGGCGTACGCCGATTCAGAGACGGGTACCGGCGATTCGCTTTATTTGCTCCGAGATTGAGCCAGCGGTTTCGTTAGAGCGGCTAGCGGCGAGCGTGTGACAAATATGGCTAAAAATAGATACAGGTGAAACCATTATTACAAAAATTTACTACGATTATGGACAAAATATTAATTGATGTGTTCAATTAAACTTTCTTACGCGTCATTTGTGTAAGAGTTATATTACAAGTACACATTTTACTCGCCAGACACGAATTTAAAATTTTAACTACTGATATGGATTTATTTACCACGCTGCTTGAAATGCGACCGTCTGCAACAGTAATTAGTTAGCCGGATCGCTTGATTTATATGTCACACCGGGGCGAGCCGATCGGCGATCGGCTTACGCCGGTTCGTAAGCCGCCCGGGCAAATCAAGTCGGCCCCGTGTCGATACTGTATTGTATTGAGTGAATGTCTTAACATGTACATTAGTATGAAAATCTGTTTTTTATACAAATTTTAATTCTGCAGACTACTTTGATTTACTTTATAGAATTAATTGTAGACATTACTTTCGTTGTCATACAACTATTAGTGGTTGAACAGGTTTGTTTATAAATAAGGCACTAATAATAAAAATATTATAATTTACAGTTGCCTGATGATAGTGCGACCTGTATACCGTTGTCAGTACTTAAAAGAACAAGGTCCAAATCACGAATGAAATTAAAAATGACGGTATATTGTTTTAAATACTTATATTGTACCCAGTGTAGGAAGCAAAAAAAAACCTTATAAGATAAATTCATGCAAAAATCACTACACAGGATCGATCTGAACATAGAACTTAAGGATTGCATTTTTATTTTCTGGACAGAAATCATTAATGACGTGTATGATGATATGTTCAGTGCTGTGAGCTGTATATACGGAGTATGATATATAAGTATAATTGTTCTTAATAGTAGTAGTAATAATAGTAGAAGACCTACTGGTTAAAAGCTTAGTACAGAGGTCTTGGCCTGGCTTGGACAGTATGTCGAAAAATAGTCGCGAAAAAATGTTTGATAAAAACAAAGGCAATATTAAAAGCATGCAAGAATACTTGTTGTTTTTTCATCATGTTTTTACTGTTTTAAGTTTTATTGGTTTGTGAAAAATCAAATAACCAAAACGTATTATGTCTGTTTCAGAGATTCAACAGCTCTAGCTTTAGAGATCCACATCTACCACCTGTAAGTTACTTTAACTTTAGTTTGATGATGTCCAGTTTAATAAACTTAACATTAAATATTAAAATACAAACATGTACCAGCCATATTTGCATGTCGTGTCTTCTTGTTTGCCATCTTCTAAGTTTGTTTATGCTTATTATGCTTCATAGGGAATAACATGTACAATAGTGATAGTTCAAACTGTCATTTTAAGACCATTATTATAACAAGTATCACAGGATTTAAATATTTTCATTTGAGCGGTTGGGTAAAACAATACCGCTCAAATGGTTACCAGTTAAACATAGACGAAAGTTCTATGTCTGATACTTTTCTCATTCCATGTCTCAGTTTAAATGAAAATACATTTGCTATATGTTTTTATATCGTGTCTTCCATTTTCATTTTAAACCCGTACCGGTGCATGTTTCGTCACACGCATATCGAGTCCACTTGCAGCATATTTAATGACTTCTTGTTCCTCAACACAAAAGAACTGAAGTCGCGGAAGGAATGGATACAGTATGAATACAAATATTTGTTTCAAATTAAATAGTGTATGAAAATTAAAGAAAGTTAGGCTAATCTGTCGAACAGGATAAAGTACATAACATAATTGCAGTAAACGGACACTATTGTCCGGTTCAGGTACAATAAACAAAGATTCGTATAAGTGAATAATTCGCTCTACTAAAACTTATTATTTTACTAGTCTACTGGAGAAGAAAGTGTAATGAACAGTGATCATCCACGTCCATCTACATCAAACCGGAATAGAAGAAAACTTTCTAATGATGAATTTGAAGAATTATTTCAGGTCAATAGTTTATATACGTTTAACATCATTTTCTAAAGCAACTGTTTTATTCTGTCCATCATTTATCATTGCATTACAATGTCTGTCGTCAAAAGTTGATTAGTTGACTTCATCTTTCTTACTTTAAACAAGGTTTGTTTTGACAAGAATATACAGTTTTCGATCGTTTATTTGTTATTTGTGTATTTTATTTAAATTCCTATTTCAGCTGCATTGTCTGTACGTGTTTTGCTGTTCAAATTGTGGCATTGATACTTGTAGTATACGATAGTACTGTTATGCATTTAAGAGTTTTGTTAAAATAATAATAGAAATAAGCGGGGGCTTTCAGATGTAAATGATATAATATATGGTTAATTTTAGGTAAGATTTGTTTACAAAAGTAACCATTTGATATTATTTATGATAATTTTCATGAACAGAACGAGAAGAATACCAACACAGATGATGAATCAGACATTGGGTCATCATATTTGGCTGGAGGAGAGGTAATAATGTTTTAGAAAATATTGTTTGTGTATGTATATTGTATAGATTGTTCATATGTTCCACTACTGTCTACAATTTGTGCCTTGCAATTTTCTTAAATAACCCATGTCTTTCTTGCTTGTGTCCATGATTAGTAATAACTATAACTCAATTATAACTAAAGGTATACAACCGTGCTGAATACCTCGGACAAGTCTAGTGGCGACTTTTGAAAGAAGTGAAGCAATCGGAGTGTAATAATGTATTCAAAGAGGGACTGGTCTTCATTTACAATAATCTCATAAACTGCAATAATTCTATAATTAGTTATTAAGAAACTCCGGAACCACCTTTTTGTTTTTTACTAACTTCAATGATAAACTTCTATAGCCACATCCTCTATCATCAAGACAAGTGAATTATTATGTATTGGACATAGACTGTGACAATAATAAGCCTATAACATTAAATACGAACAAGCAGGGGAATGTGACATTGTAAGAATTTTACCTAAAACTCAAATACTAAACTTTTATCAATACATAAGGCTATTCCATATAATCAACACATTATGTTATATATTTCAGGAGAGTGAAGATGAATATGAGGCTTAAATACCACACACAGTTACAAATTAAATATGACAACATAGACTTTTGTTTATTCTATAATCAGTGCAACAAGTTAAATTAAATAAATAAATGAAAATCACCATAGAATTAAATCAAATACCACACACAGTTATATATCGAATATAATAGCATTGATTATTATTTATTTTAAAAATCAATATTACCATTCAACAACAGCAAAGTAAATAAAACAAATAAATGAAAATCACCTAGGAATTCAGTCGTTAATGGAATCAACTCATGTTATGCTTAGAATATTATATTTTACTTTGTTGTGCGTTTTCAAGTATGATTGACAAATGTAATTTCAAATTTGAAAACTCAATGTGCCAATAATTGGCATTTATTGTAATAATGTGCTTGTACATAGATTTGAATTCCGCATGAAAATCATTTAATTGATTGTATTAAAGAAGACACTGGTTGACTATAATGGATGTTTGAGTAATTAAATGTATAAAGTTTTATTGAAGCATGTTTTAGAGTAATATATTAGCAAATTACGAGATGGATTATCATAGTTGTCTATTTCTCTGTGTGTTTATCTAAGGTATGTTTTTTCACCCAGCCATTTTAATCATGCTTTCAATTATTTTATCCACTGTTATGCAAAAGTAACTGGGTTTTTTTATTGAATTGACTTTGTTAGTGTTAATATTGCATGACTGCTTTATTACCCTGTATGGTTTATATGAGCATATTTGGCACATTTTTGTGATAAGTGTCTCGTACAATTTTTACTAAAGTTGTGAACAATGTTTTGTTCCCATTATACGTCTGTGATTATTTATGAATGGATTTGCTAAATGAATTATCTTCTAATACATATGTACTCGGCTAATTAACCTGAAGTCAATTTAAACTGAAGTGATATATTACTGTGAATTTACATATGTATTATCATAAGGTTGATAAACTTATAAAAAATGTGACTTTATGTATAAAAACTTATCCGTTATTATTAGTATAAATAATGTTAAATTGCCATTTGTGTTACCTTTTTTTTAATGTTCACTCTTTAACAGTCACTTTGCCCTAAAATATTAAAGAGTTCATTTTATCAATTCTTTCATATAGACAATTTTACACAAGTATTTTTTATTTTATAATTGAAGTGACTGAGTAGTAGGGTCCATGTTGGACTTGCTTAGTCGATGTTCTGACCGGTTTCGTACCAATTATCAATACTCTTCAAAGGAATTTGTCCAATGGTGACAGATTTTATTTGTGCCAGAATGTTTGGCATGGGAGATTTATATACCAAATGATGCTTAGTAATGGTGTTGGTATTGGAGCCGGTTGTGGTGCCAGTAATGGTGCTAGTAATAGTGCCCTTAATGGTGCTGATGATGGCTCTAGTAGAAGGTGCCGATTAAGAAGCCGGTGTTAGTGTTTAAGCATGACAATTTTATGGCTTGACTGATATACGTAGTCATATTATGAGACTACTGGAGTTCCATTTAAAGTGTAAAGTTATGTCTCTAAGTAAGACAAAGGGTATATAAATCAACAAACAATAAGTAAGATAAGAAATACAGATAAGATAGGTAGGGTAAGCACCTTTATTTGTAGTATTTCGAGTGTAGAAGATAACAGATGTGTTGCCAAGTGCTGTGAAATGATGTGGCGTCGATAACGGTCTTCCCTTGTGCCCATGGATGGGTTTTAAATCCTGACAACAGGAAATCCAAGTGCATGTGCTACCACAGTATAACTACTTTTATAATATATCATTAATATGATGCATGTGCATTATTTCCTGCTTCGCTTGTCAAAGCTAAAAACAACAATTGTATTGCCATAAATTGCAGTGTGGGTTTTACCATACTGTTACTACCCTACTGTATGATGCAGTCATCATCTTGAGTTTTTGCAAGCTTAATCTCAATATATTATTTTACAAAATAAATTTAAAAAAATATCAACTGGCCCATTCATATAAAATAAGAATTTTCACTAGCCCAATCAATTTTTACTAAGCATCTGGCTAGTGAGTTGTGTGATGATTGGTATGATGTCATAATGTGTGAGTGAAAGATCAACTGTAAGTGACTCATAAAAGAAAACCTTCAGATCTGAACAATTGTGATAGAGTATTAAGCAGTCTGATTTTTATAACATTGAAAGTTTTGAGCCACGCTAAAGGCAATATTTAGTATGTACCTCGTACCTTTATATGAGATGGACAGAGTCGGATCGTAACAGATTGACAAAGAAAAAAACACAAATAATAGCAATACAGTTAGAATTTTTTTTATTATATAAACTACAATATTACCACCAGACCAGCTGGCTATGTCTTAACAAATCTGTATCAGTACAATAAAAAAATAAAATATTTTACCATAAACCATAAAAAGATCAAATTTTAGATGAAAAAATAAACTCAAAGTAAAATGTACAACTTTCAACATGCATTTCAATGCAAGTCTTAAACCATATTTTTTATAGTAAAAATAAAAATAATATACAAGATAACTACAAAATAAATGATAATTTTCAAAATGCACATTGCGTAACAAAAACAAAAGTTGCAAAATTGATAAGTATGAACATAAATGTCTATCATAAAGAAAAAACAAACAAACAACATATGATATATTGATGGATCAACACAAAACAAGTCTACATACTTTTTTATTTACATAAACATTTAGTAAGATAAGTTTTATGTCAACTGATTTATGGTTTGTACAAAATAACAAAGCATGTTTGTGTAAGCATTAAAAATGAACCAATCCATTCCAGAGGTAGGCAGTATTGAAAATAAAAGTTGTATAGATTATTTTAACAAAATTAGTGAGGCGTATAAACCACCACCCCTTGGTCAATCCTGCTTCTAATGGTAGAACGCATAACCACTACTCCAACAAGACACTCAAAAAAACATATTAAGATAATACATTTTACTGTAATCCTGAGCATCCCATGTCGTGAATTGGTTCATTGTATTGTTTATATAAACATTGTCGTGTTTTTTTGTTCGAACTATACATGTTTACATGTACAGGGTGTCCCAAAAGTAAGGTAACACTTTGAAATCTCTATATTTTTGCTTTCTATTCGACTATTTAGATGAACAATACACCATTTTAATAGGTAAGCTATGAAATTTTTATATTTTGTAAAATCGGCATTAAGAATTGTAATGTTTTGACTTAATGACGTCATTTCCGAAATAACGCATTTTTTTTCAAAATGGCGCATTTGACGCCAGATCTGCGCATCTTAGTGAAGAAAAATATCACGAAAATAAAAGTGTTACTGATGTTCAAAGGAAATTTAAGAATCTATATAAGAAATATACTGCGAGCAGAAAACGTTAACAAAATTGTGAGCAAGTTTCAACATATCGGATCGTTTGCTGATGCCCTGAAATCCGGTCGCCCAAGAACAAGCAGAAGTGATGAAATGTAAGTTTTCTTCAGGATTTGTTAAGTGAGAGTCATAAAACTTCGCTGAGACCATATTCCAATGAGATATTCCGAAAACATTTGTCCACACAATAGTTAGATATGACCTGAAACTGTTTTCATACAAAATTCAAATCATGCAGAGACCATCCATTACTGATCAAATGCAGAGACTTGACTTTTGCCGCCGGTCTGCTGACAATTACGTAAATGCATTTCGCAATGTTTGGTTTAGTGACGATTCAAACCCAAACCCCAAGACATCAACATGTTATTGAGTAACATCAAATGAGAAGTGAGTAAAATCAGCA
The DNA here is from genome assembly GCA_025267735.1 of Mactra quadrangularis. NCBI lineage: Eukaryota > Metazoa > Mollusca > Bivalvia > Venerida > Mactridae > Mactra > Mactra quadrangularis. The sequence goes on along the minus strand of CM046294.1, from coordinate 21,101,160 downwards.
AAGAAACATGCGGCAGTGTCATTGACAATTGCATAATGCAAGTTCAGGGAGGGACGAAAATGTATGGGGGCCACTTGGATAACGTCATAAATTACTAAAATGACGTCCAAGTGTGAATTGGGTATTTTCAGTATTTCAGTATTTTGTTTATAAAAAATGTGAGTTTAACATTAGGATATTAGTTGTTTTTGCATAAAATTGTTTCATACTTTTTCTGTACATGTACAAATTTTGAAATGTATCAGATAACATTTGATATGATATATCAATGATTGAAAGTGTTACCTTTCTTTTGGGACACCTTGTACTTTTGTGTATGAAATACAAAATACATTATTTTTTTATTGGAAGTGAAGAATTATCTGGTTAAAAATAGAAAACTGTAAGATTGTCAATTTGATCTATACAATAATAGAAACAGTGTTTGATTTAAAGGCAAGTTAAATGCATGAGTATACATGTATATAGTTATAATATATTGTACTGTGAACACCACTTCTTCTCAACAACAGTCACTTCTCAACAACTGTCACCTCTCAATAAATGTCATCTCTCAACAACTTTCACCACTAAACAACAGCCACTTCTCAACAAGAATAGACAACTTTACCCTCATGTTTTCCAAATGAAAATGACTCCATTTTCAATACAAGACAACACCTCAAGATCTTCGTGCATTCAACTTAACAAATGCTAATTATCGGACATGTAGCAGAGATTCACAGTACAATAGTAATTACATTATAATTATAATAACTTTGTTAGATAAAATAGAAATGCTATGTACAACAGGATATAATTTTATGACAAAAAGTTTAAATGTATCTGCATATGTCATATAAACACAAAAATAAAATTCATAAATAAAGTATAACTGCACACAACAACAAGAGCAGTCCAATGACAGTATGCTAGACGAATAGAGGTGCTTCAGTAAACTGGAGCAATAAATTGAAGTGCAAGACTTTGTGAGCAAGACTTCTTATTTTAGGTTTAATGCTGTGTCAACATAAATTAAACGGTCATTTCATGGTAACCTGCACATCTAACCTAGCTTTCCTGGACCCTTGTCAATAACCAGTACTCGCCTACCCTTCCAAAAGGCCAAAAACTTCTCCATATACTGCATTGATGAAGGAAAGTAGACATCATTGTCAAATTTTTATGTAAGGGTATAATCACCCATGGTAGGATTTGAACAGGTACCCCCTTCCAAAAACTAGGTTTTGCATCCCTGAAAAAATCAAAGGCTTTTCTAAGACCATTTTCAAAAATATATTAGGAAGACCATAATTCAAGCAAAATTCATTCTTGAGTTATGGAATCTTGAATTTGACCTCTAATGGTAAACCCACAGGCATGAGTAACATTTCAAGTGAATTCTTTCAATAGTTTCAAGTACATTGTACATGAATATAAAATGTTGCACCTTAAACCTTAGCTAATAAGTGATTCGCTAACACTGACACAACTGAGTAAGATAGCCCCACTGTTCTAAGAACAGTAGAGTTAGAAAAGGACGGATTAAAGAAATATTGGACGGAGTTCAAGTAAACATGAATAAATACATAAAATAAGTCAGGTGCATATCAGGAATGTTGATTAACAATGTATAGAACAATGTACAGTTAAATCATATTTTAACAAACCACTAAGAAATTTTTTGGTCCAGTAAACTTTCATTCAGTCCAGAACAAAAAATCCATTTTGCTGGACCGAATGTCCAGTACAAATAAAAGTTGGTCAGGTAGACTGGTAATACATTTTTGTTAATTAGAAGAAACAAGTCCAAATAAAGGGTAGATTAAGGCAAGACTTTTGATGAATGTAGTCTCAAGATGTTTCATTGATGTAGACCCTATATATGCCAGATACAGGTACAACACTTGACTGGTTCATAACATATACCATCTCTACTGTATGGATCCAATACAAGATTCTTCTTTACTTGATTTATAATCCAGAATGGAAAAACCGCAGTCAGAAATACTGAAATATATTTTATAAACAAATATAAACAAGATGTATGTTTAAAAACAAATTCGGTGCTAAGCAGGGTTAATTTTGTTTGAAGTACATAAAGTCATATATAGTCATATTCACTGTTCAGTCAAACCATCAGGAGCATACCACAGTGAATGTATAATTAATTAGTAAAGTGTACAACCCAAAATACACAAGTACACAGAGTTAATAGTTTATCCATTTCTCTATACTGGAAAAGAATTTCATTGGAAAAAGCTAAGGTAGAGCAAATTGTATTCTTTGAAAAAATAGGTATAAAGTTGGCTTAGACAGCTGTGTTGAAAAACAACATTACCCAGGGCTTATGCAAACATGATATATATTTTTGCAAGCTTAATAAAAAAAGTTAATACATGTATTGTTCTTTTACCAAAAGTATTTGCACTTATACTGTTCAGAACTTAGTATGAAGTCAGTAGCATATTTGGGCATCTTGCTTGCCTGAGCAATGTTTTGACCTTTTTCTCACACAAGAATGTCTTATCTAATTTGTTTCATGCTAAGGGATATTTATAATGTTTTCTTATACTTTTATTGTTTATTTGTAAGAAAAGTTGGAAAACATTAGATCAGGCTTTAGTCTAGTTAAATAGTAATCTAGCATAACTGTTAGAAGATAAAAAACTATCAATCTCATCAGAATTTCTGTTTTAGTTCAGGTTTTCCAAATTATTTTGCTGACATATGTTATTCACAGGCTATGGTTGGACAATTCATGGCTAAATCTGTCATAAATATCATGATAGCAACACTCGGCAGCACATAACCTATAATAGAAGCTTATTATCAAAATCATATCAATCAAATCCTGATTATTTTTTCATCTGCTGCAGACATCTTACAAACTAGGGTAGGCAGCAGGCAGCTAGATGTAAAATAAGAGAGTACTTGAGCAGAGAACATAAGATTAGGTTTTTGAGAAATTGAATGGTTATAGTACTTACCGATAGATCCAAATGATAGTATGGAACTGATCTGTGACAGAAAATAGAGTTCTGGTGTTGTGACAGACTGAAATAAATGATCAAGTAATTATTTAAGTGCCTATAGACATGTGATCTACAACAACTATTAATGAGGTTAATAAACATTTGTTTGTTTGTCGAGTTCTCCTTCAAGACAATTAATTGAATGACATCAAATAGTGCATAAAAAACTGCTCTCTTTCCGTGAATCTCCAAATCTTTCACACACAAATTAGATTGAAAGGTAAACAAAATCAATTAGTGCAATTCAGAATTAACAATTACAACTCACAGGCTAATATATTGGCATTTTCAGAATAAGAAATGTAACACTCAAAACCAAGAAACATACTACAACTGTATTTCACTTTTTTAGATGACCGGCATTAACATGACTTAAAACATTCAGATATTTAAACCTAGCATGAAAATGGTGAAATAACAATTGGTAGAACAAGTTTCAACACAGTGGAGATAATATTCTGATTCATCAAAAAAGTGAAAATTGTATAAAGTCAGGAACTAAACACAGGGTCTCTGGATTCAAATCCTTGGCTCTAGAACAGTGCTGCGGCCTTGACAACTAAGAAGATAAAACAAAGTAAGCTTTCATACTTACACAAATGTCCAATGCCAACAGTGTAGCAATAATCTGCCATAAACCAACAGTAAATGCAGCAATACCAATCACATGGAAAACTATCTTAACAGCTCTGGGTACTGGTATCAATATACAGAATAATATACAAAAACCTGAAATTATTAACAAATAATTGTACATGTAGTTTAATCAGGGATTTTATATAACAGAGATTTGCAACGAAGTGCTTTTTTGAATATTGATATTATTCATGGTCGTCACTGTCTGTAACTGGCTGAAGCAGGCTGAGCAAACTATTCCAGACTTTAAAAACTTGATTTATGTTTTTGTACATGTCTTCAATGCAACTTATAAATGTTTCTAAAGTTTTTGACAAAAAATTGTTGTAATTATGACTGAAAATATAACTCAAGGTGATGTGAAATAGGGCTGAAAATGACGGATCGGCGGTAAAAATGCATAATTTTGTGAAACAGTAGTTTGTGAGCATAGTTTACCTCAAAATCATCTAGAAACACATTTTTCCTAACCTTTATGTTTATTTGAAAGGTACTGGTACAAAATTTCATGTGAATATCTTGTAATACTTGTTATCCATATGAGTCGAAATAATAGCCACAACAGTGAAATTTGATGTAAATCTAGATGGTTGCAATTCCCTGTTATATAAAATCCCTGGTTAAATGTACTAACCAATGATACTTACAACTGGCTTTACACTATCTATACTTCCAGCAGTCTAATGGACGTAAGGCGATGTATATTAACTGGGACAGTTAGTGGTGGGTCCAATTTAATAAAAAAAAAAACAATAGCTGAATGCTTAAGTAAATTACAGTTATATCATGTAACATAGGTGTTTATATATTTCATCAAGCAGAAATGACATCTTCTTGTTTTTGCAACACAGTAATTTGCCAATTTGATTTTAATTGTTAAGAGGCCAAATAGATATAACATGGAAAATCTTCATATCAGGGAATTAGATATGTTATCTATGTCTCTGTTCATATGACAATGTTAATGAAGCTATGTGCAGAGCAGTATATATAAGTGGTAAGTGGTTATCTTTTTCAATTAAAAGGAGGACTTTCATTAGAGGGGAAATTTTGCAAAGTTAAAACATACCAATTGTAAAGAATGTCAATATGATGGAAGCAATAGCCAAAGGTAGCAATGGTTGATCACACCATCTACTGGATCTCTCTAATGTTACAACATATAACTGAGGTACTGGCATTAATAGTGCTAGAAATATCATAAATATACTCCTGAAAATAGTAAGATAAGTTTTAGATAACATAATTAATTAGAATCTTCAAAAATATGGTCTTACAATTGGAACAATCTTAACTTTATACTAATTTATTTTGTGAAACAAGTTCTTACAACTTAGATTTATCACTTTCAAGTCCACTTCCTGGTTCCCCAGTACTGAGCAAGTAGGATATAGTTTCTGGCTCAAGAAAACAACAGGGTAGGTTTTGGATGGGATTCAAACCATTGCGGAGCTGGCTATCCAACGATTACCAGCCCAATGTAACAGCTTGACCATGGTATACCATGGCAAGGTATACCTTGCCATGAGGAACCGTTACGTTCTCTGGTCCGATTTTTTCTCAATATGCCATGTTTTACTTATGGTGCTCTGTGCCAAATTTATTGAACATCGGGGTTCTTTAGAGTCTTAGACGCTTGATTTTTTGGAAACCGAAGTTGGCAATTACCGTAGGAACTTTAGCTGAATTATCATAAATCTTTTAACCCTAAACAAATTTGATATAAAAGAGACCAAGCATAGGTGAAGTACGTCACTCTATATAATTATTAATTTAACAGCTGTTAATGTGTTAAAAATAAAATGACATGGGGCATTTTGGTACAATTAACTCATCTAAAACAGAGTTAATCATGACAAAAAAACGTAGCTTGAACCACATTACCACTGAAATAAACTGGTCAGGTCTAATTACTTGGTTTTTTTTTCTAATACTAAATATATTTACTGGCTATTTAATTTTAACCAAGTTATAACCTTATTTGTACAATGGTAAACACAGGTGACAGACTCTATTTTTCCTTATTATAGTATATACTATAATAAGGAAAAATTGAGTCTGTCACCTGTGATGGTAGTCCTATATATAAGACCCTCCGTAACTCATTTCACATGATTGGGACATTATTCTGTTACAGCAGGGTCTTATCGGCTTCTGTATATATTGATGTAGCAAAACGTGCACAGATTTAAGTGTGCGATTTAAACGAGTGTAATTCGTTATTATTACGCAATTTTCTTAACAAACTCTATTAGACAGCTAGTATATACAATAATTAATCACATTATCATATAAGAATTATAATAGGTCACCTCAGCAAGTAGAAATATTCCATTGTTTCCGACAAGTCCAAAAAATCCTGTCTTTCATTTTTAAAACAACGCTAAATTCCAGTCATCCGGTACCATTTCCCGAATCGTTACTGATGAAACGCCATTTAGTCGTACCAATCCGGATTACAAATTTGATTATTTTTAATTTTCGGGAGACAAAAAAAAGCTAAATGCAAGTATTATTGTGTTAATGAATTGTTAGAAAGTAATTTTGTTTCAACGACAATGGAAAAAATGTTTAGTACAAATGTTTTGAATTTGTAATCCGGATTCAAACGGATTGTGTGGCGTTTATCATGACCAGTCCGGTATCGGTTACGGCCTAATCGAACTTTAGTGTTAGAAGTATTCAAAACGAAAGTCTGGAGTTTTGAGTTACGGAAACAATAGATTAATTCTACAAAATAAGGTTGGTTATTTTATATCTTATGTTGTAATATGCTAGATAAATGTGTCTATTAGTGTTAGGAATGGGTAAAACAAAATTATTTTTGAGAAATATTGAATAATGCTCGCTTTTGTCGCGCGAGGGAATACCTGCGCATTTTGCTACATCAACCTGTATGGAAGTCGATAAGACCCTACGTAACAGAAGCAATGTCCAAATGAAAAATAAGTTACGGAGGGTTTTATATATAGGACTACTGTGATGGTAAATATAACTTCGTTGCAATTCAACACATATAAAAACCTTACATTTTCAACCGATTTCCTTGAGGAAACCATCGTACACCATGATAAGTAGCGTGGGCGAAGAAATACTGCCACATTTTGGTAAACAAAACTCATAAAAAGGAGAAAAAGTCAGCCCAACTTTAATTGACAACAGTTTTGTTTGCAAATGGCGAACAGGAAATGAAAATGTAAGGGGAGTAACTCAAAGATTGAGAGACAAATCGCCCCCAACACATTCGCCCATAATTGGTTCGCTCCCAAATTGGTTTATAAACGATTGTAAATATTTGAGTGTGTTATGTATTTAATTATTTTTTTTTAATTAGCGCTTATTAATAAACAATAAATAATTAATATGAAAATCTCTTTAATATAATTAATGAATATCATTTATGAATAACTAAACCCACTAAAATCTGAAAGGTAAAAATAAATAAAATGTTTAACTGCATAATATCGTTCAAGAGTAATTGATATGATTGCGGACGCTAAATTAATTGGCGCAAACTCCATTTGCTTGTCTGTGTTTTCATTAGGCCATCACGAATTTTTGTACTTAGTTTTAATTAAGGGGAAACAACTCTGTCTCAAAATGCCATAGTTACCTGACGAGTTCATTCCCTTACTTATCATACGCTCCTTTACATACTGTTGAAATGTTGATCTTATCAATTCATATTCGAATCCATCAATTTAAATATTACACAATTGATTTAGTCACAATAGGTCAAGTTCATTCAGCATCAAGGTAAATCAACAAAATGACAATTCAGGTGGATATCAACTAAAAAATCCTTGCCAGTAGTGGGGCAACCTTCAGTATTGAAGATTCCCCCGAAAGTTTCTTATGAATATTTTCACTGGTTCTTTTTTATATTGGGTAAAACGCTGTGTCAACGCCGCTTTGGTCAGTTTACAGCGTCCATAGCACCTAACCTAGCTTTCCTGGAACCAGTACTCACCTACCCTTCCACAAGGCCGGAAACTTCTCCATATAGATCTACGTTGTTAATGGAGGAAAATTGACGATTGTCAAATTTTCAAGGAAAGGTAAAACCTCAGGTGGGATTCGAACCCGTACCCACTTGGGAACACAAGTCTCCAAATTCCAACGTGCCATCAACCTTGGTTTTCACTAGGGCTGCAACGATTCGATTCGATACATCGAAACTCGATTGCAACGGTGCCGATTCGATTTCGATTCGGGACCCGCGAGTTTCGATTCGATACTGACTTTTAAAAGTGTCTACATAAGTTAAAACGATAAAAGCAAAGGCGCGCCTGAAAGTCAAAGTATACGTTGACAGTGAAACTGGGTTTCACTGTTACATTTCTGTTAAATTTCTATTACGATTTTATGTAGCATGAATAGAAACTCTGTTCGATATTACATTAATAACACATTTTCGCGACCTTTACATTCGTACCCAATCCATTTCGTACTTGAATAAAGCAAATATAAAAAAATTATCAGATTTTCGAGTTTCGTGTTATCCAATTTTAGTAACACTTTAATTTAAATAATATTATTTAGTTTTAAGCTCAAATATGTGTATAAATGCATATTTGTAGTAAATTGTATTTATAAAAGAATCGAATCGAAAGAAAAAGTATCGAATCGCATCGAATCGACTTTCCGGTGAATCGTTGCAGCACTAGTTTTCACTGGTATTAGTTCAATACTTTGAAGGTACCAAGAATGTTTTCAGTACAAATGCAATATCTTGCACTTGGGTAGTCAACTAGTCATAACTGCTCTGTATCTTCAAATAGGCTTTAATTCCTTTAAGTTTTCCCCCTCAATTCGGGTCACACAAAATTGATCATGAAATTTTTAGGTTCAGCTGCTAACTACATTAATGGCTTAAAGTTTCATATCAAGCATTTTAACACTTTCTATGAAAGAATCCCTTCATAAGTTTTTGACCCTGAACTTGATGACGAGTCTTGAATATTTGCAACCCTATACATTTGATGAAAATTGCAAAAAACAGTTCAGTGTTCACAACCAATTGTTGCTGGGTTTTATTCAATCAATCCTGCCAAATGCTTATGTGAGTTGAAAAGAAAACTTTACAATAACAAACAAAAGAATACTTTCATGTCATAATTTATTGTACAGTTAGAATACATATAAACACAACATGATAAAGGGATAGAAGTTTATTCATCTCCCTCATCTTCTTCCTCATCTTCATTGTTGATCTGGAAATATCTTAATTCATAAGTATCCTTAGAAGCAGCAACAACTCTCAACCAATCTCTCAAATTATTCTTCTTCAAGTATTTCTTGGTCAAATACTTCAAATATCTGTACAAAACAGAAAAAACATGATATAAGTTTCAATAGCAAATAAGTGTGAACTCATTACTTATGCAGTCTAAATAGTTTTAATACATCTTTTTAAGAATTAAATTTTATTATGTGCATTTTGATCCTGAACAAGTAGAATTTTTGGTAGCAATTGTCTCTAGACAAGAGGCAAAAACTTCGCCACAGTAGCTTTGGCAATTTTGGCTCCCAAGAGTAAAAATTTAATGTAGCAGAGGTATAGTAGGGCATCCGTTGCCTTCAAGCTAGTTTTTATGCCAACACGGTAGTGTCTGCTTACCACTTGAGACCGTAGGTTCGAATCTTAGTTCAGACCATGGATTTTAAATATATTATTTACTGCACAAAATACAGGTTATGTTCAGCTTCTTCAATGATAAACTTCTAGCCTATTAACTAGAAGTAAAAAACTTTACCTCTTTGAGAATGGGATATCAGCATTAACAATAACTTTAGACTTCTGTCTTTCCAATGTGATATTGTTGCCCATGTTGTTGGTCTTTCCTTCAACCTTGATACGATCTTGCAAGAACTTTTCCTGCATGTAGATAACCAGAACAAGGATTAGGGAAGATGACCCTAACCCAGATCAGGGGAGGTAACCCTGACCTAGACTAGGGAAGATAACCCTAGTAAAACAATATTTATTAGATACAAGTTTTAAAGAGTATAACATCAAAATGCAAAAAATACATTAAAACTAATGTAAGAATATATTAAACACACATACTGCAAAGAATTACACAATTAAATCCAGGTTTTTGTAATTATTTCAACTGCATACAATGAAGTATGAATGAATAACTGCTCACACTACATGACCTTTGATATTTATTTATTTTCTTGTTAATTTTAGTTATCTGCAAATTGGCCAATTATGGTGGCCCTAGAATGGCTATATAATCAACTGTGTTAATGATTTTTTCTCTTATACTTACAAAGCTCATTACATCCATGATGCCATCTTCAACTGGATGAGTGCAGTCCAAGATGTAGTGAATATTAATCTTCTTTTTCTTGCCCTTGCCGGACTTGGGCTTGGCAGCAGGCTTGGCTGGTTTCTAAAAAAAAATTAAGTACATATATTCACATTAGTATATAAACACAAATATCACAAAATAGCATATTATTGAGAACAATAAGCCTGATCTTAAACAATTATATCATTTATTATAAAGTACATATTTAAGTAGGTAATTTGGCATGTCGGCATGGTCGAAAAAGTCAAAGGCCGAATCGGATTCATGCTATATCAAGTAAAATATATGGTAACAAATGCGCATTTAATCAATAAAAGAAAATAAATACACAGAGATGGTATTAATTGATAATTAGGCAAATAATGTTTTCAGTAAAACGTAAGTATACGAGTAATTAAGACATAAAAAGTGGGAACATTTTTTACCGCTGGAGCCATTGCGAGACGAAGAATGAAAAGGAAGCACGTGTGCTAGATAGACTGGTTATCACCAACCGTAAAATGATGGGAAATATCCATATTTAGCGGAAAGATTTCGCACTCTGGATACAGAGAATAGGCCCTAAAAAACAGCATGTCACACGACGAAAATGTCCCAAAATTGAAGATATATGTTACAAAAAGGGAAAAATCCCGCTGTACTATGGGTCATTATCACCTCTTTTTTCTTTCATTTTACAAAAAAATACCACTGAGTTACTGAACAGAAAATGAATGAAATCAGCAACAAATTACAAGTATATTAAGAAAATATAAAATGGTTATTAAAAGCTTAAGTATGCAGAATCCGACAGTTCACAGTTCTTCCTGGTTGAAAGGTCAATTTTATAAATATTCCCACAATCTAACTCAAGAAATAGATGTGAATTATATTATTCTTACACAGTGTATGAAAATATTATTTAACGCCCAAAAATGTAGTACTACAAATGTACTTAATTAAATGATAGAATGACTTTTAATGACTGACTCGATTTTATGACTGAACTAGTAATCCAAGACCAGTTATCCATATACACAGACGGAACATTCTATATATTCCACATTTTAACAAAACTAAGGAGATGATGTTGGCTCTATTCTTTTGTATTTGCCTCTATAATTACATACACGAACACGTGGGACGTATTCCATCTTTATGATATTTTATCAAATTTTCCCGTTCGAAGTGGAAATTCGTCTCGAATTACAAAACTCCAGGCCGTTTAAGCAGCAATTATCTAATCAAGACCAAGCGTTTCTCAACTGACCAAGTAATTGTCACGGTCCCAAATGTCACAGATATTGAAACATAATGCAGCCTGATCGGGACTCAAACCCAGGATCCATCGCTTACGGGGCGAGTGCTCTCCCGACTCAGCTATCCGGCCCCTTACATATCTTTCTTTTCATAACGTGAACATATTTTAAAAGTACGTGTACCGTCTTAACACTACAATTGTAACTTACCTTCCCAATATGCTTTACGTTACCATAGTAACTTACCTTCACAATATACTTTACATTACCATAGTAACTTACCTTCCAATGATGCTTTACATTACCATAGTAACTTACCTTCCAATGATACTTTACATTACCATAGTAACTTACCTTCACAATATACTTTACATTACCATTGAAACTCACCTTCCCATAATACTTTTTTAGAGTAAATTACCTTCCCATGATGCTTTACAATACCATTGTAACTTACCTTTCCAATATACTTTATATTACCATAGTAACTTAATTAGCTTCACAATGTACTTTACATTACCATAATAACTAACCATCCCATGATGCTTTACATTACTACTGTAACTTACCTTCCCATGATGCTTTACATTACTATTGTAACATACCTTTCCAAGATACTTTACATTACTATTGTAACATACCTTTCCATGATGCTTTCTATACCATTGTAACTAACCATCCCATGATGCTTTACATTACTATTGTAACTTACCTTTCCATGATGCTTTACATTACTATTGTAACTTACCTTTCCATGATACTTTACATTACTATTGTAACATACCTTTCCATGATGCTTTCTATACCATTGTAACTAACCTTCCCATGATGCTTTACATTACTATTGTAACATACCTTTCCATGATGCTTTACATTACTATTGTAACTTACCTTTCCATGATACTTTACATTACTATTGTAACATACCTTTCCATGATGCTTTCTATACCATTGTAACTAACCATCCCATGATGCTTTCCATTACCATAGTAACTAACCATCCCATGATGCTTTCCATTACCATTGTAACATACCTTCCTAATATACTTTACATTACCATAATGACTATCCATCCTATGATTCTTTACATTTCCATAGTAAATTACCTTCCCGTGATGCTTTACAATGCCATTGAAACTTACCTTTCCATGATACTGTACATTACCATTGTAACTTACATTTTCATGATTCTTTAAATTACCATAGTAAATTACCTTCCCGTGATGCTTTACAATGCCATTGAAACTTACCTTTCCATGATACTGTACATTACCATTGTAACTTACATTTTCATGATTCTTTAAATTACCATAGTAAATTACCTTCCCGTGATGCTTTACAATGCCATTGAAACTTACCTTTCCATGATACTGTACATTACCATTGTAACTTACATTTTCATGATTCTTTAAATTACCATAGTAAATTACCTTCCCGTGATGCTTTACAATGCCATTGAAACTTACCTTTCCATGATACTGTACATTACCATTGTAACTTACATTTTCATGATTCTTTAAATTACCATAGTAAATTACCTTCCCGTGATGCTTTACAATGCCATTGAAACTTACCTTTCCATGATACTGTACATTACCATTGTAACTTACATTTTCATGATTCTTTAAATTACCATAGTAAATTACCTTCCCCTGATGCTTTACAATGCCATTGAAACTTACCTTTCCATGATACTGTACATTACCATTGTAACTTACATTTTCATGATTCTTTAAATTACCATAGTAAATTACCTTCCCGTGATGCCTAACAATGCCATAGTAACTCACTATCTCCTGATGGTTCCCGTTATCATAGTAATTAACCTTCCCATGATGGTTTACATTTCCATTATAGAAACTTATCTTCCCATGATACTTCACATTACGATTGTAACTTACCTTCCCATGATGGTTGATATTACCATAGTAACTTTCCTTTCTATGATGATGAAAATTACTATAGTAACTGATCTCTCCATAGTGGTGGAGCTTTTTTTGCCTTATTTGCAATAGGATCGACAAGCACCGCATGTCGATCTAGAGATGGAAGTTGATCTTTCGTAATTATTGCCAACTAAACAAAATCTGTGTGGTGCTTTAATCGGCCTTCGATTTTATTATTAGGCGTGTGCAAAAAAAGTTAATGCCATTTGAAAAAGCAAAACTTTTGCTTATAGTACGTGTATAAATTTGTGAAATAGGGTGGTCTATAAAAACTGACCACTTATTGCATTTGGATAAAAACTATATTCAGGGCACAAAGGGCTAGTTATCAATATGTTTAGAAAACTCACCCCTGGTGTGCGAGAATAGTTGAATATCAATAGAGGACCGAGGTGATCAGCCTTCTAACGTTTGAAATTGGTATTAAGCACAAATATAATATTTACTTTTCTAAAGTAAACAAGATTGTTCTTTGAAAAGGTATATTACAATTAAAGACACAACAATGAATATCGTTTTTATGTTTAATTTCTCTTTTTAATGTAGGGAATTAAACCTCTGAAAAATTTTACAAATCTGTGAAATTTAGACTTTGATGTTACTTTCTCGACCTTTTTGGCGTTCCATAGATCATCAAATGATTCTTTACCAAGAATGGTTGTATTGCTTTTATCTTGATCAGCTCTGACCATTACATTGATCATTATGTCGTCACATCTGGTGAAGTCTGCTTCAAAGCCATTCAAATTGACGTCATCGAAGTCAATATAACCACTTTCAGATATTCTACACTTTAAAGAAGGCTGAGAGCAATATATGTTGGCACTTACAGCTTTGCTGGTAGTTGCTGGAATTACTTGGTCAGCTACTCGATCGTTTACAAATTCATCAAAACCTAACCCATCTTTGCTTGGTTTGGTGCCAGTGACCATAGGAAGAAATTTATAGGCAATATATTGAGGCATGACTAAGGAAGGCTCACAACTTTGAGAGAGTGTAGCCATGTTCGACTTGTTAATAATGCTGTTTCCATTTGCCATCTGAGGTTGATCTGGTAAACTAGAATGAAGTGAAACACTGAGTCGTTGATATTGTAGAGGCATTACCATGTTGGTGAAGTAAACTGTGGTACTAGTAGAATTATGTTGTAATTTTCTTAATTCCGATTGGTAATTAATAGACTTGACAACTTTCATTAGAGATTCAATTAATAAAATAATATAGCTGGATGTTTCATACTTTGGTTGGCGAGCTTCAATCACTCTTTTCATCACTTCACCAAAACAATGAACATGCCTGATGGTCATGACAAAATCCACATACAGGGTTATAGCATTCAATGGCATCAGAATATATCTTTTCCTGTCTATCGGACTTTGACTTCGTATTATTGTGTTTGTCTGGAAAAAAACATGGTAAGAATTATTAAACTGCTGCTAATTGGGAGACTTTTTTAATTCCATTTTTATTATGAATTAATTTCTAATTTCAGCTTGTTTATTTTTTCATTTATTTATTTTATTCATTTATTTTTTTACATTTGTTTAGCTCTACAATGGTTTTCATATATTTTTGTTGTTATTGTTATTAATAGTTGGCGGTGGTGAATGTAATCGGTTTATTCAACTTATCTTTTTAACGCTTAAGGTACGAACTGAGTAGTAATCAGTATTTCACGTCAGTGTTTGTACAATGCATGTTTGTGTATGAATCTCCGAGTAGCGACAACAAACTGATTGTGATATATCCATGTATGATAGCTCTCATAGTTTTGTTGCTTCATTTTCAGGCACAGAATACTTAAGGTATCATGTATACATATTCTCGAATCAAAGTTTATAACTACAGTATAACCTCTGCAGAGTGGCCCTCTACGGAACAAATCCTCTGCAAAGCAACGGTTTTTTATATTTCCCTCGGGCATAATTTTAATTGAATGTAACCTTCGCAGCGCAATAACGTCTGAACAGCAACACAGTTTTATCCCCCAGTGGGTGTTGTTCTAGAGAGGTTGTACTGTATTTAAAAGAAACTCTTCGTATTAAGTGCAATAATATAATCACAGTTAAATTGCCAGCTGAATATTAAGACTACCTTTTGTCAGAATTCCAATTTTATTTTTTTTTGTAATTGCCTTGTATACATTATATAAATAAACTTCTCTATGTACAACCGTGGTATATTATTTACTTATTGAAATACATAGTTCAATAAGTCAGAAGTTAGTAATATGTTCTATAAGAACAATGCAACAATCTAAACATACTGGACTCATGTGTTGCTCGAATACAGTCTAACAAACAATATGGCAATAATTTCATAGTACGCACAGGCTTTGTAATGCATTAAAACATACTTCAGAAGGCAAGTTTTTTATTAAAACAAACTTTAAAAGATTAATAATACATAATAAATTAATAAATTTCACAAACCTGCATGGTAAATACTAAATGACTTGTTTATATAGAATATTATTGATGAGCAAAAGTTAGTATGTTTGCTTGTTTTACTGAGCGTTTACGTCTCTTAGATACAACGTCTGGCGATATGACGTCATAACGTCACTCTGAACGCAAGCGAAAGTTACGATTTTCACGACGTCTATCTATCGTAACTTGTCGGGTATTTCCGTGACCAAATGACAAACCCGGCCATTTCCAGAGTGGACGTATTTGAACTCAGTTTTACTTTGCAATACATGTAATAGGTAGTCACATACATAGACAAAGTGTTGCAAAATGTTGTTAGATGTAATTTTGGTTTTGAAACCTGGAATATCATGACTCATGGCGAATCAGAAGTTCAGAATACAATCATACTAATCTATACATATTCACTCTACAAAGTCTCCGACTTGAGGGTTTATATTTGAAAACGTATCAAGTGATCAAAATCCTAATTCGCTCTAGTAAATAGTAAATAAGACAAAAAGTGTTGGTGGTATTCATATAAAAGAAAAACGTAGAGTTCAGTAACTTTTCCAAACTACTTTAGAACAGCTTGTTCATAGATTACATATTCAGTAACAAATTTTCCTTTATTCTCAAACATATTTAGAACATATAGTAAATGTTTGTGTTTCTGTTAATGACATTGTTAGTGGAAATTGACATACAACTGGGAAATGTGTTGATTTTATGTATAAAAATATACATTGCTAGTAACGGTGTAAATGATTAAAGAGAGTTTTATTAATATGTGTTCCCTTTCTAAGGCCAATCTCCGTAAACAGATATCCTGTAGAGCGTTGTCGTACAGGATCTCTACTTTCTCCGTGGAAGGTCACGTCGAGATGAACTTTGTTTCGACCAATCAATGCGTAGCTTTCATCTAGACGAAAACACTATTAATCACATTTTGATTTCGTAATTTCTATTTTTATACCAAGTTTTGCATGCTAATTTAACAGCGGAATTATTCACAGTCTGCGATTGGGCGGCTCATTTCAAATTGTGTGACGTAGACGATGTAAACAAGTTACGTATCATAACAATTTCATCATGAATATTATGATAAGAAAAGGTCGCCTGAACGTGGCCTTCGTTTGAAAAAGGCCAGATCTAAATTAGCGAGTATGCGAGCGGAAAATTTTAGATCGGGTTTTAATCAGATTGTTCTAAGGTCAGCATGCCTGTAAATATTAAGAATTCATTTTCTGCCCAAAATTACATACATCATCAGGCTATTTTTAAATATCTAACAAAAATAAAATATTTGGGGGAGTAGTTTTAAATTAATATACAATTTTTAAACACAATCAAAGACTTTACAAACTGAGAACAGTTTTTTATGAGGTTTTAGTCTGTTCTCAAATTTTACGATAAAATTAAGGCCAAGCTGGATAAGATAATTAATGTGCCACATTAGGTGATCTTAAACTCGGATATTTACTGTGACTTACATGTATAATGAACATATTGCGCAAGCTACATTGATGATACTTTCATGTTTATGTTGATAGATGGATTTAGTTCAAATTTGGAAGCATAACATTATAACAATACATATCCATATACATGGAAACATGAAACATTATACATAGTCTATGGCATGCATCCAGCACCAAGAAATAATAAAAAGATGAAAACTCATTTAACTTCAACAACCAGTTGATTTTACAGTAAAGCTCCGCTATGAAGACAATCTTGGTTACTTCAAATTCATACAACTTTTGACAAGTATAAGTCCCTAATGTGTAATTTGAGAAAAAAGGCCCCAATATTAAGACCGTTGCCTAATAAGACTATAGATGTTGATGGCCCTAGCAGTGGAACTTTACTGTATACAATGTATATTGTAAATGCCAGTGGTGCTTTTCACAAAAATTCTTACGAATAATATCTTTGAAAGTCAGTTTCAAATAATTAGCACTTCAAAGTCAGACGGATAATAAGCATAACAGTGATATGATATTCAAAAGGTATACACGGTTCTACACAATTTGTATAATATTTAGAATTGAAAAGCAAAAAATGAGCGTATTTATAATGTTTCTTGTTTTTGACTTACGAAGATTTTTTTCGTAATAATTTTTGTGAAAAGCACCACTGGTTATTTATTTGATTCAGTAAAAAGTTAAACAACTGTTAGATAGTAAAAACGTAACTACATGTATGAATAACAAATACATTGACATTAAAATCCATACCCTCGTTACCTTTTGGAAGACTATTACATCAAGATATGTTTCATGGGCCTACACGCGGTAAATTCCAGAATGTGAGTTTTTAATTAACACTAATTTTAAATTAATTATTAAACATAAATTGTACAAACCTGCATAGTAATAACTTGATGTACTTGATTAATAGAATAAACGAGCAAAAATTTGTATGTCTGTCTTGTTTTACTGAGCGTTAACGTCTCTTAGATACGACGTCTATCGTTATGACGTTATGACGTCGGTTTCAATTGTAACTGCTCAGGTATTTACCGTAACCCGGACCATCCCGGTCAAATTTAGGATCAACGCCTATAAACTACATGGTTTACCTTTGCAAATTAAGAAAATGGTCATGTTATATTCAAAACATGACTTAAGGCCACAACAAGTTGATCAGTATGTTCTATATGGATTCGCTCTCAACTTAATTTTGACGGTTTTTACAAAAAAATATTTCCTCGCTCGCTCATAAATATTTGCTCAAATCGCTTTATAAAGTCTGGATGTCTGTGAATGAGACACTGGTTCGCGGAAGTACCTGTAAAACTGCGTTAGGGCAATGCGACGTCATTGCCAGGTCGTCATGGCAGCTGATGGTGGTCACATTCCTGTACCGTGACAAACATATCCCTATGGGACGAGACCTATAGTTTACATGAATTTGCAATAAAATAATAAATTTGAAATTAGAACCATATCATAGATGAATCCTAGAAACATTGGTATCGATACATATTTTATATTTCTATCACAGTTGGTTAGTGTGCCATTAGCGAAAAAGGAATTTCGGTTATGGGTGGCTTAATTCGCATAATGGACCATTGTTTGCATGTACATGTAATATGCAAATTGCCGAAGGGTGACAAGGTGTTATCAATTGGATGCTTCAATGCAAAGATATTCACACTGCAAAAACTTTTGTAGAGACTCTTTTGCACGGTTTATCTAAAATATGGCAATTAACTGCGAGACTAACAATTCTATATAATGAAGAAAATTGGTCGCTAATTAATCCATGAAAATTTATTTTTTGTAACCATCTCACGTTAAGACGTCATGAGTCTACTAAAATAAGAATATGAAGGTGGTTGTCCGAACAAATCATTTTAAGAGCATATATATATCTAATTTGCAGAATTTGAGTTGCCCAAAAGAAATAGTTGGTTGTCCAGACTAAAAAAGTGGTTGTCCCAGGCAACCGGACACCAACTTATTTTGGAGACTGCAAAGCAAACCAAATTTGAATGTTCACTCCATTCAGAAGCAATCGAAACCACGTCGCAATTTCAATGCTTATTCAATGTGAATAGCCAGGGCCGGATCCAGGGGGGCCGAACTTTTTTTAGGGGGAGTCCAAACTTTCGAACCACTACCATATTATACACATTTGCAGAATAATGCAACATATTAATAATAAAAACTATATAACCATAAAAATCTATGTTAAGCACTGAGAAAAATTGCTTCATGCTACTTAATTTCTTAAAAATGACTAATACAGTCAAGAAATACACTAATGGACAGGTACATTTTGGAAATTCCAGGGCGTCCCCCCCGCTAGATTCGCCTGTGATAGCCATAATCTATATGAACTATATGAAAAAAATGCACGTGACGAATCACAGCTCCACTTCGTATATCTTTTTGCTATTTTCTTTACTTTGCGTTAATAATGTGATGAACCAGTCTAAAGTTAATGTTACCGTGAATTGTGGGATTGAAAAGAAATACACCCACAAATGAATTATCGACCGGTAATTTACTACTTATTTTGCTTTTTGCTCTTATGATTGACTCAATTGCGATTTGAATTAAATTATCATATGTCCTTTAATCAAATGGAATAATCGCTATTCGATTCGTTCCTGTCAAATAACCGCTGTGAGGGACGTCAGTGTCGAATTTCGATACCCCACCCACTTTAAATTATGCTGCATTGATTTATATTTTGACAGTAATTTTTGCCGAACATCTGCTGTTTGTTTTCGTTATAATCAGTTTTATAATATGATTTTATTTTGCCATTGATCATTGGTACTATGTTTTCTTGCTCAAGCATTTGCGATAGCATAAACTGGATAATTAATTGAGTTGTTCATTTTGTTTATTTGATTCTTGATCATCTAGACCAGGTCTACAATACCTCGTTTTCCGTGACATTCATAAGTTGAACTAGTGGATTTACTGTCAAAGTGTCATATTATCATAAACCAAATTCTCCATTCAATAAAGATTTTAACTATTGAGTTGATCAGTCAAGGGTACCAGAGCTCAAAGCGATACGCAATGGTATGGAGTTACGGTACCGTAACTCTAGACCCAGGTTCTAGAGTTACGGAAGTTCCGTAACTGTAGACAACCCTGATAGGGTTGTCTAGAGTTACGGAAGACAACCCTGATAGGGTTGTCTAGAGTTACGGAAGTCAAAAAACATGCGTATGTTTCAACTTTTTAACATCGAAAAACTTGTTTATATTCATTATTACTCGAAATAAACAAATATTTACCGACATGACTTATCTAATTGTTATTACATCCGCCATTTTGGATATGACTAATAAACTTACCGGATGTTTAACATACGGGGATATGACGTTGTCGTCTTCGTAGTTGACACATACTTAGTTTACTTTTCAAGAGCGATTTGTTATATAGAGCTGGATTATAATTTGGACCGAATATGTCTAATTTAGACAGAATTAATATATTTTCATTAAATTGACGATTCTTTAGTATTTTTCATTAAAACATTTTTATTGTCCTGTAAGAAAAAACGGCGATTTTCTAATGCAAAATCGACCATATTTTTAAACAGAATCAAAAGCAAAATGTCTTCAATTTGATAAAAAATGTTGATAAGTTATATATTTTTACATTGTCACGTTTAAAAGCGGCGATCTTTACTTAAAACATTGACCAATTCATTGAATTTAAAAATCTCGGCAATTTTCCCCAAGATTTGCATACTAAAGAATCACGGCGTTTTACTTACATGTATATTGTACGTTAAGTATACTGAGCTTATTTGGTGGAATTAGCGAATTTAATTGAAAAAATAAAAAACGCTATTTTTTTACTGGATAACTGCCGAGTTTTTAGTAAAATTGCTGACTTTTGGAGATCGTTTATATTTTCGTTAAAATTTTAAAGATGTAGTGAGGAATGACAAGCTGGATTTTTTTACAAAAACATTGACTTTCTAACTAATTATTTAACGTTTTCCCCCAAGTACTAAGCTCTTTTTATCAAGCTAAATTCCCATTTTTGTTCACGAAATTTAAGTCAATTTAACGTTCGAAAATCGCCGACCTTCTTACTAGACACTTGCAAATTATTCACAATTAAAATTACTCTAAGAATCGACTATTTCCTATAAATATTTCTTTTAAATTCCGTACACAATTATACATATTCAGTCCAAATTATAATCACACTCTATAACTTCTCGCTCAAGTAAACTTATTATGTGACACTTTGAAGACGACAACGACATATCGCCGTATATTAAACATCCGGTAAGTTTATTAGTCATATCCAAAATGGCAGGTGTAATAACAATTGAATATGTCACGTCTGTAAATATTTGTTTTTTTTTTCCGAGTGATATAGAATATAAACAAGCTTTTCGATGTTAAAAAGTTGAAACATACGCATGTTATTTGACTTCCGTAACTCTAGACAACCCTAACAGGGATGTCTACAGTTACGGAACTTCCGTAACGCTATAACCTGGGTCTAGAGTTACGGTACCGTAACTCTAGCCACTGCCATATATAAAACCCTCTGTAACTTATTTTTCATTTCGACATTGCTTCTGTTACGTAGGGTCTTATCGACTTCCATACAGGTTGATGTAGCAAAATGTGCAGGGATTCCCACGCGCGACAAAAGCGAGCATTATTCAATATTTTTCAAAAATAATTTTGTTTTACCCATTCCTAACACTAACAGACACATTTATCTAGCATATTACAACATAAGATATAAAATAACCAACCTTATTTTGTAGAATTAATCCATTGTTTCCGTAACTCAAAATTCCAGACTTTCGTTTTGAATACTTCTAACTCTAAAGTTTGATTAGGCCGTAACCGATACCGGACTGGTCATGATAAACACCACACAATCCGTTTGAATCCGAATTACAAATTCAAAACATTTGTACTAAACATTTTTTCCGTCGTCGTTGAAACAAAATTACTTTCTAACAATTCAATTAACACAATAATACTTGCATTTAGCTATATTTTTTGTCTCCCTAAAATTAAAAATAATCAAATTTGTAATCCGGATTGGTACGACTAAATGGCGTTTATCAGTAACGATTCGGGAAATGGTACCGGATGACTGGAATTTAGCGTTGTTTTAAAAATGAAAGACAGGATTTTTTGGACTTGACGGAAACAATGGAATATTTCTACTTGCTGAGGTGACCTATTATAATTCTTATATGATAATGTGATTAATTATTGTATATACTAGTGGTCTCATAGGGTTTGTTTAGAAAATTGCTTAATAATAACGAATTACACTCGTTTAAATCGAGCACAAAATCCATGTGCGTTTTGCTACATCAAACTATATGGAAGCCGATAAGACCCTGCCGTAACAGAATAATGTCCCAATGTGAAATGAGTTACGGAGGGTCTTATATTGTCTAATGGGACTAATTGTCATGGGTGTAAGTTTTCAGGCATATGCCTGAAGTTCAGGTTTTTCACAACAAATTAGACAATGTTTTGCTATTAAATTATGAAGAAAAATGGTTTCAAATTAAAGTTTTCAGGTTTTTCAAAATTTTCATCTTGCACCCATGCATTGTGAAACAACATGCACAATGTTTGGAGATGCTATAACAGCTGTCTATAGGATAAATTGTATATTTGTTTAAGGAGATTGTCTATTGACATTTTTGTACAGGCTGTATTTGTACAAAAATATTCTTAATTTCATTTGTTTTTATTTTTCAGAATATGTGAATAGTTTATTCAATACAGTCAGTGCAAGAAAAGCTGGCAGAATGATTGGAGGATTGTTTATCTACAATCACAAGGGGGAGGTCCTGATTTCTAGAGTATACAGGGATGATATTGGGTAAACAAATTTATCTGTATATATCAACAATAATGTAGGAGCAGTGGTCCAGTGGTAAAACAAGCACTTAGGGGATGAGAGGTCCTGGGTTCAAACCCTACCAAGGGCACTGCTAATTTCCTTAAGCAAGAAATTTATTTAGGTGTGAATGGGGTACTGTAAGGGGTCTCCTACATGCGTGTGATTTCAATGATCAGAGGCTGTAGTACAAAATTGTTAAGTCAGCTGAACACTTTTATGGTAGTAGACTTTAAATCATAGTTTAACTTTAATGAACCAAATGGTATTGAGCAAGCTTTTAGTTTTAACACCACTGATTGTTTATTAATAGTTTTCAGTGTGACTCAAAGTTTTCAATGACTAGTGAGTCGTGACTGATTAGTGCTGTCAATTCATTTACACAGTATTATAGTATGTAATGTGATTTATTTGATTATATATTTCAGGCGCAATGCAGTTGATGCATTCCGAGTAAATGTGATACATGCTAGACAGCAAGTGAGATCACCTGTGACTAACATAGCTAGAACAAGCTTCTTTCATATAAAAAGGTAAGTTACTGAATTGTAGTATTCAGCTGTAAACAGGATACTAGGCACATACTTCTGTCAGGGACTGACAACTTCCCTACATGATATAGAATCTGTGATGGGAGAAAGAATATCTGTCAAAATTATTTCATGACCAAGCTCCACTAAAGTATGCCCCGCTCAGGAATCAATTCAACGTCTCCTCAATCATTAGTCTTGTGCGCTACCCACTGAGCTAGCCATACGGCTTGTATCAATTGTTCAGTTACTCAGAATTTAAGCGGCAAGCAACTAGGTATATTTGATTACAAAAACATTATGCAATCAATAAATAGTTATTTAAGCCTTCTAACTGAACTATCGCCCATCACTAAAAACCTATTTTACTGTTGTCTTTAGTTATTGAAGTAGAATAACTTTATGATTATTCTTAATCTAGGTCAAACATCTGGCTTGCAGCAGTTACCAAACAAAATGTTAACGCAGCAATGGTATTTGAATTTCTTCATAAAATGACTGATGTTATGGCCGCATATTTTGGAAAAGTCACTGAAGAAAACATAAAGAATAATTTTGTTTTGATTTATGAAATACTTGATGGTAAGTAATGAGTTTACCGACCTAAATAGCCTTGTAGACTTGTGTCCAGAGACCCAGTAGAGTTGTCTCCCTTCAAAACTCCTATCAACATCTGTAAATGTCTTTTTGTTTCTTTATGCAACCCTCAATTGGTCTTTTTAATGAGTGACTGTACATGTATAATACAGTATATAGAATAAACAGAGATGTAATATTGGCAGGGTTTGATACTTGCTGTTTTTACCAGGGATCCTAAAGAATTTCTAGTTAGTTAATGAGTTATTCAGAGATAGGGATCCCTCTGGAAAAAAATGAATACATTTGTAGTCAAAAATAGGGGTAAATAATTCATGGAAATTAAAATTTGCATAAACACAGCTATTTTCAGGGATCCTGATGAAACCCCCTTCTAAAATCACTGGGGTTCCTCCCAATTTTTTGGGATCCTTAGAGTCCTGAGACCCTGTTAGTGTTGCACCCTGAAACAAATTGGGCAGTGTTGTATCAAACTTTCAGATCTCATGTAGTTAAGTTACCTATAGATTACCTATAGAGTTCTAGTCGGTACATTGACAGATAATGACTACAATATTTTCTTTATTTCAGAAATTCTTGACTTTGGATACCCTCAAAATACTGATACTGGTATTTTAAAGACATTTATTACACAACAAGGTGTTAAATCACAGGTAAATTCTTCTTAACTCTTTGGATTACTTCCCCTGAATTAATTTGATGCTTGTTTGATTTATCTCCCTTTGATCTATGCATTCAAGGCAATGTGTAAAATTGATTTTGAAAAGTGGTTGTCTACAGCTGTTACAGTCCATGTAGCTGCCTTCACTTTATTTTCTGCATTGAATTTTTGGCTGCTCTAGTAAAACATTTTTATAACTTCCTGCCCATTTCTGAGTTCTAAAATAATCATTAATGTACAAGTTGGGCATGGAAATTCCACACCCCTGGTTATAGAGTTTAGTTAATTGCCACCTTGTTAGCTTACAGCAAGTACTCTATGTTATCTACTGTTAAAGATTGGCAGAACTAAAACTGGTTGTACCAGACACCCACTTATTTCATAAACTGTGTGATAATCTGTGTATAGATGATTTGATGTATTATTTACATTGGTTATGAAAATCTACCTTGCTCTAAATCATTATTTAGTCATGATTGTAAATTGAACATCATGATTTAATTGTTTTGACTTACATAGTGCCCTGCTAAGTAAATAACCTACATTTCTAATTGACTATGTAAATTGTATCATATCAGGTTAGTCATCTAGAATAAATCATGTATGTGGTGTATTTTATTCATAGATAAGTGTTCTATCTAAATGCTAATGAGACTAGGGCCCGGTTTCACGAAAGCTCTCATAACTTAAATAAATTTAAGATTGTCTTAAATATTTTGGCCGTAACTATGAGTATCTTACTAATTATTTTAAGTGGATTTCACGAAGCCTTTCTTACATAAGTATAAATTTAAGGTTGATATAAGCGACCCAAACTTAAACCAACTAAATTACCTTAGAGTACTACATGTCCAACGTGTTTATTGATCGACTCTATAGCGTAAACGGTTGGACTGTTGAACGTTAAACATCGATTTTGTCTGGCATAGGTTCGAACCGTGAATGTCGATTTTTTTCACTTTTGGTTTATTTTTTATATTTTTGTCAATCATTTGTGTTTTTCTACAATGCACAATTATCTTACTTTTACTTCATTGCTGTACTTGTAGAGTTTAGTATTTTTCGAATTACAATATTGTGCATCAATAAGTGATAAATAGGTTATTAACTGTGGATAATATCAGGGTATAGATATAAGATTCACACGAAATCTCATACCTTTCGGGTCATTATCTAAGTTTAGAGACAAGCTAATTTGGATAACAGTAACTGCAAAATGCATCGCATATTATGATGCCCGTCGTTGCTAACTAAAAATAAGGTGGTATGTTTAGTTTATTACTAGTAGGTGATAAAAGAACCATTTGTTAAACATTTTGTTTACAATATTTTGAATGTGTGTAAATGTTCCAGACAGTTACACAAAAACATTACTTGAATTGTAGAGCTCGGACCAGTCAGTTATTGTCCGTTTGGTCGAGTGACAACAATTCCTACATTAAACAGATCGAAAATTGCTTAAAATGGCTTTTGACGATTGATGTCCGCCTTACAATATGCTTGACATTTTATTTCTGTCTTACAATAGATTGATTTTGCATTCAATGCTTGCCTGGACAGTGTGTTAAAATGTATAGCATGTCTTGCACGAATATGATGGTTAGAAACGTTTACATTATCTATGTTTAAAGTGGTTCGACTTTCATTACTTGCATCTGAAAATATTGAACTGTTTATAAAAAATAAAATCTACAAGCTATGAATCTTAAATAAAGACACAACGAATTAATTTAGCATACTTAATAGGTCATGCCCCGTAAGCAAAAATGCTGAATATAGGTGTACATATTTACGTGAAAAATGCAATTAAGTCCCATTTATTGTTTTTTTTCAAGTATTTAGATTAGGGGATAATGAAGGAATTGAATAAAGGTATGATTGCAATATATTATAATACGATAATAATGATAAAATACCTTTGAATTACGATGCGATTTGGTGACGAATGTGTAATAAAATTAGAATTAATGAAATTGATAAAACTAATTAATCAATTTTCTGTTGGAATGATTGTCATCTCTAAAATCTAAGCCCAATGACGATCGATCTAGATATTAAATAATTTATTCGTTTTAATCTGCTAGTAATACTCAACTCCATTAACTCTTGAGTCTTGAAGTAGTGCAGAAACTGTCATACTCCGTCTTATATGTAAGGAGACGAATAAGTTAAACGACGAAATAAATCGTAGCAGATGAAAATCTGTAACTCTGATATATTTTATCTTCCGATATACTTCCTAATCCACACTAAGAGTCCCTTCGTCGGAATTCATGTCGTTTAGGGACTCTAGAGCCAGTCCAACATAAATTTAGACGCACGCTAACCATTTGTTTATATTTAAGTATTTTTACTTTCAGTTTAATCTACCCATTCACTCGATTAAATTTTCACTCATAACTTAGACTATTTAAGAACGGATTAAATTGTAAAATGTTTGTGAAACGCACTTAAACTTAAAAATGCTAAAAATAGCAAATTTAAGGTTAATCTAGAAATTTAAGGTAGGATTGCGTTCGTGAAACCGGACCTAGTAGTCTATAATGTTAATCACAAATGAATAAACTGAGTTCAAAGGTCAATGTCATTCTTGAGTAAATTATATGCCAGAAGAAGTTTCAGGCAACCAAAAGCCTACAGGGACTAAATAAAGAATGTTACTTAATGATTTTTTTGGACAAGCTCTTTTATTTTCTAATTTCGTAGGAGAGTATTCTTGGACAATTAGGAATGTAGTTACTTTTTGTCTGCAGAAAAAAATTCTAGTCTGGTCATAGGAATTACCTTTCCCTGCTTTAATGGTAATATAAAAATGCCATAGTACATAGTAGGATAAGCTGTAATTTTAAATCATGCCACCAGTGAATCATTGCACATAAAAATGCGGACCAGAAAAAAAGGGGCCATGATTTAAAAGCTCCAGGACTCAACATTAAAGGTTTTCCTATTGCCCCTGACAACCTTTATTTGCGTTCAGGCAACTTGTTACTGCTTGTTAACATTTGGTTGAGACAAGTAAAACATATAGCTGGTTTTCCAACCTGGCAACCTACTTTAAAAATCAATGTCAAGCCTTGAGCTGTCACATTTTTGAGTTTTTAGTAGAGTGGATTTTTAATAGCATGCTTGTGAAATTTATCCGTTCAATGTTTTTAATTATAGTCTAAAGAAGAAACAAGTCAAATCACATCACAAGTTACTGGACAGATTGGCTGGAGAAGAGAAGGTATCAAATATCGTAGAAACGAGTTATTCCTTGATGTCTTGGAGTCTGTTAATCTTCTGATGTCACCGCAAGGACAAGTACTCTCAGCTCATGTTGCTGGTAGAATCATTATGAAGAGTTACCTCTCTGGTATGCCTGAATGCAAGTTTGGCATCAATGATAAAGTACTAATGGAGAGCAAGGGAGGCAAATCTGGTCAGGATGATGGCCGTGGGTATGTGAAGAGCACTACGGGGTCAGTCTATATACTTCCTCTCTTATCTTTAAAAGAATACACTTATAGCAATGATATATCCTATTTTAGAATTCCAGCTACTTTTCCTTACTTTTCATTGCATTGATTTTTTTCCTTGAGTACTTGCCAGATTTTTTATTTTGTATAGGTAAGGGCAAAATTATCATCTGGCCCAAGTTGACTTTACTAAATAAGTGATTTTCACTTATTCAAATCTATTTCATTCTGGGCTTCTGGGTTGTGAGTTGAGGCAATGTCTATTACTCATTTGCTGGAGTTATGAAAGTTATAAAAGTTGTGCTCTTGTATTTTGTCTAAAACATTGAGACCTGATACAATGTTATTAAGTAGGTTAGTAAAAAAAAAAAAACCACAACATTTTAGTTTTTGTGTGGATATAAGTATTAGAGAACATTACTAGCTGTACGAGGGGTGATTGATAAATTCGCGGAATTTCCTTCTAAAATATTTACCCTTTTGTCAAATCACATTAAAACTCAAATAAGTGTAAAACAATTCATTTGCGTTTTCAAAATCATATTGGTGAACAGATTATGAATACGTAGAAAGAATAAATGGTATCCATAGCAACCCCTGTTTGGTCACTTGAAGCGCGCTA
Organism: Mactra quadrangularis; assembly: GCA_025267735.1. Taxonomy (NCBI): domain Eukaryota; kingdom Metazoa; phylum Mollusca; class Bivalvia; order Venerida; family Mactridae; genus Mactra; species Mactra quadrangularis. The sequence goes on along the minus strand of CM046294.1, from coordinate 21,072,363 downwards.
TTTTTCACCTACTTTGAAAACATGAAACATAGTATTACGCACTCAATTTTGGTACAAATTATGCGCCAACATTAATTACACTAGCATGACGTCTGGAAATCATTTCCTGAAAGTTTCATGAAATTTTTTTGAATGGTTATTGCTTAGCAGAGATTTTAGAGTCATGGCTTCGAAACAACGAATGACGTCGACAAATGATTTTGAGTTGGGCGCAGTCATAAATTGTTGGGTTTGACTCAATTTGTCACCAGCAGATACGCTTAAACAAATTAAAACTGCTGATACATTACCAACATGTGAAAAAACATTTGTCTACAAATGACACCAGAGGTTCAGGGAAGGCAGAACATGGGTACTTGATGAAGATAGACCAGGTCAACTGACACTGACAGTAACTGTTGGAAAGGAAGCGTGAGTGGAGAAGCTTCTAGATTATGATTGATGGCTTACAATGTGCTGTATTGCACAAGATAATTTTTAAATAATTCAGTGAGGAATACTTCGTGTAACATTTAATCTGTGGGTAGATAGCCATAGAAAGTGTATGGAAATAGGCGGTGATTATGTGCAGAAAGTAAATAGGAGACTTGACTTTGACGTTTACGTAACCCAATGATGACGTCGGTGTGCTTCAAGTACGGTATACTAGTGTTGTAAAATGTTTCGTGAAAACTTTATTTTCCTATGTATCAAGAAAATATTTGGGCTTTATATCAGTCTTTGGTAAACGTACAGAATGATGTATTTTGTTTTTTCCTATGTTATTCCGTGTAGCATTAATAAATAAATTCCTCAAACTTTCCAATCACCCCTCGTAAGTGTATTCTTTTCTATTGCTAAAATCATGGATTGCTATTTTTCTGTGGATAATTTTTTATGAAGTTATTCTAGCCTTTTACTTGTTTTGAAGTGGCTGAAAAAGAGTCATTTTTAGCCAGATTTTTAACGAAATAATTCGGCTCATAGTTTGGCGAAACACTGCGGGCAGTCAGGCGGACGTCCAGTGTCGTTAACAATTGCGTTTAAGTTTTCCTTTTCCATATATTTCTGCCATTTATTGTCAGATCTTTATGACAATGGTAACATACCATGTGATGAACAGAATTAGAATTTCTAGTTTAGACAGTAACCACAACTCTACCTGCCTTTATTATGGATTATTTCCTTTTGTAAATTTTGCGTTAAAGTTTTTGAATTGGGCTTTAATGTGGTTTCCACATTACATTTCTTGTTTCAGCTTAACATGATTGGGCTATTTTACAATGCATTGATTTCATTACTAATAAAGTAACTTTGTTGCATCTTTGCTCATTTGTCTTTTGCTATACATATCAGCAAAATCATCTTGCAGATTTTCTTTCAGAAAGTGTATTTTTTAACCCTATTTCCATGGCAATGCTGGGACAGGGAAGGAAAAATGCAACTTTGTTTTTTTTTTCTACTAGAAAATTTTTATTCATTCAGAAATATTTTCCAAAAATGAGGCATAAGGTGCAAGCACCTTCGGAGGATGTTATCTTATCTCCTAATGAGGCCTAAACTAAAAATGCTTTGTTTGCCCTTTACCGACCATAAGTGATTGGGTTGGGTTGTTAGGTAGGAAACTATTTTATTTATTTCCGTAAGCAGAATGATTAGTGTGAAGAAACTACTGAAAGGATAATATGATGAAGGGTCGTGACCAATAGAAATAACACCACATATATTTTTTCGAGTAAAATTTTTTGAGTCGGCAGCATTTTTTTGGGTCAGTCTGTAAAGGGCAAACAAACTAAATTTTAATTTAGGCCTGACTTTGACTAATGACTTTTTAAGATAATTAAAAGAGACAATGTATGCATTTATAACATTGATGCAATCCATGATTTTACTCTGCATCTTAACCATGAACGCTAGATTATTTATCAATATTGCACACGCATCTATTTTACTTGTCAGGGGTTTACATACCTCCTTTATATCAGGGGTCCAATGTGCTGTGCAGGGTTCAAATTGTTTAAAGCATAAACGTTAGTCAGCGAATATGACTTCAAACTACTATATAATCTCAATTATTCAAAAGTAAAATGATACATCAAGTTATAGAAAGTTAGGGATCGTAAACTTTACTATTTTCGGGACCCGCATATTGGAAAAGTTTGACCGTACTCTAAACTTTTTATTGGGACACCCATATTGAATCCTTTATATCAAATATCTGTTATTGGTATGTAAGCCCTTACAAAACACATAAATACACTTGATGAAATCATAACAATTAAAAGTAATACAATATGCTTTGTATGTGAGTGTTTGTGTATTTAGATAATCAATACATTGAGTTCTGTTGCATTTTCTTAAAATGTATAAATCTGTAAAATTAATATTAATAATTTGACAAAATAGACATTATGGTTCATATTTATAAAAGACCAAAATTGAGGCAAATATATTCAAAACATACAGTATTTATCAATTTTACTATGCAATTATTATCAAATGTTCAGCGTATTTTGTTATTCACTAAATTATGTGGAGCTTTTCACAAAAATTCTTACAATAAAAATCATCGAAATAGGAACATTCATATTTTGGTTATTTTTTGGCTAATAAATTCCAAATATTATCGCATTATGTAAAATATTTGATACATTTTGAATATCATATCACAGTAATGTTATTAATCCTTCTGACTTTGAACTGCGAAATATATGAAATTGACTCAGGATAACTTTTTTTGTAAGATTTTTTGTGAAAATGTGCACCGTTAACTAATTTTTATTATTTAGTCATGTTCAACTGTATGGGTCTACGTCCATTAAATCACAGAAACTTTGTTATGATAGATCAATAAAGATTTATACATTTTAGCATTAATGTGATGGAATCCATATTTAGTAGAATTAAACCCATTGATCTAGTAGTTTTATCTGCCCTTGCCTTTTTATTATACTCCCTGTCTTCCCAGTTATATAATAAAGCATTTTCTCTGCATCTCCTGAAAAAAGTGATAATTCTTACTTTAAGAACATATTAATAATCTACTATTGTGCATTTTCTTGCTTGTTGCCTGAACAAAGCATGGTTTGTATGATATGATTTTCTCATTTCTTAGCATGTTTCATAAATGTTTAGTCAAAATTCCACCTTAGCATTCTATGACCCCGGGTTTTTTTTATCTCTGCAATTTATATTGCTTGATGTTAATATCATTTTCTTAAAACAAATGATTTTGAATTCACTATATTTTATTTTTACTTATGACAATGTTTAAGATTTTGCCTCCTCAGTATACACTAAGATGGTGCAATACATTTTCAGAAAGCACATTTTGGACATTGAAGATGGTGGTTCTAACCATCATCAAATTTGAAAAATTGTCAAAGTATGGCCTTAAGAACCATTAAAACTTTACAAAAAGCAACAAATGCTGCATGTTTGTGACCAAATTTTTTTTTACATATTAGATTTATATGTTAATTTAAATTAGCCATACAGGTATGTATGCTATTTATATACATTGTAATTCTATATTTTCTATAGTGCTAAAATTTATATGCAAGGAAAGTCAAAACATTGATAAAAATTAAGTTCTATAGCATGACTTCGTTGTTGCTAAATATTGGTCAATACAAACAAGCTATGAAAATTACAGAAATGGTCTGCCTTATCACAGGTTAGAATGAACAAGCTATAAATAGTATAGAAATGGTCTGCCTTATCACAGGTTAGAATGAACAAGCTATAAATAGTATAGAAATGGTCTGCCTTATCACTGGTTAGAATGAACAAGCTATAAATAGTATAGAAATGGTCTGCCTTATCACAGGTTAGAATGAACAAGCTATAAATAGTATAGAAATGATCTGCCTTATCACAGGTTAGAATGAACTAGCTATAAATAGTATAGAAATGATCTGCCTTATCACAGGTTAGAATGAACTAGCTATAAATAGTATAGAAATGATCTGCCTTATCACAGGTTAGAATGAACTAGCTATAAATAGTATAGAAATGATCTGCCTTATCACAGGTTAGAATGAACAAGCTATAAATAGTATAGAAATGATCTGCCTTATCACAGGTTAGAATGAACTAGCTATAAATAGTATAGAAATGATCTGCCTTATCACAAGTCAAAACGAACAAGCTGTAAACAGTATAGAAATTGTAAACATTCTCTCAGGTCTGACTGAATGAGCTATAAATGATACAGTATATTTTTCATGAATTTTTTTGTTAAATTATAACAGAACATCATCAGGAAAGACTTCAATAGCTATAGATGATTGTCAGTTCCATCAATGTGTTAAACTAAGTAAATTTGAGACTGAACATAGTATCAGCTTTATTCCACCTGATGGAGAGTTTGAATTAATGAGGTGAGTGAACTTGTCTTCATTTTTAGCTCAACTAATTTTTAGCTTTATTTGGTTATCCTAATCAGTAGTGCGTCTGTGGCAGCATAACACTTCTTGTTCTAGTTTTTTTTTGTGTAACATTTTATATCGTTGAAACAACTGAATATATTTGCTGTATTGTGTATTTGCTGCACTGCGACCAATAAAAGTATCCCTTTTAGATAAACTTCTCTTGTCTAAATGGTTCGGCATAACAAAATATTGATTTTGTTTTACATAAGCACTCAGAAAAGCTGAATGTGCTGTCTATACACGGAAATTCTTCCGGTGGCTTTCCTACTCATTTAACTACATGCAGCCCTCTCAGCTAGCTCAGTTGGTAGCACACAAGTTTATTGATCAAGGGATCATAGGTTGGATATTCAGATGCTCAGTACAGTATGCCCTGCCATACTTGTGTGGAGATTGGTCATGAAATAATTTCTACAGCAATTCTACCTCCTACCACTGATTCTAAATCATATGATATAGTGTAGATGTCAGACACTAACAGAAGTATGCACCTAGTAACTAGTTATTTGATTTTGGAATTACATATTATATAAGTTTATATTTCATGGTTTATATTGATATTGTATTTATAGGTATAGAACAACAAAAGATATAAGTTTACCATTTAGAATAATTCCATTAGTACGTGAAGTTGGTAGACAAAAGATGGAAGTCAAGGTTGTTGTAAAGTCAAACTTTAAACCATCATTGTTAGCACAGAAAGTTGAGGTAATCTTTCTTTTTTATACTGGTTTTTACGCCATGGCAATACATTATGGTTGTTTATAACCAGTACTCACCTACCCTTCCACTAGGCCAAAAGCTTCTTCATGTACCTTATTAGTAGAAGAAAATTGACATAATTGTCAAATTTTCATGGATTGATATAACCTCTCCAGGTGGGATTCAAACTTGTACCCCCTTCGAGACTAGATTCAAAATCCTGGTGCACTACCAACTGTGCTACCAACCCAGTTAATCACTCTATAATCTAGTATATTTGTTCATTGACTTATTATATGTATTGACTGGATGCTGGCAGGTCTCGGCATTAATTTTTAAACTAGGTTGCCAGGTTGGACAACTAGGTATATGTTTTGCCCAAACCAAAATGTTTACTAGCAGTAACAGTTTGCTTAAACTCAAACATAGGTCCTATACCCTGTAACAATTTCAATCAACAAAGTATCATTACTTCCATTTCAAAAGTTACAATCTATTATAATGTGTAAGTACATATGAAATAAATTTATTTGTATTAATGAAAAATAATCTTATAAATTTACACATGTAAAAATGTTGATGCCTCTGTATTTTGATACATTACAGGTTAGAATCCCTACTCCATTAAATACAAGTGGTGTACAAGTTATATGTATGAAAGGTAAAGCTAAATATAAGGCTAGTGAGAACGCAATTGTATGGAAGTAAGTATATGGGTTTGTTTATATGTTAGGCCATTTAAAGTTTATTGTTGGATTCCTATTCTTGTCTGCCCCTTCACATATAGCCCTTGTCACGTTACAGTTCCTTGTGCATTGCAAAATCAAGTAATTTTGTATGAGTTTTTAGTGTTAAATGCTTATTTTGAGAAGAAAAGGGTCTCTTTATTAAGACCATTTATTTTGATTGTTCTAGAGGTGAAACTTAACTGTTCAACTTAACTGTAAACAACTTTGATTGATAACTCCTGATCAGTGAAATCATCATCAGGCAAGTTATCCCTCACAGTACCCATTTACACCTCTGTGAAGTGGAACAACTGTAGGTAAATATCTTGCTCTAGGAAATTAGCAGTGCCCCTGGTTGGGTTTGAACCAGGAACCTCTGGATTCCTAATTGCATGTTTTACTACTGGACCACTACTCCTAAGTTACAAAAATGATGGAATTAAAAAAATTCAGGATTGAATGAACTTCAAACTTTCATCCATGTTTTAATTGTAAGGATAATATGTTGATTTAACAAGCTAATAATTAGTGATATTTATATTACAGAATTAAACGTATGGGTGGAATGAAGGAATGTCAACTTAGTGCTGAGATTGAATTACTAAATACTAATGATAAAAGAAAATGGACTAGACCACCAATATCTATGAACTTTGAGGTATTTATTTATAAATATAATGTTTGTATTTTGTAAGAAGACACTGTAATTATATGAAAAATCATTGGCCATATATAATATTTAGTACTAAAGAGTACAGAATATTCAATACGCAAAGGGGCTGATTCGCTCTTGATACTGACTCGCTAAATAAGACCACTTTCTGTCAAAATGCAAGATGGTCTTTTTTAGCAGAAAATCACTGTGTTTGTATACAATATACTTTATTAGTCAGTTGAAATAATGATTGAATATGATTTAATCACTAAGATACTTCTGGTCTGGTAAAAATTCATTCAGTCCAGTAAAAAATCCATTTCGCTGGACCAATTTTCCAATGCTGATGAAAGTTGTGAAGACAGGGCAGGGTTTGCCCTGATACTCAAACAAAGAAGGTTGGTGGAAGGGACTTAGAGTTCATGTAATATGTTAAATATGGATACTCTCAGCCGTATGGTTTTATATGGTTTTTGACCAGAAGATTTCTACTTTGTATCTACAACCACTCCTAACTGGCAGTCTATCAATGATAGAGGCTAAGCGATAAATCAATGCTATAGCCTGTCTAATGTAATATATCTATGGGTTAACCAGTACTGGTAAAGAAAAGACTCAATAAAGATAAAGTTAGTTTGTTTTTATACCCCCGCTTTGAAGAAGAGGGGGGTATACTGTTTTACCCTTGTCCGTGCGTCCGTCCGTTACAAAATTTCCGTCGCAGTTTTCTCAGCAACTATAACATGCAGCAGCCTAATACTTTGCATATTGCTTCATCCCATTGTCCCATGTGGTGTAAAGCAATTTCATGCTCCTTGCTCATCTACTTCCTGTTTGTCGCATATTTTTAGATTTTTGTGGGGGTATCACTAGTGAGCATTAGCTCACAGATTTACTTGTTTTATTTCTGACACATTTACAGCTTGTTAAATTATATAGAGTGACTTTACCTATGCTCGGTCACTATCAAATTTGTTTAGGGTTAAAAGATTTCTGATAAATCAACTAAAGTTCCTACGGTAAAAGCATTCGGTCAGTCTAATTACCCCAAGACACCTCAAGACTACCCCAAGACACACCTTGACTACCCCAAGACACACCAAGACTACCCCAAGACACACCAAGACGGCTTCAATGCCTCTTAAAGTGTTATTTCCGTTTCACTTTCACCTTAAAAACGTCTAACTAACGAATTTTATAGCATACGAACGATTGATTTGGCAAAAAGATTGTTGTCCATAAACTACGGGAGGTCACTCAGTTGGTTCATAATATCGATGCGTAATGAATTATTTCCCTTAAATAGTTTGACATTTGGCGGGAATTCTCGGGAGATAATCTATATTTGTATATTGCAGACTTTGTTTAAAAAAAAGATATCGCTATACACTGTAATATAATTAAGTAAAAATATGTTACAACACCAAAATCACATTCAAATCAACGAAGGGAAGAAATTGAATAGTTTTAAGCATATTATACAATAGGTTATGTTGTCACTCAGATTATTTAAATAAATAATCATAATAACTTCTTTAAACATCGTTGAACGAAATGTTCTGATGTTTTCTAAGATCAGCTTGCTTTACTCAAATAACACATAAGATCAATTGTTAAGGGGGGATAATTCCGTCATACTATGTAATAGTACAAACATAGTTATTCCCCTTTGTTTATCTAGACTTAATCTTACATCTCTGTTTGGTCTTGAACTCGATATTAAATAGCCATTTTTATTTAAAAAAATATAAATAACAAGTAAAAAAGTATATTTATGACATATTTTACACGTCTAAGAGGTGTTGGGTCCGTCTTGGGGTAAATAGTCTGACCCGTTTCCAAAAAATCAATCGTCTAAAGAACCAGGATGTTATAAAAATTAGGCGCTGAGCACCATAAGTAAAACTATTGAGAAAAAATTGGACCAGAGAACTACGGTATCTCATGGCAAGATATACCTTGCCACGGTATACCATGGTCAAGCTGTTACATTGGGCTAGTAATCATTAGATAGCCAGCTCCGCAATGGTTCTAGTCCCATCCAAAACCTACCCTGTTGTTTCCTTGAGCCAGAAACTTTAGCTCAGAACTGGGGGACCAGGAAGTGGACTCGAAAGTGATAAATTTTAGCTGTAAGAACTTGTTTCACAATTGAGCAAAAATGAATTAACATGCAGCAGCCTAATACTTTGCATATTGCTTCATCCCATAGTCCCATGTGGTGTAAAGCGATTTCATGCTCCTTGCTCATCTACTTCCTGTTTGTCGCATATTTTTAGATTTTGTTAAATGAAAGTTACATTATGATAGTCATGTTTCTCACAGCGGGGGTATCACTAGTGAGCATTAGCTCACAGATTTACTTGTTTTTATAATGTAACATTTTCAGACCAATGATCTTTGTGTTTTTCAGGTTCCATTTGCTCCATCTGGATTCAAAGTTCGTTATCTGAAAGTATTCGAACCAAAATTGAATTACAGTGATCATGATGTCATTAAGTGGGTTAGATATATTGGTCGTAGTGGCCTCTATGAAACCAGATGCTAGAGCTATAAGAGAAATAAAGAAAATAAAACAGTTGGTCTAGGGGAAACAACTCATTTAGAAACAATATATCTTAGACAGTGATGTTTTTAAGTTTTTTCAAAAAGAGTTAAATTCTCGTTTAATGTATTACAGAAAAAGCTTAGTTCATTTGTTATGCATTTTTGTTCATTCTGTATGTGATTCCTACTATAGTAAGTTTATGGACATTGTGAAATTTACTTAGTTGTTATGTATAATTTTTTAACTAATTTGCATATGTATGAAGTTAAACTGATTTGCATATGCATGATGTTTGACTCATTTACATATGTAAGATGTTTAACTAATTTACATATGTATGATGTTTAGCTTTTGGCATATCCATGAAGTTAAGCTCTTTGCATATGCATGAAGATATACATTGGTGACAGAACCCCTTAGTGGTAGTTTTAAGAGATCAACGGTGAATTCTGATGAGACTTAGTGAACACAATTATGTGTTAGAGGTCTAATGAAGGTTATAAAACTTAACGTTGCAATATTTACATTGTTGTGTGTATTTCACATAGATTTTATAGAATATATTGTTCGTAAAGTTTGACCCCGATCTGACCTGACCTTTATGCAAGAATATTCATTACATTGAATACGAATGTAGTATTAATGCTCGATTACACCGTGGCAGTGAGGATTATGTGATAAACATATACTTATATAATTTTACAATTGTTGCCGAAGTGTAGAATAGGTGTGGTACTGATTTTCGTCGGGATATGTGTAGATAATAACTAAATGCAAATGTGAAAGGTCAGATTGGGGTCAAACTTAAAGCACTATTCATGTATCTGATATAGGGTTGGATTCCTGTAACATGATGTTAATAAAGTACCCACCAAAGTTTGGAGACACAAGAAATTTACAACAATTCTTGAATTATGATGATAATCTATTTAAATTGTAATTTTTAAGTCTGGTTTGTGATAAAATGAAAACAAATTTCATGAATGCAACACATTTATAATATTCAGCATCTGACATCCTGAAGCCTCAAATACCATGTTTATTGTAATAATTTTCCATAACATAGTATTTATGCTATTTTTGTAGTTTCTGTTAATGTCTCCAAACTTTTGGTGGGTACTGTAAGTGTTTTCTAGTCTGACTTTACATCCTGGGCTTCAACATTTTGTATAAAAAAACATGTTTGTTTCTGTATGAATAGCATTACCTATTTCATGATTAGTATGATAGAGACTAAGAGTACTATGTTTAAATGATGGTAAAGTGTGATTTTATTCATGAAAAACTATGTATATGAACATTCCAAATGTTTAGTTAGAATTTGGTTTAGTTGCCAAAATGGAAGGGGAAGTACATGGAATACATGGTATTATTTTAAAAATTATTAAACTCTTGACCAAATATTAAAGGGAGGGATGTTTTTAAAAGTCACTCAAACTGATAAAACATTTTTTGTCTGTATATTAATTGACTTTACATCCAGAACTGACAAAGTTTTCAGAAAAGATTGGTCAATGGTATCCAACCCATATTGAATGTACAACATATTACTTTTACACTTTGTGACATGATAGAGTATCATAGATGTAGATTGACTCTGTGTTAGACTATTCTATCATTAGATTTGTTTTCTACCTGATATTGCTCAGTAGCACTTTTCACAAAAATTCTTATGTTAGAAATCATCGTAAGTCAAAAGCAAGAAACATTCATATTACGGCTGCCCACGGCTGTATTGAGTAGGGCAGTTGTCAGTCCTTGGCAAGGGTATGTGCTTAGTACAAAGTGAAAAGCTTGGATCCAGAGATCTAGGCTGAACTAGGACTATGTGTAGGACAACTAACTGCTGCAGTATGACTTAAAAATGTTGTTGAAATGGGGGGTAAAGTTCCTAACATTTCTCTACAAATCACTGTGTGTTTAAACAAGATGTGTAGTAGTTTAGATAGAGTAGTCTAATACTGATCCAATCTTTTTTGGTATATGTATAGTATTTGTTTGGTATAAAAGATATTCATGTGTTAGTAAACTAATTCATTGTCAACTTTTATTTCTTAGATAGTCGGCAGTTTACTCAGTAATGTTATATTTGTCCTTAAAAATTGGGTTTATTGTACTGTAGTCATAGTTATCATCTTTTCACTCCCTTTGAAATGAAAAAATCTCTAAAATTTTATTTTCTCTCGGTCAAATCATTGGCTACATTCAAATGAATAGAAAACTTTCATCACTTGACATTTGTATTAAGAGTATAAATCTATATCTGTTGATGTATAATTTGTTAAAATAGTTATTTGTATAATAAGGACCACTTCAAATGTCAAAACTGGAGACAAATCTGTTTAACACTCATTGTTCCCTTTGTTTGACTTCACAACCATTTTAAATATGAAGTTATTTGATGTCATTCTATACATAGCTATTTCCATAGGCTAATGTTATATTATTTCTTCACAACCAACTGTGTATAGTTACTCCTTGGGATATATTTTTGCAAAGCATTATTTATGCTGTGGGCATTTGAATGTGAAACAAAAAAAATTATGACTTAAAATTTAAATTGCATAATCTTTTTCTTCGTTGGTCCTACACCATAATTCCAGTCACAGCAATGAAACACTCTGTCTTCAAATAACATAATACATTAGTAATAGATTTATACACTGTTCCATGGAGATAAAATAACTTGAGATAAAATAACTTGAGAAATATTATAAAACACAATAGATAATGTACTTTGATCATGTTTTATATTATATGTACTCATAATTTATTGTAATCAATAAATTCATGTAAAAAAATATCATGTATGTTTGTAGTTTGTAGTCTCTTGCCATGGACCCTGTATCCTGTGACTTTTTGCAATCAGTGGGAAGAATTTGTTCCAGACGAGACAGACAGGTTTCACCCTTGCTAAAGGAATAGTCAAGTCTATACTAAACTAACCTGGATGATGATGATAATAATGATGATGATTATGATAATAATGATGATGATGATGATGATGATAATAATGGTGATGATGATAATAATGATGATGATGATAATAATGGTGGTGATGATAATGATGATGATAATAAGGGTGATGATGATAATAATGGTGATGATGATGATAATGATGATGGTGATGATGATAATGATAATGATGATGATGTGGGTAAAAATATAAAAAAACAAATGCACTGTCAAGGTCTTTCTGCAGTATATTTATATTAATCATCATAAAAATGATAGACACTTTTTTTATATTTAGACTTGGATCTTAACATTCACCAAATATCCCATAATGTGTTCTAGTGGCTGAGTTCTTTAGTTGATTATTTAAGTGCTGCAAAAAACTCAAATTTCCTTGCAGATCACCTTGCTAGCACCCATACTGCAGTTCCAATGGAGATGGGCAAATTGTGGCAAAATTTATACTTAAAAATATGATCAAACTCCAAGCTTTTCTTAGTGACAACATAATATCAAATTATCATCTCAGGAGCATTTTTTCACTTATATCAATAATTTCACATATATCAACATGTATGTATCTTGTACAGAAGACGTTGAACTGTCAGTACTTAATATTTAGTAAGTAATTGTGGTATCAAGGTCAATGAAGCCTTTGAGTAAAGAGCAAACTATTTAGTCAAGTAGTAATCAAAGGAGACGACTCTTCATGAACCACAGTATTTAGTTCATGTTGTTTTGATGTGGTAACTTGAGTATATATAGAAATAGAGTACTACTAAAGCTAGACCATATCTTATGTTTTTGATGCACAAAAATCTCTTTTTGGCCCAGTTAAATTCCTTAGCAACTTATTATGTAGGTCATGTCATGACAGTCAGTCAATCTATTCAACGTTCCTGGAAGACTAAATCTCTTGATTTTAACTATTAACTAGGGGCATGCTTTTGTCAGTGACAGACAACTGTCCTACATGATTTAGAATCAGGGAGGGAAGGGAGAATGGCAGTATAGTTTATTTCTTGATCCAACTCCACTAAAGTATGTCCTCTCAGTTATCGAACCTAAGACGCCCTCGATCAGTAGGCTAGTGTGCTACTCATCTCCATTTTTTAAATAACGTCAATTGGCAATCAATTAAAAATATTGCATGTATGTAATTTGAGTTTGTCTCCAAAATATCTTTGTTATAAGTCCCAAGTTCTTCAAAACATCTTTGTTTTAAGTCACATGTTCTTTTCTCTAGTGAATATCTCCTTCAATTTGCAAATTTTGTACAAACTCTTCACAAAACAATTTTAAGATACATTCTTGTTAAGTGTGATAATTTAGGATTACAAGTGTTACTTCTTGTGGATAATGTTTACTATATAGATAAGTATAATATTGTAGCTGAGACACTTAAAGTAAGGGTTAAAACGCTTGATATTAACTACCATATCACATGGTACTAAGATTTAGTCATTTTGTCAACAATATAAAACTCAAGTAATTTCCTAGTCATTGTCCTTGATGTTAATCTTTCTCCAAAAATCCTGTATCATGTGTTTACAGTTTTGTACAGGGCCCCTAAAGTGACATTTTGAAATACTTTTGTTATTGTTACAATAATTTTGTACAAACATATTATAATTTTGTTGTTGTTTTCTTTTTCGAAATAATTATTACTTTTTATTTCGAAATAACTTTTACGTTAAAACGAAACAATGTTATGTTTAAACAAAATAATGGTGAAAATATAAAAGTGTAAAAATGTCACTTAAGGGTGTTCGTAGTTTTGCAAATTTTTATATTGTCTAATTGAACTGTTAAATGGTTGACGAATAATGGCAAAGAATAGCCTTTCCAGGAACGATGAGTAGGCTGAATATTCTATACAATGTGTTACTACAATATAATGAAAAATAGAAAATATATTTTATATTATATAGTATAAAATATGCAGAGCGGCCCTTTACAGAACAAATCCTCTGTACAAAAAACAGCTGTAGATATTTCCCATAGGCGTAATTTTAATTGAATTTAACCTCTGCAGAGCAACACCCCATAACAGCAATATACTTTAGTCTCTGCCAGTGGGTGCTGTTCAAGAGAGATTGTACTGAAGCGTGAAGTAACCACCATGGCATGCACAGTCATAGTTAGAATTCCATCTTGATGCAATGTATTATGCTTTACTCCGCATTTTTACTGGTTTTGTTATTCAGTCATATCTGGGCGATCATCATTTATAACATCTCGGCCTTTCATGAATAGATTATTACTATCATTATCATTATTATTGCATGTATTATTATTATTATCATTATTATTATCATTATTAATACATGTATCATTATCATTATTATTGCATGTATTATTATTATTATCATTATTATTATCATTATTAATACATGTATTATTATCATTATTATTGCATGTATTATTATTATTATCATTATTATTATCATTATTAATACATGTATTATTATCATTATTATTACATGTATTATTATTATTATCATTATTATTATCATTATTAATACATTATTATTATCATTATTATTACATGTATTATTATTACTATTCGTAGCGAATGACCAAGTAGTTCCGAATGGGAGATCACTCGCCCTACTCACGGTCCATGGACAGACATTTTAACTTAGTATACTTTAAAGTAGCTGACAATTGTCTAATTTTATACAAAGGTAGCAGTGAAATGACCGTAGAAAATATCCATGACCAACTTCCACGATGGTAGGTACGTTCCATCCTCATATCAAACCCTTATATCATTTATAATGCATTTTTTATTATCAATTTATAACATTTATTTACATTTCGAAAACAATAGTGATTCAAGTGTTTGCCAAGGGGTTTATTCTTCAAACCAGACGTAGACTACTTAATACGTAAATAAGTTAAGCAATTAAAAAAGGTTCAAGATCCTCGAGGTATTAACGAAATCTATTGTCTATCATCCAACCATTGTTTTTGTTTGAGTACATTGCTTTATTCCCATCTCAGCATTTAGATACGATAAAACAACAATTACATTTCTTTGTTAAAAAATACCAAAATTGGCAATTGAGTTGTAATTGCTTACTTTGAATCCTTTGCACAAATATTTGCACATGGTCTAGTTTACCACTCGATTCAATTTTTGCACAGAGGATTTGAAGCAACGGTCAAAACTGATTGGATATTTCGTGAAATAAAAGAGAAAGCTATGTGATGCCATTCAGTTTGTCTTCTGGAAAGAGAAATTAGTGAAAAAGAACTTTTTTCTGTTTACCTTATAAGTTGACGTTGTAGATCGGGTGGCTATAGACCTTAGATACATAGGTCACCGTGAACGTCCGAGTCACCTAAGTCACTATATATAGTACCCAACAAAAGTTTGGAGACAAAAGCTACAATTCTTACATTTTGAATTTAATTATTTTAATGATTATTTTTGTGGAATCATTTTTAAATATATTTAAGTATGGTTTGTGATGAAATGAAAACAAATTTCATGAATGCAACACATTTATAATATTCAGCATCTGGCATCCTTAAGCTCCCAAAACAATGTCTATCGTATTTTTTTCCATAACATAGATTTTATACTAGTTTCGTAATCTCAGTCATATGTTCAGTGATAACCAAAAAATAAAGCAAAACTAATAAGCATTTCAAAATAAATAAATATCAAATTTTAGATAGAAGTTATTAAATAGGCCTACAAAGTAAACATGTCTCAAAACTTTTCGTGGGTACAGCTTTAATGAACCTGTCCCGTAAATTCGTCGCCAAGTGCCTGTCCGACTGAGCTCTCATGGAGGTATTTGTCTAAATCTTTGTGTTAAACCTGGTATTCAAAAGCTCATGTATCGTACCCCTTGTTTCATATATTGACTTAGGTCATCACTAAGGTTCGAAGTAATTAATTAAAAAAATGGTTTAGATGACAAATTGACTCATGATGTACTCAACTTCCAATTAGTTAAAAACGTACTTGTACCGCAAAACTACTTGTACATTGGATTTTGTACATTTTTACTCCATTATGTAATGGAGGCCCGTAGGAACAGGGGGACAGGGGGCTCAGCCCCCCTCAATATTTTCAGCAGTTATAGTGATTGGGGGTCTTTATTTAACCTGTCACACCAGAGACATAGATAAATATGATATCTAATTCCCCGGTCACACTCAATTGACATATTTGTAAAATACTTTCTGATTTGTATCATCTGCAATTTTTGTTTCAAAGTTATTTCTGGCTTTACAATTGATTGATTCATTTGTGTCTTTCGGCAAAATAAAAATTAACACATTTTTATGGAGCAAGATACTCAAATGCAGTGTAAAATTAAACTTAAACATGTACATGTACTTAGTATATATACATAAATTTTGAATAAAGCCCCTGTTCATACTGTTAGCCCTCTCCCCCTATCTAAAAGTGCTTCCTACGTGCCTGTAATGACCTTATTGAAACCTATGAACTTAGATGATATTTTAAGTATTTAAACATAAACTTGGTGAAGATTCTGTAGTAGATACTTACAACCACATCAGTTATATAACCACCAGACCAGCTCAGTCGGTAACACACAATCTACTGATCGAGGGGTTGTGAGTTTGATTCCAGAGCGGGGTATACTTTTGTGGAGTTTGGTCATGAAATAATTTCTCCATTCTCTATCTTACTATACCTACATCAAAATTATGTGAGGCAGTTCAAGTTGTCATTCACTGTAAGAATTATGCGCCTAGTAACTGGTTAACAGCTAAATCCAGAAATCTAGCCTTTCCAGGAACGGTGAGTAGGTTGTCTGAACCGCCGTGATATAATCTACTATGTGTATTATGTGTTGCTACGGCGTTAAACCCAACCAAAATCATCACAGATATCACGTGATACACTGTCGAATAACCAAGTTAATGACAGCTTCTAATGAAGACCAGCAGCGTGTTCAGTTACCCTGAACGTTCCAAAACGTTCCGTAACGGAAGTGTCGGAACAACTTAAACAATCAATTTTCTTAGTACATTTTTTGTACATTTGTATCTCTATCTTGGTTGGCTCACAGTCGATAAATGTCAAGTCAAGTATGTATAGATGCAGACCGCCTTTCATTTCAACTGTAGCCTGTTCAATTATCCTAAACATTCCAAAACGTTCCGTAACGTTACATTCGGAACTCCTCGCCCATTCGCTGCGAATAATCTAATCTAATAAACATCACTCATTGCCTAAACGATCGTATATTTGTTTACTTCAACACCGGTAGTTTCAAAATAGCGTCTAAATATGTCCGAGATTATTCGCAGCGAATGGCCGAGGAGTTCTCTAATACTCCTCCAAGTCTTGTTCTTATTTTTAACAACACAGAACTGGACAAGCAATACATTGTTGGTGACCAATTCAAGATTCCACTTGAAACAGAAAGCTTGATGGAAGGTCTATTCTTATTAATCAGCTGGTATTACACATTGGATTTGGAATATCCCCGATGTTTTTCTCAAATCCTTGGTTTATTGCAAGAAATAGTATTTAAACAAGCATTCCTTAGCCAAAAGTCAGTTGGATATTTACACTTCATAGAAAAAGTGGATAAACTTTTGTACGAACATTCAACATCTTAAATTACTGTAACTTTGATAAATAGAAGTCAACCAGAGATATTGTTTTATGTTGTCTTAGGCAAAGTTTCAAATTATCCATGGCTTTGGTCATATAAAAGAATTAAAATTATTCCTAAAATTTGAACACAAAATCTATTTTAGCTAACCTGACCCACGTGGGTCTAGTTAGGACCCCTCTATTTTTCAATGAATTGAATGGATTGTTTGTACGAAAAATGCATAAGTGTATTTGTGACAATCACAACATAAATATTAAAGTGCAAAATTAAGCCAAGGAAGCAAGAAAATTTTGCCAACCATTAGCTTTAAAAGTATAATGAGCTGTGGCATAACCTGCTTTTTGCCTGCATGAAAACAAATTCATGAGACTTTATAATGAAATGTTAAAACACTGTATTTTATTTTCGTCTATCATAATCATAATTGATATGTTTGTATATAATTTTATTTTACTCATTTAAGTGATAAGCAGACTTATTGACATTACCATAATTGTCTAAGATCAGACACATTTACATTGTTGTTTTCAGAGTCACAGAAATTATTTGTGAAAACATACTGTACAGTTTTGTTGTTATTGTTTGGAAGTGTTTAAGTTAACCTTTTTGTCTAAGCCTTATAAACTTGCTAAAATGTTATTTTATTATGTAAAAAAATAATATTACAAATGATAGCCTGTTTTAATTGAGTAGATATTTTTGCTTTAAATAATGTTGATGATCAGATGTTTTGAAATAAAACATGGAAATTAAATAAACGTGTACATTGTAATTGTGTTTGAAATCTGTAACAATCCCAAAACACGCGTTATGTGTTTTCAGTCAAAACACCTAAACATGTGTTTCTAGAAAATACCAGTGTTTTAGTGCTAAACATCAATGTTTTATGAAAACACCACAACATGTTTAAAAACTGCAACAGATAGGTGTTTTATTCTGTGTTTGGAATCAAAACACTTAGATTTAGAGTGTACAGAATGTTTTGGAATGTTCGGGGTAATTGAACAGGCTACTGATGTATGATGATGTATAATTAATAAATTATTATACTAAGTATGAAATATATAAAAATGTGTAAGCAAATAACCAGGAACAGCACCGGAAAAACACAGACCTATCGTACAGCCAGGCACTTTATATAACAGGGATTTGTAACGATAAGGAAATGTTATAGATTTTCATCAAATTTCACTGTCGTCGCTATTATTTTGATCCATACGGAAAACAAGTATAACAAGTTTAAATTAAGATATTGACATGAAATATGTACCAGTACCATTCAAATTGACATAAATGTTAGGGAAAATGTGTTTCTAGATGATTTTGAGGTAAATTACGCTCACAGACTGTTTCACAAAATAATGCATTTTCTTGCCGATCTGCCATTCTTAGCCTCATTTTACATCACCCAAAGTCATATTTTCGGTCATAATTGCAACAATTTTTGTCAAAAACTTCAGAAACATTCACAAGTTGCATGGAAGACATGTACAAAAATATAAATCAAGTTTTAAACTCTGGAATAGCTTGTACAGCCTGCTTCAATCAGTTATAGACAGTGACGACCGTGAAAATTCAAAAAAGCACTTCGTTACAAATCCTTGTTATATAGAATCCCTGGTACAGCCAAAAGGCAAAGAGGGTTTTTAACCTTTGTTATAAAAGGGGCGTTACAAACAAATAACTAAAATAATTTTATTATTTATTAAAAGACTGTAAGATTTATACAATACATGCAGAATGTAGAAATGTAACTTAAATCAATGTTTGATATATAATATCAGATCATGTGACAGTTGTCATGTGACTAACAACTTTTCTGGGGGCACCAATAGAAAGTTTTAAATAATTTTTCTACAGTGAAATAAGAAAGACCAATCCATTCTAAGATTTTGCCCCATTAGTCTTTGTTTCATGCTTATGTAGCACACATTCACCGAGTTTGCAGCTTTACTTAAATACCGGCCAAAACATTTTGTTTGGGCATGTGACGTAAATGTAGTTTCAAAATGGCGTCTAAATATGTCCGGTGTTATTCATAGTGAATGACAAAAGAGTTCCGAATGTAATAACGAGATCTGTTTTGTTTGATACAAGACAGTAAATAATAACAGATATGTAGTAATCATGCTTGTAAAACAATGAATGTAATAAGTATATGCATGGAAATAGCAGCAATACATTATTTACAACAATACGTCTGGTAGAATGTTAATAGGGGATTTTAGTCAGTTATTTCCCATTGTATACTCTTCAAATAGGTATAAAAAGGTAGTACTGCATTACGCGTATGGGTTCGAGTTAAGCCAATCTATGTACACTTTAATATAAAAACACGGAGCAAACTTGAGCAATACTCATTGTCCTAGATACATGTATCTAGAATTATAACAATATCCATTCAAATAAATATACATGTACATGTATCAAAATACAGTCAACGTTCAATTAGAAATAAATGCTTTAACAAGTATACAAAAGAAGCAACGAAAGCGAAAACATAATCAAGCAAAATGTACAGTGTTACTGTCGCCTTTTATCTAAATATGACAGAAACTATGCATTAAAAAGGCAGGAAAATGCGGGATAATCTTTGTGTCCATTTTAGTTCATTTTGATTTCGTGGCAAATTTGTTTTCGGATAACAAAAACCGACGGCGTAACATTTGCAATAATAAAGCTGGCATGGTTTCATTGCGAGTAACAAAATCAAAGCGAAATAGGAGTAAGCGTGAATTGATCACAAGCTATTTCACGTCACCTGTTAGTAACGCGGAAATTGAAGCAAATATTATAAAACAAAATAGTTTAAGATTACTTGTGCAGCGCTTTGTCCAGTATAAATATACGATATGCATACAATATGCATAAAAAAGAGACTTAGATGTTATCTATATCTCGGATCAAATGTTTTCATTTCATATGATGAGCAAAACAAACTAAATTACTTGGTAAAAGTAAGCTTAACTATACTTCGTCTTATTTTAAGTTAAGTTAATTTCACGAATATTTCCAAAGGATGAAACACACTACAAAATGTCAAAGTTTTAGTCTTGGCCTTGATAAAAAAGCTCACTGACCGGAAGTTCTCATTCAGAAACTGATTCCATTTTCTCCACTTCCGGTGACGTTACTTGATTGTTATTGGTTGAGAAACTATATGTTCTCATCTCTAGTCCCGAGCTTGTCTTCGAGCTGGAATTGGATCGAGAAATTCGACGAATTTCCTCTCCCGTTCGAAATGAATGTGAGATGGATAATCTCGAATGTGCTGTTTGAGAGGACGGTGCAACTGGCATTTTGCCACCGCTGACTGTTGTTGATTCAAAACGTTGAATATGATGAACACCAACTCTACCTAGTATAATGTTCAAAAGTGCCAATACAGGATCAATTAATCTCCAAAGTCCCCTTCTAAACTTCCTATTCATGACTACATAAATCCAAAAATTCGCTTGGAATGTTAGAACAAGCAAAACTTCATAGGCACAGATTATTTTTCGATTAAGTTTTTTCTCCAAAAATTCTTCGCTTTGTTGTTTATAAACGGAAGTCAGAAGAAGAAATATTCCGAATGGAACTTCCGGTATTAGGAAAACAACAACAACCGCCAAAACAATGACTGTTATTCTTCTACTTTCCATATTTCTCCTGTCTATGTTGTCTTGGTTTGTGATCATTTTTGAATCTTGCATTCGTCGAGCAGCTTCCCTCATATGGCCAATCATTGAAATGGTGGAAACAACTAGTATACCACAAGGGATAAAATGCATCAGGAAGACAGATAACCATAAATAAGCACACGATTCTCGACAAGGCTTTTCAAACTCCCATTCACACGTGACCCGTTCCACTAGCATTTTATCATGAAAAAAATGATAAATATGTAATATTGGAGCCAATAGGGTGATCAGAGAAATAGTTATCAGAGTATGGCGAATTGTAAACACCGATTGAGCTTTGAAGGGAAATGCAACTGAAATCAGCCTTTGAATTCCAAGCAAAACTGTCAGCCATATTGAAATGGTGTGAAAAGAGCGGGAAAAGAAATAACGTAATATCATGAAAGCGTAACACCATCGTTCTGTAAGTACCAGATCGTTGCCTTCTCGCTGTCCATAAGCATATATCAAACTTGGAACGGTCACAAGTCCTGTCATAGAATCAGCAATTGCAATAGCAATAAGGATAACATTGGTAGCACTTCGCATGCGTCGATGAATCAAAACTAACAACACTAATGTGTTTGTAAGCGTTGTCAATATGATCAGTGGTATCCATAGATATAAATACACTGGTTCTTCGAATTCATAGGTTCTGTAGTAAAAATAATTTTCCAAAGGGTTATTGTCTGTGTGGATGACGTGGAAGGTGGAGTCGTTGCTATTGTCCTCGAATGTAGAATTAGGGTTATAGTCTTTGTAGATCTGGTCTAGGGTGGCATTATAATCATCATAATAATAATCATAACTGCGTATATGTCTCTGTAAATTCTCCATTTTATCGACGTTGTATGAACCTGAAGCATGGGAATTGTAATTATAAAATTTGGATACATGACGCATGATAAAGTTTATAATTAAGGTGATAGTGAAATGGTATTATATCATTCATCAACTGTTTTATAAGGCCAGCTCACTTTGCCAAATTTCTTGGCCTATTTTGCTTTGCCAATATTTATACATGTACCGACCCTTCCAACCTAAAGTGACAACATCTTTACCAAGGACGAAAAATAGATATTAGAAAAATGAATTGATTTTTCATGGGTTGTAACCTGTCGCGACCAGGGAATTGAACCCTGAACTCATGATTCAAATAGTTTCGTTTAATACCATTGCACAGCGGCCTAGGCTATATTTTCAAAACAGTCAAGAAAATAAAATTCATTCAATGAACAAGCTGATTTTATTTTAATTAAAGACTGTTCAATTTTAGCAAATTCGATTGTCTTTGTCGCTGGTCAAACGGCAAGTTTTTTTTTTTTGAAAAATTATATGTACAGCACTATCAGCAAAGAGAACTTCTGTGCAACTAGCTAGCATGGACAGCAAACTTTACAGAAAGAGCAACAATAATTCAAAGAAATGAATTTATGTACTTACAATTACATAAAAATAACACTTACTAAAATTGTTTATCCCCGTTAAACATTTATAATTAACAAAACATTTATAATTACACAACATTTATGTACCCATTCGTATCATAGTCTAAACGGAGCATATTCCACCACACGCACAGAGAGTGTGAAGTTGTCCCATCGTTATGGACCGCAAAATTGATCCCCGGATACTAAGTTTATGATGTATGAAATGGAAAGTAGGGGCGTACCTACATAATAATATGTTATCCAGCATTTTATAGTTGTTTTATTGCGTTTTGAAATGACTCAGATCACAGGCGGCCGGCACGGTCAATAATCAAAAACATATATATGTTTGCTTTTGATTCGGGAACGTGCCGGCTACCTGTGACTCAGAGTCTCAGATGGTGAATTTTGAAATCACTAAGGCTTAATTCGGCGTAGTCAGTATTTGAAGCAAGCTCGTGGACACTTCATACCTTAAGTATACAAGGGTCCAGTGTCACGCAATCTACAACAACAACAAATAAGATAACCAAAAGTTCGTGTTGCGCCGATTTCTTTGAGCGAATGTCATCAGATAGCGCATAAAATAGCAACTACGTTCTTTACCCGAAAAATATGTTACAACAATACGCGGTGTACTGACATTCGTGGTTCGCTTTCAGTATGTCCCTGATACGCACTTTGAGTATACTTTCAAGAAAAGCGAAACTGTATAGGAAGTCAACTCTTATATCTACTGTTTACAGGATTAGGATATAAGGATGTGATAGTACTTGAACTATCAAGATAAGTCATTCTACTGTAAACATATTTCTATTTTACATAAATATATATTCTACTTATTAAATATCACGAACGCCGTTGTCACACTGTATTGTCAATTGACTGGACATCGAAGAATCTGTCATCATTGGGCGAGTTTCCTAAGCATATCGATACCTAGCGATATGCCTACTTGTACCCTTAATTTGATATCACATACGTATCACTTTTGGGGAGTGTTTGTTTCAGTTTACTCCGAGTACTCCGGTCTTATCTGCGAGCACCTATGAATCAAATGTCCCAATTTTGTAGCAAAACACAAGAATGGTGGAATATGTTACAGGATGCTTTTTGTTAGACGACAGCAGTTCATCAAAAAAGTATGATGAAACAAAATATTTTAAAATGTGGACAAAAACAACTTTGGCATTCCTCGCATTCAAAGATGGGTCTATTTCCCACCATCTTAATTACATCATACTCCGCTTACACCTCCTAAAAGGCAGGCGTATTCAATTTTTCAGTGGCCGGAGTACTCTGATTACTCAGATCCTAGTGTAAGAAGGGTACCAGGGCACAAAGCGCTAGCTAGCTTAGGAAAATTGCCCCTTATTCTACCAATCTCCGTATCGGTTTTAATCAGATTGTTATTCTACTTAACCAAAAGAATGGTGAAATGAGCTCGTTTACAAGTAAAGGTAAAATGACATTGTCTGGTCTGTTTCACATATTGGCAACATTTTTATCATCAATTCTTGGTAAAGAACAACGTAAGCACAGTTAACATCAATTAATCAAATTTATCGGTAAGCGCCTACATGACTGTCAATTATATTTATCATGTTCGTCCTAAATTTTACTATTCCAATTAGAACTTTCCCTTATTTTGATTTCTACTTCTCTCGGTTGCTCTAAGTTAGTCACTCTTCCCTCTTACGTGCCAAATAGGGCGTTTTATCGTTTCACGCGTGTTTATCATTGTAATCGTTTATAAGATTTTTAATGTGTGTTTCCAAATAAGTTTCCGTTTGTAATTATATTATTAACTTATTAACTTATACAAACAAAATAAACAAAGTTTATCATGTGTTTGGTCAAAGTACATTGTATGTATACATGATACGATTTCCCGCCCGTATTTCCCGCCATAAACTAATGCATTTAAGACTATCTTCAACTTATATAGCCTATGTATATAGACACCATTAGCGTGTTCAGTAACCGCGAACGTTACAGAACGTTACATAACGATACATTCGGAACTCCTCGGCCATTCGCTGCGAATAATCTCGGACATATTTAGACGGTATTTTGAAACTACCGGCGTTGAAGTAAACAAATATATGATCGTGTAGGCATTGAGTGATGTTTCGTTTTTAGTCCATTAATTTTGAAACATCACTCATTGCCTTAACGATCGCATATTTGTGTATTAGATTAGAGTATTTGCAGCGAATGGCCGAGGAGTTCCGAATGTATCGTTATGTAACGTTCTGTAACGTTCGTGGTAACTGAACACGCTACATATACACGCTAATGATAGTGTGCTATTAATGACAAGCTTGTACTATGTATAACAAGAAAATATTGATGCAAAGCATCAAAGAGTGCAAAAAATGATAACATGAAAATACTGCTTAACTAAAAATATTTTGTATTATATAATCATCCTTTTTGTGTTGTATATTTCAGGTGATGCTCAAAAAGTTATGACAAGTCATGTGACAGCAGCAAGCCAGCATGTAACTAAAAATTTCATCATCAAAGTTCTTTTATTTGTTGTAATGTATATGTAGTTTTGTGCTGCAGAACAGATATGAGCAATAAAAATAAAACCAAGTATACAACATTGTTTCTTCCCTTTCCTCTACTGTACATAATATAATAGTCCATTTTCTCTCAACTGTCAAAGTTTGAATAATTACATGGTGAATAAATACACATTATCACAATATCACAGGTGTAAAACAAAAACCACGAGGTCATCGGGAAATTATTCATGTTTTGACAGTGTAGAAAAAAGAACTATATTATTTCTGTATAGAATTCTGCATACTATTCAAAGTATGCCAAATTGTGCATATAACAAAGAGTGTACTAGATAATGCATTTAGAAGGAAATTCTTATGTTTCACATCATGTAGAAGAGACATTTTAGTTTAAACAAGGGTATACTAAAGTGTTATCTGTGGAGAATTAGAACCTATGAAGTGGTAGATTCAGACTCTCTCTGGTTCTGCCCAGACACCAATGTTACCATTACTAAAGCAGAACAATAGGGCCCTGAGGACCCTGGAACGCTCACCTAGTATTAGAAGCTTAGAATAGCTGACAGAATATTTTTAACAGTTTTAGCTGATGAAAACTGAAATCTCTGGGGCATTTAATTTTGAACCCATGTGCATAATTAGAACAATTTTGTACAGAAATTTCAAAGAGACATAACATACTAAATATGAAAGCTGAAGGTCTTGTCATTTCTGCAAAATTCCGACATGATATGACCTTTAATGTTGGTATGTTGTAAAACCAAACCAAGTTTTAGAGAAGAAGATTTTTTAACATTTTCTTAAAAACTCTATGTAAATCTTGCGACCCCTAAGGCGGAGCCAATTTTGACCCAAGGGGCATAATTTGAACAATCTTTGTAGAGAACCTTAAGATGATGCTACATGCCAAATATCAAACCTGTAAGCCTTCAAGTTTTAGAGAAGAAGATTTTTTAACATTTCCTAATATAAGTCTATGTAAATCTTGCGACCCTTAAGATGGGGCCAGTTTTAACCTCAGGAACACTTTCTTGTCATACGCGTCCATGGTTCATGATTAAACAATCAAAAGATTAATATACAAATAAACTTTGTATAAAAATGGTATATTTAACGTGTTCATAGAACAAAACGAACGTTCAAAGACAGGGGGGGGGGGGGGGGTACATTCGAATTCGAAGTGTGACGACAGCGATGCACATGGTGACTATCTTCGATCGCGTATTAGAATTACAACAACAACAACAACAAATAAATTGATATTTTTAATATTTCAACTTTTAAATAAGTTTAGATTACTTAATATCTAATATATTTACTCCAAGACCAGAGAATGGCGTCTGCCAAGTCGTCTGACACGGCTTCAAGTCACGTTTCGGGTAACAATGACCAAAATACTGTGGAGGTAAACAAAACTCGTAATTAGTGGAGTAGTTGTCGGATATCCGAAATATGTCTAATATGCTCTAAATCATAGTAAATGGGGAAGTTTCTTCACCATTCTCTACATTTTCTGTATTTCAAACTTCAATTATGTATTTATAAGATATGACTGGCCTGCAAGTTAAACCTCTATTAAATAATAACTTTTTACAATTTCTTTAATTTATTTTTTGTAAAATAGTTCACTGTTCAAGTGTTTATAGCAATGGCTAGAGTTACGGTATCGTAACTCTAGACCCACATTCTAGAGTTACGGAAGTTCCGTAACTGTAGACAACACTTGCAAGGGTAGGCTAGAGTTACGGAAGTCAAATAACTTGTATGCGTATGTTTCAACTTCAACATCGGGAAACTTGTTTATATTCATTATTACTCGAAATAAACAAATATTTACCGACGTGACTTATCCAATTGTTATTACACTCGCCATTTTGGATATGACTAATAAACTTACCGGATGTTTAATATACGGCGATATGACGTTGTCGTCTTCAAAGTGTCACATTATAAGTTTACTTGAGCTATAAGTATTAGTAATATCCAAAATGGCGCTTGTAATAACAATAGGATAAGTTACATCGGTAAATATTTGTTTATTTCGAGTAATAATGAATATAAACAATTTTCCAGATGTTTAAAAGTTGAAACATATGCATGTTATTTGACTTCCGTTACTCTAGTCTACCCTTGTAAGGGTTGTCTACAGTTACGGAACTTCTGTAACTCTAGAACCTGGGTCTAGAGTTACGGTACCGTAACTCAAGTCACTGCCCGTGTTTAAACTTCAAGTTTAATAAGACAAGTGTTTTCTTGATTAGTTGATACAGGACTTAAAAATGAGGGATGATAGATCTAATTTGTAAGAACTTGTTTCTCAATCAAGCCTAAAAAATTAGTACAAGTTAAAAATATAGCTGGCTATCCATTCGGGCAAACTAGTTTAAAAATGAGTGTCTAGCCCTGTTGTACCACAGTTAGCTGACACATTTTTTTCTTCTTATATACAATAAAAAAAATTGTGGTTGTATAAATACAACATCTTTGTTCATTTCTGTTATTCAGCCTTGGCTTTCAATGTTGAAGATTCATATTAATAGTTGATTTATACTGTGTGATTATTATAATTTCTTGATTGTTTATCAGTCATTATAACATTTTGGTAGTGATCTCGTGTAACTGTTTTTCTTGGCTCTCAACCCCTTACATTAAAGATTTTTGTTAAGTCTTACCAAATGATCAATACTGACATACAATGTTTTTTTCAGAGTTTATCTGAGGTGTTTAGATGTTTTATTTGTATGGAAAAACTTCGTGATGCCAGATTATGTCCTCATTGTTCCAAGTTATGCTGTTACTCTTGCATCAAGGTAAAGTAAAGTGTTTTTACATCATTTTTGAACTGATCTTGATTTTAGACATGTAGTTGAAAAAAAACTTTCTTGAATGTTTTAGAAAGCTGTAGTGTACTCCAGACCAAATTAATTCAATATGAAATCTAAATGGATCAAGAATTATTTCTTATTAATTTTCAGTTGTATAAGACAGCTTTTGTCCTTTATTTTGTGAAAGTTAATGTACTATTTTGCTTATTATCAGTAGATATACAATACATAGGTGATTACAAAGATATCTCAATTATAGATGCATGCATAGCTATTGGATGTTTTGTCTGCTACATTCTGTTTATTTTGGTTTCCCCCATTCGTCATAAGTGACTAGGGCTGCTGCGAGTATCTGAGTACTATGACATTAACAAGGGATTCATGGTTTGAATTGTGAATCGCTACACATGAATCGTGGTTCAGATCAGATCGCCACTTGCTCAACGATCCACAGCCCATAAGTGACAGTTGTTTAACAAGAACCTTAAGAACCTTGCTTAGTGGCCTAGTAAAATTAACTTGTTATTCAATCACTTAGTTAAAACTCCTTGAATTAAACCATTTTGTATATAAATCTTTTAGAGATGGTTAACAGAGACGAGAATGCAATGTCCTCATTGCAGGTAAGATGGTTTATGTATTCTACAGAGCTGTCACTTGACTATATTCAAAAATTACATGTTTTGGTTTTCCCTGCAGTACAAACTTTCACAGTAAAAGTCATAGTGCAAATATATGTACAATAGGATTTAATGTGTGTTTCATGCTTTAAGCAATAATGTTCACAAAACTTTGTACTGCCTGTGCACAGAAGAACCCATAAATTGGAGTTCCGAATTAGGTCTATTATAAACCAAACTAGCTTTTGCAAGACAACATATGCCAATCAAAACCAATCAAAGAAGAATGATTAAAAAACTGGACTAGGTGGAGTTGTGGTTATTTTGCTCTGCACTTAAGCTTATGGTTATGCATATGATTGTACCTAGATTGATGTCTTACCTGCTTTAAGATGACAAAGTTAAAATCAAGAGCACAAATGATAATATGATATAATATATTTGATTGTAGGATGAAATCAATTAATTTTGGTTAATCAGCAGTCAAGTTTATTAATTTATACATGACTATTTATCTAAATAGACCAATTCTTCCATAGATATAAAATCATAATTATGCATGGTCAGGAGCCATGCTTACACCTTTAAACTCAGTTGTGCAATGGAGGACCATCATTGCCTCGTGCCTGGTCTCTTCCAAAATACCATAGAACTACTAGCAAACTATTTCCTGTAAGACATACAGGTTGTAAATTTTCTTCTTACTTATAACAATGATTGTTTTCTATTTCAGGGCTCCTCTACATATCAATGAGTTAGTAAATTGTAGATGGGCTAATGAAGTAACACAGCAGATTGATTTACTACAGCATACAGTACCACCTGTCTCTAATGTTGAACAAGACAAGTAAGAGTTATAAATTATTGTAAAACCTGAAAGACCTTGTCTCTGTGGTCAAGTGTTAGTTTGTTTGTATGTTGGGTTTAATGTCGTAGCAGCACATTGTATAGGTCATATCCTGGCGGTCAATCCACCTTCTCACAGTTCCTGGAAAGGCTACATTTTTAAATCTCTGGATTTAGCTGTTAAACAACTTCTAGGCGCATACTTCCATCAGTGACTGACTACTGCCCTACATTATTTAGTATCAGTGGTAACAGGGAGAATGACTGTAGAAAATTATTTCATGATCAAGTTCCACAAAAGTATACCTGGCCCGGGAATCAAACCTACGAGCCCTCGATCAGTAGACATGTGCGCTACCCACTGAGCTAGCTGGGCAAGCTTAGTCAAGTGTTTAGGTCCCTGACTTCAGATTATTCTGAACACTTTTTGAGTTAGGGTAAAGGGTTTGTATAGTTGAGACCACTGACTTAAATTCACTGTACCCACTTGCTGATAGAGGATGCATGTAGCTCTTAGCTTCTAAAACAACTGAAACCTAAACCTGTGGTGCAGTAGGCTACACCCAGGATTTCAAATTTAGTGTCTGGATAGAGTTGAACTGTTTTGTACACAAATGGTCGTACTAACTTTCGTATGGAGACTCTGAGCATCATGGGTAGAACTGTTTATTTACCTGAAAATATGTGGCAATGTTTACATTTGAGTTTTTTTTGTGTCTACTCAAATAAAATTTAACTATTTAACCAACTATGCACATTAATTTAAACTTTTAACCAGTAGTTATTATACCATCATTACGTGTTTACATCTGTCATTCTTTACACAAACATTTAAAATCAAAAGTAGAATACATGGTTTAACTAGGCATCTGTACTTTAATGTGAGGTTTAAAAGTACTTTGTTTCTATGGAGTGATTTTTTTTACAAATACACTTAAATACAATTGTCTCTCTCGAACAATAGATTTTCACACATCGGCCGTAAAATCTTGACCTTAGTCATTGTTTGTGACGCTTGATAATAACAGGGCGTGAAAATTGCTTAACATTAGATTTGTTAATTGATTTTAATCGCTTAACAATTGATCTGTTAATTGATGTTAATGTGCCCAACACATTGTTATTAGTAAATATATTGTTTATAATATTGCATAAAAATTGCTTAACAATAGAATTGTTTGTTGACTGCAACTTGTAGACAGGCACATATTATAAAATGTCATGGTATGATTAAAAATAAAGGATAAAACGAGTAAAAAAGGTCACGCTAAAGAATTAATTAGTGCATATACAGCGTGTATGTTAGTTTTAATTAATAAAAACTGATAAAAAGTTCGTGCAATTTAGGTAAAAATTAAGTCCAAATTAAGGATCAAAATGTTAGAACAGAATATACACACATAGACAACGGCAGAAAAAAACTTACTGGAGGACCCGGTCACATCGAACCTTTCTCACTTACATGTAACCACATTAAAGAAATGATCAATTCATCTACAACTACTAACCTATATCGTAATCATGTTCATAAGTGTAAAAATAACGCACAACAAATATGTAGTTGGCAATTTAATTTGCAGTAATTACTAACTACGTACACATGACACATGAATAAACTGTGTGTTCGGGTTATATACTCAATCAAGGGAGATAACAATTTTAAAAACAATTAGAAACAAGGGGAAGTAATAACGTCATACTTGGACGAAAGTCGGCCGGGTCGAACACTTGGCTCTCTCGAATCATTTTTCATGTCCCCTCGAGTTCGAGCCAGCGAACTTTTACTGTATTCTGTTGCGTACCAAATTGCTGAATTCTTTGATGTGTTGTGCGTCTTATTATAGAGGTGATATCGTCCCCATCTATTTATGGAATGAGGTTGAACTCATTAGTTTGATTCTCATCCCTGCTGGATACACCTTTCCATGAACATTTGATAATTTTGTTGATTTTCTTCAATTACTGAGGTATTTGGAGAAGCCATCTGCATGTTAGAAGGCAGAATGATCTTAGAAAATAAGTACAAATGTGAAATTATGTTCAGCAAAAAGTTTCTGTAAGCATTATTGTATGATGTCCAGTCAATGCAGTTTAGAAAGAAGATCACTTTTGCCAGTATTGAGTAAATATTACTTTTTACAGACCTACTACATGAAGGGACCCAATCTTGACCAATCAAATTTGCACATTTCAGTATGTTATATTATATTTTACAGATGTAAAGATCATGGAGAAAAGATAAGTGTATATTGTGTTACATGTAGTCTATGTATTTGTCATCAATGTGCATTGTGGGAAGGAAAGGTAGGTTTTATTTTATAAACTTATAGTTCTAACATAGGGACGCGCATTTTTCACTCTATATTTAATGTGTGACATCATCTATATTTTAATATTGAACACATACATGGCTGTTATAGTTTACTAGTGATTTTTCTAAAGCAGAATAGCAGGGCGCCGCGCCCTGCCCTTTTTTAGCCCCGCCCTGCTGCCCTAAAAGTCACGCCCTGCGAGTGTCAAAGCGCCCTGTTGCCCTTTAATTCCCTTCAAAAATATTTTCATAATTGTCAATCATCGGTAAATTCACACGTCAATTGTATAATCTTTATCAATCAGTAATTAAATGACGCGCCTACTGTGAAAGGGCAGTGTCAAAAATCAATAAGGCCTGTAACACTCGTGACAACGTCAATATACATATATACAGTCAGGTACCTATACGCGTCAAGGATTAAATTGACACTGATGACCAAACCATGCTGTGCAATTAGCAGGGTTTTTGTTATTTCTAGTGGACGAATGTGATGTAAATTGCAATTTACTTGGACATATTATGATATACAAAACAATTGTCCCCTGCAGGATTTGTAAAAAATACAGAAACGAGAATTTGCTATCCGTTACATTTTTGGGGGTGCAGAACAATTTAATACTGACGATGTTTTGTAAGATCGTTTTTCACTTGTCAAACGAGACATATTAGTTTTTTCTGGTACAAAGTAGCTCAAGAACAGTTTTTACAATAATTATTTACATAAATTACATTTGATGCTTTCTTAAGCTGAATAAACAATTTTATAGAAAATCGTATTTTAGCAAATCGTTTAGCACCCCAATATTTTGCAGAAAAACAAAAAGGTAAAGTGCAAATTGAATGATTTAAGCAATGGCTTCCTCTATTTCTTAGAGAATAATGCACTCCCTCCCTGCTGACAAATTTAAAGTTTAATTACATTTGATGCTTTCTTTATCTGATTGAACGATTTTATAGAAAAATCGTATATTAGCAAATCGTTTTGCACCCCAATATTTTGCAGAAAAAAACGAACACAAAATAAAAAGCGAATTTATTGATTTCAGCAATAGCTCCTTCTTCTAAGAGAATACTGCACTCCCTCATTACTTTGAGGATTATGTGCTGGTGCTTGCAATTAAAATTTGGGTAAAAACAAAAAAACCCCAATAGATTCAGTAATCACTTATTAACAGTGATAAACCAGATATATATACACAAGTCAACTGTCGCTTGGTGTACAGCAGCTGACAACTTGTTCCACTGAATTATTGTGCTTGGAAAGGAAGAATATTTGGACATGCTTATATGTTAAAATGAATGGAGATGGCTGCTGAACATTGTCTTATCTTGTTTTTTATGTGTTGGGTATGAATAAGGCAGGGCCAGGGTGTATACCAATAAGATTATAGACAATTTTATAGAATATCATAAGTCTGGTTCTTGTTCTTCTACATAAGTTCTAGAGGTGGCCACTTAAAGTTAGAGATCATGGTAGAGACGGAGCTTGTATCTAATGAAAACGATTTGTTTCAAATCTTGCCACCCTTTTTGGACTTTTAAATAGCTAAAGATTTGACACAAAAGTATGTTTTACAACTATGCTAAGTAAATTTGTACACGAGTACATGATTATAGAAAAGCATGTAAGAACTTGTTAAGCATGCAGCTACAATGAATATATATATAATATACTAAAAACATCAGTTCACTAAATGTTATTGACTACAGATATACTTCAGAATTTTAAAAGTCGCGCCGCGCGGTGCGCCCTGCCCTTTTTTGGTCCCACCCTGCCCTTTTTGGAGTTCTAGAATAATCACTATAGTTTACCCCCTTGTTTAGAGATTTTGTTCTTTTTTCAATTTTAGAATTGTAATATCATGCATTTAATAAATCACAATGTACAGAGGGTGGTAGAATGGAAAGTTTAGCCTCTGTTATGGGGCCAATGACAAATTTCTGCGCTCTGATTGGTTGATAAAACAGGGCCAATATCAAAATCTGGTCTGCAAGTAGTTATTTAATGAAATTGTCATTAAATAAGGAATTTCTTATAGGCCCTGTTATTTTTTCTTGGGACAGACAACTGCCGTTGAAAAAATAATGGTTATGTGGTAAGATGATATATTATAGAGTGGCTAATTTGTAGAGCTGTCGCGATATGCCAGAAGCGTATCCCGATATATTGCAATACGCTAGCACCATATCGTGATTCATACCATGATATATTGTAGGGTTTTAGATACGTTGTACCTGTGCTGTATTCAACAGAAACATTCTAAATCTTATTTGCAGAAACTGATAGAATCTAGCCTCTATAAATATATACAGTCATTTAGGACTGTGATATATGTTTTGCATATAAAAAAGGCGCTTAAGTTGAAAGCAACAATCATATCCTTAGCTGCAGAACATCCTAGCCATCAAGCTCCTGGATGACATGCTTGCTGTACAACTACCTGTCCCAAAGTATTTGATTGAAGAACATGTTTTGTACAAATTCCGTACAAACACGCCCAAATAGGTTGAGTGAACAATAAAAAACTAATGTTTTTGCTACTTTTATTTTGCGAAGGGAAGAATTTTCCATTTAAATAAAAAAAATATCGCCAAATACCGGTATGTTAAAATCGTACTGTGTTGCGCATTGCCACAGCTGCGTATTGCAATATACCGGTATATTGTGACAGCCCTACTAATTTTAATTAGATTTTAATTGATATTGTTATTTTACAGCATTCAGGTCACTCGTTTAAACCTATAGATGGTATTTATGATGATCATATACGTGATGTGATGGAAGAATTAAGTTCTTTAAGAAGAAGAAATATTGAAATTATAAGTCTGGTACAAGATGTAGTATGTATGATTTAGTTTCTAATAGGAAATCTTTATAATTGGGATGTATTGTCACTTGATTTTCAGAGTATTAACAAACTCTTGATTTTTGTCAAATTTTTGTATCAACCAAAACTTCGAAAAAATATAATAGTGCATAAAATTACTGTTACATTTCTTTGTCTTTCAATGCCTGTATAAGATTATGAGTTAAATTGTTTACTTCAAATCCTCTGCACAAATTTTATTTTACGCATGACCTTGTTCACTGAGATTGAAATTATTTAGATAAGTTGTTATTTTTTCCAAAAATAGGGGTGGGGGGGTTAATTGGGGAGGATTATATAAAGAATATACAGTTTTTGTTTGCTATGTGTTATCTGAATTTTGTTTTTAAAAATACAACTAATAATTTCTATTAAATTAAACATATTCTACTAAGTCCTCTTCCTTTTAAAACAGTTTTAACTTAATATTATATTTGTGGTAGTAGCAACACACCAGGTGACCTGTATATGTATACATGTTTCATATTGATGTTTTACTACCTTGTTCACAGGAGAAAAATATAGAGTCTGTAAAAACAGCAAAAGATGAAAAAGTACGAGAAATACGTAATGCTGTGGAACTAATGATAGCAAGATTGGAATCTCAACTCAAGAGTAAATTACTTACATTAATGGGTATGTTGGTTTTCTTGTCATATTTCTTTATATCCCCCCACCCCGCAAAAAATTTTGTGAGGTATATAGGACTCAGCTTGTTGGTCTGTAGCTTTTTCATGTCTGTTCAATTTCTTAGCACATGAGTTTTGTAACAACCCTTATACATGTATGATAATATTCATGAGTTTCCTTGTAGCCCTCATAAATGTATGCTGATTTTCATGAGTTTTGTGACTGCCCTTGTAATTTTATGACCATATTTGTGAATTTTGTGACAGTCCTTTTAAATTTATGGCAATATTCTTGAGTTTTGTGAAAATCCTTGTAAATGTTTTACATTTTTTGGTGAATTTTTTACAGCCCCCGAGTATGAATGAAATTTTTACAGGTAAAAAATGTGTGATGATATTTATGGCTTTTTGTGACAACCCTTGTAAATGTATGACAATATTGGTGAGTTTTGCGACAACCCTTGTTGTAAATGTATGATATTATTTACAGGACAAAGAGGTCAACTAACCCAGGAGACAGAATTATTAGATTCATTAATACAGAAAGTAGAGAATCAGATTGCATACAGTAGTAAATCAGATCTTATATCTAGAAGTCAGGAATTATTATCCATCTTTAAAAGAGTAAGTATCTTATAATGTACGTTATTGTTAGTCCAAGTTTATAAAACCTTCAATAAAAATTCTAGAAGCTGGCTTGGCTGAGTGGTCACAGTGTTGGACTGGTGGTCATTTATAAGCCAGCTCTGCATTGGTTTGAACCCCATCAACAACCAACACACTGTTTCCTTGTGTGAGGAACTTTATCCTACTTTTTTAAGTGCTGGAGGAACTAGGAAGCGAACTCAAAAGCGATAAATCTAAGTTGTAAGAACTTGTTTCACAATCAAGCAAAAATAAATTAGTATATACAGTCCATTTGCGTTTGCTCAAAAGGCGTTCGCTCGTAATTATGGTTTCACTCGAGATCATATCTCGGTCCCGATCGTATTTACTCTAAAGTTCATTTAAAAAAGATGTGATAACTCAAAACGCGTTGACTCGTATTTTACGTTATCTCCAGCTGGATTTCGAGTCCCGTCAATGATAAAATCACTTTAAAGTTACGCGCTGGCTCAAAGTATTTATATTTGAAAATTTTTGCACCTTTCAGGACCAGGTATCATTATCCGATGAATAGCCTTTTGTTTGACGTGTCACTCGCCATTGAAAACTTATCAAATTAAATCAAACTGTGATAATTTAGAAGCCAAGATCTGTTAACAAATCTTGTTTAATTTAAACGTGTCATTATGTGTAAAAAACTGATTTTTACATCTTTTATCTTACCTACCTGTACTAGTACAGCATATTAAATCCACCCTTAAGACAGTACGACGTACGTCCAGAAATGTTTGTTAGATAAAAACAAGATTAAACAAAAATGGTTTATTCCAGATAAAATAACACATTCTATGCAAAAAGTCACGTACATATAAGTAAAGTATTATTCACAACAAGGACGTTAGCAGAAACATAATGAGTTTCAAAGTACATGTATAGGTATTCTACATAAAACAAAGAAAGGTCAAAATTGAGGACATTGACATCATCAAGTTCAACAAAATTAATAATTTTATGTTATGTTAAATACACTTAACAAGAACACATTTAAAATGAAAAATAACACCATTGAAATATTACATGTCTTTTATTCAAACTCAAATAACATCTAATATTGTAACATTGTGAGACGACGCCTATAAAGTGAATATCACGATGTGGAAAAATTACAAAAAAAACAAGATGGAGGATCTGTTATACGTTAACTCGAGAACGCGTTCGCTCGAGCATTTTTTGAAGTCCCGTCCGATTTCGAGCGAACGCGAATGGACTGTAAATAAAAAAGATTCATGCTCAAAATTCATTTTCATTTCTGAATGATTTCCTTATAAATCAGCCGACTTTACAGTTTTATTTATGATTATTTATATTGACCCCTGATTATTGGAATGGCCGTCAGGAAGGTAATCCCCCACTGTTCCTATTTATGCCTTGATTGATTGGAACAACTGTAAGGAAGTATCTTGCTCAAGGAAATTAGCAGTGCCCCTAGTGGGATTTGAACCTGGGAACTCTCAATCCCTATGCCCCCATCCTACCACTGGACCCCTGCTTCTAGTTATACCCCCGCTTCGAAGAAGAGGGGGGTATACTGTTTTACCCTTGATCGTGCGTCCGTCCATGCGTCCGTCCGTCCGTTACAAAATTTCCGTCATAGTTTTCTCAGCAACTATAACATGCAGCAGCCTAATACCCATAGTCCCATGTGGTGTAAAGCAATTTCAAGCTCCTTGCTCATCTACTTCCTGTTTGTAGTCATATTTCTCACAGCGGGGGTATCACTAGTGAGCATTAGCTCACAGATTTACTTGTTCTACATAAATTATAACTAGGTTTGTAATATCATGATATATATTTTTGTCATTCTAGATGCACAGAAAACCTATAGAGAATTTTGCTACAGCTCCTGTACCTACTGATTTCACCAGTGAGATTGTTCCACCATATGATCGTAGTACATTTGTTATGAATAATTTTAGTAGTTTACAACAAAGAGCTGATCCTGTCTATAGTTTACCTTTACTGGTGAATGGACTTAGTTGGAGACTCAAAGTTTATCCTGTAAGTTAGTTTTTTGTTGATTTTACTCTGTTTTTTAAATTACCAGATGCCAAGTGAACGTCATTCCCAGTACAAAATATTTCAAATTAACCCAATTTAAAGAACATTTCTCTCAAGTGATTGCAGAAGTAGCAAAAAGATTGATGTATTCAATGTATGAAATTAGGGTATGAAAGTGGTTGCAACTTGAAAACAGATGTAACTTCTCCTTTCTTTTATTCAGTAACAACCTTTTTGCGCTAACCCTGTAATTTGCAGAATTTTGGTTGCCCAAAATAAATTGTTGGCTGAACTAAAAAGTGGTTGTTCCGACCAACCGGACTCCAACTTATTTTGTAGACTGTGTATTCACAAAATGTATTCAACAAGTAAACTTTAAAAACTTCTTAATTATAATAATACTCCAATTATTTGAATATCAGACCTATATATTAGTATTATATATTTGAATTTTACATGGTATACATGTTATCTGCCAATTATGACTGATTGGACTTTTAATGATTATTTTAGAAAGAAATATATTGTATTGCATGTATATGTATATTTATGATGTACTATATTTATTTTGTCAGGATGGCAATGGTGTTGTAAGAGGAAATTATTTATCTGTTTTCTTAGAATTATCTTCTGGTTTCCCTGAAACTTCAAAGTAAGTGACTCATGTCTTGTTTTGTTTACATACTAGATGCAGTAATTGTACCAAGTGTGGCCAAGTGGTTAAGATGTTAGACTGGTAATCATTGGATAGCCAGCTTAGCATTGGTTCCAATCCCATCTAAAACTTTCCTCATTGTTCCTTTGAACAAGATACTTTATCCAACTTTCTAAGAACTGGGGGATCAGGAAGTGGACTGGAAAGATATCAATCTAAGTTGTTTGAACTTGTTTCACGATCTTACTGAAACAAATTAGTATAAATCAAATGATCAATTGAGTACATTGATTCTAGATCAAATAAGGATTACATATTATAGTAAAGCTTCAGCCTAAAGTCATTATATTTCAAAAACAGAAAGTTGTTATAAGGTTTTAAATTGAGGAATGAATTCAAAGTGACTGATTCATGACCTCGTAGACCTCCTTTGAATTTAACTTTACATGTCAAGAGTTTCTTTACACATGCATGTTTTCATACATTTTTTAATGAAAAATATTGCAGACACATTTTGTTTTATAATATTATTAAAAATATTTATAATTCATGTTTACTAGTATATTAGTATTCAGTATGTATTAGTATACTAAAAAACATTAAATCTTAATATGTGTGAATATGGGCTCCAGTGTATTTGTACAAGAAGGAAAAAAAAGAGGAGGAAAGGGAGATAAAAAGTGCAAGATTGTGCCCTGCCGCCCCATCACTAGCTATTCTGTTATAAACATTCACTATAATACTACATGTAAAGCTCATTGCAAAACTTGTGTACACTCTTTTTTATTTACACCTAATTAGACTAGTTTTGCACTGACTCATCAATATGTTTATTTCAGGTATGAATACAGAGTAGAGATGGTACATCAAGCATCGAGAGATTCTAGTAAAAATATAGTACGAGAATTTGCTTCTGATTTTGAAGTTGGTGAATGTTGGGGTTATAATCGTTTCTTTAGACTGGATCTACTAGCAACAGAAGGTTATCTAGACACAGAGTTAGACTTTCTAACATTAAGATTCCAAGTACGACCACCAACATTCTATCAGAAATGTAGGGACCAACAATGGTAAGATTTTGTTGTTAATAGTTTCTGAAAAGCATGAAACACTGATTATACACATGTTTTCTACGTAACAGTGGAAGAACCCAAAGGTTTTAATTCTGTATATGGTCTTTTACAATGAAGTTTTTTATTGCTTTTTTGATGAAATTTGATGTCGGACTGTTGGATGAAAATGTTTGATGGTAATATTAAATCACTACAGAACTATCATTAAAAAATAGAAATCCCT
Source organism: Mactra quadrangularis (assembly GCA_025267735.1). Lineage (NCBI taxonomy): Eukaryota > Metazoa > Mollusca > Bivalvia > Venerida > Mactridae > Mactra > Mactra quadrangularis. Next base: position 21,032,412 of record CM046294.1, on the reverse strand, counting down.
TCTTATACTGGAATTATTAAACAATCATTAAGTATTTAAATCATTGAGGTTGATGTATGCACCACTGACAGTTGGATTAAATTAACCAATAAAATGTGTTGATTAGAATTGTAAAATCTAATTCTAAAAGGTATGGAAAATTACAAGTTTTATTATTCTTAGTTTTTTTTTTGCTTGTTTAGGCATGTGAGTCAATTAGAAGCTGCCAATGAAAGATTAATTCTACAGAATAATGAACTAAATGAGGTAAGATATTTTTTTGTTTTCTTCATATTGAATATCATAATTGATAATGAATTAAATAAATATGGCTGATTAGCCTATAAACTAAATCTGAAAGGCTTCCACAAGAACATACTTAAACAACTCTGCTTTGTCTTAGAAAATTTCAGAGGGCTTACAAGTGTGCAATTAATCAAAACAGGTCTTTTCAGTTGGAACAAAATGCAAAATGGTTCCTTCGGCCCTTAAAATTTCAAATCTAGTCATGCTTTCTTTATATTTGAATGTGAATCATTTAGTTATTTTTAAAAATGCAAAGAAGTGATTTTTTAAAAAAGATACATGTTACAGCAGTGTTGCATTTAGCCAACAAATAGTCTGTATATGATATTTAAGTGTGGTTTAAGTATTCAATATAGTTCTGCAATACAATGTAATAGCATTATGCAGCAGCCAGCTCATATAATCTAGCTTTCTTAGACTGCTGTCCATAATAAGTCCTGACTTTGTTCTATCACAAGGCTGACAACTTGTCTATATGACTTATAATTGGAGGAAAGTCAATGTTATAACCAAATTTTTGTCATTATCAATTTCTTTAGAACACTAAGTTGAAATTCTGGCCATTGTTTACTGAAAACAGACTGTGGGTTTAAATTAGAATATTAACTTTTTTATCTTTATAGAGAATACTACAGATACTCAGAAAGAAACATTCCAATAAGAAAGGAGCATCCAGAGGTAATGTTTTGTCCAGTAGTAGGATTGAACTAATATCACTGTTCTGGCTAGTTGCTCATGTAGGGAGCCATTTTCTTGAAAAATGATGTATGAATGTAAATTCACAGTGACTATTTTTTGAAAGATAACTGTTTTGGAGGTTGACTTTTATGGGAAAATAGATCAAGGATGTGTCTGTACCTATCAAAACTGAGCGGTTGCAATGCTTAACTGGTAGTCATTGAACAGCAAGCATTGTGTTAGTTTCAATCATGTCCAAATCCTCCCTTATTGTTTTTGCAAGAATTTTTATCATACCGGCTTAGTGAGGAACCAGTAAGAATTGTTAACTTTAAGGTAGTTCTACCAAGATTGTGACCTCCACAAATTAAGACGGTTTTGTAGTGTTTTAAATAAATCATATTTTATTGCATAATGTCTTTTTTACAATAAAGTCATGTATATACAAATCACTACAACATAAATCTTATATGCAGAGTAGAAACATATACCTATGAATATATATAAATAACATTAGCAAATGGGTTTGAACACTAGTTATGACAACCTGAGCTAAAGGCCCTACCCTTAGAAGTGTTCTGAATGTAATCAACTAGCATGATAAAATTTACTATTCAGTGCTACATTGTAGCAAACTGTGGATAAGGATTAACTTAGTGGCCATATCCTTAAGTAGCTGGTTCTTTATTTGATATCAAATACTTATTTCAGATTCACCAGTACAGTCTGATACAAAATTGTATGAAAGTATCCATACTAAATATGGTACAACAGCAGCAGCAGCAAGTAATGATGATGATGATGTTGTGGTAAAATGTACTGGTTCAGAGATTGATATTGAACATGTGGAGGAAGATGACGATGATGATGATGATAATGGCTCTGACTCTGATCTAGAGACCACTGAAGATAGTGAGGTAGTTATTTCTCATTGTATAGGGTCCATGCCAGGACTGGACATTAAAGGCAATCTTGATGACCTATGTTTGGGTTTGAGCAACTTGTTATATCTGGTAAATATTTTGTTAGGACAAGTAAAAAATATAGCTAGTTGTCATACAGAGTAACCTAAATTTAATGTTGAACCTTACATTTATACTTTTTGTGATGTTTTTAAAAAGTCTTATATTTATATACACAGGAATGTTTATATGCTCCTGCATGTCTTGATGGTCTTTAATTTAAGTGCAGATAGTTCTCCTTGTGTTAGTTGGTAAATTTGTCCAGTTTTATTTCTTGCCATACACCTCAGAATGCTGCACTTCGGGCCGTATACCTTCCTCGGTCTGAACAACCAGTTTCTTAACTTGCATATTCAATACTATTGTGCTCAAGGCAGTGTATTATTTGGTATATATTACAGGTATTAAGTCAAGGAGATCTACTGGAATCAGATGAAGAATTAGAACAGTTAGAACAATACTCAATTGTTGAAGAAAATGATGTTGACGAAGAAAATATGTATGTACTAAGTATTAATATTGTTGTTGATAATAGTATGTCCTATTTTTATAACTCTCCATTGAAATAGAATTTGTTCAGAAATTCAAAATCATGCAAATTTTTATGCTGCTTGGCATCAGTGTCTTTGGTGGCATCGTCCCCTGTTTACTTGTCTGGAGCAAGGGCACAATACTAGTCAATCTATTGGCTTGAAATGTCACAGATGGATAAATCTGATAGTGCAGAAGTGCAGTGCACAAGAACCATAATTCTGCTTATATATATTTTATTTATTTTAGTGACATGGTATAACATTACATATAACAACATGAATACACAAACAAAGAATTAAAGTTCGAAATTAAGTTCGAGTTATTGCCTTTTATTACATTTTTTGTTGATATTTAAGTCCCAAATACCTAATTTTAAAAGGATAGTGTCTTTTATTGAGACCATTTTGCTATTAGGATTATAGAAGGTCCTATCATTGGAACTTTAATGTATTATATATTTCTATGTAACACCAGGTGTATAGACAATGATGTGGAGAATTCCTTACTATTACAAGAAAGTAATAATCTAGATAGAGAAACATCTGTATCAAACACTACAGCTGCTACAAATAATATGAATATAATGGATTCAAACACTCACAGGTAACACACAGGTTTTATTTTCAATTTATGCTATAGGCTTTATTAGAATTTACCAACAAAAACACTAGTACAATTTAACTTCTTTTATTCCGATGTTTCGGTGTTAGCCTTTTCAAGGAAAATCTTTTTATATTTTTCAAGGAATATTTTTTTATCCAATAGGCTATAAAATACAATTCAAACTTTTAATTATAGTCAGTATTACATAAAACAATTAACATTAGCTATGAATACCTGTTATCCCTAACACCTAGAATTCAAATAATTATTTTATTCCTGTGGTACATACAAACTTTCAAAGTTATAATGAAAATGTTGGTACAAAGAAGACTAGGATTAATCTGTGTTTTGTGCTTTTCAGCAATAACGTGTGAAGCTTTTTTTAAATATGACCTGTGCATGGTTTGAAAAATAAATTGGTTTTCAGAGTTAGGTATTTTAGTCAACACTTATTTGGTTATGTATGACAGCCTGTTCAACTATCCAACTTCAAGTTCCTTATAAGAAGTGTTATGCAGATTATAAACATTATTTTATATTTCAGAAATGCTGATGAGACCATGTTATTACAGTTCCTACAAGACACAGATAGTCAATGGCCTAGAAGATCACGTCCAGCTAGACATACTACACCATCTAGTGCTGGTACATAGTTTCATCTATACAAATAGTCACCTGTCAATGAGGCATACTAGTTTAAATTACAGTACATTAGTTCCCACAATCAATAAAAATAGATAGCTGTGTTGATGTATGGCTACATGGTTAATGTATGCATCACATCTAACAAGTTCCAATATTTTAACATACCATAAAGCATAGACATCATGAAAATATTTTTATCAATATTGCCATTATTAAAATTATCGTAATAAACATCATCAACATTATGGTTATGGTCATAATCATCATTACCATTATCATTATTTTTATCATTATCATCATTATTATAATCATCATAATTACCATTATTGACATTATCATAATCCTCATTACTATTATCATCATTATTATAATTATCATAGTTACTATTATTGACATTATCACAATCCTCATTACTATTATCACCAATATTATAATCATACTATTATTGACATTATCATTATTATCATAATCATTATTACTATTATCACCAATATTATAATTATCATAATTACCATTATTGACATTATCATTATTATCATAATCATTATTACTATTATCACCAATATTATAATTATCATAATTACCATTATTGACATTATCATTATTACTATATTCATCATTACCAAACAATTATAATTATCATAATTACTATTATTGACATTATCATTATGATCATAATCATCATTACTTTTATCACCAAACAATTATAATTATCAAAATAACCATTATTGACATTTCATTATTAATATATTCATCATCATCATCATTATTATCGTTACCATTATCATTATTATAACTGTAAGGTTTTATTTATTTTAGAGCAAGTATTAAATCAGTTTGATTCAGGATTCTTTGTACCTAGACCACCTAGTTCCTCATCTACAAGTACAGCATCTAATGTATTATCAGAGGCTACTTCTGATCTATTGTTATCTAAATCTAACAAGACTAATAAATCTAGCTGCAGTAATACTTCAGCATCAAGTATGTTCTATATTTTATAAATAACACATTTTCTATTTACTTGTTAATGTGGTGGGGGGTCATTGCTTAGGCTAGTCCAAGCTTGGATTTAGCATTGCTTAGACTAGTCAATATTTCCATGTATTGATGTAATTTAGCATGGATCAACCATATTGGCCTACATTAGTGTAACACTAGCGGAGCACAGGATTTCAAACCAGAAGCCCTGTGTTATCATGCTGTTTGTTTTGACCCATTAACATTATTTAAGTGGATTATTCTATACTAATCTATTTAGCTCCATTGAGAAACAAGTTCTTACAACTTAATTTTATCACTTTCAAGTCCGCTTCCTGTTCCCTCAGTACTGAGCTAGTAGGGTAAAGTTTCTTGCTGAAGGAAACAACCAGGTAGGTTTTGAATGGGTTTTGAACCAACATGTAGCTGGCTATCTATTGATTACCTGTCCTATGTTGTAACCACTCGGCTACACCTTCGCTTAGTATATTATTAATGAGCAAATCATAAACCAGTGCAATTTGGACTAATGTGCATCTTAATCGAATAGCCTCTGTGTTAATGAATCATGTAGGATAGATAGGGTGTTTAAATTTTTTGTTAGTGATATGTATCAGTATATTTATCAGCCAGTGATGTTTAGTTTGTAGAGCTTCATACTTGCAAGCATAGGGGTAGGGAGATGGTGTCCCATATTGGGTACTTTTCTTTTATCTCCTTGTTTCATATTGTCATCACCTTAACCCACAAGCCCCAAGCCCTGGACCAGTAAAAATTGATACTGGCTTGTAACAATTGCTTATTTATATAGTAATATTCGTTGATAATTTTGCCTTTTAGTATATAACAGGATAATTTTGGCTATACTGTAGAACATTTTGCGAGCTTAGCGCCTGACAGTCATTACTCATTTTTGTGAATTGAGTTATGACTCTTTTTTGCTAAACCTGCTTAAGACTATGATTGCTATTATAAGATATATTTCTTTTTTTCTCAGGCTCAGCTTCTTCCCGTGCTCTTGAAGAAATACGTTCAAGATTAAATCATATAACACATTTAACAGACGCAGATACTCTAGATCATATACAAGCTAGATTTAATGAGTTAGCTGTGACAACATTTAGTACACTGGCTGCTGCTAATGCTGCTGTATCCAGTGAAATAGAAGCTAGAGCTAGAGCCAACATAGGAAACAATGGTAAGATATATATGTACAGTACTGTACCCTTTTAGCGCCCCCACCCTAATTTTCACCCCCACCCCTCTTTTTCAAAAATAGAAAAGCACCTACCGGTACATTCTGCATTAATACTAGTAAAAGAATCATCTGTTATGAAAAGTAACACCAAGTTACAGTAAACACTACCGGGTACTCTTGTTTAAACTTTACTGAAATTGTGCAAATAGTTTTTATGGTAAGTATTGTAAGTAAATCCATACAAAATATAAAACACACTGAAAATTGAATCTTAAATCCAGCCATGTATTCACTGTGTGCTTTGTTTCCAACCTTTTGCTACACAGTGACAGACTTAACAGCTACACAGTGACAGACTTAACACAATGTCATGTTTCAGCAGTCTCTAGAATCTACCAGCGAGGATAAATTCTTGACACTGCTGAAACATGTGTTAAGTCTGTAATGGTTGAGTTTATTATATTTTTTTATTTCTATAGATAAGCAAGCATCAACAAGAAATGAAGATAAAAGACTGTGTGTTAAATCTAAAGATGATTTAAGTACTACAACAACAACTAAAAGACATAAAGATAAATCACCACATCGAGTACAATCTACTGGGGCTTTACATGAATTAAGTAAGTTAATTATATACCAACACTGTCCTTGTATCTCACTTGTATTGTGGCCTGCAATGTCTACTGTTTTCAAATTCATTTGGTACACTGATTTCAACAAAATTGCTGTCGCTCCAGGGAATTAGAATGTGAGTGTTCCGACAGTCCATGGAGTTGTGGAGCAACTTAGACATGCTCTAGAAAGCCTATCAGAATCAAAAGTCATGGTATTGTTTTCCCTTTTTATCAAAGTAGATAACCTATGATAGTCTTAGGTAAACAAGTTACGATATATCTTGAACATAATATTGACAGTGACCACCAAAAGTTTGTAGACAAAGAAAATTTAATAAAATTTTGATATTTCAATTTTTGTTTTCTGTAGAATCATTATTTTTGATATATTTATTATGGTAGATGATAAAATGAAAACAAATTTTTTGAATGCATCACATTTATAACATTCACTCGGCATCTGATATCCCAAAGCCTAGAAAACGAAATACAATGTAATTCTTTTCTATAACATAGATTTTAAGCTACTTTGGTAGTCTCAACTACAAATTGTACCATAGCACAAAAAATAAGCAAAGCTAATAGCATTCAAAATAAATGGCTATCTAATTTTTGAGAAAACATTTGTAGTAGGATTACAAAGTGAAAATGTCTTTTGGTGGGTAGTGTACATGTATATGCTTTGTACACTATAATTATGAAACAATTATTAACTACATATTTTTCAGATCAATTATTAGCATCACAAAGTCTATCATTAGAGACTGGACCCTTATCTGACCTAGATTTAAGTTTTGAAGGGGCTACAGGTCTTGATTTATCACAACAAATAAAGAACACATTGTCTGGAGATACACAACATTGTAAAGATAAAGTGAACTCAGGTAAGATATGTCTGTCAGTATGGAAGTTATTTTAGTCTGTTAGTGACTCCTTCACGAAGTGGAAACCTCCACTGAAGCTTGGTATTTCTAGCCATGGGGAGTATTTCTAGGGCATGAAATTGGTATCCTAATTTAATTTAGCTTGATTGTGAAACAAGTTCTTACAACTTATATTTTTCACATTGGAGTCTGCTTGCTGGTCCCCCCCCCCCTAGTACTGAGCTAGTTGGATAGTTTCTTTCTCAAGAATGTTTTTGATGGGTTTCAAACCAACGCAGAGCTGACTATTCAATGATTACCTGTCCGACATCGTAAGTGCTAGGCCATGCCCGCTCCAGCATGAAATGAGCAATTTTGTGCTAACAAAAATTTGAAGTCATCAGATAGTAATAAAAATTCTTTTCAAAGAGCTCTGGTATGAACTGAACCATTCCTATCACTGTAAACTCCTTAGGCAAATACTTTTTAGATCAGTTTGGAAAAGTTCTTTTAGTCTTATAGTTCTTATTGTTTCATTATGAACCTGTAATGTAACTGCCCGGCTAGCTCAGTTGGTAGCACACGTCTACTGATCAAGGAGTTGTAGGTTTGATTTCTGGGTAGGGCATACTTTTGTGGAGCTTGGTCATGAAATAATTTCTATGGCCTTTCTCCCATCTATCATTGATTCTAAATCATGTTATACATTAGGCAGTCTTTGACAGAAGTATGCATCTAAGTTATTGGTTAACAGAACATTTCAAAGATTTAGTTTTTCCAGGTACAGTGAGTAGGTGACTGATTGCCATTATATGACCTATACAATGTGTTACAATGGCATTAAACCCAAACAATCTCCTTTCTGAGGTATTTATTCTTTATAGTTAACTGATTTACTCGGTCCATACCTTACATGATGATCTGTTTACTTTTTTTACTAGAAACACTTCTGACATTTGTTTACCTCATAGGCAGCCAATTGTATAAACAACTAAATTTAACCACTGGGTGTAAATGGATTCATGTTTATGTGGTATTATTCATTATTCATTATAGATTATTACATAGATGCTTTTTGCGAGATAGATCTAGCATAGGTTAAAAATGTCAAAGTCAGAGTAGTGCATAGCCTAGGTTCAAATGACAAAGTCAGTAGGAGTGCTAGTGCATGAAACCATGGTTAAAATGCTATTACTTACTAATTTATCATTAACATTTTCAGATGTTACAAGTTCACATAAAAATGATCAAGCTAAACTTGACAAGAATAAAGAGAACAGTAAAACAAAGGAAGAATTAAATGTGATGCCATATGAAGGTGATAGAAGAGCAGATAATACTGTTGATGATGCAACAACTAACAATAATAATAACAACAATGGTAATCCATTAGTAGAGTTTACACAGACTGGATCTAATACTTCAAGGTACGGTGTTGTTTTGTAGTTTATATTTTAGGTGAACCAGTCTGGTTAACTTACAAAGTAGCAAGGCTAACTAAGAATTATAGATTGTTTGTTCAATAAGGCTGGTCCTTCATACCCTTGGGACTTGGTTCATGAAACATTTTTTTTTATTATTACCTGATTCCATATATATTATGTAATTTGGTATTTTTAACTGTTTTCTGAAATTCTAAAAACTACCAACTGTTGATCGCTCAACAGTTTGCCTGCTTCCTGCACATGCTGAGCTTCTCGAACTATTACTGTAGATGAAAACCTACATACTTATAAATTGTTGACATATACATGTGACATTGTCCTATTAATGTGCTATGAACATATTTGTCAATTTTGATACTGTGAATATAAATGAGAGAACCTTCTTGAAATATTGCTTAGCTGATAATCAAACACAAAAATCTCATAAGAGTTACAAGTAGTAAATTTGTTTAAAATTACTGATTGTAATAGAGTTTAGTGATCTAAATATGTTACTTTATTCATTTCTATATTTTATTTTATTTCAGAGAGGAAGATGATGATAATTCTGTTGTTTAAATTTGGTTGCTATGGAAACTTAGTTACCATGGATACCATATATACATTCTGCCATAATACAGTTACCATGTATTTTGATGTTATAATGAAATACTGTTTTATGTGAAGGATATGTTTTATAAAGCATTTCTAAGTATAGGGCCAAGTTTGTGTGTTTGTGAACTACAGTCTTCAAATAGTGTTTAATTTAATGTCTTATTGGAAAAAGTTACCAGTTTCAATCCTGAAATTAAGTATTTTTGAGAATCGAGGTAGGGTTCTCTTTTCTATGTAATAGCCAATGAAGTCATGAAATTCAGATTCTTTCACCAATGTTATTAGATAAAACTATCACTGTTGTTTGGAGATGTCTGTTATATAAGATGTTTACTGTATATCAATGAGAAATTAAAATGTCTGCTTATTTGTGTTTGTTTTTCATGAAAAATGAAAAATAAAATATGGGAAATGATTGTCTACTAAAGCACCATTCCATTTAGTTTGTGTTTGTTATACAATTATTTATGTTTGTATAGTCATGTATGGGTATTATGAATTATCTCCCCTAGTTGATGTGTGTTTGACATGTCTAGAATTTTTTTAATTTGGGGCCAAGGGAGTGTTCTTGTTTTACTGTGATGTAAGTCCTAAGTAATTGACAACATGTTTATTCAAATTTGATTTGTGTTTTACGAACAACTTACTAAAATGAATTTACATATTTTGAAAAATCATTAATAGCTTTAAAATCCACATAATCATGATAATATACCTCTGTAATTCTGTAAGTAAAAGATAAGTCCGAGTAAACATGCTTCTATTTGATTCACCCTCCAGGTTAGCTCAGTTTGTAGCTAGTCAAGACTAGGAATCATGGATTTGACTAAGGGGGGGGGGCTACACAGAAATATGACGTGTTAGACATTGAACTGATGAAATGTTTTGATAAAGCATGTAACAATGTATATTTTCATGATTATTATTTGTTGTACATGAAAATGATAATCCATAGCCATTTGCTATGATTAAGACTTGAATGTTTTTGTAGCTAATTAGTAGAATAGCAGACAAATTGTTAGATAATATTGACTTAACACGTCCATGTGTAAACAATAATAGATCTACTTGCCAGTGAGTTATTCATGTGGACTTATAATTTGTTGTATTCCTACCTCTTCTGATATCCAAGGTATATCTTCGTGGAAGATCACGAATGTACTACGTAGTTCAGAATGAGGGTTGGGACCTACATTTCATAGTGAAGTTTAGTCATCTAATGTTCTCTATGGCAATTCTACCTTCTACAATTGTACTATGTAGGGCAGTTGTCAGCCACTGTTGAGTTAGTGTTAAGAACTAGTCCAAAAGCTTGGAATCAAAGATCAAATTTTAAAAGTCATGAGACTGACTGCGATTTTGTTGGATTGGCTAAACTTGAAGACTGATTTATACATGTATATTATTAAATTTTATGATAGTTTGCAAGTAAAGACTTCAGATTGTTTATGTTGTCAGTTCACATTTGTTTAAAAGTTCTTTTTTTCTTTTCTTCCATTGTTTGCTGTTGACTTTTTATTTTTATCTTCAAGCTCATCTGTGTACCAAATGCTGATGTTATTTTAATACTATGCTGATGGTTTTCTGCTTCATTTTCTTATATTAATCGATAAAGCTATTAATCAATAAAGCCACACCCTTAGAGTAACTTAATTTGTAAACTTTTTTAAAAGTACATTTTTAAAAATCTTGAAAAGCCACCCAGCTAGCTCATTTGGTAGCACGCAAGTCTACTGATCGAGGGGTCGTTGGTTCGATTCCCAGGCGGGGCATCTTTTCGAGGAGCTTTGTCATGAAATTATTTCTATGGCCATTCTCCCTCCTACCAATGATTTTTAATTATGTAGGGCAGTTGTCAGTCACTGACAAAAGTATGCGCTTAGTAGTTGGTTAGCTGCTAAATTCAGAGATTTAGCCTTTCCAGGAGGAGTGAGTAGGTTGACTGACCGCCGTTATATGACCTATACAGTGTGTTGCTATGGCGTTAAACCCAACAAAAACAAATAATCAAAAACGTTGAAGTTCCACCTAAATAATCAGAAGTAATTTGACCTAGGTAATTTGTGCTCAGGTGAGCTGTTTTTGTGATCACTTTCCTTTTGTTTTCTTTTCTGTTTACATACACAATATAACCCTTATTAGTTTGTCATTGAACCTGAACAACCTTGCTTATATTTTATATTTATTTATTTATTTCATTTTTTATTCAAGGTCATTGTGCTTTTTTATGTTGGTTGTGCTATTATTGTTTGGTTTTCTTCATTCAGAATTGTTTATTTGAGTTTTCCTTACTTTTTCATGTATATTTTGATTCTTTATAATTAGTTGATTTTCACATTATACATATTCAGCTAAGCAAAAATGACTTTAAAAGAACAGTAGTTACTATTCCCATGGACTTGTACATTAAGGTATATTCAATTCACTGTCCTGCCATCTTGCCCAATTATCTTTTGTTTATCAGCAATAGATTTAATGTAAATATAATATTAGTATTTTCTGCAGTCCTAGAAGAGTTGTTGATCTTTCATTGAAGAAACAATTGATTTGAATGAGTTTAGTAACGGCGCACTGTAATGTTGACATGTTCGCAAAAACTGGTAAGGCCATAGTGGACTCGGACTGAAATATTTATTGGAATATCTGGATGTTTCTGGATATCGGATAATGAATTTGGCTCTAGTTGACTCTAGTTGACATCCTTACTGTAGATTATAATTCAAATTATAAAATGACCAAGATATTTTAGACCTATATAATATAAACTTTTTGAATATTCATTAAGTGCCAGTTTAATTCTTATGAACTACAAGAAATTTATCACTGGTTGGATAAATTGCATTATATCTCAATAACTCTTTAGTTATGTTCTATAATAGAAAAGTACTGATCTATATTACTTAGTAAATAATGGAACACTGGGTTACCTTAAGATGATCAGTCTGTTACATGTTTGCTCTATTTATTTAAAACTCAACCTGGGACCACAAACAAATTGGACTAAACCTGTTAAGGACTATGTTCACTGAATGGTACATTTCTGGCTTTTATCTCATCTATCATAATATGAATCATAATATGTAACCTAGATACGCAAAATATGTAAATTTACCTAATAGCCAGTGGTGCTTTTCACAAAAATTCTTACGAAAAAAATCTTCATAAGTCAGTTTCATATAATAAGCACTTAAAAGTCAAACTGATAATAGGCGTAACTATGATATGATATTCAAAAGGTATACCCAATTCTATACAATTTGTATAATATTTAGAATTGATAAGCCAAAAATGAGCTTATTATTAATGTTCCTTGCTTTTGACTTGCAAAGATTTTTTTTCGTAAGAGTTTTTGTGAAAAGCACCTTGGATGATTTCATTTCTTACTTAGTGTATCATGATAGATAAGAGTGTGTGATGAATTTCATGTATTTATATATGCTGTTTATTTGACATAAATGTATGAAACTTTGTTGTAGAATGTGTGTCCTTGAATGAAAAACTTTTAATCAGACACTTAAAAATACTAAATATTTGATTCTGGATCTTAATTCATTGTACACAGCTCTATTATTGGTAGTACTTTTTTCTTGCCAGAACCATTTTTTCTAATGTTAAAAGTATAGACTAGGAGACTTACCATATTTCTGATTTACTAGGGAGTCTTAAATTCTTCTTTGTAAGTATAGACATGGACAACTTATTTTATGTTTAAGCTGTACCAAACTTTGGTTATGCAATGAATTGACATTCTTTGCCTAAGTTTTTTATTTGACAGTGCTAATTATTGATATAAAATTAGTACAACATAAAATTTTTAGGTATATAGCCATTCACAGGTCCAAATTGATAGGCTTAAATTGTACAATTATTTTGATGTTAGTTTTGATATGACGGTATAATTATATACTTCAGGTAATATAAGAGAATCCTGATAGTGAAATGTATTCTAGAATATAATAATAAGGGATGTAGAATTCCTGTACTCGACTTGTCTAACACATTTATGTCTGCGGACAAGTTGGAAAAGCTTGGAATTTCACACCCTTGATAATAGTATACATGTATTTAGAATATATTATCATAATCTTGTTTTTCAGGCTGTATGTAGAAATATAAGACTGTGATATTTTGTCTAATGTGATAATTATGTTAGTGTAAGTTAGTCATCTTTATTGTCTGTTACCCCACAATACACGTCTCTGCTATGATGCGCTATGTACCGTTGGCCATTTGTTTAGAAAGTCCTCGTATTATAAATCATGAATAATTAATAAGACAGTTTCATTGGTTGCACAAGGAAACCACTGCGGAAAACTAGCCAGTAAAAAAAGGAAGACACCAGCTACTGTTTATTGATTGTGTCCCAGGGCCATCTATACATAGAAAGCTGCTTCACAAGATTGTATTGATATAAAATTAACTATTGTATGTTTTTGTGCAGCAGAGTCAGAGTACAGTGTGTATGTGATTATTTTTCATGATTTATGCATTTTGAAATACATCACCAGGCTTAGATTTATACACTTTAAACAAAAAATCTATTTAGAGTGAGATATGTCTTTATAATTTAGCTGTATGTGAAAATTTGCCATCACTTATAGATTTGATTTGCATTTATTTTGTATTAATAAAGTTTATTGTGTTCACTCTGTGTCTTTGTTGATTTATCTTATTTTCATTATTGTTTGCATATTGATACTATAGTGTGACAAACATCAATAATCTCATACAGGAACAGAACAGAACAGATATTTTATTACGGTAACGTATACAAAGGTATCTTGTTACAAACAAATGAATATAAACAATGTATCTGTCACGCAACACACAACACAAACACACACTCACACATTCACACTCACACTCACGTGGACTCATTCACCCATTCATACACTCACAAGCTTCTAACAACATCTCACACTGACAAAATAATCAAAACCTATGGTCATACATGTATATCAATTAACATAATGTTTAAAGTATCAATGATAAATGGACATAAATGTTAATAATTACTAGTTAACAGAATAATATAATCTATGAGGATGAACTACATGACGAATATTTTCAGTAGCTATAAAACTAGAATGAATAAATATATGATGCATATAACATGATATTTGAGATTAAGGAACATGTTATATATAATAGTTTAACACAGGTACTTGTAGGAGTGGCTACAATCTGATCAAATGTAACATTTGTAGTAAAATATTAGCTTAGTTTAAAATATTTATTATAGAATCATGTTATGATCAATATTTCTATTACATGAAGTAGCCACTTGTTAAACCCTATTAGTTGTATATGTTAGAGATAGCAAAAAAACACTTAATACGTATAAAGTGTCTTGATGCTAGCCATGTGATTCTCCTAACAGTCTCAATGATACATAGACTTAGTTATGCTTATATTGAACTGATTATAACTTGATTGTGAAACATGTTACAACTGCCTGGCTAGCTAAGTTGGTAGTCCACTAGTCAACCAACTGAGGGGTTGTACGTTGATTCCAAGGGCATACTTTTGTGGAACTTGGTTATTTAATTATTTTTACAGCCATTCTTCCTGCTTGTGACCTCCGATTCATAATCATGTAGAACAATTTATAGTCTCTGACAAAAGTATTATAAGTACTAGTTACTGGTTAACATTCCAATATACAGATTTGGCTTTTCCAGGAATGGTCAGTAGGTTGACGAAAGCCATCATATAACCTAAACAATGTGTTGCTAAGGTGTTAACCCCCCCCCCAAAAAAAAACACCCCAAAACAAAGTTTCATACTCCAGGAAACAAAGAGAAAGTGTTTGTATGGGACAAATCCACTTTCATTCGAACTTATAGATAACCCAGTGCAACATTGTTGTAATTGCTTAGTCTTGCCTACTTCACGTCATGTTCTAAACAGAATGCTCTTATTTTAAAAGTAGAGTGTTCTTGCATATGCATAATGCTTGTATTTGAAGTATAGGCTTTTCAAATACAGAAATGCACTATAGAATTGCCATTATCATTCAATTTAAGTCCATTAGCCAAAGTCTAGCCTTAAATCAAATGCTTTGTCACTCAATATTTACATAATTGTTGCAGAGAGCTATTTATTGTTAAAATTTATGCTCAATATGTCTGCACTTTGGTTTTTCATCAAACCGGTTCTCGATGCAATTAAACAAATGAATCTGCACTTAATATATTATTTATGTTATTCTGCATTTCCATGTTTTCAACATCATATTACATACATGTATAACTGTAACAATGCACCTATCAATAATTTAGTTGACAGTTTCCTGTTACGTGTTGACTCAAACTAGATCAATGTTTCAGCAGTGTACTCAAATCAAACAGTTGAGTTCCTAGATTGAAATCAATAAATCTATTTTGAATAATACTATAATCTAACCTTGCCCCACTATTGACTGGGATAGTCACACAACCAAAAGCTACATTAGAAGTATAGTTTAAAGTTTTACTGTCTCCTGACCATATAATACATGCAATTTAATACTAGATTTGTATGGTGGCGTGTGTCAGCCACTGGATAACTACATAGTTAACTAGTTAAGTGATCAGTAAATCACTTACGCTACAGTCCCATTAACATAAAAATAGCCGTGAGGGCACCGTACGGGCGCCGTGCGATCAAGCTCCGCAAGGACTCGTACGAACTCTAGCGTACCTGAACGGACTGTTACTAGTCCTGCAGTATATGAGGTGAACCGTGCACTTGAGTCCCCACAAAGTTTTTTTGCTGTTTCTATATCTTTGAAAGGTGCTGAATAAGAATCCGAGTGATGACATCCTGTCATCCTTGAGCAATTTGCATAATATGCAAATTAAGTCCGCCATTATAGAAATTCCGTTTTTCGCTCATAAGTCAATAACCAACTTCGATACAAAATTAAAATATGTATCCATACCCATGTTTTCAGGGTCAATCTATCACATGGTACCTATATCAGCTTGATAAGATTATTTAAATATGCAAATTTATGCAAATTAGGTATTTTACAAAACACAATATTCGGTTTTGCTATACAAATCAACATTTGTAGTTTTAACATTGATACTTCGAGTAAAATGTGTTTATGTTATGCTACTTTTGTATATATTAAATACAAATATATCAAATAATTACATTAAATCAGGTAATGATACTATAAAGATGGGCAACATATTCAAATTACGTTAAAACTTGTAGGATTTTGCCTTAAACATTACATGGTGTCGTGAATATTTATGTTATTGTCTAGCATTCTGTTAGTGCCTTGATAGATTTGATTCAGCTTCTATACCTTTGAACAGAGCTGACTAAGAAATTTAGTGATTATATCCAGTCATCCTTGAACAATTAGCATAATATGCAAATTCGGTCCGCCATAATCGAAATTCCGTTCTTCGCTAATAACACAATAACCAATTATGATAAGATTTTAAAATATGTGTCTGCACCCATGTTTATAGGGTCTAGCTATCATATGATACCACATTCAGCATGATCAGATGATTTGCATATGCAAATGTATGCAATAAGGTTTTTCAAATGAACTGTTTTTCAAGTGAAGTTATTTTATTCAAATTTAAGTACTTCAAAAAGGAAATTTTCCAGGAAATATAACTGAATCAAGTAATCTGACAATTGCGACCCAGTTCATGTTCGGTTGGATTTCAATGTCCAGAATGTCCACATCCATATACCACACCTAATCAATGCATTAATATAAAATGAATGTTAATTATGTGTTACTTATTACCATGTGACCTACGCACATGGCATTCGGAACATCCTCGGCCATTCGCTACGAATAACCTCGGACATATTTAGACGCCATTTTGAAACTATGTAAACAAGTACACGATCGTTTAGGCGATGACTGAAGTTTCGTTTTTGGTCCGTTAATTTGAAATTACTCATTTCATTGGTACCGATGAACAATATTTAGTTCAATTTAAAACATATAAATATGTTTAGACAAAGATCTGTGTGTATACTCCAAGAACTATTTTGTGTAACCGTTACGTGCTTCGCCTCGCGTAGGTAGTAAAATCACCAAAATCCAGTGAAGACCCCCCACGAATCCTTCCGAGATTATTCATTCATGAAAAGTCGAGGGTGTTCCGAATGCGCACATGGGTGCTTTCAGCTCAATATAACATTTTGAAGTGGGGTGCCTTTACGCCAAAACCAAAAAAGGAAGAACAATAAAATGATTTGTCGAAGCAATTTAAAATATTTCAGATCTAAGTTGTACATTATATTGTTGTTTTTAATATTTAACATTGTTTCTCTCTTTTTTTGGTTGTATTACTCATTTATAATGCTCCATTCTGTAAACCAAAACACCTCAAGACATGTAGTACAATATCCTTTTATTATGTTTAATATATAATCTATTGTAAATATACATATGTTATTTTGTAGTAATAAATAATTACAAAAATAAAATAAAATAAAAAAATGATTTGAATAGCAAATCGTAAAATTGGTTGTAAAATTAAAGCTACTGACTTCAATAACGTTTCCCCATCATAAAAAACATCCTGTCATTGACATATTTGATTGATATACATGTACTTCATGGCAAAACCCGGGTCGATAGCGCAGTTGGTAGCGCGCCGGGATTTGGATACTCGTGCCCGAGGGGGTGCGGGCTCGAATCCCACCCGGGGAAGTTATACCCTTCCATGAAAATTTGACAATAATGTCGATTTTCCTCCATTGATTAAATAATATGGAAAAGTTTCCGGCCTTGTGGAAGGGTAGGTGAGTACTGGTTATAGACAATGGTCCAGGAAGGCTAGGTTAGGTGCGCTGGACGCCGTGAAATGACCTAAATTGTGTTGAATCGGCGTTAACTCCAATAAATAAATAAAACTTCATGGCAATAGTAGTAGCTGGAAAGTCTTACTTATTTTAGTGCAGATTTGACCTCTCAACATCGTTTATTGTGGAAAGAAATTCATGAAACTACATGTGTCAACTTTATTCATTTGCTCATCGTTTCCACTTATTAATTTACTTAAGATTAGATAGAACGTTCTAGGCATGTATATAAATATATAACAACAATGCCAGCATTAAGGAATGTCGTATACATAAATCTATTGCGAGCATGTTCAATAATATTTGTTGCTTTTCAACTTTTCAGAATCATAAAAATGACAATGAGACCTTGCATGCATGTTTGATAACTAGATTTTGTTTGAATGGTTATAGCACAATTGGTTATTGCAAGGTGAGCAGGAATCTCAATTCTGTAACGCCATGATAATCAGACTTACCGGGTATTTTGGACTATCACGGAAGGTCATGATCTGCAAGAATCGAATTGGGATATCCAAATTCGGAGTGTGCTGTACATGGTCATGGCCACACAAACTTGATTTGTCTTTGTATAGCTAAATCTTCGACTTTAATTTGACTAAAATTAGTTTTGCATAGTATGTTCTTACAATCGTTTGAATGCATCCTTACTTATCTTCCTCATTATATCAAAAAATTGATTACAGATCATATTCTTAGTAGGGGCAATAAGTCATTGGAGAAATTACGGGCGCAATATTCTTTACAATCTAATGACCGTAAGGGCCACGTGTCTTAATTATCTAAAATCTGTATGTAATAATCAATGCATGGTCTTAGTTTATGTAGCATACCTTAGTTCTATACACCGACTTTAACTTAGATAGAGCTAAGGGATATCACTTTACTTTATGCACCTAGTTTGCATTAGTATACATATCCAAAACATCTGATCATTATAATATTAGTATTCGTTCTCCGACGAATAACGGAACAAACTAATGCCATAGAAGCATATATATAGGTAAATACATACTGTTTATGTTTGTCATAAATGGTTATTGAGATATTATGATTTTTTTTCCAGTGTATCGACACTCTAAATATACTAACTAAATGCTTTGTCTTTAATTATTTGTAAATCATCGTTAATCTGTTCATAACAACTCGAAATGTTGTACATGATCTTTATTTTATATAGTGAACAAAACACTTTCCTATACTTAAAGACCTAATTTGCATACATCTGCATTTGCAAATCATCTCTGATAATGCTTAAGGTCGTATCATATGATAGCTAGACCCTACAAACATGGATGCAGTCACATATGTTTAACGTATGCGAAAAACGGAATTTCGGTAATGGCGGACTAAATTTGCATATTATACTAAATACTCATGGATGACAGAATGTCCTAACTAAATTTTTTAGTCAGCACTGTTCAAAAAACTGAATCGAAATTATCCAGACCTCCACTAAATGCTAGACAACGGCATATATATACATGCCATCATATAATAATTGAGGCAAAATTCTTCAAGTTTTAACGTAATTTGAATATTTTGCATATCTTTATAGTATCATTAACTGATTCAATGTAGCTATTTGATATATTTGTATTTAGTATATACAAAAGTAGCATAACATAAACATATTTTACTCAAAATATCAATGTTAAAACCACAGACGTTGATTTGTAGCAAAACCGAATATTGTATTTCGTAAAATACCTAATTTGCATAAATTTGCATATTTAAATGATCTGATCAAGCTGATATTAGTACCATGTGATAGATAGACCCTGAAAACATGGGTATGGATACATAATTTAAATTTGTATCTAAGTTAGTTTTTGAGTTACTAGCGAAAAACAAAATTTCTATAATGGCGGACTTAATTTGCATATTATGCAAATTGCTCAAGGATGACAGGATGTCATCACTCGGATTCTTATTCAGCACCTTTCAAAGATCTAGAAACAGCAAAAAAACTTTGTTGGGACTCAAGTGCACGGTTCACCTAAAATATGGCATTTTACTGCAGGACTATACGTTTTTACCAGGGTCCGTTAGATGAGCCGGGGATACACGCATCGGTTTCAAAGTCAAATCGTGAACAAAGTCGTGGCCGAGTAGGGATTAAACTTACATATCTTCCAGCTACGGCTCCGTCCTGGTGTGTTGTGCTATGTGCGTACCGTCACCTTAATAAGCAAGGCTTCCCACGGCCTACGGCTGTCTGCACGTACGGGTCCGCAACAAGCCACAATTTTATGGGACTGAGGCATTATCCCTTTTCTAAAATTGGTAACTAGTAAAAAGTTATCTAGATATATTTAGTATTTTATTATGAACACTTCACATCAAACAACGATATCTTTTTTCGCATTTGACCTTGGCATTGACCTTGATTTGACTTAATAAGAATAAGTTATATTTTGGTAAAAAAAACTTAACATGCATCTCCAAGCAAAAGTGTTTAGCTTTAGAAACTTACATGTTCAACTTCTGGTTGAGTTGTCTATTGGTTGAGTTGTCCAGTTGAGTAGTACTTGACCCTCATTGTATCTGTTACTTTTGATTAGATCTAATGACCTTGACATTATTTTGGCATTGACCATTTTAAAATGGGCTGAACAATGTACATTATACGTTGATTCATGTCATAAACATTATTGTCATTAATTTTCAGGATGGGTTTTATTTGGCACAATCATTAACCGACGATTGTTAATACTCCCTTTAAAAACTGTGACCCTTAGAACAAAGTTCAAGGTCATATTCAAGGTCAGACAATGCTAAAACTATTGTAACCTACCAGACGCATATTTTAGCTCACAAAATATAATTGCTTTATACTAAATAAGCTTTGTGATGATAAAAACAATCTAGTTTAATTACTGTGAGACAAAATATCACTTGTATTTTATATCATAATCTGTTTTAAAACTATCCGTAGGTAGTAGAATAGGTTCAAAGCTGAGCTGAACATTGAATCAGGTTATATCTTCATTAGGTCCATCAATATAAATATGCGATCTATTGATTTATAAATGGTTAAAAAACACACCAGTTTACCCTATTGTGATTTAGTTTGATCAGTCTACGCTCTGCGTATTCTTAGGAATGGATTAATAAATTAAGCAACTGATAAATTGTATGCCTACTATGGCCTTCTACATACATGTACATATGTACATGTTTTGAACTTGTAAGCAATGTGAAAAATTCACTCATCAATTCCGTATAGTTTTATTCACCAAGTTAATACATGGACATATATCCAATGCATTAAATTACAGAAGTGGAAAAGCAATAAATAAACACAATGATAATTTGTCTGCCTGTCTATCCAGTGACCCATTATCTTGCATATTGTCCATGGTCTATCCAATCACAATCAATGATGGTTTAAGTGTTGTACCTGAAAAAAAAACCTCACTTGGAACATCTAGGATATTTTTACCTTCTCCGTCGGAAACTTTGTAAGAACAGAGGGCCAATTATAACAAGTGCTAGCTATACTACCTAAAAGGTCTAGCCCGTTCCAATTAGGCGGAAATGTTAATATTAGTTCGTGTGCTTACTAATTTTGTATACAAAACATTGTCTTAATCAGGAAGTATAGGGATTGAAAAAAAAACCCGAAAATATATATTATATAGTTACCAATTTCCTGCGTGTTAGAAGTCAGTAGTTCAAAACCAATGTGTACATACTGGTATTGAGAATCACAATTCAGAATACAGTAATATAATTTTGCATGGACTTGCAAGAAATTTTATAATGTACAAAGTGTATCATATTTTGTAGTGATTTAAGCAAGTACCAAATTTCATTAAAATGTGTCAATTTTCAAATACAGTATAAACTTCAGAGAGGCCCTTTACAGTACAAATACTCTACACAAAATCTTTTGATATTTCCCTTAGGCGTAATTGTCATTGTAGCAACAGCCACTAAACAGCAACACACTTTTAAAAAGTCCCACCCAGTGGGTGTTGTTCAAGAGAGGTTGAATGGTACACGCACATTCTAACTTTCAAATCTTCCAATCTAAGTTGATTTTCTCCTAATGCAAAATATCGACGGAATAAGGATGACGGTTAGTGTGAAATGCTTTTTCATACTCTACAAGGGCCTGGTAAAATTTAAACAATCACAAAGTGGACATTACACGATAGGCTACATTATTAATATAAACAGGATCTAGTTAAACCACTTACCAACTTGAGGTTTGCTAGCTATATCTGTAATAATACCAATTATGGTTAAGACTATATATTTGACAATATTTTTCAACATATGTCACATTTACATGTATGTTGACCGCATTGGTCTATGACCTTCCAGTGTTAATATAAATAAACTTGTTTTGAACTTGTCAAAATGTTTATTTCATGTCAACCACAAGTTGTACTCGATCATTGTTTTAATTGACTTCAACAATGTAATTATATTTTAAAGTTTAAAGTAGAATAAATTGATCAAGTACAAAATTATCACATTTCCGGTCGCCATATTGAAATCTGATGATTGGTCGCTGATCGACATGTCGGATGATCTTAGTGTGAAAAAAACAACTTAAGATTAGAAAGAAACAGATGGATCAATGCATGTTTATTTTTGTGGACAAAGGTATCGCTATTCATATCAAAAGGTCATACATGGTATGGTCAATATGAATGAAAAGATTCAACACATGGGCTTATTACCAAATATTTTTGTATACCATTTAAGTTCAAACCGTTTGTGTAAAAAATGTATAAAACGCTACTGAAAAGTCCGAACTATTCCGAATATAAATGTTCTTACCATACTGACAAATGGATTCGTGTGTTTCTGTCGTACCACCGAATATAATACCTAAAAGGAAACCACCTGAAGTATGACCACATGGTTTATCTTCCCATTGTCCATTGTTATATGGTACTAATATAGCACAGTCATTGTTTTGTGTAGAAACATGGGTACTACCTAGTGATTGAGCATCTTTCCAGTTTGTGAATTGTACTGGGTGCCCTGTTATAAAAACAATGTGAACTATACATATATAAACATTTTTTTTCTTTAAAAACGATATGGCGCCATCATGTAAAATGTGAAAAAATTCAAGTTTACAAAAAATATTGATTAAGGCTTCGGCCTGAATATTTGAACTGGAATTACTTATTATAAATATGAATCTTGTATTTTACCTTTTGAATAATATACGACATACTATGTTTATTGATGTCTTTTTTTGTTATTACTTGGATTT
Source organism: Mactra quadrangularis (assembly GCA_025267735.1). Taxonomy (NCBI): domain Eukaryota; kingdom Metazoa; phylum Mollusca; class Bivalvia; order Venerida; family Mactridae; genus Mactra; species Mactra quadrangularis. The sequence continues at coordinate 21,008,945 of CM046294.1, read as the reverse complement.
TACAATACCGTTTATGGTATATAGACTTAAAACGCTAGCGTGTTGGATTGTAGTAAAACAGAGCTGACACTTTATTTTCAATTTGTACATAATGCAATCACAAATCTGGTATACTCTACTAATTACGGCTTCAAATGGTTCAAAAGAACTGTAAGAGTTCTTAGCATGGAAACCACATTTTACTGGACTGAACATGCTTTTAATACATTTTCTACATAAGTATATATACAAATAGTGCTTGAGGGATTTTAATATAGAAACCAACTTAATACGTGTTAAGATCTTACCAGACACCCATTGGAATGTTCCTTCAGTAGCAGAGTCAGTAAGACCGATCCATACAGCGTTATTTGGTGGATGTCTTTTAATAAAAGCTTGTATAAAATGTTGGTCATCTATGGTATCAATGTGTACAAGATGACCGCCACTTGCTGTACATGTTGTATCAGCAACTGACCATGTGACACGCTTTTTGTTTAACTCATAGCAACTGTTACCATGTTGTCCTAAGATTGAACCAGTTGTTATTGCATGTAATCTTACGGCGTCACTACAAAGTCTGATGTCACCTGTAAGAAATATCACTTTCATTTTCAGTATAAAGTCACACTTGTCACAACGCAATACAACGACGATGCCCGTTCCATGGCGCATTAGGTATCGCGCAGTATTTCGAATCTAGTGTTCCAAAAGGATCACCAACCCGGGCTGATTATACCCTACCATGAAAATATGACAGTAATGTCGATGTTCCTCCATTTATAAGGTATCAGGACAAGTTGTTGGCCTTGTAGAAGGCTAAGTGAGTACTAGTTATGGACAAATGTCTTGAAAAGCTAGGTCAGGTGAGCTGACAGCCTTAAAATAGCAATTGCATGTGTTGCAATGGCGTCAAACACAACCACACATGACAATGTAATACGACGTTGATGGATTTATATACAATCCGGTGTCTTAAGGCCAGGAATCAAATGTTAATATTGTTCATAGCTTTATAGACTAGTTAAATTGTACTTTCAACTAAATGTAGTAAACACAAGTATACAATTCCAGTAAAGTTTGGCTACAAGAACCTCCAAAACCGTTGGTCTTAATAAAGTCGTCTGTCTTTGCAAACATTTGAACATTTGGAATATAAATATCGTTAAAAAGTCTCATAATTTGCGATTTCCAATGTGTTCATTGTACTGAATTTTATCTAAGTACATGCTTCTTGTCCATCTAGAAAAGTCACACAATTATGTTGTGGAGGAAACAGGAAGTACAACGTGTCTTATATAAGTTAGAAGAAGAACATAATTTAAATCAACATACCATCTGGTAATTTGTCAATTGTATCTACAATATAGATTATAAATGTATTAAATACATGAATGTGTATGTGGCGGTAGTGTATATGTATAATGTATTAGAATAAATTACATGTACATATTTAAAAACTGTTTTGACAACATATATAGTATTCAACATTGGTATATGGAGTGTATGAATATAATTTTTACACGTGGAAATCAATTCTGGTAATAAGAATTGTCTATAAGCCAACTTCTATTTTCAATCAAATTAGCAATTTGTTACTACACATATAACCAGAAAGAATCCAAACCTCATTGGAACCCCCCCCCCAAAAAAAAAAGTTTCGTATTTTACAGGTTTCTAGATTGCTGTGGGTATTTCTGCGTTTCGATTTCCATGGGCTAGAGTAGTAAAGCTAGAAATTAATGTCTGTGATGACCGCCTCGAAAACCTCTGAGTTTGGATTTCTATGTACTTTACGAACGACGTTTCTTAGGAAGATAGAGTAAACATAAGTAGAACAATTTTTGTTAGATGATTTCTCCAAACGCGATATGATAAACCCATATATCGCACAACGGATGGACAGACGGACAGACGCGCTGTGATTGAAGTATGTAGTTAAGAACCGTTGCAATATCGTTATATACGAAATATGGGACAACAGTCAAGAAATAAGAACATACCAAATTCACAAACATATCCATGAGTACTACCAAGTATTTCTGCTATAGGTAGATTGATTCCACATGCTACATCGTCCCATAAGCCACTGTCAGGCTTCATGAATACACAGTCTTCTGTGTCATGACTTGATGTGTATCGGTTTGCTTCCCAGTTAGTATAGTTTGCAGGGTCACCTACGATTTGTAAAATAACAGGGGTTACCGAAAAGTTGCAATATTTGGAGGGGGGACTATCCTGAATACGGAAATAATTATATATTTTCAATTTAAATAGCAGTTTTACCGAACTATCTTATATTACATGTAGTAATGCTTCGATTATACATGATACCTACCTGCATGCAAAAGTCGAAACTAGTTATGAATTTAGAACTTTTAATACTTATTGAACAGCCATGTTTTACTATAGAATAATGTACGAATATGTAAGTTCCTCTGAATACAAATTCTTATAAGTACGAAGGGCCTGGTTGGGATTTAAACCCAGGACATCATAATTTGCAGTTAGACATGCTATCTACTTAGCTTACCAGACATTGTTATGTTAATTAAATACCAATTAAAGTATATATACCAGAAGCCCAAGTAAAATATTCCTCAGTATCTGTATCATGTAGACCTATCCATACTGGACGATAATGATGGTTCATTAAAAATGTATGTATGTAATCATTTTCTGCTTGATCATCAATAGCCACGAGATGTCCGCCATCTTTGACACAGTTTGACTGCGCATGCTCCCAGGCTATAGCGCTGTCAACAAACTCGTAACAACTATGTCCAAATTGTCCAACCACTGTACCGAAACGTGCTCCTAGCTGCTGTATTCTTGACGTACATAGTTCAAGATGTCCTATTAATAAAAAAAACATTCACAAATATATGAGAAATCAAGTGCCAAGCTCATGAAATCGTTTACTTTCCCAGGCCCGTAGGAACAGGGGGGCTAGGGGGGGGGCTTAGCCCCCCAATATTTTCAGCAGTTATAGTGATTGAGGATCTTTATTTAATCTGTCACACTAAATTGATAGATACATGTGTGCTTTTTCGGCAAAATCAATATTGCTAACACTTTTTATGGAACAAGATGCTCAAATGCAGTGTAAAATTAAACTTAAACATACGTACTGTAACATTAGGTAACGTTTTCTTTTTCTGAAAATAAATCTAAACAAATTAGCCCCCCCAATCTGAAAATGCTTCCTACGTGCCTGTTTCTTTTGTACATGTTTAACGTGTCACACCTTTGTGAGGCTTTAATAAAACTTTATAATCAAGTACATTTGTACACGCATTTTGAAACCTCCTGACAACAGAATAAAAGAACCAGGAAGTAGAATAAAAATACATGTAACTAATCAAAGCCACTTGCTCTGGCTTCTAAATTAAGCTAAAACAAAGAGATACGTCTTTTAACCAACAAAATTGGGCCCAAGATTTATTGGTGTAAATTTTTCAGTTGTTATTATTATATTTAAACAATATTGCATGTAATAAACATACAAGTTTACAAACATGTACAAATGTAATAAATTTAGATTTTCAAACCCAAACTTTGTTTAGGACTGCCTACCGTTCATCCACACTAATATATGTTAGAACTTAGATGTGTAAAGCACAACAATTTAAGATGGAAATTTATATACCTATATGTTAAATGTGTAAAAAACAACAACTTTAGATGGAAATTTATACACCTATATGTAAGTTGTGTAAAGAACAACAACTCTAGATGGAAATTTATACACCTATATGTAAGTTGTGTAAAGAACAACAACTCTAGATGGAAATTTATACACCTATATGTTAGATGTGTAAAGAACAACAACTTTAGATGGAAATTTATACACCTATATGTAAGTTGTGTAAAGAACAACAACTCTAGATGGAAATTTATACAAACCTTGTAAAACTGAACTTCCAGTGAATGATGTTGGTGGTATTGTTGAAAACTCTACTGGTATAGTATTAACAATTTCTGACATTTGTGGTGCCTGAGTTACAACAACTGGAGGCTGTGTCACAATGACTGGAGCCTGAGTCACAATGACTGGAGGCTGTGTCACAATAACTGGAGGCTGTGTCACAACGACTGGAGCCTGTGTTATAACTGCAATTATAAATATAAAAGAACGTCAGGATTCGAAGTATTCAAACTTGAGTTCAAACATACGCGCTTTGATAGCATAGTAGAAAGAAATGGTTTGTAGCAGTTCACATGTACATTTTCAAGTAAAAGCGACTGCTTATCATATTTCGATTTCGAACCACAAAGACATAAGTACTTAGTCGTTGACCTGGCAATGGAGTTCGCAAGGACATTTACTTTTCGACTTTTGTCAACATGCCGGATTACACACGCTCTTCCTGGCAAATGCCGTCTATTTTCCTAACGGGCATGTAGTTCTAATTCTGGTTATTTTCGTTGATTCCTATCCACACACAAAAAAGTGTATGTATACATTGAATTCCCTTTTTACAATACTTTTCATATTAAAATAGCATGGTGTTAAAAAATGAATTACTTCCTACAATCATATCTCAAACATATGTCCTCTCTAAGCGACAAACCTGTGAAAAAAATTGATTTATTAAAACAGTGTAGATATATTTACGTAAGTCAGTAGCAGGAGGGTCACCAATGCATGATCGTATTTCTGTGTAATTGTCCATCTCCAAAAATCCAATCTGAAATACAATCACGTCAAAAAATAACTCGTACACGGTAATGTATACGGGATCGATTTTTAATTGTGTTTGTTGACAAAATATTATATGTGTGCGTATTTAACGAGTGTGAGGCTTTTTTGGAATATGCAAGAAAATTAAGTTTTAGCTCAGTTTATACATATTAATTTTAGACCGGCTATAAAAAAGTTCTTACAACTTATATTAATTATTTTCAAGTCCACAACTGGTCAGCCAGTACCGGGCTAGTATATGATAAAGTTACTAGAGATGTGATTTTAGCCAACTTGGAGCTGGCTATCAAATGGTCATTAGTCCAGTGTTGTAATCGGTCACACGACCTCCATGCCTGCTCATATAATAAATACTTTCTGGTCTTAAGATATATATAGTTTTTGTCGGCACCATATCTGTATACATGAACAGTGTGGAACCCACGTGACCTCATCCGGGTATCTCTGATTATTTTTGGAAAGTAGGTCGCTCAACTTATGCAGGTATTTTTAAGTGTATTTTCACCTTATTAATGAACAAAATAATGTTTTCATTCAGGTGTACGTGAAACTATTTGACAATGCTATATAACAATGAGCTTAGAAAGAGAGAAGTAATAGTGTAAAGTAAGAAAATATATAGTAGCCACCAAATGTTTGGAGACATTTTCACTTTGTATGCCAACTGAATAGCTTTTATCTAAAAATTTGTTTACTGTTAATTTTAAAATGCTTTTTAGTGTTGCTTCATTTTTTGGTTTTCATTATAATCATAACTAAGACTACAAAAACACCATAAAAACTATGTTATGGAAAATAATTACAATAAACATGACTTCGGAGGCTTTAGGATATCAGATGCTGAATCTTATAAATGTGCCGCATTAATAAAATTTGTCTTAATTTTATCGAAAACAAAACTTACATATTAAAACAATAATGATTCTACACAGATAAATATCAAAATTCAAGAATTGTAGTCAATTTCTTTTGTCTCTAAGTTTTTGGTGGGTACTGTATAGAAACAGCCAAGACATAATTGTAAATGCAAAAGATAAGTGTATTTGGGTGACGTATAGAATTTCCAAATCTTCATGGCAAGACATGTTTAGCTACTATAGAGGTGCCAGAATGAGAAATCCCACTGACGTTGCTCGGGCAATTCACTCGAAATTACTTAGATTGCTAGACGAAAATGGGTAGAAAATTAATTTTGTTTACCCACTCTTAATGGATTCAACAGAGGGGGACATCAAACTCCCCGCAGCGGTTATCTCCCTTTATCAAATCAATAAAGTAGCAACGCGTGACGTAACCGCTGTGAGGAGTGTGAGGGGACATCACCTACCGATGCTGGTAAGTAGTTCCAAAGTATATAGAGACATATAAGCAGGAGCCAAATGTTAAATAATAAGATTATGATAAACATAATCTACCTATGTCAAATGACCTACTTATCAGATAATGGTCAGAGATGCACAACAATGATAATTAGATATATACTGTTGTAGATTGTATTTTCTCAACTGTCAAAAAATGAATAATTTGATGGTGAATTCGTATGTTAAAAATAATTATCGTCATCTTACTTTCATAATTTTCAGAAAATGTGTATTGTGATCGAGTGGAGCTGGTTATGTCATATGATAGGCTTATAGTCAAGATATTTCAATAATAACGATGCTACAAGTATAAATATAATGCATTCAGTCACCATGAAATTATTAAAGTTTTGACAGTGGAGAAAGAACAAACTACATGTATAAACAGATTGAATCGGCGTAGTAATGGAAACATAATGGTAGGGGTACATAGAATTGTAAAGAATGATCAAACATAATTGCAAGTAAATACTTTACCTGATGTTTATATTGTATAGCTGTATATGGTTCACCTTTAATTATAAGGCCAAAGGTTGGCTTACAATCAAACTCAAACAAAGATCCCAGAGAAATAGATGTACTGGAATTCTTAAAATAGAATATATTTTCAACAAAAATTCTCAATAATAAGATTATGAAGATACTGATTATGAATACTGTAGTTAAAATTACTCTAGCAAGTTTTAACAGATTTACTCAAACAATGCATATTAGAACGTATTCATATAATATATATAACATATTACATGATAGGCACTATATCGACCATTGTTGAGAAAAGGCTGAAGTACAAAAAGTGTGGAGCTAAAAAACGTTCTCAATCAATTTATAAAACAATATTTCATGGCAATCGTTCAAAAATAAAACAAAAAGGGAACAATTTTGTTTTTTAAGTTATTTAATAATTGTTGTTATGACAATAGGAACGTTCATATGGGAGGATAAATGTTTAGTCGAAGAATGTGTGAGAAAGAGTAGATATGTATCAAATGCTTCATTTGTGATACAATTCAGTGACGCTCTGAAGACTATACCACATTAGCAGAGTAAAAACTTTCACAGGGAGGTTAGAGATACGCATGTAAATAAAAATAGCCCAACTATATCAACGTGTACTTGTAGAAATGGACGAGTTTGTAACAACTTTAAAGTTAAACCATATCTCATTAAAATTCTAAAATATTCAACTTACCGAAGAAAGAACCATTTTTTCATCTTGAAACACGCATGCGCAGTTGTAATCACATCTCACTTCCTGTTGTAGGAATACCACAGCAAGAACAAACACCCACGTCCTATACATTGTTTATGATCTGTTTATGAAGATGTTAAATATTTTATTGTTTTGTTAGGTTTAACGCTGTAGCAACACATTGTATAGATCAACGGCGGTCGGTCCACCTATTCACTGCTCCTGGAAGGGCTAAATCTCTGGATTTAGCTGTTAACCAACTATTAGGCGCATACCACCGTCAGTGAATGTCTACATGAATGTAAGCAGTGGTAGGAGGGAGAATGGCCGTAGAAATTATTTCATGACCAAGCTCCACGAAAGTATGGCCTTCCTGAAATCGAACCCAAAACCCCTCGATCAGAAGTCTTGCGTGCTACAAATTGAGCAAGCCGGGTGGATTCTTAGATATTTTGAATATTATCATATGATCTCATATGTGAAGTTGGTTGCTAGGTACAAAGGAAGCCTGTCCAGCTAGCTCAGTCGATAGCACACAAGCCTCCTGGGGCGAGTTTGCCTAAGCTGATCGCTGGCCAGCGCTTTGCTCCCTTTTGGTGTAAGAAGGGTACCATGGCACAAAGTGCTTGCTAGCGATATGCTCGCCCTTGATCAAGGGTAGTGGGTTCAATTCTCGGACTAAGTATACTTTCGTAAAGATTGGTTATGAAATAAAAAAAAATCTACAGCAATTCATCCAATTGCCACTGATTCTTAAACATGTAGTTGTCAGTCACTGACGGAAGTATGTGCTAAGTAACTGGTTGGCGGCTAAATTCAGACATATAGCATTTACATGCACGGTGAGCAAGTGCACCGGCGTAATATGGCTTATAATATGTGTCGCTACGTTAGTTTCTTAAAGTTTCTTTTTAGGAAAGTGCTCTCTCAAAACTGTCGCTGTTAGAATGATCAAGTGTCGTAAATTTATCATGACATTCCATAAAAAGAAGAAAACTAAATAACTGAATTTGAGTCCGCTTAATCTTATAAGTAGCTTTCATTTGTACTAAAGTAGTAGTAAATGTCAAAGATACACATAATCTAGTATTATGAAGACTTCGCCGTTTTCAATGATAGCCTACAAAAACTAACTACGGTCAATTGATAAATCACGTGTCATTTTAACCATCATTGAAGACGTGTGTATGGTCACTTCTAATATAGGTTTATTTGAATTTACATATCATTTTTTTAAGATATAAGGCCATTGCCCTATGAGTCAACTCACAAAAATGCATAAAGATACATGTACATAAAATGAAGAAAATTGCAACACAATGTAATTGTTAAGGTAGTACAATTTCAATGAACCCGAGTCGATAGCGCAGTTGGTAGCGCGCCGGGATTTGGAATCTCGTCCCGAAGGGGATACGGATTCGAATCTCACCCAGGGAGGTTATATCCTTCGATGAAAATTTGACAATAATGTCAATTTTTCTCCATTGATTAGATAATATGGAGAAGTTTCCGGCCTTGTGGAAGGGTAGGTGAGTACTGGTTATAGAAAAGGGTCCAGGTAAGCTAGGTTAGGTGCGCTGAACGCCGTAAAATGACCTAAATTGTGTTGACAGGTCGTATTTTACTGGGTTTAACGCCCTGTCAACACAATTTAGGTCATTTTAGGCAGTAAAAAAATTAAATTCATATGGTGCGTATATATATCTATGTACATATTTATTTAATACATCCGGCGAGTTAGAGTGTAAGTAGTTCATAAAAAGTGTACATCAATGTCTTACATAAGTTCAGTATATTTATGAGTGACAAATAAGTAATTATATGAAAGTCATTATTAAGCATATTTATCATAGAAGTAGAGAAAGTAATATAAATTTTCTCGTCTTTCAAACTTTTGACAATGTATGTCCCTAACTAAATGGATTTGTTTGTTGATGATATAAGTTCTACAAAATTTGAGAATGTTTGGTCTTCTCTAATAAAATTGTTTTATAAGATCTATTCTTAAGTCATGCTATAAAGGACATTCCCGTAAAAAATGAAATTGGTCCTGAAGTTTCTTACAAAATTGACATTTTCTTTCAGTTCTTGGTATTTTATTAGGTATATGCCATCTACTATTGGTCGGTGGCTTCCTTTTCTCATAATCTAATCATTACTTTTATCACTTTTACTTTATCACTTTATAATACATGGTTGGGGGACGCGCGGGAATTGATGCTGATGGATGTTCGGGCAGGAGCCTTGGATTAGAATCCAACTTAGCAACTTGCAATCATGGATTTTCGGGGCGTTTGGCCTGATTCCCCATCGACCATTTGGCTGCCGTTATACCAACAATCCATTATCTCTCATTCACTGTTTTTATCATTTTAGAGTTGAAAATTCACTTGTTTTGTTGTTGATGTCGTTTTTAAACTACTATGGGCACTATATTGATCACAAATTCTTAGTTATATATTTTTCTTCAGTTTATGTTTTTTTATATATTTTATCATCTCTTAATCATTTTCATTTTCGTTTTCAATTAAACTCGTTTTTCCTAATTATGCATATGATTGTGAAGCGCTTTTGAACATATATTCAATATGAAAATAGCGCGATACAAATGCGGTATATAATAATAATAATAATAATAATAATAATAATAATAATAATAATAATAATAATAATAATAATAATAATAATAATAATAATAATAATAATAATAATAATAATAATAATGATAATGATAATAATAATGATAATAATAATGATAATATCATTTATCATACATGTCGAGGGTTGTCCGCAAGACTAAAGAGCGAGTTACTACTGTCTTGCGGGCAACCCTCAAATTTTAGGTTATTATACATTTTACTGTACAATACGGAAATATATTTGGACGAGTACACAGCTTGAAAAGTCATATTGGACGAGCCGATAGGCTGTTTACGAGTCCAAATATATTCCGTATTGTACAGTTAAATGTATAATAACCTTTTTATTATATATCTTTCGTTTACTTGGAAATAATCATCATCCAACGAAGCAATCACAGCCATTCATTTTCTGAGTTCATGAGTTGTTATAAAAAAGACGACTTGTTATCATTTGACTTGGTTTGGCATTTTTTAATTGGGTTGAACGTCGTATTTAACACATATTTAGGTTATATAAACGACGGCCATCTCCTCCTACTATAGGTTTCCTGGACACTTTTCTATCACCAGTAGCCTGTTCAATTACCCTAAACGTTCCACACGTCCCGTTACGATACATTCGGAACTCCTCGGTCATTCGCTGCGAATGATCTAATCTAATAAACAAATATACGATCGTTAAGTCAATGAGTGATGTTTCAAAATTTACGGACTAAAATTGAAACATAACTCATTGCTTAAACGATCGTAAATGTGTTTATTCCAACACCGGTGGAAATAGCGTCTAAATATATCCGAAATTATTCGCAGCGAATAGTCGAGGAGTTCTGAATGTATCGTTACGGAACGTTTTGGAACGTTTAGGGTAATTGAACTGGCTATAGTACTAACTTACCCTACCACGAGGCCGACAACTCATGTATATGGTATGACCACGACCGCGGCTTCATTATTTTATAACGTGATTTTTCACGATGATTTAATATTGATTTTAAGACAGAATTAAAAAAATTACTTACCTTTTAGTTTACAGGAAAATTATAAAGAGTTGACACAGTTTGTTATGACGTTAAGTAAAATTAAGACTATTGTTAAATAGTTAGATTTGTTATATATTAGAACATTCAGCTCATTTACATAAACAATGAGTTTTTAAAACATGGTCGGTTCCATTTTAACCAATATTTTAGGTGAAACATTTTTACAATTTATTTGGTTTTAACATATTTATTAACGTATGAGCATATACAATTAACACTGAACAAATGCAATATACATAATGCTGAACGTCAAAAGGCCTGTTCATATCTACGTAAGGGCATATCCTAATTCGTCTATGCAGTGGGCAAGTCCATTATCTTAAGTACATGAGCATGCATGACCTAATAGACGTACTGTACAAAGGAAAGATAAGACAGTCACATATTTTAAAGATTGTGTCAACCATATCATACAGTTAAACCTCAATATATTCACCACATACATTGTAGCGAGCCCAACGTCGTATGGATATCGCTACTCAGCGCTTTTAAGAGATTCCCTATGCTATGGTTTTATATTATGCTATGTTTCACTGTATTGTGGGTGATTTGCTAGCTTAATACATTCGGAACCCTCGGTCATTATGGGAGGCTAAACTTTGTTACCTTGGAGCACAACTATTATACAGTACTTGGTAAGCAGAACAATGTCTCTTTTACAGCGTACGGAGTGACTTCCTTACATAACTGGCTCGTACTGTTTGCTTCAAATTTCACGTTGGTGTGAAGTAATGGGATCACTATAAACAAAGTGGATTCACCAACATGTTTTTCCGTGTGATTCAATTTGATCTTGCTTTATTGCAATATTGTTGCATTAAAGTGAAGTATTCACCGTATACGTACAATTCTTGAAAACAATCTACGAATGAAGCCACACCTCTTGATTTAAAAAGACTATATTACTACAGAATCCAAATATAATTTAATTAATGTTTTACGGAATCCATGTTAGAACTACTTTCCCACCGCACTTAGAGGTCTTAGATTCTTTTAATCCCTAACGGGAACTACATATCGTCGAAGCGAATGCTCAATAATACCTTCTATGAAAATTCTCTGTGAATTCAAATATTTGTCTGTTAGTAAAAAGAACGAAATAAAATGCATACTATAAACAACATTTATTTTTTTTAAATAAGAACATAAATTAATACATGTTTGTACCTGACAATACTCTCACGAGTAATATATATTGTTATACATACAATGCATTGTTTATATAGTTGTAATTTATAATACACATTAAGTGTATAAAATTACAGAAAATTCGCTACATAAATTTCATAATTAATGTCGCACAATATAATGAAACCAGTATAATATTGTCAAAAATCTCGGCGAATTAGAAAACAAAAATAATCAATTCAGCAAAATAAAAAAACATCTACACACATGTTCTAGTTATTAGAAAATTGCCATAAGATCATATATTGTGCTTGTCTTTGCACATCCCGGCATTGGCATCCGGACTTAAGCACTCGGGCCAATACAAAACCAAGTATGTCGATATCTTTCTCAAGAAACACTGGCTTTGTTTAACAACATCTAAATACAGATATTTTAATCAGGGACCTTACATATCTATATAGGATCAATGGTTCAATTCAGAACATCATTCTCTTTATTCATACTCTTTACAACAACAAATTTTGATGTTATATTTTCATCTCTTGTAAGATCAAAGGTATCGTCACGTGATGCTGGACAAACCACGTGACATTTATTGTTTTGTTTTCCTTTACTTTTCTCAATTGATTCATTGACACAAGAGTATTGATATAGACACAAGAAATTATTCACAAACATGGGTAGGGTAACAGCCAACAATAACACCCCACAGATGGCGCACACGGCGGCTAGACCACGACCTAAACCGGTAGAGGGCGATATATCACCATACCCTACCGTTGTCATGGTTACAACTGCCCAATACCAAGCTACAGGTATTGATGACACTGTGTCTCGCGTTTCTGAGAAATAAAACAAACAAGCAAAAGCACTAATGCCAACAAACAACAATAAAACTAGTAAACTCATGTCCTTGCCATTTTGTGTAAGGGAGTAGGCTAAAACCTTGCTCGCACGGACGTTCTTAACAATACGGAACAAACGAAGCGCGCGAAATACGAGCAGAAAGTTTAGCAGACTTAGCCACGGTGTTTCAATATAACGGTACTGTTTCTCAATTGTTACAATGATCATACTGACATAACTACCCACAAGAGCTATGACGTCAAACACATTAATTGGTGAGCACAGATAATACCTACGTGATGGACACGAGATAATTCTCAACACAAGATCCAAAGAGAAAAATACAATAAGTAAAATGTCTATGATATGAAAAGCTTGTATGGGCACAGTGAGATTAGGTATTGTCACTGTAAACTTCTGTGGTAAGTTAGTTATCAAAGTGTTTTTCAGCAGACCTGCCAGCTGTGGTGGCTGTTGTTTAATAACATCAGTAAGAAGAGTTCCATTCTTGAATTGTAACAGTTTCCAGTTGTATTTACTTGGATCTAAACTATCAGATGAACTTAAAGACCCTGAACAGTCAGGATAACCCAGAATGAACTCAACCTGTAAAATACATGAATTAAGTTAAATTTCATGAGTGTGACTAATGGCAATATAATTTGAGAATAAGCTCCTTATCCAAAAACTCAGTTTTGTTCCCACTAGTTTGTTATAGTTTGTTATCGTCGCCATCAAAATAATCATCATTATCATCGTCGCCATCATAATAATCATAATTATCATCGTCGCCATCATAATAATCATCATTATTATCGTCGCCATCATAATAATCATCATTATTATCGTCGCCATCATAATAATCATCAATATCACCGTCGCCATCATAATAATCATCGTCGCCATCATAATAATCATCGTCGCTATCATACTAATCATCGTCGCCATCATAATAATCATCATTATTATCGTCGCCATCATAATAATCATCAATATCACCGTCGCCATCATAATAATCATCGTCGCCATCATAATAATCATCGTCGCCATCATAATAATCATCGTCGCCATCATAATAATCATCAATATCATCGTCGCCATCATAATAATCATCGTCGCCATAATAATCATCAATATCACCGTCGCCATCATAATAATCATCAATATCACCGTAGCCATCATAATAATCATCAATATCACCGTCGCCATCATAATAATCATCATTATCATCGTCATCATAATAATCATCATTATCATTACCACCGTTATCATAATAATAATAATAATCATCATTATCATCATCATCATAATAATAATAATCATCATTATCATACTCATCATAATAATCATCATTATTATCGTCATCATGTTAAAACTATCTAGGCCTTAGAGTGTGTCATTGGCAATGAAAAGAATTGACTGTCAATTTTAGAGCGTAGACACGCTCCCCCTCTCTATGTAGCTTGGTATCGCCAAATTTTAATGTTTATGTAAGGACCATATATACAGATATGCATAAAGATATATACGGTCTTGTTTTTGCTAGGTCATACAATAACAGAAAAGTTTTACCTTTTTAAGATCTGGGTCATCAGTATACTCCATATATTCTAAAAGTTCACATTCAGTAACACCACGTCTGAGTGAATCTTCAGTACTGAGAGCCAATGATAATATAGATAGTATCACCATCAAAGATACTGTGATGAAATAGATCTGAAATAAATGTATACTGACAATGACTTTACTGATGTTTGTAAACTTTAAGGTTAATAGGATACAAAGGATTTATATGAAAACAAGTGTGTCGTCTAATTTAAGGAACCGTTTTCCGTGACCTGAAAATTGGGTCAACCTGATATAGTTCAAAATGACGTGTAGTGAAAAACATCAAGAAAGAATAGTTAATAAAATTGTTAACTACCTTGGCTGGTATAGATACTTCATTATTATCAACCAGGTTCCAGAGTTTTAATCTATATCGTTCAAATGTTCCCAGGTTTGGATTTGAAACATTTGCCATCTCCTGTGGTGTAAGAGCATTTTCTAGAAATTTATGTCTTGTATCTTCGTCATCCAAGAAAGCTTGATACCTTGAAACAAAAACAAGTGCAATGAGATTAGAATGTTTTGCCGGATTTTTCACTGTAAAAACTCGGCTTATAGTTTGGCGAAACCCGGTCGGGCGGTCGGTAGGGCGGTCGGTGTCGTTAACAAACGCGTTAAAGTTTTTCTTTAATACCATATATTTCTGCCATTCATTGTCAGATCTTTATGAAAATTCATACAATGAAAACATACCATGTAATGAACAGACTCTATATGCCTTTATTATGGACTTTTCCCTTTGTAATTTTTTTTTGCGTTCAAGTTTTTAAATCCGACTTTAATGTGGTTTCCACATTACATTTCTTGTAAATTTATTGAATCCATATAGAAATCGCATGACAAAAACAAAGCAATTATACCACAGATATAGAGTACCGGAAACGACGTATAATCGGTTAAGCAGTTTGTTATTACAGCTCATTTATTTATTTCTCTCAGCACAGCAAGCAAAAGGAAACGTTCAGGCGTTAGAGATAATAATTTCTTAAATCCAAACAAAATGACCGCAAGTACATGCAAGTAGATGTGGCAGAATCCCATCCAGAGATGAATGTCACAAAATGAAGTTAACCTGGTTCAGTTTATTAACATGAACTACATTTTTCCAGATTTGTCGTAAGATGGGTGCACAAGTGGGGTGGGTTGCCGAGGTGAGAAATTTATATCACTTGTAATATTTTATAATTATTTCGTATAAACGATATCTTTTCATTTCATAAAACAAAATATTATTAGTATTTAGTAATAACGAACTATCAAGTATACACTACATTTGTATATAATTCATATCAGCGAAACAAATTTAATTCGAGAAAACGCTATAAATGTACAAATGGCACCTTAGGGGCTCCGTAGTACTACTAACCTGTATAGACAACAATCTTTCATGCAGTGTGGATGAATATTCCAATATTCGAGCTCACAACGAAATAATCCAGGACATACACCAGTCGGCATATGTAGCTCTCCAGTTTGGAGGTACGAAATGATAGCTCCAAAACACTCGGATGGTCTGTCTATGGTGAATTTTTCATTATCACCGTCTTCATCTCGTCTGCAGCGAAGTTCTATCAATTTGTACAAAGAATGTTTTTCCAAAAGTGTCTTGGACTGTTCGTAAGTCTTTCCTGCAACGCTGAGAATAACTCGACTCATGTTGTTTCGTCTGAAACAAATTGAAATAAAAGAAAAATGTACAAAAATTATTCCGACGGCGAATTAATACATTGCAAAATAAAGATGATCTAAACACTAATTGAAACACAGTGGACTTTAAAGGGATATAGAGGCAAATGACTGTGCCAAAAGTATAGAACCAAGTTTAGTCTTTAAAACAGTATTAAGAACGTAAGAAATCACTTACTAATAACATTTGTCACTTACAACATTCAACTGAACGAATTAAAACATGTGGCATACACATTGTTGAAAACGAAAGTAGGATACTGAGGGAATCACCAAGCTATTTATAGATTTGTTATGTCGTACTTGCTGAAATTAAACATTTTCATTATAGTCGCTTCTTGTCTTTTCAACATTCTTAGGCCGTTAGCATATCTTTTTAATAGAATTATACTAATGTTGCACAATAACAATCTCTAGTATCTTCTCTTCAGTAAATGCATATTGAAACACTAATCTACTTTTTGCTAACCTGACCCACGTGGGTCTAGTTAGGAAACACCCCAAATATTACGAGAAAATAAAGAAATATTTTGCCAAGTATGTTTGTTGCATTCACAGTTATAAAAATATAATTCAAAATCAGGAAATACGAAGTTGAGCTTTTGCTTTGCAATTCCTTGAATTAAAGATTCTCAACACGGATTACTCACTATTCGGACTTGGCACGGTTTTTGTAAAGACCTTGTTTTTTTTAATTAAAAATCAAATAAACCATAACCCCCCGGTCGCTTGTGTACCCTGAGATGGGAGACTTGTTTTCTACAACAGAATTTTTTATTGCTGGCCGAAAACTCTCGCAACACCTTTGTTTTTCAAAATGGCTGCCTTATGGTGAACGTGTTTCTTTACTTACGTATGCCTGTATTCATTGCATATTTTTCGTCGGAACAATCTAAGTTAATTAGCGTGGTGAGGTGATTATTGATTAGCATATTTTTCATTTTTACAATTTTTCTGAACTTATGTTTTTGGAATTTGCCATCCTGGATTTACTTGCTTGAAGCAAACCCGTTCCGTAGAAGTCGTATGCTACAACATTTCGCTTACAAAAAGCGTTACGTGGCGATTTCTTTGCGGAACGTGCCCCTAGTCAGTGAAACTTGACGCATCTTACCATTACAGTGAGCATAATTAAAACATTCAGACTTAGATGGAGATTTTTCGTGAACGCGTTTAAATGCTCGTTTGTTTTGCTGCTATTCATATATTCCTTTTCTGTAACATCCATTCCGACCAAGCTTTTAGTCACTATCTGCTGTCCCTCCCATATTCGTACGACGCCTTGAAAAACTATGTATACTTTACTGAAAAAAATTCATTTTGATCGTGAACCCAAGTTGTAGATTAGTTGTTTACGTATTCGAACCATCCTCGGCGTGCGTTTGAAAACAATTGTATTTAAAGCGATTGTTCGTAAAGATAAAATAAATACAGATGAGCGATTTATTGACGTCTATTTGGAAAATCGGCTATTTGTAAATAAAATAATCAATGTACAGGTCGTCCACGTAAACATTGCGTATATAAACATTGCCAGTTTCATTACACACCAATATTTAGGGGTGAATTATTTTTACAATTTTATTTTTCAGTTAGTTCAAGCTTATTTTACAAACATCATTATGTGAAATTTACAACGTGTAACATACCCTATTTTAAATGAATGTTATATAAAAGTGGTATGTTTTAATCAGAAAAAAATGCTGTTCATGCACCAGCTTATTCACCTATGTAGTGGACAAGTCTATTGTTTAAAGTACAAAAAACACGCATGACCTAGAATACGACCTGTATGTATGAATTAACTAGATTTGAATAGTAAATTTCCTCACTCTACTTGTCGTATCATGTTCTAGTTTACTGTATTTACAATGTGACAATCCTGTGGTTAAGCCTGGGTAAACATAAACTCACATTAACGAACGAATCTTAGTACATTTTGTATATATTTATTCGGTTAAGTGTATCATTTACGCAGTTAGCCTGTTTTATTTAGTTTTATCTTGTTTAGATCTGTTTCTGTTCTGCCATTCCCTGCACTGCCCTGATTTGCTGTGCCCTGTCCCGTTCTGCTCTGCTCTACTTTGTGCTATGCTGTGCTGCCCTGTTATGTGTACATGTAATCTCAAGATCATACCCTCTTATATCAATGCTATGGAACATGCTCTTATAAAAAGTAAACAATCTTTCAAAAATGCACTATAATAGAGCAATCTTGTTTACATTTGACACAAATACCAACAGGTCGTATTCGAGGTCATGCGTGTTTTTGTACTTTAAACAATGGACTTGCCCACTAAATAGATGAATAAGCTAATGCATGAGCAGCATTTAATGATTTAAAACATACCACTTTGATATCTAACATTTATTTTAAAAAGTGTATATGCACACTATACATTTATATATAATGATGTGTTTTTAAATAAGTGTAAACTAACTAAACTATACATTTGTAAAAATAAATCACCCTTAAATATTAGTGTGTAATGAAACCGGTAATGTTTATATACGCAATGTTTACGTGGACGACCTTTTTGTACGACTATTGCACCTTCTAATTGCTATGCGTATTACGATAAACAAAACACTTCATCTTGTTGACAAACAACCTGTGCAATAAATTTGGTTGTCCTTTCATCGAAGTTGAAAACATATCCGGGATAAACATTGCTATAAAACCAGTGTTTGTAAGTATTTCAAAAACATAATTATTAGGATAAGACGGTGTAACATATTGTGATATTATTACGATCTCAGAGATATTGTAAGAATTTATGATTTTCATGATCAATGTACTATTGTAATTGATAGGAAATTTTTTTAAATTATGTTTGTATAAATTTACTATTACTATTTGAAAGTTAAGAGCGGAAGTTGCTTATTTACTTTAGTCGTGAGTTGTACGTTTAAAAAGTTTTGTTATATGGAGCGACTCTTAACCCAATAAGTAGCTTTATTAAGTTGACTACAAACATTATGTTTATAACAATATAAATACGTCTTTGTCGTATATTCCTATAATTTTTACACAACCCGGATCGGTAGCGCAGTTGGTAGCGCACCGGGATTTCAGTCTTATAATTTTACACAACCCGGATAGGTAGCGCAGTTGGTAGCGCACCGGGATTTCAGTGTCATGAACGGGGCACGGTTTCAAATCCTATCCGGAAGGTTAGGCGCTTCTATGAAAAATTGACAATTGTGTCAATTTTCCTCCATTGTTAAGGTGTATGGAGAAGTTTCTGACCTTGTAGAAGGGCGAGTGAGCACTGGTTACAGACAAGGGTCCAGGAAAGGTGCGCTGGATGCCGTAAAATATCCACAATGTATTGACATGGCGTTAAACCTGTATAAATAAATAAATAAACTATCTTAAACTATCTTTTACAGTGACAATGAAAGTCCTCACAATAATTCTTGGTGTTTTATTGTTCAACTATGTAGTGACTGGACAAGCTGTAGATACAAGTTTTAGACCTATTCAATTATCATGTCTTTTACTAAGATGTTTCGATAATGTTAACTGTGAACTAGAACCAAGCCATAGATGTTGTACTCTCTGTCCACAGGGTAAGTTGATTTATTTTGAATGTGGTGACTAGTTTTGCGCAATTATTGCTTAAGTAATTGCTATTTACTAAAATTTAACTGTAGATCGATCGAATTACAGGATGTGTTAGTTAACTCATAGATACAGTAGTTTGTTCTTTCGATGGCTGTGATACTAAATTGTATTGAAATATTAACGACAATTTTTGTTTATTTTACGACAATTTTTTGTCGTAAACTTTTGTTAACGACGATTTTTGTGGTTAAATTTTGTTTACGATGATTTTTGTGATAAACTTTTGTTTACGACAATATTTGTAGTAAGATTTTGTTTACGACGATTTTAGTCGTAAGATTGTAATGTAACATAATTGTATGTCTTATATCATTTAGAACAACGATGTTATTATAAAGAAACATGGTATAATAGTGGAGAATCATTTCAAGATTCTTGTAATTCATGTTTCTGTCATGATGGTCTAGTTAGATGTACCATGAGAGAATGTCTACCT
Source organism: Mactra quadrangularis (assembly GCA_025267735.1). Lineage (NCBI taxonomy): Eukaryota > Metazoa > Mollusca > Bivalvia > Venerida > Mactridae > Mactra > Mactra quadrangularis. The sequence continues at coordinate 20,988,691 of CM046294.1, read as the reverse complement.
GGTAAGTTGATTTACTGTGGAAAACTTAAAAATTCAGTGTGCCGGCAAACTAAATTATTTCAGATATTAGTTGATACTGGTTTTCCGTGTATTGTCGTTTTTTTCTAAAAATGTGATTTTTTTCTAAATTAGCGAGTATGCGAGCGGAAAATTTTAGATCGGGTTTTAATCAGATTGACTCTACTCAGTTAAAATATTTTGATAACAATGTTTAACAATCATTAAAAACTCATACAATATTGCGCAATATCCTGTTTAGTGTGGTTATTATAAAAATATGCGTATACATGTATACGTATCTTTCTTTTTGAATGATAAATAATAACAAAAACATGATTTACTGTTACATTGCAATAGATTTTATCTTTTTTATCATTTCGAGTAATACAAAGACTGTGTGTATACATGGGCGGATTCAGCGGGGGGGGGGGTTTCTGGGGGGTCTGGACCGCCCCTAGAATTTAGAAAATGTACATGTCCATTAGTGTATTTCTTGCTTGTAAGTCATTTTTAAGTAGTATGAAGCAATTTTTCTCGGTGCTTAACATATATTTAATGGTTATGTAATTTTTATTATCAATATGTTGCCTTTTTCTGCAAAATGTGTAGAATGTGGTCGTGGTTCGAGGTTCGGACACCTAAAAAAGTTCGACCCCCCCCCCTAGAAAAGTTTGGACCCCCCCCCTAGAAAAAAATCCTGGATCCGCCCTGATATAATATGTAATACAATTTTATACAATATATATTATTAAGAAGTTATTTATAATAATAACATACATTCACTCATACTTTCAAACATAAAACCTCATCTGTACTGTTTTAAAGATTGATTTATATAAATGGAAACAAAATTAAATATTCAGTATGTGTGGCCCAGTGAATAAGAGTGTAGTTATTACTTACTTCTTTTTCTATAGATAATAAAATAATATTTCTGAATATAATAATTCATCCACCCCTATTTTTAACAGTTAGACTATTCTTTTGTTAAATCGACTCGCCAAGTTAAAAATTCAGTTGTAAATTATGTTTTATGTATACCTATTTATATATTCAGATTTAGATATAGGCTGTACATATAATGGAACATACTATGCACATGGTTCTAGTTTCAAAGAGGATTGTAATACATGTACATGTAACCAAGGAACTGTTAGCTGTACAAAAATGGCTTGTGGTAAGGCCAGGCTTTTCATTGACAATTTGTTTTTTCTAGATACAATGTAAATTTAATAAGTCGCTCTCTTTATAAACAACAGTAGCTCGCTTGACTGCAAAACCAGCGATTTTGGTTTCCGGTCGCCACAGGAATCAGTCAATATTTATTTTAGCTCGATTGTGAAACAATCTCTTACAACTTAACTTAGATTTATCACTTTCGAGTTCGTTTCCTGGTCCCTCAGTACTAAGCTAGTAGGATAAAGTTTCTTGCTCAAGGAAACAACGTAGCGGGTTTTGCTTGCGATTCGAATAGCCAATGGTTACCAGTCGAAAGTGGTTACCATTCGACAACGCCCTTGTCTGAGAAGGCTAGTTAAGTGAGTGGCTGCTGACGCTTATAATCAAAAACATCATTATAAAAAAGACTATCCACTATGGTCACTAAATCGATCACCGATGTATAATATTCATCAGTATTTAATTCTTATTTATTTATTTTTTAAGAAAAATATCTCTTAACATTTTTTATTATTAAATTTTATTCATATATTATGCATATAATTATGAAGCTCTTTTGAACATATTTTCTATATGAAAAGAGCGCTATACAAATGTGATATACAATAATATTAATAATAAAAATGATGATAAAAATACACATGTAATAAGAAAAATAAAATAATAATAAAATGATTTTTCAATTAAAAATGTAAAAACTGCAGACTGATGGAGCAGGGATTCAATGCGAATTTTTAATGATTATGATTATTATACAGCTCCATTTTGCCAGAATGGTGGTCAGTTTTATCAAGCTGGTGAAAGTTTCAAAGATGACTGTAATACATGTGTCTGTAGAAATGGTTTTCCACTTTGTACTCAAATGGCTTGTCCACCTCGTGAGTATTTGTTCTGTATCCATAATTCTAGATAAACATGCTGAGAAATATGTGTTAAACCAAAGCCTTCGATTTTTTATTCACTTTGTCATCATTTATATTTGGTTCAGTACGGCGACCATAACATCTAGAGATCATTGCTCGACTTTTAATGTTTGTTATTTATTGAATGCTACTATACACGACATTGTCGACATCTTTTTATTTATAAAAGTCACATTTCAGCAGACTTACTCACTGTCCCTGTAGAATCTTAGAATTATATAGGTATAAAGCTATTACTAGTAGCCTTCTAAGCTCACAAATTTGTTAATATATTTTTAAAATTGTCTTACTTAATATACTCGAATGTAGCAATAGATGGAAGACTATTATGATCGAACTTTACAAATATATCTATAGGTTTCACAGCAGTCCACGACCGCTGGACCGACAAACAGAGCCGTCATTGACTCTGCCTACCGCGTGGCTATATGCATGCCGGACGGGCGGGGACGGGTCGTCCGTATACCCTCATTTGTACTATCATTACAAATAAGAACAGTAATATAGTAACTATCATCGTCGGTTATCCCACGATACATTATTCCGCTATGCTGCGTTATGTACCGTGGGCCATTTGGTTGGGAAAATCTCGTAATCTTGAATAATTAATGAGGCAATTTCATTGGTTTCGAAAGGAAACCACTTCGGAAAACTAGCCAATGAAATTACGTTTAATGTCTAAGGTTTTGTATACCATTCAAAATGGCGGCCTCAAAAAGTGATTTTTCTTAAGAGGGAGAAGAAAATCCCAGTATGACGTCATTGTTATTGAAGAGTATTTAATTGTAACATGCGATTTTATTGTAAGAAGATTGGTCTCCCCTGCCACATGAAAACGAGATTTCGCCAGTTAAATTGCCCACGGTACATATTGAGTGTAACGGAAGAAAGTACTGTGGTTGCCGACGATGAATAACTATCTTGACTTATCATTTCAGTGAGTGTGAGTGTGTGTTACTATAACAACAATGAATACAAGGAAGGACAGTCTATGCCAAGTAAAATACCATGTTCACAATGCTACTGTTATAATGGTAAAATGGTGTGCTCACAAATGTTGTGTCCAGCATGTGTAGGCATAATAAAACCAGGACAATGTTGCCCAGATTGTTCAAACTCCGGATTTCTACTGTGATATAATTGAAATACTGCTGTGATCATTTTTAATAAAAGTTTTATATAAAAAGACTATAGTTTTGTTGTACATGTAGTTGTTTTTGACGTGTGTTGGAGCATGACATATTATTACATAATATAATGACATATTATACATAAGTTTTTTTGTTCCCAAGAAATTAAATTATTAACTGAAAATAGTAACTTGTTACTCTATTATCTTTCGTAAGAGCCTTGCCACACCTACTCTGCTAAGGACCAGATTCCACATACACCACAATGCACCTAATATCATACGATTAAAGGCTGATCACACCTTCATTGCTAAGGACCCGGTTACACTTACACGTCCATAGACCAAATCACACTTTCAGGACTAAAAGTTACATAAAAACACCAATAGCACACAATCAAATCTGTTTGTTTGTTTGTTTTTGTTGGGATTAACGCCGTAGCAACACATTGTTTAGGTCATATAACGGCGGTCAATCAACCTACTCACTGTTTCTACAAAGACTAATACTACAGTCCCATAAACATAAAAATAGCCATGAGGGCACCGTACGGACGCCGTGAGATCAGGCTCCACAAGGACCCGTTCGAACTCTTGGGTACCCGTACGGACTGTTACGTGTTTACCAGGGTCCGTGATATGAGCCATGGATACACGTATCAGTTTCAAAGTCAAATCGTGAACACAATCGTGCCCGAGTATGGATTAAACTTGCATATCTTCCAGCTACGGCTCCGTACGGATCTGTTGTTTTGTGTCAGGTGCGTACCGTCACCTTATTACGCAAGGCTTCCCATGGGCTACGGCTGTCTGCACGTACGGGTCCGCAACAAGCCACGATTTTATGGTACTGAAGCATAAATCTCCGGATACTTTCATCAGAGACTGACAACTGCCCTACATAATTAAAAATCATTGGTAGGAGGGAGAATGGCCGTGGAAATAATTTCATGCCCAAGCTCCACGAAAGTATACCCCGCCCGGGAATCGAACCCACGACCCCTTTATCAGTAGACTTGTGTGCTACCAACTGAGCTAGCCGGGCGGCATACAAACGAGTTTGGCCGTTCATGACAGCTAAAATGACTGGATTCTATCCAGTGACAGTGAATCGTCTTCATAATAAAGCAGTTTGAAAATTATACCAAAGAATGAAGCACGACAGCTCTACGAATTGATACTACTGGTGCACATCTTTTAAACGTATGACAAACAATCATTACGATTCATTGCGATTGGAAAGCGATTGTAACACAAGTGTACAGCTTAAGACTTAAAGCCACTGCATGAAGATATATTCATTAACAGTAAGCATCAAAACTGTTTTACAACCATAAAATTATCATAATAAAACGTGCATTAAAGCCACAGTTAACAGTTCAAACCATTCTGCTTTCTAAGTTTGAGTTTGACAAAGTGTCCAATTCTTAAAAAAGTAGGGCACTTTTATAAGAACACACATTCATTTACGCGCTGATGTTTAACATACCTGATCCAACATAGCTTAAAACCTAAGTAATGTAATTTAGAGTAAGTTTTTTTCTCTAATAAGACTTCATCTTTAACATACAATGATCAAAACTATTGTTTCAAGTATTGACAACCGAATTCTACTTTCGGTTTCGATCTACTTTCAATTTGAAATACAATAAATAATATAAACAATTCTAAGCAATATTTGCATTTCATTTGAAAAATCTTGTTCATTAGAGGTGTTTGAAATAGATAAATGTCTATTTTCTTTGCAGTCAAAAACAATGTTACTTTTGATATAGGGGCTTTAATTCCAAAAATAATCGGTGAAGCGACCACCTCATCTTATCACCTCTCTTTGACAATATAATTATTAGGATCCAATTGACCTGTCTAAAATGCTAACAAGATTACTGTTTTGTTAATGAAGGTATAGTTCGTTTTTTTCTCAACTGTTAAAATGTGATAACTTCACGGTGAATGCGTTTGTTAAAATTATTGTCGTAATACATCCATGAGTTTCCGAAAGTGTGTATTATGATCGAGTAAAGCTGCTTATGCCGTATGGTATGTTTTAATCAAAATATTTTTAATAACAATTAGACTGCCAGTACAAAAACAATGCATTCAGTCACCGTGAAATTATTCAATCTTTGACAGTTGAGAAGAAACGGACTATAGGTTGAAATCGAAAAAAGTAGAAAATATAAACATACAAAATTTGACTTACCAATCTAGAATTGATCTAAGTCTAATGTCTGTTGATTAAATTCAAATATTACGCTCTATGGTTATACAAGGTAAATTTGATATTTAATGTTACATAATTAATTAGGATGATTGAAACTATATGAATAGAGTCCATTTAATATTAAAATATAGAATGCTGTTTGATAGTGGTTATAAGTTATCCCTTCATTGCTCTACAGCTTTTACTCTATGAAATCCACTCTTCATTGTTTCAAGTTAGCAATATATATGAAGCCAATAGAATAGCTATATTCCCTTGTGTTTGGTCGATGTAACGTAATGACCACAGGTTTATTTATACGACGTTGTAAAAAAGGTCGCTTATAGCGTTAACATTGAAGATATAATAATGAATATAAAAAGTTGTTTGTCTGCCTGAGAAATAATTAAATAAGAAATTCTGACCTAGAATTGCCTTGAGATTCTTTTTTAACATAAGTTAGTTCCGCTCACGTAATACTTGGTTTGAAACCCACTAAGTTAGATTTTGACATTTTCTCTTGATATATTTATTTAGCGTTCTTCGCACATCATTGTTGTAAAACATATGTCCCTGATTGAAAAATTTTGCTTGCATGGAGTCCACAAACTTATATCAAAAGTTTTTATCCATGATTGAAATTGTATATTTCTTACATAAATTTAACGATAAACAAGTGGTTCCCGATTAGAAATGTTTGTTAAAGGGATATACAAGCAAATGACTGTGCCAAAAATATAGAACCAAGTTAAGTCTTTAAAACAGTATTACGAACGTAAGAAATCACTTACTAATAACATTTGTCACGTATAACATTCAACTTAACGAATTAAAACATGTGGCGAAAACGAAAGTAGGATACTGAGGGAATCACCAAGCTATTTATAGATTTGTTATATGTCATACTTGCTGAAATTAAACATTTTCGTTATAGTCGCTTCTTGTCTTTTCAACATTCTTAGATCGATAGCATATCTTTTTTAATAGAATTATACTAATGTTGCACAATAACAATCTCTAGTATCTTCTCTTCAGTAAATGCATATTTTAACACTAATCTATTTTTACTAACCCGACCCACGTGGGTCTAGTTAAGAAACACTCCAAATATTACGAGGAAATAAAGAATATTTTGCCAAGTAATAAAACAGTTGTTTGTTGCATTCCCATTTATAAAAATACAATTCAAAATCAGAAAATATGAAGTTGAACTTATGGTTTGCAATTCACTATTCGGACTTGGCACGGTTTTGTGTAAAGACCTTGTTTTTTTAATTGAAAAAAGCCATAACCCCCGGTCGCTTGTGTAACCTGTGATGGGAGACTTGTTTTCTACAACAGGATTTTTTTTATTGCTGGCCGAACTCTCGCAACACCTTTGTTTTCAAAATAGCTGCCTTATGGTGAACGTGTTTCTTTACTCACGTATGCCTGTATTTATTGCATATTTTTCGTCGGAACAATCTAAGTTAATGAGCGTGATGAGGTGATTATTGATTAGCATATTTTTCATTTTTACAATTTTTCTAAACTTATGTTTCTGGAATTTGCCATCCTGGATTTACTTGCTTGAAGCAAACCCGTTCCGCAGAAGTCGTATGCTACAACATTTCGCTTACAAAAAGCGTTACGTGGCGATTTCTTTGCGGAACGTGCCCTAGTCAGTGAAACTTGACGCATCTTACCATTACAGTGAGCATAATTAAAACATTCAGATTTGGATAGAATTTTTTTCTTCAACGCGTTTAAGTGCTCGTTTGTTTTGCTGCTATTCATATATGCATTTTCTGTAACATCCATTCCGACCAAGCTTTTAGTCACTATCTGCTGTCCCTCCCATATTCGTACGACGCCTTGAAAAACTAAGTATACTTTACTGAAAAATATTCATTTTGATCGTGAACCCAAGTTGTAGGTTAGTTGTTTACGTATTCGGACCATCCTCGGTGTGCGTTTGAAAACAATTATATTTAAAGCGATTGTTCGTAAATATTAAAAGAATACGGATGAGCGATTTATTGACGTCTGTTTGGAAAATCGGCCATTTGTAAATAAAAAAATCAATGTATGTATGAATTAACTAGATTTGAATAGTAAATTTCCTCACTCTACTTGTCGTATCATGTTCTAGTTTACTGTATTTACAATGTGACAATTCTGTGGTTAAGCCTGGGTAAACATAAACTCACATTAACTTACAAATCTTAGTACATTTTGTATATATTTATTCGGTTAAGTGCATCATTTACGTAGTTAGCCTGTTTTATTTAGTTTTAGCTTGTTTAGATCTGCCCTGCGTTCAGTTACCGCGAACGTTCTGTAACGTTCGCCAACAGTAATAATTGAACGGCCTGTTAGCAGAAAACGTTTAAGGCCAACAGCTAACGGTTTTAGTATATAGTACGCGAATATGAAACAACCTGAAACAAATAGTTCCAGTACATTTTGCAAAATAATAACTGCCATAGCGAATAGACTATGTCCGAAATTCAAATATTTGGGTTTTCCCCTCCGGTACAAACAAACTTTCACTGTTTCAATGAAAACGTGTGTAAAAAAGAACAGTAGTATTTAATCCATAGTTCGTGTTGTTTAGCAATAATGTGTAGAAAACTTTGTTTGTACCGCCTGTGCACGGACGGAAAAACCCATAAATTTAATTTCTGGATTAGGTCTAACGAAGTCGGTGGTGTTACTCCCGTTGATTTAGATGAATACATGTACAAAAAACAAGTAAACAAGTCCTCCTCTCGAATTCTTCTTATAAAATAGAAGTAACGACTCTCTTGCCAGCCATCTTTAAACGTTCGCACTTCAACGGGTCGTTCAATTAACCGTACATAACGATAACTGTGTTTGGCTAACGCTAACTGCTAACTGAACGCAGCCCTGTTCTGTTCTGTTCTGCCATTCCTTGCACTGCCCTGCTTTGCTGTGCCCTGTCCCGTTCTGCTCTGCTCTACTCTGTGCTATGCTGTGCTGCCCTGTTATGTGTACATGTAATCTCAAGATCATACCCTCTTATATCAATGCTATGGAACATGCTCTTACAAAAATAAACAATCTTTCAAAAATGCACTATAATAGAGCAATCTTGTTTACATTTGACACAAATACCAACAGGTCGTATTCTAGGTCATGCGTGTTTTTGTACTTTAAACAATGGACTTGCCCACTAAATAGATGAATAAGCTAATGCATGAGCAGCATTTAATGATTTAAAACATACCACTTTGATATCTAACATTTATTTTAAAAAGTGTATATGCACACTATACATTTATATATAATGATGTGTTTTTAAATAAGTGTAAACTAACTTAACTATAAATTTGTAAAATTAATCACCCTTAAATATTAGTGTGTAATGAAACCGGTAATGTTTATATACGCAATGTTTACGTGGACGACCTTTTTGTACGACTATTGCACCTTCTAATTGCTATGCGTATTACGTATCCCACATTCTTCATTATTCATCGTTCACTTGGTGCTGTTAAGGATGCGGTTAACGATAAACAAAACACTTCATCTTGTTGACAAACAACCTGTGCAATAAATTTGGTTGTCCTTTCATCGAAGTTGAAAACATATCCGGGATAAACATTGCTATAAAACCAGTGTTTGTTAGTATTTCAAAAACATATTAGGATAAGACGGTGTAACATATTGTGATATTATTACGATCTCAGAGTTATTGTAAGAATTTATGATTTTCATGATCAATTCACTATTGTAATTGATAGGAAAATTTTTAAATTATGTTTGTATAAATTTTCTATTACTATTTGAAAGTTTTGAGCGGAAGTTGCTTATTTACTTTAGTCGTGAGTTGTACGCATTAAAGAGTTTTGTTATATGGAGCGAATCTTAACCCAATAAGTAGCTTTATTAAGTTGACTACAAACATTATGTTTATAACAATATAAGTACGTATCTGTCGTATATTCCTATAATTTTTACACAACCCGGATCGGTAGCGCAGTTGGTAGCGCACCGGGATTTCAGTGTCCTGAACGGGGTACGGTTTCAAATCCTATCCGGAAGGTTATGCGCTTCCATGAAAAAATGACAATTATGTCAATTTTCATCCATTGTTAAGGTGTATGGAGAAGTTTCTGACCTTGTAGAAGGGCGAGTGAGCACTGGTTACAGACAAGGGTCCAGGAAAGGTGCGCTGGATGCCGTAAAATATCCACAATGTATTGACATGGCGTTAAACCCGTATAAATAAATAAATAAATAAACTATCTTAATCTATCTTTTACAGTGACAATGAAAGTCCTCACAATAATTCTTGGTGTTTTATTGTTCAACTATGTAGTGACTGGACAAGCTGTAGATACAAGTTTTAGACCTATTCAATTATCATGTCTTTTACTAAGATGTTACGATAATGTTAACTGTGAACTAGAACCAAGCCATAGATGTTGTACTCTCTGTCCACAGGGTGAGTTGATTTCATTTTGAATATGGTGACTAGTTTTGCGCAATTATTGCTTAAGTAATTGCTATTTACTAAAATTTAAATGTAGATCGATCGAATTACAGGATGTGTTAGTTAACTCATAGATACAGTAGTTTGTTCTTTCGATGGCTGTGATACTAAATTGTATTGAAATATTAACGACGATTTTTGTTTAGTTTACGACAATTTTTTGTCGTAAACTTTTGTTAACAACGATTTTTGTGGTTAAGTTTTGTTTACGATGGTTTTTGTGGTAAACTTTTGTTTACGACAATATTTGTAGTAAATTTTTTGTTTACGACTATTTTAGTCGTAAGATTGTAATGTAACATAATTGTATATTTTATATCATTTAGAACAACGATGTTATTATAAAGGAACGTGGTATGATAGTGGAAGATCGTTTGAAGATTCTTGTAATTCATGTTTCTGTCATGATGGTCTAGTTAGATGTACCATGAGAGAATGTCTACCTGGTAAGTTGATTTACTGTGATAAACTTAAAAATTCAGTGTGCCGGCAAACTAAATTATTTCAGATATTAGTTGATACTGGTTTTCCGTGTAGTGTCGGTTTTTTCTAATAATGTGATTTTTTCCATCTTCTGGTTAACTCTACTCAGTTAAAATATTTTGATAACAATGATTAACAATCATTAAAAACTCATACAATATTGCGTAATATCCTGTTTAGTGTGATTATTATAAAAATATGCGTATACATGTATACGTATCTTTCTTTTGAAATGATAAATAATAACAAAAAAATGATTTACTGTTACATTGCAATAGATTTTATCTTTTTTTATCACTTCGAGAAATAGAAAGAGTATATGTATATACATGGGCGGGTCCAGCGGAGGGGGGTCAGGGGGTCCGGACCCCCCTAAAATTTAGAAAATGTACATGTCCATTAGTGTATTTCTTGCTTGTAAGTAATTTTTAAGTAGTATGAAGCAATTTTTCTCGGTGCTTAACATAGATTTAATGGTTATGTAGTTTTCATTATCAATATGTTGCCTATTTCTGCAAAATGTGTACAATGTGGTCGTGGTTCGAGGTTCGGACCCCCTAAAAAGTTCGAACTCCCCCCCCCCAAGAAAAGTTTGGACCCCCCTAGAAAAAATCCTGGATCCGACCTGATATAATATGTAATACAATATTATACAATATATATTATTAAGAAGTTATTTATAATAATAACATACATTCACTCATACTTTCAAACATACAACCTCATCTGTACTATTTTAAAGATTGATTTATATACATGTAAATCAAAACAAAATTAATTATTCAGTACGAGTGGCCCAGAGAATAAGAGTGTAGTTATTACTTACTTCTTTTTATATAGATAATAAAAGAATATTTCTGAATATAATAATTCATCCACCCCTATTTTTAACAGTTAGACTATTCTTTTGTTAAATCGACTCGCCAAGTTAAAAATTCAGTTGTAACTAAATTATGTTTTATGTATACCTATTTATATATTCAGATTTAGATATAGGCTGTACATATAATGGAACATACTACACACATGGTTCTACCTTCAAAGACGATTGTAATACGTGTACATGTAACCAAGGAACTGTTAGCTGTACAAAAATGGCTTGTGGTAAGGCCAGGTTTTTCATTTACAATTTGTTTTTTCTAGATACAATGTAAATTTAATTAGTCGCTCTCTTTATAAACAACAGTAGCTCGCTTGACTGCAAAACCAGCGATTTTGGTTTCCGGTCGCGACAGTGATTATCAATATTTATTTTAGCTCGATTGTGAAACAATCTCTTATAACTTAAATTCGATATATATCACTTTCGAGTTCACTTCCTGGTCCCTCAGTACTAAGCTAGTAGGATAAAGTTTCTTGCTCGAGGAAACAACGTAGCGAGGTGTGCTTGGGATTCGAATAGCCAATGATTACCAGTGGAACGTTGTTACCATTCGACCACGCCCTTGTCTGAGAAGGCTAGTTAAGTGAGTGGCTAACGCTTATAATCTAACAAAAACGTCATTATAAAAAAGACTATCCACTATGGTAACTAAATCGATCACCGATGTATAGTATTCATCAGTATTTAATTCTTATTTATTTATTTATTTTAAGAAAAATATCTCTTAACATTTTTTATTATTAAATTTTATTCATATATTATGCATATAATTATGAAGCTCTTTTGAACATATTTTCAATATGAAAAGAGCGCTATACAAATGTGATATACAATAATAATAATAATAAAAATGATGATAAAAATACACATGTAATAAGAAAAATAAAATAATAATAAAATGATTTTTCAATTAAAAATGTAAAAACTGCAGACTGATAGAGCAGGGATTCAATGCGAATTTTTAATGATTATGATTATTATACAGCTCCATTTTGCCAGAATGGTGGTCAATTTTATCAAGATGGTGAAAGTTTCAAAGATGACTGTAATACATGTGTCTGTAGAAATGGTTTTCCACTTTGTACTCAAATGGCTTGTCCACCTCGTGAGTATTTGTGCTGTATCCATAATTCTAGATAAACATGCTGAGAAATCTGTGTTAAACCAAAGCCTTCGATTTTTTATTCACTTTGTCATCATTTATATTTGGTTCAGTACGGCGACCATAACATCTAGAGATCATTGCTCGACTTTTAATGTTTGTTATTTATTGAATGCTACTATACACGACATTGTCGACATCTTTTTATTTATAAAAGTCACATTTCAGCAGACTTACTCACTGTCCCTGTAGAATCTTAGAATTATATAGGTATAAAGCTATTACTAGTAGCCTTCTAAGCTCACAAATTTGTTAATATATTTTTAAAATTGTCTTACTTAATATACTCGAATGTAGCAATAGATGGAAGACTATTATGATCGAACTTTACAAATATATCTATAGGTTTCACAGCAGTCCACGACCGCTGGACCGACAAACAGATCCGTCATTGACTCTGCCTACCGCGTGGCTATATGCATGCCGGACGGGCGGGGACGGGTCGTCCGTATACCCTCATTTGTACTATCATTACAAATAAGAACAGTAATATAGTAACTATCATCGTCGGTTATCCCACGATACATTATTCCGCTATGCTGCGTTATGTACCGTGGGCCATTTGGTTGGGAAAAACTAGTAATCATGAATAATTAATGAGGCAATTTCATTGGTTTCGAAAGGAAACCACTTCGGAAAACTAGCCAATGAAATTACGTTTAATATCTAAGGTTTTGTATACCGTTCAAAATGGCGGCCTCAAAAAGTGATTTTTCTTAAGAGGGAGAAGAAAATCCCAGTATGACGTCATTGTTATTGAAGAGTATTTAATTGTAACATGCGATTTTATTGTAAGAAGATTGGTCTCCCCTGCCACATGAAAACGAGATTTCGCCAGTTAAATTGCCCACGGTACATATTGAGTGTAACGGAAGAAAGTACTGTGGTTGCCGACGATGAATAACTATCTTGACTTATCATTTCAGTGAGTGTGAGTGTGTGTTACTATAACAACAATGAATACAAGGAAGGACAGTCTATGCCAAGTAAAATACCATGTTCACAATGCTACTGTTATAATGGTAAAATGGTGTGTTCACAAATGTTGTGTCCAGCATGTGTAGGCATAATAAAACCAGGACAATGTTGCCCAGATTGTTCAAACTCCGGATTTCTACTGTGATATAATTGAAATACTGCTGTGATCATTTTAAATAAAAGTTTTATATAAAAAGACTATAGTTTTGTTGTACATGTAGTTGTTTTTGACGTGTGTTGGAGCATGACATATTATTACATAATATAATGACATATTATACATAAGTTTTTTTGTTCCCAAGAAATTAAATTATTAACTGAAAATAGTAACTTGTTACTCTATTATCTTTCGTAAGAGCCTTGCCACACCTACTCTGCTAAGGACCAGATTCCACATACACCACAATGCACCTAATATCATACGATTAAAGGCTGATCACACCTTCATTGCTAAGGACCCGGTTACACTTACACGTCCATAGACCAAATCACACTTTCAGGACTAAAAGTTACATAAAAACACCAATAGCACACAATCAAATCTGTTTGTTTGTTTGTTTTTGTTGGGATTAACGCCGTAGCAACACATTGTTTAGGTCATATAACGGCGGTCAATCAACCTACTCACTGTTTCTACAAAGACTAATACTACAGTCCCATAAACATAAAAATAGCCATGAGGGCACCGTACGGACGCCGTGAGATCAGGCTTCACAAGGACCCGTTCGAACTCTTGGGTACCCGTACGGACTGTTACGTGTTTACCAGGGTCCGTGATATGAGCCATGGATACACGTATCAGTTTCAAAGTCAAATCGTGAACACAATCGTGCCCGAGTATGGATTAAACTTGCATATCTTCCAGCTACGGCTCCGTACGGATCTGTTGTTTTGTGTCAGGTGCGTACCGTCACCTTAATACGCAAGGCTTCCCATGGACTACGGCTGTCTGCACGTACGGGTCCACAACAAGCCATGATTTTATGGGACTGAAGCATAAATATCTGACAACTTCCCTACATAATTAAAAATCATTGGTAGGAGGGAGAATGGCCGTAGAAATAATTTCATGACCAAGCTCCACGAACGTATACCCCGCCCAAGAATCGAACCCACGACCCCTTTATCCGTAGACTTGCGTGTTACCAACTGAGCTAGCCGGGCGCCTTACAATCTAGTCTGGCCGTCCATGACAGTTAAAATAACGGGATTCTATTCAGTGACAGTGATATTTGTTATTTTTGAGTGCTTCTATACACGATATTGTTGACATCTTTTATATAAGTCACATTTTAGCTGACTAACTCACTGTCCCTCGAGAATCTTAGAATTATATAGATATAAAGGTATTACTAGTAGCCTGCTTAGCTCATAAATTTGTTAATAGATTATTAAAATTGTCTTACTTAATATACTTGTATGAAGCAATTGTCGGGAGGCTATTATGATCGAACTTTACAAATATATCTATAGGTTTCACAGCAGTCCACGACCGCTGGACCGACAAACAGAGCCGTCATTGACTCTGCCTACCGCGTGGCTATATGCATGCCGGACGGGCGGGGACGGATCGTCCGTTTACCCTCATTTGCACAATCATTACAAATAAGAACAGTACTATAGTAACTATCATCGTCGGTTATTAACGATACATTACTCCGCTATGCTGCGTTATGTACCGTGGGCCATTTGGTTAGGAAAATCTCGTAATCATGAATAATTAATGAGACAGTCTCATTTGTTCCGTAAGGAAACCACTGCGAAAAACTAGCCAATGAAATTACGTTTAATGTCTAAGGTTTTGTATACCATTCAAAATGGCGGCCTCAAAAAGTGATTTTTCTGAAGCGAGAGAAAATAATCCCAGTATGACTTCATTGTTATTGAAGAGTATTTAATTGTAACATGTGATTTCATTGTAAGAAGATTGGTCTCCCCTGCCACATGCATTAATGAAAACGAGATTTTGCCAGTTAAATTGTCCACAGTACATTTTGAGTGTAACGGAAGAAAGTACTGTGGTTGCAAACGATGAATAACTATCTTGACTTATCATTTCAGTGAGTGTGTGTTACTATAACAACAATGAATACAAGGAAGGACAGTCTATGCCATGTAAAGAACCATGTACACAATGCTACTGTTATAATGGTAAAATGGTGTGCTCACAAATGTTGTGTCCAGCATGTGTAGGCATAATAAGACCAGGACAATGCTGCCCAGATTGTTCAAACTCCGGAATCCTACTGTGATATAATTGAAATACAAACGTACTGCTGTGATCATTTTTAATAAAAGTTTTATACATGTATAAAAAAAACTATAGTTTGTTGTACATGTAGTTGTTTTTGACGTGTGTTGGAGCATGACATATGATACATAAGTTTTTTTCCCAAGAATTTAAATTATTAACTAAAAATAGTAAATTGTTACTCTATTTTCTTTCGTAAGAGCCTTGCCACACCTACTCTTCTGATCAGATTCCACATACACCACAATGCACCTAGTATCACACGATTAAAGGCTGATCACACCTTTACTGCTAAGGACCCAGTTACACTTACAAGTCCATAGACCCAGTCACACTTTCAGGACTAAAACTTACATAAAACACCAATAGCACACAATCAAATCTGTTTGTTTGTTTGTTTTTGTTGGGATTAACGCCGTAGCAACACATTGTTTAGGTCATATAACGGCGGTCAATCAACCTACTCACTGTTTCTACAAAGACTAATACTACAGTCCCATAAACATAAAAATAGCCATGAGGGCACCGTACGGACGCCGTGAGATCAGGCTCCACAAGGACCCGTTCGAACTCTTGGGTACCCGTACGGACTGTTACGTGTTTACCAAGGTCCGTGATATGAACAATGGATACACGTATCAGTTTCAAAGTCAAATCGTGAACACAATCGTGCCCGAGTATGGATTAAACTTGCATATCTTCCAGCTACGGCTCCGTACGGATCTGTTGTTTTGTGCCAGGTGCGTACCGTCACCTTATTACGCAAGGCTTCCCATGGGCTACGGCTGTCTGCACGTACGGGTCCGCAACAAGCCACGATTTTATGGTACTGAAGCATAAATCTCTGGATACTTTCGTCAGAGACTGACAACTGCCCTACATAATTAAAAATCATTGGTAGGAGGGAGAATGGCCGTGGAAATAATTTCATGCCCAAGCTCCACGAAAGTATACCCCGCCCGGGAATCGAACCCACGACCCCTTTATCAGTAGACTTGTGTGCTACCAACTGAGCTAGCCGGGCGGCATACAAACGAGTTTGGCCGTCCATGACAGCTAAAATGACTGGATTCTATCCAGTGACAGTGAATCGTCTTCATAATAAAGCAGTTTGAAAATTATACCAAAGAATGAAGCACGACAGCTCTACGAATTGATACTACTGGTGCACATCTTTTAAACGTATGACAAACAATCATTACGATTCATTGCGATTGGAAAGCGATTGTAACACAAGTGTACAGCTTAAGACTTAAAGCCACTGTATGAAGATATATTCATTAACAGTAAGCATCAAAACTGTTTTACAACCATAAAATTATCATAATAAAACGTGCATTAAAGCCACAGTTAACAGTTCAAACCATTCTGCTTTCTAAGTTTGAGTTTGACAAAGTGTCCAATTCTTAAAAAAGTAGGGCACTTTTATAAGAACACACATTCATTTACGCGCTGATGTTTAACATACCTGATCCAACATAGCTTAAAACCTAAGTAATGTAATTTAGAGTAAGTTTTTTTCTCTAATAAGACTTCATCTTTAACATACAATGATCAAAACTATTGTTTCAAGTATTGACAACCGAATTCTACTTTCGGTTTCGATCTACTTTCAATTTGAAATACAATAAATAATATAAACAATTCTAAGCAATATTTGCATTTCATTTGAAAAATCTTGTTCATTAGAGGTGTTTGAAATAGATAAATGTCTATTTTCTTTGCAGTCAAAAACAATGTTACTTTTGATATAGGGGCTTTAATTCCAAAAATAATCGGTGAAGCGACCACCTCATCTTATCACCTCTCTTTGACAATATAATTATTAGGATCCAATTGACCTGTCTAAAATGCTAACAAGATTACTGTTTTGTTAATGAAGGTATAGTTCGTTTTTTTCTCAACTGTTAAAATGTGATAACTTCACGGTGAATGCGTTTGTTAAAATTATTGTCGTAATACATCCATGAGTTTCCGAAAGTGTATATTATGATCGAGTAAAGCTGCTTATGCCGTATGGTATGTTTTAATCAAAATATTTTTAATAACAATTAGACTGCCAGTACAAAAACAATGCATTCAGTCACCGTGAAATTATTCAATCTTTGACAGTTGAGAAGAAACGGACTATAGGTTGAAATAGAAAAAAGTAGAAAATATAAACATACAAAATTTGACTTACCAATCTAGAATTGATCTAAGTCTAATGTCTGTTGATTAAATTCAAATATTACGCTCTATGGTTATACAAGGTAAATTTGATATTTAATGTTACATAATTAATTAGGATGATTGAAACTATATGAATAGAGTCCATTTAATATTAAAATATAGAATGCTGTTTGATAGTGGTTATAAGTTATCCCTTCATTGCTCTACAGCTTTTACTCTATGAAATCCACTCTTCATTGTTTCAAGTTAGCAATATATATGAAGCCAATAGAATAGCTATATTCCCTTGTGTTTGGTCGATGTAACGTAATGACCACAGGTTTATTTATACGACGTTGTAAAAAAGGTCGCTTATAGCGTTAACATTGAAGATATAATAATGAATATAAAAAGTTGTTTGTCTGCCTGAGAAATAATTAAATAAGAAATTCTGACCTAGAATTGCCTTGAGATTCTTTTTTAACATAAGTTAGTTCCGCTCACGTAATACTTGGTTTGAAACCCACTAAGTTAGATTTTGACATTTTCTCTTGATATATTTATTTAGCGTTCTTCGCACATCATTGTTGTAAAACATATGTCCCTGATTGAAAAATTTTGCTTGCATGGAGTCCACAAACTTATATCAAAAGTTTTTATCCATGATTGAAATTGTATATTTCTTACATAAATTTAACGATAAACAAGTGGTTCCCGATTAGAAATGTTTGTTAAAGGGATATACAAGCAAATGACTGTGCCAAAAATATAGAACCAAGTTAAGTCACTTACTAATAACATTTGTCACGTATAACATTCAACTTAACGAATTAAAACATGTGGCATACACATTGTCGAAAACGAAAGTAGGATACTGAGGGAATCACCAAGCTATTTATAGATTTGTTATATTTCATACTTGCTGAAATTAAACATTTTCGTTATAGTCGCTTCTTGTCTTTTCAACATTCTTAGATCGATAGCATATCTTTTTTAATAGAATTATACTAATGTTGCACAATAACAATCTCTAGTATCTTCTCTTCAGTAAATGCATATTTTAACACTAATCTATTTTTACTAACCCGACCCACGTGGGTCTAGTTAAGAAACACTCCAAATATTACGAGGAAATAAAGAATATTTTGCCAAGTAATAAAACAGTTGTTTGTTGCATTCCCATTTATAAAAATACAATTCAAAATCAGAAAATATGAAGTTGAACTTATGGTTTGCAATTCACTATTCGGACTTGGCACGGTTTTGTGTAAAGACCTTGTTTTTTTAATTGAAAAAAGCCATAACCCCCGGTCGCTTGTGTAACCTGTGATGGGAGACTTGTTTTCTACAATAGGATTTTTTTTATTGCTGGCCGAACTCTCGCAACACCTTTGTTTTCAAAATAGCTGCCTTATGGTGAACGTGTTTCTTTACTCACGTATGCCTGTATTTATTGCATATTTTTCGTCGGAACAATCTAAGTTAATAAGCGTGATGAGGTGATTATTGATTAGCATATTTTTCATTTTTACAATTTTTCTGAACTTATGTTTCTGGAATTTGCCATCCTGGATTTACTTGCTTGAAGCAAACCCGTTCCGCAGAAGTCGTATGCTACAACATTTCGCTTACAAAAAGCGTTACGTGGCGATTTCTTTGCGGAACGTGCCCTAGTCAGTGAAACTTGACGCATCTTACCATTACAGTGAGCATAATTAAAACATTCAGATTTGGATAGAATTTTTTTCTTCAACGCGTTTAAGTGCTCGTTTGTTTTGCTGCTATTCATATATGCATTTTCTGTAACATCCATTCCGACCAAGCTTTTAGTCCCTATCTGCTGTCTCTGCCATATTCGTACGGCGCCTTGAAAAACTAAGTATACTTTACTGAAAAATATTCATTTTGATCGTGAACCCAAGTTGTAGGTTAGTTGTTTACGTATTCGGACCATCCTCGGTGTGCGTTTGAAAACAATTATATTTAAAGCGATTGTTCGTAAATATTAAAAGAATACGGATGAGCGATTTATTGACGTCTGTTTGGAAAATCGGCCATTTGTAAATAAAAAAATCAATGTATGTATGAATTAACTAGATTTGAATAGTAAATTTCCTCACTCTACTTGTCGTATCCTGTTCTAGTTTACTGTATTTACAATGTGACAATTCTGTGGTTAAGCCTGGGTAAACATAAACTCACATTAACTTACAAATCTTAGTACATTTTGTATATATTTATTCGGTTAAGTGCATCATTTACGTAGTTAGCTTGTTTTATTTAGTTTTAGCTTGTTTAGATCTGCCCTGCCTTCAGTTACCGCGAACGTTCTGTAACGTTCGCCAACAGTAATAATTGAACGGCCTGTTAGCAGAAAACGTTTAAGGCCAACAGCTAACGGTTTTAGTATATAGTACGCGAATATGAAACAACCTGAAACAAATAGTTCCAGTACATTTTGCAAAATAATAACTGCCATAGCGAATAGACTATGTCCGAAATTCAAATATTTGGGTTTTCCCCTCCGGTACAAACAAACTTTCACTGTTTCAATGAAAACGTGTGTAAAAAAGAACAGTAGTATTTAATCCATAGTTCGTGTTGTTTAGCAATAATGTGTAGAAAACTTTGTTTGTACCGCCTGTGCACGGACGGAAAAACCCATAAATTTAATTTCTGGATTAGGTCTAACGAAGTCGGTGGTGTTACTCCCGTTGATTTAGATCAATACATGTACAAAAAACAAGTAAACAAGTCCTCCTCTCGAATTCTTCTTATAAAATAGAAGTAACGACTCTCTTGCCAGCCATCTTTAAACGTTCGCACTTCAACGGGTCGTTCAATTAACCGTACATAACGATAACTGTGTTTGGCTAACGCTAACTGCTTACTGAACGCAGCCCTGTTCTGTTCTGTTCTGCCATTCCTTGCACTGCCCTGCTTTGCTGTGCCCTGTCCCGTTCTGCTCTGCTCTACTCTGTGCTATGCTGTGCTGCCCTGTTATGTGTACATGTAATCTCAAGATCATACCCTCTTATATCAATGCTATGGAACATGCTCTTACAAAAAGTAAACAATCTTTCAAAAATGCACTATAATAGAGCAATCTTGTTTACATTTGACACAAATACCAACAGGTCGTATTCTAGGTCATGCGTGTTTTTGTATTTTAAACAATGGACTTGCCCACTAAATAGATGAATAAGCTAATGCATGAGCAGCATTTAATGATTTAAAACATTTAAACCACTTTGATATCTAACATTTATTTTAAAAAGTGTATATGCACACTATACATTTATATATAATGATGTGTTTTTAAATAAGTGTAAACTAACTAAACTATAAATTTGTAAAATTAATCACCCTTAAATATTAGTGTGTAATGAAACCGGTAATGTTTATATACGCAATGTTTACGTGGACGACCTTTTTGTACGACTATTGCACCTTCTAATTGCTATGCGTATTACGTATCCCACATTCTTCATTATTCATCGTTCACTTGGTGCTGTTAAGGATGCGGTTAACGATAAACAAAACACTTCATCTTGTTGACAAACAACCTGTGCAATAAATTTGGTTGTCCTTTCATCGAAGTTGAAAACATATCCGGGATAAACATTGCTATAAAACCAGTGTTTGTTAGTATTTCAAAAACATATTAGGATAAGACGGTGTAACATATTGTGATATTATTACGATCTCAGAGTTATTGTAAGAATTTATGATTTTCATGATCAATTCACTATTGTAATTGATAGGAAAATTTTTAAATTATGTTTGTATAAATTTTCTATTACTATTTGAAAGTTTTGAGCGGAAGTTGCTTATTTACTTTAGTCGTGAGTTGTACGCATTAAAGAGTTTTGTTCTATGGAGCGACTCTTAACCCAATAAGTAGCTTTATTAAGTTGACTACAAACATTATGTTTATAACAATATAAGTACGTATTTGTCGTATATTCCTATAATTTTTACACAACCCGGATCGGTACCGCAGTTGGTAGCGCACCGGGATTTCAGTGTCCTGAACGGGGTACGGTTTCAAATCCTATCCGGAAGGTTATGCGCTTCCATGAAAAATTGACAATTATGTCAATTTTCATCCATTGTTAAGGTGTATGGAGAAGTTTCTGACCTTGTAGAAGGGCGAGTGAGCACTGGTTACAGACAAGGGTCCAGGAAAGCCAGGAAAAGTGCGCTGGATGCCGTAAAAATCCACAATGTATTGACATGGCGTTAAACCCGTATAAATAAATAAATAAACTATCTTAAACTATCTTTTACAGTGACAATGAAAGTCCTCACAATAATTCTTGGTGTTTTATTGTTCAACTATGTAGTGACTGGACAAGCTGTAGATACAAGTTTTAGACCTATTCAATTATCATGTCTTTTACTAAGATGTTACGATAATGTTAACTGTGAACTAGAACCAAGCCATAGATGTTGTACTCTCTGTCCACAGGGTGAGTTGATTTCATTTTGAATATGGTGACTAGTTTTGCGCAATTATTGCTTAAGTAATTGCTATTTACTAAAATTTAAATGTAGATCGATCGAATTACAGGATGTGTTAGTTAACTCATAGATACAGTAGTTTGTTCTTTCGATGGCTGTGATACTAAATTGTATTGAAATATTAACGACGATTTTTGTTTAGTTTACGACAATTTTTTGTCGTAAACTTTTGTTAACAACGATTTTTGTGGTTAAGTTTTGTTTACGATGGTTTTTGTGGTAAACTTTTGTTTACGACAATATTTGTAGTAAATTTTTTGTTTACGACTATTTTAGTCGTAAGATTGTAATGTAACATAATTGTATATTTTATATCATTTAGAACAACGATGTTATTATAAAGGAACGTGGTATGATAGTGGAAGATCGTTTGAAGATTCTTGTAATTCATGTTTCTGTCATGATGGTCTAGTTAGATGTACCATGAGAGAATGTCTACCTGGTAAGTTGATTTACTGTGGAAAACATAAAAATTCAGTGTGCCGGCAAAATAAATTATTTCAGATATAAGTTGATACTGGTTTTCCGTGTATTGTTGGTTTTTTCTAATAATGTGTTTTTTCCATCTTCTGGTTAACTCTACTCAGTTAAAATATTTTGATACTGGTTTTCCGTGTATTGTTGGTTTTTTCTAATAATGTGTTTTTTCCATCTTCTGGTTAACTCTACTCAGTTAAAATATTTTGATAACAATAATTAACAATCATTAAAAACTCATACAACATTGCGCAATATCCTGTTTAGTGTGATTATTATAACAATATGCGTATACATGTATACGTATCTTTCTTTTGAAATGATAAAAAATAACAACAAAAAATGATTTAGTGTTACATTGCAATACATTTTATCTTTTTTTTTTTTTTTATCACTTCGAACCCGGGTCGATAGCGCAGTTGGTAGCGCACCGGGATTTGGATACTCGTGCCCGAGGGGGTGCGGGTTCGAATCCCACCCGGGGAGGTCATACCCTTCCATGAAAATTTGACAATACTGTCGATTTTCCTCCATTGATTAGATAATATGGAGAAGTTTCCGGCCTTGTGGAAGGGTATGTGAGTACTGGTTATAGACAATGGTCCAGGAAAGCTAGGTTAGGTGCGCTGGACGCCGTGAAATGACCTAAATTGTGTTGATACGGCGTTAACTCCAATAAATATAAATTTATCACTTCGAGTAATACAAAGAGTATATGTATATACATGGGCGGGTCCAGCGGGGGGGGGGGGGGTCAGGGGGTCTGTACCCTCCCTAGAATTTAGAAAATGTACATGTCCATTAGTGTATTTCTTGCTTGGATGTCATTTTTAATTAGTATGAAGCAATTTTTCTCGGTGCTTAACATATATTTAATGGTTATGTAATTTTTATCATCAATATGTTGCCTTTTTTCTGCAAAATGTGTAGAATGTGGTCGTGGTTCGGACCCCCTAGAAAAGTTCTAACACCCCTAGAAAAGTTCGGACCCCCCTAGAAAAAATCCTGGATCCGCCCTGATATAATATGTAATACAATATACATTATCAAGAAGTTATTTATAATAATAATATACATTCACTCATACTTTCAAACATACTACCTCATCTGTACTGTTTTAAAGATTGATTTATATAAATGAAAACAAAATTAATTATTCAGTACTGGTGGCCCAGTGAATAAGAGTGTAGTTATTACTTACTTCTTTTTATATAGATAATAAAAGAATATTTCTGAATATATTCATTCACCCCTATTTTTAACAGTTAGACTATTCTTTTGTTAAATCGACTCGACAAGTTAAAAATTCAGTTGTAAATTATGTTTTATGTATACCTATTTATATATTCAGATTTAGATATAGGCTGTACACATAATGGAACATACTATGCACATGGTTCTACCTTCAAAGAGGATTGTAATACATGTACATGTAACCAAGGAACTGTTAGCTGTACAGAAATGGCTTGTGGTAAGGCCAGGTTTTTCATTGACAATTTGTTTTTTCTAGATACAATGTAAATTTAATTAACAGTAGCTCGCTTGACTGCAAAACCAGCGATTTTGGTTTCCGGTCGCCACAGGAATAAGTCAATATTTTTTTTAGCTCGATTGTGAAACTATCTCTTATAACTCAACTTAGATTTATCACTTTCGAGTTAGCTTCCTGGTCCCTCAGTACTGAGCTAGTAGGATAAAGTTTCTTGCTCAAGGAAACAACGTAGCGGGTTATGCTTGCGATTCGAATAGCCAATGATTACCAGTCGAACGTGGTTACCATTCGACCACGCCCTTCTCTGAGAAGTCTAGTTAAGTGAATGGCTGACATTTATAATCTAGCAAAAACATCATTATAAAAAAAGGCTATCCACTATGGTCACTAAATCGATCACCGATGTATAGTATTCATCAGTATTTAATTCTTTTTTTTTTTTAAATCTCTCTTAACATTTTTTTTATTATCTATTCATAAATTATGCATATAACTATGTGAAGCTCTTTTTAACATATTTCTATATGAAAAGAGCGTTATACAAATGTGATATACAATAATAATAAAATAATAATAATAAAAATAAAATGATGATAAAAATAATAAAATGATTTTTCAATTAAAAAAGTAAAAACTTCAGACTGATGGAGCAGGGATTCAATGCGATTTTTTAATGATTATGATTTATTATACAGCTCCATTTTGCCAGTATGGTGGTCAATTTTATCAAGATGGTGAAAGTTTCAAAGATGACTGTAATACATGTGTCTGTAGAAATGGTTTTCCACTTTGTACTGAAATGGCTTGTCCACCTCGTGAGTATTTGTTCTGTATCCATATTTCTAGATAAACATGCTGAGAAATCTGTGTTAAACCAAAGCCTTCGATTTTTTTATTCACTTTGTCATCATTTATATTTGGTTCAGTACGGCGACCGTATTATCGAGATCATTGCTCAACTTTTATTTTTTTTATCGAGCGCTTCTATACACAATATTGTCGATATCTTTTTATTTATATAAGTCACATTTCATCAGCTGACTTACTCACTGTCCCTGTAGAATCTTAGAATTATATAGGTATAAAGCTATTACTAGTAGCCTTCTAAGCTCACAAATTTGTTAATATATTTTTAAAATTGTCTTACTTAATATACTCGTATGTAGCAATAGATGGGATACTATTATGATCGAACTTTACAAATATATCTATAGGTTTCACAGCAGTCCACGACCGCTGGACCGATAAACAGCGACGTCATTGACTGCCTACCGCGTGGCTATATGCATGCCGGACGGGCGGGGACGGATCGTCCGTATACCCTCATTTGTACTATCATTACAAATAAGAACAGTAATATAGTAACTATCATCGTCGGTTATCCCACGATACATTACTCCGCAATGCTGCGTTATGTACCGTGGGCCATTTGGTTAGGAAAATCTAGTAATCATGAATAATTAATGAGGCAATTTCATTGGTTCCGCAAGGAAACCACTTTCGAAAACTAGCCAATGCGTTTTATACGAGTATCTAAGGTTTTGTTTACCATTTAATATGGCGGCCTCAAAGAGTGATTTTTCTGAAGTGAGAGAAAAAAATCCCAGTATGACGTCATTGTTATTGAAGAGTATTTAATTGTAACATGCGATTTCATTGTAAGAAGATTGGTCTCCCCTGCCACATGCATTCATGAAAAACGAGATTTCGCCATTTAATTGCGCACGGTACATATTGAGTGTAACGGAAGAAAGTACTGTGGTTGCCGACGACGAATAACTATCTTGTCTTATCATTTCAGTGAGTGTGTGTTACTATAACAAAAAGGAATACAAGGAAGGACAGTCTATGCCAAGTAAAGAACCATGTATACAATGCTACTGTAATAGTGGTAAAATGTCGTGTTCACATATGATGTGTCCAGCATGTGTAGGCATAATAAAACCAGGACAATGTTGCCCAGATTGTTCAAACACCGGAATTCTACAGTGATATAATCAAAATACTGCTGTGATCATTTTTACATTTTTAATAAAAGTTTTATATAAAAACTATAGTTTTGTCGTAGATGTAGTTGTTTTTGACGTGTGTTGAAGCATGACATATTATACATAAGTTTTTTCCCCCAAGAATTTAAGTTATTAACTGAAAATAGTAAATTGTTACTCTATTATCTTTCGTAAGAGCCTTGCCACACCTACTCTGCTAAGGACCAGATTCCACATACACCACTATGCCCCCAGTATCATACGATTAAAGGCTGATCACACCTTTATTGCTAAGGACCCGGTTACACTTACACGTCCAAAGACCCAGTCACACTTTCAGGACTAAAACTTACATAAAAACACCAATAGCACACAATCAAATCTGTTTGTTTGTTTGTTTTTGTTGGGATTAACGCCGTAGCAACACATTGTTTAGGTCATATAACGGCGGTCAATCAACCTACTCACTGTTTCTACAAAGACTAATACTACAGTCCCATAAACATAAAAATAGCCATGAGGGCACCGTACGGACGCCGTGAGATCAGGCTCCACAAGGACCCGTTCGAACTCTTGGGTACCCGTACGGACTGTTACGTGTTTACCAGGGTCCGTGATATGAGCCATGGATACACGTAACAGTTTCAAAGTCAAATCGTGAACACAATCGTGCCCGAGTATGGATTAAACTTGCATATCTTCCAGCTACGGCTCCGTACTGATCTGTTGTTTTGTGTCAGGTGCGTACCGTCACCTTAATACGCGAGGCTTCCCACGGAATACGGCTGTCTGCACGTACGGGTCCGCAACAAGCCACGATTTTATGGGACTGAAGCATAAATCTCTGGATACTTTCGTCAGTGACTGACAACTGCCCTACATAATTAAGAATCATTGGTAGGAGGGTGAATGGCCGTAGAAATAATTTCATGACTAAGCTCCACGAAAGTATGCCCCCTCAGAAATCGAACCCACTACCTCTTTATCAGTAGACTTGCGTGCTACCAACTGAGCTAGCCGGGCGGCTTACAATCGAGACTGGCCGTCCATGACAGCTAAAATGACGGAATTCTATTCAGTGACAGTGAATCGTCTTCATAGTAAAGCAGTTTGAAAATTATACCAAAGAATGTAGCACGACAGCTCTACAAATTGATACTACTGGTGCACATCTCTTGCACGTATGACAAACAATCATTGCGATTCATCACGATTGGAAAGCGATTGTAACACAAATGTACAGCTTAAGACTTCTTCCAAAAAAAAATCGGTGAAGGGACCATTTCAACTTATCACCTCTCTTTGACAATATAATTATTAGTATCCAATTGTCCTGTCTAAAATGCTGCTGAGATTACTGTTTTGTTGATGAAGGTAGGTTGAAATAGAAAAAAGTAGAAAATATAAACATACAAAATTTTACTTACCAATCTAGAATTGATCCAAGTCTAATTCCGAGACTAACTCACGACCATGTAATATTTAATGTTCTGATTATTGAATATGTCTGTTGATTAAATTCAAATATTACGCTCCATGGTTATACAAGGTAAATTTGATATTTAATGTTACATAATTAATTAGAATGATTGAAACTACATGTATATGAATAGAGTCCATTTAATATCAAAATATAGAATGTTGTTTGATAGTGGTTATAAGTTATCCTTCATTGCTCTACAGCTTTTACTCTATGAAATCCATTCTTCATTGTTTCAAGTTAGCAATATATATGAAGCAAATAGAATAGCTATATTCCCTTGTGTTGGTCGATGTCACGTTATGACCACAGGTTTATTTATACAATGTTATAAAAAAGGTAGGTTATAGCGTTAACATTAAATACTATACTAAATGAAGATAAAAAGCTGTTTGTCTGCCTGCTAAAGAATTACATAAGAAATTCTGACCTGGAATTGCCTTGAGATTCTGTTTTAACATAAGTTAGTTTCGCTCACTTAATACTAGGATTAATTCAATTTTGAAACCCACTAAGTTAGTTTTTGACATTTTCTCTTATATATTTATTAAGCGTTCTTCGCACATCACTGTTGCAAAACATATGTCCCCTGATTGAAACATTTTGCTTGCATGGAGTCCACAAACGTATATCATAAGTTTTTATTCATTATTGAAATTGTATATTTTTTACAAACAAGTGGTTCCCGATTAGAAATAATTGTTAAGGGATATACAGGCAAATGACTGAGCCAAAAATATAGAACCAAGTTTAGTCTTTAAAACAGTATTAGGAACGTAAGAAATCACTTACTAATAACATTTGTCACTTATAACATTCAACTGAACGAATTAAAACATGCGGCATACACATTGTTGAAAACGAAAATAGGATACTGAGGGAATCACCAAGCTATTTATAGATTTGTTATATGTCGTACTTGCTGAAATTAAACATTTTCATTATAGTCGTTTCTTGTCTTTTCAACATACTTAGGCCGTTAACATATCTTTTTAATAGAATTATACTAATGTTGCACAATAACAATCTCTAGTATCTTCTCTTCAGTAAATGCATATTTTAACACTAATCTATTTTTTTGCTAACCCGACTCATGTGGGTCTAGTTAAGAAACACTTCAAATACTACGAGGAAATAAAGAAATATTTTGCCAAGTAATAAAACAGTGTGTTTGTTGCATTCAAATTTATTAAAATACAATTCAAAATCAGGAAATATGAAGTTGAACTTTTGCTTTGCAATTCCTTGAATTAAAGATCCTCAACACGGATTACTCACTATTCGGACCTGGCACGAATTTGTGTAAAGACCTTGTTATTTTAATTGAAAATCAAATAAGCCATAACCCCCGGTCGCTTGTGTACCCTGTGATGAGAGACTTGTTTTCTACAACAGGATTTTTATTGCTGGCCGAAAACTCTCGCAACATCTTTGTTTTCAAAATGGCTGCCTTATGGTGAACGTGTGAACAATCAAAGTTAATTAGCGTGGGGAGGTGATTATTGATTAGCATATTTTTCATTTTTACAATTGTTCTGAACTTATGTTTCTGGAATTTGCCATCCTGGATTTACTTGCTTGAAGCAAACCCTTTCCGTAGAAGTCGTATGCTACAACAATTCGCTTTCAAAAAGCATTATGTAGCGATTTCTTTGCAGAACGGGCCCCCTAGTCAGTGAAATTTGTCGCACATTACCGTTACATCGTGCATACATGTAATAATAACATTCAGACTTAGATGGAGAGTGCTCGTTTTGCTGCTATTCATATATGCCTTTTCTGTAATATTCATTCCGAACAAGCTTTGAGCCACTTACTGCTTTCCTTGTCTTATTCGTACTACGCCTAATAAATATATTCATTTTTGATCGTGAACCCATGTAGAAGGTACCGGGATTTGGATACTCGGGTGCGGGTTCGAATCCCACCCGGGGAGGTTATACCCTTCCATGAAAATTTGACAATAATGTTGATTTTCCTCCATTGATTAGATAATATGGAGAGTTTCCGGCCTTGTGGAAGGGTAGGTGAGTACTGGTTATAGACGATGGTCCAAGAAAGCTATGTTAGGTGCTCTGGACGCCGTAAAATGACCTAAAATGCTACCAACTGCGCTATCGACCCGGGTTGGTTTTTTGTTCGAACTATTAAAGCAATTGTTCGTAAAGATAAAAATATACGAATGAGCAATTTATTGACGTCTATTTGGAAAGTCGGTCATTTGTAAATTAAAAAAAACAATGGTAGTCCTCGTAAACATTGCCCATATAAACATAGCCGGTTTAATTACACACCAATATTTAGGGGTGAATATTTTTGCTATTGTATAGTTTAGTTAGTTTACACTTATTTTATATTAAACATATCATTAAATAAAATTTACTATGTGCATATACAGTATTTAAAATAAATGTTGAATATCAAGTGGTGTGTGTCTAAATCAGTAACATTTTGTTCATGCATCAGCTTATTCACCTATCTAGTGGGCAAGTCTATTGTTTAAAGTACAAAAACATGCATGGCCTAGAATACAACCTGTATGTATAAATTAACTAGATTTGAATAGTAAATTTCCTCACTCTACTTGTCGTATCATGTTCTAGTTTACTGTATTTACAATGTGACAATCCTGTGGTTAAGCCTGAGTAAACATAAACTCACATTAACTAACAAATCTTATTACATTTTGTACATATTTAATCGGTTAAGTACATCATTTACGTAGTTAGCCTGTTTTGTTTTATTTTGTTTGGTTCTTTTTTTGTTCTGTTCTGTTCTGTCCGGCCCAGCTTTGCCCTTCCCTTCCCTTCCCTGCCCTTCCCTGCCCTACTCTATGCTGTACTGCTATGTTCTGTGTACATGATTCTCGAGATCATAACCCGTTACACCAATGCTATGAAATGTGTTTACAAAAAGTAAACACTATTTAAAAGTATGAACTATAATAGAGCAGTATTGTATGCATTTTGACACAATTTCCTATGACTGTAGCGCCTCATTAAATTGAGTCGCGTATTACGTTTTTCGCATTCTTCATTATTCATCGTTCACTAGGTGCTGTTTAGGATGCGGTTTACCTAAACAAACCAATTTATCTAGGTGACAAACAACCTGTGCAATAAATTTAGGTTTCTTTCTTAGAACTTGAAAACACATCCGGAATAAACATTGCTATAAAACCAGAGTTTGTAAGTATTTCAAAAACATATTAAGACAAGACTGTGTAACATATTGTGATATTATTACGATCTCAGAAGGTAGTGTAAGGGTTTATTATTTTCATGATAACTGCACTTTTGTTATTGATAGGAAAATGTTTAATTATTTTCAAATAAATTTTCAATTACTTTTTAATTTTTTTAGAGGAAGTTACTTACTTACTTTAATCATTAGTTGTACGCGTTTAAGAGTTTTGTTATATGGAGCGACTCTTACCCCAAATACGTAGCTTTATTAAGTTGACTGCAAAATTTATGTTTATTACTATATGAATATATGTATTTGTTGTATACATGTATTCTTATTATTTTTACCCAACCCGGATCGGTAGCGCAGTTGGTAGCCCACCGGGATTCGGAATCTAGTGTCCTGAACGGGGTAAGGGTTCATCCCAACCGGGAGGTTATGGAGCTAATAAGGTATATGGAGAAGTTTCTGGCCTTGTAGAAGGGCGGGTGAGAACTGGTTACAGACAAGGGTCCAGGGAAGCTAGGTTAGGTACGCTGGACGCCGTAAAATCCCGTATAAATAAATAATCTATCTTTTACAGTGACAATGAAAGTCCTCACAATAATTCTTGGTGTTTTATTGTTCAACTATGTAGTGACTGGACAAGCTGTAGATACAAGTTTTAGACCTATTCAATTATCATGTCTTTTACTAAGATGTTACGATAATGTTAACTGTGAACTAGAACCAAGCCATAGATGTTGTACTCTCTGTCCACAGGGTAAGTTGATTTAAATTTTGAATATGGTGACTAGTTTTGTGCCATTATCTTTTAACTAAATGCAAATTACTAAAATTTAAATGTAGATCGATCGAATCACGGACTGTCTTAATTAACTCTAAGATACAGTAGTTTGTTCATGTGATGGCTGCGTTACTATAAATTCTATCGAAATATTTACGAGGTTTTTTGTTCTGTTTACTATAACTTTTTGTAGTAATATTTTGTTTACGACCATTTTTTGTGGTAATTTTTTACGTATATTTTTGTGATAAACTTTTGTTTACGAAGGTTTTTATAATAAAACTTAAGTTTACGACGATTTTTGTTGTAAGATATTATTTTCGACCATTTTTTGTGGTAAACTCTTGTGTACGACAATATTTGTAATAAGTTTTCGTTTACGACGATTTTAGTCGTAAGATAGTAATGTAACATAATTGTATGTTTTATATCATTTAGAACAACGATGTTATTATAAAGGAACATGGTATGAAAGTGGAAGATCGTTTCAAGATTCTTGTAATACATGTTTCTGTCACAATGGTTTAGCTAGATGTACAATGAGAGAATGTCTACCTGGTAAGCTGATCCACTGTTACATTTCAATATTACATGCATACGGTAGTTACTCCTTTAAGATGGAATTCCCTTAATGTGGCATTAATAGGTATATGCACATGCACAAAAATGACCGACTACAAGGCTCTCCATTGATACAATTAAGTTTACAATATTTGAGTCTAGGCATTATTTATCGACTCTCAATATATACGAGGGAATATACACGACCCTTTACCTTATTATTGTCTAATTATGTCATAACATATGACAAACAGTTCTAAAATATCAGACCGGTTGATATACCAATGCAACTGATCTATAACTCGAAAAAATCTACCTTGATAATACTAACACAACTGCATGCTGTCTTGAATTCATCAGTACGGCTAAATTACTGCCTCATAAAATTGTTATTAAGTAATTTAATAAAATTAAAAAGTTTAAGTTTCGTGCCTTTAGATATCAATTTAGCCTCATATATTGCCTCAAATAGACCCTCTTTTATACACGTACTTACATTGATAACATTTCTTTATAGAAATTTAGTGCTACTATAAACATATTTCATGTCTTATTATCATTCCGTTTTTTTTTCAGAAACAACTTTAACAAACATACACATAATTATACCTCTAAATATCCCGATTTCGATGTTGTTGGATACTTTTATTTTCAGCATTTCGATCGTTAATGGAAATGTGTATAGGACTATAGGACTATACGTTTGGTGAAAATTATTTGTGTGTTGATATACACAACTAAAATCAAGAAATAGCTCGAATGTCGCACCAAGGACGAGAAATTGCAAAGGTCTATAGCAAGGATCAGATTCTAATTGCTAATTTTCTGTTAAATCAAAGCAATTAGAAATCTTCCCATATCAACGCAAAACCATGCAAGCAAAGGTCAATATGGTCCTATATACATTTCCATTATCGATCGTACATAAATGTTGAAAAATAATTATTTCCTACAATAATGAAATCACAGTACATTGTACATGTACTTAAAAGTTTCGTAAAGTATATATACAAGTTACACATTATTCCTTATATTATTACATTACATCATAGTTATTTATATATTCAGATTTAGATATAGGCTGTACATATAATGGAACATACTATGCACATGGTTCTACCTTCAAAGACGATTGTAATACATGTACATGTAACCAAGGAACTGTTAGCTGTACAGAAATGGCTTGTGGTAAGGCCAGGCTTCTTTATTGACAATTTGTTTTTTCTAGATAACTTTAATCAGTCGCACTAATTGTAAAATGGAGAAACGCTCAACTGGTTCTTGGTCGCAGCGATAATTAATTTATTTATTTGAATGAAAATTCGGCAAACATGTTGTTATAATTGTTATCATAGTGTAGGGTTGTTTGCTCTAAGTTGAAGGGTAAGCATGTATTGGAGAAAGAAAGTGTCCGAGAATGCTGATTAAGTGACCAGCCGACGTACATTATCTAACAAAAATCATTATAGAATGTTGTTTTTTTTAACTAAACATGTTAAAACCTTAATACATTGATAGACAAGGGGTTCAATGCGTATTTCTAATGACTATACTTTATTACACAGCTCAAGGTTGCCAGTATGGAGGTCAATTTTACAGTGATGGTGAAAGATTTAAAGCTGACTGTAATACATGTTTCTGTAGAAATGGTTTGCAACTTTGTACTAAAATGGCTTGTCCGTCTCGTGAGTATTTTGTTCTGCATCCAAAATATAATACCAAAATGCTGAGAAATCTATGTATAAAAACCAAGTCTTCGACTTAGTTGGTTTGTATTAGAATTTCGTGCGATTTATTTAATATCCAAATGGCGATTGTATCATCAAGTTTATTGTCTAACATTTATACATTTTCTTGAATGAGCCCTTCGTTACACGTCATCTTTTCACTTATATAAGTCACATTTTAGACAACTGATAAACTCACTGTCTCTGGACATGGACTTCATATAATTATATATGGTCCATGATCAGGAACAGTAAGTTGGTCAGCTGGCCTGGAATAGCTATAAAATATTAAGCCATAAAGCTTCTATCAGCAATCTGCTAAAACATTGCGACTCTCTTGCTTAATATATATGTAACAAAATGTATTATCAAATATTACCAAACTTCACAAAATGTATATTTTTGTAGGTCTCATCGGTTTTCGAACCCACGACCCCTGGGTGGACAATCAAAGGTCTCATCGACTTAGCCTAACGAGTGGGTAAATGTGTCAAACCGGCCCCAAAATGTTGCGAAATCGACTGACATTGCGAATAGAAAAAAATATTATTGTCTGTTGCAAAGGTGAAAAAATTGCATACTCTTTTTAACTACATTTGTTATTACATACACTGTCATTTACAATAACTATCTGGCCTTATCATTTCAGGCAATGCGTGTTACTATAACAAAAAGAAATACAGGGAGGGACAGTCTATGCCAAGTAAAGAACCATGCACGGAATGTTACTGTCTTAATGGTAAAATGGAGTGTTCGCAACTAATGTGCCCGGCATGTGTTGGCGTAGTAAGACCAGGACAATGTTGCCCAGATTGTTCAAACACCGGAATCCTACAGTGATATAATTGAAATATTGCTGTGATCATTTTTAACCCTTCCAATGCTAAATATCCACAATTGATCGGTCCGTCATAAATATGAAATGCACAATGAGCAGTCAACAGCTAAGTACCTGGTCAATTGGCTGACCTGGCTCTTTGCTTGCGGCAAAGGTTTTTCATATTTCGCCCCGACATTGTAAGGGTTAGTGTGAGAAGATTTATATAAGCATCATATGAATGTTATCTTATCCAAATATTATCAATAAAATAATTATGTATTAAATAAATGTTAGTTTTATAGAAAACAACTACAGTGTAACCTCTGCAGAGCGACTTTCGGCGGAGTTTGAAAAAACTGCCGCTCTGCAGAGGTGTCGCTCTGCAGAGGTAGACTTTTTCTACCGATCACGAAAACGGGCGTTTTCGGTCCGGAAAACTGGCCTTTATCCGTTTCGAAATGTAAATACAGCGCTTATCGACAAAAGTAAAAAAAGTTTTAATAAGATTACAAAGTTTTTTAAATAAATAATTACAACGGTTGACAATTCCTAGCATGAAGGTTAGTTTTATGATAAAGAAAGCAATACACTAGAGAAATCGATTCTGTTACTGTCAAATGTTTTTATACTTGTCTTATGGCGAATACTATTTAGCATGAATTATCGTCGTCTTTTCGGGAGTAAATATCTGATATTGTCTTATACATCAAAAAATCTTAAAACAGAATTCATTTCATCGAAGCTTTTAATAAAAAGAACAATAACAAATCAGTTACATTTATTATCGTCAACTAGCTAGACGTATGTGCATCAGATACTTGATGACGTCAGCCTACCAAACAAAGCGCTCCTCATCTAAGGTCCGTTCGTTGGTGTCATGGAAACCATATGTCACTTGTTTATTAACCCCTGTTAGTCAAATGATTTAGCAACATGACACTTGAGGGTAGTGTTAAACGATTAGGGGTTTCGCTTATTGTTTAAATCATCCGGTTATAGATAATTATCGATTTTTGATGTAAACCTTGCTAGACTTAGTGTCGCTGTATAGAGGTAAAGATTAACTTTGGGAATTTATTTGAACGGCCGTTTACCGCTCTGCAGAGGTGTCGTTCATTAGAGGTAAATTATAGAGTAAAATCGACGGGGGGAATTCTAATTACCGCTCGTCGGAGGTTGCCGCTCGTCGGAGGTGCCGTTAGCAGAGGTTATACGTATAATTATACAGTAGTTGTTTTTGGAAGGTGTTTTTCAAAAATTCCGTTCTATGTCAGCGCTTTTCGAAATTTGAAAAGAACGAACAACACCTTCAACTCAATAGAAACCAATGAGTCAATGCGACCAAGAAATAGTGCAGCCGAAAAATATCTGTCCGTAGCAATTATTTCATGACTAAGATCCATGAAAGTATACCCCACCCGGGAATCGAACCTACGAAACCTCGATCAGTAGAATAATGTGCATGTAAAATGAAATATGAAACACTGTTGACTATGATTGATAAAAAGATAATTCTGGATATCGAAATAGTGACTTTGAACTCTTATAATCGTTCAAACATTACTTCCAACAGTACTTTCAGTACTTTGATTTATGTGTGTTAGCGTATGACATGTTATACACAAGCTTTACGTTCCCAAGAGCTTAAATTATTAACGAAAAAAGTGACTTTTCACTCTTTTATTTTTAGTAAGTGCCTAGTCACACCTACTATGCTAAGGGCTAGTCACATCTACACGACTCGTGTACACGACTATGCACTCAGAACCATACGATTAAAGCCTGGGCACACCATCACTGCTAAGGCCCGGTTACACTTATACGACTATAAACTCAATCATCGTGACTTTCAGGACTAAGAGTCAGATCAACGCACTAATAGCACACAATCGAGTCCGAGCGTCCCTGACAACCAAAACGACGGGATTCTATTCAGTGACAGCGAATCGTCTTCATAGTAAAGCAGTTAGAAAATTATACCAAATAACGAAGCACGACAGCTCTGCGAATTGATACTACTGTAGCCTGTTCAATTACCCCGAACGTTCTGTAACGTTCCGTAACGTTAGGGTTGGAACAACTTAACCCAAAGACAACTCAACCCGAGACAACTCAATCCTCAACTAACGGGTTGAGGTTTCACAACTTTAAGTTGAGTTATCCACGGGTTAAAGTGTCTTCGGGTTGAGTTTTCCCATAACCGTAGCGTTAGCCAACAGACGTTTCTGAACCCGCTGCTGGTGCACCACTCTTGTACGCATTACACACAATCATTACGATCCATTGCGATTGGCCAGCGATTGTAACACGAGTTCAGATTAAGACTGATACCCGGAAAAATCGGCGAAGCGACCACCTAATCTTATCACCTCTCTCTAATCTAAAATCTAAAATGCTTTTAAGATCACTTATTTTGTTGATGAAGGTGGGTTGACATAGAAAAAAGGTAGAAAATATAAACATACAAAATTTGACTTACCAATCTAGAATTGATCTAAGTCTGATTCCGCGACTAACTCACGACCATGTGATATTTAATGTTCTGATTATTGAATATGTCTGTTGATTAAATTCAAATATTACGCTCCATGGTTATACAAGGTAAATTTGATATTTAATGTTACATAATTAATTAGAATGATTGAAACTATATGAATAGAGTCCATTTAATAATAAAATATAGAATGTTGTTTGATGGTGGTTATAAGTTATCCCTTCATTGCTCTACAGCTTTTACTCTTCATTGTTTCAAGTTAGCAATATATATGAAGCAAATAGAATAGCTATATTCCCTTGTGTTGGTCGATTCCACGTTATGACCACAGGTTTATTTATACAATGTTATAAAAAAGGTAGGTTATAGCGTTAACATTAAATACTATGAAGATAAAAAGTTTTTTGTCTGCCTGCCCAAGAATTACATAAGAAATTCTGACCTAGAATTGCATTGAGATTCTTTTTTAACATAAAGTTAGTTCCGCTTACGTAATACTTGGTTTGAAACCCACTAAGCTAGAGTTTGACATTTTCTCTTAATATATTCATTAAGCGTTCTTGGCACATCACTGTTGCAAAACATATGCCGCCTGATTGAAACATTTCGCTTGCATGGAGTCCACAAACGTATATCATACGTTTTTATTTATTATTGAAGTAGTATATTATTTTACATGAATATAACATTCCCGACCAGAAATGTTTGTAAAAGCTGAATCGATAAAAACTTGTGTTCTACAATCTTTGACTAATATACAAAGAGATAGTGTTACAATCCATATTATAATAAAACCCTGAATTGTAATTTCACATATAAATTCAAAACAGGTTTATACAAAAGGGATTGAATGGTTAACCGCTTTTTCAAAACCTGTTTTGTAAAAAAACAATTACAATACGGGGGTTACAACTAGTTTTTGTAATAGGAACCTGAATTATAATAATTATTAGAAAATGTTTTTTTTACAAAAGGTATCATAATAATCTATTTTGTAATATAAAACACATTGTAATAATTATTACAACACGGGCTATTACAGACGGCAGCTTTTCATTTTTATACAGTAGGATTATTTTATACCAATCTGAGTAAAAACCGATCTAAAGTGTTCCGCTCGCCTACTC
The DNA here is from genome assembly GCA_025267735.1 of Mactra quadrangularis. NCBI lineage: Eukaryota > Metazoa > Mollusca > Bivalvia > Venerida > Mactridae > Mactra > Mactra quadrangularis. Next base: position 20,950,188 of record CM046294.1, on the reverse strand, counting down.
GCTAATTTAGATCTGGCCGTTTTCAAACAAGGGTCACGTTTAGGTGACCTTTCTCATCATAATATTCATGACGAAATTGTTATGATTAGTAACTTGTTTACATCGTCTACGTCACGCAATTTGAAATGAGCCGTCCAATCGCAGACTGTGAATAATACCGCTGTTAATTAGCTAGCAAACCTTGGTCTAAAAATAGAAATTACGAAATCAAAATGATATTAATAGTAGTTCGTCTAGATGAAAGCTACACATTAATTGTTCGACATAAAGGTCATTTCGACGTAACCCTCCATTGAGATCTTAGAGATCCTGTACGACAACGCTCCACATGATATCTGTTTACGGAGATTGATAGTAAACTTACAGGGTAATGCCATATTGATACAGTAACCTGTGATTGTCACACATCATTAATAAAACAAATACTTCGTTATAAATATGATTTATAGGTAAATACTGAAATTACTGTTTGTTTAAACAATCAATACTATTGTGCTTCAAATAACTACACTACAAAAGCCTTTCAAAATTTCTAAAACAATCTATAAAGTAGATAAATAGATGGTCACTTTTGACATGAAATCCATTAATTATAGTCACGATGTTATAAGTACCACTACCAGCAAGACACATTTAAAACCATTCAATTTACGAGAGACAAAAAATCGCATATACTTTTCTCTTATGTCTGCTTTGTTATGAATTCTAAGCATTGGATTAGGATGCAGAACATTTTGATTTGTTTTATAATAAAGCGAATCTTGTTTTAAGAAACCACTCAAAGGAAAGACAAAATGTGTTCTCTTAATACATATGTTGATTACCGACCTTTATTTTGGACTATACGAGTAAGTGAAACACCTATGCGAAAAAGTATAACTACCTTACACAACTAAACATTGTATTGAATTTTTGGTTTTGTAGATTTTCAAGTGTCACATAACATAAACAAGTCAATGTACCATCTTTCATGGAGGACATCGCTTCTAAACTCTAATCCTTTGTTAGTAAATCTGTATTTTCTCAAATGAAGATCCATGATCGGTTGCTAGACTCTAAACCAGGAATAATGTTATAGTCATGGTTTGACGTGGTATGAAGTCAATGACATTGACCGCTTGTCCACAGAGGCGGTCATGCCATATTGTGATTTTTAAATTAGTTTGTCCAGTTATGAGGACATTTATTCATCAACACCATTTAAATTCCAATAATAATGGTTAAGTAACAGATTCATGATTTTATTGTGTAATCACAATATTTATAAAATCATACCATAGTTGTTTTGCTTTTGCAGTTCAACTTCCTCCGTCAATTTAGAGTGTATTCGCATTCCACGAATGGACTTGTGAAACATTCTGAATACACAGTTATATTTTTTGCGAATAGACTTCAGAACAGACTTCTGAATGGGCAGCTGTCTATTCGGCATTTGTGAATATACTTACGAAAAGTTTTTCAATGATACTTAGATACTTTATTTATTTTATTAGTGCATTTATTAGCATATCATCATTATATATAATAATACATTACATGATTTACAAAACATTACAAAACATAATATACAATAAACATGATACAAAACACATATTCTAACACACGAATACGAACACTGAATGCGAATATACTTCTGAATGAAAAGATTTCTTAATATATTTAGCTGTTTAATTTTGCGAATAAACTTTTGAATAGTGAACGGAAAATGGACAGCTATGTTCACGGACCTGATTTATTTATATGTCATCTCTTTGAACGTTTCCAGGCTATCGTCGAACGCTTGCATGAACGGACTTCCGGTTGGGGCTAAATTATCTGTAAAAATAGAACGGAAAGAATGATCACGGAATGTAGCCATGTCTTCTGTTCGGTGTTTTAACCACTCCATGAATTTTGGACCAGCATTCAATATATCTTTAGTATAACCAGAGCTGGTAGAGACTTCATCTAGTAGCTGTATATGTAACTTTAACATATCTACAGGATTGGCTACTTCCTGGCCAGCTGCTTCCCATTTCTTGACATCTGCTAGCATCTCGTCCATCGTCCTTGGCTCGTCTGGTAGCTTTCCTAAGATATATCTAAAATGATAAAAATTACTTGCTTCATTTCACAAAATTTTACAATTATGTTGGTTTTATAAATTTATTGTACATTGTACATGTATTTTAAAAAGCTCTATACTTTCAATGCACAGAATTTAACATGTATAGTGCGTACAAAAAAAAAACAACGTGTTTTGGTAAACACTAAAAATGAGACAATTCATTTCAGGGGTAGGCAGTAATGAAAATAAAATTTGTGTAATTCATTTTAACAAAATTAGCATGGTTGATAAACCACCACTACTTGGTAAATCATGCTTGTTATCGTAGAACGCTTTTCATTACACCAACAACTAAGACACAGTTAAAACATATCACAATTGTCTATTTTAAAGACATCCTGGGCATTCCTCGTCGTGGGTTAGTTCATTATATTGTTAATATAAACAGTGTTTTGTTTTTGTACGCACTATATTTTTTTATAGTTTACTGAAATTTTAAGGACCTTCAGATTTACCCTTCTTTGGGACTTCCTTGATGTTGATATCATTGGTTGTTAACTTGGATACATTCTGTTAGTCATAAGATTAGAACACATATATTTAAAAAACGAACAAGGACTACATGTATATATGGTGGTCTATTGGTAGGCAAGCAAGCTTTGGGATCAAATGGTCTCGGGTATGAACCCTACGAGGAGCAATGCTCATTCATTTGAGCAAGACATGTACCTAAATTTGATTCACTCCGTCCAGGTGTAAATTGGTGCACATACCTGAATTGGATTTCAATGATCAGGGGTTACCGAGCAAATTGTAAAGTCGGCTGATTATGTATTCGGAAGCTAAGACACACTAACTTTCAATCGTAGCACAGGAGCTTGACATTTTATATCATACTACGAAAATTTATTTCCTACATATAGTAAAAATGTAGGAGGGGAATTTTCGTAGTATGATATAAAATGTCAAGCTCCTGTGATTATAGTGTAAGAACCGTGTAACGGAACGTAAAATGTCACGTCAGTTGTATAACGTTATTATACCATTGTTGAATGGGTTCTTTATTTATTGAAGAGAAAAACTATTATTTCGTATGAATGTAGTTAAAAGATAAAAATAAATATATATATATATATATATATATTTACTGACCTGCAGACCCAAGAAGCCAAGCAATCAAACATTGTCACAGAGAAGATTTGATTCTGTACTCCAATATAAAAGAGTTTACAATTGCCATGTTTAACAAACAATGTCCCCTTGTATAGACCTGACGGATAAGGTGTAGTGTCTTCAGACAGTCTCAGCTTTGATTCCAGGAATGGAAAGTGAGTTCTGTAACCAGTGCAAAATATTACCACGTCTATTTGCATTTCAGAACCATCTAGGAAGCGAACTTTGTTGTCGTAGAATTTCTCCACGTACGGCCGTTCCTCAACTCCTTCGGGCCATTTAAGATGGTGTGACTCGTGCCTACACGTTAGTATGACATGCTTAGCTCCAAATTTTATACTCTGAAGAGCGATATCCTCCGCAGAGAAACTTCCGCCTATGATGAGTACAATTTGACCTTTGAACTCCGTAGCTCCGCGGAAGTTATGGGAATGCAAGACTCGTCCTTCGAACTTGTCAATACCAGGAAGTTCTGGCTGATTTGGAAAGTTGAAAATTCCTGCGCAGACTACCACGTGACTGAATATTTCTTCTCGTGTTTCATTTTCTGTACAGTTGTCAATAACAACGAGGTAATGTTCTTTATCTACGTCGTAACGAACGAAACGGACCACAGTGTTGAACTGAATGTACTTTGATAAGTCAGTTTTTGCTGCATGTGTCCATCGACCTGTTAAAATGTATAATATTAGAAATGTTAAGCATTTAAACGGTCTTTTATGCACGTGTCGCATACGTATTAATATAGGTTACTAGTTTCATCCGTTAGTTACTGATTACTTGCTCAAGGTAAATCATCACAGAGACGCTGCTTTCACGTACCTAAATTAATACTGGTCCGTACTTACTACTGATAGTTATATTGAGCAAGATTGCGATTGCTGCTTTTACCAGAGGAGTACTTATGACGATGCACTGACTCACGGTTATACGTCATTTTTCGACTTTAAAAAGATTACATTCGAGAGAAATTAGTAGAAATTAGGTTCTGTAAGGAAGTTGAACGAAAAACACACTGAAACCAAGATTAAAAGATCAACATGTCCGATCTGCCTAGTTGGTACCTCGTGGGCTCGATTCCCAGGTCAGGCCTTCATACTTTTTCAGAGTTAAGTCTTGAAATAGTTTTTTCTCTTGCAATTCTCATTCTTTCTAGTATAGCTAGGATTTTTTAACTTATAAACTTTTGTCAGAGAATGTATTCTAACGATGGTGTTATGAGTTGCTCTCAGCCTCTGTCGTATAACATTAACAATATAAACAGAACACATGCTATTTTGAAATTTTAAACAATTGTCACATTAATTACAAAATATTATTTCAAATAAAAACAGAAGTTAAAACAAGCAGTAGAATAATTGTCGACTTTATTATATTTTCATAGCCATTTATTAAAACTGAAAACCTCAGAATAACGGAAACTTCAGAAAACTGAACTTCATGTTCGCTCCGAAGGGTATTCGGTTTTCAGAATTTCCACTGTATACAAGCATTTCAATCAACATTGAGGAGGTCAAACTCACCGATGTATCTAGAAGACTGATGGAACGGCAGTCTAAAGCGATTACTTTTGTTATGCTGTCTGTAAACCCTTCCTTGCTAAGGGAGGTAACTATAAATGCTAGTTTTATGACGTTCAAAACAGAGTTACCTACCTTCTAAGTAATCTTTTACCGCTGGTGCTGGCATAAACGATGGTATAGGCTTTTTAAAATGCTTTTCAAATGTATAGTCAGGAAATTCAAGATTTGCTTCTTTTGGTGCATTAGTCCACAGATCTTTGTACAATGATGAATGACAGTGTTCATTGTTCTCATCTAAACCTGAAATGTAATTAAATCAAAGCACTGATAGCACTGAATTTATTACATTCGGAACAACTTCGACGACGATCATTTACGAAGATATATTTTATCTGCGTAAAAGATCGTCGAGATATTTCCGAATGAATTTATTTAAGTTATCTAATTGTTATATTGACAATGTTACAATTATAGTTTATGCGTTTCGTGTTGGGTAAAGCCATAAATTCTCAATTTTTGAAATGAAAAAAAACCACGTCTTTTATAAACAGGTAAAATTGTATTCATAAACGTCGCATATACATTGTATTTCGGAGCATATATATCCTCCTTTGTCTGGTGATCAAGCCAAGCAACCATGCGCAGCCTCAACACGTACTGTGCAGATAACGGTATATGCAGATAACAGTCACCGACACATTGCAGAACTGAGGTGGAAGAGCGCATATATCTAACCCGATTATAACACGAGCGGGACGTACGGTCCAGGGTAGCATATTATCAAAAATCTAACGATAATAAATCAGTGCGATATCGAGGGATTTACGACAAAAATCGATCGTACGACCGTTGATAATACGGACCCCAGACGCTCGGATCAAACTTGAAATATTTGTACAAACCTGTTCTCCATGTAAAGTTCCAAATTCCTCCCCATGTCTTTTGTTTCTCATAACACACAACGTCCGGCATATCTCCCATCTTAGCAAACTGGTACAACACTGACATTCCTGATGGTCCCGCACCGATCACACAAATTCTAGGAGGAGTCTTCATGCTGGAATATGCCAATGTTTATCTCGACCTAAATAGATATACGTACCACTACTTTTGAATCATTCGATATAATCTATAACCTATTATCGAAATAACAGCATACGTAGATTAATCCCCCTGATTTAAATACTCAATAATTTGTTTGATAAGGGGAAAACGTGTTTGCACAGCCTTGCGTGTTAACAACAAGGACTGTTTTACATACAAGTATAAGCATTTCCAAAAATGCTTGAAATCGCTGTTTAGCCGTGTATTCACAGCGTATCCAAACCGTCCCAAGTCTTCTATAGAAGACAAGAATTAGCGTGCCCTGGTAAAGATGTAAAACCATTGAGTCTATCTTTATAATTCCAGGAATTAGCGCGCTCTGGTAGCGATATGTAAAACCACTGATTTAGATTCGCCCCACAGTAGGGAAGAAAGGTTTGCATTTTTTCAACTAACGCGAGTTTTAAAAAGAAAAACACATTTTATAATTAGCTATGCATATTTTATAATTAGCTATGCATATTTTCTGAGGTTATATTGCAACTTTCTTGAAACTGGTTATAGTTCATACATTAATAATGGTATTTCTGGTAATACAAGCTGATAACCCGACAAAACATTGCGAGGTAGAGTTTATACACTCACCCCTATTTTGACTGTCCGACGTCAAATGCATCGGTCTGATTGGCTTACGGCAACCGGTGTCGACACAAAAATGCTCAAATCTTGATATTTATTATTATCGCTGCCGAGGCAGCGATAATAATAAACTTATGCTTGCTTTGTTTCGTGTATGCAGCAAAAAATCCAATATTCTTGGTGAACACTCCACGAATCCTCTAAGATAATTAATTCAATGAATGGTTGAGACAATCCGAATGTTAGTTTTTCATTCCCACCCTTATTTATACATCGTATCATATCATAATAAAGAAACACTAAAAAAGGTCTCAAGTTTCAGTCCAATATGTAGGTCTCAACTTCGGTTTAGTGTCGCTAACCTGGATACGGGTGAATGACCTGTTTATTTGAAATATCAATACTGTGTACTAGTATATACTTGACCGAACATAAGTTTCTCTGGCGGCGTTTTCCTTTTGGCGGTTTCTTGACGGCCAGATACGAAGCACGTTCCGCAAGGTGATCGCTAGCTAGCGCTTCGTCCCCTGGTACCCTCGATTTGGTGTCACATAGTAAATACAATGTACTTTTGGTGCAAGAAAGGTACCAGAGGAAGAAGCGCTATCTAGCCATTTCCTTGCGGAACGTGCCCATGTTCTTAATTTATAACTTAATTATGTATTTATTTATTCATGTGTTTTGTTATGTTTATGGCATTTAAATAAATGCTCCTTATCAATTAATCAATAATGTGTTTGCGTTATAACGTATCCCACACTAGTTCACCCCAGTCAGTGTTTTATACTAGTTCATCCCAGTCAGTGTTTTCTGTTCCAAATTTTGGACAGTTCATAAAACAAGTTTACCTTAAATAGAAATTTTCTTGTAGAAATATGATACATGTATATTTTGAACAAATTTGTTTGTCTGAATACTAGGCCTCGGTTTATATAGAAACAACAATATTCGGAGTTTCAATGAAAAATAGGAAAACATTTTTGATGTATCAGTACTGTACAAGACGTATCCTTCATGATCTATCTATAACCAAAGTTTGGACAACTTATTTGGGAACATAACATGTGACATGTGTTAAACAAACATAATAATTTTAAACAAGCTCTTTAACTAGGATTTTAATTGCAACTTTGTGTGGCAAAAATTGAAAAGGGCCATTTTTTTCCTGGGTATTCGTATTTGTTTTTCAATATTTGAATATTCGGATCTTCACCGAAATGTTTCTCGGCTCTATATTACATACGAAAATATTGACCTTGCCACAGTATTGAATCAATATCTTAATAAGGTGATATATGCACATCGTTTTCTGATTTAGGGATACCATTTTGAAATTTAACAATAATTATAGATAATGCATAGACAATAAAATGTATATAAAGATGTGTTAATAAGATATGCTTATACAAATTAAATTATTAAGTAGCTCTGACGTTTCATCCCCAAATAATGGTTTAAACGAAACCGGCCATTTTGTTAATGGTAGTGATTATACAAACGAGCTGTACATCAACTCAAACTGATCGGAATCTATTGCATATAAACTATAAACTATTGCAGTCGCTGCAGACAAATGATAAATAGATGGAACTCTTTTCTTTCGCGCCATCATTCATGTAACGATTCAGACTTCTGTATCAATGATATGACGATTTCATTGATAGCTTGTTACGGTTTGGGCAACTTAGAGCGTGCCTTAATAACATGATCATGCTATAATCAAAAAGCAACATATTTTTAATGTAAAGATATATGTATGAGAATGCTGCGGACACGAATATAGTCCGAATAATGTCGTATTTTATGTTAAAAATACGACAAAATTAAAATAGGAGCACGAATTTTGCTTTGCAAATGTCTGTCCAGAGTCGATATTTGACGGCTTATAGTAAAGCTTCCTAAACCAAAAGAACTTGATATAAGCCCATTCTCGTACCTGATAAAACGGGCCATCAAGATTCTCGAGGTCTGGAGACCGAGAATCTTGAAAACCTCTGGGTACGAGAAGTGATTTAAGCCCGACTGCATTCTTTAAAACATTAATAAACTTCGTGATTTATAAAATATAATTTTATATTTAATTAACAATAGTATACTCTTGTTGATATATGAAACCACCAACCTTTCGTTGCAGCAAGTACTCACAATAGAATGATAACAATAAATACAATTATCACAATCAACAAGCGGTGTATCTAAAAAAGACAGAGTCAATGACTGGTTATGTTTACTTATAAATATTTTTAAACCCTTTCAAGCGCAAAGATTAATGACGTGCGAGTTCATTTTTCCATGGGCACATCTATGATATCTTAAATGGGGTTTGTATACTAAAACCATTGTTATTTTAATCTAGTTTCAGCACAATCTGATTAAAACCCGATCTAAAATTTCCGCTTGCCTACTCGCTAACCCTGTACGACAATGCTCTACAGGATATCTGTTTACGGAGATTGGTTTCAGCAGAGACATAGATCTAATTCCCTGGTTTCAGCATTTTTAAGACAACGTATATTGTTACACCAACCAAGGGGTCGAGGTCCCTATATTGAAGAAACAAGTAGGGCAATACATTTTACCTGGCATTTCAAGATTTTTAGAATGACACCCAACCATATTTAGTTAAAATCACAATTACTTACAAATTCCGGGTGGGGACTTGGTCAACACATTTAATTGTTCTCTCCTCCCTACGGGCCTGCACATGTAAAGTGGTGGTTTATGGTCTAATGGTTAAATTTCTATTAGATACCATAAAATATGCATAATTAAACATGTTAATGAATGCATATAGATATTTTTTTCGATAGATGAATAGATGTAAAAGTTCACATAAAATAAACGTACCTCAATGAATTATGATAATGAACCCCACGGTCACTCAGTGAGGCCATGATAAACCCTGCAAATAAATTACAAGTGCTGTTTAAAAAGAATAGAATAGCAAACTTTAAATCTAGAAACAGGATGCTGTTGGGGAGTGTAAAATCCAACATATTGATATAAAACCACTGGTGTTCGTCCGTCTGCCCGTCTGTCTAAAGATCATTATATTGTAGTATAATAATGAAGTAATTTCCGGCAACAAATGCATGGGAAAAAGAGAAAATGTTCATTTTATCACGCTTATATAATCTATTGTTCCATCATTCCCTAAACACAATTGAAAACTGTATACATGTATGTATTTCATTTTGATGTCGTAATTGAAATCAATACAAGGTACACAATTAATTCTAATATTTTACTTTAACCTCTCTCACCATGGAAACAATCTACAAAATCATTCTATGTGTATAAAATGGCGAAGCCCCTCAACTACGATGTATAATAATTTAATTTAGATATCAAGACTTTCTTGATATACATGTATGGACACTGAACAGTAGCGTATCGCTGACTTTAACTACAATAATTTTTACTAAGAACGATAACTCATAGAAAAGTCCGTGTCAGGACGTACTAAATAGAATTTTTACACGAGTTTACGCCATATGCCAAAAGTGAAACGAAAATGGCTGAAGACGGGGATGTTTTGGAAAGTTGGGAAGAATTAGACGACAATGAGGTAAGATCTGTATATTATAACGTTCTTTTCACGATATAATATCTGCAAAAAATGAGGTTTATCGGATAGAATGATCGAATTTTGACTGCGTTGAGCCAAATAGCTTCGTTTCTCACTAGAACTGTCAAACTAGTCAAACCGAAAATAGCGTTTGTTTTCTTTTCAATTTGTCATAAATAAATGGGAATTTTGATGTCTGTTGCTGTGTTTTGTTCAATTACAGGCCTCCTAGCGAAACCTTTAAAACCTTTAAAAACCTTTAATTTCAGAACAAACCTTTAAAACCTTTACATTTCCCCCAGAAAACCTTTAAAACGCCAAAATAGCCTGTAATTCTCACTCAAAACCTTTATATTTGCTCTGACTGGTTGCCGTGTTAGCTTAAAGCAAGTTATGGATTTTGTTCTGCATTTTCCCTACACTGTAAAACAGTCATCAAAAAATGACTTTGGTATGACTGTGGGTTTAATAAAGAAAAGAGAACTTTGACGAAAATAGCCTTTATTTACTCTTTATTTTTTCATGTTTTACACTGAAAGGCCTTTATTTTCATACATTGGAGCCTTTATAAAAACCTTTATTTTTGTTTTGGCCTGCTAGGAGGCCTGCAATTACCAACGTGGCCCCATTGATCTTGATAAGTAGTTGAACATTGGTATGACTAAAACACGGAATGGAGATTTTGAGGCGAAATGGACGAAATGGAGATTTTATGGCGAAATGGAGTTTTAATTGTTTAATAACTCTTTTATTCCAATGATTATATTTATTTTGTTGACTGAAAATGAACATATGTATAATATACTACACAAATATCGATAAACATTTAAAAATTATTTTACTTAGAATGATTTATTGCCGAATTCCTACAAATTATCGTACCAAAGTCCCATGGGTGAAAGTTTTCCGTATTTTGACGGAATTCCGTAATTTCGACGGCCGCCAAGGCCATTTTTCCAATTCATGTAAATCCGTTGAGAAATTTGAGGGGGGGGGGTAGGGTGTGAGGGTGTCAAAATCGGTGTTTGGCGATCGTAATCACGAAAAAGGGAAGTAATTTTGACAGAAATACGGAATTTACCAATGTCAGTGACACGTTAAAATGTATCTAATAGCATGCGTCATTTGACAAATTTACACATGTTTGACATTGTTAAGATGTGTGTCCTGTCGGCTTTTTTCACACTCTTTGATGTTTTATTCAACAGCAATGTCTTAAATGCAACGTCTCAGTGTGTCATCATAGCGTTAAGTTTGATTTAATTGTTTATATAATTAGTTATGCTTAAAACAAGAATAACCTATTTTTTTTAATTGTCCGCTAGATTATAATGATCAAAAGAAAATGATCGATTAAAACAAATATTGGCAAATGCAGATCGGCATGTTCCTTTGTTTACATTCACCTACTTTTAAAATAGCACTGTCTTTAAATTATTTACTTTTAAACAGTTTAAATTGGTTATTTTATACAACTTTACGCTCGGCGATTTCTTCAGAAATGTCTGCGATTTTTATTGAATTATTTCAAACCCTTAAACTCAGACATTTAGAATACACAAAATATTTGTAAATCAGCGATTCCCTGATGTAAATTTGCAGAATTAATTCTTAAAAAACGACTATTTTCAACACGTTTCCATGTGCACTTTTTTTTAAAAAATCGGCAAATTTACGTACGAAATCTTTTTTTTTTTAAGTAATCGTGTGGTGGACAAAGCCATGTTAAATTTGTAAATAGTTGATTTTTGTTCAATTATGACTATGTGCAAAACAAACCAACATTTTTATAATGCAGCTCATATTTGATATAAATGGGTTAGATAGTCATATAAGTTAGTTATAACACTGACCCTTGAAAACTTCAAATGACCCTCGAAAAAATAAAAATTGGGGTAAAAATGACTCTTAAGTTTTTAAAGATTGCAGAAACACAGATATAGTAATGTTTACTACATATTAAGGCCACTACTTCTTTTATATAAATGGGTTTACAAAATCGGCGACCATAAATTTCGTGAAAATGGAAAAAAAAATTGAGAAACACCAGTTGTTTTTTGTTGTTATGACCGACCAAAAAGTCGACGAAAATGAAAAAAAACCAGACCGATTTGGGGAAAAACACTTACTCTATTTTGAGAGTAAACAAAATAATAAAATGCCACAGAAAAATAATCGTCGAAACAAATATTTTTTCAAAGACAATTTTTTGGCACTCGACCAAGAAGTTTTATGGAGTAATTCAATAATTTGATGTCTAAATATCAACATTTATCGCTATAACTTAACTAAAATTGTAACAAAACAGTCATGTTAACATACGTCATAAGCAATGATAAAGACACAAGCCTCTGTTCCTTTGTTCTTTTTAATCCTAGAAATTCTATCTAGTTTATATTTAATTACAAAATGAATACGTTAATGCAATGCACTTTAACTTAAACACCGAGTTTAACACATGATACACCTTAAATTGATTTAAAATCAGACTCAGTTGAACAGTGACGTAGACTTTGTGTCTGCATCAACTCTACACAGCTCTGTGTACGTGACGTCATATGTTCCCTTGCTGTGTTAACACTACTACTGATGACAAACAGGTAATTAAGACAGGGAAGAAGATTTCACATTCTACTGTTAATACACTAAAATACTCAAACAGTCTCATTTGAATTAAAGCTGTATTTTGCATAACACCAAAAGGTTAAGTCCATTTTCGTTTAAAGGGTGTGCAGATTCTAATTGCAATCTTCTGGATAACTTAGGTATATTAGCATGTTGCAGTTCTTTCTTGTTTAGTCTAAAGCATAATTTGCCCAAATGACAAGCCTGTATTTATGCACTCAAAAGTCAACAGATTTGGTCCATTATTATTTTATAGGGGTGCTGACTATAAAATCCTCATTCATGATGACTTAAGTACTCCGAGTAGTTGTTTTTTGTTGAGCCAATCCCGTATTTCACAAATAATATTTTAACTTTATTTATACTCCAAAAAAGTCAACAGGACTGGTCCATAATTATTGTATAGGGATGCTGGTACACATTTTGGATGACTTAATTATATTGAGCAGTTGTATGTTGTTGAGCCTATCTCTTTATAATTTACCCAATAACATTGAAACTTTACTTATACACCAAAGTTAACAGGTTTGGTCCATGATGATGTTAGCAGAACTGATTCTAAATGTATACAGTAATCTTGGAAGTTTTAAATTGAATGTTCATATTGTATGATCAGCATATGTATAGATTAAATAGACAAATTTGTTTACATTCAAAATTTCTAATATTGTGAGTCTTGGAACTCGGGTGTCATTTTGTCAGCTGGACAACATGTAAAACAAGATTTGAGTAACAACATAGGCATTACCAATGTGTATGTAATTTAATACATGGGTCTGTTTGCCAAAAGAGCTGCCATTGATATAAAATTTTGTAGCAATATATTGAACAATAGTTATTGGTGATACATTAAATATCAAGTCAGACAAGGAGTGTAATAGAAGCTGCTAGAACTTATTTTTTATTTTCATTTATTTATTTACTTTAAATTTGTTAAGGTTATATTTTCAAATTTTAAAATATGTATGTTCCTTATCATCAACATCATCTCCTGTGACAAATACTTACTAAGTCGAGCATGCTGTCTCTGACAGCTCTTGTTCTGTTCTTAGTGCAAAATAAGCATGACATTGGTCTGTGAAAAAAATATTTTACATGCAATCAGAAAGCAACTAGATCATTCTTCAATGAAGATATACCTGCTGCCAAAAAAGACTTATCTATCAATTTCACTTGCAAAGTGGATTGAAATTATTCTCTGTGTACATTCAGCTTGGTCTTATACACTAACTTTAAATGATTTGATGGCATGTTTAAGAATTAAGATAGTTATATACCATACAATTTGTAATTTGAATGATGAGGGGGTCAGGTTAAGAACTTATGAAGTACTCATGAGTACCAAAATGCTTAATATATGTACATAGATATTTTACTCAGAAGTCCTAAAAAGTTCTTGCTAGCTTCCATGAATGCTTGATTTTACTGCTTTATTTTGCTTCTACACTGTCAGCTTTCGGGGGCCTCCGGCCCCCTGAACCCCTGCCAAGGCGTTGCCCTGGACCCACCGGGGGTCCTAGCGGCCCCCTGGCCCCCAGCGTTTTCTTCAGTATTTTCAGTTTTCACAACTTTCACCCATGAAGTCCATTTCGTACACGAAGTTTATTATATTAATGTTCATTCTCAGTAAACAAAATCAATATTATCATTGGAGAAAGATAGTTACTTAACAATTAAAACTCCATTTCGTCTCCAATTCGTGTACGAAATGGACTTTGGTACGATAATTTGTAGGAATACGGCAATAAATCATTCTAAGTAAAATAATTTTTAAATGTTTATCGATATTTGTGTAGTATATTATACATATGTTCATTTTCAGTCAACAAAATAAATATTAACATTGGAATAAAAGAGTTATTAAACAATTAAAACTCCATTTCGCCATAAAATCTCCATTTCGTCCATTTCGCCTCAAAATCTCCATTCCGTGTTTTAGTCATACCCGTTGAACATAGCATCTGGCTCCTTTTGGATTTAGTGGAAAAAGGATACAATTCCTGTGCTTACTCTTCGGCATGGCAATTAATAAAGAATGCTCCATTCTAAAGTAAATTGGAAGAATAAAAACTGTACACCCTGATTGGGAATTGAACCTAGTTTTCCTTGGTTGTAGGCGAGACACTTAGCTGAAGAGTTAAACCAACAACAAGCCTGTTGGAAATGACTATATAGCCACCTTCCATCACCAAACTTATCCACTCTTTACTTTCCAGCAAGCTGGTCTGTCTCACAGAAAAAGAACCTTCAATGTAGAAGGCTTGCATGAGTTGGTCAAATGCTTCTTACAGTATAAGTATAACAACCATAAACCCTGACTAGTAACTGAACATGGTTCACATGGAGGGTAGGCTAATAAGCCACTTACTATAACCTGATAAAAATCCATGGTCGGCACTGGGATTCTAACCCATGACCTCTCAACTTGTAAGCGGACACTACCATGTCGCCAATAAAGCTAGCTTGAAGGCAAGGTAGTACAAGTGTCATATTATACCTCTGCTACATTACAATCACCGCAATTCATTATGGTGTTGTCTGTTTCCATTAGGGTGTTTTATCAGTTTAGAAAATTGTATGCTCATAAACATTGAAAGGGGCAGTCAATGAAATTTCATATGAATAAAATAAAGTAAGTATATATAAGAGTTGTCATTTCTTTCCTTACTACCATACCTGTTGCATACTTGCTACATATTTCTAATGCAGATAACAGTAGCTTCTTGGAAACAGAGCTTAAACAGGGATTTTTTATACATATTTTTCAACAGAAAGATCAAATGAGATTCTTATAATCTTTCTGTAGCATCAGTTTTCTACTATATGCAGCAGAATGCCATTGTTTATCTATTGACCATTTAGCTAAAATAATTTTAATAAACACTTCTTGTTTAACCTAACCAGTAACTTTCCAGATAGTTATGCCTATTGTGTAAAATAATGTAAGGTTTAAATTTTTTTTAGGTTTTAGACAAAAGACTTCAAGATATAAAAATTGCTCAGAGAGAAAATAATAGGTAAAGTTTAGTGTTTCTTATTTGTTACTGTTTTTGATTAAATAATCATTCATTTCTCCTTTAAAATATATTGGAAATACAAGTTAAGATCAGGGATGCATCCAGGATTTTTTTCTAGGGGGGGGGGGTCCGAACTTTTCTAGGGGGGGTATGACCTTTCTGGGGGGTCCGAACCTCGAACCACAACCACATTATACACATTTTGCAGAAAAAATGTAACATACCGGTAATTGATAATAAAAACTACATTACCATTAAATCTATGTTAAGCACTGTGAAAAATTGCTTCATGCTACTTACAAATGTCTTACAGGCAAGAAATACACTAATGGACAGGTACATTTTCCAAATTCTAGGGTGGTGGTGCGGACCCCCCCCCCCCACTGGATCCGCCTATGAAGATAATCATGTAAAAGTTATGTTAATATTTCAGCTCTGATGGTGTAATCTCACAGATTAAGGAAGAAGGTAACAGAACACAGTATACTCCACAAGTTAGAATATTGAAAAGATCATCGGATAATGCAAGTGAAAAAACTAATGCGACAAGGTATGACATTAATTGTTCCATGCATGAATGAGTTGTTTCAGAGCTCTTTGAACTAGTAATCTACGATAGGCAGCTGTGTGTTGGTTAAAATCACTTCTAAACTTACCTTGTTTCCTTGAGTAAGAAATTTTATCCTACTGGCTCAGTACTTGGGGCATCAGGAGGTGGGCTCAAGAATGATTAAGTCATGAGAACTTATTTCAAAATTGAGCTACAATAAAATAGTTATTAAACTTAAATTGTTGTATGTATGATAGTTTGTGTAAATTATAGCTAGCCTTAATGGTAGAGATTCAGCTTATGGCCCAGAACACAGGCTGTCGGCATGAAACAGTCCCATCAAAAATATTGTATACACACACACTCACACACACACACATATATATAGTAAAGGTATGTAACTCATCACCACAGAAACCTAGAAAAAAATGACCTGTCTTATTCAACGGGCTCCTGTGTTTTTATTTCATGATCGATTTTCGAAAACTTGGTCTTATTTATCAAAAAAATGGTTGATCTGTTGATTGCTTACAAAAGTTATTAATTAAAAGCTATTGAAGAAAGTTATGAGACGTTAAACAGGAAAATTGTCCAGGTCGTTACTGTCTGGACCTACCGAAAACCGTTTCCTTCTCGAACGTAACTCATAGATGTGTACGTGGAACTCAGATAAAAATGAACCAAAAACACAGAAAATAATATTTTAACTCACTAGCCTCTCTCACAGTCGCCTAAGGCAAATAACTTGATCACTATCATAACTTTTCCTTGACTTGTAGTGAGTTGTTTTCGTTGGCCTCCATTTTTAGAAAGAAGTCTAGGCTAAAACCGAACTCATACCGTTTTACGGATCATACTACTCTACTCGAGGACAACTCAACCCATGACAATTAACACGTTAGTAAATTTGAGCTCTAAAATGAAATTAATTCCGTAAAACTAAAGATAAAGAATAATTATAAATTATCAGGAAACAGTTTTATAGTTATCATAACATTTTATGTAATTTTAATCTATAATACATAGAACTACAATATCACTAACAACGTAATACGCTATCTTCATTTTTACGCCTTTCTAATTGTAACATACTGTATCTGAAAAATAGTAATCAATAATCACCTAATAAATATATTAACTTTATCATTAACTCACTTTTAAAATTCATTCAGTTCTGAACGATGATGTTTTGTCCAGAATAGCTGTTTGAATATAAAAATGCGTTTATTTGTAACGGGTTGAGTTGTCCTCGGGTAGAGTTGTATGATCCGTAAAAACGGTATGAGTTCGGTTTTAGCCTAGACTTCTTTCTAAAAATGGAGACCAACTTAAACAACTCACGACAAGTCAAGGAAAAATTATGATAGTGATCAAATTATTTGCCTTAGGCGACTGTGAGAGAGGCTAGTGAGTTAAAATATTATTTTCTGTGTTTTTGGTTCATTTTTATCTGAGTTCCACGTACACATCTATGAGTTACGTTCGAGAAGGAAACGGTTTTCGGTAGGTCCAGACAGTAACGACCTGGACAATTTTCCTGTTTAACGTCTCATAACTTTCTTCAATAGCTTTTAATTAATAAGCTTTTGTAAGCAATCAACAGATCAACCATTTTTTTGATAAATAAGACCAAGTTTTCGAAAATCGATCATGAAATAAAAACACAGGAGCCCGTTGAATAAGACAGGTAATTTTTTTCGAGGTTTCTGAGGTGATGAGTTACATACCTTTACTATATATATGTGTGTGTGAGTGTGTGTGTGTATACAATATTTTTGATGGGACTGTTTCATGCCGACAGCCTGTGGCCCAGAAGACTGTGAGTTCCTTTCCTGGGTTACGACTAATTCTGGCCAACATGTGACAACCTACTAGAAATTTTGTGATTGCATTCTAAGAATGTCCCAGAGACATTTAATTGGGGACAAATTCTGATTAGGAGGCGGTGCATTTAGCATTGGTATAATACAGAAATTGTTCTCCTTTGCCATCAAGCTAACTTTTATGGCACCATGTTAGAGTGTCTGCTTACAGCTCGGAAAGTAGAGTTTGATCCCTGCTTAAACCATGAATTTTTACAAAGTTGTAGGACTTAAAAGGTATAGGTCTATAACTCACAGATTAAGTAGCATACATTTTAAGAAGTATATTTATGGTTGGCAAACTGAATATTAATATGATTTCCAAAATGGAATTTGAGGAAAAACGTTCACATTGTCACTCAACACATAGGCAAAAAAATATCTGTGAATTTGATAATTGCATCGTCATGTTGTGTTCTATATTTGTTATTTGATGTATGTTTACTGTGTAAACTGTGTTGAAATGAAGGAAATGTTCTGCCTTGTTTGGTAGTCTGCTTATTCTGTCAATCTTTGTGATCGTTCAACAGTTTTTGTTTTAATATGCTAACAAATACATAATGATGTTTGATAAATTATAGAACAAATGTTGCACCACAGAAAACATTACAACAACGGGAAGCTGAGTATAAGGAAGCTAGACTAAGAATATTAGGTGAAGATTATATAGGATCTGATAATTGTAACAATTCTGCTGCTGTATCAGAAGAAACAAAGTAAGTCAATTAAGTTTATATAGATTTAATTGTGTAAAACATCAAGTCTTTGTTTTTACAGATTTTGAAATTTGATTGAGTTGTGTGTCGACTGTGGCATAGGTGTTACACTTCTTTGTTATGTTGAGTTTATTGGTGCAACACAATTGCTGTTCTTTACACAAATACTCTGAATAGTTGAGCGTGCTTTTCATGGACTGCTCTTGGACAACCCACTTCCAGTTCTTATTTCCATTGGTTCCTCACTGCACATACTTGGCAACCACCTCCTTCCAACATGTAAGCCAAAAATACATAAAAGAAGGTTTGGTGCAAGGTATGAATTCCACTTCAGCCTTGCTCTTTTTTATTTAGTTCCATTGACTTCTTCATCATCTATGTGTATTATATTTCAGGCCAGTACAAATAATAAAACAGAAGTCAGACCAGAAGTCAAATGTAACAAAAGTACAATTATTACGTGAACCCAGAGGTCCTGATGGCAGTATAGGATTTGATCAACCTAGATAACATAACTTAGACACATATATATATCATATAGTTTTTATTTTATAATAACTGTTATTCTTTATGTATGTAAAGAAATTTAACATTGCGCTTCAATGAGTAACTTATAAAGTATAGACAAGGAGGCATTTAATGTTTGTCTCATTGAGCCTCGGTAAAAGTTGAATAACTTTCAGAAAGTCTGCTTTTGTTGTGTTGCTTTTGAAAGTTCAGAATTTAGAGGCAGTACACCGCATTGTGTTACTTTCAGAGAAGATAATTTAGAGACGCAATGCCTGATTTTATAGTAAAGTTTGGCCTCCCTGAGTTACATGCTTAATAGAGTGTTATTTGCCTGATGAATGATTAAGGTAAAGTCAAAAACATTCTGATTACTTTTGTGTTTGATGATATCAGAATGTTTTTTTTTATTTAATATAAAGTGATTGTTCTAAAACTAAGAATAGGAGTTAACAAATAGGGGGAAGTGACACATCTGTGCGACATGGTTTGTACAAGGGTCTGTCCCTTACAGTGAAAGTTCAAGGCACATTGTAGTGAGAGAGAAAAAGGGTTCAGGGAGGTGAGAAAAAGGAAAAGGGATCAGATTTACTCCCTTATATTCTGTTTTTGAACAGTCAGTAATGTATGTGTGTGTTATAAATCAGAATTATTTTTCATTGGTTAAATTAATTCTTTCTCATCATAGCCAGGTATACTTGTATCAGAGCCAGGTTTCACAAATTGTCTCATACTGACAATAGTATCAATTGTTCAAAAATAAATAATGTTTTAGGGCAACAATTTGAAATAATTTAGGTAGGGTATGCTGACTATGCTCCAATTTTTATTAACCATGCCAATTGTGATTTCACAAATAATCTTTTTGTCAATATTCATGAAGGTAAAATAAAAAAACTCAAGGTTCAGAGAAATTTGCTAGGTAGTTGCCCTAAGCACAGATTTTTAGGCCTACTCAATTCTATTTTAAAAGTCAAGATGGTTTTAACACAATGAAACCAGTGCAGCCTGTTTTAAATATGTTTCACAGGCTAGCCTTAGTGCCATTGGTTTGATTGGTAGATAATCAATATTGACTTTATTATGTCATGATATATCCACCTAGGGACTTTTGTCAGTTATTTTCCCCTGATAAAATCTGAAGTAATTCAATTGATAAGTAGGTCCTTACAGTTGAAATACTTGGATTTTATCATATAAATCCTATGTAAGGATAACAAAATATTTCATCTAATATCTTTCTTGTTAATGAAGATATTATCTGATGTGGTGAATATTAGATAGTTCTTTACCCTAAGAATACTTAACTTGAATTTCAAACAAATTAAATTATTTATAAAAAATAGTTAGTTAGGGTAAAATCCAAGTAATCCACTTAATTAGGCTTACCTATTTGAATAGTATACAAGGGGAAATGACTGACTGTCCCTTCTTAGGCCATAAATATATTGAGTTTTTTTGTGAAACCTGGCACTGGTCATATCTACAGCATTGTATCTTGGTGTATTGAGTTGAGAAGTGTTTTTATTGTATACTGTTCATACTGTTAACTTTGTTCATTGATTAATTAATTGTTTTTTTCATGTCATTTAGATGTTAGAATAAGAATTGTTTGGCTTTATATGTGTCCCTTGTTATACCATTTATTATATATGTTGTTATCTGTGTATACATGATCAAAAATTGATATTTTTTCAGTGTTTGTTATTGCATGTTCTAAATTATTTTTGCTGCTTAATATCTATATAGATTTTTATACTTTGGATGTAAAGGATGAATGTCTATCTTCTTTGCTGAAGACAGTAAAGTTTCATATTTAATTATAGGAAATCATTGTTGATTTAGGAAATACTGTATGTAAACATGTAGACACCAGGGCTTTCTTAAGACAGGGGTGAAGAAATACCATTTTTCTACCTTATCTCATCAGTCATCTCCAGGCTCATAGAATCAATTCAACAAATTGAAACCATGGTTATTTTCAATGACGACAGGCGAACACCACCTTTCCTCGGCCATTTGAAATATTAGAATAAACTTGTCCATAGTCAATGAAATTATTTCTACAGCCATTCGCCCTCCTACTAATGATTCTGAGTAATGTAGGGCAGTTGTCAGTCACTGACAAGTATGCTGTTAGTAATTGGTTAACAGCTAAATCCAGAGATTTAGCCTTTCAAGGAACAGTGAGTAGGTTGACTGACAGCCGTTATATGACCTATACAATGTGTTGCTATAGCGTTAACCCCCCCCCCCCCCAAAAAAAAAAACCCATTTCATTCCTGAATGACATGTTTTACATTAACTTACTGACTTGAAACCCTGGGCTGCTGGTTTATAATGTTTTCTATTACTGTAAAGCATAGTAAATGGGTTTATGTTCAAGAAAATTTAAGGTTATGATTAAAATGAATATATTAGAAGTACCGGTATCTGATTGAGATTTTGGAGTTGTATGAATGAACTATTTGACATTCCCTTAAATTTTGAAAGCACTAGTGTTGATTGTATTTTAAGGTCAACCTTTATGTCATATAATAGAGTATTGATTGTTCTAACTCTCAGAAAAAAAAAATAGTTCTTATATTGGTGAACAAGATCTGGGAGGAGAGAAAAAGTACCTGGGTAAAACATCCTTCTGATCTAGTTTAAAACAATCAGTAAATATAGAGATGTGTATTCATTCTACAGTACCCACCAAAAGTTTGGAGATATTTTCACTTTTTAAGCCCTCTACATAGGTTTTATCAAAAATTTAATTACCATTACTTTGAAATGCTATTTAGTTTGCTTATTTTTTGGTGTGATACTATTTGTTGTTGAGACTTCCAAAGTAGCTTAAAATCTATGTTATAGAAAAGAATTACTTTGAATTTGGTTTTAGAGGCTTTTGGATATCAGATGCTGTATCTTATAAATGTTATGCATTCAAAAATTTGTTTTCATTTTATTATCAACCATATGAAATGTATTAAAAATAATGATTCTACCAAAAACAATCAATGCAATTATTAGTTTATTCTTAAATTTCATTTATCCCCAAACTTTTGGTGGGTACTGTATGAATAATAAAGATGGCAGCTTGTCATTGTAAAGTGCCTGTTATAAATTTATATAAACATTGTCATTAGAGCTTTTGCACTGACCTTGTCAACTATAGCAGGGAAGTGTTAACTAGTTAGTTAGTCGTGTTACTTAAATTATATGTTAATTTACTGTTGAAGAACATGTCTTTAAGTTTGCTATTTAAAAGTTCAAGATGGCATTTCTGTATTTGTGATTAGATATCTTTATTTAATGTGGATAGAAAAAATGAGAATAAAATAGTTTAAAAGTGATTCTCTGAAAGAAACATACCAGAAAATATTTCCGGAATCCCTCTGTCATTTATGTTGATTTAATTTTAACAGTGTGTATATGAGATTTGAAGCATTGTGAACAATTAAATATGTCTGTGATGTTACCTGTATATTGTATAATAATCAAATTTAGGACTGGAATTCTGATTGATATTTGGTGCTTTGATGTAATTTACTTAGAATTAGCTGTGTGATTATTTCTTTACTAAATGTTTTGACGTCTGTCACTTTTCTGTCACTATCCTGTTTACAATTTACTTGCTTTGTTTAAATATATTAAGGTGAAGCCCTGACAGAGATGTTGTTGACACTATGACAGGGTATATGAGTACTAGATATAGAAAAAGGTCCAGAAAAGCTAGGTTAGTTGACCTGTCCACTGTAAAATAACCTTATTTGTGTTGACATCATATTAATCTTAGTATAAAAATAGTTGTAATGCTGTTTCAGTGCAATGGTTCATTTATTTCTTAAGTATGAAAATGCTACATTACACTTAATATGTTTTTGCTTACAAATTCTTAAGAATGTGATGTTATGAGACATTGAGTAATTTGACTCTTAGTTAGTTGGAAAAATGTTTTAAAATATCAATGTTTTCATTTTGTACAAGCTATGATTTTACTTCTAAGAAGTAGGATTATTTTGCATTTATTATCTTTAATATTAAACATTTTATCATTTGTAATAAGATAAGCATCTTTTTGAGCACACCAAAATTATAAATAAGAATCTGGCATGCATGTTCTCAGATTTTCATGAAACTTTAGAGCTTGGTATACATGCTGATATAAAGTAATGAGCTTTTTCATGTTCCGAACTTTTTTTAACTATAGTGTTTAAGGAATTTAATAAATAATTATGAAAGTTTTGAGAGCATACTGATAGTTTTAGTCTAAAAATGTCCTAAGTGTACATGTAACTTGTAATTGAAATGTTTAGATATTACCACAAGTATTGTTTGTTATGGCAGTAGATGTATTTCAGTGGTTGTTTTCAACCTCTGTGTAAATGTAAGATATATATGTTGTGATGTGATTTTTTTAAATGTAAAGAAGTGACCTTAACATTCTAATGTGTAGTTGATATTTTAGGTCTAGTTTAAGATGTAATGGTCTATTGTTATTTTTGTTTACTTCTGGAGTACAATGTACTAAAAACTCAAAATTTGTTGATTTTTTAAAAATAAGAAACAAACTATTTCATGTATAAGAAAATAATGTATTGCTGCCTTATGCTGCATTACAGCAATTGTTTAGTCAATAGTCCTAATTCTGAATTCAAATTTTTGGGGCTTTCTGTCTGTGAGCAGGGAGTTCAAACAACGTTTGCTACACATGATTGTTGAAATGTATGAAATACAGATTATATCCTTTTGATCTTTGTACACATGTTTTCGTAGTGACAGTAAAAGTTTGTTTGTACGACAAAGAGAAATCTAAATATTTGAATTCTAGTTATAGTCTATTAACAGCAGTATGTTGTCCTTTTCAAGGTCACTGGAAATGCTTAGATATCTGGACTAAAACTTCAATCTAGTTCTTAGCACATATGATTGCCAGTCGCAGACATCTGTTCTACTTGCAACATGCATACATGGAAGTATGTTTATCAAGCCTAAGAGTTGAACTGACAGCCCTTGGATATTAAAGTCAGATGATTTTTTGACATAGCTAACTAATAGGTCAAAACATTTTTTTTCCATTTCAATGCAAATATTGGTACAAATGTTCAGTACATTAAGAATTATTTTTGTTGTTTGATTTTTTGGCAACTTTGTTTAAGACTATTGTTTGTGCCTGAATATTTTTGTCTTAACTTGTACACCTTGCATTTTTGTCGAAGATGGATTCCTTTGTAAAATATTTGGATCTATGAGAGAGATTGTTTATCATCATAAGTTCATAACAATAGTATTACTGTTATAGTATTACTTTTTGTATTCATTATCATTTCATGTATCACATTTAACATTAAGATAAGTTTTATTTGTTTTTATAAAAGATGTAAACATGCTGCTTGTGTGCAATATTGAGATTGAGGGTTGCCTGCAAGACTGTATTAAGTGCATTGTGTTATATAGCCAGTTATTGCAGTCTTGTGTGCAATATTGAGATGATAATGTACTGTTTTATGATAAAAGCTTTGTTTGGAGTTTGTGGTTTGTAGTTTGAAGAGTGCTTATTGAGAGTTCTAATGATGCTATCTGTAGTTTATTATTTAACATGTCATGTTTATGGCTGTTATAATTTTCCCCTATTTCACAAAAGTTAAAAGTTAATGGTCAAATTATTTATTATTTTATGTTAGAATTGAAATAACATACAGTTTTCTATACATTGTATTTTGTTGTAGTTTAAAGCATTAACACTTATTATAATGTTTTTATTAAATAAATTAATTATAAGAGCTTGTTATTAAATGTTGGAGGCACATCAAAGCTTGTGGCTATGTTTTATTCTACAACAAATTGTGGACAATCGTATGTTATTTTGTAAACAAAAATATTCTACTATGTATGTTGAAAATTACGTCAGGATACATGTATATACATGTACTAATATACTGTGTAAATTGAGAAATATATGTTTTCAGTTCTATTGTTGGCTTTTTTTAAAAGGGAAAAAAACTTATTTAATGGAAATTGGGACTTTTCTGTTTTCCTTTAAATTCTATAACATCTGTGCAAAATACTTTCTCACCTGTTGGTATGAAATAAATAACTGAGTTTTAATGGTCACTAAATGATTTGAAATTTGCTAAGAAAGATCCTGGTAGTAATATTGTATATATTTACTTTGTTTAAGCTCGTATACCTATTAAAGACAGTTTACTCAAATTTTTCCTTAGAAATAAATGATTTTTGCTTTTTCCTGATTCAAACAGAAACTATTGTATTCAATGAAACTTAAAGATAATCAAATAAATCTCTGTATTGGTGCAAAATTATTTAAAATGTTCGTACATGTATTTCAATTGTCATGAATTTGCCAAATTATTAAAACTATTTTTTATTAATGATTACTTGTAGCTGTAGATTATACTTGTGTAATGATCTTATATGATGAGATTTCAAGCAGCATGATACATTTTCCTGTTGGTTAGTGTTTCAACTTGTTAGAATTTTTCTTTTCTTGGTTTGTTAAATTTCTGTTGGAGAAAAATATTTAAGAGACATGTGAGTGTACAGTTTAAATGGAAATTGTGCTGAAAGGTTAATGTACTTTTTAGAGATCATATAGGATAATTGCTTGTAAGACATCATTTACATGCAGTCTACAAAGTTAGTGGGCATTCAGTTGCCTGGGACAATTTATTTTTAGTTCTGGCAACAACAATTTTTTTTGGGCAACCAAAATTTGGCAAATGAGATATAGAGGGCTTGCTCTTAAAATGATCTGTTTGGACAACCACTTTCATATCCTAATTTCATAGACTGTACATATTTTTTTCTTTTGCTTTATGATAAAACTCCCATAAAGTGTGACTTAGGGTCAAATGTCATGCAATACTTGAATACTTGGTATTTGCATTGTCATGTTTGTTTACTAAATGAAGCTGAGTTTTAAGTTGGATGTGGTGGCATCACCTGACCTAATGTGAAAATTTTACCTTTAACAATCCTGTTTCCAAAATTAAATACTTGTGATAAGTGATATAGAATTAACTGTGCTGTTGAGTAAAAATGTTCATAAAATTATGATTCTGTTTTATATATTTTGGTTTACTGGTTGGATATACTTCAAATTGAAGTCACATTAGCATGTATATCAAGCAATTAACTTATTATGACTTTAATACAATGTATGTTAAGTAAAATCTTTATTAAACACCTTCTCAGGAATGATATAATAGTACAGTATTTTTATATTATAAAAGAAAAGTAATACATCGGAGCCTGTTGCCTTTGAAGCTTATTGTAGCATTTAAAACAAGTGCTATAGTTGGACAATATTTACCTGACCTTGAACAACCTTATTATAGTTATTACATGCTTCACTTACATTAAATCATGAGATTCCATACATGTGTATATGATTAGACATGTGTTTATATCAACCTATGTGACTATAAATCAATTTTGTAAAATTGCATGTAACTGTACTTAAATTCTGGAATAATTCATTTACTGGGGAAAACATAAGTCTGCAATATTTTGACACAGTTTCAAAGTATTTATTCTTATGAAAACAAAATATATAATATATATATATGTTCAGTATGTGTATTTTGCCAAAAGCTTCTTATAAAATGCAATTTACTTATGTTACTGGTATGAAGACAAAAATAGACAGTAAATACTGAGTTAATTATATTCTTGCATAAAGGTCAAGCTCAGGTTAATATTGTATTGTCTGACTATAACTTGTACTATTCTAGTTAAATAAATGGCTCAGTGCAAAATCAGTCTAACAAGGACATGTAGATAAAGAAGGACATAGATTTGTTTTGCACCGAGCTATCAATATGTTACAGGTAGTATTTGTCTAGTGAATAAAAGATGGCAGCCATCATTCAGTAGATTGTTGCGCATGATAATGTTATCTGGCAATGCAAAATTATTTCCTCAGGCAACAGTTTACTGATTAATTATTATAGAAAAACCAAAATAAATTACATTAAAAATTATTATAGAAAAGCAAAATAAATTACTTTAAAAACTAGAAATATGAAATATATTATGGCTATGATCTGTATGATTGTATATTATATATTGAATTGAATTTGTAAAATACAAATGCTTACATTTAATTTTTACATTTATATTTTTCTTAGGCTATTATGTTTTACTTACTTGATTTTGATATTTAAGTGGATATTATATAAATGAATATTGTATTTAATTTTTCAAATTATACATGGTAAATAATTAAGGTTAATGTCTCGTTCTTGGGTTATGAGTAGAATTAACTTGATATAGGGCAACCTTATTAAAATCCACAACTTTACAATTGGTTTGAATCACATCCAAAACATACCATTGTTTTCTTGTGCTTGGAATTGAATGCTGCTAGCGAAGTACTAAACTAAACTTCTTCATTTGATTTAACACCTATGAGGGATATTAGTCAGTTATTCTTCCTTGATAAAGTCTGAAGTGATCCAATTGGCAAGTAGGTCCTTACTCCTATCAGTTGAATCCTTGGACTTTATCCTTGAAGTCCTAAGTAAGGATAATAATATATTTCATTAAATATCTTTACACATTAAGATATTAACAAGAGTGATAAAATTTAAATAGTTCTTCAACTAAACATTCTTTGCTTGATTTTATAACGAATCAAATGATTTACAAAAAAAGGTATTAAAGATTGTGTCATTGACATTGAAAAATCAAGTTAATAATACATGATGGTTGTAATAATATGATAAAAGATGTCATTATATATAATGATGACTTCAAGTTTTACCTTGTTTATTGTTAATGCCATGTCTTTGAAAAAAGGTATTGTTATATGTCAAAATAAAATCTGGAAAAAAATCATACATGTAGTTTTTTTACTCTTTTTATCATGCTAACCAATATGAATATATTTTTTCCAACCCTGAATAATAAAAATGCCAAGGCATCAAAAAAAGGGACCATTGAAAGAATAATTGCTACTGCTTGTAAGAGTTTTCATTAAAGTACATGTATGCTGAATAAGGAGCCCCAAAGAGAGGAAGTGGTGCTTCCTGGAGCATAGAGGACTGTGTAAGTGACTTATAGAGTTTAGATCATTCACTGATTTAGCTGTCAATGTGAAGGTTTCTTTGACTAAGCTGCTTGTTGAGTTAGAGGAACTTACAGATATTTTAGAGTAATCATACTGCATTCTTTGGTATTACCTCTGTAGCATGACATTTCTACACAATGATATATACATGTACAATTCTGACCAATTTAAGCCATTGTGGTCAGTTAATAAATGCAATCAATGCAAAATGATTAACATGCTGTAAAGAATAAAAAAATAAATATGATATACTTAATAGCCTTGAAAAATAATGTTAGTATAATTTAGGATTGTCAGAGAGAGACAACTCGTATAGAAATTTGACTAAATTTAATCCTTAGTTGTCGCCTGTGTAAAACTAGTATTTCTATTCGGACTCTATAGTTCAAACTAATGCAATAGTCCCATAAACATAAAAATAGCCGTGAGGGCACCATACGGGCACTGTGCGATCAAGCTCCGCAAGGACCCTTACGAACTCTTGCGTACCCGTATGGACTGTTACGTTTTTACCAGGGTCTGTGAAATGAGCCATGGATACACATATCAGTTTCAAAATCAAATCGTGAACAAAGTCGTGGCCGAGTATGAATTAACCTTGCATATCTTCCAGCTACGGCTCCCAACGGGCGTGTTGTTTTGTACCATATGCGTACTGTCCCCTTAATTCGCAAGGCTTCCCACAGCCTATGGCTGTCTGCACGTATGGGTCCGTAACAAGTCACGATTTTATGGGACTGAGGCATGAGGTATGCTGAATCTACCTGCACACAGGTCTGTAGCCCCCAGGGATTTCCGACCTTGTGTCCTAAAAGTGGTATTGGTTCAAATTCCATCTGGGCAGTTGTACGTTTCCATGAAAGTTTACAATTGTGTCAATCTTCCTTCATAAATAAGGAATATGAAGAAGTTTCCAGCCTTGTGGAAGGGTAGGTGAGTACTGGTTATAGATAAGGGTCTAGGAAAGCTAGACTCATCAATGTTTTCTTATACAAAAGATAATCCAACATCATAGGATTAGCATGATAGAATATCTCACCATGACTTTGCAGATGGGAAACAAACCCAAATCTGCAGTATTAAAGCTGGGGTTTGTGAAGTCTCCGATCAGTATCCCTATTTAGTTGTCTCTTGACATAAACTTCCCCCATCATCGAGTCACACACCAACTGTTAACATATGACGCAGATTGCAGCAACAGCATACAGTGCATGGCCCTTACAGGTACACATTCACACCTGGGCGAAGTGAAGCAATTGCATGTAAATTTCTTGCTCAAGGAAATTAGCAGTGCCCCTAGTGGGATACGAACCCAGCACCTCTCAATCCCCAAGCATGGGACCCACCACTGGACTACTGCTCCTACACTAGCTTATTTCAGTGACAGATTGGAAAGTCAAGCATAGTCTCAAATGACCAACAGAAGCTGCGCACATTGTTGTACACAATAGTAAAATGAAATGTTAAGCATTCTAAGCTTGTAATACTAAAAAAGTACATAAAACATACTGACTTAAGTGAATATTTATTTCCCCTTTTTTTGGCATAACAACAATGTAACATTATACAAACAAGTATTTTGAAATACTAAACCAATATTATCAATGATAATCTATAACAGTAATGATCACATGAGTATTATAAAAATTACTAAATATATGCTATATAATAATTTATTTATGTCTTTTTTTTCACAAAAAATCATCTCTTTTATTAATTTTCCTAGAAAATCCAAAGTTCAAAAAAAAAAAATCTGAAACCATGATAAGCATCTAAAATTACACATTCTCACTGATTCAGACCTCTATAAAAACAGTAAAATGTTTGATGGGTCATACTTCATGACTTTAAAAACCCTGACATTCCTTTAATCATGATTACAGCATTTTATTCATTATCTATGACAATGACCCCTTTTTGAGCCCTAAAAATCCTGAGCTACATGATCAGCCCAGAAAACCTTCAGCCATGATATTATTTAGCCATTGACTGGTATTGGAGAGGATTTTAGTAAAAGAAATCATTGTGAACAAAGACACAACAAGTTTTCCAAAATCTAGAAAAGTTACATGGAAGAACTGAAATATAAGTTCTAGTCTAGGCATGCTCAAGTCAACTTGCCCTTATGAATACATAAACTTATCTGAACAATTGATTAAAAAATTAATATGAAAGCAAACTGAATACTCTTTCAAGTGTACAATTACAACATAAGACATTATCTTAAAATAAAACAAAATCTTCATCAAAAATATGACTCACATTAAAAAACTTGGCCCAAGTTCGAAAATCTTACAACTCAGTTCCAAACTTTGCTTCTATACAAATTTTCTAGATATTCAACAAAATCCTTTATTATATTACTTCTATTACTAAGACATTCAGTACTAGTTTATTTAAATGTCGAATTTCAAGCTAGTGACTACTGGGGTTAGAATTGAATTTAAATTAGTTTGACTACATTAGTATTTGAGCTGGGTATGGTGTTGAAAGTAAAAAGTTTTTAATCTGAGGACCAGCTTGAACTAGATTAATAACTTGACAGGTTCTAATGTTTTCCACCAGCCTAGTTCAATTTTTATCAAGCAAAGAAAAAAAACTCATATATGAACAGTTATTTTTAAATCCTGATAATTCTGTTTTTTTTTTACATTATTTCAGCAGGTTTAACACAGAAGATGAACCCTTTCTAAGGTCTTAAATATCCTCAACTTCATGACTAACCCTGAAACTTTCATGTATGGCTTGATTTTTTGTGACTTGTCAATAATGGAACATTTCATAGACAGTACAGCTAATATTTAAAACTAGAACCAAGAATTTAATGCTTCAACTGAGACAATGTATCCTAGTTACCCGAGTTAGCTAAATAGGTAAAAGTTGAAAAATCTTGTTTTCCAAGAATGCCCAAACTTCATTATTCCAGCCACTTTAATATAGGTAAAGAACACTATTTATCTCCACCCCATACTTACCGATTTAAAATTGTGGACCATATTGAAAATTGGTTTACATCTAAAATGTTATCAACAATAAATAAATTATTATCATAATTATTAAAATACCAACACCATTTGGTTAACTTTCAACTAATCTAATGGTATAGCCTGAACCTGATAAAGAAATAAAATAATGATCTACAGTAAAACTCGGTTATAACATACCTCATGGGTCCTATAGAAAAAGTATGTTATAACTAAGTGTATGCTTCATCGGAGTAGGCTATAGCCAAGCTGACTTAACATAGAAATGAAAGGGATGAAAAGCAGGCCAGCAAAAAAGGTATGTTATGACCAAGTGTATGTAATATCGGATTATATTATATCCGAGTTTTACTGTATACACGAACAATACTGCCAGCTTGAGTGTAAGAAGATAGTTAAATTATGTTTTTCAATGACAGGTAAAAAGATTTTCAAACTTAATATTTCATAAACTACTTAGTAATTTTAATTTTTATGCCATAGATCAACACTTTATTTACTCAAGTATGGGGAAATTACTTAAATATATACCCCCCCCCCCTCCAAAACTAGGAACTGGCATTGAAGTTTAATGACTAGGCGTAACTAATGACTACAATTTTTGTTAATTTCTATGCATCAGTTAGAGGTAGGATATTAATCAAAATATGGGTGTAAGAGGGTCCTTAAATTTTAATTTGTTATTACATTCATTATATCAGTTAAATCATCATCATCCACGCAAAATTATATGACTTGCCATTGATATAAAATTTAATATAATTAAAATGGTCCCAACAAATATATATACTACCATGTTGGTATAAAGACTGCAGATTTACAAGTACATCAAAAACTCAAATAAAATGTCTTGGTCCATTCCAAAGAAGTATTATAATGTCCAAATTATCATCATTTGATCAAACATGAATTGTCTAAAATGGGCCCCGAGTTTCTACAAATAAAAAGAATAAGGAAACAATGGTAACTTGGGCTAACCTATTTAAACATAAATTCCCAAGGTAGTTTAACTATATAAAATATAAGAGTAAGGTTTTATTTCTTTTGGATTCATACAAAAAGAGAGGTGGTCTTTATTGTAGATGCCATCCCTGAGGAATGTAGGCTTGTAGTGATTCTTCCAAAGCAGAATAGCTGGGTGCTGCACCCTGCCCTTTTTCTCTCCTCCCTGCCCTTTTAAGCCTCATTTCTATGCAGTTATAACTTATAGTACATTTAAGACATTTACCCTCAGATATGTCCTGCCCCTTTTTTGCCTCCCTGCCCTTTTCTCAGTCCTGGAATAATCACTATAAAAAGGTATAATCATAACAATAATTGGGTCACATACTTGGGTTTGTAACATTAAAAAACAACAGAAGCAACACCATTACTGCCTCTGATAATTGCAGAAAAAATCATGTAAAAGCCCTCCACTCTGATTTCAGGTCACAATTGAAAATTACCAACCATGTATGACAGTATGTACATGTTTATTCAAAGAATATTGAACAAATTCAGGCAACATTCATTCATGCAGCCAGAAAATAATTCAATTTACGCTTAGGAAATCAATGTTGATACAAATATATGAACGAGTGATTTTATAAACAAAAGTTCACACCAGCAACATATATGCAGTATATTCAGTTCAGTCAGGAACATCACTCCGTTTTTTAAACTTGCAACATTTATACAATATTTTATCATATTATAGAATTATAGTAAAAATTAATATTTTAATCAAAATATAAGACTTTGTAATATATTATATATTTTTTATCATGCAGTCATAGAGGATTTCAATATTATATCACATATTTATATAACAATAACATAACAAAGAATGTGGTAATGTACAAGGAATAGTATTTAAAGTGTATAAGTCTATATCTAATGTTATATGATTTGACAAAATAGATACTCACATATTAAATTGTTGTGAAATGCCAATACTAAGACAAAAATAATTTTAAAAACATGATGTACATTGACTATACTACACAAACATATTTTAACAAGAGCACCGCTGGGTGGAGCATTATATGCCCGAAAGTGTTGTTTTTTTTTAGTTAAGTTACGCTCCGAAAACTTTTTTCAGTTTTAAGGTAATAGTGACCTCGACCTTTGACATTGTGACCCCAAAATCAATAGGGGTCTTCTACCCGATATGGACAATCATTGTATGAAGTTTGAATATTGTGGACCAAATGGAACTTAAGTTATGCTCCGGAAACTGTTTTCAGTTTTAAGGTAATAGTGACCTTGACCTTTGACATTGTGACCCCAAAATTAATAGGGGTCTTCTACATGATATGGACAATCATCATATGAAGTTTGAATATTGTGGGCCAAATGGCACTTAAGTTATGCTCCGGAAACCAAATTGCTAACGGACGGACGGATGCCAGGGGGTATAACATAATATGTCCGAAATTCTTTCGGGCATATAAAAATGAATCATATTGTATCGAGGGTTGGCCGCAGAACTGTAGTAATTGCATTGCATTAAAAAGCGAGTTATAACAGTCTTGCGGCCAACCCTCGATATGTCACACTCTAAATGGCTAAATTTCTGATGGCAAATGTTATTATTTATTAAATGTTAGTATTTAGCCACATTCTACTGTGTCAATTAAATCACACAGACATATGTTTACAAGCATTCCTCACAAAATAATCATTATAATGTGAAACTAATAAAGATTTATACATTTTAAAACTTATGTGACAAAATCTATGTTAAAGAAGTATACCCTCTAACGCCCAACATAACAACCTCAAAGTCTAACAGAAAAGAACCTTTCCCATTGAAAATAGCCCTCTCTACAACACTGTAGTACATGTACAGTCATTGATATCAAAGTGGTTTCACATAATAGTGAATATTCCTATAAACTTACTAACTAAAGAGTAAAATAAAGCAACAAATTTCATAACAATTTTATACAAATACATTGTTAAATCCAGGGCTGAACGAAACAATTTTGTAACTAAATTAAAAAATAAAGGGAGTTATAATAGTGTTTCGTTCAGCCCTCGGTATCTTATTTAACATTCAATTCTTTCAATCATTCTTGTATACATGTATAAATTTATATTCAATGATTTATACTTCATTTGACAATATATTTATTTATTTATAGGAATCATTTCAAAATGTCAAAACTATGATAACACAAAATAACTCTATTATTCAATAAGCTCATAAACTCTGACAAATATATTAAATGTGTAGCATTATCAATCTATATCACTAAATTTCTGTTGACCAATGTTTTATTATTGTGCTAAGACCAACTGGGTATTACTTCATATAGAAGATACTTCACAAAATTTCTTCATGAAATGTTCAATAGAATGTGAAACCTATAAAGATTTATACATTTTAAAAGTTTGTGACTTAATTCGATCTTTACCCTACAAAAGCAGCAATATTTGTACATATCAAGAGGAGATTCTACATGGATATTATTTGTTCATTAACTACACTAATATTTAATAACATATTCATACCAATGGAAGAACCAAAGACAGGGTGATAGAAAAAAATCAAGTTAGTTATCCCCTTTGTCTTAATAACAACAATATTAAAACATAAACTACGACATTAAATCTAAACCTAAAATTATATTATGTAAATACATTCACTACTTTGTTCCATTTTAAGATAAAAATATTTGTTCCAATACATTATTATTCAAAACTGCATATCACAATATGAAGCCTTTACAAATGTGTACATACATAATTGCTCATTCAAAATGGAGTAATACTCACACTTTCTTTCACAGTTAGGATATTATATGCAATATATATTATATAGTTTATGGTATAAGCACATGAAATATATATTTACGTAATGATAAAATGCATAACTATACAATATTGCACATTTAATTACAATAAATCTTAGAAACATTCCAGTAAAATCAAGTCTAAATATAAGAAAATAATATAGCTCTAAAAATGTAATGTAATGTAACGTTTAGTGCTTTATGTCACATTTCGATACTTTCCCAGTCAATCCTGGCAATCACATTTCGATACTTTCCCAGTAAATCCTGGCAATCACATTTCGATACTTTCCCAGTCAATCCTGGCAATCACATTTCGATACTTTCCCAGTCAATCCTGGCAATCACATTTCGATACTTTCCCAGTAAATCCTGGCAATCACATTTCGATACTTTCCCTGTCAATCCTGGCAATCAGTCATCCTTTTCACAGTTTATGGATAGACCAAGGTATCTGGACTCAAGCTTTAAACCTGCCCTGGTATAAGCACAGGCAATCTTCATCTCTCGCTGGTATAAATACATGTATATTGAGAAAAATGGACTCTAACTATGTTAAATAAAAACATGAATGGTTATTGAACGGGTACTTTCACGTAAATAAACCACACCATAAATTTACTACACTTCACTAGTGATTGCCAAAGTATGTAAATCAATTATCATAATAAACATAAGAAGTATATATACAAACAAAAAAATAGACAAATTTAAAAAAGTAGGCCTAACTATTATTCAGCAAAGTAGAACTCAAAACAGATATATAAGAAAGTAGTAACTTCATAGAAGTTTGTTTAGTATTTCAACAAGTTTGAGTGAATTCAAAAAGTGAATTCAAATAGCTCAAACCTTAAATACATAAAACTATGAAAATATTTATTTATAAGTCAATGTTATCAATGTTCATACATAAGGCACATCTTAGTATGTACAAAAATCTATTTTAGTCTTAATTAATTTAGTCCATTGAAAAACACATATAAATGATAAAGTCCTACAATAATGTTCCTATATGGAAGGTTATGCAGCTAACATATAGTGCGACAATATTAACCTGAGCTTGAACTACCTTATTTTA
Organism: Mactra quadrangularis; assembly: GCA_025267735.1. Classification (NCBI taxonomy): domain Eukaryota; kingdom Metazoa; phylum Mollusca; class Bivalvia; order Venerida; family Mactridae; genus Mactra; species Mactra quadrangularis. The sequence goes on along the minus strand of CM046294.1, from coordinate 20,914,003 downwards.
ATAATTACACGCTTCACTTACATTATATCATCAGTTTCCGTAACCTTGTATACGATTATACATGTGCTTATAACAACCTATAAATCAATTTAATAAACATGGCAAATTATTGCACTTCAATTTTGGACTCATTAGTTTATGGAAAAACACATTAGTCAGCAAAATTGTGACACAGTTTCAAAGTATTTATTCTTATGAAAACAAAATTAATTGTTCAGGATGTGTATTTTGCCGAAAACTTCAGATAAAGCATGATTCACAGACGAAGACAAAAATAGACAATACATAATGACTTTAATATATTCTTGCATAAAGGTCAAGCTCAGGTTAATATTGTCAGACTATACTAAAACAAGTACATTCTTGTGTACTTGTGCATTTTAACTAGCAAACTAGCAAAAGTCTAATACAAGCCTAAAAGCAATAACAATATGAGATGTAAGTAAACTGGCAACATTAAATACATGTAAATATGTCCCCAGAGTTGCAATATGTTTTTGCATTGATTCCTAATACATACAGTACCATAGTCTCGTTGAATGTATAAATATTGTTTGTAAATAAATAAGTAAACTACAAGAATCAAAGAGTTGGAAGGTGTGAAATTATTAACAGTTATATTCTCTAAAATGGAAAAAATTATTTAACTATTATAAGTAATTTAAAGAGGCTATAGTTAGAATGTCAAAATCAGAACAGATTCTAAAATAAATAACTAACAACCTCATGGACAGTGCACCTTTTCACAAATATTCTTACGAAAAAAGTTAGTAAGACAATTTCATAAATTTTGCAGTTCAAAGTCAGAAGGATAGTAAACATAAGTAAGATATAATATTCAAAAGTTATACAATATTCCACATAATTCAATAACATTTGAAATTGTAGGCCAAAGAAATGACCATATTATTAATGTTTCTTGCTTTTGACTTATAATGATTTTTATAGTAAGATTTTTTTGTAAAAAAGCGCCACAGGGCATTAAGTGTATGCCACTGCATCTAACAATGTTGGTGGGATGCTTTGTACCCAAGTAAGCTAAAACATATAAGTGAATAACAGAAATTTAACAACAATTTTAAATAACCAATATCCAGAACTCAAGTTAATAGTTTGTTTTCAATATAGGTACAAACAAAACAATGCCATCCAAAATTACCTTTACACCGAGATTTTATTGAAAACAATTAAATTATACTTCCAATGTATGTATTTAACAATTTTGATAGATATTATATATTGTTACATTTGAAAGAGAAGTAATGATACTTTATTCAATTGTAGTTGTTTTACATGTGCATGTAAGATATGTTTTTGATTTCTACTAAAGTATTAGTAAAACGTTAAAAACAAATCATACATTTATAAAGTGTACAGGTAATTATGGATTTTTTTTCCACATTTTTTTTGCTAAAACACAATATCTGATATATATTTGATGTATATTGTGTTTATAAATGAATGCTGTATAGGCCATAAGGGTCTACGACCTTCCGGTTTTCTTTATTTAATGAACTTAAAACTTGAAAAATATTAATCATATCAAGCTTTAACTACATTTTTCAATGTAACAATAAAGATGTTTCTTCAAACATACAAAATTAGAGTTCTGGATACAGTCTACAGTTTTTTATAATAAAAATTGCATAGAAATAAATGATTACATCAATACAGATAAATATAATACAATGTACATCATTTGTAAATGGCCCCTAATTACAGAATATCCCAAAATCAAGCGATACAATAGGGTCCAAACTTTTCTTAACATATTTATTTTGTTTATATTTTCTCTTATGTTTTAATGCAAAAAATTATTGCAGACACATTGTTTTATATACGTATTGTATATTTATATTATATGAAAGAACATTATTGATGGTTCATTATAAACTGTATATTAGCTGTGAAACTAATAATGACATGTAGAGTATATCTAAGCATATTTCAAAATGTCAAAATTCACCATGTGTAAAGAAACTTTCGTACCCCAGTGTATGACTATAACAAAATGCCATAATAAGGCCATCAACCAATACAAAGTCAAATTAGGAACGCGACATTAAAACTATATATCATTGCTGAAATTATCAATCCTAATGAAATTCAATATATATGATCTTCCCGCTAGAAGATCTAGAATTAATGCATTATAATTTTCAATATCAAATTGTGCTATTCAATTGATATTGTCAAAATTTGGCATATAACTAACAGTTACAAATTTAATATTCATTGACTTTAAAAGCCTGTTTATAATTCATCTGTCATGGTTAATAGAAGAATGTCTGATGTTTTATAACAACATGAAGGATTTTAGGTCTTGATTTAATGATGTATATAAGCAAAGATGTACAGTTTTCATTTTAATGAACATGTTTTAATCTAGATAAATATTTTCACCAAGAAAACATCATCACCATGGATATTATGACCGTTATGTTAATTGAGTCTGAGACAGAACTTCTGTACAGTTAACAACATTGAGACAGTCATATTGTTTATCAAATGTGTAATGACAATATTATATGACTTTATCATACAGACAAGAAATGTAATGTAGAAACCACATTAAAGCCGGATCAAGATCAGAACTTTAACACAAAAAATACAAAGGGAAATTATCCATAATAAAGGCCGGTAGAGTTGTTGTTACTTTCTAATTCTATTCATCACATGGTATGTTATCATTGTATAAAGTTTCATAAAGATCTGACAAGAAATGGCAGAAATATATGGTAAAGAAAAATCTGGCAAAAAGTTACGACAATGTCACAAGTACAACCTAACTAGAGTATTCAGACAGAGTCCAGAAGTGTTATGAGGGAGCTTAGTTACAGCAAAATGTCTTCTACTGAAGTACATTCAAACAATTTTAAATTTTACAATAAAAATATATACATTATATATTAATCTAAAGCTATATCATAAAAGCTTACAGCTAAATGACAAGTATAATACAAAAACTTTGTTTTTACATAATTTCGCACAATTTTTCAACTCAGTCCAAAGCATTGTTTTAAGGTTTACAATCCCTAATGACACTCACAAGTAAAAATCTAATTTTAAAAAGTATGGTACATGCTAACAAATTATGATATTCTTCAATCACAACAGTATGTTCAACATTTCACATGAATTATATTCATAACTTAGTTTGCAATTACAAAAAGAACAGTCATCTTATGTAAATAATTACCTTCCTTTCATATGAAAATAGTGTAATCTTAGATAAGTCCATAAAAAGTATGGGTTGATACCGTTAAAAAATCTGAAAAGGTGAAAAGCTTGTAAATACAATGTACAAACAAATATAATTCTTTCTAGAAATTTCTAGCAGCTACAAAAAATGTTTTTTAGTTAGGGACTGTAAACCTTAAACACTATTTTTAACATAACCAGAAACATGTGCACCTTTTCACAAAAATTCTTACAGAAAAAAGTTATCATAAGTCAAATTCATAATTTTGCAATTCAAAGTCAGAAAGAAAATAAACATAACTTTGATATGATATTCAAAAGGTATACAATATTCTACTTTAATAATTCAATAATATTTTGTACTTGATTCGTCAAAACATGACAGTATTATCAATGCTTCTTGCTTTTGACTTACGATGATTTTTATTGTAAGATTTTTTGTGAAAAGAGCAAATGGTCTTTAACCCACTTTGAACAAAAGTCTCAATCACAGTTATATACACAATCTCATACATAGTTTCAAACACAGTCTATGTCATCTACTGATGGCATTATCTAAAGGAATGGTTTCCACGGTAATGTTTGCCGTATCTAAGGTCGTATATCCAGTTGCAGCATATGTCACCTGACCTACAGGTGGCCAATCAGAGCTGGATATTTCCTTCTCAATCAATTTATATGAAGCATTGGTTTTGTTCTTTTTTAAACATTTAACACAATTTTTAATACAGGATTTCACCAGTTGACTGTCTGCAACTAGAGTCTGAAAGAAAAACAAAACAATTTATTTAAATGGCAATCAATATTTTACACAGGATATCCAGTTCAAGATATCTTTTAAGGCAGGGTTTCTGAAACTAAAAGATAAACACTTCTTAGTCTATTTCCGATATTATTAGAGTTTTGAATTATTTTTTTTAAATCATTGGGGATCAGTATTATCAAAGGTCCTAGGCCTGGCTTTTGTCATCAACCATTTTTATTGAAGTATTTTAAAAGATCTTTAATAATATGCTTCCTTAAAACTATTTATTTGATAGATTATTAATAAGCTCTTCAGTAAATCATTTTCTTGAACACTCACTAGGATCAATGTAGATTTAACAGTTTAAGTCAAGAAAATTATATTTAAAGTTAACATTTTAATGATCAAAGTCAGTAGAAAGTTTAAATACTCACCTCAACAATAAAAGCAGCCAGTAAATGTCCAGCAATAATACATAGTAACAATCCACGGAAATGTAAGGTTGTATCATTTAAATCTTCCAACTGAAATCAGTATTTAGATACAATGTAACTACATTCACACTTAACTACGGTCAACAACTAAGCATTTGTTTGGCTTTAGTGGTGTACAAGAAATAGTATAGTTGAAAATAGGGAAAAAAACAGTGGAACATAGTTAAAAGAAAGTAAACAAAAGTTTTGAATACTACTTTCAATCCAAATTGACGAGACAACTCCAGCTATTAAAGAGGTCCTAGGTATTTCATCCAAACAGCACATGGGAATGGGAATATGTGTTACTCAGAGTTTGTTCTTTTGTAGAGCACTTATTTAAATGCTTTAATTTTGGCTGTTTTGACAACAAAAACTGGTTAATACGAGTGGCCAGCATTCAAACATCCAAATTTTGACCCCGCAAATATATAAAAACATCTAAAAAATGCCAATATACAGATATTTACAAAATATTTACCTTAAAAAGTGTTCGTAGTGGTTTCCATGGTGACATCACCAATAAAACAGAAAATCCTGTTAATACCAGTAAACTAATCAAAAATGGAACTGGAAAATAAATAAGAATAAGACATGACAAATACTACAAGAAGTTTTACTAAAACTACAGCCTATTTGTGTAACATAGTTTGAATTATAAGTTGATAAACTAAGCTAGACCAATCACTGAATGTGATAAAATACCCCCAACAGGTGTAAGTCTAGAAATTGGGTGCTGAGAAAATGAGCAGACAAGGTTTTTTTTATAAGGGCTACAACTCTGCAGAAAAATCAATGGACCGAGCCAAAATGCGATATGCACAAGTCTTTCTAATATCTGGTACATGATGTGTGAAGTTTGAATCAAATCTGTAAAATAGGTGCTGAGAAAATTGAGTGGAAAAGAAAAAGCTACAGACATGCTAACCGACAAGCTGACTCCTATATACCCCCCCCATTTTATTTTTTTTGGGGGGGGGGGGATATAATAATGCAAATTCTAAATTTGCTCAGATGACTCATTGTGTATTTTAAACATAGGTAAATGTAAATCAATTTATCCTTATATCAGGATTTTGTCTAAAAACTTTGTCAAAGGACATTAGGAGGGTACAGTACAGTTAATATATTTAAACTGTAAATTTACCATTGGTATAAATAGGTCTTCTAAATGGAGGTCCTTTAGAATAACAGAATGCTACAACAATGTATTGGAATGATGATGCCAAGAATACAATGGTTCCTTCCCAACAAACTTTCATCTCACCACCTTCTGGTTCTACTTGTTCATACCTGTAATATTACATAAAAATATTCACTAGTACTATAAGGAGTGGGTGTGGTCAAGCAGTTACGATATTGGACTGGTAATCATTGGATAGCAAGCTCCGCATTGGTATACTAATTTATATTAGCTTGATTGTGAAACAAGTTCTTACAACTTATTGGTTCAACCATATTGGTTCAAATCCCATCCAAAACCTACTCTGTTTTTTCCTAGAGCCAGAAACTTCATCCTACTAGCTCAGTACTGGGGAACCAGGAAGCAGACTCAAAAGTGATAAATATAAGTTGTAAGAACTTGTTTCACAATTGAGCTAAAATAGGTGAATATAAACACACAATACATCACTAAAATCTTTGTAATTAATAGAAAAAGAGATATACATGTACTCAAGATTGATAAAAACATAAACAAATCAACAGAGTTAATGAATGCACAAAACTGACAGTCGAATAAAATTTACCAATACTCTAATATTCAATCAATCCTCAAATCTGGATTAATTTGTCATCTGCAGCCAGTATCCCAGAAACTGAGGTAGGCAGCAGGTGGCTAGATCTTCAAACATCTGCTCTCATCTGTATAGAGGATCACTGTTACACAGGTTGTATGCTTCCAAATCAGCCTTCACGCAGTCTGACCATGATTTTCTTGGAGGCCCATGTTTTTTGGAGGATGGGATGCATCAAATCAATCACAAATAGGAGCATCCGATCCTCCAGAAAACATGGGCTTCCAAGAAAGTCTCCGTCAAAAGCGCATCACATGATCATACAATACGCATGGAACTAAGTGCATCAGTAGCCAGCCACCTGTTAGCATACTTAGCACAGAGTAGTTCAGTGGGAGTCTAATCAAGTGACTTGGCCCCACAAATTAGTGAATAATACAAAAAACTAAGAACTGGTATATCTTACCAAGTCTGAGATTTTAGAAACATCAATGCAGCAGTTTGAAATATAGCAGCACACACAACTTGTAAAATAATAGATAATAAATTACTAGCTTTAACTAGTGAACCTTCTGGTCGACGTACAACTAATCTTTCATATGCTCCAGTATATCCCACTGTAAATATATCATAAATAAAGTCATAGGTCAGTCACTAATTTTCAAAATGCTGAAATTCTTGAATCTCATTGTTTTAGCAGCTTTTACTAAGAAAACGAAGCCTTCATCAGGTCCCAAAAACATTGAACTTCAGGACAAAACATTTCATCAATGTAATGCAAACATTATTTTGTTTATTATTTTGAATGTTTTTTTTTCTTTAATCTTTATAATTCTCAAATACAAGACAAATAACAAATATTTTTGTCTTATGATGCAAAAACAAACAACATAATAAATGTTCAAGTCTATCAATCTAGACTTATGAATAGATATCTTTATCTTTACTTAGATTAAAGGGTTTTTTTTGTATGTACATGACTAATAAATAGAACCTATACTTACTTAGCACAGCTATTGTTGTAGTTATAAATAAATCTATATATAAGAATTGTAGATCACCAAGATTTACACCATACTGAAATTATATACATATATGTAAATATAAATTTGAGCCACTTCTAGCAAATTAAAAGTAAAGTAAAGCAATTGCATTCTATAGTCTTAGTTTGTTGCAAATGCACTTCAATGACTTTACAGCTATTACCCTTGGTCAAAGGGATACTGGTATCTAGTTATCAATCTTCCTGGGGAGTCTTTTTACTACCCCTAGTAGTCGACTCATTGATGCAACAGAATTATACAACCCTCCCAGGCACCCATTTACACCTGGATAAAAAACCAATTGCAGGTAAATTTCAAGCTCAAGGAATTAGCAGTGCCGCTGGTGGGGTTCCAACCCCGGACCTCTCGATAACTACGCATGGGTCCTACCACTCTTCTACTCCTGTCCTGGAACACTTTCTCTTCTTTGTCAATCAAGCTATTAAAAATATATGTTACCAAAATGTGGCAACTTTTTCATGAATATAACACACAATTTGTTCATATTGAGCAAATAAATATTTCAGCTTTCTAAAATTGCTAATATCAATAAATAGTCCATTCATTTTTCTTCATAATTTTGTATTATAACATGTATAATATATATGTATATATACATAGTTTGTATAATACTTGATCCTTCTAACCCTGACAGCCCTATTTTAAATCTGTACCATATTATTGCTCAAAAGTTATCTAATTAAAATCAAGTTCAAGCCTTTAAACCTGAACTGTAGACTTAAGTATACATATGCACTGAAGGGAACTCAATGATAAGAAGAAAAGAAAAATGAGCTGTCAGTAGAGACAGCATGCTTCTACTGACAGCATGCTCTACTAAGTAAGTTTTTGTCACATGAGATGTGGTTGATAAATAAAAAACTTTTACCGGTAGTAAAATATATTTTACAGCAAAAAAACTTTAATCAGAAAAATGGACAAGGACGCCGGCGCTAGGGCGAGTTGGAGAGCTCTCCATGATTTATTTTGTAAAGTCAAGCTAAAAAACAATATAATATACTTACAGTATACAATATCATTACTGATATAAACTGTATAAAACTGTACAAAGCCATATATTTAAAACAACCAAATGATGTCACCAAGGCGGCTCTACCTTCCCTGAAATATATTATGTAAAATATATTGCTGTGTACGTGCATTACTAGTCTAAATTAGATATATTTTATCTGTCAATGGGGCATATATTGAACCTGCTGACCAAAATATTCACAACAGTATTTTGTACTTACTATCGATAATCTAGAATTTAAATCAGCATAGTCATTGCATAAGCCACAGACAGTTGGAAAAGAAATTAGTATAAAAAGAAGTATCATTATTTCAAAGTGAAAAGTGAAATTTTGAACAACCTCTATCTAAACGACATACAACTCAAGTTTTACAATGATTTTTCGAGCAGAAGAAACTAACTATCAACAACGGCCTTGTATTTATAACAATAAGCGAAGTTCTGCAATTAGTTGTAGAATTTATAACATAAAACAAACTTGGATTTCTTTCACAATATCGTACTTAAGCTGAGGGACAACCCAAGCAGTAACTGCACTACTGCACTATTAATATCTATCCATCAGTGAAGTTTGAAGTCAGGAGCTTGAATAAAATTGGACTTATGCTCCGGACAAGCAAAGAGGGGCAACTGCCACCAAAAGCAACCCTTATATGTTGCCTTTTCAGGCAAAATAAAAACACCTCCTCAAGGAAACAGTCACAGCATACAATTTTTCCATTTGTGATTTGGGAACAGTTAATCAGTTACCAGAGTATTGGCCCGGTTACTTCCCCTTATATCAGTACAGTATTAGTTCAAATTGCATAGCGTGACTTCAGAGCATGCGCAAAAACAGTTGAAACTATTGATAAGTCAACATTTCACAAACAGCAAAATTTTCAGAATTTCAGAAAGCGATAAAATACACCGAATTAATTTTATTTATGGAATCAGGTAATAATATAAACTGCTACTTGTACCAGCGTTTTTTTTCACCCAATTGGGAATGGGTCCTGTACCCCTCCGATTGGGAATTTTTAGTCGTGAAAATGGGAAAATTGGGGAAATCATGCACAACTAAGAATAAATTGGGAATATTAATAAACAAGTGTTTAAATACAGAAATTGTAAAATATCTGCATCATTCTGCCTTTTAACAGTTACATTAAACTAGATTTTGTAGTTTTTGAGACATGCAGAGGTAAATTACACAAATAAAGGAACTTTAGAATTTGGCCATCTATATAATGACCCCTAGAATTTGGACACTCCAAACAACAATATAGTGCCATTGTTAATAGGCTTAAAAAGAAAGAGGGTATACGCGAGTCAGGTTATGTGACAAGCTGTTTATCCTAACATTTGGGAAATGTCATTAAAAATTATCTTCAGTCACATTATCTACTCAAGCTTGATGGAAATGTGTTCAAAGTTACCAGCAACTTATCTTCTTATGTAATGAAACTATCTGATAGACCACAACATAATTCAGAAATAAGGAGGCTACCAGTATTTCAATGTCTGAGTCGTTTTTAGATCTGTTATGATCCATTTAATCAAATAGCCTTTCTTATAGTTTTTACTCAAAATCTTCCTGAAAAGCAATTCAGCTTGGCTTTAAAATGTCTCATTTTCCCACAATAAAAAAACATTAAAAATCATTAAATGTCCGAAACTGTCGGGTACGAAATTATTGGGGACGAATTTTTTACAATATACTCTTAGTAACAATTAAACTACTGTTGAATTATTTCAACTATTATTGAGAAAATTATTGAGAAATCATCATGACACGAACAGCTTTCAATTTCTATGCTTAATGGCAGCTAGTTTCATAAAAAAATCGTAAAATCACGGGTCTGTGAGAAATTAGTTAATGTAATGACCTTGACCGGAAATAAAACTTAAGCACAATTTTACGCGGTAAGACAAAGGAGTTTGTTTGTAAACATTAAATTTTACATCATTAGTTTGATTGTAAAACTAATGAAGCGGAACAATGAATGTGTGAAAGAGTGATTACACAAACTCTCAGATGATAATTATACAAGATGACGCTATTCACCAACATTAACGGATTACAGGCTGTCAACCAGATCATCTCCAAAATATAGGAGGAATATAGGATCATTTTTGCAAGAAATATAGGAGGTTTTGGACATTTTTTGCGGCAAAATATAGGAGTTTCCAACTTAAAATAGTACCATTTTCTGCTACTACAGTAAAACCCCTCTAAACCGGAAGTGCTCCGGACTGGGCAAAAATTCCGGTTTGGAGAGGTTTCCGGAATAGAGGGGTTTTACATTCTGACTATAATATTTAACATGTGTGTTCGTTGGCACTCTACATTGATCTTGTATTAAGTGTTTGTGATATTTAACTATTGATACAAGTTTAATCTAAATGTATTCCAAGATTTAGTATTGTGCTGTAGTTATATTCGTAGATTAATATGTCTTATATGCATACTAGAAATCTTTGTAGACATGACTGAGTCAGTGAATATTTGACAATTTTTCATTGGAAAGCCATCTACAGAGTGGTTTACATCCTTGTCATAATAGGCATCATTGTTTCTATTAAAAACAACCTTTATTCTATCTTATTGCTTAGTACTGAGAGACAATATGCTGGCTGGAAGGTTGTAAGTTGTTACAACAACTTTTGAATAATCAAGCTAAACAAGTATAGCACCATAAACTATAGCTCTTTATCATTATGCTGATAACAACTTCGTAGAACTCATTGTTATTGTACCATTCCACATTGCATCATTATATGCAAGTTATAGTGAGTAAATCTGGATACATCAATATAAAATATGATAAAAAGAAAGATAACAGAAAACAGATATAAATACACAAAGCTTTAATTATGACTAATACATATTAATTTTACTCAAACCTGTAAATTCGTGAATAAATATGTTTCATTGGTCATTTTTACGACTCAAACATAGAACAATTAATTTTGGTCAATCGTATATCAATTAAACACCGCCGTAATTGATCGATTACATACGTCTTTCAAATCATTTTCTACAATCAATGTTTACCACAGGTTGGTTCATTTTAGATCAAAATGCAATTAGTGAACGAATTAAATCCTTGATTATCAATTAAATGTTCCATCCACCAGCGTAATTATCGCTAAAAACATACAAACCCCTACCTTACATGTGATAGTTTTTACACCCATTCAATAAGACATCTTTCAAGGTTTACATAGCGATTATCACGAATAGTCAATTTCACGCACACCTGTTAAACAAAGGAAACAATCACCTTCTCGAGAGTCGTATATCCAGCTCGCCGTTATCAATTCTCACCTTTCGACTTCCGATATACAGGGGTCATTTTGCGTGACGAAATATGAAGTTTAGGCTAAAACTCATCCGGTTTCCGGAATACAGGGTTTTCCGGAATAGAGGAGGTTTTTGTTATATGAACAAAGAGGAGAAATATTCCGGACTTGAAAAAAATTCCGGTTTGGAGAGAATTCCGGTTTGGAGGGTTTCCGATTTAGAGGGGTTCCATTGTATTTATACATATAATTAATATTACAATAACTATTTATACATATAATTAATATTACAATAACTATCTTTCACTTACTGTATTTTACAATAGTCAATGATTAAGCACTCAATGTCAGCTAAGTGGGCATTTTCAAATTTTCACTGTCCTTTGGCCCACATTTTTAAAAACAGAAGGTAGCTGAGATTTTTCTCATTAGATGATGTATCCAACTTATATGTACCTCAAACAAAAGTTTTTTCCCTCATTGAACATACTTTCTGGTGAAAACAAAGGGACAAAAACTGTTTGTTTTGCGTTGTCCCTGCATAGGGTATTTGTTTCAACTCCAATATAGTTTTGAGATGGTATACTTTTTTTGCTGCAAATGTCACCAGCAAGGATACGAGAAATGAAAAATGACAAATGATCCAACATTCCTCCTGAATATGGAGCACATACTAAATCAACCAAAGTAACAATTAAATGTCTGAGTAGTTCAACAAAAGAAAATTTATCTGCAAATATTCCAAATGATTTAGAAAAAACAACAATAGAAGAATGCATTACAAATGAGGCTTTTACACACCCAGTACTATCTACATGTTTACATGAGAAAAAAAGATAAGGTACTAGTATCAGGTAAATTCAATATTGAAAAAGTACTGAATGGAGTTTGAGCAAGCACATCAAACCAATGCACATGACAAATAGACAAAACAAGATTGTTTTTTTAATGCCTATTTGTGACTTAGGAAAACAAAGGGCCACCTTGTATATTTAAGACCAAGGTCAGCGGCATACAAAAGTTGGTCTTGAAATGATCAGGTGAAAGCACTAAAACAAAATTATAAACCTTTTTATAAAAAGAAATATAAACAAAAGTCTTAACATGAATTCAGATTGTAAGGAATTACTATTAAAACTAATGAAAACGAAACATTGTCCAGCACACCAGGATCTAAAACCAAATTAAAACTTAATGATGCCGGTATAGTTCCTGAGTTCCTGATATTACCAGAGAAACTCAAGAAACACTTGTTTATGCAAATAATGTAATCGAAAAAGTTTAATTACTAACAACAACGCCACGGTCCAAAACAGTACACCAGCCGAAAGAAGGACAAGCTGAAAAAATATTTAGATTGTGAGACTTTTAAAACAAATTGTTGAGCCTCTACCTCGTTGAAAAACAAATCGACTACTTTGTTGCAATAAAACTGACAGCAGCTTTCTACAGAACTAGATAATTTGTAAAGTTATATGAAAATGGACCAGATATTTTGAACTCATAAGTCATGAACTGCTTTTGATAAATGAGTAAGATACGTTAACAAATACAAAATAAATGTTTACAGAAAAATCAAATAAATATGTCTTTTTCTGACAAATAAACATATTTGAAGCAAAAGAGCTAGCATTGTTTTGCTTTGAAACATAAATTGTGCCTAAAGGATAATGTCTTTTAAAATAAAAGGCAGTGGAACTTATGTGAATTGAAAGAGTAAGATACGTTACCATTTTAGGTTTACGTATGTGAACGTTTGATTGTTGTCTAAACAAACTAAGTTTAATTTTGAATTATCCTTTTGAAATGTTTGTAAGCAAATGCTTGCATATTTTTTGCTTTTTGATTGCATTTACCCTTAATATATGTCAATACTTTTTTAGTAAGATACGTTATTATTTACCTTGTACAAATTAAGTGATTAAACCTTACACTAGAAACATATTAGCGGTATTTGAACTGGGTTTTTAGTGTGTTCTTACATTGACTTTTGTGCTCTGGTCGTATTGTTTTATTAACGTATTACCTAAATAAAATGAATTGATTTAGAAACACATTCAAATAAAAATTTTATTGTGTTCATTGTTAAACCAAGGACAAATAGAACTTCATTCCGTAAGAAGTATATAAATAGTTGTCATGTAGTTTACCGTCATACTATGAAATACCTTTTAATAATTATTGATTAGATTTGCTATTGTCCATCTGTTCTAGAAATTTTATTTTAAAAAGTTTAACGTATCTTACTTAACATTTATACTACCTTTTGTTAAGCAATGACAACTTTCAGCACAGTCCTTAATAAAATCTCCGATGCGTATTTTCTACTCCAAATAGGTTAATGTTAAAGATTATAATGATAAAAGATGTTAAACTGTTACTTCATTTTTGATCAATTGTCAAATCCTAAATGCCCATTTAATTGACATCGAGTGTAAAGTGTCTACCCTACAGACGAACGAAACCATTAACTTTGAACAACTAATAAAGTATCAAAGCAATATTAACTCTTCATTATTGGCGACAATTTTTTTAAAAATAATATAGGAATATTTTTTAAAATATAGGAGAATATAGGAAAAATAGGAGGTTTTTCAAAATATAGGATTCTGACCCAAAATATAGGAGTTATATAGGAATATAGGAATCGGTTGACAGCCTGGGATTAGCGATGTCGTAAAGAACGGCATGAATAAAGATTCTAATTTATTTTTAATTGATGATAAGTGATATTGATTATTGAAATATGCCGACTCTTGCCCATTTAAGTGATAATTGACACACGGTCATTAAATAACTGTCAGTTACGATACTTGGACAAATAAACAAAAGTAAAATTTTATTAATTCCGAAACCCGTTTTTTGCCGATTTTTTTAGTTTTGACATCTTATCATAAGTCTTATGCTGTTTTTTCTCTTGATTTTGAAAATACCAATAAAAAAACGATTGGGAAGGGTCCGTTGACACAATTGGGAAGGGTCCGGTCCGGTCGTCCTTGGGAATGGGTCCGTTTTCCGGACCCATTTTAAGAAGGAAAAAAAACGCTGTGTACTAACCTCATCAAGGTGACAACACATTCTATATTATTGATACAAGAAGTAAATGGAGCAGCTACAGATGCTTCAGCTTCTGATAAAGATATACCAGCATGTGCTGCCTTCAATGCTTCACAGTCATTGGCTCCATCACCACACATACCTACACTGTACCTAGAATATATACATGAATATAATATAGAAGGCTTATGAAGAAATGTATTAAATATATCAATATGTTACATAACAGTTATTGGGCAAAAACCATAAATGTGCATGTAGGACTTAGATGTTCCTATAGCTCAACATATTAATATAACTAATATATATAAACAATGTCATGTTTGTTTTGTTGGGTTTATATTTCAAAATTTCAGCAGAATTTATAAAGGCAAGAAATCTTTCTCAATTCCTAGACATTTTGAACTACGGTACTAAAACAGACTGGACAACACCTGGTCATGTAACAACATGTTCTGTAAAAAAAACAAATAATAACTAAACTGTTGGCACATAATTCAGTCTACAGAATTAGGATATGAAAGTGCTTGTCTAAACAGTACATTTTATGAGCAAGCACTCTACCTTATTTGCAGAATTTTGGTTGACCAACGGGATGACCTTTAATGTTAAGCCCTGTTTTATCAGAGAATCAATTATTAAAGATACTTACCCTAATTCTTGTTGTTTCTGTATCAACTGACATTTTTGATCCGGTAACATTCTGGCAAATATAGTACCTTGTACACAAATCTTAGATAATAAATCAGGGAAATATTTCTCTATTACAGCGTAAGATTTTCCTGTAATGGCTAAATGGGTCTTTGCTTCATACATATCCACTGTGGCTGTCACCTGAAATATATCAATGATCAGATCTGTGAATATAGGTGAAACTTCAAAAATATTTCCTGAATATTAATGATCTCAGCAGCTTTTATGCAGAAAAAGACACATTTTCACATCACAGATCCTGAAATTCACACTCAGTTCTGAAAACTTTCTGCCACATGTGATTATATGAATTCATACAATAATTATGGTAACAGGGCTGTATATTGTATATACATGGGTGAAATTCAAAATTACAAATATCCAAAATTTTATGATTCAACGGTTGTTATTTTTAATAGGGTACCCTTTTCTACATATAAAACGTCCTGATCTTTGAAAATGAGCTCTTAATATTATAAAACAAAATGACCGATAGATTGGGAAAAATATAATAATAAAAGTCACAAAAAAACAACAATAAAATTATTTATACCATTGTTCTTTGCCAAAATTTGTTAGTTTTAACACTTTACAAAGTCAGTTTAAAACAGCAAATCAGTCAACAATTAGCAGCCCTGTACAAGAATGCATTTCTCAATAAATAAATATTCCACACCAAACAATATATTCTAATTATAACAAGCTTCAAGCATTATCATGTGAAATTATCTGTGATGCCAAGAAACATTCACTAAGTGAAAATTATTTTTATAATTCAAGTAAACTTTAACAACAAAATAAGCATATGCGAATAAATAAGAATTATATTAGATGAGTATGCATAACAGATACCAAGTCTATGAAATTAGGGGGTTGCCTGGAACAACCACTTTTTAGTTTGGGAAACCAGCAATTTGTTTTTGGTAACCAAAATTTGATCTGTCCAGACAACCACTTACATATATCTTAATTTCGTTGGTTGACTGCATACTAATTACAATATCATGGGAGAAAGTTCAACATTTTCTGAAATTCCTGGAATTACTTAATTTCAGCAAAAAATCCCTTTCTCATAACCCCAAAATCCTGAACTTTGGGAACAGTCTTGGAAACAAATACAAAATGTATCCATGCTATATATACTGTACTCTTTTTTGGTTAAAGGTAAATAGGAAAATCTTTCATATACTGGATTCATATCACTCAACTTTAAGGGAGAAACTTCATATATGGTTAACATTTCAAGTTGGATTCTAGGATTGGGCATCAAATCTTTGGTTGGTGGGGTGGGGGAGGGCAGTGATGTTAAAATAGGGTTAAAAAAAATATAAAAAAATCTACACCTCCATACATGTTTGAGTTTGTTCATTCTCTATCTCTACTGACTGTTGATAAATAAAATAATTTGAAATATATTATAAAATGAATCGAAACTATGATATAATGTAGGATCATTCTAAAACAAGAATCCTCGAGGTTTAATAAGGACACATTCACACTTTTCTATCTAAAATAATATAAAGAAAATTCTAAGAAATGAGCAATCTCCTGGAAATCAGCATGAACAATTACATTTTGTATCTGGATCTGGTTGCTAGGGACATAATTTGTTTCAAGCAGGAAAATGAATATGTTGCTATGGCAACCATATACATCATAGAGGTGGTAACTATGAATACAAAAGTTGGATAATCTCATTCCAAATTTTACTTCACACGGAGTCCATGTTTAGAAATATATGCCAAGATGTAAATATACACTTGCAATCTAGATAATACCAACATCAATCTTTATAATGATATAATAATAATATAATTTTGTTAGTAGAATAACTCTAAAGTGATAGTAAGATATAACAATTAATATATTGGAAGTGAAACAAAGAACGAAACATATGACTAACTACTACCTCTGCAACCCTCTTATGATTATAATTCAATCTTCCCACAATTTCATCACCCACACAATCACTCAGATCACAGAGCAAGCCACTTCAATTCTTACTTAAAGCAAGTCAAGTACGAATAAATATCAAATATAATTGTATGTGTAGTGCTTTATACAGCATTTCAATTATTTTCAGTTCTATTGTAGCAATTAGTAGTCCTACTCACAGACTAAGACTTTATGACTTAAGATTTTTATCTATAACCAAAAACGTAACCAGACCATTAATTGTCAACAGCCCTACTTGAAACAAAGAAAGGCGACAGAATAGCTGTACAAAGTATATCATGATCATACTCCACAAAAATATGCAGAGTGCTCCAATCGAAAGAACCCACAACAAAAAATGCAGAGAGCTCAAAATTGAAAGAACTTATGACCCATGAATTGTTAGACAAACCAGCAAGTTAACCTGGTGGGTTTAAAAAATATTGACCCAATCGTTCAACATATGTTTATATCATTATTAGAGTAGGAATATTGAAACAGTTTGCTAGACTAAATGACAGTCAAATTTTATTAGTAGTAAACACATATGATATTTTAATATTGCATGTTGTGAGTAAATGTTATCTAAGAAAGCAAATCCAGTTTAAATGGCGAGTAAACAAAATTATTACAGCTGAATTAAGATTTGTTGGAACAAAATATTTTGGGAAATTAGATCGATACATCTGCAATCATACCTTCTCCAGCATATTTAATATTAAATTAATGTGATGTTTGAAATGCACTTTTTTAGAAATTTGGGGAAATTTTAAGCCTTTATGTAGTCCGCCGAACTTAAAATCAATTGATAAACAGCAAACTTTTTAAATAAGTCAAGTAGGGACCACTATTCCCCTGACAGAGTACCTTGAACCCCTCACTCACACACTGAATCTGCCATTGTATCAAAACAATAATTGTGACAGTACAAATTAGAGAGCTGCTGTTAATAAAAAACACTTGTTAGTATGAAATAAAAACTAAACAACAAAATGCTCACTACATGATGCAAGGATAATATATTTAACACTTTTAATTGGTTCCAGGTAATATTTCAATAATCTGAATTCACTAATACTAATAATTAGTGTCTTGTAGGTGCCATTGTGTTTATGCTCCATCAATCTAAAGGTGACAGTACAATAACACAATACCAAGACTCAAAAATGTGATGTTGCAATGATACAATAAAATACATTATACACACAAAACAATAAACTATAATAACTATATTTGAACATATTTTTACCCTTAACTAGTCAATTGTTCATTTTTATGTGTCTGAACCCCCTTCAAAATGGCTGCTGCACTGCCTTGAAATTGTTATTTTACTGAATTAAGTGAATTTCATTTAAGGAAAGTTGTCCTAAAAAATGACTTTTTTCACGTGCCCCCCCCCATCAAAAGATGTCTTAGGTGGGTCAAAATGGGAGGATGTACCCCCATTTTGTCACTGGGATTTGAAGGAAGTGTCAGCCCCTATTACACAAAGCCAAAAAAATGATATATACAATCCTTGTATCATGTACAACATAGTGCAGTTTTTAAAATACAATATTATAAAGCCAAGAGAACTAGAAGTAAAAGCTACAAGGTGTAAAAGAATTGTTTCCAGTATATATATACAATACCAGACCTGTCTAGCTGCTTCATATTTTATACTCTGGAATGACGTTGTAAACTGTAAATATGGAAAACAATAAACAAAAAATATACAGTACAACACAATATTCAGATATAGGGAAAAATTGAGAGTAAAAGACTGAGTGAGGGTTGCCAGCACTGTTGATCACAAAATTTTACTTGACTTTTCACTGACCAAATCAAATTGTTCACTGACCCAAATTTTCAATGTAAAATATCTTTCCATAAAATTCCTGAATCTATTTTCCTACACATTTAAAACTTATTTTTGTTCTATTCATCAGTCGTTTTAGCTTGATTTATATTATTGAAATGAATTTATTTTCTCAGACTTGAAGTCAATTTAATTGATGATGCCTGACATGAAAAATATAATACATGTAGCTTGAAAGTCTGTGAACATGCATTTCCACTAAACTTCAACAAAGCAAATATCGTTTTTTAACTTTTTAACATGAAGCATCTTTTTTACAATTGATCTTCCTCCAAAAATCTAAGTCACTTTTTGTTTACAATGTCAAACTTCTCATTCCCTCTCAATTTATTGACCTTGAAAAACAAAATACTGCTGACAACCCTTATTAAAGGTGTAAAGTCATATCTTCATGCAATAGATAGCCAAATAGACACCAAGTCAAACTAATAGCTCAAGATAAATCTGAAAAATAAACTTTCCATGACCAAATATAACAAAATTTAAATGTAAAAAACAGCTTTACAATGATAATATAGGTATAATTTGTTTTTTCTCTGCTGTCAAAACATGAATACTTTCACCGTGAACTCATATGTTAGAATTATCATCGCATTACTTCCATGATTTTTTAAAAAATGTGTATTATGATGGAGTAGAGCTGTAGCGTGTTCAATTACACAAAACGTTACAGAACGTTACATAACGATACATTCGGAACTCCTCGGCCATTCGCTGCGAATAACCTAATCTAATACACAAATATGAGATCGTTAAGGCAATGAGTGATGTTTCAAAATTTACGGACTAAAAACGAAACATCACTCAATGCCTAAACGATCATATATTTGTTTACTTTAACACGGGTAGTTTCAAAATAGCGTCTAAATATGTCCAAGATTATTCGCAGCAAATGGCTGAGGAGTTCCGAATGTATCGTTACGGAACGTTTTGTAACGGTAACTGAACGCAGGGCAGCTTATGGTGTATGATATTTCAAACAACAAAAGGCCTCGAGTATAAATACAATGCATTCAGTCTCTGTGAAATTATTCAAGTTTTGACAGTTGAGAAAATGGACTGTATAACTCATGTAAACATAAACTAGATTACATGGGTGAATGTTTAACATCTTCAAAATCTGAAAATTCCTGATTTCCATGATGTCAGCAACTCTGAACTACATGACCAGCCAAGGAAATTTTTAGCTATGTATACATACAATGTAAGATTGAAGGTGACCAGTGGTTTGTTTGTTTGTTACAAAACTACAAAATTCTCTACAACTATGGATTATAACAGTTGTGGTTTTAATCTTAAAGACTAGACAATTCTAAAGATTTGATGCTTAGATCATGAACAAAAGGTAAAAACAATTGTAACACACTTCCAAATTCTGTGATTTTTATCCATATACAGGCAAATGACTGTGCCAAGTAATATATTATATATAGTGTGTCTGTTGCATTCACAATTATAACAAGAGCTGTCAGAGGAGACAGCATGCTCGACTTAGTAAGTGTTTGTCACAGGAGATGTGGTTGATAATAAGGAACATACATATTTTAAAATTTGAAAATATAACCTTAACAAATTCAAAGAAAGAAAAATAAAAAAAAATAGAAAACTAAGTTCAAGGGGGGTAACTCTGAAAAAATGTATAAGGAGTTATGAATCTTGTCACATGAGATGTGGTTGATAATAAGGAACATATATATAAAGTTTGAAGTCAATACCTGAAGAAATAAAACAGTTGCAATAAAAACAAACATTTTTTAAAGAAAACTAATTTCAAGGGGAGATAATTCTGAAAAAATATATTTGGAGTAATGAACCTTGTCACATGAGATGTAGTTGATAATAAGGAACATATATTTAAAGTCAATACCTAAAGAAATAAAACAGTTGCAGTAAAAACAAATATTTATTAAAGAAAACTATAAGTTCAAGGGGAGATAATTCTGAAAATAATGTATACGGAGTTATGAACCTTGTCACATGAGATGTGTTTGATAATAAGGAACATATATTTAAAGTTTGAAATCAATACCTAAAGAAATAAAACAGTTGCAGTAAAAACAAACATTTTTTAAAGAAAACTCTAAGTTCAAGGGGAGATAATTCTGAAAAAAATGCATTCGGAGTTATGGACCATGTCACATGAGATGTGGTTGATAGAAAGGAACATATATTTAAAGTTTGAAGTTAATATCTTTAGAAATATCAAAGATACAGAAGAAAGTATTTTACTGCACAAAAACTTTAATCAGAAATGTGGACGCGGACGCCGACGCTGGGGCGAGTAGGAGAGCTCTACATTACTTCGTAAAGTCGAGCTAAAAATGGGATGCAAAATCAGGAAAAGATAAGTTCAAGTTTTGCCTTGCAATTCCTTTAAAGAATATAAACATAATTATGTGTATAGTGCGTACAAATTGACCCCAACCTTACCTTTTACATTTGCATCTAATTATCATCTACACATATCCCGGCGAAAATCAATACCATGCCTACTCTACACTTCAACTTGTTACATATTTAAGATAAAATAAGACATGTATAGAGTATACACAGCCCGCATGTATAACAACTCACGATTCAAATGCATTCAAACGGGATACTCGTGTTCTTACCTTTTTGATTACAATTAATAATAAAATGGATGGGGGGATGGCGGTTGTGGGGCTAAAATCCACAACCTTTGAATTGGTAGTTAGCCTCATCGTATAATCATCTGGTCCGGTCTATGTGTAATAGACACTCATTGTAAGCTTTAAATGTACTTTAAAATTAATCCCTGTGTTATAATTACATTCGAGCCCTGCAATATAATTCGATTGTTCGATCATTAATACTACATTCGTATTCAATGTACTGAATATTCTTGCATAAAGGTCAGGTCGGGGTCAATTTGTACGCCCTATACAGTATAAGAACATAATACACTTTTGTATAACTATTATTTCCTGAAGAACCAGTGTTTGGCAAAACATTAAGTTCACATTAAACAATATTGAAATTAATGTTATCATGTATGTATGTTCACTATGTTGGTATCATACATTTATATACTTTTATTACATACAAAAAAATATAAGCAAACAAACATAATAACAATCATACATAAAATAATGATAATAAAATTACACTTTAATTAACATATTGGTAAATTTAATTCATCTCATAGAGGGGCATACATTAACCCCACTGATTTAAATACTGTATTTATTATCCATAAAAATAGATGACTGAATTAGCATACAGGGCACAGGTCACAGACCCAAATTTTCCATATTATAGTATATATACAGAAATTTGGGTCTGTCACCTGTGGTACAGGTAATATCAAACAATATTAAGTATTTACATCAGCAGGGTTAATGTATGTACCACTGACAGTTGAATAAAATGTTCAATACTAGTTATACATATAGACATGGATTATCTCAGATAATTATGTATTACAAGCAAGGAGTTAGAACAGATTTATTTTAGGGAGATTACATAGGAGTTAACAAGTAACTTCATGATCATGCTACATTGTATTACTTGTACATTTTGAAATATAAAAAAATGTTTAATCTTTCATAGCAATTTTTTATTTAAAAATAAGAACATGGTGATATGATGCCATGATAGAAATAAAGGAAAATGGTACATCAATGATAAAAACAATTTTCGTTCTGCAAAAAATAGTCAAATTATACACAATAATACCTCTCAACAACAGAAAGCAGTGCATTTACATTACATAAGCTGTAATACACTTGTGGTTTTTGTTACGAGGAAACTTTACTGAAAAAAGCATGGAGGGAGTTTTATAAGTGGTTGCTGTTAAGAGATCATTGCTGATTACATAGGGCATATGGACCTCTTTAGAACTTTACCTATTAGCATATCTAAATAAAGTTTATAGATTCATTGTTTCCCACAAAAAAGATGTTAACAGAAGAGAACATGGTGATGCTTGAATATTTCAGTAACAATGTAAAGACACATATATCATATATATAGAGGATATTAGTTTACTTCAGTGTCGATTTTTATTTCACAAGTGAGCGAAAGATGCAATATTTTCACTAGTGGTTTAGCTACCAGAGTAAATATGATATCCTTAGCTCATGAGAGAAATAAATAGTTCTTACTCTGAAATAAATAAATTTTCTGTTTATTATATTATTCAAACTGGTGTTATTCATTGTTTAAGTCTGATATGCCTTTAGAACAGCACATCCAAACAGCAAAAATAACAAAATCATTTTCATTGTTTCAAAACAGTGGAATATCTATTTTTATTTCATCAATAAATCCCGGTATTCCACTGGAAAGCATATAACAAATAATATTATTTGTATATTGCATCTTTTTTCTATTTATATGTCGATTCAATAATCAGTAAACTGTTGGGCATCATGTCTTATGTTTCTAGAATAAAGTATCCAAATATCTTTATTGTTTTGTTACCCCAAAAAAATGTCAGATAGGGAACTGTCTATTGAGGGATGTTGCAAAACAATACATAATGCATATAATGAAAGCAAAGGTATCATATATAAGAAAAACAACTGATTAATTAACAATCATTATACAGCAAAGCATTCATTCTAAATAATTAGATAATAATGATGGACAACCAATATTTACATTAGTAGGTGAGGATCAGCGATAAAATAATAACCAAAATGTAATAAAAAAACCCATTCACATGCAGGGTCCCAATAAAGAACAAAATGATGAAGATAGAAATATAATGAAAAAGCTTCCACAAAATAGACCCTATGTTTGTGAGAAATTGCCATTCTTAATATAATATTTGTTCTTTTCCAGGTATCAAATTTGAACCAAGTTATAAAATTGTGTTCTGTAACACTCTAATGAGACTAGTACAAGTTGTAGACCTTAATAAAAATATTTAGATACATAAAATGAAATATAACGTATAGTGGTTTTATTACCACATTTCAGCTATTTTTTTAGTCATATTGTCATGGTTCTATTCAGTCCCAAGACAGGACAGGCCTAGATCTCCCGACCCAAGCTAGACTAGGTAGCTGCCAACTGCTCTAATAGACTATTTCCTGGATTCAAATATTTGGGATTTTCCCAGCCGTACAAACAAACTTTCACTGTCACAATTAAATTATATGTACAAAGAACAATAGGATTTAATTCAAATTTTGAGCTTTTCAGCAATAATGTGTAACAAACTTTGTTTGTACCGCCTGCACACGGACAGAAACACCCACAAATTTGAGTTCCAGATTAGGTCTGTAGATAAAATGTAGGCAAGAGAATGGCAGTAGAAAATATTTTTATGGCCAAACTCCACAAGGGTATATTGGTCCCACCCAAGAGATATCAAACCCATGATTCCCCAACTCATAGTCAAACATGCAACCAACTGAGCTAACCACATTGTTATCTTAATTATATAACAAGGATTGCAAAAAAATATCATACTCAAAATGCAAACTATGTTAAAAATAAAAAAGCTAACAGGAACAAAAAAAAGAAAACAGCAAACTTTTTCAAATATAAAATATTGAAACAAAAATACTATAAAAGAAACTATCTTAGCTTATTTTGACCATTTCAAAATCAGCTTCATTACACAGAAAAGTACAAAAAAGTTCAATAATTTACAATTAATATACTAAGCTACAAATAAAATTGCTAACCAACTAAACAACATTTAAACAAATTTTGTTACAGAAAATAAAAGTTTTATATTAAAAATCAAATATTTTTACAACAGATAATATCATACAACTATTGATCTATATGTCACTGGGTATAGACTCTCCTGTTGGCTGGCACAAACAATATCATGCATTTGTGGCAGCCATTTTGAACCCTTATCAGTTTTTTAAGATTCCTCCAAAATACTAGGAAACATCCTCCAAAATGTTAGGGATTCCAAACAATAATAGATAAAAACTGGGATACAGATTTGCAATCACAAATTATGTAAAAACAGGGCAATTAATGGAATCCCTAGATAATCATCACTGGGATTCCTTTCAAATTTTGAGTATCCTAGATAGTGCCCAACCCAGCCAATAACACAGATCAATAGTTTTGTAAATAACTACAACAAGGAAAGTTAAATCACAGATTATTATTTTTAGATATACAATCAGACAAAAAGATTTGCTGTTAAGCTACAAAGTAAAATTAAAAACAAGCACAAAGTAGAACAGTTGAGAGGTGTGTGAGAGAGAAACTAACCTTATGTTGATAGGAAGATGTTAAAAATGGTGTCTCCTGAAATGTTTAGTTTGACATGATACAACAAGAAATGTAATGTGGAAACCACATTAAAGCCGGTTTTAAAAACTTTAACGCAAAAAATACAAAGGGAAATAATCCATAATAAAGGCAGGTAGAGTTGTGGTTACTTTCTAATACTGTTCATCACATGGTATGTTATCATTGTATGAAGTTTTGTAAAGATCTGACAACAAGTGGCAGAAATATATGGTGAAGAAAAACTTTAAGGCAATTGTTAACAACACTGGACGCCTGACTGCCCGCCCGCCCAACCGCCTGCCCGTGTTATGCCAAACTATTAGCCAAATTTTTTCGTTGAAAAATCCAGCTAACAATATACATAGTCTTAACATACCCCAACAATCTCTGTAAACAGATATCATATATACATATACCACTGTTGTATAGGATCTCTTAGTCTTATGGTCCCTTAGAGGGTCATGTCCAGATGACCTTTGTGTCAGCCAATCAATGCATAGCTTTCATCTAGACGAAACACTATTAATAGCATCTTGATTTCGTATTCTTTATTTTTAGATTGATTTTGCGAACTAATTTGACAGTGGTGATATTCATAGGCTGCGGCTAGGTGGCTCTTTCCAAATTGTGTGACATAGACAATGTAAGCAAGTAACTTAACATATTGATTGCAAAAAAAATATTATAAAGAGAAAAGGTCACCTGAACATACATGACTCTCATAACGAAACAGCCAGATTTAAATTAAGTGAGTAAGTCAGCAGATAATTAAATCAGCTTTTAATCAGATTGCTTATCTCTATGGCATAAAGAAAGATGATTTAAGTTTGTCACTAATCATTAGTTGTCAACCTAGATTATATATATATGTACATAATACAGCTATCAATAATAATAATATAATTATAACCACGGCCTATTGATGAAAAGACATGCAACTTAGCGATGCAGTTAGTTGCTTGTAGAGCCTATATATTAAAAAAACTAAATCTCCATTTCGCCAATGTCTGCTTCATTTTGCCAAAAATTCTCCATTGCATGTTTTATTCATACCGTTTCAAAATGAAACAAGTGGTAAGCACAAGAACCAGAAGTGTTCCGAACTTGCAAATTAAGTTAGAAAAAATGAGAGTATGTTATCTCCTTTTCTGTTGATTTATAGAAGGACCAAAGGTAGGTAACTAGAAAACAAAAACATTGACACTCAAATCAGTTTGGACAGTATGAAATTAATCGACCAAAACTCATGCAATATGTTAAAGTTAAATTATCTAGGCAATTTTTAGTCTTCATTAACATTTCTCTGTGACATAAAGCCTGAAAATATCTCTAAATAATGGAGCATAAAGCATTTGGTGCACCTTGGCTAATAAAAAAATGTCTGCCTCCACACTTTTAGACTTGGTATGACAAATAAAAAATAAGGGTTTCATCTCCAAAAAGCAATTTTTTCTAAATTCTGAAGGTTTTCAAGAAAATTAAAACTTTTATTAGTTTTTATTACATGAAAATAATATTTTTGCAAAAATAAAGCTCTTCACAAATAAAAATTTTCTTTCATGTTTATTGACACCATTTTGAGGCTTGATTTTTATCAAATAACAAAACAACATCCTTAATGTTTGACAGACTTAGTAAAATTTGCAATAATTTTCACACAGCTATATATTTAAGTAAGGAATAACACAATTAGTGTTAAGGACAAAAGTTAGACATTCTCTTACATAAAAAACTTATGTGCAAAACTAAAAAATAGCTAGCAGGTTTTATACCTCACAGGGGGATAACAAACTGGTAAAGTAGAAGGAGATAACTATTGACCAAGGTAAATTGGGGAAAACTAGCTGTCAAGGAAAATAGGAGATAACTGGCTGTCAAGGTAAATAGGTAATAAATAGCCGTTAAAAAAAACAGGGGAGACCTAGCTGACAATGCGAATAGGGGATGACAAGCTGTTGATGAAGAAAAGGAAAACTGTCAATGTAAACAGGGGAGAACTAGCTGTCTAGGATAAAAAGGGAGAACTAGTTGTCTAGAAAAAAAAAGAGAACTAGCTGTCAATGAAAAAGAGAGAGAACTAGCTGTCATGGACAAAAGTGGAGAACTAGCTGTCTAAGATAAAAGGGGAGAACTAGCTGTCTAGGATAAAAGGGGAGAACTAGCTGTCTAGGATGAAAGGGGAGAACTAGCTGTCTAGGATGAAAGGGGAGAACTAGCTGTCTAGGATAAAAGGGGAGAACTAGCTGTCTAGGATAAAAGGGGAGAACTAGCTGTCTAGGATGAAAGGGGAGAACTAGCTGTCTAGGATAAAAGGGGAGAACTAGCTGTCTAGGATGAAAGGGGAGAACTAGCTGTCTAGGACAAAAGGGGAGAACAAGCTGTCTAGGATAAAAGGGGAGAACTAGCTGTCTAGGATAAAAGGGGAGAACTAGCTGTCTAGGATAAAAGGGGAGAACAAGCTGTCTAGGATAAAAGGGGAGAACTAGCTGTCTAGGATAAAAGGGGGAATCTAGCCGTCAATGAAAAAGGGGAGAACTAGCTATCAATGAAAAAAAGGGGAGAACTAACTGTCAATGAAAAAAGGGGAGAACTAGCTATCAATGAAAAAGGGGAGAACTAGCTGTCAATCAAAATAGGAGATAACTAGCTGTCAAGGTAAATAGGTGATAACTAGCTGTCTATGTTGAAAGGGGATAACAAGCAGTCAATGTTAAAAGTAGTTAACTAGCTGTCAAGGAAAATAGAAGATTACTAGCTAGCAAAGAAAACATGCAGACAGGAAAGGAAGGCAATACAAGGTTTTTACTAAGTAGAAAAAAATGACAACAAACACACATGAAAATAAAATATGATTATAACAGAACAAATTGTAAAGCCAGAAACATTGTGCTATGATGATTTTATTGGAGAATAGTTTGAAGTAAGAATAAGAATGAGATTGCAAAGATAAGCTCAGAACATAAAGCAAGCAAGTTAAACATTTACTAAAACTATTAGATATACATTTACATAATAAGCTGCATTGTATGGATAATTAAATATGAGCAAAAAGTGTGAGGGTTGCCTGCAAGACTGCAATAAGTGCATTGTGTAAAAGAGCAAGTTACTACAGTCTTGCCGGCAACCCTCGATATAATGTCATAAATAATTAAATAATCAAATCTAGATTAGCCGTCCTACTATAGTCCATACTTTTATATATACAAGGGCAAAATACTGATATTTTATGCATGGTCCCCCCCCACCTAGGCCTCTAAATCTTAAATTTTGGTCATTCAAAGTAAAAACTAGTGATTTTTACACTAGTACAACTAGAATAAAAATATGGTTTAATCTGTTAAAATAATGACAGTATCTTAAAATTCTAATTCTGTAATGAACATTTATTGGTTACGTAATTCCAAAGCATAAATTTAAGATACATTAACACAATGTCAAAAATAATCCTGATAAATAAAAATCCAGCATATTTTTTCTATTAAGATTTTTAACAAATGGCAAAGTAACAGGATCATCACTAATTATTTAATAATCAAGAAAAAAATACATATTTGTATATTTTGTCATGAAATGAAATATATACAAGTTAGAACACGCACTAAATCACAACAAAAACATGAAAACATTGATAAAATACCAAAACTGACAAATAGCTGTACACAAAGGTTGGTCTATAACCCAAAGTCTGTTCCAAAACTTTCTAGGTGTACTTGTTGAAAATAGGTTTGATTTAATCTAACAAAAACAAAGCATTTATACAAAAACAACAAAATTAATCAATTTTAGGAAGGTATCAACAGACTGGTCACTCTGACATCTATCCCTAGCTCACAGATACATGTATCAATACAGCACATAAATGAACAATACACACAATATGAACCAAGACTTACACATAAAAAACTATAAGAATGTTACAAACCTCATTATCAATATCTGACAATTCAGGACTATCATCTGAATGTACATCAGCTAATGTCCACTCTATATGAGCTTGACTCTCATTATTATCAGGTTTCGAAGCATCAACAATCACTACACGATCTCTCATACCAACCATACCACAATTCCTAGCTACACTTACTGCTGTTGTTATCATATCACCTACAAGTATATACATTAATAGGTTTACTCAAAAACTAGTTTACATCCTTCTTTATCCCCTGAACTAAAAAGTGGTTGTCCAGGGCAACCAGTCACCCACTTATTTCATAGACTGCATACTGTGAGTAATAATAAATACTTGACAATCTAATACTGTGTAATTCAAAGTTGAATTTGACTAAAACATTGAAACATTTAAATTATTAAGTACAGTGTAACCTCTTGAACAACACCCATTGGGAGGGACAAAATTGTGTTGCTTTTCAAGGGTTGTTGCTCTGCAGAGGTTAAATTCAATTAAAATTAAGCCTAGGGGAAATACCAAAAGCTGTAGTTGTGCAGAGAATTTGTTCTGTAGAGGGCCACTCTGCAGAGGTTATACTGTATATTTACAGCTTAAATATATACAATACAAGAGGTATTGATTTATTACTGGTCCCAGACATAAATGTACAAGTCGGGCAAGTTGGACATAGGAATTCCACATCCCGGATGAAGGGATAAAGAAAATTCACCCTATTGTATAATCAGCATATTATAAGTATAACAAGATACAGACAAGATGTTTACCTGTGATCATTACACATCTAATACTAGCACCTAGCAATGTTTTAATTACAGGTTTTGTTTCTTTCTTTAATTTATTCTGCATCACAATTAATCCAATAAATGTCATATCACATTCTACTTTGTCTCTGAAAAATTAATTAATAATCAACATTCAAAATCAATAATATGACAATAAGGACAATATAAATTAATTGACTCATTGATTGGGAGGGTACAGTCAATGCAGACATAATGTCATGTTTCAGTGCTTTGTGCTGCATTTCAACATTTTTAAGCAGTATAGCGGTGGTCAACATTTCTAGTTACTGCGCCTGGAAAAGCTTTGAACTAAAAATCTAAGCTTTTAAACTAAACTAAAGCACCCACCCTGACCAGTTGCTGGAAATGTCCTACTCGATACTGATTCTTCCAGACTTTCCCTTAGTTCTTAATTCTACACAATTGATTAAAACCCAATCTAAAATATTCCACTTGCATACTTGCTTATTTAACATTAGCCAACTTGCAGTATGAGTAATGTTCAGCAACCATTTGATATTATAATATTCATGATGATACTCACAACAAAGTGTCCAATCAGAGCCTAGCTAAATAGTGGTGCAACAATAGGTCGACTTATCCCTGTATCACGACAGTATACTTCAGGGGAGATAATGTCTGGCCACTGACAATTGAATTAAAATGAACAATACATAATATAGATACCTAGATAATCTCTGAGCTTGATGCCATGTTACTTTAGGATCTAAAGGTCTCCATGCTAGACCTATCACACGATATCCTTGAACACTATATTGATGTAATACACTGTCTACATCTTCTGGTACTATAAATATATAGAATATACAAGATTAGGACATTTTGTACTCAAATGGTCTAACTGACCTTTGTTCAGAACCACTAAGCATTATGGGTAAATATGTTTATTTACCTGAAAACAAGTGGCAATGTTTACATTCTAATAATTTCCCCGTTCAACTGTGCTGAACATATTGAATATGTTTTTGTGGCAACTCAATATCTTATTAATCTCCAGTAAAGTATGCACATGAAATAAAACTTTTAAAGCAGTCCTTTTAACCCTTAACTACCATGTTTGCATATGTCATTGTTTATTGGTTGATGATGAGTTAAATGACATGTAAATACATTATGACGATGTTTTTTTCTTATTTCTTAATATCAACTTGTCTCCACATGTGTTAACATTTTGTTTACAAGTGTATACATGTACTGTCATTGCCTTGATTTTTTAAGCACTGACCTGATCATTATGATTATACTGATACGGGACTCACAATTTGCAATTCAATACCAGCCTTTAAACGAGTCTATAAATGTTATAAGGATAAAAGCAATAAGCTTTGACAGTGGAACTGTGTTTCACTTTTTTAACATATTTCTGTGAAGTTTCTATAATGATTTAAAGTAATGTGTTTTGGAAACTTCATCAGTAACAATTTTATTTCATCAATATAAGTGAATTTTATTCCCAAATAAATGTAACAATGAACACTTGGAAAAAAACAATACTACTCAATGAATCGAATCGAAAAAATTAAGTTGAAAGGAATTGATTTTCTAGTGAATTATTGCAGCAATACTATAAGTAATAATTGAAACCTTACCTGAATCAGGTTTACATAGAGTACAGATTGTTTCTACAGCACCTTTACAATATACATCCATATTACTTCTACCTAATGTACGTGTTATAACACTCATTCTTTTTAAACTGGATGAAAATGTAAACTGTCTCACAACACCTACTTCAAAATGTGATGCCTGAAATAATATACATGTATGTTACAAACTAAGAATAATGATAAGTTCAAAGCAAATTTCAAAAAATAAAATAATGTATCATTTACTTATAATTGGGCAATTATATGTCATTGTCAGTTCCATGGCAGAAATCCAATACGTTTTTGTTTTCATTATTTGTTTGTACGCCTTTTATAACAAAAATTAAAAAATCTTCACCTTTGCTTTTTGACTGTGTGGTAGGTTTGTGTTCTTTGACTGATGCTGTTCCTGATATGCTTGCTTACATATTTTAACTGCTTGGGGGATTATACAAGTCTGATATATCAATACAATTTCAAGGAACAACCACGGCTTGACATAATTTTTAAAGTAGGTTGCCTAATTGGACATCAAGCTATATATTTTACATACAAAATGTTTAGTAGCAGTAACAAGTTGCCCAACCTTTAATGTCAAGTCCAGGACAACTATCATAAAGAGTACAGAATTATATAACTTACCTCCCCTAGATCCTCTTCAGGCATGAAAGTATCTTTAGTTGTAGGACGTACTACAGTAGGCATAATTGTATCAAATTTACTGGTGTCTGACCCAGGTTCTTCTAAATTCTGTAAAACATACAAAAATGTCATAACTGATCAAGAGGCTAGCAAACTATGCAATAAAGATTATAATAAACAGAGTTGCATGAAGAGAAGGAATAAGGCACTCTAGCAGTATGCTGTCTATCCCAGCACCTAGGAAGTGAACAATTCTAAACTAATCTTAAAATCTTGCACAAGTCATATCAAATAATCAAGATGATACAATAAAATCAAAAAACCCTGCCAGCTAGCTGAGGAGGTAGAACACAAGCCTACTGATAGAGGGGTTGTAGGTTTGATTACCTAGAAAGGCATACTTTTTTGTGAGTTAGTGGTTAACAGCTAAATCCAGAGATTCAACATTTCCAGAAACAGTGAGTAGGTTGACTGACCACCATAATATGACCTAGACAAAATCAACAATGTGTTGCTACAGTGTTCAACCCAATCAAAAAAAGAGACAAAGTTTCATTTTAATGAACTTACCCATTTAGTAGAATTAAACATTATAACATCCATAGGATCCCCAGAGATTTCTCCATCTATTATAGTTAAAGAATGACATGTTGCCATGCCAACCAAGAATTCATCTCTATCCATTTTACTAGGATCAGTGATACCATGTAGAAATCTCTTCTCTTTTACAGGTATAACTTTACCAAGATCTAGTCCATCTTCTGTTAGAGTTCCAGTCTGTAACATTCACATACAATAAGATAAAATAACCACATGAAGATTTTACAACTGCAACAACTAAATGAAAGCTGACTTACAAGGTGTAAAAAATATGTTAGTGTCAATGGAGGCTTGAAAATAATTTTAGCCTTTGATATCGAATTTAACAGTTAAGGGTGTAAGTCGCTTCAGACAGGGTGTCACTAAATACATGACCTTTACATAAGCATATAATTTTCATGATAAGTGGTCTCATATACAGTTGCATAAGACAGAAAGTCATTCTATCAGTGGATTCCTCAGGGATTTTTTACCGTACATGTTTTTTTTTAATCGGCATGAGAGGTACCAAAACAATTGAACTTTTTTGCCTATACAAATGTCATGACAAAAATACATGTGAAATTATTCTAACACTACCTTTCAAACTATTTAGTAAATGAAACAGTGTGTTGATATTTTACAGTTTCATTGTGTGGTACACAAGCATATCAGTAAATGACAAAAATCCAGTCAAAAAAGGTAAATATATTTCTAGGAAAAAATGATAGAAAATATTTCAGTTCTAATCACTTACCTTATCAAAGCAGAATAGATTCAATCTTCCACAGAAGTTAATTCTAGGTGGACTAATACAATATATTAGTTTTTTTCTTAACCTATTCTGAGCATACACTGTACCAACTGTCATAGCTGCAGGTAAAGCTGGAGGTACTATAATAGTAATGATGTCTAATACACGAAGTAATATCCTTCCAAATGTGGCCTGAAAATAATAGATAAAATAGGTTAATGCAATGCATGAAGTATAAATGTCAGCCATCAAATATCACAAAAGTAAAAAATATGGAAAATGTGAGACCATAAACTTAACATTTTTTCCGGACCCCCATATTGAGAAATTTTGATCACAAACCTTTAAAAAACTTTATCGGAACCCTCATATTGAAAATATGGGACTGTATGCTAAACTTTTTTTCAGAACCCTCATGTTGAAAATTTGGGACAGTATACTCAACTTTATTTCGGGTCAACCAATGGTATCATATATTTTATTCATTTCTTAATACCAGCTGAAATTTTCATTGCACAAACAGGAATAGTAAAGCAGGTTATATTGGTTAAAATAAAGGTCAAAAGTTGGCCAAAAACAAGAATATACTAATATATATAGAACTACCTTCAGCCTGATGTACTGTATAACGCTATAAGTCATTCCAAATACAGCTACTACTGCCAGAAACATGATAAATTTCATAGCATCCTGATAAAACTTAAATCCAAGAGGTTTAGGAAACAATATTGCTCGTACTAGTTCACCCTTGGCTGTATTGAATCCTAAAACAACAAAAAATAGTCAGTGAATCATGCATGCTTTAATGAGTTAAGAACTTGAATTAAATACTCATGATTGACATAGCTTCAGTACAAGGTTTTAAGTGTCATTCCATCAAAATCAGAAACGTTGGTAGCTAAGTCAGTATTATACTAGTCTGATGATTGAGGGGTCCTGAATTTAATTCCTAGGCTGTGCATACTTTCGTTGAGCTTGGTCAATATATAATTTCTACAGCCATTCTCCCTCCTATCATATAGGGCAGTTGGCAGTCACTGATGAAAGTAATCACCCAGTAAATAGTTAACAGCTAAATCCAGAGATTTAGTATTTCCAGGAACGGTGAGTAGATTTACTGATCACCATATTATGACCTATACATTGTATGTGTAACTGCGATGTAAGACCTAAGCAAATAAAAATGTATGTGACACAACAGTAATAATAAAGAGATAAAGGTTTACCTGTTCTAACAACTACAGCAAATACTTTATATTGACCATAGTATCTTGTTTGTATAATTTTAGTTCCAGCAAATAAAGTATGACGTTTATGTTCCTCAGGTGAATATATTTCATCATCTTCACATTGATGTAATGCTGTCTTTGTTATAGGTATACTCTCACCTACAATGTTATATACATGTATTATATACCAGTGATTAAGTACCTAGCGTAAAAAAAACCCTACCAGGCATACAGTGAGGACAGCAATTAAACATACAATAACACATGAGAATATTCAAAAGATGCATATGGTATACAAATTTATTTTAGCCCCATTGTGAAACAAGTTCTTACAACTTAGATTTATCACTTCCAGTCCACTTCCTGGTTCCCTAGTACTGAGTTAGTAGGATAAAGTTTGTTGCTCAAGGAAACAGCCGGGTAGGTTTTGGATGGGATTTCGAACCAATGCGGAGCTGGCTATCCAATGATAACCAGTCAAATGTCGTAACTCTCAGCCACACTGGCTCCTCAAGGAAGGACAGAAAGGCAGAAAAATAGGCAGAGTGCATCAGAGGGGTGATCTTTCAGAGTAAATATTAAAACAGGATGGAAAAAAAGTACACAGGTAACACCTTAACCCATTAGCCTGATAGTGGTGAAAATTAATTCAGGCTAAAGATAATCACTTATTTCATACAGTCAGGCTAGTCAATAATTTGACTTTCACAATAATATAATAAATGAGGCTAGTGCTTCAGAAAGTTTAAGGCAAGGACTGACTGAGACAGGATAAAGTGCCCTGCTATACAGCTTTAGAATAATCACTTAATAAGACTCATATTTGACAAGTAAATACAAATATTATGTAGACACATATAGATAGATTTATTGTCATTTATAGTTACAACATGGCACATATAATAATAAACAAAATGAATGAATTTATTAATAGCCATATATCAAACAACATTACACATCAAGGATGACACAAAAAAGAGTAAAAACATAAACTCTGATTACCGTTGTGGTCCTTGAGATATAGTAATGAGTAAAATAGAAAGATGCTTTTCTATGAAAAAAAGTCAAAGACAAAAGACAACGAATTAAATACAATACCTGTAAGCATGCTTTCATTAACAATACAGGTACCAGCCATGAGTACAGCATCACAAGTCATGGTACAACCTTGTGGAGGTATAACTATCACATCTCCAGGTACTAGATCTGTTACACATACAGTATCATAGCTACCATCCATTCTAGCTACACTTATAGTCGATGAACCAGTACTCACCATATTATGTAATGTTATCATTTGCTGAAATGTAGAGGACAAAATTTTTAACTAAATCAAACTGACTGCTTATAATAAAGTAAAATTGGGCACATCAGGGTTTCTCGTTTGTATAGTCTATTTTTTTCTCAACTGTCAAAGTTTGAATAATTTCACAGTTCATTAAATACACACTTTCACAATATCATGAGTGTAAGATTAAGATAACAAAGTCACTGTGAAAGGATTCATGTTTTGACAGTTGAAAAAAACTATACAAAGGGATTTTTGACAGCAAACAAAAGTCAAAATGTAATTAACATGCCTGTTGGACAATTCAAAAACCATAACTTAGATGTAGCCAGGCATAGATTGGGCTGGTTGTAAAACACTATGCTGATGAATATTCAAGGACTTACCATTATCCCAGGTCATAGGACTACTAGTATCTATCTATTAGAGCAGAACAGAACAATACTTTTATTTCTCTAACTACATAAGTAATACTTCCATCATGTAGTATCAATAGTGCTAGGGAGTCTTTTACTCCATTTACAAGTAGATGTATGTGCAACCAACAAATAGGCGCAACAAAAGTTTGACACCCTTGCAGGTACATGTACTCATTTATTCAAGGGTGGAGTAAAGCTATCCCAGGTAAAGACTTGGAAATTACCCCATATGGAGTTCTAACCCAGAACCTCTCGACCCCAA
Source organism: Mactra quadrangularis (assembly GCA_025267735.1). Lineage (NCBI taxonomy): Eukaryota > Metazoa > Mollusca > Bivalvia > Venerida > Mactridae > Mactra > Mactra quadrangularis. The sequence continues at coordinate 20,877,244 of CM046294.1, read as the reverse complement.
AGTGTATCAGTTTACCACTGGACTACTGCTCCTAAGCTTAAAGCTATCTTGACCTATATTCTAATCAGGTTGGTTAAAGATTAGATGTAATTAACTGCAAAATGTTTCCTATTTAAATGTCAATAATTTCTTCCTTGATGAAGTGGATTCACACTTTGTAAGATAATTTATGGGTTCAACAAAAGGAAGATAAAGAGCAAAAAATGTCAAGCTATCTCAAAATAAGATAAAGAATAGTGAACATACATGTAGAAGAAAGGAAAGAAAAGCCATGCTTAGTGCTTACACTACATTTCAAGGCCTACAATAGTTTGACCCCAGCTTGTAAACTAGTACTTCATACTATTACTAGTTACTGCCAAATGTCCTACTTGATACAAAAGTAGGCAAGAGAATGGCAGTATAAATAGTTAATTACCAAACTTTGTGAAAGTATGAAGTTCTAAGCCAGGAATTGAACCACATCATAATAGCTCAATTGGTTTGTAATCAGACAGGCTACCAGCTGCGCTTACAAGGCAGGTACAGTGACCACCAAAAGTTTGAAGACATTTTCACTTTTTAGGCCAACTGAATAGCTTTTATCTATAATTTTGATATCAGAACTGCAGTAAATTTCTTTTGTATCCAAACTTTTGGTGGGTACTGCATATACGTGGAAATAAAAAAATATATGAGAGAACATCACATGCTGCAGCCGGGTTTTAAACTCAGACCACAGAAAGTAAAATTTTGAATACTAATAGAAGAACTCACCTTTTTTGTCTTGTATAGAGAGACACCCATAGAGAGACATGATATTAACAATATACAAGCAGCATAATAATAATAATCATCTAATGACCAGAGTATTATACTTCCTATTTGAAAGATGTAGAATGGATTTAATACCTGCAATATACATGTAAAAATAAGTTACAACACATCAAATTTATACTTGGTTTCATGTCTAGTTTTCTAGTCTTAGTTTTCAAACATACCTTCAAAGGCAAGAAAAAACAAACAAATCCATCAAAATCAATTTAAAGTTAATAAACTTTTTATGAACGCAAGTTCATATGTATTATGTCTGTTTGATTGAAAAAATGCAATGTAATGTTTATTGCTTAAGACTGCATTTCAACATTTTACAGTCATATTGTGGGAGACAGTTGTTCTACTCATGACTCCAGGGCCCAAGCTATTATTCGGATACTAGGTACATCCCCTTACCTGTAGCCAATAGCTGCCCTACTTGATACATAGGTAAGCAGAGAGAATCATAGCCATAAATATCTAATATTATTTAATGACCAAACTCTTGAAAGATGTAGCTCCTGTTCATGAATCTAACACACACCCTCACACACATTGTATAGGTTATATTACAGCAGTCAGTCAACCTACTCACAATTCCTAGAAAGGCTATATCTCTATTTATTGTAAACCAAGAACTAGGCGTTTACATCCATCAGTAACTGACTACTGTCCTCCATAATTTAGAATCTGTGGCAGAGGGGAGAATGACAATAGATACTTTTTCATGATCAATCCTCACGAATGTATGCCCTGTCTGAGAATTGAATCTACAACAACTTGATCAGTAGACTTGTGCTACAGACTGAGCTAGCCGGGTGGCTTATAATTTATAAAACACTACACAAACCTCCTCAATGAAGAGTCTCCAATAAGATTTAACATCAACCTCAATAGAATTATTACCATACACAACACGTCTATAAATATATACATATAGAAATATAACACAACACAATCAATCATAAAACATTTTAGCTTGTTATTCTGTCAATATTTTCTTCTTAATATGTGTGGACCATATTGAATATTGGTTAACACCATGTGTTATTCCTAATATATAAAGTTGTTTTCATTTTTATTATTATTATCAACATAGCAAATGATGCTTCAAGAAACAACACTTTGAGATAATTGTAACAGGGTTTTTTTTCTAGGTATATGCAGTTAAAATAAAAATTAACTCCCCAATGTCAACAACATATGAATTGATTAAATTTAAAGCATTTTACGGACATTTTTAGCTTAAAATGCCTTTAACACTGTCATCACCCCAGAAGGTGTTGGAACAATTCATACACAGATTGGCTTGAAAAAAATGTGTTCTAACATCCAGTTTATTGAAACTGTTTATTGAGCTGAGAATATGTATACACGGAGTATGACAGATACAATGAAATATATTTACCTATGAGCTTGCTGTTTAGGACTAAGCCCTTTGTAACGTTCATGAAAAACACCACACTTTGTATTGGATGACAAATCACTGTAAAATATAAAATGTTCAAATTCAAAACTTTAAATTTCTTTTTACAATAATTACATTACGCATTATATTCACATTGACTTGTACAGCCAGGAATTCAACATTGATTGCCTGATTATAAGTCTATTTTTCTTTGCAAATATACTTGAAGAAACTTCTAATTACCAACATTGATTGCCTGATTATAAGTCTATTTTTCTTTGCAAATATACTTGAAGAAACTTCTAATTACCAACGATTACTATACTGTAGGAAACTTTTATTTTTCAACATTTATGTCCGATTGTTAATGTAAATGTGTGTATGATCATACTGCTGTCTGCTTGTGTGGTTTTCATGCTTCATTATTGATACAAAATCGGTTTTCTAACTTTCAGTTTATATTAAAACTGTTTTTAAAGGGATTAGGTTGTTATAATGACTCATATTTTTTACAAGATAGTTACACATACACTCTTTCTTGCAATATCAGACGCTTGCAGTAAGTGATGTCCAGACTTAAGCAGAAAAATAATCTGTGTATTTAAATTTTGAATAATGCCAGAAAATGGTTTATTAAACAGTCTACAAAATGTGTGGGTGTCCGGATGCCCAAAACAACTACTTTTTAGTTCAGGCAACCAAAAATTTCTTTTGGGCAATAATAACCTACAAACAAGTATTAGTGCTTGCTACTAAAATGACCTGTTTGGGCAACTACTGTCATATTCTAATTTCTTAGACTTATTAAAGATAGGTCATCACAGTAAGGTGTCCATGAAGAAAGGTAGTACTATACTTACAGTAATCTAGTATATGTTTTATGTTGACTATTCCATAGATATCTGACATAATGATGATCAAAATAACATACAACTGGATCAGTCTATAATAATAATGGTACACAATACTATCAATATATATATACATCTTAACATGTATATTGAACAAATGTAAAAATAAATCAAAATGCTAATAGTGCTGTCAGTCATGGGGTTTTGATAAAATATATAAACATGGGACTGTATAACAAACTGACGCGATACATAGCAAATTTCCCTTACATAAACCAGACATGGTACACTTAAATTGCATAAACAGGATATTGTCTGCTTGTTAATGCATAATGGGAACTATGTTAAACAAAGTAATAATTATTCCTTGAATTGCACATGCACAGCCTTATGTAATCGTCGCAACAAATTTAAATGAACCTTTTCTACAGTTCGCTACTAAACATGGCAAACCCAATTTAAAAAAGCAATGAGTTTCAAAATATTAATAAATGTATAACAAACATTAAGAATAATAGAACTTATTGATAATGGGCTCTGAGCCATAAAAAAATCTCAAACAACAAAGCCTGACTAAGCTCTGAACCAAGAACAACTTTGTAGCTTCAGAGTCTAGAGCTCTGAGTAAAAATACTATTACTAATGATAATGTGATGAAATAAAGCATTCAATACCTGTTTAACAGTTAAATTAGCAACATCATCCTCTTCTAATGTATTTTCTGGTGCACTTGTTTCTCTATTATAAGCATCATTAAACTCTGATCTGTAATAAACAACAATTATATACAAGAACTCAATTATTAAAAGAGAGATATTATTTTAAAACATCAAAGGGAGATAATTTGATAACACTAATCAAAGGGAGATTATGACAAAGCAAAAATCAAAGGGAGATTATTACAAAACAAAAATCAAAGGGAGACAATTCCAAAAATTAAGCAAAGGCAGACAATTTAAAACATTAATCAAAGGGAGACAATTACAAAACATCAATCAAAGGGGATAAACTTCAAAACATCAATCAATGAATACTTATGAAGCTATAAAAATGGAATTATTATTCTCTGAGGTTGTGTACTTACTGTTCTTTAGAGTCATTGAAATTAACATGTAAACTCAAATTGTTCAAGTAAGTGAGAAGGCATGCGCCATTTTGCACATAAAGAGGGTTGCCAGAGAAGCATTTAACATATTCAAGTAGTTAATCAAACTTTATATATCCCTCACAATATCAATGTAAGAAAATAAAGACATATTTTTGTGCATGCTTATAATACTACAATATTATTTAACTATGAGAACCCCTTTTCCTCTTTTTGATGATGCTACAGCATGTATATCTTTAGAGAATTATCGTCAAATAAAACAGCATTCCATTCAAAAGAATGCAAAAATGTCCTGTCATGGTTTAAAACACACTATATGTATTTAAGAAAACTAACTACATTTAGTAAAAGCAAAAAATCAAAGTACTCACAATTCATCAGCAATATTAAAATACTTGATAACAACAACATATTTCTGATGATATTGATCCTGTAAATAAAATAACAGCAATAATAACAGTAATACATTAAATAATACATAAACCGAAGTATTAAAATGAAGTAGAATATACTAAATATTTTGTCAATTCACTTCCCTTACTATCTCAACAAGGAAGTTTACTTAGCTAGATCACAAGTAATGAGTGATGTCTAAAGACATGGCCAAAAATTAAAACCTTTATTTAACCAATTAAAATAAGGCCCAATTTGTTCAGATTTAATTAGTATCATATACATAAATTTGCTTAAGCAAACTAAAGATGGTATCTTTGCCATTACATTGCATGACAACATTAAGACTATTCACAGAGCTTTTTTTCAGTATTTGGGGAAGGGACCTGTGACTTTTTTATATAGAACATTTGGGAAAATTTTATGGCAATTTCATTGATAGGGGAACAAAAAATCAAAGGTACATGGAAACTCCAAATTTGGGGAAAACTGTATGATTTTAAAGAAATTTCAAGAGGGGAAGGTGCCTGTTATATAAGGAAAAAAAGGTCTGATTCAATCTTAAATTGATCTTTGCTACCACCATTGATTTTCCCTGACAACACTGTATACAATTAATGTGTTGAATAAAACATATACATAATTAATTAGGTCAGACACTGCGTCTGTGCTGTAATACCTGTGCAAGTATACTGTATAGGTTTTTAACAAAATTAAGTATTCATAAATGATTTATCCCTATGGCAATTAGCATATATACCAATTTTTTAAGGTCCAGGTTAAGATTTGTGTCAGATTTTTTATCTAAATAAACAATAAACAACAAGAAACCTTAAAAACTCCTACAATAAAAATCATCATAAGTCAAAGCATGAAACAAATATTTTTTGTTCCATTAACTTAACATAAGTTAATATCAAATAGCCATGAATAATGCAGAATCTTGTTTACTTTTCAAATATGATTTTATATTTCTTTTGTTAGTCTTCAAACTTTCCACTTCAAATTTAGAAAATATATAAAAGCTTATTGTTGCATGAGATTTTGTGAAAAATGCCTGCAGGAATTTATAATCTTAATCAAATTCAAATTATACACACCACTGGACAATGGACTGTGACATGTGTTCTATCAAAATTCTTATCTTACCTCTAATAAGACAGAATCTGCCTTGTACAGAGGACATCTGGATTTCTTTAAATAACATTCTAACTCAGGCTTCCAGTACAGTAACAACAATATAAGACCAAATGTTACAAAAACCAGTAGGAAAAATATTCCTTTCTTACATTTAGCATCTTTATAACCATAACAAGTCTACAAATAAATAAAAGAATAATATCTCTTATGATAGTTTTTGACAGCACAAAACAAAACAGGCTATTTATTTCTCAAATTACATATATGTAATGGAAATACATAAACAAATTCATACAAAGCAAAGAACTCTTATGACTTTCCAACGTCAACTAAACACATATACACTCAAGACATTACATTTGGAACCAAAAACAGAATGCTGCATGCTTTAGGCTTTAAGCTTATAACCTCATGGACACTCAAAAAAAGGTTCTCATGGTGATCAAATTTTAAATGATCCAGCCACCTGCTACCTACCCAAGTTTCTAGAATGCCTGCAACAGTTGTAAAATAAAAACCCAGCTTTGACTGATTGATGAACTGTCTTTGTTTATAATAATTTTATTTTGAATTTATGATTAAAAATAAAGCAATAAACACATTGAATCTATAGCAGTATTTTATGCTTTGTTTGGAATTTGTTGATGTTTGTATTTAAAATTAAAAAAAAATTAACAAAATACTGTACCAATTCATCTTCAGTTCCCTGATTTAAAACAGTATTGTCTGCAAGCAGACGACCAGAATCTTCTAAATTTCCGTTCATACCTAAACCATTAAATACTATCTGAAATATATAAATAATAGTGAGGGGTAGATGATGCATAATAAAAGAAGGACACTTGATTTTGACTTTCAACAGCAACTATTTTGTGGCAAATGACTTAATTGATTGTGTAGTCAAATCCAGTCAAGCTAATTTGCCTTAAGGCAAGTCATCCCCCAAACCCACTAGCCTAAAGCTTAGGTAAAGGGAAATTTGATACACAGTCATTTGATTCAAGTTGGTCTAAATTGCTTTTATTATATAGTCTGTCTAGTTTGATAATGTTGCTCTCAACTTTATAACATTATACTAACTCAGACTAGTGCTCAAGAAAATTTAGGACCATGACTGTAACTTTAAGTAGTTATATTATATTTTCAGACATTATTATATAAATGAGGGTGACAGTACAGATTATCAACCCGAGGAAAATAATATCAACTGAGGCGCTAGCCGAGGTTGATATTAATTTTCAAGTGTTGATAATCTGTACTGTCACCCTCACTGCCATGTGTTATTTGTTTTATTATACCGAACAAAACTGTAACATGTAAATATTTATTGAACAACAAATAACAACACAGTAAAGAAAACAATCAGTACAATAAAAAAAACCTGAATTACATCACTAATATACACTGCCGCGACCGGGATTCGAACCCGCGATCTCCGGATTCGAAGTCAGACATGCTAACCACTACACCACGGTCACGGCTATTTACGGCTACTAATAAATTGTCTCCCTTAGATAGCGGGTAATATTACCATGTGATCCAACAAAATATCACCCACTCCGGTATAGGGCTTTAGCATAGGGAAATTCCAGTGAGGTATAATAAAAGCAGATGACACTCTCATATCAATAACACTTCCCTCTAATACATCTCAGTTAAACATATACATAAAACAGCAATAGATTGTCGGTAAGATAAGGCACATCATTACATGACATTGGTGATTTGATCAGCTAAATTTATTTCTATTAATAAACAAATGGGTGGGTTCCCATCAATTGAAAGTTCAAGTTTGTACCATGGAAACTTAATTAGAAAATGAGTTAAAATTTGAATAGCACATAAATGTTGAATATAAGAATACGACATAGTTCAGAATTTTGAAATGTAACTATGAGTCATAAAAACTATTTAAACAAACAAACAAACAAAAATCCGATGACGTTTCTAGTTATATCCGAAAACTGGTACAGTTTTTATGAGTTGAATAATAAGCGTGATACTGACCTAATTGGCGGGTTAGACGAATACTGTAATTCCTCAGTTAGCATAATTCATAAAAGACAAATTGAGAAGACCCATCTCCTAAAGATAAATTAAAGATAAACAATTGTTTCCTTAAACAACCGTCGAGCTGTCACTTCGGTGAACACGTAATAAATATATAATCGTGAAAATCAAAATATAAGAATAAAATAGCACTTGTCTCCCCTGGCGATTGCCTAGTGAAATACGTGGATAAGTGAATACGTTGCAAAAGTGACGTAGCTCCACGAAAATGCAGATAATTTGAGATATGCAATTGTCTGCATATCAGTTAGTAATTAATTAACAAAACATCAATTAATACTCGACTAAAAACAAATCTGTGGAATTAATTCATAAAAGATTTTTTTAACAGAACTTGCAATTAAAAGATATGTAAAAAAGAAGCCACGAGTTTACACCATTCAGTGCATAAAATATTAAACACTTACACTTAATATTTTTATTTACCCATAGTCTAATTAAAAATATATTGTGTTACTCTATTATATCTAGTAGTAGTATTTGATCTTAATTGGCGCCAACGTTCACTCAATGTCGTGACGTCATTAAAATGTCACATTAAGAATTGCACAAGATTTCCGACCAGAAAGATGGCGTCTAAAATTACAATAGAACTTTCATGGAAAAAATAAAGATACCACAGTTTGAACCTTGGCACGACGAATATGAAGTGTAAGTAACTTTTAATTAACTAGATGGTATCTTATGGAAAACAAAGCGGACGGCACGGCCCAAAACACAACCTAGGTAGCTGGCACATTTCCGAGACAAACTTGAATACTGTGTATATGGTTCTAATTTTTTTTGACGTAAGCAAAAGATATTAATGTGATTCTTTAGAATCAAGTTTTAATTGTACACGCATGTAAAAAACCTTCAAAATAGAATTTTTAGAAAAACTGGCCACTAATTCACCACCTACCATTTTTAGTAATATTTTATATGTAAATTCTGTAGCATAATACTGGAGTACATTTGTATCGAAAAAAGGAGCAGCTAATTACTTGTGGCTCTAAGCAATTGCGATCGTCACGACCCCATTCTCCATTCTATAAATAGACGGTGAAGATATCACCTCTATACTAAGACGCGCAACCGTCTCAAAATTCGGCGTTTGGTACGCAACAGAATAAAGTGCGGCGGATGAAGACAAAATCGTTGCATTTTTTCGTTTTTTGACAGACTCGTTGTTGAAATGTAAAATAAATAATCACTCATAGCTACAGGATCATAAATCTATCAATACAAAGTACTTTTAAACCTCTGTAGGTATAGGTGCATAGTTAAACCGTGTAACCTAGTTTCGAATTCAAATTACTGTGTAAAGAATGACAGATGTAAACACGTTATGACGAAGGTTTAACAACCGGTATAAAAGTTTAATTTAATGAGGTTAGTTGGTTGGATAGTCAAATTTTATTGAGTAGACACAAAATTCATTCTATTTTTGTTCAGTATATTGTCCGTTTTTTCTCAACTGTCAAAGTTTGAATAATTTCACGGTGAATGTTTACACACTATTTCAATATCACGTGTGTTAGGCAAAGAGCGTTTAGTCACCATGAAATTATTCATGTTTTGACAGTTGAGAAAAAACGAATAATACTTGAAGGGGGGAAATTGATAGAATGTAAACATTGCCACGTGTTTTCAGGTAAATAAACAGTTTTACCCGTGATGCGCGGCGTCTCCGTACAGAGGTCAGTCAGACCGTTTGTGTACAGAATGCCCCATTCTCGTTACATGAGGCTACCAATATTCTCGATACTAGTCTGATCGAGAATCTTGATAACCTCGGGGTACGAGAATATCACGACCCCGACCAAAGCCACTTTATTTACATATATTTAGAGCCTTTGGTTTTGAACTAGGCCAGCTGCATTGAGCTATGAATGGTATCGTGTTTTTTTCTCACATAAAATGTCAAGTGGTATGGTATACTAATTTATTTTATAGCCTCCTGATCCCCCAGTACTGAGCTAGTAGGATAAAGTTTCTTGCTCAAGGAAACGACAGGGTAGGTTTTAGATGGGATTCGAACCAACGCGGAGCTTGCTATCCAATGATTACCAGTCCAACGTCGTAACCACTCAGCCACGCCCGCTCCTATAAAACGACAATAGTGTTTCAGAGATGTTTACTCTAATATTTCAGGTATAGTGTGGTACTGGAGTATCTCCGTATGGTCAGAAAATTTACTAATGCTACACGTAGCGGACAACCATCCAAACCAACTCCGTCGATAGTAGTTCTAAAACAAATGTTGAAAACTCCAAAAATTCAAAGTAAGACAAATATTCATTTGTACACGTACTCGGTAAAACTAACATGTCAGTCAGTTTGATAATGGAATAAAATGAAATAGGATAAAGTTTTACGCTGTATTTTATCACATTGAATGACTGCCATTCTTTGTTCAAGTATAATATTTCACTTTTTGTATTATTTAGCTTCCGCATGTATTATTATTTACTTTGGGTTATGCCTCAGTCCCATAAAATCAAGGCTTGTTACGAACCCGTACGTGCAGACAGTCGTAGGCCGTAGGAAGCCTTGCGTATCAAGGTGACGGTACCCACATGGTACAAAACAACACACCCGAACGGAGCCGTAGCTGGAAGATTTGCATGTTTAATCCATACTCGGCCACGATTTTGTTCACGATTTGACTCAGAAACCGATACGTGTATCCTGGGCTCATCTCACGAACCCTGGTAAAAACGTAACAGTCCGTACGGGTACGCAAGAGCTCGTACGGGTCCTAGCGGAGCTTGATCGCACGGCGCCCGTACGGTGCCCTTACGGCTATTTTTATGTTTATAGGACTGTAGCTTTAGTTAGTTTAAACAATATTTATTTATCAAATAAGTACATATACAGTAGTATGAACATGAAAAAATTGAGGATTGAAGAGATAGCATAGCTAATTTTAAACTTCTCTCCTCAGACATTTTTAAGGAAAGATATACTTGTGGGTTTAAAACCGCTTTTTCGATCTTAACACCACACGTTTCTCTTTAAAATACAAAATATTTGTACCGGTTGTAACTGGTATAACTAGCTTTAGTTATATGCTTGTTTTATGTTATCATGTTCGATGCAATTTTAGTCCCCTTACTTGCATAATGTCTGCATATATTGCATGCTTTTTATATTTTATATTTGTATTTGTATCTTTATTTTTAAATTCATGTTTATTATTTTCTTTATTGTTCGGACAAATAAATGTCGGACAATGCTTAACATAGCTGACGTTATTTTGTTTCTTGTAATATTCCGACGGGAAATAAACTTTTATATCTTGTGTAGTAATCCTAATTGAATGTTAAAACATAATTATTAAGATTTGTTTATGTCATATTTCAGTCGGTGAAGTAGATTATTTATTTAGTGTATTACATAACATAGCTTTCATGTATGAACCCAAAAATGAAATCAATCAACCAAGTACAAGTAACAAGTCAACAAGTGTCACCGGACTGTAAGTATTACCAAGTATAGTCCGACTTTATTCGGTGAGCCGTGACAGGTTGGAAAGTCCAATCATAACATTTACAATAGGTACATGATCGCAATCCGTTTTTAAGTGTGTTTACTTTGATTCTTGGAAGTTTATCAATATCTATTTGTTTGACAATTGACTAACCAGTATAAGTACTACATTGAAAATAAGTTCAAACTATTGTATCTCAAGTATATTGCGCATAATATTGGACACCAATAAACATCTTCCGAAAATGCGCAGTCCTGAAACGATATGGTTTCATATGTTCCATGCACTATCGACTGGTTATACAAAGCGACTTACCTTTTTGTAGAAATGTTCCAAAATTCTAAAAATACAAAAGTGCAGTTACAGCTCTCCGTAAAAAATCGGACTATACATAATGACGTTTGTAACCTGTTTACAACAGAACTTATTCGGAACTCCAATTCATGCGATTTCCTATCCGTGCACCGACAATACGAACAAAGTATGACATTATTGCTGAAAACACGAAACGCACATAAAATCCAATTGTTTTTGTACATTTATTTTCATAGTTACTCGGAGTTGAGGCAGAGTTTTTACTGTTTTCTTCTTGAAACCGTAGAATTTGTGATGTCATAACCATGTGGTATTGTCACCATGTACAAGGAGCCGGGTAAATTTTATTTTTCAGACGAAAATCGACACCATAACCGTACTTAAATAATAAGCCATTACCAACTGATCAGGGCGGTTCTTGGCACTCCAGATTCTTCAAACATTTTTTAACACGATGAAAACAAGATTCGAAATTATCATGACTGCCTTCGCTGAGATTACTTCATGTTCAATTTGAACTTCTCTGAATATTGCCTAACATGTTATTTGTATGTTTAGATTTAAAGCACGTGATACAGACAGGTGGAGTAAACAAAGAAAAGATTTAAAGAAACAAGCTGTATCACATACGGAGATCATTGTTGAATTAATGGATTGGCAAGAGGTATACCAGTCACTTTACTTGTTTTAATGCGCAAATCAAATAACGCATGATTGCTAAACCCACAGGCCGTTAGCTAGATGATATTATATATGAATTAGAGTATCATCGAGCTAACGGTCTGTGGCTAAAACACTCGATATTTAATCTTAACATACAAAACTCGTGCCTAAGTTTTATTATACAACAAAATATATACCACTGTGCACCTTTTCACACAAAAAATCTTAAGAAAAACTGTTATGGTAAGTCAATTTCATAAATTTTGTTAAGATGGATAATAAACTTAACTATGATATGATATTCAAAAAGGTATACAATATTCTACATAATTCAATCATATTTGGAATTGATTGGCCATAAAATGACCATATTATTAAAGTTTCTTGCTTTTCACTTACGATAATTTTTACTGTAAGATTTTATGTGAAAAGCGCCACTGTATCTTATTTCTTAAGTAATGTTATGTACGGTTCTTGACGAAGAATTTCAACAATTATTTAGACTTATCACAGTTCTTATCGACTGCATACACAATCCATGGATAGACCAAGATATCAGAACGTGTGTAACATATTTCTTAACCCTGATGGTCGGCAAGGTTCCGAGTAAAAATCTCTATCTATACATATAAGGTATTTTACAGTTTGTGGCCTGTTTCTTCATTACAACTTATTATATTTCACGCAAAGTCAACATACACTGTTGATCGTGATGTACCTACGAAAACATTGCTCACACGCTCTACAGAGAGAGTCGTTTTATGTTTTTAAACAAATTTCATTACAGCCTGATCTTAAAACATGAAGCTTTGTTTTCCCGCAGTAGGCAAGAATTAGTTATTGCGGTTCGAGCAAATGCACATACATGTATGTACCATGTACACGTATATAGAGACGTTGTTTGAGCCAATTTGATCTACTTTGATATCTTACATGTTTGTATACTGTTCGTAGAATTCGAACATATCCGAAGTTAGAACTACGGTGACTAACAAGTATTTTCGTATATCTACGTATTTTGCTAGATATATAAAACCATGTTTTTGTCGACATAGACTTGCTGGAAGACACGTGACAAAATGAAACAGTTTGCTCTCATGTTAGAATGTGCAAAAATGTCATTACCATTATATGTAGATAAAGAACGAGAATTTAAAGCAAGAAAATATTCTATTAAGGTACATTTATCTTGTTATTTAAGAGATCCTGCATCTACCACTGCGCTAAGGCTTCAGTTTACACTTTACCATGGACCCTATATATACAGGGTTTATTTAGGGTCCATGTTTAATCTTACCCATGCTTTCAGTAAAGCAGTTAGTTTTGTATCTTTTTTCATTGTAAATGTCATATGCAAAGTAAAAGAAATATAATGCCGGTGCATAATAATTATCATTTACACTACAGGTATATACTTTCTAATGGTCTATTCACCGTTTTTAGTATACATTTAATCATAATCACGTATGTATCATTATTTGTTCTGCTTTATTCATGTATCTATTCTATTATTTTCAATATTTTTGCTTCTATGCTCTTTTATGTGTGGACAAGAATTTGGTGTGAGCAATGTCTTGAAATCGAGTTTAGTATTGCATGTTTGTCAACTAGACGAGTCTATCTGCTACGACGTCCCGTTAGACCAATCGTACATTTCGCTCTGTCACCTTAAAGGCGTTATCAAGACACCTGTCACACCACACTAGGATAATTATAGATAGCACGTATAGTGTATCGTAATTTCGAACCATTTTAGCCATTCGGAGCATCTCGACCATTCATTACATGAATAGTTATTTCTAGTGAATGGCCGAGGAGTTCCGATTCACTAACTTCAATAGAACTTATCGCATCCTCGCATCTTGTAATCGTATTTTCGTATTTAATGTGGCAGAGAGAAAACACAAAGGCCGCAACGGGACTTCGTAATCCTATCATATAATTACTCTCGGCAAAAATCATTCTCGTACCCAGAGGCTATCAGGATTCTCGAGATCAGGCATCTTGATAACTCCTGGGTATGAGAATGGACAAAAAGCTTCTACATTGTATATTAACATTTTTGTCAAAGCAACTGAAGAAAGACGTCAAATATTGGCAAAAACGTCATACAAGAGTGTGTGGAGAATATCTCAAACTACTGAATGATAGAGATAAACTTTGGAAGGAAATGTCCAAGGTAAGTATTTTAACATTCGGAACTACCTCGGCGATCTTCTTCGAAGATATACCTTCGTAGATGATCACCGAGGTTGTTCCGACTGGTCTTTTGATACATTGTTATTCATTCAAAACTATTCGGTCATTCTTGTAACTTGAAATAGTAGACACACCGAGTTCAGATTGATCGTTTTTGTTAAAATAATACATATAACCCCTATCATGCTAAACGCGAATTTGTCAACGGAATAGCGATCATTGTTACATTTTTCCTCAAATCTCCCTTGACTGTTCCAAATTTACGACAAGACATGTCTTTTATTGCGCAGATAAAGGATTTTATGTCGTGGAATGGAAATAGCTATACATTACATGTAATGTTTCACAGAAATGACAGATTAAGCCCGTATTTGCGAAGTCTTGTCAACGTTGTGTTGGTTAAACTATATAGTTTAATTATTAGGGTTATAACCCTCTCTCCCTCATTGGTTCGATAGGAAAGCCACTTTATCATAATCAAGTCGAGCTAGATTCACAGAAAGCCAAATAGAGCTGATATATACAGCCAAGTTTCACTAATAGAACCATCAAAATCGCTGGTCTTAGCGGAGAGCTCTTTATAAGGACTTTTTTCTTCAATTCAGCGTTTTGAACTTAAAAAACGGTCAAAATCGCATGATTGTACAATGACCTAGATAATCTTTGTAGCGGAACTTTACTGTATACTTTTTAAGTAACCTGGTTCCCAAGAAAGCTAATATTTAATTGTTATGATTTAACTGTATGTATACTTAGTGTGTGTTATAAATTTCAGACTTCGTCGGAACTTGAGAATGAAATACAAGGAATAATAAAAGAAAAATTGCGTAAAGCTTTAGAAGCATTATCTCGAGTGATTCCTTCAAACACGTAAATATACTTAGGATCATAATCAAATGTTTGCAATATGATTATTAGTAAGGCTCTAATTTGGTCCGAGCACCCCGGTTTTGACGCACGAAAAAAATAAAACATACGAATATGACCATTGTTTATTTGATTTTAAGAGTTTTGAATCACTTGTTTAAATTGACCTGATGTGGATTTATAATGTAATAAAAGACATCGTATTCAAGCTCCGAATCCTCAGCACCAATGTCGATGCCATATTCATAGCAAGGTCATTCATGAAAAACTAGCATTTGAATGTGATGCAACGTCAGGAAATTATTAACACTCATGCCTTTCTCTGATTTGTACCGTTTTATTATATAAATAACTGTAATATAATGAACAAAATGTCCTCACTCACAAATACTATACTTTGTATATTTTAGTATAAACCAAGACAATGCTGATCTAGTTAGTAAAGCTATTTATGATTCAACATGTAAAATGTATACCGTCATCCATCCTCCTGTAAGTTGTTTAAACATAATATTTAATCATAATTATATGGCATAGGAAAACCGGAAATGCAATGCGGCCATTAGTAAATAATCTCATGAATTGCTTACTAAAACAAACTTTATGTTAAGTTTTCATGCAGATTTTTCGTTAATTCACTTTGATATATCATAATGCTTGTCTTGAGGTTGCTGTTAACCGATATTTCCTCTAATTCTACGCCTTTTGTCTTTTTTAAGACATTTCTTTTTTCTCAAGTATTTCAATATTTAATGTCGTTTTCAATCGGCATTTCTATTTTTAAGACAACAGCATACTTTCATATGCACGTTTAATCAACAGATCAGCGCAAAATCAGTGCAACTACATGTATATAAAGAATGATATAGACTTGGTTTACACTGACACATCGATACACTTTCAAGTTCATTGTATCTAGTATAAATATACATATTCTGTATAACCTCTGCAGAGAGGCCCTCTAAGGAACAAATCCTCTGCACGACAACCTTTTTTTATTTCTCATAGGCGTTATTTTAATTGAATTTAACCTCTTCAAAGCAACAACCTCTGAACAGCAACATACTTTAGTCTCTCCCTGAGGGTGTTGTTTAAGAAAGGTTGTACTGTATGTATTTTTGCATTAAAACACATTATATATTTTAGAGTGATCCTTCAAGTGCACATTTCAATACAAAGATATACAGACCATCATTAGAGAACTCATTATATTATCATCTACAATCTCAAACTAAACCATATCATGGTAAGTATATAGCTCTTTTATGTAAACTACGCTTTTATAAACATGGCCGGTTCCACATATAGTCGTCGATCCTGAGTCGAGGGTTAATACTTGAAGGAAGAACGCGCGATGCATGCCGGTAAAATTATATTTCACATTTTTATAAAACATCGATAGTTAATGACAATTGGTCATCATTTGTGTCCATTAAATGGTAAACTGTAAATTTAATGTTCTAAATTCTATTTCACTGAAGGGGTGTGAAATTTTGTTAACTGTTGTACTTGAAAATGACAGGTGGTGGTCTTTTAATGTATTTGTTGACAATCCATGACAATTTGCTATGATTAAGACTTCTGAATGTTGTTCTGTAGCTAATTAGTATAATAGCTGGCAAATATAACGACTTGCCAGCGAGTTAATCGCCGGAACTTATAACTTGGTTGTATTCCTACTACGTTTGAATTCCGAGGTATATCTTCGTTGATGATCGCCTATGTTGTTCCGAATGATCATGAATAATATACACTAATACACGACCTGTAATGTAGTTCCTTTGATTTATAGGCCACGTACCGGCACGGTTCCGAGTCGTTCGAGGTAAAATCCCAAAGGGTTGAATCTGTGTTTTCTGTAACTCTCCAAAGAGTTTAACACCATCACGAATCTGACGCAATTAATAACTTAGTGCAGATCATTTTATATTGTATATTCTAAAATCATTCCAAATAGTTTGAGCATTTTTATAACTTAAGACAACATTCTAAAAAGTTTCAGAAATATCCATGGTACAAATATAGACACTAGTTCAAAGAGTTTGACTATTTTACGTCGTATACTCTACAACCAAAGACTTTGACCGTCTAAAATTGTATAGAGAACATTTCAAAGATTTTGTACATTTTATATTGTGTATTTCAAACAAGCATAACCATTTAGCAAAATGTTAAATTTTCGGGCGGAAATCTTACAGGCTTCAAACTCTTTGGAAATCATTGGCTTAAATCTTTGGAAACTCCGGTTGACGTTCCGTGACACAACACTTTGCATATATGAAGTATGAAACATCACAATTACAATAACCTGATATCTTTCATACATGTACTTTGTAGAATTAATGGAATTCAAATGTACAGTCGAGAAGGACACGGGCGATGTTGGAGGGAATTTCTTGAAAGTAAAACCAGGTATAAATCACTAAAGTTGACTGTCATATAATATGACTGTTGTATTTTATACATTAATGACTGATAATTATGGCAACACAAAGACATACTCAATTCAGGTACAATTTTGGTTAAGACGACAAACACAATTTCTTAAGAGTTGAATATTCCCATTCTTCTTAAACTTAATGTATTGTTCATATTGTCGCGTCTCACGGAGCGAAAACTCCGTCATTTCTAAGGACAAGCAATGCAGCCTATCTTTAAAGACATGTTATTCGTTTTGCAATTAGGTCAAATACCTTAGGCACACTTTTAGAATGATTGTGACTTACGTAGGACTTATATTTTATTTTGATTTTTGCCTGGTGGGAATGAAAACAATTACTTTTCAGTCAAGTTTAGGTTAAATCACATTCCTTTCCAAATTGTCTTGGAGCAAAATAATTAAATAATATTTTGAAATGATGGGCAAAAACTGACAGTATTATTAACGTTTCTTGCTGTTGACTTACGAAGATTTTTATCGTAAGATTTTTTGTGAAATCCATTGCTGACATGTGATATAAATAATTTATTATTTTATTATTTATATTACAGGTGATAAGTTGATATTAAAGTTTGCTTCACCCGATCAAAAGTATGGTTTTGGATACATCAAGTCACCAATATTATCTATAAAGAAATGGGGATTTGTTTGTTTAAATAATATTTCTATACAGTCAACATATCAAAACTTTATATTAGATTAAAACAATAAACACTGAATATATATTCACTTGTTTTCTATATCATGCGTGGCACCTTTTTGGGTTGACGTTATTTTGAAGCATTGGAATAGCGTCCAACGTGCGATGGGGTGCAAATTCGTCAAAAGGAAGTTCCGACGAACGATACCGCAAACATTTGGCAGTGATGCTAGAATCCAAATAACTCAATTAGTCTATGCTTTTTGCGGACTAAAACGTATATTTATTCACTAGTAATCGTGTTACACACTTGTGATTAAATTCATACGCATCCAAAATAGTTCCCATATGTTATGCTGCAATAAAACATAGACAATTGTAAATTGTTTCTGAAAAAAACACAGCTTTTTTTATAGTTATTACAATCTCGTACAAAGAGGCTATCTAGAATCTTACAAGAATGTACATGTACTTATAAAATCTACACTGCTAGCTATAGTCATGATACAGAATATTGAAATCTCAATAAAGTATCATTGACAGCCATTTCTCTCTTATAAATTTCTTCAAAATCTTCATTTTGTTTCACAATAAACCAGTTCTTCCAGTCACCTACTTTACCTAAAATGACACATTAAACATAACATGCTTGAATTTTGATTTTATTAATTGTTAGAAAGTAATGATAAACATCTCAGTCAACGAAATTAGGAAATAAAAGTGGCTGCCCAAACCGGTCATTTTAGCAGCTAGCACTATATCTTGTTTGTAGAAATTTGATTGCCGAAAAGAAATGTTTGGTTGCTAAAACTAGAAATTGGTTGTCCCGGGCAACCAGAAACCCACTAATTTCGTAGACTGCGACTGAATTATGAAGAATGAAAATTTAATTATAGAATTAAAAGTTATCAATGCAGTAATTTGCATAAAACTGAATTTCAGGAATGTTGAGTATAATATAAATAGAGCATTTGTAAAGAAACGATCAACAGAAAATACCCACCTCTTGTTAAGGTCACTTAGTATATAGGTAACATCTTACTAATAGAGAATTGTTGGTTCGAGAAAAAGCTACCATAGTGCATCGGACTTTAAGTGATGTAAGGAAACTGATATTTCCTTATGAAGGTTAAAATTGGCATAATTATAGTACTAATGTATACCAGGTACGATGATCAGGTGAACTGTCCAACACATAATGACCTTGCCTGTTTAAAAAGGGGAACAGAAGAATCATAAAACCAGCAATGCTCCAGCATATATTTACTTTTACTCTCTGATATTGTTACAGCATCTGACTTCATTAACGTACTGGAGATTTCCCATACCCAATGGGTTCCTAAAATGATCGAGAATGGTACATTGTGTATCATAGATGCATATGACAAAATGTTTAATTAAGTAAGTCTGTTGGTCGAGGCGTCGTGTGTTCGTTTTTCGGACAGGACAAATTTTCGTGGAGTTTGGTCATGTAATATTTTTTACGGTAATTTCGCCTCCTTCCACTGAGTTTAAATCATGTAGCGCAGTTCGCAGGTTTAGCGGAAAACGGTCGTAACTCAATATAAGAAAGGAGTGAGGAGTTACGACCGTTTTGCACTGACCCACGAGTTGCCAGTCAATAACGGAAGTATGCACCTAGTAACTGGGTCACAGCTTAATACGGAGATTTAGTCTTTCCAGTGAAGGCGAGTAGGATTACTTGCCGACGCGTATGACCTTTCACGATGTGTTGCTACAGTGTTACATGTAACCCCACGAAAATGACGTAGTTCATATTTGAAAAATATTACACCAAATGATTTGTAGTCTACTTTATGATACATTTATATATATCAATTACCTTAAGACGAAACCAGTAGAAAAATATACATTGTTCATTTTATGAGTTATTTTTACTTTGTATTCCTTTTGTCTGTTTGTGTTTGTTTTGATAATTCTGGACTATTTTTATTTGTTTTCGCTAACCCTACGACAAGAAGACAACATTTTCTCTCTCAGTTGTAGAAAATCGACGAGACCATTGTCGAGTTTTATTAAGAGTGTGGTCTGCCACCACGTGGAGTCAACCACAAATCGCCGCTATCTCACTCCACAGAACTCACTGCAGGACTACGGACAACATTGCTTTGTTTAATTTGTAAATATAGCACAGGAGACATCTATACTGCTCATACCTGATTTAACTGGCGCTATTATGAAGACATCATCGTCTCTACATGTAAATGTTTTCAAGTTTTGAATTATCTCCCCTTCTTCTTCTGGGGTACGATCAAAGTTACATACCCTGATACCATCTACCTCCACTAACTGCACACATGAACCACAAGCGTCTTCTACTTTAATACCTGACATCACTGTAATGATAACATACTCGTATATAGGTATAGAGCAGCGGGCGTGGCCGAGTGGTTACGACGTTGGACTAGTAATCATTGGATAGCTAGCTCCCCATTGTTTTCTTGAGGAAGAAACTTTATCCTAGTAGCTTGATCAACTTATTGGGGGACCAGAAAGTGGGCTCCAAAATGATTAATCAAAGTTGTAAGAACTTGTATCATACTCGAGCTAAAAATAAGTATAAACTAAACTTAAACTATATAGTAGCATAAGTGAACTATCAGTAGAAATAGAAATGCATGATGTACACATCCTTAGTTTTGACTTGGCCAACATCTAGCGTTTTGCTACTTTAATGCAATGAGGCTTTTTTTTAAATACTCAAGGTTACATGCACGTTGTTCTTATTTGCGTATCACTATTTAAGCTGAACCTTATGTTTCTTGGCATTTTAGGCTGCAAGTAATAGCCATTTGAACCAATATCCTGTATTCCGGGGGGGGGGCATTTCCTGTGGGGAGGGTCTTTTAAACGATAGGTTCGACATGTCTTGATCATAAAGATCATAGTAAATTCATTAATATATAAAATAAAGTAATTGTTTACGCTAAGAAGTTAAGAACGTAGTAAAAATACCGTGTATGATAACCACGAGAACAGTCTTGTTTTTTGAGAGAGGAATTTTGCTTGTATTAAAGTTAGATTTCTCGCAAGTATGCCACCCGTATAATAAGCGGTATGTGAAGACAGCAGTAACGGCAGTACAGCAGTAAAGCCTTACTGTTAGAATTTCCGGCAGTACAGCAGTTTAAAGCTGTTATGTTAGAATTTTCGGCAGTACAGCAGTAAAGCCTTGCTGTTAGAATTTTCGGCAGTACAGCAGTAAAGCTGTACTGTTAGAATTTTCGGCAGTACAGCAGCAAACCTTTACTGTGAGAATTTTCGACAGTACAGGAAACTGTTGTATTATTCTAGCAAGTTATTCTTAATTTTGCCTCTTAGAATTTCCATATTATAGGGTTTTGTATTATGTTAAACGTACTGAGTATCATACAAATCGACTTTGATGTAATAATATTAGCAGAGTGTTAATGCTCATAACTGTTCACAGCGTTGTTGCCTACATCACCTTCCTATAATAGTGTGTAAAATGATAATTGATTAATGAGAGTGAAGGTAAAAACATGAAATCACACATTTTACTGACAATAAATAGGCAGACATAGGAGGTTTGTGAGTTGACTGAGAAGTTGAATGTTTGAATTCTCTAAGGTCAAAATTAAAAGTACAGATAGAGCCAATCTATGATGTAAAATATGCAGCGGGTATGAAAAATGTTAAAGATTAGATCCACTGTACATAATTGATTTTGAATAAATTAGGCCTATCACTATACATGAATGCTTATGATTCCTTTTTTGCAATATCAATTGTTATCAGTAATTCTAATTTGTATTGCAGAAAATGAAATGTATATTCATTTTCATTGTGTACCATACATTCATGAAAATGAATATACATTTCATTTCTGCAATACAAATTAGAATTAATGATAACAATTGATATTGCAAAAAGGAATCATAAGCCAAGTTTAATATTTGATCTAATTTCTAATGAAGTGCATGCATAACCACAGTTTTGTACAATGTCAATAAACGCATTATTTTATGTTATATTCAATTGCCATAACTGAACATTAGAAACTATTGTCATCAATAGTAACTACCAACTTGTTTATTTCAATAACAAATGGTTCTAGTCTTGTTCTAATGAATTTTATAGTGAATGTATTTTTCTTCATGCTCCTTGGTTTTAGAAAACAGCATCCTGAAAAAAAAAACATCACAAATGCATCAAAACAATAGAATGGTAAAAAATCAAATACAACGAAAAAAACCGATCCAAGTTTAACTTTAAAAGCAGACCATTGTCATCAAGATAATACAAGCTCGGTGAACTATGTGCAAGCGTGCTGTCGTATCAGCAATTATTTTTTGAAAACAAAAACATTATTCTATTTACTGCATTGGCTTTTATGATGCATACAATTTGTTGAATCTGGCCAGTTTCTGGAAGAAGTAAAAGTAGAAGAAATCATTAAAATATGTGAACTTTGTGACCAGAGTAATCGCATTTGTACGTGTATACATTCCAGCTGGTGACCATGTATATGATGTTGGCTTATTTTCTTTGGCTAATGTGAAAAAGATATCAGAATTGATAAATTCGTGTGGGTAAATAAAGGTAGAATGAAGAAATACCAAAAGAATTCATCTGAAATCTACAAAACAATTTATGAGATCAAGCTTCAAAACAACACTTGTTCATCTGATTTCTAAAAACTTTTGTTCTATATATATTGTATTTTAGTTTATTATATTGATGTTCACATACATGTATTATAATAAGGGAGTTAAATCTTAACTATTCTGTAATTCAGTTTAGTTATTTGTTGCAGTTATTCCTCTTTATTTACAAATGTACAATGTTTGTGTCACGTGATGAATACGTCATCAGAATGGAATGCGAACATACTGGGTATCATTTACTGTACAGTTGTTTCAATTTGCGAGGGTTAAATTTTGAGAAAGAACATCGTCAATCCTTGTATAAAGTTTCTAATTTAACTTGAATAGAAAATGTACATTGTTTATTAAAACGTTAAAACAATATCGACATGAGGTAGGCACTAATAAAAAATGTATGAATGAAAACAATGCATTAAGTGTTGAAAAGTTGATCTAGATCAAAACGATGCTTTGTCTCTTGATTAATCCCTAAGACTAAGACTAAGTCTATTTTGATAGAAGTTTTGTTTTCCCTGGTCCCTGAAACTCATATCCTATTAACCCAAGCACAAAACGATTCGATGATCTAACAATTAACCCACTCAATCAGGTTCTTCTGTCTTTCATTGAGTCATCATCACGAAGGCTTATTAGATTATAAATCTACTTGAAATGAATTAATGTGTCCATCTAAAACTTTAAAAATGCAAACACAACAAGCCAAAGAGAGAATTCACGTCTGCTCAGAAGGTATAAGATTTTAACAACAACATGCCGACAAGATTACTCGATATTTGTCGACTTAAAAAGTTCTATCGACCTATTGCTATTGCAGAGGAACTATAGCAATACAGCGATAAGTCGACCTATTGTTACACCCGTATTATTTATTCGACAAAACTTTAACAAATGTACGACACCCTCTCATATCGTATGTTTGCCTCTGTTTGTCGCATCTTCGTGTTTCCGTGTGGCGCCTAGCGGAACGATAATACGACAAATCAGGGATTCTACATAAATTCCTGGACAGATCTACTCAGTCGTGTAAGTTTTGTGTTTTCGCTCTTTCGCATTCCGTTTACACATGCACATAAGACTATTGAAGATGTACGCATTTGTAAGCGGAGGACAAAAGAGAGAAAACATGGCATAATTCAGCCACCATAGAAAACCCCATAAATTTTAGCTCAGAATTAGGTTCATTTGAATCTGATTATTCAAACTTCACCGGTAGATCCATAAACATATTTGTTTATCATCAGATAAATGTAAAACTTGGGATCTATCTTTGGAATGTATCCTGCTCATGAAATGACATAATGTATCCTGCTCATGAAATGACGTATTGTTCATGTCTTCATTGCAAACCTGGTTTAAGCACTGACTAGCCTATTTTCTGCTGCGCAATTATACTCCAATTTTTTTTATTACCGTTGCAATGTTATGCATCAGTACTGTTATAAGAGTTGTAAAAATCGAATCACAGTAACCACTCACTGATACAGTAAACCACTCACTGATACAGTAACCACTCACTGATACAGTAACCACACACTGATGCATGACCTCTCACTGTTACAGTATACCACTCACTCATACAGTAACCACTCACCGATACAGCAAACACCCTCTGATACAGTAACCAATCACTGATACAATTACCAATCCTTGATACAGTAACATCTCACTGATACAGTAACCACTCACTGATACAGTAACCATTCACTGATACAATAACCACTTACTGATACAGCAATCACTCACTGATACAGCAACCACTCACTGTTACAGTATACCACTCACTGATACAGCAACTACTCACTGATACAGCAACCACTTACTGATACAATAACTACTCACTGATACAGCAACCACTTACTGATACAATAACCACTCACTGATACAGCAACCACTTACTGATACAGTAACCACTTCCTGATACAGCAACCACTCACTGATACAGTAACCACTCACTGATACAGTAACCACTCACTGATACAGCAACCACTTACTGATACAGTAACCACTCAATGATACAGTAACCACTTACTGATACAGTAACCACTCACTGATACAGTAACCACTCACTGATACAGTAACCACTCACTGATACAGTAACCACTCACTGATACAGCAACCACTCACTGTTACAGTATACCACTCACTGATACAGTAACAACTCACTGTTACAGTAACCTCTCACTGATACAGCAACCACTAACTGTTACAGTATACCACTCACTGATACAGTAACAACTCACTGTTACAGTAACCTCTCACTGATACAGCAACCACTAACTGTTACAGTATACCACTCACTGATACAGCAACCACTCACTGTTACAGTATACCACTCACTGATACAGCAACCACTAACTGTTACAGTAACTTCTCACTGATACAGCAACCACTAACTGTTACAGTAACCACTCACTGATACAGTAACCACTCACTGTTACAGTAACCTCTCACTGATACAGCAACCACTAACTGTTTCAGTAACCACTCACTGTTAGTGTGATTGTTTTAGCATAACTCTGACCACAACTTTTTTATAACAGAAAGTCAGCCGCTGTATGAGAATGATGAGGAGTCAAGTGCACACGGGTGAATATAAGGAAATATGGTTAGGTGAACTGTCCTTTTCATAGAGGTTGGCCAATAGAAAAAAGACCTATATGAAGAACAAAACAATTAACAATCGACAGTAAATAACACAGTGATGTAAATGATTTAAAAGTTTATTGCAACAAAACAAAAAAACCAGTCACAGAATAGATCAGAAAACATCGTCTTGCTATCAGACACATGGTTTGAAAATTTGGCATTCTTAGGTAGGTTATACCACTCAATTGACAGGGGCGGATCCAGGATTTTTTTCTAGGGGGTCCGAACTTTTACATTTTACAGATAAGAGGCAACATATTATTAATAATAATAATAGCTACATAACCATTAAATCTATGTAAAGCACCGAGAAAAATTGCTTCATGCTTCTTAAGAATGACAAACAGTCAAGAAATACACCAATGGACAGGTACATTTCCAAATTCTATGAGGGTCCGGACCCCCCTGACCCCCCCCCCCCCCCCGCTGGATCCGCCCATGATTGATCTTGGGGTAAATTATGCAAAATACACTTAACAACTTTTCTAAGTATACACATTTCCCCTGCAGATATTTTCAAATTTTGTTAAAAACAATTATTTTGTTAAAATATTTAAACGAAATTTTGTGAGTCAACTATGGGATACTATGTCTTTCATATGACACTAAAACGTCAATATCTACCGTTTAGTAACCGACTTCCAAGATGCACTCGCGTTTCGTGCTTTTAACAAATATGAGCCAAACGGTTTACATTTTCACTTTTATTTTGTACCTGTCGATATCTTTAGCGATTTACACTTAGAAAGAACACCTAAACTTTCACAAGTCGTAAGTATTAAACGAATTCGCTTGAAATTAAGAGGCCAAGCTATCGAAATGATACATGCTGGCTTATCAGTACGAGAGGTATATTAAATTGAATTGCTATGTCGTGTCTTGTACGCATCATATTCATCACTGAGACATTCTAAGTATAGCTGCAATGCAGAAACCTTCAACGATCGTGACAAAGTGAACCCCTTTTCAGCTTGCCCATACTTTCAAGCGTAACCCTTTGACTGTAATACAACTTTTTAGAAAGTTTGAGCAAACCAGAAGTGTTGAAGACCTGCTAAGCCAGAGAAGACATCGTATGACGACAAGACGGCAAGAATGGGCTATGTATGATATCCCGGGATATCATTCAGAGCTATATAATCTCATTGCGACCAAGGTGTCTTGCAGTTATACGAGCTGAAGATGGCCATACTCGTTATTGATGTGAATTTGTACTTTGTTGGTATCAATATTGTTACTGCTTATAAGAAGTCAGTTATTTTTCAATTCATTCTGCGTTTTGCTTATAAATAAAATACTATTTGATGAACAGTTTCTACAAATTTCATATCAATAGCTTACGTATCAACCCAGTTATGACCAAATATATAGGTGTATACTTAAAAAAAGTTGTTAAGTGTAATACATGTACTTCT
The DNA here is from genome assembly GCA_025267735.1 of Mactra quadrangularis. NCBI lineage: Eukaryota > Metazoa > Mollusca > Bivalvia > Venerida > Mactridae > Mactra > Mactra quadrangularis. The sequence goes on along the minus strand of CM046294.1, from coordinate 20,850,173 downwards.
TTTTATATGAGTCTGTTTGAATATTTAGGGGCATTGGCTTTAGATATTGAAATCTTCTGTCCTGTCTTACCTGCTTGTCGCCAGAAGTATTGTGAATTATACATAATTATACACAGCAAGGGAACATATGACGTCACGTATCCAGAGTTGTGTGGAGTTGATGAAGACAGTCATGGAGTCTGCGTCACTGTTCAAGTGATGTTTGATCAATTTTAGCTGTACCCATGTGTTAAATTTTGTGGAAAACGTGCTTTGCATTTTTATTGACGTATTCATTAATATTAGTGAATATTAACTAGATAGAAGTTTAGGATTAAGACTAAAGTCTTTAAGGGGCCGACAGTTGTTGTATTAGACTTTATGTGACAGACATATTTACAGCTGGGACAACTCTCTGAAGATTCTGCAGATCTATACCTCGTCGAGGTGTTCCGAATCAGGCGCGTAGCAGGATATGAATATTGGGGTCACAGACGGGGTGGGTATGGGAGGAATGTCCCCTCCGACCGGTCGAAAATTTTTGTAAATGTAAGCCTCTGAAACTCGATTTCCAGCTCTTTCAGTATCCCCTGTTTGAGAACAAATCTTTGTATTAGACCTCAAGATTTTAAATATGACATTGTGTCATAAAAAATTATTTCACGGTCCCATTGCCGCTGCTTGCCGGAATATTTGGGCCGCGGCCCTTGCGGCCCCAGCTCATACGCGCCTGCGAATGCAACCGTTAGATTACGGACGTAATAGTAACTTCGTGTACACTTAGCTACAAAACTCCTCACAGTGCTTACGTCACGCTTTGGTTAATGATTTTATAAAGAGAAATAACTGCTTTAGAGAGTTTGGCTTTACTATACTTAACGAAACTTCTAAGTACACCGATTTCAATGTTGTCAGAAATTTTCATTTTTTATCATTTATGTCCGATCGTTAATGGAAATGTGATTAGGGCTATACTGTCGTCTGCTTGCATGGTTTTATGCTTCTTAATTGATGAAAAATTGGGTTTGCCGTGCACGTGCTGAAAAGCGGAAACGCGCATGTTCATTCTATAAATAGACGGTGAAGATATCACCTCTATACTAAGACGCGCAACCGTCTCAAAATTCGGCGTTTGGTACGCAACAGAATAAAGTGCGGCGGATGAAAACAAAATCGTTGCATTTTTTCGTTTTTTTGACAGACTCGTTGTTGAAATGTAAAATAAATGATCACTCATAGCTACAGGATCATAAATCTATCAATACTAAGTACTTTTAAACCTCTGTAGGTATAGGTGCATAGTTAAACCGTGTAACCTAGTTTCGAATTCAAATTACTGTGTAAAGAATGACAGATGTAAACACGTTATGACGAAGGTTTAACAACCGGTATAAAAGTTTAATTTAATGAGGTTAGTTGGTTGGATAGTCAAATTTTATTGCGTAGACACAAAATTCATTCTTTTTTTGTTCAGTATACTTGAAGGGGGGAAATTGATAGAATGTAAACATTGCCACGTGTTTTCAGGTAAATAAACAGTTTTACCCGTGATGCGCGGCGTCTCCGTACAGAGGTCAGTCAGACCGTTTGTGTACAGAATGCGCGCATGTTCTTATCGTGCAAAAATTGCACGTTGTCAGTTTTAGTGAAAATCATTAGAGTGTTGATATGCACAACGAAAAATCAAGAAATGGCTCGAGTGTCGCTTCAAGAACGAGAAATTGTCATAGGTCTTATGCCAGACGGTGCGTCACCAGCAGACTGTTCAACCAAAACAATTAGGAAATCTCCTATGTTCAACGCATGCGCGACAAAAATGGTTTTGCATTGATAATGTAGCATGAAAACCATGAAAGCAAAGGTCAGTATGGTCCAAAACACATTCCCATCATCGATCAGACTTTAATGTTGAAACTAAGACTTCCTACAATACTTAAATCGGAGTACTTACAGGTCGTCCACGTAAACATTGCGTATATAAACATAGCCAGTTTAATTACACACCAATATTTAGGGTGAATTATTTTTTTACAATTTTATAGTATAGTTAGTTTACACTTATTTTATAAACACATCATTACATAGAATTTATAATGTGCATATACACTAATTAAAATATATGTTAAATATCAAAAAGATATGTTTAAATCATTAAAATGTTGTTCATGCATTAGCTTATTAACCTATTTACTGGGCAAGTCAATTGTTTAAAGTACAAAAACACGCATGACCTATAATACGACCTGTAGAAGTTTCGTTAAGTATATTATACAAATATTTTCTTACTTGTTATGACAAAAAGCTGAAAGTATTTAACTTGATCTCGTGAATTGCATGTATTTATTATTGACTGAATGTAAAGATGTTCACTGGAGCGTTTAGCACGTTTTTCACGTGCCATATTGTGTAGGTTTGAAAGAATTGAGTTTTGAAAACTCATTCGAGCTTCGGACAGGACAAAGGAAACATCGTTTAATACTTTTATCGTTCTTCGAATTTTAATTTGAGTATGGCTTCGTCTTAAACGCTTTGACTGTTGTTAGTGTGAATCAAGAATGTGTGGCTTTAATCTAAAGAAACATGGACATGAGGGAAAATATCTCACCAATCAAGGAGACAAGACATTGTTAACCTGGATTTTGGACATTTGGTTGGGATTTGGGGGAGATGTAGCACGTGGTCAAGGTAAGCCCTCGGGGATAATAGATATTGTTGATATGTTTTGACTACTGAATATTTGTTTTAATTCTCAACGTAATGATTTAATGTGAGAATTCTCTTCGTCTGTTTCTGATAAATTTCAAGAAAATAATTATTGTTTTTTATATTGAATCCCAAAGATTCAGTTTGATTTTATAATGAAAATACTGACGTTTAGATGACATAAATACGTTTTCTATTGTTGGCTTCATTAACAACATTGCTACATTTCTGAAATACAAACTTAACTACAGAAATAGATTTATTAAGGTTGACTTCTACTCTCCTGGGGACTGGGCTACCGAGAGAGACTATGAAAAGCCCTCACTCGGCAGCGACAGTGAAGATGAAAAGAAAGTAAAAGCCACCGAGAGCAATGCTTTGAAAATGTTTTAATTATTCTCAGTCTCCTGTCATCAGCTATGATTATCTCCTGTTTCACCTCATGATTTTGTTTCTATTTCATGCCTTCAACTAATTATCACGGACGCTATGTCCCTGGCAGACATATATTTCTTGCATTTTGGGTATCATTGTCACGGCACATATATTCATGAGGATCACCATGAAACATATTGGGCTAAAACGTGTACTTTTCTGTGATTGTCTAGACAGTGAGTTCTAGTTAGTGAATTTTTAATGATTTATTATACAATGTATCTGGCGTGTTTTTGTTTTATTTATGCGCTTAAGCATTTGTTTTATACTAAGAATGAATTTCTTGAATAAAATTGTTAAATATCTCCCCCCTAAACTGATTTAGATTTAAAAATGTATCGCACGTGAGTTCATTTTGTACAAAAAAGGTTCGTTACCATTAAATCATAGAATATTTTGGACGGTCTAAACCATTGACGCTTAAATGACACACGAAGGAGGATTGTCAGACCATGCCTTGTTATCATTTAATTATACATTATATATTTTAGTGCATAGTGTATATGATATTGTTTAGTAGCTTTTATTGAATAGCAACCAAAAAGTAATATTTTTTAAACAGTTTATAAAAAGAAATTGAAAAAGACGGTTTACATGTTCTGAATTATATATCAATTAATGACACAAAGCTATAGAATTATTGGGCTCTTCTTTGCCGCATATATCCTATATACACATAATGCAACCACTATTTGGTTGTATGTGACGCTTTGTATCAATCTTTCTTGAAGTCTTGGATCATTTATTGAACGCTTGTCTCAAATGTGCTCTTTGTTGCTTTCCGTCAATTTTTTTTCTCGCATATTACCAGACTATTGAAAAGTGAGAGTGGACTAACACTTAATTATATACCCGTTCTTTTTGGGTCGAGGATATAAACCGTACCTGTCCGGGCATACCTATTTATGAGTTTGTTATTTTCTTGAAATGATAATAGAAAATAAATAATTTTTGTTTGGTCTGAAAGTCTGTGAAGAGAAAACATAAATGAACTTAATTACTACACTGACAGAATTAACTCAATTATTAATATTATGGTATATATGGTATTGTACATTTGCCCCAGGCGATTACTTCGCGCTTTCGAAGCTATGTGTAACTGTTCACTCAATGTACCACGTGATTGCTCATTCATGGGTGGAAAGATTTACGCGCAAAATCGCTGGGATCAGCGCCATTTTAGTTGATATTCTGTTTGGAAGGATGGATTTTTGTTTCGGGTAAGTTATTTTATGTTTGAATGAATATTTTTGTAATTTATGCCATATTTCATGCTCCTTTTCTCATATGTTGAATAAAACAGGTCTTGGTACCGACATTTCCTTAATAATCATTGTGACCAGATTATCGTTGTTCGATGGGTCCCTTGTGTATTAAGCTTCGTATTGAGCGTTAATATAGATTAGTGCTTGATGCTGGATATAGCTCATTGCAGACTCACGTGCAAGCATGCATACCCGAGTTAGTTTTCTCTAGCTACAAACGGCGTTTCTTACTGAATGGAAAAAAATCATACGTTGGATTCAAATTTACGGGAACTATCTATGTTTAAACATTGTTACCATTCACTATAAAGTAAAACACACATACTCTTGTACAATGAAGTACTTTATCTTTATTTAATCTGTCACACTAAGTTGATTGATACATGTGTGCTTTTTTCGGCAAAATCAATATTTCAAACACTTTTATGGAACAAGATGCTCAAATGCAGTGTAAAATTGAACTTAAACATAAGTACTGTAACATTAGGAAACGTTTTCTTTTTCTTAAAATAAATCGCTACAAATTAGCCCCCCCGCCCATCTGAAAATGCTTCCTACGTGCCTGAATTAACCCAATAGCTTAAAGTGTCTGACAATTGAATTAGATTAGTGAGAATTACTAAGTCTTGTTTTATATAAGTTGAGCTTGTTGATACTTTTGCCTGAACTTATTAAAACCGGCTGGTGTTTAAAAAATCAAGACAATGGCTGTCAGCATCTTAGATCAATGAATTAAATTAATGAATTTTAAAAATGTATAATGCCTATGTGTGTTATTTTATTCTTTCAGGCCAGATAGTTATACATATATCTATGCATGAGTATCAACTATATAAGAAATGATGGTAACGTAGGTGTAATGCTGTCTATAAAGGTTAAACAGCAAGACAGGTCTTATGTGAGTATCTATTGTTTTTACCAATTGATTGTAATTTTAAAATTGACTTGTAGTTTTATTGTACATCATATCAAGGACCTGTAATCTTATTTAATGTAGAGCTATGACATCATGTCGTATACCATAGGCGGATCTAGGGGAGGGGGTCTAGGGGTCAGGATCCCCCTAGAATTTCCAAAATGTATACCTGTCCATTAGTATTTTTCTTGACTGTAAGTCATTTTTAAGTAGCACAAAACAATTTTGCTCGGTGTTTAACATAGATTTAAGTGTTATGTAGTTTTTATTATTAATATGTTGCATGGTTCAAAAGTTCGGACCCCCCCCTAGAAAAAAATCCTGGCACCGCCACTGAATACACTTGGATCCAAAGGTTTCTTTAGGCATGTTGAATTATGATGTTATTGAGCATATGTTGCATAGTTAACATGTTGTTATTTGTTTCACATCTGATATACACTAAATGAGTCTGCAGTCGGGCCTCTACATTAATTTTTTCCCTACTAGTCTGGTCGGGCTAGTAAATGCCCTAATCCACTAGCCCTGACCAATATTTCACTAGCCCTGACCAAGGACCCTTTATATACATATAATTATTACATAACTGCATAACATGTTTTGTAATAATTTATTCATCTTTGCAGATGTTGATGAAGATAGTCAGCCATTCTGGATGAGTTTCAATAACTGGTGATCATATGATAGACATGTATATATTATTACCGACTAGAAATTTTGATATTATACATTGTCGACTGAACTCAGATTTTCGACTGTGATTCTGAACAAGACAAAGATTGGTGAGCATTTTGATACATTTTTCATTCATCATCTATGTATATTCTTAAGACTAGCTGATAAATTTTAGGAAGAAGACAGTTAGTTACAGAGGATGATTATCTAGTACTGGTTCTTCCCAGGAAATGCTGGTTAGGTGAATTATCTTTCTTATGTTTACTATGAACATAAAACAAACAAATTAAGTCACATACAAAGGGAGATAATCTAAAAACTTACAATGTTGTTGAGATACTGGTATTTGATAAACTGTAAGTGATCCATGCATTTACCTCAGTGATTTAAATACTTGTTACAGTAATTTTGTTTACGGGATCAATGAATGTAGCCTACTTGATAGTCGTCTTCTTTATGTACTGCAGTTGCATTAATGTTTCCACTTCTAAATAAAATAGAATTATACATGTCTTTATTGTTCAAGTATAATATAGTTGTTAATGATATAATGCAGTATTTTGTATTCATGTCAAATTGTTAATATAATTTCATTTTTTTCTCTTTACTATTTTACAAATATGTTTTCCCAATTTGATACAAACAGTTAAGCATGTCAGATTCAATCATTAGGTAAAAAATACTCCTTGCAAAAGTTGTGTTTTGTGAACATGCAAGTTACATGTAGCTGATCTTTTCTGCCTTAGATGTTGTTGTTGTTGTACTGTAGTGATTACACAGAAATGTTTGTAACTTAATTTCTTTTTTTATGAATTGTAATCTCTGATGCACATCTAAAAGTGCCAAGCTGTTTTGGAATAACTCATTTTTGGGGTAAAAAACATTAACGCTAAATATAATTAGGTTTTTCTAGATTTTATTTTTTTTGTTTTATTTGTTAATATTTTGAACTTAAACAGTTCTGAAAGATATACCTTGTTTACAGGTATTTGATAAACAGCATTGTTTTTAAATTCAATTTCAAAACAACACCTGTCTTTTTATAGTATAGTATATTGACATTGACTGTTCTAGCTTTATTTATGTAAAATATGAAAAATATGCAGATTAAAAAAATAATATAATAATTAAGATATAAACAAGAGTCCAGGAGACCTAGACTACAATGAAGGTGTGCTTGCTGTCTTAATACAACAATAATTTGCGTTGATGCATTATTAAACTTGTTAAAACCATAACAAATTTTGTTGGCTCCAATGGCCCCAAAGTGGTGAAAACCTTTTTTCATTCGGCGAAAATGTTGGCAACAACTTCTTATGACCCAGCACCAATCCTGTATACTTCTATGAAATATCCTATTATTCTCCAAAATTGTGAATAAATGTGTTTTGAAATTAACAAAATTTTAAATATCTAGCTGATTATTTTTTTATTCAGTTTTCTTGAAGGACATATTATCAATATAGTATTAAGTCTTATTAGGATGATAATTTCTTTGGCTTTTATTTTATAAATTACATTTTATACTTATATTCTAATAAAAGGAGTATTCCTATTTTATTGATGTTTTTTAAGAACTTAGTAAGTGATATGTACATGGTACATTAAGAAGAATGTTGTTATACAGTCTCTGTAAATAGGCAAATACAGTTTTATCTTTTGTTTTATTTGTTATTCTACAGTCACAATCTAAATTAGCTGTTCAAATTAATGGTTGAAGTGTTTAGAGTAACAACTGTAAGCATTTATGAGTTGACTGGAAATTCCCCATATTGTCTTGAAATGATGCGAAATTCCCCTTTCTAAGGGTATGGGTATCTGCTCCCAAAAGTTGTCTAGTGCCTTAGTTTTTTTGTTTATGACTTGATCACTGTTTTGAATTTTTCATACCCCCTTCATTTTGCCATAGTGTCAAAGTTGTGAAACCTGAATTAGATTTTTGATCATAACCACCTGGAAACTAGTTTGTCTTTGCCTTCAGTGAAATATTCTTTGATCACAACCACCTGGAAACTAGTTTGTCTTTACCTTCAGTGAAATATTCTTTGATCACAACCACCTGGAAACTAGTTTGTCTTTACCTTCAGTGAAATATTCTTTGATCACAACCACCTGGAAACTAGTTTGTCTTTACCTTCAGTGAAATATTCTTTGATCACAACCACCTGGAAACTAGTTTGTCTTTGCCTTCAGTGAAATATTCATTGTATGATATATACAGTTAGAATATACATTTGTATACACCAGTAGCTAAAACAATATGTCTGTACAAGACAAGGTTAACTAAGTTTGGGTTATCTCCCATGTATCAGGTTTTTAATAAAACAATTTTCCTCTCCTCCATATATCCTTATATGCTGGACTGTTATTCTGTGACCCATAAGCACATAGGAATACCTCAATATATGTACAATACAAGCATGTAAAAAATATAAACTTATGGTAAAATTGATCTACATGTATTTACCAGAATAGTTACATCCCTCTGATCTCTTCTGCCTTAGATGTTGATGTTTTATAGTGATTATTTAGATTTTGTTTGTGATCGACACCATCTATTGTTTTGTACACTTGGAGATTTTGTTTGCCTGATGTGCACTGTCTAAATTCCAGATGTTTATGAGTTAAAACTCAGTAAAGCACCACCAAAATGTTTATTTCCAGTGAACTGTATTCAAGCTAATGAAATATTTTGTCTTGACTTGAATGTCATTTAAGGTTCAGATACTGGTATAGGGTATTAATAATGAACCTTTCCCACACCAATAAAAAAGTGGGATATTGCACATCAAATGGATGAGTTTGAAGGGTGTACAATAGGTCTTCACTTCCGTTGAGGTATGAGGCTGGTCATACGATGGCTTAGAGTTTTCTACCTACTGTATAACGATGTTGTACAGTTAACACCCGTTAACTCTGCTGTGTCTTGAACTTACTTAGTCAATTATATTACTATATAAACAGATAACATTGGTCATATAAATCTGATACATTGTAACAAATACTTCCATGATGATAGAATTACTTTCCAATAGCGTCTATGATCAAACATAATAATTCATCCTCAATACTTACAGGTTATTATTCATTTTACTGTATGAGTATTAGGGATGAGATTTCTCATGTTTGATTTTATTCATTTGCTCACTTAATTTAAGCACAGGCATATCTTAGCATATTCTGTTTACAGTTTTTGCAATAGTTTTTTTTTCTTATTTGCATTATTTTTGTGTAGAGGTTAATTTCAGTTTTTATGGCTTTAAATCTACTTTGTAGTTCAGTTATGTAGTGCTGAAATTAGCCCTTTTCACAATGAAAAAAAACATGATCATCAGTAACAGATTATTTCAAGCCATAAGTTTTTATGTATAAGCTACTATCCAATGTCTGTTTTGTTAGTAACAGGGTCGGACACTTTAATGTGTTTCTGCAAGTGCTTTTACAAGAGTTAAGTGTTTGAATTACATTAATTCTAGAAAATGAATCATTTTTTACACTAATCATCTCAATTCTTTTCACAATTTTGGAAAATAGAGCCCAAAATTCAGATATAGGCTATAAACTAAAAAATCATAGTTTTTTTGATAATGGCATATTAGTAAGTATTGCAAACAAAGAAACAAGTAAGTTCCTGTTATTTTAAAGTAACAAATCTTTTCAGACTTTGGGCAAATTTTGCCACAAATTGCCCTGACTAGAATGAGGATACACAAAATATTTTTGTTTACATAAAATTACCAAGTTACCAAAAACAGGAATGATTATCTCTGTTATTTAATTGTAGTTGAATCACAGTAACAGCTGAAGATTAGGTCCCAGGAAAGTTACGCAACCTAACCTTTGCTTCACTTTCTGTGTCAGTGACATATTGTCATATCAAGGGCATCGGCAACGGTCCGGCCGGTCTGGCCATGGCAGGACCACTTTTTTTACCGATCTTGTTTCACGCAAATTACCTTTTTTCAGTTTTGCCTTTAATTGTTGAAAATGTCTAATCTGTTTAACAGGATTAATTTTTTTGACATGCGAAATCAATTATCTATAACAACTGCCAATCAATTATGCACTCACTCGAGGGCTTGATTATAATTTCGGTGACACTTCTGTATATAAAGATGATAATTACCTAAGATTATCTACCCGCTTCTTTAATGCACCATATTAGCAAATCAGCAGCTTTGGGCAAAACTCGATTTCATTGCTATTGTGCTTTGAGTACTGTTAAGTGTGTTTACGCAACAACGTCACAGAATATTTCAGGTTTTTTCAATGTTCATGTAAGAAATGAATAACATTTCAATACATGACTCAGAATTTTTGATATAATTATTACTTACAATATGTAATAAGTCATATTAGTTAGTCTGTAACAGTGACGTTAAATTTTGCATAAACAGACTTGAACTATATTTGTGATCATATGTTTTTGTTGCAAAAATACATAGAGCGAAACAAAAAAATAAAAAACAACTATAGCGGGGATATCTGTGCCAGATTTAATTATATAATTAGGTTTGGTGCCACCGCCTGATGAAACTCACTGAGGGGTTGAAATAGTTGTATTTTTCCTAAATTGCTGACATTCAAAATGAAAAATAATCGTCTCCAGATGCAATAAAATCCCATCTAGGGGCAGAAGAATTTAATTTTTCCCCCCTCTCGTACTCTCCCCCTTCACAATCAATGGCCGGACCACTTTTCAAAAGCTGGCGACGGTCCTGCATATTGCTTGTTTGCCCTCTTGGATCTTTTAAGCTTCATTGTGCACAAATACAGTTCTTTGATTTGACTTTGTATAAAAGGTCAACATTCAAAGCTAAATTGCAATATTGATTACTTAGTTAATAGTTAAAATTTAAAGTTTCAATGCTTTACAAAGATTTTATGAATCTTTATTTTCTTACCAACTGGGTTGACATAGATGTTGATAAATTTTTTCATCTCATCGGGGTTGTGTAGTTTGTTTTGCTAGCATTTTAAATGACTAGGGTATTTGCACCAAATTTTTCTGGGGAAACAAATCATAGAAAAAATTTGTTGCCTTTTCATTTTAATTTCACAATCCTTCAATGTCTGAAATAGTTCAGATTTCCATGATAATAAAACTAATAATATCATTTCATTCTTATATGATAAAGATTTAAAATGATGAATTGTTCTTTAAATTTTATTTAAGTAAAGGTGAGAAAGTTTTTTTCACTGTTAGTCCTGGGTAAGACTTTAAACTGCATCCATCTGTGGCATCCTATTATGGATGTGGGAACGTGAGGCTGCCCTTTACCACAGTTGTCTCCAGGCTCCCCTTAGGCAAGGGTCGGTACCTGTTATTGCCTCCCTTCTCAGGGTTACGAAGAGAAGTGGTCACTGTGGGTTGGTGAATGAACTACTAGTGTATGGTTTGTCTGAAAGATCATATCTGAATAGTGACCACTGAAGTAGATCTACCCAATGTGACTTACAGCTAAGTGCTTTCTTTCATGTTGTATTTATTTTGATGTAATGAATATTTATATCATTTTAAGTGACTGTGTTGTACATTGAATTGATCAGACTCATGCAACCTTTTAGTATTTGATAACATAATAGAAATGGACTGGTGCTCTAAGTGAACTGCTCTAAGGTCTTAGTTGGGCTATTTTGGTTTAATACATTTTTTTAGTTTATATACTGACGTTGAAATCACCTTCCCTTCAACTCTCATTGGATTAGATTTTTTCATCTGGGTTGAAGTTGATCGGCGCTAAACTTTACAGGAGGGCAAGATTTTGATGGTTATGCACGGTCTTCATCAGTACAGGTTGCCAGGGTATGATCTTATTTAATGGTTATGTACCATCGTCTTCATTCCTAAAAGTTCTAACGTAGAAAGACTTTATGACTTCACTCGTTATTGCTGCTTCAAAATAAGGCTGTAATCATTAAAGGACTTACTTGGTGACACTTACAAGGGTTGCCCAAAGATAAGACTTTAACTGTTGAGAGATTGTCTGAATGTTTTGCCAATACAAAGAACGACTTTGTTCAGAAAAAACTGTTTCAATCAATTTGAGTTTCAGGAAGGTGGACTTGAATCAGTAATGGTGCTGTCACCATAGATACATCTTGAACAAAACTGCATTATTATACATATTTTGAGTCTGATTCGGCTGCTTACATAGTTAACTTTTCATGCTTTTTTCTAATTGAGAAAAAAATATGTAGGTACCCACTAGCCTATGAGTATTCACTGTTTTATTGGTGTTTATTATAAGGAAAAAGTGTAGGCATAGACAATTTAGTATTAAATACTTGATTTATTAAGATTATGGTTAGTTATCCTATAAAGCTAGCAAGTCCTCTTTTCATACTCTAATTTGACTGATCAAGTTACCTTTTACTTGGAACTGACCTTTTCTCCTTATTTGGAAAAATCTTTTGAGAATTTTTATTTTTGTTTGCAGAGGAATAACTTAAAGATTTAGTAGAGATGAAAGATTTTTGTTAAACAAATATGTTTGTTCTTCACAGACCTATGACACAGTAAGTAGAAAGTTTTATTTTTTTGTGTAAGGGAGATAACTTGATAAAAATATTTAGTGCATCAAAGTAACATTGCAGAGTTAACCCCCTTGATCATCTCTAATCGAATGGTCAGTTTCCTATGGAAATTGCTTCCATGCCCTTTGTCTACCTTAGCCTATCTTTTACCAAAAATAATAAGTATATGATATCAAATCAAAGGTATCAGGTGAAGAAACTGGGCATTAGCTATGTGACTTAGTGATTATTTTCTGTTTGGGATTTAACAATTTAAATTGTTGATATGTGCTGTTTTCATGAAGTTGTTTCAAATTTTAAAAGTTTTGACTTTATTTTCCGAAATTTACTGATGGTTTGACTAAATGCTCATGTGAATTATTGATGTTATTATGATTGGATTGTGACCACTGGTGTAGATCTACTCAATGTGACTTACAGCTAAGTGCTTTCTTTCATGTTGTATTAATTTTGATGTAATAAAAATTTATATCATTTTAAGTGACCGAGTTGTACATTGAATTGATCATACTCATGCAACCTTTAAGTACTTTGATAACATGATAGAAATGGTCTGATGCTCTAAGTGAACTGCTCTAAGGTCTTAGTTGGGCTTTTTTTGGTTAAATACATTTTTTTAGTTTATATACTGACTATGAAATCATCTTCCCCTTCAACTCTCATTGGATGAGATATTTTCATCTGGGTTGAAGTTGATCGGCGCTAAACTTTACAGGAGGGCAAGATTTTGATGGTTATGCACGGTCTTCATCAGTACAGGTTGCCAGGGTATGATCTTATTTAATGGTTATGTACCATAGTCTTCATTCCTAAAAGCTCTAACGTAGAAAGACTTTAATGGTTATGTAAAGTCATTCTTCAGTAATTATTACTACTAAGATTACTTCATAGTTCTCGCTTGTAATACTTGTTACGACAAGGAGAAGGCTATAGCCATTATGTAACAGACTTCACTCGTTATTGCTGCATCAAAATAAGGCTGTAATCATTAAAGGACTTACTTGGTGACACTTACAAGGGTTGCCCAAAGATAAGACTTTAACTGTTGAGAGATTGTCTGAATGTTTTGCCAATACAAAGAACGACTTTGTTCAGAAAAAACCGTTTCAATCAATTTGAGTTTCAGGAAGGTGGACTTGAATCAGTAATGGTGCTGTCACAATAGATACATCTTGAACAAAACTGCATTTTAAAATATTTTGAGTCTAATTTGGCTGTTTACTTAGTTAAACTTTTCATGCCTTTTTCTAATAGAGAAAAAAATATATAGGTACCCACTAGCCTATGAGTATTCACAGCTTTATTGGTGTTTATTATTCAGGAAAAGTGTGGGCAACGACAATTTAGTATTAAATACTTGCTTTATTAAGATTATGGTGTGTTATCACCTATAAAGCTAGCAAGTCCTCATTTCATCTTCTAATATGTAGTGACCAAGTCATTATTCCTATGACAGAAGATTACATGGTTTATTAAGGAAATCTTTTGAGAATTTTATTTTGTTTTCAGACAAACCAACCTTATGATTCTGATGCTTCTTTTCTTCAATGTATAGAACAAGAAATTTCACTTATTTATGGTAAGTGTAAGTTCTTATGAAAGAGTTACTTCTATTATTTTACTAGTCAGTGTGATTTTTTTACAAAATATTTTAAACTTCTTCATATGCTGATGAAATATACTAAAATGGTTTATATATATTTTTGTAAAAAGGAACACTGCGGTCATTTTCCCTAAGGTTTATACATTTTACGTATTTCTGTCATGATAAGAATGGAACAGGGACATTTCAATAAAATATTTTATTTTATTTTAATTTATTTTGCTTTTTGTCTGACTTTACTGACTATTGAAAACCAAACTAAAAATACTCAATGGATACTGATTGGTTCATGCATAACTGGTCTTACCATATGTTAATACACAAGTATTTAGTGTAGTTTTGTGCTGACCCATTAATTCATTATTGATTACTCTATATAACTATGAAGTGATGATTTGGAAAGCATTTAACTTATGCAATTGTATAGCAAGCATACATCCTTATTCAAAAATTAGTCATTGTAACTTCTTGATTTAGCTTTAAAAAAACAACACAAAAAACCCAAAACTATTTTGACTATTTATTTACCTTGAAAAAGGCACAGAGCCGAAATGTGGGATAAATAAATATAATAAGATCTTAGGTGTTATTGTTGTGAATATTATTACATAATTTATTTATCTTTGTTATTTCTTTGTTTTCAGGATTTAACAAAATGATGTCAAATCCATGGAGCTATTCATTATACAACTTGAAGGAAGGATCAGGAAGATCAGATGGCTTGAACGTACACAGTGACAGTGAAGAAAACACGCTAAGATCTTTACATTACTTCTAGTTTTTTTTGCCAAGTCAATACTGTCTTTATATACGGATATTTGTTGACCCCTTTCTCAAAATGGTTGCTTTACCATATTCGAAGAATAGTTTGGATATCTAAAGTGATTATTTTTCCAACAAATTTGACTTCATTGGAATATCTGTTTGCCATTTTTTACCAATCCACTATATGGAAACTTTGGGGTTAACTGGAACTGGAGTTGTTGTCTACTCATGTAAGTCTATATGCAAATGTATAGTTTAAGGTAATGGCACGAGAGTACCTGTTAATGCTGCAAGTTTTCATGGTTTGGTGTAAAACTGGCTAGCATTCATTTTTATTGAAGTCTGGTAGTTGGCTAGTTAGCAATAGATTAACCTGGGACTTTTTCTCTATTAATTTCCTATTGTCCAAACTTCAGTAATATTCATAGTACTGTCTATCACTGTAATTGAGAAGAAGTAAAATGTCTCCTCATTTTACTTTTGTATATCATGCCACTTTATGTATAAGATTCTTAGTTCTTTGGTAATTATGGAATAGAGAGAGAAAAAGTCTCTATTTAGATGATCTACTTTTCCTCTATTGAGCATTTACTTCATTGTAGTTTTTGATTCACCTAGCTGTTTAAACAAAGATTTTGATTTTCTTGTAATTGCTTCAAGTAATCAGAAAGTGCTTTATTTATGGACATTGCTTTAATTCATGCTTCTAGACATTAATTTTTAAGTAGGTTGTCAGGGGTGATAGGACGACCTTTAATGTTGTGCTTTGTAATATAATTTTCATTGTAGAATTTAGATTGTTGTAAGTTTGTCTTGATAATTTATGATGAGCTCCGATTTGGCTCTTTACATTTAAATTTATAAGTTACCAAAATTACATTTTTTATCATGACTTTTATCATGTATAGCTCACTCATGTTGACCAGAGACTAGGTTTACACTTTTACTACCACTTACTATATAGTCAGTAGATAAGTTAGTCTTAGTGTTGTTACTAAAAGTTCTTTGTATTCATTTGTCTTTGGTCAATATGAACAAGCTGTATTCACAAAAATTGGAGGAAAAGTATGATGTATTTAAAGAAGGGGTGTGGAACGGTATTGTACAATATGTATAACTATTATGCTGTTAGCTTAGAAAACGTAATTTTGCTTCTGAATTGATTGGGGATAAATTAATATTTTGTTCATGTTCATAGCAATTATTTAATCACAGACGTTATTTTGACAGCTTTTAATCATTCATTAGATAATGAACTTTCGAGCAAGAGGTGTTAATTTTTCATAATCTTAGACGTACAGAATATATTGGGATTTCCAGATTTCCACACCCCAAATGTCTACGACTCCATACTCAATAAACATATACAGTGACCAAAGGATTTTGTGAATCCTGCTTTATTAGTATAAGACTTGATTTATTTATGATAAATAAAGTAGACTGACTTATTTAGTGATGCTAAAACATTTGTAATTAAACGTTATATTTAAACCTTAATGATAAGTTCTTTCATTTATGTACATTTTAACTAATTCAGTGTGGCTGGATTTTTTAGACAAGTTCTTTCAACTTACATTAATCACTCTTGAGTCTGGTTCCTGGTCTGTCAATATTTAGGTAATAGGATAAAACTTCTTGCTTAGGAAAACTATTAGGTTAATTTTGTATGCAATTTGAAGCAACATAGCTATCTATTGAAATTTTCAAGTCCAACGTCTTAACCACTTGGCCACACTCGGCTCGTTCTATATAGCTTTGTGATATAAATAATATCACATTATCTTTTGGTCACTGTGAGAAAATTAATTTCTAAAGAATCTGTATTGTGGGAGTAACTTTAATTGATTATTTTTATATGATGCCTTATTGATAATTTATTCTTTACGTTGCTTGATAGTTTGGCTTTAATATTTGAATCTTTCCTGAAGAAAAGTTTGGTATATTAGTTTGCTAAATATAAATAGCCTTTTAGATATATCACAAATTATTTTATAGAAGGCCATTAAAGTGAATGAATGTTTTGGGTATGGAGTCCTAGATTGTAGTACTATCTTGTCTAACAAAATTAACCAACATGTTAAGGGCATATAGGAAAACTGTCATACCTTTAAATTATTTTCAAAAAATGACTCTTTAGAATAGCTGGGGTGTTAATTTAAGTACAGTATTTAAGAGAAATGAGAATTAAATTTTGTAAATTAGATTTTAAGACAGTTTACTGTATGAAACTTTTTAGGTTCAACTAATCACACTAACTACTCAATCTTCTACAGTTACACAATTCTAGCTATCCTATATTCTTCTGTTCTTTGTATTATGTATGTATTATGAACCACTCGACCTTTTACAATGTATTAAGGTGATAATACATGAGAAATCATTGATCATCAACTAAACCTAGATATTTGATGGAGAGACCAAATATATTATCACTCTTCCAATCAGGCACTTGTGTCATTTGTGTATCTTCTACAAGACTGTGTAAGATGAAAAGCTGGTATTCAGGTATGAGTTCTAGAAAACTAACTCTGGCTACAGTATTGTAAGTGTATAAATCTTCCATGTCTCACTGATGAATTCTTCTTGCATCAAAAAGTGTTAGATTTTATTGGTTTCTTATTTTAATTATTGCCTCACAAATTTTGTAAAATTTTCATTACACTTCAATTCACAGTTGACATTTATTTTTTTTAGATTTATTCAATCTTTGGTTTACTTAGAAATTATTCTCATTAAGTTACTGCAAACTAATCAATATGCAAAAGATGAAGATTTATACACTTTAAATTGAGACTACATAAGGTTAAGTACTTTTAGAGGGTATAATAAAATTTAAAAATAATCATTTCAATGTTAGAGTTACACTTTTTGATTATTCTATACTTCACTATTTATTCTATATTACAATTTTTAAGATATCATCGAGGTAGTCACTTTTTTTTAACAGTACTGTAGTCGAAGTCATGAAAGAGGATAAGCAATTCATTAGAATTACATATCATCTTTCATGATGTTTAACGTTAGTTATTAAGCCAACTACCAACCTTTTGAATACACATTTATCATTATGTAAATGACAGTATTTGACTTGGAGATTTATCCTTTTTTTCATTTTTTTTCATTGTTTTTGCTGCATTCATTTATTTTATATCACGGTATCTTGTAACCTCAAGAGGGCAAATTCATTCTTTCTGTTAGGTGTCTGTTGGCTTCCGTAATTTAGAATGATCAACGCAAGATTGCCAACGCGATCTTGCCTTGATCAATCTATCATTAATACTAGTTAGGTTTCCGTCTCTTATTTGGTTCCCGTCTCTTGCATTCCCAGAAAACAGACTTTAAGAAAGTTGGGTAGATTTCAAAATCAAAATTTTTGCTGCGAGGTATGCCCAGTCCCATGATGAGTAAATCCTGGTGGCAGTAGCATTGATGGATCAGCTGACTAGGTCAGTTATATATAAGATTCTGGCGAGTTTGATGTTGGATAAGCAATGGCATTATTTCACAACACTTTTGTCAGTGTTTTTTCTTGTTCAGTTCTGTTTGGGGGGTGTACAGGGGATCTGGCTCACTGTCATAGTCCACCAGTTGAACTTCAATCTCATTAAAATCAGATCACTTACATCCTAGAATCTCACTGATTGCAGCTACCATTGCGTGGTGGTTGCAACCATCTTCTCTGCCCCATTGTGGCAGTATTGTGGTGTCCCTGCAACAAGTGTAGTGGGAATGTCACTCTGTTATGGGAATGCCACTCTGTTGTGGGAATACCATGAGGCCCATGACGTTGCCTCCTATAGCCCCCTTAAGGGATGTGATACTGATAAATATTTGTCAGGAAGTAGAGCTGTTAGGGTACACCTTAGGATGGGAGGCTGCAGTTTAGTGCTCATGATTTGGTTCACTGTTCAGATTAGGGAAAGGATGAAATGGTCATTAATGATACTTATCGATATAAAAGGAGTCAATATGATTATTTACGATACAATAAGTGTAGTTTTCATCATATCGTAAGTTGTATCGTGATATATCATGCTATGCCACAATATGTATCGTGAAACTGACATATTGATATTGTATCAATATATAGCCATATCATCTCATCCCTAGTTCAGACATTCGCAAACAATGGTTTAAACCATTCAAAATGAAGAGTTTGGAAATAATCAGCATGATGGATGACTAAAATAAACCAGCAGTTCTATTTAACAAACCAGAACGTGCAAATAAAAGGATATAAGTTGTCTGAAATATGGTGGCCTCATCCATATTTGGATTGATTGATAAAGAGTTTGGCGTAACTTAATATTGCGAGCTAGTATATCAAGCACATTTGTCTAGGTATATACAGTATACATGTCCCATGAACACATGGTCTTAGTAAGGAAATTAATCATTTGGTTGATTTTCTTAAATACTGAACATATCTAAAAGATGCAGCTGATATTCTATAGTATTTGATTTTGAGACGATTTCAATATTTGATAATATTTCATTTTGAGACAGTTTAAATAGTTTGATAATTTTTAGACGATTCCGATATTTGATAATATATTCTTTGTTTGATGATTTCAATATTCAATAATATTTCATTTTGAGAAGATTCCGATATTTGATAGTATTTCATTTTGAGACAATTCTGATATTTGATAATATTTCTTTTTGAGATGATGCCTATGTTTGGTAATCTTTCATAATAATATGATGCCAAAATTTGATATTTTATATTTTAAATCATTATTTAAAAAATAAGAATGTTAAGTGATTTAATGCATTTGGACATTAAATTTTAGCGTTTATAGAATTTTAGACATTTATTGTGTTGCTAATTAACTCAAGTATAATGCAATATGTAGAGGATATGTGTTTATTTCAGTTTAAAATCAATTTTTATTTCACAAGTGAGATACTGATGCAATATTTGGAGAGTGGCTACTTGTGAAAATATGATATCCTTGGCTCATATGTGAAATAAATAGATCTTAAACCAAAATAAATAAATTTTGTGGTTATCATAAGCCTTGACTTATCTTATGTATAAGTCTGATATGCCTCAAACAGCACATCTAAATTAATTTTCATTGCTTCCAAATAGTTAAATATCGATTTTTATTTCACTGGTAAATCCCAGTTTACCTCTGGAAAGCATAATAAAATGGAACCGCAGCACACATATTGGAAGTTGAAGCTGAACCCTATGGTGTACCGTGGCAGCCATACTGTTAATTGTCCTGAGGGTAGTGATTTTGTTGTTGCAAAGTTGTTTGCATGTGAGGGAGGTTTTGGCCTTACATGTTGGTGAGGTTTTAGCCTTACATGTTGGTGAGGTTTTGGCCTTACATGTTGGTGAGGTTTTGGCCTTACATGTTGGTGAGGTTTAGGCCTTACATGTTGGTGAGGTTTTGGCCTAACATGTTGGTGAGGTTTTGGCCTTACATGTTGGTGAGGTTTTGGCCTTACATGTTGGTGAGGCTTTGGCCTTACATGTTGGTCAGGTTTTGGCCTTACATGTTGGTGAGGTTTTGGCCTTACATGTTGGTGAGGTTTTGGCCTTACATGTTGGTGAGGTTTTGGCCGTGCATGTTGGTGAGATCTAGGTGTAAGTGGTCTGATTTGATGAGATTGATTGAATTCTGTTGGGCTGTGTACAGTGAGCTAGATAAGAAATGATTTCATGATTTCATCACTGGGTCTTTTGTTAGGGTTCCCTTTGTGGGGAGTTCCCTTTGTGGGGAGTTCCATTTGTGGGGAGTTCCCTGTGTGGAGAGTCCCCTATGTGGGTAGTTCCCTACGTGGGGGTGTTTCCTTTGTGGGGAGTTGCACTATCTCCATATTTGTCATTTTACTGGACGGCAAGTTTCTGTCATATTGTGGTCAGGTTTGATCACAGTAATACTGACATGCTGAATTGATAGCATTTTTGTGGCGTATCTTATCTGTATGTTGTTGGGCCTATTGCTGAAGAGGACAAAATATGTTTGGCCATGATTTCATATAGGTATGATTTCAATTTTTTTCCACTTTTCCATGGAGAAATGAATGTTTAAATCTGTAGGTCAGCCGTGGAATGTCTGTGCAATCTGTTTAATTTGACAATAGCATGTGTAATATGTAATTCATTCAATAGCTGCTTAAAATATGTTGTTCTCTATGGGCAAGTGGAAAAGGATGTCATGTCACGCCAAACTTATGTTCGAATAGGAAAATTCTAGCATAGAAATATCTTAGGAATATGGCAAGGCATTACTGATAGGAAATAAAACTGTTACTACTTACATTTTTCTGCTTTTGAACCGATTTTTAAATGTAGCAAAAAGTAATTTTGGTACTTAAGGTAAATTCCAAAATTATATTTATGACACAGAATTTTTTCAGAAAACTACTATCTTATTGTACAATACCTGCCAAAAGTTTTGAGACATTTTCAGATTGTAGGCCTACTGTATTGCTTTTTTTAAAACTTGGTAATTGTTTATTTTGAAATGCTTTGATACCTTGCATTATTGTTTGGTATTATAAACGAGACTGAAAAAATAGCATAGGTTATGGAATATGATATAATGATATTGAAATAATGTAAGTGAACCATCAAGTGACTGTCAGAAATTTCTGTCGCTCTCATAAATAGAGTCCAGCCTTGCATTTTGTATGAGGCGACTAAATCAGGTATTTGGTCAAATTACCCCAGTTTTAGTATGTAGTGGGTGGCGAGTCTAGGAGTGGATAGCTTTCTGATAGCCTACTATGTATCGACTGGGAGGTTCAAAGTTTTTTTCATTTTGTTGTTAGTATGTAGGGTTAGGTAGGTCAAATTACCCCAGTTTGTGTATGTAGTCGGTGGCGATTCCAGGAGTGGATAGCTTTCTGATAGCCTACTATATATCAGTTGGGAGGTTCAAAGTTTTTTGCCTAGCAGTAGAATGTACTGTGAACATTCATTTTTTTATTATAGGACTCTTGGTTTGTTGATTATTTTTAACTATTTTTATTAGGATTTTTTTGTTTTTAAATCTCAGTTTCTCAAATTATGCTCTTAGTTTTTGTTTGTTTTTTAATTTAAAAATTTAAGAATGAATTTCTGACAGTTACCTGGTGTATTTTTATTTGGTTTTGGGGAACATAAGACCAAGTTCCAGTCATTATCTTATTGTACAATACCTGCCAAAAGTTTTGAGACATTTTCAGATTGTAGGCCTACTGTATTGCTTTTTTTAAAACTTGGTAATTGTTTATTTTGAAATGCTTTGATACCTTGCATTATTTTTTGGTATAATAAACGAGACTGAAAAAATAGCATATGTTATGGAATATGGTAACAATAAACATTCTTTGGGAGTCTTATGGATGTCAGATCAATCAACTTATGTTTAGCAATCATAAAATCTGTTTTATTTCATAAAAACCATACTTAAATAAATTTGAAATAATGATTCAGCAATAATAATCATCAAAATTCAAAATTTGTTATAAATTTCTTAAGTCTCAAAACTTTTGATAGATAACTGTATTTCTATGCTTTACCAAGCCAGGTTTTGAAATCATATTAAGTTATTCTGTATAGACAAAAAAACTCTAGTTTTATATTAAAGGGAGATAACCAAGCATTTCAGTAAGTCTTAGTACTTGCAAGTTTTCAAATTATTGCTGGTGATTTATGATTACGCTACATCCTGTAAACTTAAGGCATTTGCAGTGTTTTTTTGTCATTTAAAGTACTATTTCCTAAATTTTAATTGATATCATTTCATATCCAGGGCATTGTGCATGTTATATGCTATTTAGGAAGCCCATTTGTTAAAAGATCAAGTATATAGCATGTGAGTTAAAAACTAGCCTAAGGGATTCTCTTTGATATCAGTCATTGCTTTAGATACTTGCCATGTTTGTTTCTGGGCTTATGCACTGCAGTTGATGGCTTGATGGCAATTGTGAATAAAGCTCTGAGAGCTTCAGCTTGATGGCATTGTTCATTAAGACCAATAATTGCCAGTAGGGTTTTCTATGCTGTCTATTTATGTCTTTGAAACACTTGTTTAACCAAAGAACATGATTTTCAAATGTACAATGCTGACTGTACATTTCACCATCATTTGTGGTGATGCATTTTGGTAATTAGACCATTCTGCATCTAATATATGTTGTATAAAACTCTTTATGAAAATTTCTAGCTCAAGAGCTTTCTTCAGAAATTTTGAGATGAAAAGTAAAATACTCTCATCATGTGTTACTATTCTTTGTTATTGGAATAGTAATGCATAGTGTGAGCGTCTTACTTTTCATTTCAATATTAATAATGAAAGGTCTTGAGCCGATGAATTTATAAAGAGTTTTATACTGCATAGTGACATGTATATCTAAAAATGACAAAAATGGAGATAGTGCACTCTAACAATAAGCTGACATTATGTATGGTGCCCTCAATGTTGGGCTCCATGGGTTGAAACATTTAGCCAACGTTATGTATGGTGCCCTAAATGTTGGGTTCCCTGGGTTGAAACATTTAGCCAATGTTATGTATGGTGCCCTAAATGTTGGGTTCCCTGGGTTGAAACATTTAGCCAATGTTATGTATGGTGCCTTAAGTGTTGGGTTCCCTGGGTTCTTTCATTCAGCCAATGTTTTATGGTGTCCTAAATGTTGGGTTCCTTAGGTTGGATAACTTATTTCCTACCCTGATTATAGGGATCCTTGTTTGCCCTATATTGTGATAACAAATGTCATCATGTAAGATTATTTCTATTGATGGATACAAAAACAAATGTGTATGTATTCAGCAAGTAATATCATAGTTAGTGTTTTTGGTTGTTCTGTGTCTGAATTGTCATTGCCTTAATTTACTACAGCTCTGGCCTGAGTTATTAAGTATGTCAAGACCATATGAAATTAGTGGTTTTCACTTCTGCCCAGTGAATTATGGCCATGACTAAGCAATGATTGTGAATGTGTCTTAATATATTTGAGGTTTAGGTCATGTCATTGATATAATGATATTGAAATAATGTAAGTGAACCATCAAGTGACTGTCAGGAATTCCTGTCGCTCTCATAAATAGAGTCCAGCCTTGCATTTTGTATGAGACGACTAAATCTGGTATTTGGTCAAATTACCCCAGTTTGTGTACGTAGTGGGTGGCGAGTCTAGGAGTGGATAGCTTTCTGATAGCCTACTATGTATACGACTGGGAGGTTCAAAGTTTTTTTCATTTTGTTGTTAGTATGTAGGGTTAGGTAGGTCAAATTACCCCAGTTTGTGTATGTAGTCGGTGGCGATTCCAGGAGTGGATAGCTTTCTGATAGCCTACTATATATCAGTTGGGAGGTTCAAAGTTTTTTGCCTAGCAGTAGAATTTACTGTTAACATTCATTTTGTTATTATAGGACTCTTTTGGTTTGTTGATTATTTTTAACTATTTTATTAGGATTTTTTTTGTTTTTAAATCTCAGGTTCTCAAATTATGCTCTTAGTTTTTTTTTTTTAATTTAAAATTCAAGAATGAATTTCTGACAGTTACCTGGTGTATTCTTATTTGGTTCAGGGAACATAAGACCAAGTTCCAGTCATTATCTAAATTTTTCAAGCTTTAGTCCGACATATTTTGTTATGTTGCAAGGGAATCAACTGGCCTGACTAAAAGTAGTAGCAATAATCACTGGCAGATAATCACTAATCACATTGCTTTGTGCTGTGGGTTATGGCAATGACTGATAAAACCAATACGAAAGAATATAAACTTACGGAAAAGACACAATATGACCCTGATATGTAAAGCAAGGATGGTCCTAGCCATTATTTGGGAAGATATCTCCTTCAACAATTTGTCCAAAATATGTTAGGTAAGGGTAGTCTAAGTCTATTGATAGGAAAAACCTGTGGCCATAATCTGACCCTAATGGTTTTCAGGTCAGGGTAGGTCCTAGTCCATTGTTAAGAGAGCATCTCCTGACACCATCTGGCCCTTATATTTAGGTCTGGGTAGACCTTGGGTTTTGCTGGGAGAATGTCTTCTGTCACCATGTGGCATATGGCCCTTATACTTAGGCCAGGGTGTGCCCAGCTTATTGCTGGGGGAGTGTCTCCGCACACCATGTGGGCCTAATATTTAGGCCAGGGTGGGCCTTGCGCCTTTTTGGGAGAGTGTCTCCTGACACTATCTGGTGATGGAATCATGAAATCATTCTTTTCCCCTTCAGTTTGTAATGTTTGAGATGCAGATCCCCTTTGTGTGTATTTGTTAGGGTATAGTCCAGGTTTTTAACCTGTCAAAATAATTCATGACAACAGTGGGGTCTTTACAAGAGATAGTAGTGATGCTGCTGGATCACTGCAAGGGAGTTGTTGGTGAACTCACTGTAATGGGAAGATGAACCTGAGCTTGAACTACCTTATCATGGGGAATACAATTTTCCCTCAAGTTTCTGTTTGAGTGTGTACAATATTAGGCAAACTGTTTACATTTAGTGTTATCCAATAGATAAATGAACTCAAAATGAGACTAGTGGCCCAGTAGAGCCTGGTAGGTGGTTACTCATGTATTGAGATGCTGTACCTAACCAAGTTTTTACTGCCATGTTAAAGGACCAATCAGCACACTCAGAGTTTTACAAGTGGAATAGGAACTAGAAATGTTTGAAGCAAAAACCAAGACGGTGAACCTCTGTGCCAATTAGGTTGTTATAATGTAAACATGGGGCGTGTTTGATTCCCTACATCTGGGTTATTGGAGTTCTTCGATCATTGAAAAATTGAATCAAACATTTCAGATCACTTGCTTTCGGAGTACTCCAAATACACCTGCTAGGCAGGAGTACTCGGTGTATGCTGAATGAAACACACCCCAGAATATACTGATGTGAAATAATTATCAGTCATAGAGGTATTATGGTTATTAGATGACTCAGATCCTTATAGAATGTCATGTAGCAGTATATGTTGCTGATTTACTGGACCATGAACTTTAGTGAAGGAACTGTAAAGCTCCACTTTAACAACCATCACAATTAATGATTTTCTTGTGCAACACTGTCTAGATGAAGGGACCCTATGCTGTACATATTTAGTATTTAGGACTTGATAAATGTCAGAAATTGCACAATTCTGAAATAACAAGATAGTTGTTATAGTGGTGCTTTACTGTATTATGATGTATTTTGCATTATTCTAATGCTTATGAACAAATATTTGGTCATATAGAGGCATTATGGCCAATGGTTTAATCAGGGTCTGAGTTATCCTGTTTCGGCACTGAAGCAAAACTCTGGAAATGATTTAAATGTTCATGTGGTCAAGCTCAGGTTAAATATTGTTGGACTGGACAGTCTGTGACATTATATATTTTGACAGGTTAAGAACCTGGACTATGTCCCAGTGATGTACCATTGTACATGTCAATGGCCATGTATGGCTAGGTATTCCATGTGCATGTTGTCTGTCAATGTATCAGTTATCTCTGTGACAAAATAAGGGGCAGGTATTGTAGGATTATATTGAACTGTTCGATTGCATAAATTAAAACGTCACATTACACGGTATATTTAATAATCGGTTAATTTCGGTAGTTCACGAGAGTGTATTGTCTGCTCATAACACTTATGTATTAAATCTTATTTTCCATACATATCGTAAATTGTGTGGCCGTGGCCGAGTGGGGAGACGATCAGACTACAAATCTTTTTATCGTGTGTTTGAATCCCGATTGAAACTTATTTTACTTTTTTTATCATTTAAATCATGGATGGATTGCGTTAAACACATTGCCCCTCTTGCATCACAAACTTGTAGAAAATCCTTTGTTATAAATTTGGTGGCATCTCTTTAAGTGATGATGACAGTAGCATGACTGACACTGTCGGTAAAATTGAGTGATTCTGACATTGTTCGATTTGAAGTGTTTTATTCAAAATTTACTGAATAAAATAGATGTAAAATATCAACAAAAATACATAACGAAGAACAGAAAATTTGAAAAGACATATTTAGCTTCATACTGGCACTTCTTTAAAAAAAGATGTTTAGTAGCTTTGCACTTTAATTGTACGACCATTCAGCCAGATGAGATATTGACACTAAGTTAACCTACATATTGTAATTTTTACTGCAAATTTCTATATACAGAATGCGGAAATTATTTATACAGTGTATGATAACCGAGTATTTAAGCAATCGGACAGTTCAATATAATCATACAATAGACTATTTGCTTGGTGTATATCTGTCAGTGTACATTGTACATCAGTTTAGTATGATGTGGAATTCTTGTACAAATTATAAATTATACATCACAAGTTTAGTTTGGAAGCACTGTCTTCCATGGTGGAAAGATGTACATTTTGATCCATTATAAGCTTTGGTACCAATTAATCTTAGGATATTACAATAGAACTCAATTTTACTTGGAGTATCTGTTTTAAATGAGACTTTCAATTTAAGTTGACTAAATATGAATTCAGTTTTGGTTTTGTGCTATGAAAAATACAATTTGAAAAACAGTAATTTTGTGAGTTTTGGAGCAAATATCAAGTATTTCACATCTATTACTGGCATAAAAATGTGACGTAAGACAAAAACATCAAAAATTGATATAAATAGGTACAAAGTTTTGACAGTCAGATATTCTCGGATGAAAAAAGAATGTATTTTTTGGACTACATCCAGCATGCTATACATGGCATAGGTTGATTAAGATTACTTGAGTGACATAGCTAAATGCTACTACAAGCAAACAATGTCTCATATCATCTTACTTGAGCTATTTATTTAATTTCATGTAGTTTTAAGGCGCATGAACACTTATTGGTCATGTAGTGCACAATAACTTGTGAGATTATTTGAGCGCTACAGTTATACATTGTACTGTAGGAATGTTAACTGAGATAGACAACATGCACATGGAAAACAGGCCTTATCCTTGAAGTCAGTTACAGTAACTGTAACTTAGGCCTACTTCTGGTCAAGACAATTGCACACATTAGTCTGAATAATGTGTGTGTACTTGGGGCATTTGTTACTTTGTGTAACATCTTAGGTCACACATGTTCTGTGTGCTGTCACTACCAGTGACTTAGGACATTGGTACTGTTGTATTACTTGGTTTTGCATGTTAATCATGCAAATTGAAGTAAATTTGATTAAAATGAGTTAGTTAACTGTTGCTCTGGTAGTAAAAATGCTGGAACTGGACATGATTTTCCTAATCTTATTTATATGTCAAGATGCAGATTTTGTTATATAACATTATATATCACTAACTTAATACACATAGTACACCCTTATCTATGATCAGTTGAGTCAATTAATACAATAAATGTCAAGGTTGATTATTGGCAAGTTAAGTTTCACAAGCCAGACAGGATAGTTGTACCTGTACACTCAAAAGAGAGACACTCGGCAGTAATCACTAAGTGGGACACTACCTGGCTGGGTGTTGGTTGCTTGTAACCTATGTTAGTTATTAAACTTAGTAAAATGCTCATGGACGTGTTCAGTTATATTCTGACATTAAAATGACAAATGTCACAAAGTGAGTCTTAATGCAAATATTTTTCGGCATTTTAAATGATATTCTGAAGTTATCTAATGTGTTAAGGATACCTTAGCCCCGTGTGGTTTCGGGAGCCTTATGATCTAAAGAATAGAACCACTGTCTCCCCCTTGCATGTCGTAAGAGGCGACTAAATGGGGGATGGGCACTCAGGGGAAGGGACAGTGCTTGCAATTATCATCATATATCATCAATTTGTGTATGCAATTACAGCTTATTTAAACATCTATTTTGCTGTAGAAAGTATTACATGCTATTCAAGTTAGCATTCAAGAAAGATAATCTTTACCATCAATTGTACTAGTAAATATCTGAGTTGTCTCCCTTTAGTTCAAGTTGGTGTTAATATATTTGATTAATTTTTCTTTCTGAATCTTGTAGTCTAATCATATTGAATCAGATTAGAATCTTCTGTCTTGCCATTACAGTTTTGTGATAAGAACATGAGTTTGTTGACAAAATGTTAATGTCTATGAAACATTTACACTTTTACCATTGAAATTAGATTTTAAATTGACTAGTCATCTCTCAGGGATGCTTGTGTGTTTTTGTCAAGTTAGAATTTAATATCTTACCATTATTAGGTATGTTTCATATATAATAGCATTTTTGCAATTAATTCATGTTCTTAGCTCATCACGTCTGTCCCCTTGAATTTAGATTCTAAAATGACTCCTTCTAATATTAGACTATTTACACCATCAACCAATGAACACATTTAACTTTTAAATTTGTCTACTTGTTCATTTGGACAACTGTCATACAGGGCTTGATGTTAAAATTCAAACTAGGTGGCCCAAGCAGCTTTAGATAAGCTTGGCAAAACCAAATGTTAGCTTGCAATAACAGGCTAACTGATGCCACATATAAGTCACCATTGGTTATCAGACAACCTTTAATGTCCAGCCCTGTCATGTACTTTGATTTTGCAAGCACTGTCTCTTCCTCTTGTCCCATAAGTTCTGCCAGTTTCATTTTACTACCAGTGGCAACAGTTTGGGGGTGCAGTAAAATCATTCAGAGGATAATTAGGCTCATTTATAACTTTGACTTGTATTCCGTCACAATATCAATGAATTCTTAAGCAAAGATTGAGTTTGCTAGATATTTATCTGGTATGGTTAGAAAAAGTGGATCTTCCATCTGGTTAGAGACCCTAAATGGGAAAGATTTATGTTTTTTATGTTTTTGCTATTAAAATTGACAATTCCATACATCATTATGTGTAATGTTTGCTTAAGATATGTGTGAAAATCTCACTTACATGTAGTAAACTAAGAGTAATCTATTTTACATGTTTCTAAAAGAATGTGTAGATTTCTAGCAAGTAAGAACCGCTCAAGAGCTCAGAACTAGATCACTCTCCTAAATATCAGCAATGAAATGCCTTCATCACAGGAGAAAAATGTCATTTTTTGTCACTGGCATATTTTAGTTGTCATTTCTTCCTAGACATCATGCAAATAGAAAATTGAATGCTTTAGAAAGTGTCAACTTTTGGGTCTCTAACCAGTATGGAAAAAGCAATATTTTGTCCTAAAAATGCCGAACAAACATAATTTGGAAAACTGTGCTTATGTAGGTGTGCTAAAGTGTTGAGTTGAGCTTGGTATTTACATTCTTGAATATGAAATTAAGAACTGTGACTCATTCAATGCAAGGTTGTGAACTGTGACTAATTGAATATGAAGTTGTGAACTGTTACTAATCAGCTCTTTGATTTTTGAAAATTAGCTGACATTCAGAGTTTGGGTTATTGCATTCTATTTAGAATGGATGAGATTGAGTTAAGATCTGATGCTGAATCACGTTGATTAGACAATAATTTGAAAGAAAAACACTTTAAAACTACTGTTGAATATTTTCAGTCAACAACTATACCATCAAATATTAATGTTTTGCATTTAACATCTAATGTATTGTATTAGTCTGTTAGTGCAAGGTAAATAACTCATACATTGTACTTTGATAAATGAAAAAAGATTTATCTCCCTTAATACTAGATGTATTTAAGATCCGATTTCATGGCACAAATTTAATCATTATAAAACTAATACTCTGATGGTGAATAATTATGATTCTCAGGTGGTTGTGGCCAGAGTATAAAGGTCACCATATCCCTGTGTGGTTTCGGGGGGTTAAAAGAATAGGACCACTGTATCCCCTTGCATGTCGTAGGAGGCGACTAAATGGGGACCTGGGTCTGTAGCGCAGTTGTTAGCGAGCAGAGGTTTGAAATCTTGTTTTCCAATGGGGAACAGATTCAAATCATACCTGGGTTGGTTATACCCTTCCATGAAAATTTGACAGTTATGTCAATTTTCCTCCATTTAGGTAAATGGAGAAGATACCAGCCTTGTGGAAGGGTAGGTAAGTACTGGTTATAGACAAAGGTCCAGGAAAACCAAGTTAGGCCCGCTGGCCTCTGTAAAATGACCTCAATTTGTGCCAACTAGTATTAAACACAGTGCAGCTGACCATCTCACTCATACATTGTACTCTTGTGAACAAGTAACTGATTGATTTCTCCAATTAATAGATAAACATTACATACTGAAACATAAAAATGAGTAATTTGGTCATTATTAACTCATGTAAATTGGTAACAGCTAAATGTGTCATCAATTTTTAAATGTAAATGATATCATTTTTGATGTAGAATGAAATCAAACAAGTCTGTAGTAAAGTTAAATGTCATCTACTTTGCAAAAAAGTAGTCTTCAGGGTAGAATGGTCTTATTTTGTAAGTTATATTTAAATCTATTATCTTGTCATTACAGTTTTGAAATAAGAACATGATTTTGTTGACAAAATGTTAATGTTTATAAAACATTTATACTTCTGCCATGGAAATTGTATTTTAAATTGACAACTTATCTCCTTGACTTCCTAGTAACTTTCATGATAACAACTGAAGCCTGTCTATTATTGAAGTTAGATTTTAAATTGACAAGTCGTCTCTTTGAGATCCATGTTTGTTTTTTGTCAAGTTAGAATGTAATTTCTTTTCATTTTTCAACAGTTAATGTTGCATTAGAGTTTAATATATATTACAGGTTTTAATTAGGTATATAGCTTTGTCTGCCAGCACTGCCATATACACAGCTAGTTATTATTCTATTATTTATATTAAATTCCAAGTAATATTGATGACACCTGTATAATTGATAAAGTTCTAATAATTATTCACATTATTATTATTGAAGTTAGATTTTAAATTGACAAGTCATCTCTATGAGATCCATGTTTGTTTTTTGTCAAGTTAGAATGTAATTTCTTTTTCCACTTTAGTTAACAGTCATTATCTTTAGAGTTTCATTTGTGGACAGGTTTTAATTAAGTATTTTGTTGTCAAGTTAGAATACAGTTTCTTTCCACAACTACAAATAGTTTATAAATGATAACATTTATGCAATTAATTCATGTTCTTAGTTCATTACATCTATCCTCTTGAATTTAGATTTAAAAATAATTATTTAAAATAAACCATTTATACCATCACCCAAGGAAGTTTAGCTCTAATTTTGTTAATTGTTTATTGGAAACAGTGGGTGTGATAACTGCATCAAACATTCATGTCAGATATGGAAATTGGCTATTACAATACAATTGATATTGTCAAAACTACTATTGCTTTATTATTGCTATTGTTGGTAACTATTTTGCTATTATAAATATACTTGACTTTGTACCATCCAAGTATTATATAATCTTTAAAACATTGATTCAAATATTAACTAAGACTAGTGTTGAGTTGTACTACATAATGTTTTATCAGGTCTAAATTTCTGAGATAGAAATATTTTTGATAATACTAAAAGCTTTTTTGTCAAGACTGTGGCTAGTAAAACATAAAGAAGTTTAAGTTCCATGCCAGTTTCTGTCATCCTGTACTAACTTAATGGATTAAATGATCAATTTAACTATAAACCTTCCTTATAATGATATATAGAAGAGACTATCAATATACAGAAGAGGCTATCATATGGTAACAACAAGTTTTATAGACAAAGACTGCTACTGAGGTAATAATAATCATGATAGATAGGATTAACAAAATAATATCTGAATTGTGAAGAAATGTTATAAATAATCCATGATCATTGATCAATTTAAACATTTATGTAAATATCGCAATTTTATGTTTTAAGCTTTTGTCATCCTCTATTTTTCAAAAAAAGTTTAGTAGCTATTTTTCATAAAATGACGTTTCATATATAATTGGTTTTAAGAATGTAACATGTGATCTTCTAATCTAAGTATAAGTACAATTGGTTTGAAAATGGTCAGTTTTGGTAATTTTATTACTTTACATAATACTTAACATCATTAAAAATCAACGCCTACACTGACATCTTTTAAGATCTAGCTCACAGCAAGTGACCGATTGAGCATGTACTATTGAATTACCCTACAAATATCAATTTATGTAACAGATGACAGCATTTTATGGCTTTAAGTGACAATTTTACATCAATGTCAATAAATTCAGTATGATTAAATGAACTTATGGAAAGTTGTGGAAAATATTTTTTTCTAAATATTGGTTTATAACCCATTGTGTATTGGTTATATACTCATCAATAAGGAATTATTGCTATCAGCATACTGGACTTTGAATATATTTGTCTCAATGATTGAATTACTTTACTGCGCAACAGAGTAATTCAATTATTGGGATGGGTATGTTTATTGACCAATATGGTGGTAGCATATCAGCATACTGGACTTTGAATATATTTGTCTCAATGATTGAATTACTTTACTGCGCAACAGAGTAATTCAATTATTGGGATGAGTATGTTCATTGACCAATATGGTGGTAGCATATCAGCATACTGGACTTTGAATATATTTGTCTCAATGATTGAATTACTTTACTGCGCAACAGAGTAATTCAATTATTGGGATGAGTATGTTCATTGACCAATATGGTGGTAGCATATCAGCATACTGGACTTTGAATATATTTGTCTCAATGATTGAATTACTTTACTGCGCAACAGAGTAATTCAATTATTGGGATGAGTATGTTCATTGACCAATATGGTGGTAGCATATCAGCATACTGGACTTTGAATATATTTGTCTCAATGATTGAATTACTTTACTGCGCAACAGAGTAATTCAATTATTGGGATGAGTATGTTCATTGACCAATATGGTGGTAGCATATCAGCATACTGGACTTTGAATATATTTGTCTCAATGATTGAATTACTTTACTGCGCAACAGAGTAATTCAATTATTGGGATGAGTATGTTCATTGACCAATATGGTGGTAGCATATCAGCATACTGGACTTTAAATATATTTGTCTCAATGATTGAATTACTTTACTGCGCAACAGAGTAATTCAATTATTGAGATGAGCATGTTCATTGACCAATATGGTGGTAGCATATCAGCATACTGGACTTTGAATATATTTTTTCTGATGATCAAATTACTTTCACTGCGCAAGAGAGCAATTTAATCATCAGGATGAGTATGTTCATAGACCAATATGTTGATAGTATTTCTATTATTGTTAGTATATAACCAATTTACAATGGTTATTTACTAATCAACAAAGAATTACATCATTTTGTTGACATCAGAACAAAAATACCTTGGATTCAACTAATTTAGATGTTCATATAAGCTGTATGCCAATGAGAAATTCTTGTTAATTGATAAGTTGTGTTGAGATCTAGGCTAAGTTTTGTCTGGTAATCATTCAGTTTAACATCATTTTCAGGCCATCATTATAAACATATTATTTACATAAAAGTGCTGTAGTTAAGTAACATCATCACATTAAGTATTAAGTCTTCTGTTTCAAAACCTCAGTTTGAAATTGCCAAGTTGACGTCTCTTTTTCACAAAATGTTTTTTAAATCTGCTCAAACTATTTAACGAAACAATCCATCAGTTTTCATTACAGTGGTGTTAAATATCATCTGAAAATGAATATATAGACTTGTAAAAGATCATTGTAACATTTAGATGCCAAGTAATGTTCAACCCTTCATGTTTACTTCATATCAAAATTAAATTTGAATTCCTTGTCTACATGGTGTAACATTTATGTAAAATGTGTTATTGATGCTAAAAAGTAAATTAATTTATTCACAAACTCTAGGTGTATTGCTTAATATAGTGGAGTTCCATTAACAGAAGATCACACTTAGAAACATTAATTAATTATATCAAGTAAAGTCTTTACTTCTATGTCATTCAGTCAAATCATTCAAACAAGTACATGATTCAACCTATTATAAAAAGAGTATGCTGATTCTTGCAACTGGTGTAAAATCATTGTTCATATATATAATGCTACATATTAATAGAATGATAGTCATACCTTCACTTAATGAATCTAACAAAATGTAGTTGCTTAACATCATTAAATTTTTTTCAATTCAAATCACTTTATTTAAAAGGTATTTCAAAATATATGTAGTTGTCACTAACGATGCTAGGTAGTGATCTACTATGGCTAAATTACATTGCGAGAAGAAAGATACAAGAGAAAAATAAGAAAGATGAAAGGCAATGAAAGTATGATAGAGATCTATGGAAATAAAAGAATGAGAAACATATAACAATGATAGATCTAAAGATATGACAGGAATGCTTCATGCAGACTTAACAGTATTAACCATGATTGTGGTGGTTATATTGTTTAAGGTTGCTTGATTGAAGTGAAATCTGTAGAATGAGAAACATATAACAATGATAGATCTAAAGATAAAACAGGAATACTTCATGCAGACTTAACAGTATTAACCATGATTGTGGTGGTTATACTGTTTAAGATTGCTTGATTGAAGTGAAATCTGTATAATTGTACAATGTACAGTAGTCGGGTATAGTAAGGAATCTAGCTAAGGTGCATTTACATATATAATATACAGTACTGCATTGAAGTACAGAAAGATTAACCAGAAATATGATCATTTGAAACCTTCAGTTATTTTGCTATTGTTAATGCTGTGTGGTTACTTATTTTGTTATGTTACAGAAAGGAGGGGTATTGAATGTTATTCTTTAACTATCAATATAGCAATATTTATTATGTGAAAATGAATTTTACATTTGCTTATGACTTAGTGTGCTACAGAATGATAAGGGTTGATAACTTGTGTAAAGAATTATGACTGATGATTAGTACGTATATGACTTTGATGATGTGATGTAATTAAATGTTACTTTGATATAACTTTGAAAAGAAAAGATTAGTAAGCTATAAAAGATGGTGGAATTTTATATTGAAATTGTTAATGGCAGAAATATGTTACAATGACTTTTATAATTATTATTTGATAAACTTGAATCATTAGATTATACATATCATTTATAGTTTATCCTGTGTTTCTTCTCTACATTAATTACCAACAGTACTCAATCATTTAGACATAATTAGTTAATTAAAATGATTCTAAACATCTTAAGTTATAAAGTAAACAAAACATTTATAAATTCTAAAATATCTATAGCATTAGTTGAGAATGCTTCCATCTTTGGTCTAAAGTTAGATAGATTTGTTAATCTTGGCTTTTATCATAAATTATAGACCAACTGATAGGTAAAAAGATCAACTCAGGAACTGAGGAACTGTCAACTAAATTGAACTGTTACAATATTATGTAGAAATATTAACTTTACCTAAATTTGCCATTTTTGCATCAACTGCTCTTGTATTTATGATTTGAATATCACATGATACATTGTTTTGACTTATTATATATAAAACTACATATCATGAAAAATAGGTGCTTTGCTTATTTGAATACCAGAGGATGATAAAATCTTAATGCAGAGAATTACAATACTTCTATAAATGTGTAAGTGACCAATGATTAGAGATTTCACTTTAATCATAAAGACATCAATGATTTACATAGTCTCTCTGAAAAGATTTTTATTAAGTCGGAAAAATTGTATGAATAACATCTGTAAGCAGAATTATTGAATGAATATTTAATATACTTGAATGAAAAATAAACTTTTATCTTTCTAAACTTTTTTAAAGAATTTTAAGTTTTTTGTTCATTTAAGTTCATTAGGTACAAGTACATGGGTGAACTACATTGTAATTGAAATAGCTAACTTTGAAAGTAAAAAGTAGGCATAATATTATACACAAAAATTACTGTTTCATGTTTATTTTGATAAAAATACCATCAACCATTTTGTGTTTTTGAGCATTAGTAGCACATCTCAACTCTTAAGATCTTTAGAGTGGAAACATGACCAGGAAACTTAAAACTTTTGTAGTGATATTAATGGCAAAATTTCAAATACTATGAACTTATTTTGAGTGATAACACATGGAATACAAAAGATCTTAAAATCAAGTCACTTGTGTTGTATATATTTTGCATAAATTACTTTAGTAATACAGTAGTTACCAGTAAAAGCAATAGTATTTCAATTGTTGTGATGTCAATATAAATTTGTAAAAGCCAAACTTATGTTCACCTTACTTGTCAATTAAGGAAAATGCTAATTCACTTATATTACGATCCACTGTAAATGTTTCGTTAATAATTTTTGTCGGGAGATCAATCAGTTTCCTTGTTCTAAACAGTGTTAAATTTAAGACAACTAGCAAATATTTCAATGTATGATACTTAATAAATGTAGTTCATTGTCATCAGTCAATGTATGGTCACGTCATTGTGCTAACAGACTTATCTGTGAGATAAAATGCCTAATGGTATCGATGTAATTTTTCTAAAACTACATGGTGATGTCAGCAGCCAATATAAGATTTGTCACAGTTCACATGGTTGTTCACAATTTTAGTACAAGTTATGAAGAATAAACAGATATGTTTGTTCGGGTGTAATGGGACAATATACCAGTACTCAGTTTGAGTATGATGAGAGTTCTGTGAACCTATTTTTCCTCTGAATGAATTTAGTGCACCCCCCAGCTCACATGGGCATAATGCTCATGTGAGCTTTATAGTTGTGATCACTCTTTGTCTGTATTACCGTCTTTTTTCTTTTAGCCCCCCCCCCCCCCCTGCATTGCATTTCAAACATTACAAACTGCATCCCCCAAACTTAATTGAATACGAAAAGATGCTGACAACTGTGATGCGGGATGGTGTCATTGTGAACTCCAACATACAACTCAAAGGAAACTTATATATAACTGACCTGTATATACCGCATTGATGTTCGAGTCCACTGGGTATTATTATGGGACATGCTTGGGGTGGCCCGAGCATGGGCTGTACTGAGTGGCTGGGGGGAGGGCTTTGGCATTTTTGAATATCTATCTAATGGACTTTTTGTTCTGTTTTCTGTCTCTCTTATTTCCTCGCTAAGGTTGCAAGATGCTGTGATATAAGATACCTGATAGGAATTATATTTATATGTATTGTGTTTTGATTATTTGTATTGCATTTTTTTGCTCTAATTATGATTCTTTTATACATATTTCCCATGTGATGTCATAGATACTGATCATAAACCTTTTGGCAGCCATCTAGGTAGACATACATTTATGCTGGATAAGGTATTAGAATACCAAATATTTTTGAAATACCAGCAGATTCTTATTTTTCTTCAATATTACTGATTAACTCACTAAAGCACAAAGTGCTCAAGGTGAGCTACATGTATTGTGGGAGTCTGGCCTGATGCAAACCCATCTGTCATAAACAATTTCTTTATGAAAAATGTCTTGTCAGAAACCATAAAGTCTACTGTTACTTCAAATTATACCCCACAGGTCAACATGTACCCCATCCCACAGGTCAACAGATTGAAATCAGAATGCCTTTAGAATTTAGTTCTTTGGTGAGTCATCCAGGATAAGATGGATCCTCTTGTTTTCATATAAAGTTAAAAGCATTCATATTTTGTGTCATATTAATCATTTTTGAATCTGGGTGTTTATTTTATGCTTAGAAAAATATTGTACATACAATTAATACAACAATAAGTAATTTAGGAACTTTTTGATGATGTTTAAATGTTTTAACTTTTCAAATTAAAAGGATCTCATTAGGAAGTGATAAGTTTATAATAATATCTTTTGAGTGTGTCTACCTTTATGGCTGTTAAGAATAGGGTAGTATGTGATTTGGCATGATGTGGGAAATATGTATTTTTCAGGGTTGAACGATAATATAAGTTTTTTAATTTGCATTTTTTGTTAATTTTACAGTTTAAAACAAGTGTTATCAGTACTACAAGAGGATCACATCATCAACACATCAATACAAGAGCATCAAACCATCCGTAAATCAACACAAGAACATCCAACCATCGATAGATCAACACAAGAACATTCAACCATCGATAGATCAACACAAGAACATCCAACCATCGATAGATCAACACAAGAACATCCAGCCATCGATAGATCAATACAAGAGCATCAAACCATCGATAGATCAACACAAGAACATCCAACCATCGATAGATCAACACAAGAACATTCAACCATTGATAGATCAACACAAGAACATCCAGCCATCTATAGATCAACACAAGAACATCAAACCATTGATAGATTAATGTACTGTATCATTCTTATTATTAATTAGTTCTTTCTAAATGCATATGTGACTTTTAATCATTAAATCCCAACTAAGCTTAACAATACAAATTTAAACCCATACTCGTATATAATTTACAACATTACAACTTTGACATCTGACTTATTTTGTATTTACAACTGGCCCAATTATTAATCATATAACTTATATTCACAGGAAGAACATAATAATGTGATTTCTTTTAGATTTTAGGCACTGACAGAATTGTTTACTAATGCGATTTTTTAGTTTTAGGCACAGGCAGAATTATTTCTAATGTGTTTTTTTTTAGTTTTAGGCACAGATAGAATTGTTTACTAATATATATTTGAATTTGATGCAGGTTTATACAGATGTGTTGTGGATAGCATTGGCCCATTGACAAGAACTTAGGATGGATAGCACCATATGACCTCCCCCTCGAACAGGAATAGTCCGCAGTCTACGGCAATGGATGTACGCCGAAGTGAGGGTGCGTAAAGAGTTGGCTGCAGACGTACGAATTTGGTTACAGGATGTCTACCAGGCTGATAGTAATGTCAATGAACGTTTCTTATATCCACAGCAATGCAAGATTAACCTTTAACTTTTTTATACACCTATGCAATTATTCTTTTTTTTCACAAGATTAACAGTTTTAAATACAGTAATAATAAGTTTCTATCTTTTTCACAGGCAGAGTTATTTACTAATGAGATTTTTTAGATTTTAGGCGCAGACAGATTTGTTTACTAATGCGCTTTTTTTAGATTTTAGGCACTGGCAGAATTATTTATTAATGTGTTTTTTTTAGTTTTTAGGCACACACAGAATTGTTTACTAATATATATTTGAATTTGATGCAGGTTCATACAGATGTGTTGTGGATAGCATTGGCCCATTGACAAGAACTTAGAATGGATAGCACCATATGACCTCGCCCTCGAACAGGAATAGTCCACAGTCTACGGCAATGGATGTACGCCGAAGTGAGGGTGCGTAAAGAGTTGGCTGCAGACGTACGAATTTGGTTACAGGATGTCTACCAGGCTGATAGTAATGTCAATGATCGTTTCTTATATCCACAACAACACAAGTTTTTTTATTTATCATTTACAGTTGGGCCAGTTATTAATTCTACTTTTTCTTATTTACAGCAGTAACAAGACATATTAAACATGTATTTTTCTTTTTTTTTTTCATTTAAATTATTCTAATTAATCATTTTTTTGTTTCCTTAAATTAACATAATGTGTGTAGGGCTTCTTTTATTAAAGTCTTTTTTTTTCACTTTTGAATTATTACTTAAATTCAATATTTCCTTTTATTTCTTTATTTCATATGCTGCAACAACAATGGTGGAACTGAGTTACATGTTTACTACGTGGAGAAACAACTGAAGAAGTTAACTATCTTGAACAAATGTTCAAGTATAGTTATTGTGATTAATCTTTGTTCGTATCCAAGCTGGTTAAATTATACAAGGAGGTGAAGGGTGGCTATAAAGGGGTAGGATGGAGGCCACATGTATGCAGCTTTATATAAGCTGTTGGTTATATCTAAATGTCTGCTTTCAGACTGCCCAGCTGGAAGGTT
Organism: Mactra quadrangularis; assembly: GCA_025267735.1. NCBI lineage: Eukaryota > Metazoa > Mollusca > Bivalvia > Venerida > Mactridae > Mactra > Mactra quadrangularis. The sequence goes on along the minus strand of CM046294.1, from coordinate 20,809,642 downwards.
CGTGCCAGCACTTTGGTTCACATGATTAAGCTTAGGTACAAGCACCCACCCATCATGTGAATGTCTAAATGGTTTTTGCAGTCTGTCAACCAATTAATGTGTTTTGTTTTTCAATAGGGGTTACATAACTTATTAATCACATTTCATGTAAGTCGGCACCCTGTAATTCTGATTTTAAAACAATCTAGTACTTAATTCAGTTTGTTAATTGAGAAAATCCTTGCATAGTATTGAAAACATTGATGTTCAAATAAAAACATACAGATAGAGTAAAAACATTTTTTTCAAATAATTGGACACTTTGGATACCTTAAAGTTCTTTATTGTTACATCATGAATATATCTTAATTGGTTAATAGTCTGCTTGTGGGTAACCCTACCTTGAACTATGTAAAGGGTCTAAACCTATATCTGATAGTTGGTACAATAATTTTCAATACAATGAAAAGAATTATTTTAAGAATAAATCTTTTATAATTGACTGGAAGAGTATTTTCAAACTGATTATTTTATGCACATGTATATATTTGTATTACTCATAGAAGTTATTGTCTTGTCATTTCTAGGTTTAGGCCGTTTAAAAAATCAACAGACATTCTTAATAAGATAATGGCTGAGGTTCCAGTAGATTCAAGCCAGTTGCCAGTCTGGACAAAAGGGGAGCAACCACATGAAATGGATAACCATTTCCAATGACTTAGTAATGATTAAACCAATATATGTATACATCTTCCAGTGTGTAATTTTCAAATGAAATCACTGGGCCATTTTAAAATCACTCAAGTTTTCTATTATTGACTCATCAACTGTTAGACTTAAGTTCATTTGAATATGTGTTGTAATGCTTCAAGTGAAGTCAATATCAATTTGAGGTAGAATCCCAATAAAGTCAATTTCCAACCATTTATAGATAATTGATATCAAACATTGCTTTCAGTCATTAAATCAAGTTTATCATTTTTTATTTTCTCCCTTAGATATTTGAAAATGGCCAATATAGCTATAAATTCATAATAACCATCAAAATTACACTGTTAGAAATAGTGTTAATTAGTTTTCTAAGAAAAATGCTACATATTAATGAAATTCTACCTCAAGCTTGGTGATGAAAGGTTATATCTGTGGAACAAATTTTTAGTTTTGCACAGCCGCTGATGTCAATTGTTGTCTGTATTGTCACGTTCTCTTGATTAGACATTTGTTTTTAGGTACATGCATTCCAGATAAATTATTAACTGTGGGACTTTTCATCAGAGTGAATACAAACATGTATCTTGCTGATTTTTCTTGTATGGTAAACATATATATGGTTGAACTGGAACATCTGTATTTACTACTGATCTGTTGTGTACATCCTGAAATTGGTTACAATTCCTTCGAAGTACATTCAGGTATTAATTACTAGTTTTGTGTATAGTCCAACAATATTCACCTGACCTCGAACTACCTTATTATAATAATTATACGCTTCACTTACATTAAATTGTGAGTTCCCGTATGTGTATATACAATAATACATGTGTTTATATCAACCTATGTGACTATTAATCAAATTCTTAAACATTGCATGTTATTGTATTTATAATTTTTTACTCATTCCCTTGTGAGAAATCAAGTAAGTCTGCAATAATGTGCCACATTTTCAAAGTATTTATTCTTATAAAAACAAAATTAATTGTTCAGTAACTTTGTTTGACCCAAAGCTTTCGATAAAGCATGATTTACAAATGCAAACAAAAATAGAAGAAAATACCGAGTTTAATATATTCTTGCATCAAGGTCAAGCTCAGGTTAATATTGTTGGACTTAAAGGTCAAATTCATCGAAGGACACAAAAAACGATTAAACATCGAAATATTACGTATGTCTATTGTATCTAAGCATACACCCACGTTTAACGCATGTAAACAATGTATATATCGAGATATTTATCTCTGATTTAAACCTGTATCAATTTAGCCGATAGTACAGCATCGCTTATCTACCGTGTGTGACGTCATCGTAGTCCTATCGATTAAATTGTGTTATAACAGTTAATGGATTGTAATATATACACGTCTGTCAATTAATCAGTCGTAAAACCATTTTGAAATTAAATATCCATTTTCTATTTATTATTACATTTTTTACATGACTTTTTTAATTTTATATAAAATAGTTAAATAATTAGGCTATATTAATGTAAAGCACTTTTTATATTTGATTGCATTCATCGCACAATTCCAAGATATCAAGTAGGTACATTTGTATATGTAATATACTTTTCATTTGCGGGAAAGGGTTAAAAAATTAAGTAAATTGAATAAGTCATTACATTGAATGAGTCTATAACTGGTCGAAACCAATCGCCCTTGATTTCCACATGATGACCAAGTGAAAGTGGAAAAAGATTGAAAAACTCGGCAGGAATAACTTAAACTATGTTAAGTTATGATCTCGTCATTTTTGACAGATACTTGCCAAAAAATATATACTTCATGCGGAGAACGCTAATTTCCTTTTTTGGAAAGAAAATATTGTACCATGCGTATTTTCTTACAAGCGACCAAAGACGAAAAAAGGAAAATTCAGGTGACAGTAATGTTGTGCAGAGATTACTAATAAAATTGTTTCGTAAGGCCACAACAAGTTGATCATATGTTCTACAGATTTTTCTGAAAAAAATGGGGCGAGGGAGCGAAGACAAAAAAATAAAAAAAGTCTTTATTCACTTGCTTTATATAGCGGTTTGACCAAACTTTTATGAGCGAGCGAGGAAATAAAAATATTATTTTGTAAAAACCGTCAAAATTAAGAGAGAGCTAATCCGTAGAACATATGATCAATTTGTTGTGGCCTAAAGTTGTGTGCAATAAATATTAGTTTGAAAATAAGTATGAATATTAATCTAGACTTTGTCGAATCGAAAAATCATAGAAATAAAAATTGATAGAACGTCTTTATAATGCTGGTTGTGCGATTATATTGAATGATGAGACCGGAATTCTAAACCTCGCTATTTTGCACAAAAAACACACCAATATTTTAATGCATAATTTGATCTTGTACGCCTGAACGGTCATCTGCAAAACATTTACCTTATCTCCAATATATCGCGTAACATATGTCGGCGGATTAAAAATTTGTTTCTAATTCACAGCATGACGGCTTTGAGACAATGTTGAAATTGATTGAGAGTGCAGTACGTATACTCGCCAATTATATACTTGTTAATTATAGTTAATATTGGTCTGAATAATGATGTTAGAAAATAATAATTTGATTCGGAGTTGATATTGTTTTTCACGGAAGTCAATTTGCGACGCTAATATCTCTATGTTTTTACTAGTTAGTAAGACAAAATATATAAATAGTTGAATTTACCGAAGAGAAATAATATATTATGTGGTTTTATTGAAACTTAAATTCTCACAGGGAAAGACGAAAAAGCATGAAAATATAACAAAGGGAATTATTACGAACTAAACAAAACATACGATATGAAATTATATACTTCGTCGCCAAGTTGTGTTCGTATGGAACAAGTTATCTTAATCTATTTTGAAACCAAAGTGAGTGCAGTCCCTCGAACGAAGATGGAATTCTTATGAACCATTATAATAAAGGTTTTTAAAACATAAGTTGCATCGGAATTAATGTTTAAACATTCTGTGATAATTAATCAGAACTAGTGCTGAAGAAATCTGAAACCACATGATCAACTGTAAGTAATAAATTCTCATTTTCATAAGAATACTGGCTCCGAACTAATACTTCATATTCACTAAAATTGATATCATGAAAGTATTATAGAGGAGTCGCCAGAAAAAAGCAGTCATTGATAAACAGTAAATACAAACTAAGTAGTAAATAGCAATTCTTAAATTAGCATTTATTTCTAATTACAAGCGCTCGAAACAATTTTTCCATATTATAATATATAGAGAAAAAAGGTCTCAAACACCTGTTCAACGGTCATAGTTTTTTAATCATCACCACATTCACAAATAATGCGCGATCGTCAAAATTCTTTCGCTGTTCGATCTAGAAAGGATTATACTACATAAAATACTTTTTATTTGAAAAAAATCGATCTATATCTTCTCTACATATGCTATAATAAGGAAACTTGGTATCTTTCACCTGTGTTTCTAATAGCCGCTATCAGGATGTAGGACTATGATGACGTCATACCGATCCCGGTCACGAACGATAACTCATGCATATCTTTATGCAGGTGTGTTACGCCCAAGGTTTAAAATTCGTATTGCGCCGTTATTTGATGACCAAATTTCGCGAAAGTTGGGATAATATTTTATAATTATCTATATTTTTTGAAAATTGAAGAATTACAACCGGAAAATTTGAACTTTAATATCTATTTTTTTGCTATTGTGACCAGCTTATGTCTATACCTGCTGACCCAACCCTCTCTAGGGAACCAACCTTTTTGTGTTTGGCCACTTATATCTTAATGTGCATGTTTTGTATGCAAGACTATTTCATATTCAATATATCTCGACCATTATGCAGATTTATGCTATTTACAGTAATAATCATACACAAATGCTTCTTCCTTATAATGTATGATGTTAATGTGTTCAAAAGTGAAGTCTAGGTGTTTTTAAATTTAACCCTTTCAGCAGACTTCCTGCTCTATATGCACACAGTGTCATTTATAATTTAGGCGCAATATGACCTTTTTGTGTTGGTGCGCCGTAAAACCCAAACAAACAAAACATTTATAATTTGATTTGTATTTTACAGTGAAACATTATAGAAGTCTTACAGTTATGATTATAATGGTTGTCGATGAGGATGGTATGATAGTAGAATGTAAATGAAGATAGTCACTGGTTTATCATGGTATGTGTTTGTTTAATAGAGTCATTCTTAATTTTTCATATAAGTAAGGTCAATGGTTTATTGGCTAGGATTCTCAGTCAAATTTACCTCATTAATATTTGGTAAACTTTCCAAACCAATATAATGTATCTATTAGTAACTGCTGCATTCGTTCCTACATGCCTCTATTTTTTTCAGTAACCAAATAAGAAGTCCAAGGTCCAAACTAAGATTTGAATCCATTGTCTTTAGGAGTTGTTAGCAGACACTATACCATGTCACCATAAAAACTAGCTTGAAGGTTGTAATTCTGCTCCCATACATAATCTTAAGCTTAAACATTATCATCATAGAAAGCTCGTGGAAAATTAATTTTAGATCAAGTTCCATTATGCAATTGTAACTTAAACAGCAAAGTCACTCATCTGTGGCAACATTATTTGATGATAATTGAATTTTTATATGAATTAATGAAGAATGGAGACAGGATTATTCTTTAGTTTTCTTGAGCTAGTTTAGTTTAAACTGAATTTCTTGCTATAGTGCCAAGTTCCCAAAATCTCGCCCATATGTTTGCGCAGGAGATTCAATTATTTTACATTGCTAGTTTTGAATATGTTTATTCTTTAGACCCGATGTTTATTTTCAGTAATACTATGATACTGGGGAGGAGATTCATGCCTGCTAAATCTGGATGGTAACAACACCTTTAATACAGACTCTTCTGACATTAACTTCAATAAATTAACTCAGTCATGATGAGTTATATGTAACAGCACAGGCCAATGAACTTTCTCCAACCAAATAAATTGGGGTCACAAATTAATAGTTTTAGATCTGAATATTGTACTAAAAGTCATACATCACATCTACTCCATCCGAATAATTAAGACATTGTGTGCTGAGTACGATGAAGGTTACAGAAGAACTAGTCATCTGATAATAACAAATAGAAGATGAATACTATTCAAAATTGATCAACAGAACCTGATTAATTAGACGCTGAGTGAGAAAGTAAAACAAACTTTGTGAATGTTTGAAACTACATATACATGGCTGTTGAAATATTACCAGTTCAGTGATATACAAAGTGCATTATTATTTTCTGTTACTCTATTTAGAACACTATATTTTGTTAATTTATTATAATCTGGCACAGTGACCTAAACCAAAAAATATTATAGCTCGTGGTAGTTGAACTTGAACACAGACATGAAAAAGCATTATATCTTGAGCATTTTATAGGCTCTGATAAAACAGCCTTTAAAATGGTCCTTAGTTAATGCCAAGTAGGAAAGTCAACAGACTTGTTTATTATTTTCATTCAGAACTCCTTGGCCATTCTCTACGAAAAACCTCATACATATTTAGATGCCATTTTTGAAAAAAACGGTTTTGAAGTAAACAAATACACGATCCTTAAGGAGATGACTGAAGTTTTGTTTTTAGTTAGTATGTTTGAAATTACACATTTCAATGATATAGATGAACACAATTTGGTTCAATTTTAAACGAGGAAATATGTTTAGACAAAGATCTGTGAGTATACTACAAGAACTATTTTGCGTAAACGTTACATGCTTTGCCTCTCGTAGGTTGTAAAATCCCAAAAATCCAGGGAAGACCCCCCATGAATCCTTCCAAGATTATTCATTCATGAAAGGTCGAGGTGTTCCGAATGATATTATTTTATGTATGTTTATAGTGAAACTATGGGTCAAACTCCTGTTTGCTTGAACCTATTGTCACAAACTTGACAAATTTGAGCTTTCTAAATTTTACTGTAGAAATAGTGTAGAATGTTGTTAAAGCATGACAGTATCGGTATATATTTCTTTTATTTCCTTGTCTGGAATACCAAGGGAAATAACTGTTTTATACATAAGAATTTAGATACTGAGTAAGCTCCCTTGGAAAATTAGCCTTATTAGTTTCAAGTTGAATAATAGGTCAGGCTTATTTATGAACTTAAAAACTTGACTTGTCGATTCAATTTGTGTCATAAGGTGATGCTATTTGTACAAGCTACAAAGTAGCTTAAAATACATGTTACAGGAAAGAATTTCAATAAATTTGGTTTTGGAGGGTTTAGGATATCAGATGCTGAATCTTAAATATGTGATGTATCCAAGAATTTTTCATTTGATCATCAATCATATAGGATATTTATCTTACCTCGTACAGAATACTCGTTTTTCATTGGCCGAGAGAGGTCACGTGCTGACCATGTATTATCCCATATTAGGTCAGTAGATTCTAATATCCAGTCAGTAACAAAATTTATAAATGATAGCGCTGACGAAACCTTATTTTTCTACTTTTCTTTGATGCTAAAATTCAGATGGGGGTACTCGGTAAGATAAATTCGTTACACAGTCAGTTACTGGCCGGATACGGTGTGATACCGGGTCAGTGAATAAATATTGGGCTCGAGCTACGCTCTCACCCAATATTAATTTACTGACCCGGTATCACACCGTATCCGGTCAGTAACTGACTGTGTAACTAATAATATCAAATAATGGCTTTACCGAAAACAATCAATGAAATAAAAAGTTTTGTTTAAGTTCTGTTGTCTCCAAACTTTTGGTGGGTACTGTATATATTTCTTTTAATGTTTTAATAAGATTCTAATGTTCTTTTCTCAGTCAATTTCAAATAAACGAGAATTTTGTTTAATGTTGTGACAATGACAGATTATCATCATTGAATAATAAATTACATGTCATAAGATATTGAATTATTTTTTTTTGGAAATTTAAGTTTTGGCAAGTCACTACTGATTAAACATGTACACTATGGCTCTTTCAATGACATATAATCCAGAAAATTGGTTTGTGTTTAAGAATGTATCAAGGGTAAAGCTGCTTATTTTAGATGAATATTTAAATTCATTTTCTATCAAGTTTTTATAGGTATTAAGAATAAATTCATTTTTTAGATAGAATTGAAATCTAGGCTGTTTAGCAATGAAAGAATATTATTTTTGGGAAGATTTAGGTTTTGACAATTTGACAGTCAGTACTATTTAAACATACACATGGCACTTTAATGACATTTGACCGCCGCCACGAGAAAAGGGCACTCGGGCATTTTTTATCGATTTTTAGTTTTTTGCCTAATATTATAGGACATGAATTATTTTGCATGTTGCACTTTATTTCACATCGATATTGCAAATAGTTTTTGAGATATAGCGGTTTAAAAGAGAGCATTAATGCAACGCAAACGACATATTTATCAACGACCGCTTAAAACGTAACGTCATAATAATAAAGACGACATCAAATGTAGTTTAGCTGATAACAAATGAAATCAAGTGTTTTCAATTTTAATTTTGCACTAAACAAGATAATACTGAAATATATAACGATAATATTATGTAAAAAATAATTTATAACACCGTAATCAAAATTATCGTAGTCTTGGATAATATGAATTTCAAGCAACAGTTAATTGAATAAGTTATAGTTCTATTACATTAACCTGTCACAACTTGAATAATTACACACTCACTAAGTGTGTTATTATTTAACCTCTTTTAAAACATTGAGCCACAAATCCATATTAATCATTGATAATCTAACTATACATGCTACGATTTTGAATATCTGGGAAATAACAAGTTCGAAAGGGTTAAAAATAACAGATTCAGTGACCGTGTAATTATTCAAGTTGTGACAGGTTAATGTATTAGAACTATAATTTACGAAAACAACGTAATAATATCAGTTGGTCAAATTGTCGTGTTCGAATTGTTTCTACATCCGAACACATGTTTGTGCATACTAATTACCGGTCGCCGAGAAAATATTTTTTATCCAAAATAAAGTAAATTATGAATCATGCAGGGGTGTCAAAATCAACTCGCCCGCTCGCCATGCGTGTGTTCCGACCTGTTGGGAGAGTATACCGATTTTTTAAAACAGTTAAACTCGTCGAATCGAGTGAGCAAATTCAATAGATTTATTATCTGTTATGATAAGAAAAAATCAAAATACTATGTCCTATCATCGACCGCTTTATGTTAGGTATATATCATTTTAATACCAAGAAGTAATCTTGACTTATTACGTCACAAATTGTCATGTACGCCGGGGATTCTATATTCTTTGCAACAATCAATTAAAATCAATATTAATCCTTTGTTTCATGACAGAAATTGATGTGAACAATTTAAGATGTGGGTCAGAATTTTTTCACTCTTTGTATGTGTTTGATGATAGCGTAACACTGTCATAATGCAATGTTTCATTATATAACTACAGAGTCTATTTAAATTTAATTGATAGTTAGAATCAGACAAAATTCCCTGTTTTTTTAAAACTAGTATGACCTGTACATTTAGTTGCCTACATGTTAAACAAACACTGGCCGTTTTTGAAAGAAAATGATATCGGAGATGACAGGAATCAAATTTTTTTGTTTTAATTTACTGATAATTGTCAATGACACCCTTTTCTTTATCATTTTTAGGACATGTGTGAAAGCGCAAAGAAGTTTGCTATATGAATATGAATTGATGAAACGCAATATTGTTTAGGCCTACTTAACGCGCGATCGTAGACTTCACGGTTATATTTAGAAAATCGCGCACATTTTCGGCACATGCATACTCGCGAAAATCATATCACAAGTCCCCGTTTTCGTTTGTATGTACATGTATAGGGCGTAAAGTTTGACCCCGATCTGACCTTTCATATTTGCTTCAAATAATTATCTATGCATATACCGACGAAAATCAGTACCTATTCTACTCTTCGACTGCGATTGTAAAATTATAGAAGTATGTTTATGCTTTAAATTTTAACACAATCCTTACGGCCACGGTATAATCGAGCAATAACACTACATTCATATACAACTTAATGAATATTAAATTTGTGCATTAAATTCAAGTCTGGGTAAAACTTTACGCACAATAGCTGAAACAAATTTCAAATTAACAAGTGTTAGTGTTGTTTCTACGACATTATATACTAGTCACATTGTCTCTATCGTTGTTTTCTACATATCCATGATTCTATAACAATAATGTGTTATTATATGTTACTAAAAATCGTTTCTTTATTATTGTTCTTTCTTTTACTGGGTTTAATGCTGTGTCAACACAATTTAGGCCATATTACGGCGTCCGGCTCACATCTAAATCTAGCTTTTCTGGACCCGGGTTTGTAACAAGGCCGAAAACTTCTCCATGTATCTTATTACTGAAGGAAATTTGATATAATTGTCAAATTTTCTTGGAAGGATATATATAACCTTCTTGGGTGGGATTCGAACCCATACCCTCTTCAGGACATGAGATTAAAAATCCCGGCGCGCTACCATTGTTCATTTTAACAAGGACACTTGATTTTAATTAATTATTATTTAATTAATTAATTTATTTATTTAAGGAATGGAGTTATTTGAGAAATCACATGACCTATATGGTTCCTAACACGGCAAAAAAGACAACAAGATCAACAAATTTAGATGAAAAAGACAAGATAAATGACAATAAATACGTGCCCGATTTTTATCAAACCTAGTGCGGTATATGCAACAGAAAGTAGCGCTAATTCTCCCAACCCCACAACGGTTCTAGCTTTTTTTAGATTACCTCGAGGTTTTGAACGAATTGAGAGATTTTTAGAAGAACTTTGAGGTAATATAGAAATTTAGAACCATTGTGGGATTGGCAGAACTATCGCTGAAAAGATAATTTTGTGCAGCTTAGACTGTACTAGGTCTGATAAAAATCGGTCAATTACTATTGTCATTTACCTAGTCTTTTCATCTTGTAAAATTTGTTGCTCTGGTCGTCATTTTTGCCGTGTTAGGAACCATATAGATCAAGTGATTTCCCACTCTGGTTGATGTAGGACTCTGCTCGACACGTACTCCAAATAATTCGAACAACCCGTTTAATGAAGCAAAGATATGTTCACTATGATAATGAGTAAATGAAAGAAAGAAAAATATTAAATTAAAAAAAATATGACTGTATTAGGATTCGATCCCGGATCATCTGACACGCCAACCCACCGCTGTATCCACTGAGCTAATGACCCATATCGATTTTGATGAACAATATCTATTACATAACGATAATTATTGCTAAAAATAGCAATCAGGGGAGAGAATCTCGTCGCTTAGTATTTATGTAAACATGTCAAACGTAAACGAGGTTACAGCACTAATATCATTCAGTCTAAATTAACAAATATGCAATTCGATATAGAAATTACAAGATTGATGTCATTAAAACTCATTTAACTGGTAGTATAGCTGTAAAAATTCGTACAACGGGATTGAAAGTTGCAAACAGTACGAAGAAGGCGAATATTATAATAACAATAATACAACGACTCGACATCTAAGATTTGAAAATTAATTAATATCAAGTTTGTTTTTTACTTAAGTTCAAGTATTTCGTAGAAAAAATCATATACAGCCAATACTTTATTAATATCACGCACCGAAACAAGTATGGCACCAGCGACGAAAAAATCGCTGTCATTAGCCGTTGTCCTTTTCCCAAAGTTTTTGACGTTACGTCATTTATGCCCGAGTGCCCTTTTCTCGTGGCGGCGGCCAAAGGTAAATTTATTTTTTGTAAAAGAATTGATATCTAGGTATGACCACTAGGCTGTTTAGCAATGGAAGTGAAATGACTTTCATTGTATATCATTGGATAAACCTCTCACTAAAATAACTCACAATAATCACTATGTGATCAGGTGAGCTGAACCTATTAATAAACAAGGTTGAACTTGCCCTCGATGCATACTCTTGTACAATTGTTAGCCAAGTTTAGCTAACTTTGTAAACCATGAATTAAATTTATAATTTAAGCCAAATAAATATATTCATTCATTTTTGATAGTTAAATCCAACAACCTATATGAAAGATAATTAAGGGAAAGTTCAATATTGTCTACTATTACATGGTTCTCAAAATACATATAGTTATTGTCCGTTTTTTCTCAACTCTCAAAGATTGAATAATTTCTCGGTGACAGAATGCATTGTTTTTGTACTGGCTGCCTAATTGTTATTAAAAAATATCTTGACTAAAACATATCATTCAGCATGAGCAGCTTTACTCAATCATAATACACACTTTTGGAAACTCATGGGTGTGTTAATGAAAGCATTAATCGTTAAATTATTTGTGTTTTGACAGTTGAAAAGAAACGAACTATAATCACAACTATCAACGCTAAAGTTAGTTTATCTTCATCAAAATGCTTTGATTCTTCTTCTGTACTTTATCCATTGAATAGAGTAACACTTTAAATTATAGCATGGGGATTATTCTGCCCCATTAACACACAGCTATAATTTTACAGAGGGAAAATCACTTCAATTTTTCTTGATTTCTTGAAATCTTCATCTGTAATAATGTCAATAGTATTCACTTATTTTCACTTCCTGCTAGCCACATTGCTTAAGTCTAACAATCTTATGTCAAGTATACTATCATTTTCAAGTTTTCCAACCAATTTGCTGTGACCTTAAAACGAAAAAGAATGAATCAAAACTTAAAGGTACATGTTCACAGCTTTCAACCTAAACATCAGCTTTTTCTGCAACTATCAAAATTGTTTGGAATTTTTTTTCGAAGCAGGAAATAAGTGATTTGATAATGACAATTTTACTGCGAATTGACATACAACTACAAATGAGGGTTTCAGGTAGTAAAAATCTAGCTCTTATGTCACGGTATAGACAATTTTAGTGTATTTTTTGTGACTTTTATTGTATATTTCTTGCAATCTATAGGTCAGTTTGTCCTGAAATATTTAGAATTAATTTTTTGAAACAATTACAAAGACTGAATGGTATTTTAAAAATAAAGAAAATTCTTATCCAAATCTGTGAACTAGTACCTTTAATGTATCAACAAGTCATGTAAAAAAAATAGATTTTTTCAACATTCAGTGACAAAAAAAGTAAAAAGATTTTAACATTAGGGCTGCAACAACTCCATACATCTAAAATAGATTGGGTGGGTGCTGATTCAGTTTCATTTTAAAATGTGTCTATACAATTGTAAGTATTAAAGTTTAGGTGCACCTAATAGACAATGAGCTTGACTATGTTTCACTTTGTTTTATTTTTTTTAAGATCCATCATGATTTTAAGAACATGTAATGAGTCCTGGAAACTCAGTTCATTTAGATTTCTATAGTACATAAATTTCAGAAAATAAAATATTTTATCAATAAATGATAGTTCGAAGATTAAATAAATGATCTGATTTATATAATTATTTTGAATAAACTACGCTATTCAATAAATTGAATAAAAATTAAATCAATAGGATCGCAGTGAATTGACTTCACAGTGAACTGTTGCATCCAACTGTTTTTCAATGAAAGTCTTGTTTTAATAATACAAGTCAATAACACTATTTGAACTTAATACACTTTATATTTATCTATGCTTCTATGGATATTTTGTTTAGTTTTGAAGAATTTAATTTTACTGTCGGTAGTGTATGCATAAACCCATATGATTTGCTAATCATGGTGCATATATACCAGTACTGCTATTTTTGTTCATAGTTGGTACTGGGGCGCCTTGCCTAAGCATTTTGCTAGGTATCTCTACGAAGCAAAATCATAGGAAAGGAGTTGCTACAAGATATCGCTTCATTTCGCTACGAAGCGACTGCTAGCAAAAAAATCTTCACTACCCTAGAGTGCTGTATCAAATCAAAATGGCTTCCTCCGCAGTAATGTAACTTCCTGTTTGCCGACAATTTGGTTTTTATGTTTGACTGACTAAAGATGAATTGAAATCAATAAATATTTGTAATTGTTCATTTAAACATATGTTTTTGCAATGATTTTATACTTATTAAAGACTAATATAGTTTGAAATCACCCCCCAAAAAATAAATTTGCAATGAGCGCAAAAGTGTTAATCAGCACAGGCTGCCATCTTGATTTGTGGTGTAAATAGCAAGCTGTTACCTAAGAAGAAGCGCTACAAGAAAGCACTTTTTCATAGCGATATGTAGCTAAATCGTTAGGCAACGCACCCCTAATGTACTGTAGTAAGTATTTACATACAGGAATTTATTGAAAAAATATGGAGTACATAAATCAGCGGGGTTAATGTATTCAGTGACAATTTACCAATTATTGTATGAGAACATTCACTTATAAATTATTGTTTCTTGAAGGTCATTAGGAATACTTATTACTTTATTTTTTAATAGCTTAATACAAATTATTATGAATGTTTTCATTTTTCATATCTTAAGCAATGACTTAGCGAGGTACTTTGGCTATATTTTTCTTAGTGTACTTGTATATATATATATATATACATGTACTTTTAATATTGTAGTGCCCAGCTACACAACTTGGTCGAAATGTTGCATACACTTATTATATTTCAATCCAATTTGTTTTAAATCGACACTGCTTCTGCTTGTTTAATATTATTCATTACATGCCAACTAAGCCCTTTGCTTCATACATCAATGTTGATCAAAGTCGTATCCATGTTTGTATCATAATTCAGTATGTCTTACTCTAATTGCTAATATAACTGTAGTGTACATCGGCCATTTTCAATACTAATGATGTTCCAGCGTTTTATGACCTCACACTTGTCTTAACAGTCTGCTTGTCTTTACAGTCTGAACTTTACTCTTCTTAATTTGGGGGCTTAATGACGTATCTATAATAAACAATGTCATTCTTTCTCTAATACTAAATTCTTTAGAAAACCATAATCTGTTGGCAGAATAATTGCATTTGACTGTTAACAAATATTTTTTAATGAATTTAGGAAAATATTGTCAATAGTTGATTATTCTACTCTTGTTTAAATACTCACTTGATTAATCTTACTATATTATTGTTAAGGCTCTATCACAAATAAACAGTGTTTAATCGTTTAATCAAGTTTCTTTTTATTTTATATCCTTACTTATTATCATTACAAGTGGAGTCCATTTTATTTTGCTATTTTGTCCAGAACACTAGAGGGATATATTCAATTGGTCATTTTCTTAAAAATCTTTCCAAAAAAATTATCATACCGGGTAAGTCAATTTAATAAAAATAAAGTTCAAAGTCTAAATGATATAATAAAATTATATGAATTTCAGTTAGTATTTATTATTCTAAACAATTTTTTAAAAAATCAATTAATTGGACAAAGAATGAAGGATTATGCATGTTTCCAGCCTTGGACTTAAGATGATTTTAGCATAAAGATTTTGTGAAAATGACCACCAGAGCCCGAGTGATAGAGCTACAGACAGTCACTTGATGTTATAGTCCAACAGAATTAACCTGAGCTTGAACTACCTAATTATAATAATTACACACTTCACTTACATTAAATCGTGAGTTTCCGTATGTGCGTATACGGTTATACACGTGTTTATAACAACCGATGTGACTATAAATCAATTTATTAAAAGTGGCATGTTATTGTACTTTTAATTTTGGACACATTAGATTTTGGGGAAACAAGTATTATGGCACAGTTTCAAAGTATTTTTTCTTATGAAAACAACATTAATTGTTCAGTACGTGTATTTTGCCGAAAGCTTCCGATAAAGTGCGATTCACAAACGAAGACCAAAATAGACTGTAAATACTGAGTTTAATATATTCTTGCATAAAGGTCAAGCTCAGGTTAATTCTGTTGAACTATACATAAAGAACCCTAGTCTATTGCGCAACTACAGTACCCACCAAAGGTTTGGAGACATTTGCATTTTGTAGGCCTACTGAAAAACTGTTATTTAAAATTTGATACTGTGCTGAATACATTATATCTATGTTGACAAAACTTTCACTATATTATATTGTTTCAGTAATATTGTTATACTTTATTTTAACTAACAGAGGTGCATACATAAACCCCACTGATTAAAGTACTTCTGTACTTAAGAAATAACTTACAGTTGTCCATATTTTGTTGTCTAATAAAATATAGGCACGAGTTGTGATGCGCGTATGATTAAATCACAAGTGCTTTAGCACGAGTGATTTAATAAGCGCATCAAACGAGTGCCTATATTTTATTAGACAACAAAATATAGACAACTGTAGGTCATTTCGATTCTAACATCGTAAAATACATCCGTAGAAAAGATATATTTATAGAACTATTTTTAACTGTCAGAAACGTCATGCTGTTGAAATCCACCCCAGTGCAAAGGCCGAAAATAGCATTTATTTACACAATTCTCACATGTAGGTGTTTCTTATTCCGAACAAAAAATATTAAAATCTTAATTGTAGAATAGAAACCAAATTGTAAAAGTCAACCCTCGTAAACTCGGGCGCCATTTTCGGCTTTGCGCATTTAACGTGGGGAGTAAAATTTCAACAGCCGTCACGAGCTATATTTTGTTGCATAATAAAGCATAGATGACGTCACATTAAATAAAGAGTGAAAACGCACGTGCCTATGTTAGAATCATAGTTAATAAACTTTATCCTAGGGGAATTATGTATAATGTATGTACAACTGATGTTTAAGTAAAATTTAACAATATATAATGTTGAATACTGGATCAGTTCTTATACCTTACCCTAGATCTATCGTCATCCACACATTTCACCATAATAGAAGAAATCTATTATTTTTTATATACAAATAATCTACCATCATAACACCAATCTAGTTATATATATATATATGTATGTCTGAGACATAAACTAAATTGCTGAAAAAGGTCAACAAAAGTGAAATTGAAGGAATACTGCACAAAAGTTCAGATAATTTCCTGTATTAAAATACAAGTTTTACTGACAAACAAAATTTTAATATTTTTACAATAACAATGTATCTACTGCAGATAATAGAGTCTGCTTATGAAGCAGAGGCCCAGCAATAAGATTAGTGCTTAAGAACTCCCAGGTTCAAACCCCACTTCGGGCACTGCCAATTTCCTGGAGTAAGAAATTAATCTACATGTTCATTAGCTCCACTCCACCCAGATGTAAATGGGTAATGTGAAGAGTCACCTTCCTGGAGGAGATTTCAATGATCAGGAGTTATATCGTACAAAAATTGTAGTTGGCTGAATAAATACAAATAAAGAAGCAGACTTATTACCACACTAACATTTTAACATTCAAAACTGTTGTTTTGATCCTAGCAGGGACAATGCTCTAGTTATTCAAGGACAAACTCTATATAGGAGGCAGTGTTTGTAGCCGAGGTATAACTTTCTATCACTGTCTTCAAGATAAGCTTTATAGTGATGTCTGTTTACTACTCAGAAGGTTGTGGAATCACAATCTTGAGCAAAGTTAATATTTAACAAGTTAATTTGCACCCACAGAATGCCTCGTAGATATTTAAGCGCCAGAAAATCGAGGAGAATTTCTGGAAAGAAGGTAGTGAACGTAGCAGAGATATGATAATATATTCACTTGTCATGAAGAAAGCTTCCATTTGGATAGATTAAAGTTTTCACTTCTGACTCGTAAGATCATGGTTCGATCCAATCTTTGACCACGATCTTTATATGATAACAACATTAGTACTAATACTTGTATACATGTTCTTTAACTCTGTCATCATCTGGTTACTGAAATCTAACACATAAGGTAACTATCTGAAACAGGGCCATAGAATACAAAAGTTGAAATGAGTTAAATGCTCAAAATAAAGGTTGGTTTATATCTCATCCAAAACCTACCCCATTATTTCCTTATCCGACAAGCTTAGTACTGAGAGACCAGGAAGCAGACTCGAATGCAAAAACTACTTCATTTACTATAAATAAAACAGATTTTTTTTCATGTTGTTCCAAACACGATTACATTTTATACCAGAAAACCTTTATTAAACATGTACTTAGTTTTAAAATTATTGAACCTCGGCCAGGTCCATGTGTTAAATGCACTGACATTTTAAATAAATAAATTAACTTGATCATGGATCAAGTCACTGAAGGTTCTCATCGTTCATTATTGACATAACTGACTTATTCTATTAAAATTATTGTTGAATCATAGTTTAAAACATCTTATCCTTGAAAATATTGACTGCAAATAAAACAATATTAAACACAGTAAAAATACCATGTGACTATGTCATCACAAATACTACGGTTTGGTGAAGAAAACGATAAAAACCACATTTACTCAAAGATTTAAAGAACTGTTAGTATTTTAAGTATAGTCAGATTTACATGATATCTACTGGAGGCTCAGCAGAAACGTGTATGATATTGGCAGCACATTACAGCTCCAACGCTAGTTTTATACTTAAAAAACCCTGGAAAACTTATCATCATTTTTCATATTCAAAAAAGGACAAGAAGACTTGTCATCATAGAATGCTGAAAGGAGATAGTTTTCCAAGGGAATTTTCAGTCACTGACAGAAGTATGCACCATGTAAGTGGTTAAAAGCTAAATCCAGAGATTTAGCCTCTATATGAATGGTGAGTTAGTTGACTGACCCCAGTTATATAACCAGTACAATCTGTTGTTACCACCGCAAAACCATTAAAAACAAGTAAATCTGTGAGCTAACGCTCACTAGTGATACCCCCGCAGTGAGAAATATGACTATCATAATGTAACTTTCATTTAACGAAATCTAAAAATATGCGACAAACAGGAAGTAGATAAGCAAGGAGCATGAAATCGCTTTACACCACATGGGACTATGGGATAAAGCAATATGCAAAGTATTAGGCTGCTGCATGTTATAGTTGCTGAGAAAACTGCGACGGAAATTTTGTAACGGACGCACGCACGCACGCACACACGCACGCACGAACAAGGGTAAAACAGTATACCCCCCTCTTCTTCGAAGCGGGGGTATAATTATCAAGATTTTATTTTAAATGATGTACAGTACTTACCAATACTTACAGAACAAGTATACATAAGAAGTTGTACCTTGTTACAACTAACAACCAATTTTAAATCCTTTTTACCAACTTTTAACCCATAATCTAAAATTACAAATACAAGTACATGAATCAGTTATAATATGAATCTATAGAAATAAGCAGACAAAATATTTCTCATACTTTCAATTTTGTTCTGATGTTTGAACAAGACCCCACACTTATAAATGAATGTAAATTTGAAATGTTCTAAGCCTGAAATTTCACGATTTTCACATCATTTAAACAGAAAAAAAAAACCTGAATTTCTGGACCAGTCCTGAAAAATTTCACCCAGCAAGGTGAATGTCATTGTAATACGATAGATCATTTTTAAAATGTAAACGTGATACAGTATACACTAGTAAACTGTGCGTACAACTAGCAATTTAAGGACTAGGAGTCCTTTTAACATCATTTCTGTCAGAACTTATTATTAATAGAGCTGGAATCAGTAATTGGCTTTAACTATAATAATAGTGTGATTGAAACCATCATCAAGTGTAGTTGTTTTGAGTCGGTTATGTTTAATATGGCTTCGATCGATGTGATTGAAACCTTGTGACACCTAGGAATATATAGTCGTATGAAGTACTATACAATGACGAGATATTAGCAGAAAGAAGTAACTTTTGCTCCAATTTCTGAGTAAAGTTGACTTTAATTAGTACATAGTGTAGTTTGGACGTCATTTAGCCGATACGGTAAGAGTCCGCTGAAGTTACTCAATTAAACAATCCCAAGTATATAACTGCCGTAAGTAATAATGGAAAATTCATTTAGTTATACGCAGTGATAAAATAGTGTACTCTAAATATCATGCATAAAACTCATACCAAGATATTGCTGATGCCTCACTGTATCAACCATCAGTTCTGTTCTACAAATACTCTTTAACACACTTTTAAATTCCATTTCAAATGCAATAAAACAAATATGGGGATGAGGTATTCTGGTCTAATGCTGGCCCCACACCAGATAACTTGAACCATGTTTGCTAAAACCATCTAAAAGCATGCTAACATAAATGTTTTATACATATCATCTGTGGGTAAGGGAAAAGCTAGTCTTAACTACATCTAAATAAATTAGGATGTAGACTACTTACTAGTTTTGTGCTTACCCATCGAAATACTTATACAATTTAAAGCAAAAGTATGAATGTTGTGTCTCAGATAATTCTATGTACATGTACTTCAATTTGAAGAATGTTATATTAAGGAATGATTACACTGCTAGAACGGAATATGTGCCGCTCTATAAAAAAACAAAAATTATATTTACTTGTCACATATCTTCTACCATTAACTTGTCACATATCTTCTACCATTAACTTGTCACATATCTTCCACCATTAACTTGTCACATATCTTCTACCATTTACCAGCCACATATCTTCAAGACCTGTTTCTTCTTCCATCTGATGATCAGGTGATAATTGTGGTTTGAGATTAATGTATCTATTATTTCTTATAGATTCAAAGGTCAAACCCATGGTCATATAAGCCATACTGGTTGGCGACCTACAAACTTGGACGTCCTACAAATCCGGACATCCACGTAGACGCTTTATTTTGTTGTTTACTTTGATCATTTATTGTCGATCACTCGAGCGCTTGATTTTGTAACAGCCGGTGACCAAAAAAGTCACGTATATATGTAAGTATGATTGTTGAATATACAATATTTACATTTGTGTCATTTGACCTGTTTCCTGTTCAAGGCCTTTAAAATCAATCGCTAAAAGTGAACTAACTCGAGTTTTTCACGACATTAACTTCCCCGTTTTGAGCCCCTTAGTGTAAAGGGAACTAATTCAGCAGATATTTTTGTCAATACGAGTTAATTCCCGTTGATTTATAAAATTAAAAATCTAAAATTAGCGTACGTGCATACGCATTTACATGGATAGGACTCCCCCGCGCGACATCCTCAAGATTTCTTAAGTTTGTTTACATAGAAGTAAATATCTTCCATTATACTTTTTGGATTGCAGTAATTTTTTGTATGCCGTTAAATTTTGTCTTATAGAACATCACACAAACTCTAATTTTCTTCTGGAAAGCATGTAAAACGCGTAAAATCAAAATTACTTGGTACTTGCCTTGTTCACGGGCTAGCTGCTCGCGTAATAATTCAGCAACAGTTGTCTGATACCGCCGCCAAGTTTAAGTGACGACACAGCTTTGTTTTGTACATATTTTCTATGTATGTAACCGAATAGCAATAATATATTTTAAGTAAAATGTTTAATCAATGGGATGTTTGACAGTAAAAATGTCAATTATCTTATAAATTTCAACTTTAATGAATGTTGACTGGGCTGTCCGGAAACATGGTACAGTTTGAAGCAAAATTAACATAATTTAATGACCCTATGCCAGGGCCTCATAACATGTGTTCTATATTTAGAAAGTAGAAAAACTGATGACATTAGAAAGACCTTGAACCTAACTTCTTCCAGGTAAAAAATCTAGCGTGTAGTATAAACAGTTTTAAAGTTATTGTAAAAATAGTTATAAAAACGTCCGGTTGTAGGACGCCAACCAGTACCTCATGGTATCGGTCGACTCCGTCCCACTGAAGGGACCCCCACCTGAAAATATAATGTTATATAAGGCATATACATGGTTGGTGGTGGTGGTTGTACATTGTAATAAAAATGGCTGTGATTGCTTTGTTGGGGATGATGATTATTTCAAAGTAAACAAAAGATATTATAACAATCCGGCTCTATACCGAACAGTACGGACTTTGTTTATTTTCTGGGATTATGACCAAGTTTCGACTCTACTTGGAATTTTGGCTCTGTTACGCAATGACATGCAAGATTATCAGCTGGAATCATTTTTATACATGTTAATTAATCAATTCAAGTCAATTTTACCTTTTAGAAGTAGTGTTTAAGGCTCTATTTTACTTTACTTTCATTTCATACTGACTGTCACATTTTACGGAAGCCATGTTGGAAATTGCAGGCACAGGCTAAAACGCAGACGCTTATGGGGTATGACTAAAACACGGAATGGAGATTTTGAGGCGAAATGGACGAAATGGAGATTTTATGGCGAAATGGAGTTTTAATTGTTTAATAACTCTTTTTTCCCAATGATAATATTTATTTTTTTTTTGACTGAAAATGAACATAAGTATAATATACTACACAAATATCGATAGAATTTTAAAAAATGTTTTACTTATATTGATTTATTGCCGAATTCCTACAAATTATCGTACCAAAGTCCATTTCGTACACGAATTGGAGACGAAATGGAGTCTAAATTGTTTAATAATTATTTTACTCCAATGATAATATTGATATTGTTTACTGAGAATGAGCATTTATATAATAAACAACACAAAAAACGACGAAGATTTAAAAAATGTTCTATTAAGGTGGGTCGGTACCTTACTCGGAGGGAAAAACGAAAAAAATATTTTGTTCACCGATTATGATAAAAGTTGGCCGGTAGATACCTTCATGCTTCTTGTTTGTTTTTCTGGTAACCTTAGCGACGTTGTCGTTTTTTTTCACGACGTCATGGACGTCACAATGGTTCGCGCTAAAAACAGGCA
Source organism: Mactra quadrangularis (assembly GCA_025267735.1). Taxonomy (NCBI): domain Eukaryota; kingdom Metazoa; phylum Mollusca; class Bivalvia; order Venerida; family Mactridae; genus Mactra; species Mactra quadrangularis. The sequence continues at coordinate 20,787,370 of CM046294.1, read as the reverse complement.
AGCAAGTACATTAAACCCACATATTTGAGATATTGAATTTCCGAGGTCACTGATTATTATACCAAAATGTTTCTGAAATGTTGTTGCATACAAATATTTTGTTCCAATTATCCAAATATCACGTCAGTCGTAAAGATTGTACATTTCATCACTGAATTTAGGATTTTCACGTCTAAAAGGTTTCCCCAATTGCCGAGTTGTAATGTTTATTTTCATATTAAATCAGAACGGTGGTCAAATTCTTATCGCGATTTTTTAAATCTACGCACTTTTTGTGTCATTTTAATGAAATAAAAAAGGGAAGTGAACGTTCTCAGTTTTTCACAATATCGCGTTCAAAGTAAAATTACCTTCAAAACAACGACGTTAATATATAACGTTGCGCTGACGTTGTGATTAAAGCATTTGTTGCAGAAATAAGTAGAAGCGGACTTTGATTGACTTATGCTAAATTAATTTTGAACAGATCAGGTGCTGAGTGTCACAAGAAATTAATTAAGAACTGGAAAGAAACTACAAAATTAAATTTACAAGAAAATTACATACATAACCCAAAATCACAACGTCATACACCAAATGCTTTAAATAATTAGTAAGTGGAGTATCTTACCTATATGTCCTATTAATTATCAAGCGAATCTCCATTTCCTGAACACCTTGAGCGCGGAATTGAAAATTTTGGGCGAAATGGAGCAGTCATAGGCGAAATGGAGTTTTAAATGTTTAATAACTGTGTTATTGCAATTACAATAGTACAATACATATTAAGTTGAGTTATAATAAAAATCCATATCATAAATTTTACGCATAGCAGTTAATATCTAATAAATATTTAAGTTTGTACGATATATTACCGAATTTTCAAACGAAAGTCCATTTCGTACCCGTAATGGGCCAATTAATTACGATACAGAGTTCGGCAACGCATTGCATCAACGCGCTTTCAAAATGGGAGGAGTTACTACTATTAATTAAGCCAAGGAAATAATTATTTAATCAATTCGATGTAATCCGATAATAATCGCACCAATCCACGCCCAGATAGGAAACAAATATTCAAAATGATGCATATAATCTTTATATCAATGACAGTAAGTTATTGTTGACAAAAACTTTTATATAAGCAAACATTTTGATAAACAATTGTCCTTAAAGTAATTATATATTTACAATAGAAATATTTATACATTAGAAAATAATTGTAACAAATAACAGTTCACTAAAAGATTTTTTTCTCTTACAATTATAATTGCATACATATTGACGATTGTTCTTTTGTATGATAAATAAGTTTGTAATATTTTTACATACTTTCACACCATCGTTTGTAATTAATCCAGTACGTGTGATGTTGATTCCCAATAAAAACAATTTATAACTAATAACAACGGAATATTCTTAGATGATTACTGCAATTACATCGCTGACGAAATGGGGATTCAAATAAGAAAATCTTCATTTCGTTGTACATTTAAATTCTTAAATTGAATTGAATTATTTTTTTAAGACAGAATTATGAGTAGTGCATTCACGGCCCTTTTCAATGCCACGCATTCATTCGAGTAGATCACGTACGGCATTTATCAATCAGGGCCACTCACTCACCAGAGTAGTACGTGTACGGTCCTTATCAGGACCACTCATTATTACGACTCATTTTTTTCAATTTGTTGGCAGAAAATAGTCAACGCTCGCCCGAAGCACTACGTGGCATATTGGCGAGCCTAAATAAACACCAACAGATAGATAGTTGTACATTTTTGCCATTCTCGTTCCCATAGTCTAGCATTGAGAATCTTACTAGATTCTTGGAACGAGAATGATATTTGCCACAGATTTCGCATAGAATATATACAAATTCAGATTTTTAATAATGTACATTTTGGTAAAATAATGCTGTAATATGGTGATTATTTTAACTTCGTATTCGTAGACATATTAATAGTCTCTACATTGTCTACGTTTACTAGTGTTATATTACATTGTTAAGAACATTTATTTGAAACAAGGGAGACAACTTATCAATATAATATTGTTATTAGTTTGTATGAGTTATTTCCCTTTAATTTGATGTCGCGGGAAATTATCATGCATATTCAGTGATTTTAGGAACTGTTTTAGGCCTAGTTGTTAACGATACAAAGTTAGGCGTTTCCCACATGAGTGGGAGGAGCTACGATTGTTTACTAGCTAATGAAAGACAAAATCTACGTCATGTGATAACAATTGAACCAACCCACGATAATAATGATTAAATGAATTACTATTAATAATTTATGTTAATTAGTCAAAAAACATTTTTCGATTATTATATCTTACGTATTTTTTATGTTGTTTTTCATGATCAGTCAGTTGAACTTGTATCAATATTTCAAACATTTGAACTCCATTCCGGTGTTGAATTTGCCTACGAAATGGACATACTGTTTGAAAAAAATTGAATGATTGGTCATGTGTCATTTTTCATACAAAAATAATATCTTTCTGGATATTTTTTTCTATATAAAAAGATCAAATATACACTTATAACATATATTCACTTAAAATCTTTATACCTGATTTATATTGTTACCAGTAAAATTAAGATGCATCAAATTTATTGTTTATGAGGAACAAAATATTTTCTACTTGTGTACTTGACTAAGTTACTACTCATAATCAGTTAATTCAAATGAATTCTTACCCCGAACAGTTCTTAGATTTGTTTGAATACTTGACATCGTAAAGATATTCCACTAACTTGGTAGGTGAGTATTGTTCAAGCCCTGTAATAAAATCTCTGTTCTGTTCTGTTTTAAAACAGTTTCTTAAAATATCTATTACTTTTTGTATATGTTATTTTATCGCTGTTTATTCTCAATAAAGTGAATTTGTATTATAATTGCTGTAAAACAAGTATTTAAGAATTAAAACTCCATTTCGCCAATGTCTAGTCCATTCCGTCCAAAATTCTCCATTCCGTGCTCAATTTTTTGACGAAATGGAGATTGTTTGTCCGCCATCTTGTTGTGACTACACTGTGACGCAGAAAATCATCTATAATGGTATATAGTTTTTATTTTCTTTTATCTTATTCCATCGCTAACGGAATGGACATTCAAATAAAGATATATTCATTTCGTGGTTCATATTTGCCAAGAGTTATGCAGTTATATAGATTTATATAAAAAATACAATTATAATAATCTAGATGTTTGTTTTGTAAAACAAATACAATTTGAAATAATTGATTATGACAAAATTTGTGGTAGACGCCATGGAGATTCCATCTAATGTATTCATTATTTATTATAATATTTTCTTACTATACAGAGTTTGGCGTTTTCATATAAAAACTGACGCAACACTTCAGTGCGCTTACACAAGTGGGCGGAGTTACGTTTAGTTTAGCGAATGAAACATAGTATCTACGTCATGTGATAACATGCGAATCAATCCACGCTAATTATAATCAAAATGATCATGGCTCATTAAATATGCGAAATGGATATCTATTATTAATAATTAATGTTAATTAATCAAAATATAATTATTCTTTATTCTTCATGACTAAGATATTTTAATTTGTGGCTTTTTATAATCATTCAATTGAAATTGTATATTTTTTAAATAAATAGTTTTCCATTCCGCCGACCATTTTGTCAGAAAAGAACAGAACAAATATTTTATTTTCAACTCAGGTTCATGTTGTACAGCAAGAGGAAAAGACAAATATGAATTAAATAATGCGGTGGAAATAAACATTTTTTTAAAATTTATCTTTACAAATTATGTTATTGATTGGTATTTATCGCGAATGCAGATTAAGTAATGCAGTTTTGTTGAATAATTGGCCTATGATAGATTTAACGTGCAGCAAAACTTAATGGTGAACATCAAGGACAATATTGACAAATGTTTGAAGTTACACAGTCGTGTTAACACCATGAATGATACTATTAGTAAACACGAAGAGCGTCTACTATTGCTCGAGTATAAGTCATTAGATATTGAAGCCCGAAATAGACGTAAAAATCTAATAATAGCTGGATTTCACGAGGAACGAGATGAAAATTGCGTGCTTAAAATTGAAAACTTTCTACGTGACACACTTAAAATTGAATCCAGTGTTTGCATTGATCGAGCACATAGACTTGGTCGCTTCAAACGTGGCATGAACAGGGCCATTATTATTGCATTAAGAGACTACAATGACGTAACACTGATTTTGTCAAATGCGCATAAGCTTAAGGATACATCATTCAGCATCAACAAGGATTTCCCGCCAGAAATAGTGAAAGCACGTAAATCTTTATGGCCAGAGCTTAAGTCTCTAAAACGCTCAAATCCTACCAGTAAAGTTGTGTTAGCATACCCTGCTAAAATAATAATGAATGGCCGTGTTATACACAATGCATTTCCCCAATGGGACAATATCATGAAAGGCAGCCGCATACATTCATATGTAGCAAATGGAAATGAACAATCCAGCCAACGACAGTCTTCACCAGCTCCACCAGACAATATCAGTCGCTCATCATCCACCACTAGTAACTCTTCTCCAACTATTACTAACGAACATCAGCCACATTCTCGTTCACCAATTCGAGAACGCCGCTCACGACACAAATCTCCATCACCAAGAGATCGCCAGAGACGTAGGATCCCCACTTCTGGTAACCACTCTGCTAACAAGAGGAACGAATCGACACATATCAGTCGTCCATGGGACAATACTACTCGTAAATAGGATTTACGGGGAGAAAACTCTAGTTTAAAACTGTGTTCACTTTATGTTAGTGGTCTAAAGAAACGTTTACAGTATCCAGATTTTACAGACTTTATATGTAATTATGATGTTGTTTGTATAAATGAAACCCACACTGATTCTACTGACATTCTTGACTTACCAGGCTTTACTTTTATTCCAAAACATAGACAACAAAATTATATACGCAAATCTGGTGGCATTAGAATATATGTTAAGGATAAAATAGCCCACTGTGTTGACGTTTTACCTAACGATTCTGAGTACATTCTCTGGATTAAATTCAATAAAAACCTTTTTCATATTAATGACTGTATAGTTTTAGGGGCCATGTATGTGCCACCGGATAACTCTCGTTTCTTTAGCGAAGATTTGTTTTCACAATTGGAAGATGAGATATCCGAAAAATGTTCCATTTATAAATACATATTGTTAGCCGGCGACACTAACGGGCGTACCGGTAAACTTCGTGACTATGTACAGACGGACACATTCTTAGACGAATTTTTTGACGTCGATGATCGACAAAACTTTTTTAACAAACATACCGTCTTAGAAAATTTGTCTATTCCCCTTGAACGGAAATCATGTGATAATAAGACAAACACATTAGGCATGAGATTTATTGAACTATTTCGTAACAATAATTTATTCATTTTAAACGACAGACTTCCTTCTGATCAAAACGGAGCATTCACATTTAAAAATAAATCCGTTATTGATTATGTCGTTTCGTCGGCAGAATGTTTTGAATTCATTCACGACTTTAAAATTATAGATACTGACTCTCTTTTTTCGGACGGTCATAACGCGCTACATTTCAATATCCAAGGACCAAACTATTCGTTTTGTGACCCTGAGCCTTCTCTATCTAACAATAGCTCTCCCCCATGGAATGCTGACCAAGCTGACTATTTCGTTGACAATTTTGATGTACAGAAATTAAACGCTTTAATAGACAAATTACGTGATAGCCCGTGCACACAACAATCTATCGATGAGTCGACCAACGAACTAGCAAACATATTTGGTGAGGCTGCGAATCGTAGCTTCCCACCAAAAAGTCGGTATGTGAATAATTTTGCCAATAATAAACCCTGGTTTGGTCCGAAATGCCATGCCGCACGTAACAAATACAATAATGCAAGGGCCACATATACAAAATACCCTAATCTAGATAATAAACTGAATCTAAAAAATGCGAGCAAATCTTATAAACGCACAATGAATTACTTTATTAAAAAAACACCGAGTACAGCAGGAAACTGAACTTAGGCGAATGAGTGAAAAGCAACCAAAAAAATACTGGCGATTTTTGAGTAAAATTTCTCCGAAAAGAAAACAGAGCCAATCCCCTGCTTTGGAAGACTTTTCCGAACACTTCAGAAACATCAATAAAAATAGCGTTAACGATAACTCCTTCGACAATATACAAGATAACGGCGAAAGTAACGATCAATTAAATTGTCCAATCACTGAAGCCGAAATACTTAAATGCGTAAAGAAACTTAAAAATTCAAAAGCATCGAGCCCAATGGACAATATTCTTAACGAATACATTAAGGCAACTATTAATATTGCACTACCGTTTTATAGTATATTATTTAACCGTGTTCTTGATACTGGTATCATTCCAAACACATGGCTTACTGGAATAATTGTACCGATTTACAAGAACCGTGGTAATACAGCTGATACATCCAGCTACAGACCGATCACGATATTAAGTTGCTTGGGGAAGCTATTCACGTCTGTTCTCAATGCTAGATTGTCTACTTTTATTGATGATGAGCATATTTTGAAAGAGAACCAAGCAGGATTTCGATCGGGGTACTCCTGCTCCGACCATTTATTTTCCCTCTAATCTCTGATAGACATATTGAAATTACACAAGCAAAAACTATTTTGCGCGTTTATAGACTTTTCGCAAGCTTTCGATAAAGTGTGGAGAGCTGGACTATGGTACAAACTCTTGGGCAACGCGATCAATGGAAAATTTTTAACGGTCATTAAAACATGTATGACAATATCAAGTCTTGTGTTATGCACAGTGGTTCTATATCCGAAATGTTCATGTCCGAAATTGGCGTTCCACAAGGTGAAAATCTCTCACCAATATTGTTTTCACTTTATCTGAATGATTTGCAAAATTACTTACATGTTAATGGCTCTATTGGCGCCGAGTTGATGGATCACAATAATTTAACTGTATGGCTTAAGCTGTTGATTTTTCTTTACGCCGATGATACCATTCTGATTTCGAACACCTATGACGATTTACAGTTGACCCTTGACTTATTTAATGATTATTGTCATGCATGGCATTTAACAGTTAATATTGCCAAAACTAAAGTTATCGTTTTTGGAGCACGTTCAACTCATCAATATTCTTTTAAATTAGCTAATGAACCGCTCGAAATCGCCGACTGCTATACATACCTAGGCGTTATATTCTCCAAGAACGGCTCCTTTTTAAAAGCACGTAAACGAGTCTGTGAACAAGCAAATAAAGCATTACACTTACTATTTACTCGGTCGAGTAACGCGAATTTACCTATAGATTTAATTATCAAACTATTTGACCACACAGTTTTACCAGTTCTCACGTATAGCAGTGAAATATTTGGATTTGAAAATCTTTATATGCTTGAAAAAATACATAATTCATTTCTCCGTAAAATCACAAAAGCGCGCCGATCTACACCTATAATGTTTTTGCACGGCGAGCTCGGTCGTTATCCGATTGAAATAAACATCAAATCGCGAATGATAGCTTTCTGGAACCGACTCGTGACGGGCAAACGTGACAAGCTTTCTTTTCAATTGTTCCAATACATGGTTACGAGCAACTCACCTCTTGCAAAGTTTAAGTGGCCACACATGATTTTAGTACGGGGGCCAGAGGGGTCCACCGTGCACCCCCCTCTAGACTTTTTGCCACCTATGCTTAATTGTTCCTTAGGGTCCACTGAATCAGAATCCGCGTTGTTCTCAAAAATAAACTCTTGCGCACTACCTGAAATGTCACAGTTTCCATGGCAACCCCTTGTTTTTTGTCGAAGTTGTCGGTGTTTGTAAAATCATTAATAACTTGAACAAGCACTAAGCTAGAATAATATAATTAGTGTCAAATCAAAGCTGAGGCACTGACCTTTAGAAATATATGTAAAACTATTCGCTAAAACACAGTTTAATTCATGAAATAAGCCGAAAAACATAAAAAAATGCAGAAAAATATCGATTTTTTTTCAATTTCATGCATATCTTTTAATTTCCAAACCCTATTTTGGAGAAATAATACATTTATTTTTTACAAAATATTCATAAAGGTCCATTCTTTCATATTCAAAATTATTTTTATGACAGAAGTACTATTTATGTATGTAAAAACCGTTTCCATAGCAACCGCTATTTTCAAGTAAGACTACTATTTGGAGATTAAACTTGATTGTTTTTGCTCAATACTTACAGTTTGATTGCAATATTGATATTTAATGATATCTGAGACTCGTGTCTATATCATTATTGCTGTTATCAATAAATTTAGCATCAATGCATTCATTAATATTGTTTAGAAATCTTAATCAAAGCGCTGAAAGCACTGATTTTTTTCGGTTTGGCTATTAAAGTGGTTCACGTATCAGTCCGTTTGAAGACGATGGTTATTGCGCAGTGGAGGTCTGTTGAATAAAGAAACAATATAATAAGACTAAAGAGACTCTTGGTTTTTGTTTTGTTTTTTTTTTGCTTTTACTAAAATAGAATTATTGTAATTTAGATTAAACGCTGTATATCATTACTTTTTGAAAGGTTTTGTGCGGCAGCAGACTTATTTAACCAACTTTCCCGGACTTGTTTCTTTAACATTAATCGGTTTAACGTCTTATCTTTTCATATTAAATGCATAGAACTGTCAAAACGTGATACTTTTATTTACTCAATGACTGTTGAAGTAAAATATGTGTATTGATAAAAGAATTACAAAACTATATAACAATGTGTCGTTAAACCAAAACCAACTTATACGTAATATTTGTTCATCAGTTTACGTCGACCAACTCGCTTAGAAAGTTTTCCTGGACTCTATTCTAACAACTGTCTACCTTCCCTCCCTAAGGAGCTGGTAACTGTGCTACATATTGCGGACTAAAGGCCGTAAGTCAATTTTTCAAGGAAGGTATGACCAGCCAAAACCGGGGCTGAACCTTGAACCGCATGATTCGACAAACGCTAAACGAATAGAAATTACACAACCTATTATTTTATATACGTATTTATACATGTCCAATATCTTAACAATCGTTTTATGCATATATCCACTCCATGATTTTATCTAATTCAACATCTGTAGATATATCTTTATCTTGTTCTTCGTCAGCATTATCGTAATCAAGGGAATCGAACAGCTGAGATTGGAGAACGTTACCTTCAAACCATAAAGGTTCAAGATACCCATCATTATTCGTCTGACCAAATTGTTCTGAAAGGGGAGGTATGTTGGGATCAGCATCGTTGACATTTTTCCGAATGGCAACCAGGTTATAAAAGCTCTTGATTTGTTGTATTAAACACTAATCTTGTTATAAGGTGGTAACGCTCCTACGCATTAGCTGGTTTGTCTTAAATTTAGCTATTATACAAGTGAATAGTAATAATTCAGGTGCACTGATATGTGCTGTATGCATAGAAGGCAAACTTTGTATCTATACATATTATCTCTTTGTGATAAAAAAATTGAAGTTGGATATTTTCTAGAAGTTTGTCTGAGGGTTTTGTTGTACCTTTACACAAACATGGTAGTATATATGAAGTTAATAATTTTAGGGTCGAAATTTCATTGTGTATTTCAAGAACACTATTTACAAGGATTCTTAATAACCGTTTGACTGGTTGGACAGTAATTAGGAACATTTGATATCTTTGTTTAACACTGGATTATAAATCACATACTTAATACTGGCACTGAATAGTTATTTTGTGCATTTATTGACTTCACTAAAGCTTTTAATTAATAAAACTGGGTATAAAAGGTAGTATATGTAAGATATATGTATTCATCGGGAAAATCTATAGTTAAAGTACATAATCAAGTGAGTGACGAATTTGATTGCATGTTACGTAGGTGTTAGGCAATGGGAGTGTATTTCGCCTATCTTATTTGCACTTTTTTAATGAAATCGAGGATATGTTTATCAGTAATGGTCATGCTGGCATTAAAGTTGATATGTTTAACATATTTTCATTTAATATGCTGACGACTTGGTTATTTTTTGCTAATAGTAGAGACGAGTTACAACTAAGGATAAACGTTTTTGAAGATACATGTAATGGTAAGTTATGGAAAACAGTGGTAGACACTAGTAAAACTAAGGTTATGATTTTCAAAAAAGAGGCAGGATTTTAGAGAATACTGAATTCTATTAAAATGATATGAACTAGATATTGTTGAACAATTAACATACGCTGGTGAAGTTTTCTCATCAATGGGGGGTCATTCTCTAATGCTAAAATTGTTTCGTTGGCTAAGCTTTAATAGGTATTTTAAAGTTAACAAATATTTGTATGAATTTATAGGTATTCTAAAAACATGAATTAGATCTTTTAGATAAATTGATATCACTCATTCTGTACTATGCAAGCCAAGTTTGGTGATACGTTCAAGTAAATTCTATAGACGAGTTCATTTACAATTCTGTGAAAGATTACTGGGGATAAAAATAATACTCAAAATGATTTTAATCACAGTGAGTGTGGGTTGAATTTTCAAACAATTCGCTATTTTTAACATTATAGCAAACTATTGGGTAAAACTATTGCAAACTGATATAAATTGAAATAACAGATAAGTACATAATTTTTTTAATTGGATAGAGATTTGTACCCATTAAACCCAACTGGTATTCTTTGTTGAATTCATTTTTGTCCAACCTTCGTTTTTATGATGCATTACTTTTCAAGATATTGGTAATGTTGCTATATTTTAAGTAATGTTAAACACAGACTAAATGATAATTTAATGCAAAGTTTGAACATAGGTTAGCTAATTCAAGTAGAGCATTATTTTACAAGAATATAGCAAATTTTAGGTTCAGTCATATTCAAAAACATTTAAACATTTTAAGATTTAGATATTTTATGGCTATAGACTTAAACTGTGTTCTCATAGATTACATATTGAAATCGTTAGATGGAACAAACCAAGATCCACACCTACATGTCTGTATAAATTGCCATATATAAGGAGACGAGTTTCATGTCATTATAGAATGAAAATTATATTCAAAATTTAGTAATATTAAAATCCCTACATATTTTCGTTATTGATCCTAGCATGTTTAAATTGATTGAACGTATTGTTACTGAAATTAAAGCTTTAACAATTCAGTTTGGAACTTATTGTTACCAATTTTTCCTAATCATGGTGAAATTATTTACAAATCCCACCGCTGTGTTACCAATTTTCTACATTTATACTGGAGGTTTTTATTTGTACGATTCTACCATTATATATATATTAATTGATGTTCATTTGTCTACTACAAATTTATTTCACTCACATAAATCCAGTTATAATGATAAACTACAAGAATAAATGTCATAACCAAAGACAAGAAAAAAACCAACCAGAGCTAGAGAGAACCCAGATAATTAGTATCCTTCCATATATATAACCTATTGACCTTAAAAATTTAGGTACAGTGACCGTAAAATTCTCGGTATGAAGCTTAACTTTTGAGGTTCATATCCAATGTCTAACCGTAAAAATATTAGTGAGTCATACAATCTACCACAAATTTTAAGGTAGAATAGATACTTACAAATTCCTTAGCCAAAATATAAATTTGTAACATTATATACAGAAAGCTTTCGAATTAGAAAATATAAGCTTAAGATGCTTTATGATTATCCTTATGCTTTACAGCTAACATATGTCTTGAGTATCGTATGAATGTATGATACTACATGTCTATATATTAACTCACTATTATATCAAGTTTGATATACTGCAGTACTATTTTATGGTCATTTTATTATCAATGTACAGGTATTTTTCGCTTTGGTCGAAGACTTGCCTGTGTTTATATGAACTAACTTGTAGGTTAGGATAAATTTGTAGAAGTTAAACCGATTCACATGCCCAGGAAAGTTGGTAAAATTGGTCGGCCACCGAACATGCCATGCCATGCCATGCCATGCCATGCCTTGACATGACACGACACGACACGACACGACACGACACGATACGACATTTTCTTTATTTGGCATCAAATACTACTTATAGCCAACAGAAAAATAATATTACAAATACATAATACCCGAACATAAACTTTTAAAAAGTAATGATATACAGCGTTAAATCTAAATCACAAAATCTAAAGAGTAAAAATAAATCAACAAGATTCGTTTTAGTCTTATTATATCTTATTATATTATTTCTTTATTCAACAGACCACGTCTGCACAATATCCATCGACTTCAAGCGTTCTAATACATGAACCACTTTAATACTGTCAAACCAAAAAAACCAGTGCTTTCAGCGCTTTGATTAAGATTTCTTAACAATATTTATGAAAGTATCGATACTGAATTTATTTATAACAGCAATAATATAAAAGACATGAGTCTCAGATATCATTTAATATCAATATTGCAATCCTACCGTTAGATTTGAGCAAACAAATTAAGTTTAATCACCAAATAGTAGTTCTTACTTGAAAATAGCGGTTGCTATGGAAACGGTTTTTACATACATAAATAGTACTTCTGTCATAAAAATAATTTTGAATATGATAGAATAGACCTTTATAAAATATTTTGTAAAAAATAAATGTATTATTTCTCCAAAATAAGGTTTGGAAATTAAAAGATATGCATGTAATTGAAAAAAAATCGATATTTTTCTGCATTTTTTTATGTTTTTCGGCTTATTTCATGAAGTAAACTGTATTTTAGCGGATAGTTTTACATATATTTCTAAAGGTCAGTGCCCCAGCTTTGATTTGACACTAATTATATTATTCTAGCTTAGTGCTTGTTCAAGTTATTAATGATTTTACAAACACCGACAATTTCGACAAAAAACAAGGGGTTGCCATGGAAACTGTGACATTTCAGGTAGTGCGCAAGAGTTTATTTTTGAGAACAACGCGGATTCTGATTCAGTGGACCCTAAGGAACAATTAAGCATAGGTGGCAAAAAGTCTAGAGGGGGGTGCACGGTGGACCTATCTGGCCCCCGTACTATATGGGAAAACCAATTTTTCATAACCGATAAAAATATACACAAGCAAATTCGTAAGACGCTTATCGATCAATATAATCAAAATTGGCATGCAAAACTTTCCCAGTCTAATAAAGGCTTATCCTATCTGAATTTTAAAGACCACCTTTCTTTTGAACAATACTTCACACTGCTAGAATCACATGATATTATCACTTTATTTAAATTTAGAACCGCTAATCACTTATTACCTATTGAGACAGGACGTCACGACGGAACACCTTACGATGATAGACTCTGCACATTATGTAATGACGGTCTAGTCGGCACTGAAATCCATTACTTACTACACTGCAAATCTGTAAAAAATGAAAGAATAAAATACCTCGGCTATCCGAACTTTACTTTAGATCCAGAAAACACATTTAAATCGTTATTGTCTTCATCTTCCAAAATTGAATTAACAAAACTTTGTTTCTTTATCAGGATAATCTTAAATAAATTTTGATGTTATCTCCCCTTCTCATTTTCTGTTTTATATTATCTTTCTTAGATATAAGCTTAACCACTTCCCTCTCTCTTAAATGGAAAATTATGTATAGTCCAACAGAATTAACCTGAGCTTGACCTTTATGCAAGAATACATTAAAGTTAGTATTTACAGTCTATTTTTTATCTTCGTGTGTAAATCGCGCTATATCGGAAGTTTTCGACAATATTCGACATTACGCAAGATTAAAAATTAAAATACCTTTAGTATATGGTTATGAAAAAGTCGATATATCTCCATCAGTTCAGTGGCGCAGTGGATAGCGAGGTGGGTAACATTTTGGGCGGAGTTTTCTTGGGTTCGAACCTCACAAGGTTTGTATTTTTTTTTGTTTTACATTTTGTTTCATTTTATCCCGTGGATCACGAAATAAATGTAATTAACGTGTATTAGTCCCGCCAAATTATCACATGTTCACAGTAGTCATCAAGTGAATGTCAAGAATGACGGACTGCAAACAATTGCATTCTAAAGCAAAAGAAATTATACATTCTGTTTCGGAGTACTTTATTGAAGAGGTGGATTCAGTTTCCTTTTTGGAGCGAACATCACGTGCCACAGGAGTGAGTGTGTCAACTGTGAAGCGGGTGAGACAGGAAAAGAAGGCAAATGGAACAGTCCAGTCTCCTAAGAGGTCGAAAAGAGGTCCGTACAAGCCATTGGATGACTTCGACTGCAGTGTTGTTAGACACAAAGTTGCCGAATTTTACTCGGTTAGAAAACAACTACCAACTCTAAGATCATTGCATGCTGCCCTTGTTGCAGACATCAACTTTCCTGGAAGTGTAGAAACGCTGAAGGAATTTGGTTATAGATGGAGGAAGACAAAAGATAATAGGACTGTTCTTATAGAACGTGAAAACATTGTTGCTCTGCGTTTGGAATTTTACGCCAGGAGGAAGGAATTTCAAGAGAGGGGTCTTGAATTCGTTTACATTGATGAAACTTGGGTGGATACCAGCTACTCTGTTTCAAAGTGTTGGCAAAGTAACCACACGTCAGGAGTGGTACAGCCTTGCAACCGCGGACAACGTTTTATTGTGGTCCTCGCTGGTGGTCGCATGGGTTTCATTCCTGGTGCACTGTTGATATACAAAGCTAAATCTAAAACGGGTGATTATCACAGTGAAATGGACGGAAAAAACTTTGTTAAATGGCTCGAAGAAAAGCTCTTACCGAACTTGGAAGAACCAAGTGTTATTGTTATGGATAATGCCTCATACCATTCTATGCGGGATGATAAGTTTCCAACCTCCAATTCGAGAAAAGCAGATATACAGGTACATTATATAATATATGTATTAGTCGAATAACAGACTACTAAATTATGTATAAATTCAGAATCATTGCATGTTATACTGGAGTTTACTAACTACTTTTTCAATATATTTTCAGGATTGGTTGACAAAAGAACATATAAGGTTTTCAGCTGGTCTTCTTCGACCCCAGCTTCTTCAGCTAGCGCGAGCCCATCGTCCTCCAGCAGAGTACACTGTTGATCAGCTTATTAGATTACATGGGCATGAAGTTTTGAGGTTACCCCATATCATCCTGACTTCAACCCCATTGAAATGATTTGGAGTCAAATGAAAAACTACGTCAGGCAACATAATACAACGTTTCGGTATGTTTTCATTTCTTCTGTATGTTTGAACATACATGTTTGACTTTCCGTTTTACGTCATTGTCATTAGGTTTACAAACGATAAACTGTATGCTTTATCTTTTCAGATATGATGATGTTTTTACTTCAGTACATAAAGCATTTGAAACCTTAGATTTGAAACTATGGACTAGTTGTTGTAACCATGTAGACAAACATATTATACAATGTGAGAAGGATGATTTGGTGGTAGATAACTGTATGGATAGTATAGTTATTAATCTCCAAGATTCTTCGGACGACAGCAGTAATGAATGAAATAATTGGAGAACCAGCTTCTGTATTTCGTTGTATTTGAAATATACATGTAATTGATATTTTTTGTACATTTTACAAAATAAAACGAGGGAAAATATTATATTATTTCTCAAAAGAATAAAACATATAGCAAAAACATGATAATAAGATAAAACACATTTTTTATAAATACTATTTTTAGAAAAAATAAACATATCTTTGAGATTGATGATCTCGAAGTTCGAACTTACGACCCTACATTAGACAAAAGTATACTAAATGCCAACGCTTTATCCTACTGCGCTATTCGTTCACATGAAAATTATATTTCCTATAAATATATTTATAGTCGAACAAGTTGTTATAAACACGTGTATTATCGTATGAATTATTACGAAAACTCGCGATTTAACGTAAGTCAAGCGTGTAATTATTATAATAAGGTAGTTCAAGCTCAGGTTAATTCTCTTGGACTATACCACTTTATCGACATTGACTTTCGTTTTACCTTTTTTTCTAAATGTATATACCCTTCTTATTAATTAGTATAATATTTCTATGTATATTAATATGTATTTACTTCTCACATATTGTTATGTGTATAACTTGTGAATGTTAATAAAGTTCTGTTCTGTTCTGTTCTTTTTTTCATTCAAAATGCATAACATCTAACAGAAATGTTATGAATTTTAATTGATATTTTTAGACTTAATTATGTTAAAAATAAATCGATTCAATTTATATCTTACAATAATTCATCAATGTCTGCTCCATTCCGACAAAATTCCCAATTAAATGACTAAAACACGCAATGGAGAAATTGTACATATATCTTATGTATTTTTGTATATTTTACTAGACAATTTAATATGTATTAAAATAATTGTTTGTACACAACAATATTTTTATATCTCAAGTTCTAAGATTGGTTTGATAATTTGACATCGTTAAGATCTCCCACTTACTTGGATGATGAGTATTGCTCATTCCCTGAAAAAGTATCGGTTCTGTTTTGCTTACGAAATGGACTTAAGTTTGAAAATTTGTAAGACTTCGGTAATACATTCAATTCTTAAAAATATTTCTATTAGATCTTTATAGATATTTGCGTGATTTATAATATCATTTTTCATTATAAGTAAACAAAATTAGTAGTGCAGTTGCTTTAAACAAATAAAACTCCATTTCGCCAATGACTGCTCCATTTTGTCCAAGATTCTCCATTTGTTTGCGGCTACGAAATGGAGTTTCAAATAATGAAATATTGATTTTGTTGTCCATTTTGCCAGTGATTTAGCTTCCTGATTTATATATATAATGTATTTTATGCAGACAAAAGGAAAATAGAGTATTTTAAAACGCAGACAAAAAGAATATATAGAGTAAAACGCAGACAATATTGATATATAGTGAAAATGGGTGTCATGAAAATTGAGGGTAGGGAGGATAATAGCCCAAGGTTATAAATCTATAATATAATTAAATAATTGATGAATACATGCATGTTTTGATATATATCAAAGGTTATTTCTTGATTCAGAATTTTAATTGTGTTCTGATAATCTTTCTACTGCATGTTTGCATATAATTTGCACCTTAAAAGATAATTTAATGTATGTTGTTGTAAAACAAATGTAATTATGTAATCATTTAATTCATTACAACAAATTAAAGGATGAAAGATCAAAGGGAAAATAGTTTGTCGTACCATAGTATTGAAATGGTGGGTTGATATATAATATAATTGTTTGAATAACAAAGGAGCCAAATATTGTTTTTAACATGTAGTTATATAAACAATATCATACTTTAAAAGAATAACAATACTGAACCATAGAATTAGTAGAGCTGGGTACCGCGAAGAAATTTTTACCACGGTATACCGCGGTTTTTTACAAAATACCACGGTATATACCACGGTATACCTCAAAGTAAGCATTTACTATATGCTGTTGGGCTATTAAATAAAGATAATCTTTCATGAAGATTTATCATTTATTAACTTCAATAGAAACATAAAAGCCCCAATTCAAGGGTTATAGAAATTATGACTTATTACAAGAAATTTGACTAGAGTTTAAAACAGTTGACTAGACAATACTTTTGATATGAATAAAGTATAAAAATTCAATGTATTTTTACATGAGTTAAAAAAGTTTACCAGACAACACTTTTGACTTGAATAATGTGTATCAAGTCTATGTATTTTTACAAGAATATTAATAAGGATACAAGACAATACTTTTGACTTTTACTAGGATAAAAAAGTATGAACTTCATTTATTTTTGCTTTTTTACAGAAGAGTTTACTTCATGAGTTTTTGAAACTTTTGAATTTGAAAAAATCACTGAGTCATTTCCAGTTTTTTGATAGAAAAATTAGTTGATCTACATGATTGGCTTTTAAAACTTTAGAACTTTTAAAGAAGCATTACTCGTGTAGTTCGATTAGATTTAAACAAATACACTAATGACGTACGTCATATCCATGTCCCATGTCTAGTAATTATTTTTGTAGTTTTGACTTATGTGAATATTTTCCGTCAGACTTATACGACAGTTGTAATATTTCGTACATGGCTTTTATTTTTTCTTATTGTACAACAGTCAGACTTTAATTTCCTTATGGAAAACATATAAATGTGTAAAACAAAAATCACAGGTACTACTCCTTCACAGTAATGTCCGACTACTAGTAAGAAAGTTAGGTTATAAAATACCGGTATTTCCGAAAATACCGCGGTATGGTACCGCGAGATAAAAAACCGCGGTTACCGGTTTACCGGTATTACCGCGCACCTCTAAGAATTAGTGTTACAATATAATTTCCTTATTAATTTGAACATAAAATTTATTTTTTTCAGACGATATGTAATTAATATAGTGTAAAACGCAGACATAATGGAAGTACAACAACCATTCCTATATTATTTGTGCATTTGCAATCTAAGAAAATGTGAAAAATCATACCCCTTCATTTTGCTTGAAAGTTAGATTTTCTTGAAGACCAATCTATATTTTTTAAGATCTGAAAGATTTTCCCATAAACTCTCAACCGTTTTTTTTTTGCTATACCAAGTTGTGATCGAAGTTTGATCAAATTGTTTTGGTAACGGAGGTTAAATGCTTGATCTACTTGTAAATTAAGGAGCTACTGAATTACAGTTCAATTATGATATGTTTAAATCTACCATATAATAATGTTAATTGACTTACAATGTAGTAACAAAATTCTTTCAGGGACATATATTGGATGAAATGCCACAAAGTAAGTGCATATCAAAACTAAATAAATCGGTCACACTTGGTTCTAATTCACTTTTTATTCAAATGATATTTGGAACAAGAAAACATATCAGAAAACAGAACAATTGGAGTACTTCCACTAATCAAGTCATCTTCTGTTCACACAACAGTCACCTTTAGTTAAAATTGCAAGTTCCTTTAGCAATAAGTTGTCTGTATTGAATGTTGTCAAATTGTAACGGAAGTTAATCACAAAAGTCTTCAATGATTTCGGAATGTAAATAATTCATGATTGTACTCTAAAACAGTTGAAATTCTTGTGAATGCTTAAAATTATCAATCCTCACACCAAAATAATACAGCAACAGGTTTATGACAAATAAACAAAACCTTTAGATTCATTAACTTGAACAAAATTGTATTTAATATAAATTCATTAGAATGAATTCACTACGGATATCCTTAAACAGAAAAAAGTTAATAAATGTCTAAAAGTACATCCAGTATGCAATCATACAAATTCTAAAGCAATTTACAATACCATGGGGCTTGTTTAAGTTTTATGAAAAAGGCTAGTAACAGTCCACAAAATATAATATGACATATTATGAGACATACTTAACCACTGTAACAGCCTATCATGAAGATGTTTTTTTTCTAAATTTTGGTAGCATGAGGTTAGTCAAATTTAGCGGGGAATAAACTTTATTTAACCCGGAGTGTTTGCAATATTCACAGGTCATGATATCTGCTAAATTAATACTTAGATAAAGTCACGGAGGTTAATGGTCACGGAGGTTAAGAATTCTAACGACATTGGTCATTTTTCTAGTTTAGATTCAGAGTAATGTTAACAACTCATTGCGATTTATATACATTAGATTATGATCTACATTGACATTTGGATGACAAACGAAAATGAAAGAAGATATTTAATTGTTAATTATTCAACGGAGGTTAATGATATTATTTACTTATTTTGACTGACTTACTTGCTTAGCAAAACATAGAATAAAGGAATAAGGATTCCCCTGTTTTCAAGGCTCTGATAAAAAAGGACTTGAAATACGAGAAAATTGAGTCAAGTGGAATAGTATTGGATGAACAGTAATATCCAACCCAAGTTGTCGAAGTTTGGTAACGGACGTTAACATCAATATGGAGACACCATGACACTGTTCACATATACAGTTATCTGCAACTATCAGTACATAATAGGCATTAATGTCTTACGCCGATGCCTATGTGGATGTCCGATGTTGATAAAATACTTGGGGGGTTTTCTCAAACGTATTTACACAATGTCAATGTAAACACAAAACATGGTCTTAGCTGAGTAGGCATGTTATTAAATTGGCAAGGGATGTTATCTACGATTGTAGAGTGATTTACTGTGATAGAAATAAAGACAAACAAAGAATTTATATTTTGAATCAGTTCGTTTATTTTTACAATATAGTTTCTAATTGTTTGCGTCTGCAGACTAATGCAGCACAAACATTAACAGTGGGAGACAGAAGATTTCTCGGATGCCTCCATAGTGAACTTGTACTTCTGTATTGTTTAATTTCTCCAATGGAGTGTTCTACCCCCGTTCTATATTTTCTTACAAGTCTATTAAGTTTTCTACACTTTCGTCTCTCATCATCTGGTTTCCCTGTCAACTGTGCCGAAGTATACGGCGTCATTACATACCCACGGTTTGGGTATGTAATGCATATAATGTATATTTTATCAGCCAACAGAAGAGACTCGTCGGGGAATGGCAGGTCTGTACCAATCTGCTGCATGAGACCATACTGCTGGGCATCGTTCAGACGCCCCTCGTATCCACTCTTTATATGGTGTCAACAATTACCTAGGTTAAATATTTGGCATACTGTGATACATACACAACATATTGTGGATCAAACATTTAACGTATCTTGTTTATACGTTTTTTATCTGATTTATAGGGTATAGATACCCCGACGCATCACGCCAGTGGTCACTGCGTCGTATACATACAGATACAGATAGATACTTACTAACATGTGTTAGAAATTACGACGTCATGTGGTTAAAACATGAATGTACATGTGTATAAAATGTGCATTGTTAATAATAATTATTATGTACCAGCCTTACAAGAAACTGATATATACGAATACAAATATTTACCTGAGAATGAATACAGTTGCTGAAGAAGTAAGAGATGGACAAGCTCAACGTCAAGACAGAAGAGATAACATCGCTGAAGGTCTCAGTTCGGGAGATGAGGAGGAGGATCAGTCACCAAGACGAAGAAGACGCTTGGTGGACCTGATCCGTGAAAACAATGCATTATGTAATGATTTTATGGTCAGAACTGTGCCAAGAATCTTGACCGAGTTCTGTATTGACATGAATCAACTTGATAAATAAAAATATATTGTACGATTATATTGTACTGTCCAATTGCATAATTACACGGTTATGGAGCACTGAATATATTAATTTCCGCGTTCTATATATAGAAATTTGCAGTAAAAATTACAATGTGTAGGTTAATTTAGTGTCGAAATCTCATCTGGTTGAATAGCCGTACGGTTAAAGTGCAATACTACCAAAACATCAATAAAAGGAGTGCAAGTTTAAATCTAACTATGTCATTTTTGTATTTTTTGTCCTTTATATTATAAGATTTTTTAATATTGTTAAGGTCTATTTTATTCAGTAATTTTTGAAAATAGAAATAAAACATTCAAAACAATGTAAAAAATAATTTAGTTTTACTGGCAGTATCGGTTGTGTAAAAAAAACTTATGTTACTGTCATAATCACTTAAAGAGATGCCGCCAAATTTATCACAAACGTTTAATGATGCATGGGGGCAATGTGTTTTACGCAAACCGTCCATGATTTGAACGTGAAAAAAATGAATAAATAAAGTTTCTATCGGGATTCGAACCCACGATAAAAAGATTTTATGATAATAAGCATAATCATATAAATGTCGTAGTCTGAACCCATGACAGATCTTATAGTTAATTAATTTGTATATTGATCACGGCTTCACAAACTTAAAATTTACTGATATATTTGCATAAAAACGTTTGAGAAAATCCCCCGACATGGTATCGACATTCGATGTCCACGTAGGCATCAGGATAGGACATAAATGCCTAGTACTATGATGCATGACATGATTATTGTAATGTTCAGTTTATATGTAAGAACACTAGGCAATTGTCTGTAAACTGTACAGGGATTATAGATAGATAGATTTATTTAGGTATTGGCATAATACAACATGACATATGTAATTTAACAATACAATATGATACTATAGTAAAAAATACATAAATATTAAAGTTAGATATACATACATATATACATTGTATATATTAAACCATGTCATAAAATACCAGCACCAGGGTTATCACAAAAAAAAGTGAACTCTTGTTTCCATTGTGGACCTCATGTGGTAGTATGACTCGGAGAGGCGAAATTAATGTTAACAATAAAAACATGTTCACAGTAATACTAAGGTATCATATCACAGAAAATTGAAACTATTTAATAGTTGCACATGTTACACAGTAAAGTTTATCACAAATGTACAAAGACAGATATCTTAAAAATTGATAGACCAATACCTGGCTAGGAAAATAAATAAAAAACACATTACTTATGTAGAAAATAATAAAAAGTTGATGTGAAATTATATAAATATTTTATAAATATTTAAATATTTAAATTTTATATGTATGAACTATTGCATTTCTTGGGTTGATGAACTTTGAATGATGCATGACAAGATATATTGTTATGATTGGTTTATATGTATGAACTATTGGTATAATTACTATATTAATGTACTTGGACACATGAAACCACAGAATTTTATTGTTTAGTTTATATGATTGAACATTTGATTTTTTAGCAAGATGATTTGGACACAAACAAAATTTATGTAATATATGGATTATTGTTTACATGGTTAATATGTACGAACATCTGCATTTGTGGGTAAGGACACTAGGCAATTGTCTGTAAACTGTACAGGGATTTGCGACTTTGTAATGTCTAGTTATATGTATGAACAATTGCATTTCTTGGTTTGATGAACTTTGAATGATACATTACAAGATATATTGTTAGTATTAGTTTAATTATTTAGTCCAGTCATGAGACTTGTTTAGAAGAATGTTTTTTACTCTGGTTCATCATGACAATATTTGTCAAGATTTTACTAGTGCTGCTCATATTCAGATGTACCGCTATTGCCTTTCAGCACTACTCAGACCTTGATGAAGCAGTGTACAGGAATATTGATGCATGCAAGAAATTGGCAGGGTGACCACGGACTCTGGGAAACAGGGAAAATGCCAAAATAAAATTCCCTGTATGGAAAAATCAGGGAATTTTAAAATTTGCCTAAAATCAGGGAATTTCACAATCAATTGAAATAAAAATGCTTTTTGTTCTGTATTTGATCAAGTTTATTCCATGGGCTGAATTTGATCAAGATTATTTCATGGGCTGTACTTTTATCAATTGTCAGATAAAATTCAATAATTATTTTTCTATTATATCATCATAGAAAAAAAAGAAAACCGATGCTTAGAATAAATTTTGACAAACTAGATGACCGGTTAAAATGAAAAAGTGACTCTTATTTTCAAATGTTCTGAAATATGCATTATTTTAATGAAATTCATCATTCATCATAACAAAGGTTAATAAGTCACAAGTTATTTATAAAACAGGTCTGGAAACTCAAGGAACAATAGACTTATCACATGATACATACTTTATATCTTATATCAAAATTGAATGTCTATATAGTACAAAAATTCTCATTCAGGGAGCATTTATTCTAATTAGCAAATTTAATGCCTCCAATCAAAGTTACAGAATGTATGCAACCAATTTTCTTAATACACCAACATGTATTATACAAATACAATGAAATTATTTCACTTGCATATTTTTGTCTAAAAAACACGATAATAATATCAGTAGGTGAACATGTTGGGACATAAAGAGCCACTGATTAGCATTTTCCAGACTAAAGCATATCTTATTGTTAACATATTTATTGTATGATATAGGGGGACGTATCTTTACAATCACATCATAGAATGACTATTTAGCTAAATTATACATGTCAACCTTTTTTGTTTACAAAAAAGTTCGATAAATAGTAAATAAATACCAAGTGGTAAAAGTTTAGCTATACAGGGATAATTTATACATAACTAACAGTACAAGTATGTCTTGCAAAGATCAGGGGATAATATCGTTACGTCAGGGAAAAATCAGGGAATTATCAGGGAATTTCATTTAAAGAATTTTAGAATTTCCGTGGCCACCCTGATTGGCAAAAACCACAAGATCTGCATTTGGACCTTGTGGTAAGTATTGAAGAAAACTATTGATTATATTGATCAGTATAATAACACATCTGGGTATTGGGAAGTCTTAAGTTGTACCCTTAGAGTTGCATAATTTTTGTTATTTTGTTTTGTGAAAACAATAATTTAATGATTTATAAGTAAATCTCAATGAATTTTGTAAATGTATTTCTATCAGTGTACACGCTTTTGGTGATGACTTTTTGTACATTCAGTATAGTTCAGGTCAATTCTTATTTTTGTCCATTATGTAATTCGATCAATTTGTTTCAGGTCAGAACAAAATAGTTATCAACCACTTAAAAAAGTCATTTGTGACAAATGATGCTGCCACAATTTTAAATGAACTTGAAGTACAGCATTCAGCTGCTAAAATGTTGGTATTAGCTAGTGGGCAGCAGGAACAGGAAATAGGTGATGGAACCAACTTTGTTCTGGTATTTGCTGGTGCCCTTTTAGAACATGCTGAAATGTTGCTAAGAATGGTATGTATAAACTAGAAATTCTTGAGTTTGAGTTTTCAGGACTGCTCTTAAAATTCAGGATTTATAGAACTTTCCTATGTTAAGGTTCTGGAACTGTAACTAACTTCGGTGAACTTCGACACTCGGTATAATCCGGTTTTACCCGAATAGCTGTCGTCGTCAAGTTTCGTAATTGCTTGTTTTAGTAATTTTCACCTCGCGATCCGGTTTTTCCATGACGTCATAGTGTAACACATTTTCCGAAAATGGCGAAAGCAGGTGCTCAACAGCGTGATCGTCGGGGTCGTTATCGTAAAAATAATGATTTATCGACAAAACAATGTTTCGTCGTATGGGATCATAACTATTGGGTTAATTATGTGTGTGCAAATGTAAATGCACTGTTTCGTCTTGTATTTGCGATTTAAATTTGCCATCACAACCGCTAGAAGATATAACCTCAATACTAAGACGCACAACACATCGCCATACTCAGCAATTTGGTACGCGGAAGAATATAGTGAGGCATATGAAGACAATATCGTTGTACTTTTCTGTTTTTAATATAATCATTATCTACTGATAAAGTAAATGATACAATAATCAGCATTATTTGAAAACTAAGGGTAAAAATATGCCAACATTACTAAATCTGGTGTTAAAATGTGTATGCAAAACTACTGCAGAAAACACGACAGGATAAGGTTTAACGCCTGCTCAACTTCCTCTGATATTTTTCTGGCTGGCAAGAATGGACTTTTAAATGTTTTTAAGAGTCAAAACTGTGCTAGTCAACCAAGAGTCTCTAATACAAAAATAGATTGAATAACTAAAATCTAATGTACATGTTACCCTACTTGAAATATCGAAACCTTGGTAAAACCGGATCTTGTGAATTCTAATCGAGTTTCTCACTTCCTCCATGTCCCATTTTGGAAATTAAGAACAAAATATTCCATTTGGATGTCCATATATAGACTGAGAAAATCGTTCAGAATGTAGTGGATTCCTAATTGTACTGATTGTGAAATGTTATATTTAGCTTACAGTGCCCACCAAAAGTTCCCGGACAAAGGGAATTTAAGGGAAAAGAACAACCATGCATACCTCAAGTTAATTTATTATAATGATTAACGTTCATTCATTTTACATAGTTTGAAATATAACAGGGGCGGATCCAGGATTTTTTTCTGGGGGGGGGGGGTCCGAACTTTTTCTAGAGGAGGAGGTCCAAACTTTCGAACCACAACCACATTATAAACATTTTGCTGAATAATGCAACAAATATTAATAAAAACTACATAAACATTAAATCTATATTAAGCATCGAGAAAAATTGCTTCATGCTACTTAAAATGACATACTATCAATAAATACACTAATGGAAAGGTACATTTTGGAAATTCTATGGGGGTCTGGTATATCCTGACCCCCGCTAGATATACCTATGTATATGTTGATAAATATATTAAAGCTGATTTTAGAATTTGCTCAGATGTCTCGATCGTCTGTTTCTTTTTTCTTTCATGAATGTGAATCGATAAATTCTCAAAACAGAAGTTTGTCTTTAGAGAGCACTTGATAATGGATTTTAAAAATACTTCACATGTATTTTGAGAAATGCCTTTTGAAATGTATCGGTCGATAGGAAATATTTACAATTCTTAATACTGATGAAAATGATCTTGACTATGATGATTATACTGGCAATGATGATGACAATGACGATATGATGACGATGATGATAACGGTGGTGATTATGACGACGACGATGATGATGATGATTTCCTAAAACTGGCTGTACATGTATATTACTCAATAATAACTACAAACGTATGTAGATTCATCATAGGGCATGTCCTGAGTGCATTGTATAAATGTTATATACAATTCCTGATTATAAAAATATGAGCAATAGTGGTGATAACTGTTGCATTCCCAAAGCAAAACATTTGTTTACAGTTACGGAACAAAATGACGCATTGATCATAAATTGTACAGGAAGTGTGAATAAACACTCGAAGTTGGCTGGCTCATTATCTTTTGCGTTTGTCATTGTCTTTGTTATTCCTTTTGCAATGGTTTCTAGACTCTACAATTATAAATCTCAAGGTTTGTGGCATGTGGGAGCAGTGGTCCAGTGGTAGGACACACGCTCAGGGATCGAGAGGTACATGTTCGATCCCCACTAGGGGCTCTGCTTATTTCCTTGAGCAAGAAATTCCCCTACAATTGTTCCACTCCTACCAGGTGTAAATGGGTACTGTGAGATATTGCTAGTCTGAGGGTATTTTCAATGACCAGGAGTTATCGTACAAGATGGTAAAGTCGACTGAATATGTATACTTAACGAAACTTCCAAATACCCCGATTTCAATATTGTTGGAAATGTTTATTTTTCATCATTAATGTCCGATCGATGATGAAAATGTGTTTTGGACCATACTGGCCGTTGCTTTCATGATTTTCATGCAACATTATCGATACAAAACCACTTTTGTCGTGCATGTCTTGATATGGGAAGATTTTCTAATTGTTTTGATTGAACAGATAATTAGCAATTAGAAGTCTTATTATCTGCAGGTGACGCACCGTCTGGCAAATTACCTATGGCAATTTCTCGTTCTTGAACCGACATTCGAGCCACTTCTTGATTTTTCGTTGTGCATATCAACACACTAATGATTTTCACTAAAACTGACCACGTGGTATTTTGCACGATAAGCATGAGCGCATTTCCGCTTTTCAGCACATGGACGACAAAACCAATTTTGCATCAAGTAAGAAGAATGAAAACCATGCAAGCAGACGGCAGTATAGTCCTATACACATTTCCATTAACGATCGGACATAAATAATGAAAAATAAAAATTTCCTACATTATTGAAATCGGGTTACTTAGAAGTTTCGTTTAGTATATATGGAAGCAGATTTTAAACCGCACTTTAACTTCAACTATTATGTCAGTTTCAGGGTATATAGTCACATGATCTTCAGAATGCAAACAGGCACATGTTTGTCGTCGAATTCTTGCAACAACAAAAAAAGGAAGATTAAAAATGTTCATAAGATCGTCTGCATGTTCATTTTGTTCACATGACAAAGTGTACCAACCTATTCAATTAAAAGCGTATGATTTGACATTTGGAGCTAAAAAGCAAAACTTGGGATCATTTGAGAGTTTGAAGGGAAAACAGAAAGTTGTTATTTTATGCGCTATTTGAAAGCCTAGAAAACAAAATCGACGAAAAACAAATGTTTGTATTTGTCATTAGTTTGCTAGACTTTTAGATCACGTAACTACAGGCCATTAATTATGACCTTATGTCATGTTTAAATGTCTCGTTCTGAAGCTAACACTATTGCAACCTCGAATTTGTGCCATCATGTTTTTCAAACAAGAAAATCATGTTTCTTTGATTTATTATTGACATGACAGTTTTTCATGTTTAGTGTAACATGAACTTCCATATTACATTCAATATATAGGTCTACTGTATTTGTCATCTTCATATTATATTGACTTATTGTATGATATTATGCCCCTATATGAACACTACTCTTAAAACTACACCGTGTTGTATTGTATATCATGTTTTCTGTGGGCTTGCGGTCTTAAGTTTTACGAAATCTAACTCGATTTTTTTTTCAAATTAAGCCTTTAAAGTTTGAAGAGTCACTTCCATGGTCTGCTAAACGACCCATATGGAGTGAACGGACCCTCATTTGTTCGTTCTTTCATTTTACGAAAGTTCTTGAATATCTTATGTGTAAAACAACATCTTACTATGAGTACACGGGCGGCTCCAGGATTTTTTTCTAGGGGGGGGGGAGTCCGAATTTTTTCTAGGTGCTAGGGGGATTCCAAACTTTCGAACCACAACCACACTATACACTAATTGCGGAATAATGCAATATATAAATATTAAAAACTACATAACCATTAAAGCACCGAGAAAAAAATGTTATATGCTACTTAAAATGACGTACTGTCAAGAAATACACATATGGACAGGTACTTTTTGGAAATTCTAGGGGGGTCCGGACCCCCCTGACCCTCCGCTAGATCATATTTGCCGTATGTCAGAGATGACTGTATCAAGATGAAATCCCCCTGCTACCGACTAATTATGCATTCTACTATTCAGGTGAAAAGATTCTACATGTATTTGTCAAAAATTGTAGTAAACATCTTTTTTTTGCATTTTACATTATTATCATATGGTGGGGAATCGCCTAATTGATGTTTTATTTACATACAAATAACTCCGAATGGTGACGAATTATTACGTGACAAACATATTTATATATATATAAATGCACCCTCACGCAGGCGAATTGTTTCAATCTGGTGACACTTTTCAAAACCTTAATTATCGGTGAATAAGGAAATAGTTTGAGTAAAATACCGAACCAACCTTTACAATGTGACCACACGGATTAGAATGCAGTTTTTTCTTGAGTAGAATTCATCTAATGATAATGAACTTTTTTTTTCAAAGCAATTCCATTAGCTGAACCCATATGACAACTCAATGACATTTCTTTTCCAGAAAAGCCACTGTAACCAGCATTCAACTTGTTATGTATACAGGTAGTATCATACTTAATTTTTTCCTGTCATTAAAATTGCTCAGCTTTACATTTCGGTTCTTGATTCGAATCAAGAGGAAGTATGTTATCACACAAGCAAACTATAACAGTGAGCGCTAAGGAGCTTTCGGATGGACACTTGCGAGCAAAAAGCGGCACAGCTGACTGGAGTTACCACCTGTCTTGTTGAATGATCGTTAGAGTTAAAATTATATAGAGCGATAGATCGTTTATTTAATTTCCGTTGTCCATCAGCCTGAGTAACTTACATTTTATAATAAAACACAATTTATACAAACAATTTATCAAAATGAAGACATAAAGAATTTTTTATATCGTGTTTAAGACGAACAAATAATACATAATTGTATAATTCATGGTGCCTGCTGCGGGAAAACGGGAAAACTAAACCCGTGAATAACTCAACCCGTGCATAAATCAAC
Source organism: Mactra quadrangularis (assembly GCA_025267735.1). Taxonomy (NCBI): domain Eukaryota; kingdom Metazoa; phylum Mollusca; class Bivalvia; order Venerida; family Mactridae; genus Mactra; species Mactra quadrangularis. Next base: position 20,757,828 of record CM046294.1, on the reverse strand, counting down.
TCAAAGTTTGGACAACTAAATCCGTTAGTAGGGGATTGAGTTGTCTCGGGTTGAGTTGTCTTTGGGTAGAGTTGTTCCGACACTTCCGTTATGGACTGTTTTGGAACGTTCAGGGTAACTGATCAAGGTGCTGATAGTCTTTATATTTGCAAATACATGATTGTATATACAGTGAAAACCGGACCATGTCCATGCAGTACAATGCCATGTTTTCAAAATTGATTTATACCATTATTTTACAGATTCAGTGCTTTTGTTTTCGCAGCATTAATATGACTTACAATTTGCCAGATACTATATTACTAGTTGTGACGATCTATGTCAAGGGGATTCAAACAATACTTGTGGTGGACCCAATTCACTTTCGGTATACAATGTGACAAGTGAGTGGTTTTACTTTTTCATGATCTAACGTCGTCAAGATTGTGAAACATTTAACCACATACAAACTTATATACTAAATAACGACTAACGTTTACCTTGAATGATAAAAGTATGTTATAAGTAACAACTGCTGAGACTAATTTTCGTTTAGTTAAGCCAAATTTGAATAATTCGTTAATGAAGAAACTTGCCTCTAATTGAAATTGGCTAAAAACTACAATATTTTAGTATTATACGTTATACATGTATGTATATACAATGTACATATATAATGTTTTTGTTTCGGGACCGTGTCGCTTACATTAGAGCATATCCACAGTCATTTTTGGTGTTTCACTTCAGCACGCCAGACAGAGGCTACGACATCAACATCGAAAGCAATAAAACGTCCCGTGACTTCAACTAAACATGCTACCACACGACAAGAAACTATTGAACCAACTACGTCAAATTTTGGTCTATATAACACTTGTAAGTCATGATTTTCACAAAAGGAGCCCACATTGAGCCTTTGCGTTTTTAATGATTTGCAATGTCTATAGATCTAGTAATTTATCTGGAAAATGGGCCTGCTCCATCATATTTTAGGGATAAAACATCAAAGCCACTGTACGCACACTAAATCTTTAACAGCAATCTGATAATTAGTCAAACTGCTAAATAGACAATAGAATATAACTGCGTTGGTGTTGTAATAATATTCTCTAGCAGGTTTTCTTGCAGAGATCAAGTTTGTCAAAATATCAGTTCCTTATGAAAGTTGGGTACTTGTTTAACAGCTCGACGAACTCCGTAGGGTCGACGAATCGTTAGTTTAGATAGCCTGTACGTATGTACTTGTTATTTACTTTCTTATTTATAGATTGAAGCAGGCCTACGGTTGATCTATTATTGTAAGATTTTCCTAACCACCACTTGTAATATATTGATTATATATTATCTAATCTCAAATAAAAACAAAGTAGTATTGAACAAGAAATATAATTATATAAGTAGATATTCGGCGATGAACAGGGATAATTTTGTTTAAAGTTAAAAAAGTCATATTTGATGTTCACTCATACCACCAGAAGCATTCGGAACACCTCAACTTTACATGAATGAATAATTTCGGAAGGATTCGTGGGAGGTCTACCCTGGCGGCTTGGGTTTTTACTACCTACGCGAGGCGAAGCACAGGCGAAGCACATAACGGTTATGCAAAATAGTTATTGTAGTATACACACAGATGTTTGTCAAAACATATTTCTATGTTATATAATTGAACAAAATATTGTTCTGTGATATCATTGAACTGTTTACTTCAAATTTACGGACTAAAATCGAAACATCACTCATCGCCTAAATGGTCATGTATTTGTTTACTTCAACACCGGTAGTTTCAAAATGGCACCTAAATATGTCCGAGGTTATTCGTAGCGAATGGCCTAGGAGTTCCGAATGCACCAGATGCACGGGGAATGTTTTAACAATTTGCATAGTGAGTCACTCGTAATACATATAGATAAAAGTCAGGAACTACTGTCGTGTCACTCACCTGTTTATCACAAATATCCAATGGTGCAATATTTTTTATCAATTTCTCTATGACGGAGGGGAATTTCATTGGACTAACAGATATGGTAGAGCAAATTGACTGGTTTAAGATATAGGACAAAAGTTGGTTTTGCCAGCTGCGCCGAAAAAAAGTCGTTTATGTCGAAGATGTATGGTCATACCAATATCGGATAGATCAATCTTGCTGCTGTAATATAGTTTAAAACCATTATATGTATAGCATGTATTCATTGGAGCAGAATACTGTAAACAAATACTTCGTGGCGGTGATTTGAACCCAGATTGTCAGAATTTAAGATGTGCAAAGAGCCACTACCGCGACTACACTACATTCAAAAAATTCTAAACCGCCACTAGATACATAGCTATATTTTATTGTTAAATAATTAGGGAATGATTTGTTTTCTATTCTAACGTACAAGTCAATAATGCTCATGCGTTATTTTTAACAATTAAGTCATATCATATTCATATAACTCACAAAAATTATCGTAAACGTAACAAGGCCCTAAAATTGGGAATTCACAGTTTTAAATTAGTGCGAAATGTGACCACCAGCAACTGCAATATGACAGCCTGACAGCGACGTCTTATGGACCTGACACAGTTTAACAGTTACTGCATGCTGTAGTACACTGTCCAATACACGGGCAATCAGACGTGAAAGCTCTTGCAGATTGCCTGGTTGTGGCTAGCGTCACATTTCCCTTCTAACAGGTCCCAGACATTTTCAACACGGTATTTGTTCGGGAATTCCAGATTATCGGTATTTATCAGTAAGTTGTTGGATGGAAGAATGATGTCCTTAGGCGGTCCGGATACCCCCCCCCTGAAATTTCCAAAATGTACCCGCCCATGAGTGTATTTTAACCATGAGCCATTTTTCGTAGCATGGAGCAATTTTTCTCGGACTCGCATCGCTCGATTTTGAGCTTAACACAGATTAAATGGTTATGTAATATTTATTATGAATATGTTGTGTTATTCTGCAAACAGTATATAATGTTGTTGTGGTTCGAAAGTTTGGACGCCCCTAGAAAAAAGTTTAGACAACCCCTTCCCTTGAAAAAATCTTGGATCCGCCCCTGATGTACATGGTATCTCCTCGCAATCTCAATCAAACACACAAGGACATTAAACAAAACTTAATTTGGCTACTTTTTATGATAACAATGCGACCGGTCGATTGATAAAAGACATGTCTGCCTTACAGAGGTGCCAGCTTCGATCACTCCAACTGCGATAGAGCGTTCTCCAAGTGACATTCTCGCCATGTAACATGTTTTGTGTTTTTCTTACGCCATAACATAAATACTGGGTGAAACGAAGACAAATACATGTGCAGGTTATTGCATGGGAATTTTGTGCTCATTTATCGGAATAGCCACTTCCGTTCCGATTCACCGCACATTGCTAAAACCGATGTCGATATGTGCAAAATACGATTCTGTAACTTGACTACCATGCAATATTTCATATTTGAACATTAAACGATGTTCAAGTTATTCGATTGTTATTGAGTGGTGGTTTAGAACATTGAGTAGTGTATTTTTAAAACCATAATGATTGTACCCAGAGTCAAAGGTCACGTGACAATAACTAAGTCATTTCCTGTCATGCACTTAGACAGTAGATACACGCGTTTGTCTTCATAGCATTATCATTGATGAAAAACAACATTGACTTTTAATAGCAATTATCAAACTGAATAAGTATTGTTAAATAATGTACGTGCGATATGAAATATGAAACTCATTAATTGACAATGTTAGAGACGATGATCATTTAATTTCCCTGATAATTATTTTCAAATGTACGTTAAGTAACATTTTTATTTTCTAAGAACTTACTGTCTCTTATAAATCAATTATACTAGTAATGTTTAATAACAAAGTAGTGGAACATGAATTAAAACATGGCTAATTTATGGAAAACTTTTGGTGTGCTTTTAATTGGAATAACAGGTATGGAATAAACTGTCTTCATTTCAAAACGTAAAATTATAACAAGTGATCAGTAATTTAAATTCGTGAGTTGATGCTTCAAAGTGTTACAATTAATTTGAGCATGCACCAGTGGACCATGTCTTCAGTCAATATAAACAAGCTATATTTTTATTCCATGTCTCAGATCAATGTGAACATGTTTACATTATATTTCCTGTCACAGGTTATTGTGAACATGTTAAAACTGGGTTCAATTTCTTAGGTCAATTTTAACATATTAAAAATGCGTTCCATGCCTAAAATAAATGTGAACAGGTTAAAATTGTGTTCAATGTCTCATGTCAATGTGAACAAGTTATAATTGTGTTCAATGTCACAGGTCAATGTGAATATGTTAAAATTGTGTTCCATGTCTCAGGTCAATGTGAACAAGTTAAAATTGTGTTCAATGTCACAGGTCAATGTGAACATGTTAAAACTAAGTTCAATGTCACAGGTCAATGTGAATAAGATAAAATTGTGTTCCATGTCACAGGTCAATGTGAACATGTTAAAACTGTGTTCCATGTCACTCGTCAATGTAACATGTTAAAATTGTGTTCAATGTCTCAGGTCAATGTGGACATGTTAAAATTGTGTTCCATGTCACTCGTCAATATAACATGTTAAAATTGTGTTCAATGTCTCAGGTCAATGTGAACATGTTAAAATTGTGGTCAATGTCTCAGGTCAATATGAACAAGTTCAAGTGTGTTCCATATCTATGGTCAATGTGAACATGTTAAAATTGTGGTCAATGTCTCTGGTCAATGTGAACATGTTAAAATTGTGTTCAATGTCTCAGGTAAATGTGAACATGTTAAAATTGTGGTCAATGTCTCTGGTCAATGTGAACAAGTTAAAATTGTGTTCAATGTCTCAGGTCAATGTGAACATGTTAAAATTTTGGTCAATGTCTCTGGTCAATGTGAACATGTTAAAATTGCGTTCAATGTCTCAGGTCAATGTAAACATGTTAAAATTGTGTTCAATGTCTCTGGTCAATGTGAACAAGTTCAAGTGTGTTCCATATCTATGGTCAATTTGAAAATGTTAAAACTGTATTCCATGTCTAAGGCCAATGTGAACGTTTTTAAATTTGTGTTTTAGGTCACTAATCAATGTGAACACGTTAAAATTGTGTTTAATGACTAAGGTCGATGTGAACATGTTACAATTGTGTTTAATGACTAAGGTCTCATGTCAATGTGAACATGTTAAATTTGTATTCAATGTCTCAAATCAATGTGAACATGTTAAAACTGTATTCCATGTCTCAGGCCAATGTGAACATGTGATTAATGACTAAGGATGATATAAACATGTTAAAATTGTGTTCAATGTCTAAGGTCAATGTGAACATGTTAAAATTGTGTTCAATGTCTCAAATCAATGTGAACATGTTAAAATTGTGTTTAATGACTAAGGTCTCATGTCAATGTGAACATGTTAAATTTGTGTCCAATGTCTAAGGTCAATGTAAACATGTTAAAATTATATTCAATGTCTCATGTCAATGTGAACATGTTAAAATTGTGTTCAATGTCTCAGGTCAATGTAAACATGTTTAAATTGTGTTCAATGTCTCAAATCAATGTGAACATGTTAAAATTGTGTTTAATGTCTAAGGTCAATGTGAACATGTTAAATTGTGTTCAATGTCTCAAATCAATGTGAACATGTTAAAATTGTGTTTAAAGAGTAAGGTCTCATGTCAATGTGAATATGTTAAAATTGTGTTCAATGTCTCAGGTCAATGTAAACATGTTAAAATTGTATTCAATGTCTCAGGTCAATGTGAACATGTTATAATTTTGCTCTATGTCACAGGTAAATGTAAAAATGTTAAAATTGTGCTCTATTTTACTGGTCAGGGTGAACATGTTTAAATTGTGTTTCATGTTTCAGGTCAATTATAACATGTTAAATTTGTGCTCCATGTCTAAGGTCAATACGAACATGTTGAAATTTTGTTCCATGGCACATGCCATTGTGAACATGTTAAATTTGTGTTCAATGTCTAAGGTCAATGTGAACATGTTAAATTGTGTTCAATGTCTCAGGTCAATGTGAACATGTTAAATTGTGTTCAATGTCTCAGGTCAATGTGAACATGTTAAAATTGTGTTTAATGTCTAAGGTCAATATGAACATGTTAAATTGTGTTCAATGTCTCAGGTCAATGTGAACATGTTAAAATTGTGTTCAATGTCTAAGGTCAATGTGAACATGTTAAATTGTGTTCAATGTCTCAGGTCAATGTGAACATGTTAAAATTGTGGTCAATGTCTCAGGTCAATGTGAACATGTTAAATTGTGTTCAATGTCTAAGGTCAATGTGAACATGTTAAATTGTGTTCAATGTCTCAAATCAATGTGAACATGTTAAAATTGTGTTTAATGAGTAAGGTCTCATGTCAATGTGAATATGTTAAAATTGTGTTCAATGTCTCAGGTCAATGTAAACATGTTAAAATTGTATTCAATGTCTCAGGTCAATGTGAACATGTTATAATTTTGCTCTATGTCACAGGTAAATGTAAAAATGTAAAAATTGTGCTCTATTTTACTGGTCAGGGTGAACATGTTTAAATTGTGTTTCATGTTTCAGGTCAATTATAACATGTTAAATTTGTGCTCCATGTCTAAGGTCAATACGAACATGTTGAAATTTTGTTCCATGGCACATGCCATTGTGAACATGTTAAATTTGTGTTCAATGTCTAAGGTCAATGTGAACATGTTAAATTGTGTTCAATGTCTCAGGTCAATGTGAACATGTTAAATTGTGTTCAATGTCTCAGGTCAATGTGAACATGTTAAAATTGTGTTTAATGTCTAAGGTCAATATGAACATGTTAAATTGTGTTCAATGTCTCAGGTCAATGTGAACATGTTAAAATTGTGTTCAATGTCTAAGGTCAATGTGAACATGTTAAATTGTGTTCAATGTCTCAGGTCAATGTGAACATGTTAAAATTGTGGTCAATGTCTCAGGTCAATGTGAACATGTTAAATTGTGTTCAATGTCTAAGGTCAATGTAAACATGTATAAATTGTGTTCAATGTCTCATGTCAATGTGAACATGTTAAATTGTGTTCAATGTCTAAGGTCAATGTGAACATGTTAAAATTGTGTTCAATGTCTCAGGTCAATGTGAACATGTTAAATTTGTGTTCAATGTCTAAGGTCAATGTGAACATGTTAAATTGTGTTCAATGTCTCAAATCAATGTGAACATGTTAAAATTGTGTTTAATGAGTAAGGTCTCATGTCAATGTGAATATGTTAAAATTGTGTTCAATGTCTCAGGTCAATGTAAACATGTTAAAATTGTATTCAATGTCTCAGGTCAATGTGAACATGTTATAATTTTGCTCTATGTCACAGGTAAATGTAAAAATGTTAAAATTGTGCTCTATTTTACTGGTCAGGGTGAACATGTTTAAATTGTGTTTCATGTTTCAGGTCAATTATAACATGTTAAATTTGTGCTCCATGTCTAAGGTCAATACGAACATGTTGAAATTTTGTTCCATGGCACATGCCATTGTGAACATGTTAAATTTGTGTTCAATGTCTAAGGTCAATGTGAACATGTTAAATTGTGTTCAATGTCTCAGGTCAATGTGAACATGTTAAATTGTGTTCAATGTCTCAGGTCAATGTGAACATGTTAAAATTGTGTTTAATGTCTAAGGTCAATATGAACATGTTAAATTGTGTTCAATGTCTCAGGTCAATGTGAACATGTTAAAATTGTGTTCAATGTCTAAGGTCAATGTGAACATGTTAAATTGTGTTCAATGTCTCAGGTCAATGTGAACATGTTAAAATTGTGGTCAATGTCTCAGGTCAATGTGAACATGTTAAATTGTGTTCAATGTCTAAGGTCAATGTAAACATGTATAAATTGTGTTCAATGTCTCATGTCAATGTGAACATGTTAAATTGTGTTCAATGTCTAAGGTCAATGTGAACATGTTAAAATTGTGTTCAATGTCTCAGGTCAATGTGAACATGTTAAATTTGTGTTCAATGTCTAAGGTCAATGTGAACATGTTAAATTGTGTTCAATGTCTCAAATCAATGTGAACATGTTAAAATTGTGTTTAATGACTAAGGTCTCATGTCAATGTGAACATGTTAAATTTGTGTTCAATGTCTAAGGTCAATTTGAACATGTTAAATTGTGTTTAATGACTAAGGTCTCATGTCTATGTGAACATGTTAAAATTGTGTTCAATGTCTAAGGTCAATGTGAACATGTTAAAATTGTGTTCAATGTCTAAGGTCAATGTGAACATGTTAAAATTGTGTTCAATGTCTAAGGTCAATGTGAACATGTTAAAATTGTGTTCAATGTCTAAGGTCAATGTGAACATGTTCAAATTTTGTTCAATGTTTCATGAAAATTATCACATGTTAAAATTGTGTTCCAAGTCTCTCGTCAATATGAATATGTTTAAATTGTGTTCCATGTCTCAGGCCAATGTGAACATGTTAAAATTGTGTTCAATGTCGCATGTCAATGTGAACATGTTAAAATTGTGTTCAATGTCACAGGTCAATATGAACAAGTTATAATTGTGTTCAATGTCACAGGTCAATGTGAATATGTTAAAATTGTGTTCCATATCTCAGGCCAATGTGAACATGTTAAAATTGTGTACCATATCTCAGGTCGATGTAAACATGTAAAATTGTGTTTAATGTCTTAAATCAATGTGAACATGTTTAAATTGTGTTCAATGTCTCAGGTCAATGTGAACATGTTAAATTGTGTTCAATGTCTCAGGTCAATGTGAACATGTTAAAATTGTGTTTAATGTCTAAGGTCAATATGAACATGTTAAAATTGTGTTCAATGTCTCAGGTCAATGTGAACATGTTAAATTTGTGTTCAATGTCTAAGGTCAATGTGAACATGTTAAATTGTGTTCAATGTCTCAAATCAATGTGAACATGTTAAAATTGTGTTTAATGACTAAGGTCTCATGTCAATGTGAACATGTTAAATTTGTGTTCAATGTCTAAGGTCAATTTGAACATGTTAAATTGTGTTTAATGACTAAGGTCTCATGTCTATGTGAACATGTTAAAATTGTGTTCAATGTCTAAGGTCAATGTGAACATGTTAAAATTGTGTTCAATGTCTAAGGTCAATGTGAACATGTTAAAATTGTGTTCAATGTCTAAGGTCAATGTGAACATGTTAAAATTGTGTTCAATGTCTAAGGTCAATGTGAACATGTTCAAATTTTGTTCAATGTCTCATGAAAAATATCACATGTTAAAATTGTGTTCCAAGTCTCTCGTCAATATGAATATGTTTAAATTGTGTTCCATGTCTCAGGCCAATGTGAACATGTTAAAATTGTGTTCAATGTCTCATGTCAATGTGAACATGTTAAAATTGTGTTCAATGTCACAGGTCAATGTGAACAAGTTATAATTGTGTTCAATGTCACAGGTCAATGTGAATATGTTAAAATTGTGTTCCATGTCTCAGGCCAATGTGAACATGTTAAAATTGTGTACCATATCTCAGGTCGATGTAAACATGTAAAATTGTGTTTAATGTCTTAAATCAATGTGAACATGTTAAAATTGTGTTCAATGTCTCAGGTCAATGTGGACATATTAAAATTGTGTTCAATGTCTTAGGTCAATGTTAACATGTTTAAATTGCGTTAAATGCCTTAGGTCAATGTGAACATGTTAAAATTATGTTCCATGTCTCAGATAAATGTGAAAAAGTCAAAATTGTGTACTATGTCTAAGGTCATTGTGAACATGTTAAGATTGTGTTCAATGTCTCTGGTCAATGTGAACATGTTAAAATTGTGTTTAATGTCTTATGTCAATGTGAACATGTTAATATTGAACTGTAAATCTATTTCTATAGCTAACAAACTGGAAATACATTCACTGGTGCACGATGTTTTGAATTGCTTTGAAACATACTTTCTGTGAAATGATATAATTTAATATGCTCACTATAATATATTAATACATGTCAAGATCTCATGTAGATTTTTCGTTAATTTACTTTGATATACATTTGTAACATGATTGTTTTGGGCAAGTTTTTTGCGAGATTTGAGCTAATTCTATACCGTTTGTTTTTTGAAGGCATTTCTTGTTTACTTTTCAGCCGCTATAGGTGCTAGAAAGTTTAATGATTACTATGAAGGATGTTTTTATATACCTGTAGTAACATCGTCCAAGATCAATCGTACAATATTCGAGTGTAATATCGATTGTCAGAATTCTTCGTATTTTGCTATTTCGGTAAGTTATATAAAATCGTTAATTAGAATTAAATTTATTATTTTGTCAATGGCCAATACACTTACTCCGCGGATTTGAATAAATTTTATCGATCATGAGTAGTGAATATTCAACCCAATTGTATGCGCCATTGACAGTAGAATAAAATTTTACAATATCTATCAGTTATATCTAACTCATGTTTGAGTAGTTTTCCCTCATAAGTATTATTTGGGTATTATGTCATAGAATAAAAAAATCAAAAGGTCTGAAGTGACAAATTCACAATTCCCAGAAATATGAATTTCATGACTGTGTGCATCAATTATCCAAAATTGACAGTTTGTAAAAATAACTGTGGCATCCTTTAATCGATATATCGTGAAACTGTATCGCTTGTGTCGTACATCGTGCTCACAGACTAGTCAGTGCCATACAACACTAAACAAATTGAATTTATTTTTGTGGCTGTTTTCAGGTAAAGAAACATTTAACCCTTGATTCTAAGTGTCTCCGAGCAAAGGTCAACGAAACTTCGTGAACAAAGTGACAAGATGTCTAAGAATGATATTTTGTATTTAGTTTATTTGTTTACTTCTAGTTCACATTGTTTGGTTTGTTCATTTGTTGAAACAACATGTAAACGTATGATTATAATTATGTTTATATCACCTTAATTGTGGAAATAAGAGTATACACGTGTATGAAAAATGTTAAAAAGAGCTGCAGCTGTACTTGTAAATTGCCTAGGAATTTTAGTCAATTTACAATATGCCTAAAATGGCCAGTCAATTTACAGATTGCCTAAATACTCAGGCATTTTACAAATTGCCTAAATTTACAAATTGCCTGTATGACATATATAAACATTAAATAAACTATGTTCTTTGGTGCATGTTGATATCCTATACTTACAGATGACAAAGTGTTATTGTTTAACAACATTGCCTACTAGCCGGTCAGAAAACTGTGACTATCGATGTTTTGATATTGGAGCAACACGTGGTGGATCAGACGGTAGTGTATCAGTATACACCGTCATAGGTATATTTCTGTTGTTTTTACCATACAATAATATAAGGGCCTTGACTTCTTGGCATTTTGTGATCAGTATATCATGATATCAAACAAAGGCACCTTTATGGTAGATTTTTCTTTCATAGCATTTTTATTTAAGAACTGTCATTAATAAAACTTTACCGGTGTAAAAAACAAACAAAAAACATTAAGCAGTTTTATATACAAAATTAAAGCTTGTTCATTCGGTTATCTTAAAATGTGTATTGAATGGTATATTTACTGGGCATAGCAACACAAAAACCAGCAGTAACTTACAATAGCGGAACTAAATTTTGTACGAAGTATGTTAACTTTACCAACACTCTAAGCTCTTTTTTCACAAAATTATGACATAATATTTAAATTAGATGATGTAAACAATAGCACTGCTCAAGAGCAGTCTTAGTATTTATACTCTGTTAGTATTATCTTATCAAAGTGGAGTTATATGACGTTCAATAAAATTATATCAACTTGATAATCATCATCGTCGTCATAATCATTCTATTGTTATTGAAAAATGAAGTTATAAAAATACCAAACTGATAGCAATGCAGCATACCAATGTCGTATAAAAGCTTTGTTTTTGTACTGCTGAAATATGTAGAAGGTGGGTTTACAGCCCATGCTGCTAAAACGTATAAGTAAAACTGTACTGTTGTACTGCGCTACTGTCAAACGTTTTAGCAGTAAAGGTTTACTGCTGTACCGTGCAATTTTTCAAAGTTCGGGCAGTAAAGGTGAAGGTTTACTTCGCTGTTGTCGAAAAAAATCTATCAGTAAAGGTTTACTGCTGTTACTGCGCTACTGTCGAAAATTCTATCAGTAAAGGTTTACTGCTGTTACTGCGCTACTGTCGAAAATTCTATCAGTAAAGGTTTACTGCTGTTACTGCGCTACTGTCGAAAATTCTATCAGTAAAGGTTTACTGCTGTTACTGCGCTACTGTCGAAAATTCTATCAGTAAAGGTTTACTGCTGTTACTGCGCTACTGTCGAAAATTCTATCAGTAAAGGTTTACTGCTGTTACTGCGCTACTGTCGAAAATTCTATCAGTAAATGTTTACAGTTGTTACTGCTGTTTTTTGCATACATGTGGCTTAAATTGGTATTGTGATAATTGAAAATTTTGTAAAACATTTTCCAAAGTCAATACTTTAATTGTTTGATGTTCATAAACAGAAATGAACTATAAAACATACTTAAAATAGCTTGGCTTTAACCGCTGATCATAACATTTAATGGCTGATAATAGGATTTAGCAATAAATAGAACAGTGTAACATAACACTAATCAACTTAACGCCACTACCACGTATATTGCAGGTAAAATACTTAACGAGTAGGGGGCCCTGTGTGTGATCTCTGGACCCGCAGCTTGGTTGCAGTCTGTTGTATATTTCTCATCCACTATGGTTGTGAGCTAGTATATGGATAGATAAACTACTTGTCTAAACATATTAAATATATTTCAACTTGTCCAATTTATTTTACCATTGGCCAAGTATGCTTGTATTTGTTAACCCCTTGAAGTGCGAGTATATACAACTTTATGTTTATATCAATGACCAGTGAGTACATTGTAACACTTAAAATGATGTACAGGCAAATGATTGTGCCAAAAGTATAGAACCTAGTTAAGTCTTATAAACAGTATTAAGAACGTAAGAAATCACTTACATGTACTAATAACATTTGTCACTTAGAATATTCAATTGAACGAATTAAAATACATTGTATGTGGCATACACATTCTTAAAAACGAAAGTAGGATATTGAGGGAATCACCAAACTATTTATAGATTTGTTATATGTCGTACTTGCTGAAATTTAACATTTTCATTGGTAGCTTATTGTCTTTTCAACATTGTTAGGCGGTTAAGATATCTTTTTAATAGCATCATACTAATGTTTCACAATAACCAGCTCTTGTATCGTCTCATCAGTAAATGCATATTTTAACACTAATATATTTTAGCTAACCTGACCCGCGTGGGTCTTGTTAGGAAACACCCCAAATATTACGAGTAAATAAAGACATATTTTGCCAAGTAAGATAACAGTGTGTCTGTTGCATTCACACTTATAAAAATATAGTTCAAAATCAGGAAATATGAAGTTCAACTTTTGTCTGTATATTCCTTTAAATTTAAAAACCTAATTGAAAATCTTACATGTAATGGAAAAAATGTCATTAACATAATGTTCACTATATTAATGTACTTTAAGTTTTAACGACTACACAACCAACGACAACAACAAAAATAACAACAACAACAACAAGTGTCACCATAACAACAACACAAACAGAGACAACAGGAGACAGTAAGTTAATATTCTTATCTAAATATTAGTCACTTAATTTAAATCTTAGATGGTCAATAGTTTAAATCATTCAGTCAGGGAAAATCCTAGATAAAAACTAATGACCCGAAATGTATTTGACAATAGGGGTCAATAGTTTTTTTCTTTGGCAGAATAGTTTGAACTATGGATCTACTGTACTTGATATATATTCAACAAATTCTATTACCTCTGACGGCAGTGGCAGCCATCCCTTAACACATATTTAGTTTAAAGCTAGGTTTTTATACTGTATTTTGGCTCTATTCTCGGTTGCGACTGGTTTTGTGATTCACTCAAAAATAAGAACAATAATTATCAGACAGTCTCTTAATCACTAATCAAATAAAACGTTCAGCTAAGTTTGCCTTTGATTTTACATATCAGCAATGGTCACACAAGATAAGACTACGGTGTCAGAAGAGGACTCTGCAACAACAACTATGCAAACTTTGATCAACACTGCTTCTAATGACGTCTTAAATGGCATGCATGATAAATTATTGATTTTATATACAGTACCCCTGACCTATGTCATGACTAGGGCCACACAGGGTCAGAGCGAACAAGATCCCAGTTTAATAGTTTTTGCGAGTACAGTGTAACCGAGAAAAATCCGAATCCTGAAAATCGAGAACCTTGTGACACATAAACGATTTTTCTTTGTCCTTAATTGTCTTCATATGTTTGCTATGTAATAAAACCTATTTCCTGAACATCTGAATTCCGAATGTGTTTAAAACAATCCCTGCCTTTCTATTTTTGAATGTTCGTGCTTCATTTTCCAAAATTGTAAAAATAATTGTTGGAACAGTTAGCGAAAACGTTTTAAAATGTATAAACCTTGTATATTCATTTATTTAAATCAGTGACTTTAAACGGAAATCAGATTTTCTTGGAAATTATCATATCCTTTGTTAACCTTCAATTAAAACTATTTAATTCTCATTCAAAAGGAATATTTTAGGGATTAAAATGTTATTTTAGGATTGTTAAATAAAAAACCGAAGCATGTGTGGCGGAATATACAATAATAAAATAATTCAAGCCTCGGTACTTCAGTAATTTGATTGTATAGCATGATTGGGATAAGATGAGACAAATTGTAACGATATATGTAAACAATGTCTAGTGTTATCTTAAACGAGCTACATTATATACATTAATTATTACTGTAGTTACCATTTTTCATTTCTTTATTAACGTTAACATTATATGGTATTTTTATAGATGATGAAAAACAGCCAACTCTATACATTATCATTGGTTCAAGTGCTGCCGCTGTAGTTCTCTTTGTTACAAGTGTAGTATGTTGCATTGTTTTACGAGGAAGGTAATATATACATTTTTGTATTTTCGCAGGGTTAGCCCAAAACAGTCATAACTCAGTCGTATCATTATTATAGAATTATATGTGTGTGATCTTTTTAACTTGGCATGTAAATCTAGTAACAAAAAAGGAGCATAGCCTTCACAGACTGGAAGGATTGAATATATTCAGAAATTTCAATTATTATTGATATAAAAAATTTACACCCTTACTTACTGGGCTGCAGATACTGAACAATCAATTTTGTCTTCAAAGAATAAATTCTTTAAAATTATATTTCAATATTTCAGGCTTACGTGGTCATACCCTATACATGAGTTGTCGGCCTCGTGGTAGGGTAAGTTAGTACTGGTGATAGAAAAAGTGTCTCGGAAACCTGTAGTAGGAAGAGCTGGCCGTCGTGTATATGACCTATATAAGTTTCCCAAAAAGTCCAAAAATAACAGTACAAAAACGTGCCATGTCTACAAAATTGATTTCTAATTAATTTTTGCAGACACTCAAGAAGAAAGAAGAGAGAAACAAAACCACCAAACACGTCCAACAACTTGAACCCACATAAAAATATGGTGGTAGGCAGGGTTAACTTGAATGTAGAAAACCTCACATGTGATGCCACATTAAAGACAACCAGCTCAAGTACAAGCAAAAACACGGACAAAAATGTCAAATTTGAAGATCCAAATTATCATTTGGGGGGTATTAATATGGACGGAGCATGCGTAATGGATGATTCTGAGTACTCTCACATCCCGGTAGGTGATTAATACAAGACAAACACTCAAACTGCAGTCATTGATAAAAATCCTGTGACCAAACCATTATCCCATTTCATGTTTAGTAATCATGACCGCCCTTATCATGTGTCAGTGTATTGCTTCAATAAAGAACATAATAAGACAGTTGATTTTCTTGTTTATTTTGTCTGTTAACAACAGCAGATACCTCTCTACTCCAAATGCTCTCAAGTCTTTAAATATAGAAAACTTCATAATACCACCATATTTGTAATTCCTATACAAATTGTACATACCAGTCTCACACCTTTCTGTCTAACTTCGTCAAAATATTTTTACTTCGTATAGCATGTTAAAATAGGTCTTAGAAAAATGTTAGAATTTCATTGTCTAAAATTAGCTGTTTTCGACGATTTGGCAAAGTCTGACATATTTGTAATTGAGTCATGTGTTTAACTTTAAGATATTTACTAACTCACACCCTAGAGGAAAACATCCTCCACCATTCCAAAGTCAAGTTAGCTATACTATGCAAATGCTATGCTATATTTTAGTGATGCTTCCAATGTTAGTCTCCCAAAATATGAAATATAGTTAATATACCCATTACTAATAATTTCCTTTTTGTCTAATTGAACAGATATTTCTCCTAAAAAGTATATCTCATAACTTTGTTACTGAGATTTGGGAAATGATGCACAACCAAAACAAAAACATTAACCACTACACCACTGAATGATATACATGTACATTGAAAATTGATAATTTAAACTTTAACTTTTTAATTTCATTTTATTTTTACATAGACATTCGCAGATATTATCAGTATATTATCACACCAAATCTCAGATCATAAAATATGTACACAATAGTGCAATACGAATTTGAACTGAAACACAAAAATATGACATCAACGAGATAAGGTTACGTCAGGACAAGATTGAGTCTATATTATTGCAACTCAGTTTCATAATCAGCCTGGCACAACATAGATGGGTTAAAATTTGAATTCAAACACGTGGACAGACGAAAGGAATCATTAAAGTATACATTGTGAATACTACATAATGGTAGAGAAGTTATGCATAGTGTAATATAGCCACTGAATTTATCGTACCAAAAACTACTAAAAGTGTTATTCAAAATTAAGTTGGATGCTAACCCGTGGACCATAATATCATTGTCCATACTAATATTTTAAGACTGATGTAACAATTTTGTAACAAAATTAAGACAAAATCAAATTTGTAAAGTAAATATGAAGTAAATATATAGTCTGTATATGCCGCCATTCACAACAAGGCGAATTTGGAGAGTGAATAAAAATGATTTCATAGACCTGACGTCTTAATATGACGTTGCCTTGCGCCGCGTTTTCATACCTAGTGTCTTATAAATTGAAGCAAAACATTTAGTTTTTAATTAACCGTCTAAAAAATTAGCATACTTACACCACATACATTTAATGGCAGTTAAAAGTTGGAGCTAAAGTTGCGCGTACTTTTTTCGCAACAAACAGAGTCCACGATTTACTGGGACACCCCTCGTAATGTGTTTAACTGCATTTATGTATTAAAGGCTTTGTGAAGTTAAACAAATAGTTATTTTCAGACTTAGATAAACAGCTATATTTAGACTGTGAAATTATCGTTTTTCTCAGGACAATTTGCTCAAGCAGTACAATAATGCCGACTGTTTCAAATATGACTACAACTTAGTTAGTCACTATCATTCTATTTAGTATAACCCATGTTCTTCATGTAATATCAATTCTATTGAACACAAAGTAACTTTTAAATTAAATATAAATAGATAATAAATACTGGTATATATTTATGGATTGGAACGTTCCAGTAGCTGATAAAAACAATGTAATACATGCACTAATGGTAACTATTTTAGCTGTACAGTCAAATTCAACTACATGTATACAAACTAACTTATAACTGCACAATCAAAGTCCAAAAGCTTGAATTAAGACGGATGCTTTATTAAGACCATTGATTTTGACGGTCCAAATAGTGAAACTTTACTGTACCTAATCTGATTCTCCAGGGCAGCATATCATCAAACATCTTACGATAGTTTAGCTATAAATTATAGGACTTAAGACTAAAATTGGTCGTAAGAGCTTGGTAATATAGGTCCCAGTTTTATAAGGCTTATATGCAACTGTATTCTGACCAAACTGTGTATTTAAGATCTTGTAAAACTATTGTGTCAAATTGGTGAAGGGAAAATAGATATTTGATCTGATATAAGTAATATACACACAGTGTGAAAATAATCATGTACAATAAAAGTTAAGAAAAATTGAGTGTCATATCCAATCATAAAATATATACCAATATTCTTAAGTACATTTATGTTCCTTCACATTGAAACTAATAAAATCCAAACTTTAAACAGGTGTCATACATTTCATGTGTATAAAAAGTAAATCCATAGCAGCTATTTGGCAGAATTAAAAAAAATGGATCTCCAAGCTGTTATTTACAGTCAATTTTTGGTTCAGAATTTAAAAAGAAATAAGTAAGATAATGATACAACAAAACATAGGTCCATCTATCACAAATGTTATTTAATGACAGGTCCAACTGTAGATATTTCAAGAAAAAAACCAGTTTCATTCCAAATGGTTAAACAGTTCCATTTTAATTTAGTAGTAAAAGCTCAGCTATATATATATAGTTTATATGTTAGAATTCATACAATATTCTGCATATTTCTGATTCATACTTAATGAGAGTTGTAAGGAGTATCGTAAAATTGCAATTCTAAATATTTTCTGCTATTGACTCACTAGACTTTTTGTGGACTAAGCAAGACATGTTATACATTATACCTAAAAAAACTTCTAAATACTCCAATTTCAATGTTGTTGAATTTTTTAATTTTTCAATATTTATATCTGATTGTTAAAGGGAAGTTGCATAGGACTATACTTTTGTCTGCTTACATGGTTTTCATGTTTTTTGAAATTTTGATAGATGCAAAATTCGTTTTGATGTGCATGTGCTGAAAAGCGGAAATGGGCATGTGCTTCTCGCGCAAAAATCTAACATGGTCAGTTTTGGTGAAAATTGTATGTGTGTTGATAGGCACAACAACAAATCAAGAAATGAATCGAATATTGCTTCAAGAACGATAAATTACCATAGGTCTTTTGCAAAGCGCGGCAGGATAAGATTTCTAATTGCTAATTTGTTAAATCAAAGCAATTAAATATCTTCCTATATCAACGCATGCACAACAAAAACGGGTTTGCGTTGATAAAGTAACATAAAACCAGGCCACAGTATGGTCCTATACAGATATGCTTTATCGATTTGACTCAAATGTTGAAAAATCAACATTTCCTACAATATTAAAATTGGGGTACTTAGTAAAACATCTTTACATCAAATATTAATAATAAAAAGATTTTCTATGAAGTCTGCAACTCATTATGTGAGGATGAGCTTATATATGCTGTGATAAAATATAATAGTGTGATAGTAGTTCCATATACACCACACTATGTTCTACTGACAAAATCAGTATATTTCAGTCTATCTTACAGCTAAGAATCAAGAGAATGACCATCATTATTATTTCTTGATCGTTTTTTGTACCAACACTGATTTGTTATTGTTGTCAGTATTTGAAGAGCATATCATCCTAGTCTAAGTGTTTGCTTATTTAGCATAGAAAACATGAATGAGTGTCACTTATGACCACTTTAAAAATTCTGAACCAAAATTTCACTTTACACAATGTATTTAGAAACAAGATCCAAATTAAGATGTATTGGCAAGTTTTTGGTACCAACATACTAAATAACAAGGTCAAGTTCACATAAAATGTTTATTCTAAACAAAGATCTTCTCAAAATAAAAGTAAATCAATATTTTGCTCCCCGCTCTATTATTTAAACAAAAACAAATAAATACATAAGCGTTCAATATCTGTTGATCTTCATATTCATAATAAAAGAAAACAATTAAATTATTCAACAATTATCTTGGAACAAAATTTCTTAAAGCACAGTTTTCATTGGATTTCAACAATGATAGAATTAAAACATACTGTTAATTTAATGAATTCAGCAGCTCTTACAAAGGAAAAAATACCCTGTCTCGGCCCTTGACTATGTTTAAATGCAAAAATCTATTAGTTTGGAATAAAAGCAACATATCGCCCGATATCTTTATGCCTGCTGTAAAATATTACAGTAAGATGTTAGAAATATAAATACTGCACCAAAGTTTTCTAAAAAACAATCTCAACTTGAGATTTCAGCCAGTCCATTGAAATGACAGTAATGCCATGCTCTAAGCTTCAGGAATAGTTAAAATAAAATAATAATTGACTAGTGATTCCTATAAATGAGTGAAAGCTTCATTTTTCAGTCATTGCCATACCCTAGTACCTAGCATCTAAGATTATATAAAACCTAGCCAAAATCTCAGATGTATAAAATGAAAAAAAAACATGTAGTTCTTGGTGGGGACTCTTCACTTAGGAGGCTGAACTCTTCACTGAGGAGGTTGAACTCTTCACTGAGGAGGTGGAACTCTTCACTGAGGAGACTGAACTCTTCACTGAGGAGTTTAAACTCTTCACTGAGGAGACTGAACTCTTCACTGAGGAGACTGAACTCTTCACTAAGGAGGTTGATGTACATCACGAAGAAAGTTAATCAGAAAGGAATGAGGAGAGCTGACTAGGAGATAGATAGCAATATATGTGTGAATGTGTGTCATGGATAGAATACCATCAATCTAATAAACAATGGTAAGTAACAAAATGTTGTGTAATGATCACTTATAACTTTATTACTATATAACTAACAAATACTATGAGCTAACTAGTCTTCAGCCTATTTATTACAATTATTACTATACTGATAATTTTATTCAATTATCAGTGGAGCATAGATTAACCCTGCTGATTTAAATACTCAATAATCTAGTGAGTACAGAAATACTATTGTTAGTATTTTAATCAGCAGAGTTTATGTATGTACCACTGACAATGAATAAAATTTCATATTAATACAATGGTAAGTTTTTTCCCCACAATTTATTTATTTGAATAAGATTTTTTTTCACATAACAATTATGCAATATAGGATTATGTTATTACATTTACTTTTAATATCGATTGTGTAGATAATTGACTTTAAAACCTATTGCTGTTTGCATGACAAAGGGATTGTTGCATATGTTTGGTATCCTTATAAAATATCATAGACCAATTTTTCTCACAGATTTTGAGCATTCAAAACACAACATCTTGATACTGCCAGCGTTATTTCTTCACAGAACAGACATGAACATACTACATACATACATTGATAGCAAAGACTTCAAGTATTATAGCAAATGTACGACAAAAATAAAACACACAAAACACAAGTCCTCAAAGTTTCAACATTTCTTAAAATAATCCTTTTGTCTAAAGGAGAGTAAAATTGTAAAAACTATCATGTAAACAAAATTAATCAGAAATGTTGGAACTTTCAGAAAATATGCTATGAAAATTGTAAGTACGAGTCAAAGTTAGCCATTGTCAGGTCAATTTTCGTTAAATTTGTTTAGGTTTATATTCGCTAGCATGTGGATTAAGCTTGGCTTTAATCAATCCATTGTCTGCAGAGTTCTGTGACTGGCCAGAAGAAGTTGAATAGAGTGGCGATGGAGATGAGTTACCGGAGCTAGGCATGGTAATGGCATCAGCTGAACTAGGTGGCATTAATGCCATAACTTCTGACATTTTAGATTTAAGATCAGCTATCTCTTGATCACGTTTCTGTATGCGACCTGAATATATATATATATATATATATATATATATATACAACAAACATTAGAACATAGTAGGCGCAGGAGATTGGTGGTAACACCCTACTTAGGGATCAAGAGGTCAAAGTTCGAACACCATTAAAGCAGGCATTGCTAACTTTCTGGGGCAAGAAATTTACCTACAATTGTTCCACTTCACCGTGGTGTATATGGGTATTGTGAGGAATCACCTGCTTGGTTATCGTCAAAATTGAAAGTTAGCTGAACATTTACATGGAAGTAGACTTCAACTGCACTTCAACTTTCTTTCATTTTTAAGTCAAATAATTATCAAACATGATTTTAGCTTTCATCAAATGCATAATGTCATTTAATTGTATTTTTTGAAAGCTAAAAAAATCATAATACTAATTGCCAAGTAGTTTTTTGTTTCCTGGACAAGATAAAGTTATATAGAACTAAATTTCACTATCAGATTTGAAAGAAAACATCAGCTATGTGACAGCTTATTAATGAATCAAAGTGAAATAACTCCATCACTGCACATTAGGGCTCTATATCGGTCAGAATGATCGATACGATATTCGTATCGATACAAAATGATCGATATTCGATATATCATATGATATTTCAATAAAAAATAGATTTTTTATAAAACTGCAAAACAGTGATATTTTATTGATTTATTTTAATTGTTGTAACACCATACTACTGAATGCAATGTCTTATTAATATTTTAAATGATAAAGTCTGTGACGCTTGCATTTTTTTAAGAAACATCATTGCATCTAGTGAGTCTATTTCTCTTACTTGTACCGAGAGGTTATCTTCTAGATCTTACTCGAGAATCTTGATAGCCTCTGGGTATGAGAATAAGTAAGTCTGTGTCTAGACATGATGTGTCTGCTGACAGGGTGACATGCACCGCCAAGTTTGTTATATTGCCTCCTTTGCTTACAACATTTTTGCAGCATATTGATTGTACACTCTGGTTCGTCCATTCTCTGTACAATATAATAACCCCAACTTTATTTTTGAGGCGGCATATTCTTGGACAAATGTTATGTTGTAGACGAGTTTTTGTGACACGAAAAGTCTGTGTATTAACAACAACATTGACTGAGTGCGTTCGATAATCGATCGTTTATGTACTTGTATGCAAGATTCACATACAATGAAATAATTTTGTTGATGTTTTAGTTAGATTTATCTACAATAATTCATATTTACATGACACTAAACAAACAGCTATTTACAAGAATATCGCTTCTGGTCAATCAAGTTCTCTTTACAATGCGGATCTACCCGAACAAATTCAAGAAACTTCTGCCTTCCAAAATTGATCTGTATTTAAAATACTGATAGTTGATAATGGTTCCCAAACTAATTGAAAACGGAATTACATTATAATGAATATTCTAACCACAACAGTTACTTCCCTTTGATAGAAACAGGACATAACATGACGTATCCGGCGTAAGACATTTGCTATTAGGAATGTCAAATTATGATTTTGTTCGTCCACATATTATTACATACCGAATTGGAAGCAGTAGAATGTTGATTTGACGATACAAAATATCAAATGATTTGCAGACCATGGCTATTTTTGTATGACCGTAATTGATCGATATTTTGTTCGATACGGAAACGTTCGATCCGATATATCTATCGAACCTACAATACCGGTATTCGATATATATCGTATACCGGTGTAGAGCCCTACTGCACATCATGAAAATTAAAGTATATAAAGTATTTTCAAAAATATTGAAAACAAGCCTAAAAAGTTTTGAGCCATTAGAAGAGGCGGTAACAAAATGTTGCCTCCAGAGTATAATAGAACAACACATACAATGCTGACACCAAACGTTACACCTATAGCTTTCCTTGTCAATCAGGACCAGGACAAATTCACGCACAAAACAACCCAACCTGAGACAACTTAAACCTTAAGAAGGGAAAACATAACTTATAAGTAGAGACAATTCAATAAGTGGACAATGCAAATCCAGAAACCGGAACTAGGTCACCATTGTTTACATATTTTTTTACTATGGGCATGTACATATAGTGCATATACAGAGTCTATGGAGCGTAGACAAGGGCGCGTAACTCGCCCCAAAACGGGTCCTAGCCGGCTCGGTTCGAGACTCAGCCCGCAGGTCGGTATTCGGGGTTGGGTCCGAGCCAGAAACCGGAACTAAGTCAATATTGTTTACATAATTTTTTACTATGTGCATGTACATATAGTGCATATACAGAGTCTATGGAGCGTAGACAAGGGCGCGTAACTCGCCCCAAAACGGGTCCTAGCCGGCTCGGTTCGAGACTCAGGCCGCCGGGTCGGTGTTTGGGGTTGGGTCCGAGCCAGAAACCGGAACTAGGTCACCGTTGTTTACATAATTTTTTACTATGTGCATGTACATATAGTGCATATACAGAGTCTATGGAGCGTAGACAAGGGCGCGTAACTCGCCCCAAAACGGGTCCTAGCCGGCTCGGTTCGAGACCCAGGCCGCCGGGTCGGTGTTTGGGGTTGGGTCCGAGCCAGAAACCGGAACTAGGTCACCGTTGTTTACATAATTTTTTACTATGTGCATGTACATATAGTGCATATACAGAGTCTATGGAGCGTAGACAAGGGCGCGTAACTCGCCCCAAAACGGGTCCTAGCCGGCTCGGTTCGAGACCCAGGCCGCCGGGTCGGTGTTCGGGGTTGGGTCCGAGCCAGAAACCGGAACTAGGTCACCATTGTTTACATAATATTTTACTATGTGCATGTACATATAGTGTATATACAGAGTCTATGGAGCGTAGACAAGGGCGCGTAACTCGCCCCAAAACGGGTCCTAGCCGGCTCGGTTCGAGACCCAGGCCGCCGGGTCGGTGTTCGGGGTTGGGTCCGAGCCAAAAACCGGAACTAGGTCACCATTGTTTACATAATTTTTTACTATGTGCATGTACATATAGTGCATATACAGAGTCTATGGAGCGTAGACAAGGGCGCGTAACTCGCCCCAAAACGGGTCCTAGCCGGCTCGGGTCGGGACCCAGGCCGCCGGGTCGGTGTTCGGGGTTGGGTCCGAGCCAGAAACCGGAACTAGGTCACCATTGTTTACATAATTTTTTACTATGTGCATGTACATATAGTGCATATGCATAGTCGATGGAGCGTAGACAAGGGCGCGTAACTCGCCCCAAAACGGGTCCTAGCCGGCTCGGTTCGGAACCCAGGCCGCCGGTTCGGTGTTCGGGGCTAGGTCCGAGCCAGAAACCGGAACTAGGTCACCATTGTTTACATAATTTTTTACTATGTGCATGTTCATACATATAGTGCATATACAGAGTCTATGGAGCGTAGACAAGGGCGCGTAACTCGCCCCAAAACGGGTCCTTGCCGGCTCGATTCGAGACCCAGGCCGCCGGGTCGGCGTTCGGGGTTGGGTCCGAGCCAGAAACCGGAACTAGGTCACCATTGTTTACATAATTTTTTACTATGTGCATGTACATATAGTGCATATACAGAGTCTATGGAGCGTAGACAAGGGCGCGTAACTCGCCCCAAAACGGGTCCTAGCCGGCTCGGTTCGAGACCCAGGCCGCCGGGTCGGTGTTCGGGGTTGGGTCGGAGCCAGAAACCGGAACTAGGTCACCATTGTTTACATAATTTTTTACTATGTGCATGTACATATAGTGCATATACAGAGTCTATGGAGCGTAGACAAGGGCGCGTAACTCGCCCCAAAACGGGTCCTAGCCGGCTCGGTTCGAGACCCAGGCCGCCGGGTCGGTGTTCGGGGTTGGGTCCGAGCCAGAAACCGGAACTAGGTCACCATTGCTTACATAATTTTTTAATATGTGCATGTACATATAGTGCATATACAGAGTCTATGGAGCGTAGACAAGGGCGCGTAACTCGCCCCAAAAACGGGTCCTAGCCGGCTCGGTTCGAGACCCAGGCCGCCGGGTCGGTGTTCGGGGCTAGGTCCGAGCCAGAAACCGGATCTAGGTCACCATTGTTTACATAATTTTTTACTATGTGCATGTATATATAGTGCATATACAGAGTCTATGGAGCGTAGACAAGGGCGCGTAACTCGCCCCAAAACGGGTCCTAGCCGGCTCGGTTCGAGACCCAGGCCGCCGAGTCGGTGTTAGGGGTTGGGTCCGAGCCAGAAACCGGAACTAGGTCACCATTGTTTACATAATGTTTTACTATGTGCATGTACATATAGTGCATATACAGAGTCTATGGAGCGTAGACAAGGGCGCGTAACTCGCCCCAAAACGGGTCCTAGCCGGCTCGGTTCGAGACCCAGGCCGCCGGGTCGGTGTTCGGGGTTGGGTCCGAGCCAGAAACCGGAACTAGGTCACCATTGTTTACATAATTTTTTACTATGTGCATGTACATATAGTGCATATACAGAGTCTATGGAGCGTAGACAAGGGCGCGTTACTCGCCCCAAAACGGGTCCTAGCCATCTCGGTTCGACACCCAGGCCGCCGGGTCGGTGTTCGGGGTTGGGTCGGAGCCAGAAACTGGAACTAGGTCACCATTGTTTACATAATTTTTTACTATGTGCATGTACATATAGTGCATATACAGAGTCTATGGAGCGTAGACAAGGGCGCGTAACTCGCCCCAAAACGGGTCCTAGCCGGCTCGGTTCGAGACCCAGGCCGCCGGGTCGGTGTTCGGGGTTGATCCGATTCAGAAACTGGAACTATGTCACCATTGTTTACATAATTTTTTACTATGTGCATGTACATATAGTGCATATACAGAGTCTATGGAGCGTAGACAAGGGCGAGTTACTCGCCCCAAAACGGGTCCTAGTCGGCTGGGTTCGAGACCCAGGCCGCCGGGTCGGTCTTCAGGGTTCGGTCCGAGCCAGAAACCGGAACTTGTTCACCATTGTTTACATACTTTTTTTCTATGTGCATGTACATATAGTGCATATACGGAGTCAATGGAGCGTAGACAAGGGCGCGTAACTCGCCCCAAAACGGGTCCTAGCCGGCTCGGTTCGAGACCCAGGCCGCCGGGTCGGTGTTCGGGTTTGGGTCCGAGCCAGAAACCGGAACTAGGTCACCATTGTTTACATAATTTTTTACTATGTGCATGTACATATAGTGCATATACAGAGTCTATGGAGCGTAGACAAGGGCGCGTAACTCGCCCCAAAACGGGTCCTAGCCGGCTCGGTTCGAGACCCAGGCCGCCGGGTCGGTGTTCGGGGTTGGGTCCGAGCCAGAAACCGGAACTAGGTCACCATTGTTTACATAATGTTTTACTATGTGCATGTACATATAGTGCATATACAGAGTCTATGGAGCGTAGACAAGGGCGCGTTACTCGCCCCAAAACGGGTCCTAGCCATCTTGGTTCGAGACCCAGGCCGCCGGGTCGGTGTTCGGGGTTGGGTCGGAGCCAGAAACATACTTCCGGTTTCGGGCTCGGACCCAACCCGGGCCGCCGTCTAGCCGGCATGGGTGTCGAACCCACCCGGCTAGACAGGAACCATTATGGCCCGTTCGTATGCAAACAATGTTGACCAACTTCCGGTTTCGGGCTCGGACTCAACATGGGAGTCCGCCCAGCTGGCATGGGTGTCCAACCCACCCGGCTAGAACCACTTTGGGGTCAAGTGTTTGGCGATTGCTAGCTACTCTATGGCTCATATACGCACTGTATACGTATATACATGGGCCTGTACGTATGTAAACAAAGGTGACCTACTTCCGGTTTCGGGCTCGGACCCAAACCGGGACGCCGCCCAGCCGGCATGGGTGTCGAACCCACCCTGCTAGAACCACTTTGGGGTCGAGTGTTCGGCGATTGCTAGCTACTCTATGGCTCATATGCGCACTGTTTACGTATATACATTGTAGCGTACGTATGTAAACAAGCAAATTCGTTGAATTAATATCCCCCACCGAGTACTTGTTTTTACTAACACAACAACTGGAGACATAAGGCTTTATTAATAAATATAAAAATCCATAAAACCATAATAGGGAACATACATAACTCCATGTTAATAAAAATTATCAGGACATGCCAATGAGATGCAAATTTCTTTTCTGTATTGATGGTTTCCATAAAATCTTGTTGAAATCAATCCAGCTGTTGCAAAGAAATAGCAATATTTCTCTATATGAACACTGCACAATTAATCAAGGGCAATAACTCTGAGCTGAAAGGTCTGACCAGAACAACGCGACGATATGCGCGTCTCCTCTAGATATTGATGATTCCCATAAAGATTCGTTGAATTCCAGCCATTAGTTGCAGAGAAATAGCGCAGAATTTTTTTTTCCTCTATTATGCATACTGCATAACTAATCAAGGGCCATAACTCTGAGTTAAAGAGTCTGACCTGAACAAGGCAACGAAATGCCTATCTCCTCTTGGTATTGAAGATTCCCATAAAGTTTCGTTGAATTTCAGCCAGTAGTTGCAGAGAAGTAGCGTGGAAACGATTTTTACTCTATATGCATGCTGCATAACTAATCAAGGGCCATAACTCTGAGGTTAAAGTGTCTGACGGAACAAGCTGACGATATGTGCATCTCCTTTTGGTTTTGAAGGTTCCCATAAAGTTTCGTTGAATTCCAGCCATTAGTTGCAGAGAAGTAGTGCAGAAAGACTTTTACTCTATATGCATACTACATAACTAATTAAGGACCATAACTCTGAGTTAAAGGGTCTGACCCGAACAAGCTGACGATATGCGCATCTCCTCTTGGTATTGAAGGTTCCCATAAAGTTTCCTTGAATTCCAGCCAGAAGTTGCAGACAAGTAGTGCGGAAACGACTTTTACTCCATATGCATACTGCATAACTAATCAAGGGCCATAACTCTGAGTTAAAGGGTCTGACCGGAACAAGCTGACGATATGCACATCTCCTTTTGATATTGATGATTCCCATAAAGTTTCGTTGAATTCCAGCCAGTAGTTGCAGAGAAGTAGCGCGGAAACGACTTTTACTCTATATGCATACTACATAACTAATCAAGGGCCATAACTTTGAGTTAAAGGGTCTGACCCGAAACAAGCTGACGATATGCGCTACTCCTCTTGATATTGATGATTCCCATAAAGTTTCGTTGAATTCCAGCCATTATTTGCAGAGAAGTAGAGAGGGAACGACTTACTCTATATGCATTCTACATAACTAATCAAGGGCCATAACTCTGAGTTAAAGGGTCTGATCCAAAAAAAGCTGACCACATGCGCATCTCCTCTTGATATTGATGATTCCCATAAAGTTTCGTTGAATTCCAGCCAATAGTTGCAGAGAACTACTCCGGAAACGACTTTTACTCTATATGCATACTACATAACTAATCAAGGGCCATAACTCTAAGTTAAAGGGTCTGATCCAAAAAAAGCTGACCACATGCGCATCTCCTCTTGATATTGATGATTCCCATAAAGTTTCGTTGAATTCCAGCCAATAGTTGCAGAGAACTAGTCCGGAAACAACTTTTACTCTATATGCATACTACATAACTAATCAAGGGCCATAACTCTAAGTTAAAGGGTCTGATCCGAAAAAAGCTGACCACATGCGCATCTCCTCTTGATATTGATGATTCCCATAAAGTTTCGTTGAATTCCAGCCAGTAGTTGCAGAGAACTACTCCGGAAACGACTTTTACTCTATATGCATACTACATAACTAATCAAGGGCCATAACTCTGAGTTAAAGGGTCTGATCCAAAAAAAGCTGACCACATGCGCATCTCCTCTTGATATTGATGACTCCCAAAAAGTTTCGTTGAATTCCAGCCAGTAGTTGCAG
Organism: Mactra quadrangularis; assembly: GCA_025267735.1. Taxonomy (NCBI): domain Eukaryota; kingdom Metazoa; phylum Mollusca; class Bivalvia; order Venerida; family Mactridae; genus Mactra; species Mactra quadrangularis. The sequence continues at coordinate 20,728,561 of CM046294.1, read as the reverse complement.
AGAACTACTCCGGAAACGAAATTCGGACGGACGGATGGACGGACGGAAGGACGGACGGACGGACGGACGGACGGAAGGACGGACGGACAACGCCAAAACTATATCCCCCTCCCGATTTCATCGGCGGGGGATAACAATGGTGACCTATTCCGGTTTCGGGCTCGGACCCAACACGGGACGCCACCCAGCCGGCATGGGTGTCGAACCCATCCGGCTAGAATCACTTTGGGGTCGAGTGTTTGGCGATTGCAAGCTACTCAGTGGCTCATATACGCACTGTATACGTATATACAATGTACATGGGCCCGTACGTATGTAAACAATGGTGACCAACTTCCAGTTTCGGGCTCGGACCCAACCCGGGACGCCGCCCAGCCGGCATGGGTGTCGAATCCACCCGGCTAGAACCACTTTGGGGTCAAGTGTTTGGCGATTGCTAGCTACTCTATGGCTCATATACGCACTGTATACGTATATACATGGGCCCGTACGTATGTAAACAATGGTGCCCTACTTCCGGTTTCGGGCTCGAACCCAATCTGGGACGCCGCCCAGCCGGCATGGTTGTCGAACCCACCCGTTTAGAACCACTTTTGGGGTCAAGTGTTTGGCGATTGCAAGCTACTCCATAGCTCATATACGAACTGTATACGTATATACATTGGCCCGTATGGATGTAAACAATAGTGACGTACTTCCGGTTTTGGCCTCGGAATCAACCCGGGACGCCGCCCAGCCGGCATGGGTGTCGAACCAACCCGGCAAGAACCACTTTCGTGTCGAGTGTTTGGCGATTGCTAGCTACTCTATGGATCATATACGCACTGTATACGTATATACATGGGCCCGTACGTATGTAAACAATGGTGACCTATTTCCGGTTTCATGCTCGGACCCAACCCGGGACGCCGCCCAGCCGGCATGGGTATCGAACCCACCCGTTTAGAATCACTTTGGGGTCGAGTGTTTGGCGATTGCTAGCTACTGTATGGCTAATATACACACTGAATACGAATATACATGGGCCCGTACGTATGTAAACAATGGTGACCTACTTCCGGTTTCGGGCTCGGACCAGAGCCGGGACGCAACCCAGCCGGTATGGGTGTCGAACCCTTCCGGCTAGAACCACTTTGGGGTCGAGTATTTGGCGATTGCTAGCTACTGTATGGCTAATATACACACTGTATACCAATATGAATGGGCCCGTACGTATGTAAACAATGGTGACGTACTTCCGGTTTCGGGCTCGGACCAAACGTGGGACACCGCCCAGCCGACATGGTTGTCGAACACATCCGACAAGAACCACTTTGGTGCCGAATTCGCACTTGACCGCTCACAGCCAGCCATACCAGCACTGCCATTGGTCATGTGTCATGGACAGGTCACCCGATCACCACTTTGCGGCTGGATTGTCTCCCCCTGAAAATCTGGTCTATTTCTCATATAGACATACATGTATAATACAGTAGCCTATACATGTATATGACTCTACTGAACATGGCGGACAGATTTTGCGCTTGACCGCTCACAGCCAGCCTAACCAGCACTGCCATTTGTCATGTGTCATGGACAGGTCACCCGATCACCACTTTGCGGCTGGATTGTCTCCCCCTGAAAATCTGGTCTATTTCTCAGATAGACAGACATACATGTATAATACAGTAGCCTATACATGTATATGACTCTACTGAACATGGCGGACCGATTTTGCGCTTGACCGCTCACAGCCAGCAAAACCAGCGCTGCCATTGGTCATGTGTCATGGACAGGTCACCTGATCACACCTTGCGGCTGGATTGTCTCCCCCTGAAAATCTGGTCTATTTCTCATATAGACATATAGTACAGTAGCCTATTCATGTATATGACTGTACTGAACATGGCGGACCTATTTCGCGCTTGACCGCACACAGTCAGCCTAACCAGCACTGCCATTGGTCACGTGTCATGGACAGGTCACCTGCTCACCACTTTGCTGCTGGACTGTCTCTCCCTGAAAATCTGTTCTATTTCTCATATAGACATATAGTACAGTAGCCTATACATGTATATGACTGTACTGAACATGGCGGACCTATTTCGCACTTGACCGCTCACATCCAGCCTAACCAGCACTGCCATTGGTCACGTGTTATGGACAGGTCACCCGATCACCACTTTGCGGCTGGATTGTCATCCCCTGAAAATCTAGTCTATTTCTCATATAAACATATAGTACAGTAGCCTATACATGTATATGACTCTACTGAATATGGCGGACCAATTTGCCGCTTGACCACCCACAGCCAGCCTAAACAGCACTGCCATTTGTCATGTGTCATGGACAGGTCACCCGATCACCACTTTGCGGCTGGATTGTCATCCCCTGAAAATCTAGTCTATTTCTCATATAAACATATAGTACAGTAGCCTATACATGTATATGACTCTACTGGACATGGCAGACCGATTTCTCTCTTGACCGCTCACAGCCAGCCTAACCAGCACTGCCATTGGTCATGTGTCATGGACAGGTCACCCGAACACCACTTTAAGCTGGATTGTCTCCCCCTGAAAATCCTGTCTATTTCACATATAGACATACATGTATAGTAGAGTAGCCTATACATGTATTTGACTCTACTGAACATGGCAGACTGATTTCCCACTTGACTGCTTACAGCCAGCCTAACCAGCACTGCCATTGGTCACATGTCATGGACAGGTCACCCACTCACCACTTTGCGGCTGGATTGTCTCCCCCTGAAAATCCTGTCTATTTCACATATAGACATATAGTACAGTAGGCTATACATGTATATGACTGTACTTAACATGGCGGACCGATTTCCCGCTTGACCGCTTACATCCAACCTAACAAGCACTGCCATTGGTCAAGTGTCATGGACAGGTCACCTGATCACCACTTTGTGGCTGGATTGTCTCCCCCTGTAAATCTGGTCTATTTCTCATATAGACATACATGTACATGTATAGTACAGTAGGCTATACATGCATATGACTGTACTGAACATGGTGGACCCATTTTGTGCTTGACCGCTCACAGCCAACCTAATTAGCACTGCCATTGGTCATGTGTCATGGATAGGTCACCCGATCACAACTTTGCGGCTGGATTGTCTCCCCCTGAAAATCTGGTCTATTTCTCATATTGACATATAGTACAGTAGGCTTTACATGTATATGACTCTACTGAACACGGCGGACTGATTTCGCGCTTGACCACTCACAGCCAGCCTAACCAGCACTGCCATTGGTCACGTGTCATGGACAGGTCACCCGATCACCACTTTGCAGCTAGATTGTCTCCCTCTGAAAATCTGGTCTATTTCTCATATAGACATATAGTACAGTAGGCTATACATGTATATGACTGTACTGATCATGGAGGACAGATTTTGCGCTTGACCCCTTACAGCCAGCCTAATCAGCACTGCCATTGGTCACATGTCATGGACAGGTCAGCCGATCACCACTTTGCGGCTGGATTGTCTCTCCCTGAAAATCTGGTCTATTTTTCATATAGACATTTAGTACAGTAGGCTATACATGTATATAACTGTACTGATCATGGAGGACCAATTTCGCGCTTGACCGCTCTCAGCCAGCCTAACCAGCACTGCCATAGGTCATGTGTCATTGGCAGGCCACCCGATCACCACTTTGTGGCTGGATTGTCTCCCCCTGAAAATCTGGTCTATTTCTCATGCAGACATATAGTACAGTAGCCTATACATGTATATGACTGTACTGAACATGGGGGACCAATTTCGCATTTGACCTCTCACAGCCAGCCTAACCAGCACTACCATTGGTCACGTGTCATGGACAAGTCACCCGCTCACCACTTTGCGGCTGGATTGTCTCTCCCTGAAAATCTGGTCTATTTCTCATATAGACATATAGTACAGTAGGCTGTACATGTATATGACTGTACTGAACATAGCGGACCAATTTCGCGCTTGACCGCTCACAGCCAGCCTTACCAGCACTGCCATTGGTCTCGTGTCATGGACAGGTCACCCAATCACCCTTTTGCAGCTAGATTGTCTCCTCCTGAAAATCTGGTCTATTTCTCATATAGACATACATGTATAGTACAGTAGGCTATACATGTATATGACTGTACTGAACATGGCGGACTGATTTCCCGCTTGACTGCTTACAGCCAGCCTAACCAGCACTGCCATTGGTCACATGTCATGGACAGGTCACCCAATCACCACTTTGTGACTGGATTGTCTCCCCCTGAAAATCTGGTCTAATTCTCATATAGTATATGCATAGTAGATCTAACTATATATATATATATAGTATGAGCACATAGTTGTCTGCTCTTGCACGCTTGACCACGCCCAATTGGAACGGCGAAGCTGCCAGTGGGTAAGTGGGTTGGACCTGTACCCCAATCACCAGTTTTTGTATGGATTGTCTCCTTTGAAAATCTGGTCTATTTCTCATATAGACATATAGTACAGTAGGCTATACATGTATATGACTGTACTGAACATGGCAGCCCGATTTCGTGTTTGTCGCTCACAGCCAGCCTAACCAGCACTGCCATTGTTCACATGTCATGGGCAGGTCACCCGATCACCACTTTGCGGCTGGATTGTCTCCCCCTAAAAATCTGGTCTATTTCTCATATAGTATGTGCATAGTAGATATTACTATATATATATATATATATATATATATATATATAGTGTAGCACATTGTTGTCTGCCCTTGCGCGCTTGACCCCCCCTCCAATGGAACAGTGACGCTGCCAGTGGGTAAGTGTGCTGGACCTGTACCCTGATCACCAGTTTTGGTATGGATTGTCTCCCATTGAAAATCTTGTCTAATCTCATATAGATATATAGTACAGTAGGCTATACTTGTACATGACTGTACTGAACATGGGGGACCAATTTCGCGCTTGACCGCTCACAGCCAGCCTAACCAGCACTCCATTTGTCACCTGTTATGGACAGGTCACCCGATCACCACTTTGCGGCTGGATTGTCTCCCCCTAAAAATCTGGTTTATTTCTCATAAATTATATGCATAGTAGATCGAATTATATATATATATATATATAAAGTATAAGCACATGGTTGTCTGCCCTTGCGCGCTTGACCGCGCCCGAATGGAACAGCAACGCTGCCAGTTGGTACATTTTTTGGACTCATACCCCAATCAGCAGTTTTGGTATGGATTTTCACCTTTTGAAAATCTGGTCTATTTCTCATACAGACATATAGTACAGTAGGCTATACATGTATATGACTGTACTGAACATGGCAGACCGATTTCGCACTTGACCGCTCACAGCCAGCCTAACTAGTACTGCCATTGGTCAAGTGTCATGGACAGGTCACCCAATCACCACTATGCGGCTGGATTGTCTCCCCCTGAAAATCTGGTCTATTTCTCATATAGTATATGCATAGTAGATCAAACTATATATATATATATTATATACATAGTGTAAGCACATGGTTGTCTGCCCTTGCATGCTTGACCACGCCCGAATGGAATGGCAACCCTGCCAGTGGGTATGTGTGCTGGACCCTTACCCCGATCACCAGTTTTGGTATGGATTGTCTCCCCTTGAAAATCTGGTGAATTTCTCATATAGACATACAGTACAGTATTTAATTTCTATATTTTTTCACTTTATTTTGATCATTAATCCTGTATTCACTGTATATTTTGTTCACCATTCCTATATTTCTGTATTCAAATTATTTTTGTATATCATCCTATATTCATACTATATTATGCTCACCATTCATATATTTTTACTCTATTTTCTCCTTCATTCCCATATTTCTATATTTGTGCTATATTTTGTTCAACATTCCTATTTTTCTATTTTCATACTACATTTTGTATACCATGTTAATCATTCCTTTTTTTCTATTTTCATACTATATTTTGTTCACCATTCCTATAATTATACTTTATTTTGTTCACCATTCCTATATTGCTATATTCATACTATATTTTGTTCATCATCCCTATATTTCTATTTTCATACTATATTTTGTTCACCATTCATATGTATCAAAATTTTTACTATTTTGTTCATCATTCATATATTCATGTTATATTTTGATCACCATTCCTATATTTCTACAATCAAACTATATTTTGTGCATCATTAAATTCCTATACTTCTATATTCATCCTATATTTTGTGCATCATTCCTATATTTCTATATTCATACTATACTTTGTTCATCATTCCTATATTTCTATATTCATACTATATTTTGTTCATTATTCCTATATTTCTATATTCATGCTATATTTTGTTCACCATTCCTATGATTATATATTTTTACTTTATTTTGTTCACCATTCCTATAATTCTATATTCATACTATATTTTGTTCATCATTCCTATATTTCTATATTCATGCTATATTTTGTTCATCATTCCTACATTTCTATATTCATACTATATTTTGTTTATCATTCCTATATTCATACTATAATTTGTTTATCATTCCTACATTTCTATATTCATACTATATTTTGTCCATCATTCATATATTCCTATATTCATACTATAATTTGTTTATCATTCCTATAATTCAATATTTATACTATATTTTGTTCAACATTCCTCTGTTATATATTTTGACTATATTTTGTTCATCATACCTATAATTCTATATTCATGCTATATTTTGTTCATTATTCCTATATTCATGCTATATTTTGATCATCATTTCTATATTTCTATATTCATACTATATTTTGTTCATCATTCCTATATTTCTATATTCATGCTATACTTTGTTCATTGTTCCTCCATTCGTGCTATATTTTGTTTAACAATCCTATATTTCTAGATTCATGCTATATTTTGTTTATCATTTCAATATTCATGCTATATTATGTTCGTCATTTCTATATTTCTATATTCAAACTATATTTTGTTCATCATTCTTATATTCATGCTATATTTTGATCATCATTTCTATATTTCTATATTCATACTATATTTTGTTCATCATTCCTATATTTCTATATTCATGCTATACTTTGTTCATCATTTCTTTTTTTTATATTCATGCTATAATTTGTTCATAATTCCTATGTTCATACTATATTTTGTTCGTCATTTCTATATTTCTATATTCATGCTATATTTTGTTCATTATTCCTCCATTCGTGCTATATTTTGTTTAACAATCCTATATTTCTATATTCATGCTATATTTTGTTTATCATTTCAATATTCATGCTATATTATGTTCGTCATTTCTATATTTCTATATTCAAACTATATTTTGTTCATCATTCTTATATTCATGCTTCATTTTGTTAATCATTTCTATATTTCTATATCCTTGCTATATTTTCTTCATTTCTTTTTTTCTATATACACGCTATATTTTGTGTATGATTTCTATATTTCTATATCCATGCTATATTTTGTTCATCATTCCTATATTTCTATATTCATGCTATATTTTGTTCATTATTTCTTTATTTCTATATTCATACTTTATTTTGATTATTATTTCTTTTTTTTTTCTATTCATACTATATTTTGTTCATTATTTCTATATTTCTATGTTCATGCTATATTTTGTTCATCATTCCTCTATTCATACTATATTTTGTTCATCATTCCTATATTCATACTTTATTTTTTTAATCATTTCTATTTTTCGATATTCATACTATATTTTGTTCATCATTCCTATATTTCTATATTTGTGCTATATTTTGTTCATCATTTTTATATTCATGCTTTATTTTGTTTAATATTTCTATATTCATGCAATAATCTGTTCATTATTTCCATATTTCTATATTCATACTTTACTTTGTTTATTATTTCTTTATTCCTATATTCATACTATGTTTTGTTCATTTTTTCTATAATCATGCTATATTTTGTTCTTCATTCCTCTATTGATACTACATTTTGTTCATCATTCCTATATTCATTCTATATTTTGTTCATTATTTCTATATTCATGCTATATTTTGTTCATCATTTCTATTTTTCTATATTCAAACTATATTTTGTTCAATCTTCCTATATTTCTATATTTGTGCTATATTTTGTTCATCATTTTTATATTCATGCTTTATTTTGTTTAACATTTCTATATTCATGCTATATTTTGTTCATCATTTCTATATTCCTACATTCATGCTATATTTTGATCATCATTTTATATTTCTATATTCATACTATATTTTGTTCATCACTCCTATATTTCTATATTCATACTATATTTTGTTCATCATTCCTATATTTCTATATTCATTCTACATTTTGTTCATCATTTGTATATTTCTATATTCATGCTATATTTTGTTCATTTCTATTTTTCTATATTCATGCTATATTTTGTTCAGCATTCCTATATTCATGCTATATTTTGTTCAATATTTCTATATTCACACTTCATTTTGTTCATTATTTCTTCATTTCTATATTCATACTATATTTTGTTCATTATTTCTATATTTTTATATTCATGCTATATTTTGTTCATCATTCCTATATTCATGCTATATTTTGTTCATCATTCCTATATTCATACAATATTTTGTTCATCATTTCTATTTTTCTATATTCATACTATATTTTGTTCATCATTTCTATTTTTCTATATTCATACTATATTTTGTTCATCATTTCTATTTTTCTATATTCATACTACATTATGTTCATCATTTCTATTTTTCTATATTCATGCTAAATTTTGTTCATTATTTCTATATTCATGCTATATTTTTTTCATCATTTCTATATTCATACTTCATTTTGTTCATAATTTCTATTTTTCTATATTCATGCTATATTTTGTTCAGCTTTCATATATTCATGCTATAATTTGTTCATCATTTCTATATTCATACTATATTTTGTTCATTATATCTTCATTTCTATATTCATACTATATTTTGTTCAATAATATTTCTATATTTCTATATTCATGCTATATTTTGTTCATCATTTCTATATTTCTACATTCATACTATATTATGTTCATCATTTCTATTTTTCTATATTCATGCTATATTATGTTCATCATTTCTGTTTTTCTATATTCATACAGTTTTTTTATTAATTTTTATTATATTTTATATTTATGCTATATTTGGTTCGTCATTTCAATATTCATTTTGTATTGTTGATTTCAATATTCATGATACATTTGTTCATCATTTCTCTATTTCTTATTTCATGATTTATTTTGTTCATCGTTTCTATATTTATGCTATATTTTCATTTCTATATTCAGGTTAATTTTGTTCATCAATATTATATTTCTGTATGCATGTTACGTTTTGTTCATCATAACTATATTTCTGTCTTCATGCTATATTTTGTTCATCATAACTATATATCTATATCCATGCTATATTTTGCTCATCATTACTATATTTCTACAATCATGCTATATTTGTTCATCTTGTCTATATTTATGCTATAATTTGTTCATCATTTCTTCATTTTATATTCATACTATATTTTGTTCATCATCCCTTTTTTTCTATATTCATACTATATTTTGTTGATCATTTTCATTTTTCTATATTGATGCTATATTGTGTTCATCATTCCTATATTTCTATATTCATACTATTTTTTGTTCATCAGTTCTATTTTTTTCTATTTATGCTATATTTTGTTCATCATTCCTATATTCATACTATATTTTGTTCATCTCGTAAATTAAACACAACTTAAACAAATCACCTCAGACCCAGCCAATTAACTCCCACTGAGACTTGAACTCAGAACTCCTCATGACATAGAGACTGATCACTAGCACAAGGTGTTTTGCATTAAACTATAAGAGTGTCATGTCGCTGGTCCCAAGTGATATGCAGCAGCATGCCACACATTGATAAACTTTTACTTCCAAAGAGCTATTAGTTGAAAAGTGAATTTTGATCATAAACCCCATCCAACAGAGCTTAACTGATACTTATTCATGTATGTTGATGGGTGGTGTGAGTGATTTGTTCAATTATTATCAAAGAATCGATTATATTCATGGATTATTATGCTTGATTACTATCGTGGTCACTCCTTGTTTATCCAGACTTGTGACTGGCTTACATTATACAGTTAGATCGTTTAAGAACTAACGCATCAATATAAGGTCAAGTTACCCACATAAAGCAATAGTCAGTGCAACTCTGGGTGGGTGAGTAGAGGTGGGGCTTGTCTTAACTCTAACTCTTAAGTCGCACCGTTTTGACATACGACATATACACGAAACATAGTGACGAAACACTATGGATAATGTATATGTGTGCATACATATCCTTTGCAACCAAGGCAAATCACAACTGACCCCGACGGATGCATTGGGTACGGACCCCGTTAGGGATAGGACCTCCATCAAGAGCGCTGCGTCCATTGCCGTAACCTGTGGACTTATCTCAGGACGGAGTGGTATGCATTTTTCATATGCAAACTAAAACTAAGAGACATGGAATATTATGGTTCATCTCATCTCATCTCATCTCATCTGGTTTTGGAATGTATGGATCGTCTCATCATGGTTGGGTATATATGGATCATCTCGTCTGAATGAGATGTATCAGGGCAGTCTTATCTGGGTTGGATGTATATGTATAATCTCATCTGTGTTGGATGTACATGGATGATCTCATCTGAGTTGGATGTATATGGATGATCTTATACGGTTTGGATGTATATGGATGATCTAATCTGGTTTGGATGTATATGGATAATCTCATCTGAGTTGGATGTATATGGATGATCTCATCTGAGTTGGATGTATATGGATGATCTCATCTGGTATGGATGTATATGGATGATCTCATCTGAGTTGGATGTATATGATCTCATCTGAGTTGGATGTATATGGATGATCTTATCTGGTTTGGATGTATATGGATGATCTTATCTGGTTTGGATGTATATGGATGATCTCATTGGTGTTAGATGTATATGGATGATCTCATCGGTGTAAGATGTATATGGATGATCGTATCTGGTTTGGATGTATACGGATGATCTCATCTGTATTGGACATTTACGGATGATCTTATCTGGTTTGGATGTATATGAATTATCTGATCTGGTTTGGATTTATATGGATGATCGTATCTGGTTTGGATGTATATGGATGATCTCATCTGTGTTGGATGTATATGGATGATCGTAACTGTTTAGGATGTATATGGATGATCTCATCTGTGTTTGATGTATACGGATGATCTTATCTGGTTTTGATGTAAATGGATGATCTAATCTGGATTGTATGTATATGGATGATCTCATCTGAGTTGGATGTATATGGATGATCTTATCTGGTTTGGATGTATATGGATGATCTTATCTGGTTTGGATGTATATGGATGATCTCATCGGTGTTAGATGTATATGGATGATCTCATCGGTGTAAGATGTATATGGATGATCGTATCTGGTTTGGATGTATACGGATGATCTCATCTGTATTGGACATTTACGGATGATCTTATCTGGTTTGGATGTATATGAATTATCTGATCTGGTTTGGATTTATATGGATGATCGTATCTGGTTTGGATGTATATGGATGATCTCATCTGTGTTGGATGTATATGGATGATCGTAACTGTTTAGGATGTATATGGATGATCTCATCTGTGTTTGATGTATACGGATGATCTTATCTGGTTTTGATGTAAATGGATGATCTAATCTGGATTGTATGTATATGGATGATCTCATCTGAGTTGGATGTATATGGATGATCTTATCTGGTTTGGAATGTCTATGGATGGTCTCATCTGAGTTGGATGTATATGAATGATCTCATCTGGTTTGGATGTATTTGGATGATCTAATCTGGTTTGATGCATATTGATGATCTCATCAGAGTTGGATGTATATGGATGATCTTATCTGGTTTGGATGTATATGAATGATCTCATCAGTGTTAGATGTTTATGGATGATCGTATCTGGTTTGGATATATATGGATGATCTTATCTGGTTTGGATGTATATGGATGATCTTATCTGGTTTGGATGTATATGGATTATCTTATCTGGTTTGGATGTATATGGATGATCTTATCTGGTTTGGATGTATATGGATGATCCTATCTGGTTTGGATGTATATGGATGATCTCATCTGTGTTGGATGTATATGGATGATCTTATCTGGTTTGGATGTATATGGATCAGATAGTGTGGGTTGGTATTTATGGATATGCGTGCATGTATGTTTGGTATTTATGGATAATTTCATGCAGGATTAGTATTAATTGATAGTTTCTGGGTTGGATGTACATGGATCAGCTAGTCTGGTTGGTATTTGTGGATACTATCTTGTGAGCTTGGTATTTATGCATAATTTAAATGGATCATCTCATCTGGGTTGGATGTATATGGATCAGATAGTCTGGGTTGGTATTTATGGACATATGTTCCTGTGTGTTTGGTATTTATGCATAATTTCATGTTGGATTGGTATTTATTGTTATTTCTAAGTGGTTTGTTAATCATTGATTATTTCCTATGCGTTTGGTATTTACGGTTTTGATAAGGATCATCTCATCTGGGTTGGATGTAAATGGACAATCTTATCTGGGTTTGATGTAAAAGGATAATGTCATCGGGGTTGGATGTTTATGGATTATCTTATCTGGGTTTGATGCACATGGATCAGCTAGTCTGGTATTTATGGAATAATTCATGTGTTGTTGGGCATTTGGGACTTTTTGATGAGTTCATGCATGTTTTGTATTAATCAATAATTTCATAGGCATTAGGTATTGATGGATTATTTTATGTGCCGTAAGTACTTATCAATTATTTCATGTGGGTTTGGTATTCATGTATACTTTCATATGAGTTTGGCATTTATGATTAATGACATAAGCATATGGTACTTATGGATAATTTCATGTGGATTAGGTATTCATGTATAATTTCATGTGGGTTTGGTATTTATGTATAATTTCATATGGGTTTGGTATTCATGTATAATTTCATGTGGATTAGGTATTCATGTAAAATTTCATGTGGGTTTGGTATTCATGTATAATTTCATGTGGATTAGGTATTCATGTATAATTTCATATGGGTTTTGCATTTATGATTAATGTCATGAGTGTATGGCACTAATGAATAATTTTATAAGGGTTTTATATTTTTTCATGTGAATTTTGTATTTATGGATAATTGCATGTGCCTATTGAATTGATTGGTAACTGCATGTGTGTTTGGTATTCTTGGATAATGCCATAAGCATTAAGTATTGAAAGATAATTTCATGTACCTTTAATATTTTTACATAATTTTATGTGCGTTTTGTATTTATGGATAAAATTCATGGGCATTTGATATTTTTTTTATAATTTAATGAGCAACTTTTTTACTAAATTCGCATTCATACAAACAGATTTTCATTACATACATTTTGGGCACCAACAAAATGATTCACTTATGTAAAAATTAGTAGAACAGAACAGAACACTTCTGACTTCATGTATAAACAATAATTGGGTTTCTCATATAAACATGTACTTTAATTTTTTACTTAATTGACCATAAAATATAACACACAATATTGACCAAAAAATGATACATTAAATCTAATATTAGTATAACAGAACATAACAGAGCAATTATAGCTACATACCTTAACACATAACCAAAAAAACTATACATATAAGTGTCTTATAATAGCAACATATACTTTTTTGAATATAAAGATCTTCATAACATATATTTGGGACACCGACAATATGATACATCTTGCTAATGTTAGTAGAACAGAACAGAACAGAACAGTTATAGCTACATGTGTAAAAATAATTAGGTCTCTTATATTAGCATCATATACTTTTTTTAATATAAAGATCTTCATAACATATATTTGGGACACCGACAAAATGATACATTAATGTTAATGTTAGTAAAACAGAACAGAGCAGAACAGAACAGAACAACTATAGCTACATGCATAAAAATTATTAGGTCTCTTATATTAGCAACATGTACTTTTTTAAATATTCATAACATATATTTGGGACACCGACAATATGATACATTAATGTTAATGTTAGTAGAACTGAACAGAAAGGAACAGAACAGAACAGAACAATTATAGCTACATGTATAAAAAATAATTAGGTCTCCTATATTAGCAACATGTACTTTTTTAATATAAAGATCCTTATAACATTTATTTTGGACACCAACAAAATGATACATAAATGTTAATGTTAGTAGAACAGAACATGGAACAATTAAGCGACATGGAAAAAGATAATTGAGTTTATCATATAAGCAATGTGTACTGTATTTTTTACTTAATTAATCATATTTATACATGTAAGTAAATGATGAAAAGAATACCAAAAAAACTTCAAAATTTGTAAATAAATATTAGTGTTGTTAGTAAGAATGGCCTCCAAAACCTCCCCTTATAGCCATACCCTTACCACCTTGACACTAAGAACATAAATTATGCTTCCTTAAGGTATAGTATAAAAACAAACTAAAGAATTGTTAATGTAACTAAAGTAAAAAAAATAAACTAATGTTGACCTTAAAATATAAAACAAACACAATTTACCAATGAAATGATACATTAATGTTAATGTTAGTATAACAGAACAAATAAGAACAGAACAGAACAATCATAGCTGCATGTATAAAAGAATAAATGGGTTTCTTAAATTAACAACATGTACTTAATTTTTTACTTAATTGACCTTAAATATAACTAGCAAAACAATACATCAATGTTAATGTAAGTATATCAGTTTCTTATAATAGCAACATGTACTTTATTTTTTACTTAAATGACCTTAAAATTATAAAGATCTTCAGAACATAATATATTTGGGACACCGACAAAATGATACATGTAAATGTAAGTAGAACAAAAGCAGAACTACGAAACAATTATAGCTACATGCATAAAAATAAAATAAAGATTTTTATTACTTAATTGACCTTAAAATAAAACAAACAATATTGACCAACAAAATAATACATAAAAATATAAATGTTAGAAGAACAGAACAGAAAAATTATAGCTACAACCATGATAAAAAAATGTTTTATATTAGCAGCATTGTACTTCATTTTTACTTAATTGACATTAAAATATAAAGATTTTTATAACATATATTTGAGGAAACAACAAAATGATACATAAAGTTAATGTTAGTAGAACAGAACAGAACAATTAGGCTACATGTATACAGATAATTGAATTTATTATATTAGCAACATGTACTGTATTTTTACTAATTAAATTTATCAATGTAGGTGAATGATGAAAAAATACAAAAAACCTTCAAAATAAGTAAATTTATATTAGTGTTTTTAGTAAGTATGGCCTCCAAAACCTCCCCTTATAGCCATACCGTTACCACCTTAACACAAAGAACTATAAAATATATTTCCTTAAGTTATAGTATAAAAACAAACTAAAGAATTGTTAATAAAACAAAACTCAAAAGTCAAGAAACTAATGTTAATGTTATAGGTTATTAGTAAGTATGGCCACCAAAACCTCCCCTTATAGCCATACCCTTACCACCTTAACACTAAGAACTATAAAATATATTTCCTTAAGTTATAGTATAAAAACAAACTTAAGAATTGTTAATAAAACAAAACTCAAAAGTCAAGAAACTAATGTTAATGTTATTAGTAAGTATGGCCTCCAAAACCTCCCCTTATAGCCATACCCTTACCACCTTAACACTAAGAACATAATTATGCTTCCTTAAGATATAGTAAAAAAAAACCTAAAGAATTGTTAATAAAACAAAACTCAAAAAATAAAGAAACTAATGCTACAGTTATTAGTGAATATGGCCTCAACCCCCCTTTACAGCCATACCCTTACCACCTTAACACTAAGAACCATAAATTATGCTTACTTTAGATATAGTGAAATAACTAATTAAAGAGTTGTTAGTAAGTATAGCCTCCAAAACAGCTATATCCAAAACCACCTAATATTGAACACTGAGCACTATAAATTTACAGCTTGAAGATAAGTTTAATATAAGAAACACTTAAATCTTTACAAAAAAATGATGTTGAAATAAGACACAGAAAGATAAAAAATAAGTACTTTTACAAGTATGTTCGAAACTTTTAGTATTTATCTGTTTACTGAGTTTAATGTGCTTGACAGGAAGAAATGGAAGTATACTAATTATCTATTTACTGAGGAAAATATTCTTAAATCTATATGACTGTGTTCATTAATCCAAAACAATAATTAAGAAAAGTTAAATCTACTGTAAATGAATTTCCTAGATCTGAACAATGACAGAATGATGATATAATTTTCACAACCACTATGTTTACAAACTCCACACACTGTACTATGAGTCATAGAGCTCACAATCTGAGTTTAGTTGACATGCTATTGAACCCATTTTTGTAAGACCAGGCAACTCTTACAACCCCCTCAGCTCGGCGTTCATCCAGCTCTGAGGCCCGCGGACTCTTCCACTTAGAAGGAGAGGTCATTTGTAGCTATCTTCCAAACTATGTTCAATGTATAAAATCTGTCAATCAAAATGGTAGTTTTTGTATTATTTCTTCTATCTGTAGTAAAGTCAAAATAAAGAAATTACATTTTAGCAAATACCGGTATCTTTTCCTTCCTAATTTGTAAACTTTTATGTAATATTATACAGCCCAAATAGATCTACTTACTTAAATTAATTCTACAAATCAAATTTTACTAATACTAATCAAAGTCCTTAAAGTCCATCACACTATTTTATTAACCTATATATCAAGGAGAAAGGTTAAACATTGTTTAATTACAGTAAAACTATGTTTTCCAAATGCGATTAACGACAAAATGAGGACATAATTTTAACAACCACTATGTTTACAAACTCCACACACTGTACTATGAGTCAAAGAGCTCACAATCTTAGTTTAGTTGACATGCTATTGAACCCATTTTTGTAAGACCAGGCAACTCTTACAACCCCCTCAGCTCGGCGTTCATCCAGCTCTGAGGCCCGCGGACTCTTCCACTTAGAAGGAGAGGTCATTTGTAGCTATCTTCCAAACTATGTTCAATGTATAAAATCTGTCAATCAAAATGGAAGTTTTTGTTTTATTTCTTCTATCTGTAGTAAAGTCAAAATAAAGAAATTACATTTTAGCAAATACCGGTATCTTTTCCTTCCTAATTTGTAAACTTTTATGTAATATTATACAGCCCAAATGTATCTACTTACTTTAATTAATTCTATCATCAAATTTAACTAATGTTAATCAAAGTACTGAAAGTCCATCTTAATGAATTTGATAAAATGCAACTATTCATTACAGTACACTTGAATTCATAGACAAATGCTTAAGCTGTAGATATTTAGTACCCTAACATTGTAATTACAAGTCATATTAATGTTGATCATATATAAAAGCTCAAATCCTTAATAATATAAATACCTAATAAAATAAACAAATAACTTTCAAGCAGTTAAAATTTTAACCTTAAATCATTAATTGATATCAAAGATCTTATATACAAAGTTTCACTACATATCTTTTTTTAAAATTGGAATATTATAACTTTCTAAAAATGTAGTTCAAAAATGTAGTTCAAAAATGTAGTTAAAAAATATTCCATCAAGTATTTATCTCTTTATAGTTTTATGGTAAGAATTGAAAACATTTATTATTCAACAAAGGCGGAAAGTGTTCCTAAATCCATCTCACTTTTTTATTAACCCATAAATCAAGAGAAAAGGTTAAACATTTTTTAATTACAGCAAAACTAGGTTTTCTATATGTGAGTAACAACAAAATGATGATATAATTTTCACAACCACTATGTTTACAAACTCTAAACACTGCACTATGAGTCATAGAGCTCACAATCTGAGTTTAGTTGACATGCTATTGAACCCATTTTTGTAAGACCAGGCAACTCTTACAACCCCCTCAGCTCGGCGTTCATCCAGCTCTGAGGCCCGCGGACTCTTCCACTTAGAAGGAGAGGTCATTTGTAGCTATCTTCCAAACTATGTTCAATGTATAAAATCTGTCAATCAAAATGGTGTTTAAATATTTTCTTCCTTCTGATGTCACGTCGGAAAAGAGAAATTACATTTTACCATATATTTGTTTCCTGTTCACCCCGTTAAATGTCTAGTATAAATATATTACCCACATTTTCAAGTTAAACTAATTAATCAAAGTCCTAACAAGCCATCTCTATAAGCCTTATTCAATGCAGCTACTAGTCTCTAAAAACTATGTTCAGTAATTTAATTTAAGTACCATATGCCTACTTTCATTATCTTAGATCAACTCATGCATTGAAAGTGAAAAATATTAAATACTTAAAACTTTTCCCGACAGCTGTAAGTGAACTATTACAGACAAAGTCAAAGACAAGAAAGTTATTTAGAAACTACATTTAAGTCACATTTTTAACCCTGATGGTGTAAAGAGAAAAATTATATTCTCACAAAAAAACAACAAATTTTTAATTTCAAATAAATTTAAGCATGTTCTCTATTGGTTTTATTTTCATTATTATAATTGAATGGTTAAAACAAGACAGTAATTCAACATTTAGCAAGAAAAAGTTGAAGTTATTTATATTATTATCCTCTTAAACTATAGTATCATATCATAGGTTTTAATAAAAAAGATAACCAATTCGATAATAAGGCATAAGACATATAAAACCTTAACCTAAGATGTAAAAGTCAGAAACTTTAATGCAAGGATAAAATTCAGTTGCTACATAAACTTCTGATACATTATATAATATACATAAATAAAACTTAAAAAAACTATCAAAACTCAAACTTTATTTATTAAAACATACACTCTGTTCATGACTTAAGGCTGGTTAAAGCAGCTTTTTCATATATAAACAACATGTACCTAGAGGCAACTGTGGTGAAGGGCAGCCTCACTTTCCCACATCCATTTATGGGATGCCACAGCTGGAAGCAGTTTTCTGTCATACCCTGGACCCAAAGATTTTCAAAACCTATTCACTGAATTTTTTATCTTCTTACTTCTTTCAACTAAGTATTTTCCAGATATTCCAAGTCGCCTCAAATAAAGTAAGTTCGTACATGACCAATATAGGACAGATGGTCAGTCATTCCAAAGAGGTAAAACATAAAGCATTAAGTGACAATGTGATTATTAAAAATTGTAAAAATATTTAGTACATGTTTCTATTATAGGAAAATACCCTAAAACCTTAAATAGAAGTACAAGTTTCTGATATAAGAAAACATATGCAAACCTGAAATGAAGGACATATTGCTAACATAATAAAATACCCGAAAACCTTCAGTACAAGTACATGTTGCTAAAATAAGATAATATGCTCAAACCTTAAGGACAAGTACATGTTGCTAATAAAAAAATTACCCTAAAACCTTTAGAAAAAGTACATGATGCTTATATAAGAAAATACCCTAGAATGTTAAGTGAAAGTACATGTTGCTAACATAAAAAAATACTTTAAACCCTTATATAAAAGTACATGTTGATAATGTTAGAAAATACCCTAAAACCTTAAATAGAAGTACAAGTTTCAGATATAAGAAAACAACCGCAAACCTGAAATGAAGGACATGTTGCTAACATAATAAAATACCCAAAACCTTCAGTACATGTTGCTAAAATAAGATAATATGCTCAAACCTTAAGTAGAAGTACATGTTGCTAATAAAAGAAATTACCCTAAAACCTTTAGAAGTGTATTCATGTTGCTAATATAAGAAAATACCCTAAAACGTTAAGTGGAAGTACATGTTTCTGATATAAGAAAATACCCTAAAGCCTTTCGTAAAAGTACATGTTGCTAACATAAGAATATACTTCAAACCCTTATATAAAAGTACATGTTGCTAATGTTAGAAAATACACTAAAACCTGAAGAAGAAGTACATGTTGCAAATATAAGAAAATACCCTAAAACCTTAAGTAAAAAACATGTTGCTGATAAAAGAAAATACCCTAAAACCTCTAGTAAAAGTACACATTGCTTATATAAGAAAATACCCTAAACCTTTAGTAGAAGTACATGTTACTAATTAAAGAAAATACGCTAAAACCTTAAGTAGAAGTACATGTTGCTAATATAAGAAAATACCCTAAAACCTTTAGTAGAAGTTCATGCTGCTAATATAAGAAAATACCCTAAAACCTTTAGTAAAAGTACATGTTGCTAAAATTAGAAAGTACCCTAAAACCTTTAGTAGAAGTACATGTTGCTAATATTATAGGAAAATACCCTTAAACCTTTAGTAGAAGTACATGTTGCTAATATTATAGGAAAATACCCTAAAACCTTTAGTAGAAGTACATGTTGCTAATATTATAGGAAAATACCCTAAAACTTAAGTAGAAAACATGTTGCTAATATAAGAAAATACCCTAAAACAGTAGAAGTACAATTTGCAAATTGAGAAAATACCCTAAAACCTGAAATAGAAGTACATGTTGCTAATATAAGAAAATACACTTAAAACCTTAAGTAGAAGAACATGTTTCTGATATAAGAAAATACCCTAAAACCTCTAGTAAAAGTACATGTTGCTACCAAAAAAAAATACTTGAAACCATTATATAAAAGTACATGTTGCTAATATAGGAAAATACCCTAAAACCTTAAGTAGAAGTACATGTTGCTAATATTATACGAAAATACCCTAAAACCTTTAGTAAAAGTACATGTTACTACCATAAAAATACTTTAAACCCTTATATAAAAGTACATGTCGCTAATGTAGGAAAATACCCTAAAACCTTTAGTAGAAGTACATGTTGCCTATGTAAGAAAAAACTGAAAACCATAATAAGAAGTACATGTTGCTAATAAAAGAAAATACCCTAAAACCTTAAGTGGAGGTACATGTTGCTAATATAAGAAAATACCCTAAAACCTTAAGTAAAAAACATGTTGCTGATAAAAGAAAATACCCTAAAACCTCTAGTAAAAGTACACATTGCTTATATAAGAAAATACCCTAAACCTTTAGTAGAAGTACATGTTACTAATTAAAGAAAATATGCTAAAACCTTAAGTAGAAGTACATGTTGCTAATATAAGAAAATACCCTAAAACCTTTAGTAGAAGTTCATGCTGCTAATATAAGAAAATACCCTAAAACCTTTAGTAAAAGTACATGTTGCTAAAATAAGAAAGTACCCTAAAACCTTTAGTAGAAGTACATGTTGCTAATATTATAGGAAAATACCCTAAAACCTTTAGTAGAAGTACATGTTGCTAATATTATAGGAAAATACCCTAAAACTTAAGTAGAAAACATGTTGCTAATATAAGAAAATACCCTAAAACAGTAGAAGTACAATTTGCAAATTGAGAAAATACCCTAAAACCTGAAATAGAAGTACATGTTGCTAATATAAGAAAATACACTTAAAACCTTAAGTAGAAGAACATGTTTCTGATATAAGAAAATACCCTAAAACCTCTAGTAAAAGTACATGTTGCTACCAAAAAAAATACTTGAAACCATTATATAAAAGTACATGTTGCTAATATAGGAAAATACCCTAAAACCTTAAGTAGAAGTACAAGTTGCTAATATTATACGAAACTACCCTAAAACCTTTAGTAAAAGTACATGTTACAACCATAAAAATACTTGAAACCATTATATAAAAGTACATGTCGCTAATGTAGGAAAATACCCTAAAACCTTTAGTAGAAGTACATGTTGCCTATGTAAGAAAAAACTGAAAACCATAATAAGAAGTACATGTTGCTAATAAAAGAAAATACCCTAAAACCTTAAGTGGAGGTACATGTTGCTAATATAAGAAAATACCCTAAAACCTTAAGTAGAAGTACATGTTGCTAATATAAGAAAATACCCTAAAACCTTAAGTAGAAGTACATGTTGCTAATAAAATAAAATACACTTAAAACCTTAATAAGAAATACAAGTTGCTAATATAAGAAAGTACATTTAAACTTAAAACTCATTTTATATGTAAGAAAACACGAAACTCATAACAAAGGTATTAGTTGTAAATATAAAAAAGATTTGGAAATCATAACAAAAGTGCATGTCTTTAATAAGTGATAAAAAATGTTAAGAGAAGATTATTTTGTTAACATTACAATTAAAATACATAAGAATAAATAAATTAAAGTAGAAAATAGAAAAAAAAACACCAAACACTAAAATTACAAATAAAAAGACATATTATTCATATAAAAAAACATGAAACAACATAAATGAACAAATAAATGAAACAAATAAAGAGTCATAAATAAAGCCAAGTTATAAAAATAAGAAACATAAGAAGCATACTATAAAACAAGATATGAAAATATATTTAAAAGATTAAAGAAACCACCTCAATATAAAAACTTTCTTCATCCTAAACACTACCATCAATCTACATGTTGTTAATATGAAAATCAATAAAAATATCAGAGTTATCAATATAAGGAGCATAATACAAAACACAATATTAAATTATAAATAAAATAAAAAAAACTCACATCAATATACAGTCCACGTCTTCTTTCTGCATACCATAATCTACCATCAATTCATGCGTTGTTCTTGTGTTGATACCAAATGATGCTTTTCTGTAAAAAGAAAATAGAACAAAAAAATTTTGAGATATTTTGAGTTCCTAACAACAGTTCTTGGTAATAATTACATGTAAAATAAGTAAAAAACATTTAAATACAACATATCTTACAACTAATACAAAAATAATAATTGAAAAAAATATAAAAGAAAACCCTCAACTCCTCTGCCATGTACCCGGAGAGAAAACCCTTAACTCCTTAGCCATGGACCCTGAGAGAGACCATGATACCAACAAAGTTTGCTTTCCCCTTCAATACCTTAGGTTGAGATACATGAACCCGCGTGCAAGGCCCTTCCAGTGGTGCTGATATCACATGGGCTGAGAACGTGCCAAAGCCTGCCTGGAAAAATCCTGGAGGGTTTTTGGCATACATAATGTTCAAGTACCTTGCAGACTGGGTGACCCAAACAGCGCCAGCGAAATTCATAGGGGGTTGATAAGGAGAGGGTGGTCCAAGAGGCGAAAGGGAGCATGCATGAGAGGTGGGTGTTCATGAGGGGAAAGGGTTTAAAATGATGCTTCTCGGAGTTCTCTGAGAAAGGTGGTGGCATTTCCATGATTTTATACTACCAGAAGTTTGTAATGTTGTACAGTGTGTTATAACAAAGAGTTAAATCCAAACCAACCATCAATAGACAGGGGAGGGGGTCAATGGTTTCAGTCCTGAATCTTAGTACATTAAACAACAGAATTTGTTATTCAATGTACTAGACCCATGAACTGAGACCATTGTCTAGATACAATATACCTACTCAGTGTTAAAACACAGAGTTTAATCAGAATGTATTGATGTGAAATGTAGATTATACACCAAAATCATGCTCTATAAGAGCATTCCCCAAACCAAGCACTTATGAGACCTAATTCAAAGTGTCATAAAATTAGACCAACAGCATTAGTCAATCAGCATTAGACATTATCAATTTTGATTCCATTTTTAAATTTGAAAGTAAAATGTGCGTAAATATACTCTACACACTATACTCTATTATACACATCATAAGTAAAGATCCTGTCTATTTGTTTACTATATTAAACAAGATTTCAACATCACATTTCACCATTTTATTGTACTAAATTTTATCTGCCTAAATTATCATAGAAATTAGATCATACGTATTACCAATAAACTTGCATGTTACAGCCCTCTAAACCTCTTTAATGTAGTTCTATCAACACTCAAAGTTTAAAGTTTATTATAAGCAGAGAACTATGAAATATTAAATAATATTATGAAAACATACATATATTAACTTGGCCAAAGTCACCCTTATTATCAATTAAATTGCTATGTTAGATAGAAAGCAATTTTAAGTCTCAATCATTCCAATGCTGAATAACTATAAAAAAGCTAATGAGCCCCATTGCTCATGAAAAAATCATGGAAGTTCAGTTGTACTGCTACAAGAGTAACAAGATCTAATGATAGACATTCCAATTTGAGGCAGTCAGACTTGGCATTTGTTTGAAACCCTTCTCAAACCCATACCTTGATGAAATAGGCTATATATTCTTATATATACTGAAATCTCAAGCAATGATCTTGACAAATTCCAAATGTAAGTATGAAAGTAAAGAATACTGAGCAATGTTTTAATATTATTAATCTAGCTATAAAGTTATAAAGTCTAAACTTAATGAATTCTAAAATAATGAGGCCAAATATTGCGTTCTTATTTCAATATTTATTATTTTAATTTATTGATGAATACAGATCAGCCGAAAGACAGAAATAAATCAAATATATTAATTAATTTAAAGCAGTATAAGAGTATCTGGCAGTAAAATTATTCAATTAAGTCAATCAAGCTCACAAAGTTCACTGTTGTTTTAGCTTCCATCTGATTAAAATCCAATCTAAAATTACCACTAGATCTGGCCTTTTCCAAAGGAAGGTCACATTCAGGTGACCTTTTCTCATCATAATATTTATGACGAAATTGTTATGATATGTAACTTGTTCACATCCACTACGTCACGCAATTTGAAATGAGACACCCAATTGCAGACTGTGAATAATACCGCTGTTAGATTTGCATGCAAACCTTGGTCTAAAAATAAAAATTACAAATCAAAATGTGATTAATAGTGTTTTCAACGTGACCTTGCATTGACTAAGTAGAGATCCAGTACGACAACGGGAGTAGAACAGGATCTCTGTTTACAGAGATTGTTCTAGCCTGTATCAAACATGGTTGATGTAGACAAACAATAAAGTAAAGTAACCAGCTTCAGATAATTTAGTTCTTTGGGATAACTGAATAGTTGATATCCATATTTTCTAGATCTTCAAAAAGTTTATTGAGACAATAAAGGTATTGCCTCTTAGACAATGTCTCTTAGAGTAATAATCATATCAATATAAAATCATCATGTTATAAGAACTAGGCTAGTTGCTACAAACTTGCATCAACCAATATAATAAACATAAAACCTCAGTTTATGTTACTGTTGATCATCTCTAAACCAGTGCAATCAGGAAAAATACTGCATACTTATCTTAAATTTATTAAATGTTCGAACTACCATTAAGCTATGATGAGGTATATCTAACGACTGTAATGAAACTATTTAAAATTTAAATTTCAAGAGTCATTCTTAGATGGCACAATATATTTTTATACTGATTTCAAAACAAATATAACTCGGTATTATAATAGAGTAACTCACATTTCTTAGAATTGAAAATACACTGACTTAATAATTAAACAAGAGATGTAATGTGAAAACCACATTAAAGCCAGATCTAAAAACTTTAACGCAAAAATTACAAAGGGAAGTAATCATTGCCCATGCACCATCTGGCTAAAAATGAGAAATTCTATATACAGCTGACCAAAACTGTACAGAAAACATTGAACATATTTAAGTAAATTTATCGAACAAAATAGCATTGCAATATTTAATATGTCTTCATAAAATTCACAAAAACAGTGAAAACTCTAAAATGAAATCCATTCTCTTAATATCATATAACTGTATCATTGAAAATAAGGGCTAGAAAAAAGTAACCATAATCAAACCCATGTTCAAATGTACAAACATATGAACAACAAAATTTCTAATTCAAATCTATTCAAATAATTATGTCTATAGAGTAGTATCATCATTTAATCAAAACAATAATCTGTGCATACATCAAAGTCATCATTATCAAAGCCATAATCATATGAACATGTCTGTTCATTTTAAATAAACCTCTATCTACAATACAAAACTTAGTAAAGATTGTGCTTATGGTTAAGTTTAGCCACATGGAAATGCTTGTTATCATATACAGGACTATGGAGGGTGGTTTACCTAACCAGCTCTCTAAGAATCACCCTTCAACATTATTAGATTGACCCAACAAATTTCCCTAACTTAGTCAGATCAAATAAATCTTATTTTAATAACCTCTATCTACAGTACAAACCAAATCATACATGTGACTATGGTTAAGTTTAGTTACATGGGAATACTTGTTATCATAAATAGGACCATGGGTGTGGTTCACCTAACCAACTAACATAGATTAACCTTCAACGAGAGACCAACAACTTTACCTAATAATAATCTTAATATACAAATTTCATAGAAGGATGTGTCTTGCAGTAACACATGAAAACTTGCAATTAATAAGAAACGTTTTAAATGATACATCTATCAATACATACACTTTAATGTATAGAGCAACATAATTAAGTATTTGTTTAAACGATAATACATTGTAAACATTTCAGTCAACTCTGATTTACAAATACAATGTACATAAGCTAACATATTACTAGCAAGTTGATTTCATTTGAATTTATAAATGAACACTATAAATGTAACTAACATCTAAACAATACTCGATACAATAACATCTTCCGATCTAGTTATCCCCCCAGAATTCACTGGGTCCTTCACTAGATTACTCGGATTGTAGATCTTTTACGATCTACTTCCGATCTAGTTATCCCCCCAGAATTCACTGGGTCCTTCACTAGATTACTCGGATTGTAGATCTTTTATGATCTTCTTCCGATCTAGTTATCCCCCCAGAATTCACTGGGTCCTTCACTAGATTACTCGGATAGTAGATCTTTTACAATTTTCTTCCGATCTAGCTATCCCCCCAGAATAAACTGGGTCCTTCACTAGATTACTTGGATTTTAGATCTTTTACCATGTTATCTGGTATATTATTCTATAGTTTCAATTATATATTATCAATGATCCGCCTTTTCTTTTAATAATACTCGCTTGGATCATTTGTATTTTTTCTATATATTATTTTTGTTTATCTGTATTTTTTTTTTATTTCATATGATCTATTTAGGAGCATTATTATCAAGCCTGATTAGAGCTATTCACATGTATAATGTATAAATATATTTTAAAATCTTTTTAGTTTCTAATTTCCAAAATATCATAAACCAAAGATGGAACAACTAAGCTGTCAATAATACGAAAATTACGTTGTTTGATACATTCAAATGTATGTAGATGACCATCATTTACTTGTTTCTGTAACTTCTATCACTTGGTATATAAAGTATAAATTTTCAATCAAACAAGTGTACTCAGTGAAGTGACCAAAAGAAATTATAGAAACCTACACCATTTATTCACACGCAGTCTACTATTTTGTATTGTAAATACAGATTAAACAATATTGGAACTCAAGTGATGACATTGATTGCATGACTTCTTAGTTATATATTAATTGAAAATTAATTACAAAAATTACAACAAAAGGATGGGTCATACTATAGAGTGTTTACTGTATCTTAAGAATATCACAATACTCTTTAATAAAAACATTGAATCAGTAGTAATTTATTAATCTGTTTTTAATGTAAATCATGATTTTCATGGGTTTAGTCCTAGAGGCACACTTTGTTTTTACTAACAAGTTATTCAATGTTTTCTTTACAAGACTGGTCATTCAGTACATAAATATGTTCTCTATTTTTTCATGTGGTACAGAGTATTAAATTTATTGAAAAATCAAGTAAATTGTAAAGACAAAAAGAAAATAATTAATAGTTTGATACAAAAACTTTCCTACTTAAGCAGTTAAAATAATAATTTAGCCAGCGCTTTGATTTTTAAAATTTTCAAAAAGGAACCGGTTTAAGATCAAATATACCCATAAAAACTGGTCGTTGCATTTCCTACAACTATGCTCTCCTAAACCAAAAATAATTGACAAAACAGGCACTATTGCCATTAAGACAATTATGACAATAATGAGTATTATCGAACATTATTAGGCTACAATGTATCAGGTTTATTTATAACTAGAGTAAATACAGTATCTTACCATGACTTTGTAAGTAAACGACAAAACAGAGTCCCGCTCTTACATACAACAATATGTTGCGCCGTAATTTGTGAACTCCAAGCCATTGTTGACCAGAAATATACCTCCTTAGGAAGCATAAGACCTACTGTGCACTATTTAAATCTATGAGGTGCTCTTGTTAGTTATATAATTTGCACCCTATACCAGTGCTTGTACTTACACGGACAGGCCGCTAGCTCGATGACACTCTAATTCATACATTATATATAAATTAGAGTTTCATGGAGCTAGAGAACTGGGCCGAAATATTACACCAACATCTACAATTTCCAAGTGTACAGAACAATGGAAGAAGTCAATTACCAACATTATCATAGTAATCACCATAGTAAATGAACTTTAACTATTACAGAAGAGTTCAGAATAGTACTCCTATTCATAATGTATAAATGTCTGACTTTTACAGCGAGTACAAATTAACCTGCATGTTTTGTATGTATCAAAATTGATATAGTACTTTAAAATAATTTCTAACAGTCAAAACTATTGTTTCTTACTGGGAGAATAATCAACAGAAAATAATAATATTCTTTTTACCTGATACAAGGGAGATAACCTGAATTCAATTAACCATGCTTACTATGGATGTTGTTAATGATAATTTAAACCCAAAAGTATATCAAGACTATAGAATTATACATGTTCCTTGTAAATGTTATAAAAAAACATAAAATAAGCTACATTTATCTATCAAAACTCTTAACCTCATATATTTAAAAGTTGATGAAAAGTCTTTTTTGAAAATAACAATAAAGACAGGAGTAAATTTATTCATCTAATGCAATATTTCACTAAAATGAATATTAAATTCTGATATGTGATTTTAACAATCAACAGTATACAAACTGTAAGGTATTAAATAATTGAAACAAAAAGTCTTACTAAATTTTTATCAATATTAAACAAGTGGTTGGATTTTGTAACCTAACAGAGGAAACACATTCAACTTTAAAAGTCTGAATAAAATTGTTGGGATATCAGTTCCTGCACTATATTTTCCTGGACCTCTTTCTATAGAAAGAGTATAAAAGGATATATATTTGACCTAAGATACAGTAATTTACTTAGTAAGCTACATCAACCTATTCCATTACAAGCTAGAATATTCCAGCTCAATGCTTCCCCACATGTGGAAGAATGATTGTCTCTTTGAGACTGTTTAAAGATTCCAGATAAATTTAGCAAATATAGTATTGTTTAGAACAAATTTTAGAAATTCAATATGCAATATGAACTTTAACAAATCTGACCAAGTTGTCTAAAGCATAAAATGTCAACTATAAACTATCACATGAACTCTTGACCAGGTCTCAAACTCTGTGCCAAGTTTGAGTATTTTCAATACACTAGATAACTAACAAGATTTCATTGATCAAGTGGTCGAATCTGCTGAATCATGATCTTTTGGTCCTTCTCTGCTGTGAGTTTGATGCTTCTAACATACCAGCCATGAAACTTAAAACTAAATGATATCAAAAAAAGAAAAAAGGAAAATATGTGGAATCTAAAAGTTTGACTTCTACCTAATAATACAAAATGAAAATATCCTAACTAAATGCAGCTTCCTGGCAAAAAAAACTTTGCACTTCCCAAAAGATATACAGGTAGCTATCAGAAAGTAAGAGGCAACACCATAAACAATCCAATGTCTATGGGCAATCAATGCCCACGTTACCACTCCAACATATCAAATTGGGTATTTTGACCTTAAATTTGATTCCACATAATACGCAAAAAATACAATGCAAAAAACCTAAAGTAAATGCTATTTATCACACACAAAAAACTGTGCACCCCTCAAAAGATATGCTGGTAGCTATCAGAAAGTAAGAGGCAAAACCGTAGACAATCCAATGTCTATGGGCAATCAATGCCCACATTACCACTCCAACATATCAAATGAGGTAAACTGACCTTGTTTAGTATGCAAAAAAAGGAGGCTGATAAAATATATTTTGGAAAAAAAAACTGAAACCTATGCAAACAATCCTACCACAAAAAAACTAAATGATTCTGTCTATATCAAACACACAGCAGAGAAGGATCTAAAGATCATGATACAGTATCTTAGACCACTTGACCAATGAAATTTTGAAAGTAACTGAGTGTATTGAAAATACTGTAACTTGGCACAGAGTATGAGACCTGGTCAAGTCAGACCATTAAACCAACTACAAGCATTCAGTACCACACAAGTAAACTTAGATTAAGTTCATTTATTTGAGTATTTCTAAATGAAGCCAATGAAATATGCTATACCATTAGACAACAGTTACTATGCACCCAAAATGTTTACAGCAAGTAGTGTAAGTTTTTAATTTATTTTTATAAATTTAATGGGTTTTTTCCAAGAATTTAATTCTGTAAATTCCGTAAGATCATTGATTGAGACTTCAACATACATGTATAATATGAGCTAAGTTTATACAAACAAGCAAAATAGACAGTTGTGTCAAGATGCAGTTTTAAACAGTTTCGTAGATATCAAAACACCCCATCCATCTTTCCTTCTCCAAACCTAATTGAAGATATTCTAAGATACCTAACATGCCACCCATTTCCCCTTGTCCAAGCCCAATTGATATGTTTCTTAGATACCTGGCACCTAACCCATCGCTTCTCATTCTAACACTTTCGAGCCCGATTGAAGTGTTTTCTAGACAGTACCCAACCAATCTCTCCTAGTCCAGGCCCAATTGCAGTTTCTAAGATACCTAGCACCTAACTCATCGCTCCTTGTTCCTACCCAATTGAAGTGTTTCTGAAATACTTAGCACCCTGCCCATCTTTCCCCGTCCACAACCCAATTGAAGAGTTTCTAAGATACCTAGCACCTAACTCATAGCTCCTCGTTCAAACCCAATTGAAGAGTTTCTTAGATACCTAGCACTTATACTTGTCAGTAAAACTGAAACAAAGACGTGTGAGTTGGTTGACAGAACTACATGTACTTTTATCACCTATAAAAATAAACTAAGTAGTAAATCAGAGACACGTGTATCACTCCTCCTAAACTAACATCATAGGCTGGTTCCTTTAGTTATTATAACATTTTATTTATTAAAAAATGCTGTAAGTCATGAAATTTTATTATGCTTTATCAATTATTTTACATTAATTAGAGTTTTATAATGATTGCTATTTGAAATTCCTACAGAATATGAAAATTTTATAATA
Source organism: Mactra quadrangularis (assembly GCA_025267735.1). Taxonomy (NCBI): domain Eukaryota; kingdom Metazoa; phylum Mollusca; class Bivalvia; order Venerida; family Mactridae; genus Mactra; species Mactra quadrangularis. The sequence continues at coordinate 20,697,450 of CM046294.1, read as the reverse complement.
TCTTATTAATTTGAAATTCATATAGTATTAATACACTCAATAACTTACAAGATTTCATTGATCAAGTGGATGAAACTGCTGAATCATGATCTTATGGTTCTTTTCAACTGTGAGTTTGATGCTTCTAACATACCAGCCAAGAAACATAAAACTGAATGATATGAAGAAAAAAATATAAAGGAAAATTATGTGAAATCTAAAAGACTTCTACCTAATAAATACAAAATGAAATATCCTAACTAAATGCTGCTGCTTGGCAAAAAAAAACTTTGCACTTCCCAAAAGATATGCAGGTAGCTATCAGAAAGTAAGAGGCAAAACCATAGACAATCCAATGTCTATGGGCAATCAATGCCCACGTTACCACTCCAACATATCGAATGAGGTAAATTGACCTTGTTTAGTATGCAAAAAAAGGAGGCTGGTAAAATATATTTTGGCAAGTCAAGCATTTTTTAAATGAAACCTAAAGGAAGTCCTAACAGATAAACAATTAATGATTCAAGCAATATCAAACTCACAGCAGAAAAGAATAAAAAGATCATGATACAACATCTTAGATCACATGACCAATTAAACCTTGAAAGTAACTGAGTGTATTGAAAATACTCAAATACAAACTTAAACCAAAATACAAATTGAATTCAAATTCAATTGAATTGAATTCAATTAAAATTCAATTCAATTCAAATAAATTCCATTGGATTCACTTCAATTCATTCAATTCAATTTAATTTAATTTTATTTTACCTGATTAAATTTAAATTCAAATGCAATTCAAATTCAATTTGATGCTTTCAAATTCATACTTCATATATTTTGAATTTTCAATAATTAATGAAAGTTTACCCTACATCATTAATTTGAAATTTCAATTACCCAAAAAATTCCAAGATAAACTTTAGTTAATTAAGCCTATGAAAAGGAACACAGATAAAGTCATGGAAACATCCATACATATCATGTACTTAAGCAAACTCTTCAGATGTATAAATATCCTATGATATTCTGCGCTCAGTCAAGCTGTTGCTGAGCATGGTATATAATATGCCAAATAAATTCCAAAAAAGCACAAAACTTATAACATTGCAGCATATGAACATACTGCTAAAAATAAGTTTTTACATATGTACACATGCAACATACACATACAGCTTTATACTCTTCGATACTTAAAGTATACAAGTCAGTTTATCACAGGTGAGTGACAAACCCAAATTTTCCTTATTATAGTATATACCACAGGGAATTGTCAAGTTATCTCCCTTTGATTTTTCAAACATACCTCTTATAGTATATAAATTTTATATACTATTAAAGGTATGTTTGAAAAATCAAAGGGAGGTAACTTGACAATTCCCTGTGGTATATATAGAGAATTATCTCTGTATACTGTAATAAGGAATATCTGAATCTTTCACCTGTGCAGTATACAGTTACAATTGTAACTGACCAAGGGATCAGAACAAACTGTCATTAAATGACAAAAAACACTTGTCATGAAACCATAACACTCCTCATAGATATACTGTACAAGGGATGATCCAAAATTATCAGAACTATGTGACTCTAAGAAGAAAATGCATTAAAGATAATACATGAGTACGATCTTTTCATGCAAACAGTGGTGATCGCATGTACACCAATATCATATAAGTTTACCATGAACACAGTCATATTGTCATTCTTGAGTCAAAACCTCGTAACTTCAATTCGGAAAGGTAAAGTTAAGACGATTCGACTCAACAGTGACAATATGAGAATAGCAGTAACATTAGACAGTAATGATTTGGTAAGGGGTGTTCTAAGAGTTGTCTCGTCAAATATTGGAAGCAACAGACTAGACACAAACTGTATGGCTCATCCTTAATGTATCCGACAGTGTGGCTTAGGTCAACCATAGAAACTCTTAGATTTTTGCATTTTCTTCACATATACTTCAATTTCTAAACTTTAATAGCATTTAAGAGCCAATTATTCAAGTAATTGTAGCATGCTGCATGCTTACAAATATTCATACCAATATCTATAATAAATTAATTCTCCAATTATGCCAACAGACCGAAGGTTAAGTCTCAAGAAAAACATGTTTATATAATCAATACAATGATTTCATCTAACTTACAAGTTGAATTCTGTAACAAATGAAGAGTACTGCTATAAATACTAGGGCTGCATTGTCAAATTGATGTATTGCAAAACAATATTACTGAACGAAAAGGCTAACAAAATCGCAATATAAATGACCAATTAGTAAAATGAAATAAACTTTCTGTATGGAATCAAGAATATTTTGTAGAATTTCAATGAAACACCAAAATAACTCAATGTAAAAATAAACAAAATGCCTTAATATTTGATAATTTGAAAGTTATTCTTACTGTAAGCGTAATAATTTCATAGGAACAGATTAATAAATACAGACTGATCATTTTTTTATGCTTAATGGTGAAGCGTCACATTATTCGATGAAAAAATAAACATTGAAAATTTCATCGTAGTGAAAATATAACCTTATATTTTCATCGTTCATGACGTCATATTGGGAGATAAATGACGTCAACTTGGAGTAGAAATGACGTCCCGTTATAATATGTGTAAAATACATCAAATTAAACACAAAACTAAGCATGAAAGAAACGGAAAATTCGCCGATTTCGGTGTAAGATCGATTTATATTTCACCTTGTGAGCTCAGAAAATGACATTTTCACTCGTGGCTACGCCACTCGTGAAAAAATGTTTTCAAAGCTCACTCAATGAAATATGTAGAGGATATTCGCAGATTTTGGTGTAAGATCGATTTATATTTCACCGAGTGAGCTTAGAAAACATATTTAAACCAAAAAGATTTATTCTAAGATTCACTGGTTTGGCAAGTTTATCCCATAACCAGTACAAAAGTTTATTGAGGACAAGTTCAATATTGTTTACATATATCATGAAACATATTGTATCACAACTACTGTATCATGATCTGAATGGCATCACATCTTGACTTGTACTATGTCCAACCGATGAAGTTTATGAGTTAATTTTCAATAAACAAGTGTTTGTTTCTGCACAAACTAAGTACTGAACTGAGTTGTGCATTCAAATAAACACATTGACTATAAAACTTCGTACTAATTTTGGATCATCCCCTGTACAGTCATCTTTGTATACAACTCACTGTATAACATTACAAACTCCTGTTAGCACAAAATCATGGAATACCCACCAGCCTTTCTCAGATACTTTCAGATAACACCATTTCTCACCCCACCCACAACATGAATCAGCCCGACCATCCCATACACACCTACCCTTCCATCCCCCCATACACACAACTCCCTACCATCCCTACAAACCCCACCAACACTGTCCAGATCTAAGGTTCTAAAATTACCAGCCAATACAAGATAACAGGAACATTACGTATGACCCCTCTAATCAGACGACACTCCACCCAACCTTGCTTAGTGACATCAACGGTACGTCCAGGGCTTGGGCTCACAACCAACTTCCAGTAAATCCAGGTTCCACAAACCTTGCAGTCTTATAATCTATCCCAAAATTCAAGACTAAGGATAGATGCTTGTACAACTCAACAAGATTATTATTCTAGAACAAATGTTCAATAGACAATATCCAGAACTCAAATGTCCGGGTTTTCCCAATTAAGTATTATTATAAAGACCATTCACAGTTTTTTGCCAAAAGTACAAAAAAAGTTTTCTGTTTACAAAATTCCATTTAAAAAGTGTGTAACAAAAAAAAGTATTTTAAAAAATATGGAAAAACGCAGCACCTGAGACCTGGAGAAAGTCTATAATGAATAGTAAATGATAACAGCATAAAATGCAAGAAATATTGATGGATCAGCGCAAAAACAAGTCTATTTTCTCGTTATTTACATGAAGTTAAACTAGTTTTGCACTGACACATAAATAATTCATTAGATAAATTCAGATATCCTAGCAGCACTAACAGAGTAGTAAAAAAATATTGCACTTCTTAATTAAAAATAAAATGAACAATTTCTTGAATTGAAAAATAAAAGCATATTCACTTACTTACATGAAGGTATAATAGAAAGTATTGATTGTTAAAAATACAAATAAAAATTTAAAAGACAAAAATATGTACAAATGTATATTAATTTTTCTAAGAATGAGTTAAACACTTCAAGAAACAACAAAAATGAATTCACATGACAAAAATGAAAATGACAATTCATTATCAAACTGTAGAATAAAGAATGCTATCAAAAATAAATATTGACCATAATCTGAATAACAATAAAAGTTAAAAAAAGTTTTAAAGAGTCAAGTTGCTTATTGAAATTGTTAAATAGGCTGTATAAGATGATGGGGAACAAGGTAAAAATGAACAGGTCAATTTAAATTCAATAAAATCAAAACTTAACAAAAAAAAAGAAAATTCAAATAGAAATTCAACTAAACAATCATTAATATTGTAGCTCGTGAAAATAATAATCTTCATATAATTACTAACCTGCGTATGTAATTCAATCTGGACACAATTAACATGTATCTTTTATAGGCATCGAAACAAATAAATATCACTTACTATGTTTATTGATATAGATCAAAGGGAACTAACTACAGTATGTATCTTTCCTATTCAGAAAAAATCAATACTGTATTATCTCCCTTTCATGAACACCAATAAACATGGATAACAATATCAGAGATATTTCATAACTCGGGCGACCTTCATGGTTCCAAATCAAAAACACTATTATATACAAAGTGTTTTTGCTTAGGAACTGTTCGGACAGCCTTTGTTTCAGTATATTCTAGAATAATGTTCCTGTTGTGATGCAACAAACATACAAAACCCACTAAGTATTGAATGTAGCCACAAATGAAAGATACAAGTTACATTTCCAAAAATAATACCAGGGGATACATACTTGTACATGTATAGTTTGTTTTTCTAAACTGTAAAATTTGAATAATTTCACCATGACAGAAATAGTTTTCTTATATAAATATGAAGGTAAACATTGGCACAGCAAGCAGGCATTAAAACATAAAAGCTTTAAGTATATTCTACCCCATCTGAAAACACCAAATATGAATTCCACAATTCAAGACAACAACATTAAACGCAAGTGGTCACAGTGAAATTATTCATATTTGACAGTTGAGAAAAAAAGCCAATGATATCCATACAATATAAGAAAGTGTACCATCTGAATAAAGTTTACCCTTACAGAAGTAGAACAAAAGCAGACAGGCTTTTTAAGATAAATTCCAAGAAAAAAGATCAATTTTTACACCTAACCTTCCCTGTAAAAAAATATTATAAATATATTGAAATTCCCAGAGATGAATTTGAGTAAATACACTTTATTATCATGTAAGATATCATTGACACAACAATACAGCAGAATCAAAGGTGACCAGCATGGTCCAAAACCATACAAGACACAATGTATATATAGAATCTTTGATGTTTCGGGATCATGAAGATCATCTTTGTAATAAACAAATTAATGATAAACAAATCATAAAGACTTTCTGGACAAGATCATTATACAAAACAGGAATATGGAACCATCAGATTAGGAAAATGGACAATACTGCCGAACACATAATGGTATGAAATACATAAAATAAAATAAACTTAGCTTTTGTCTTCTCTTCATTCTTTCAACTATCCCATGTTTCTTGAGTCAAGCGTTTCACCATGTCTAGTTATTCAATATGTTGAGCTCATACATATGTGTATATAACAGCACAGTAAACAACAACTACTTCCTGCCACATCTTATGGTAGAAGTCCTGCAAACATAAGAAATATTACATTACAGATAATATAATAACAATTTACATGTATTATCCGAACTGTTGAAACTAGTTGGATAGCTGTCTGGCTAGATAAATTGGTAGCACACAAGTCTACTGATCCAAGAGTCATAGGTTCAATTATCAGGTGGGGTATTCTTTGTCAGAGCTTGATCATGAAATAATTTCTATGGACGATCTCCCTCCTACAACTTATTCTATATAAAGAAAACAGTTGTCAGTCTCTGATAGATGTTTGTGCCTAGTTACTCGTTAAATAGCTAAAATAACATAAAAAACTCAATCCGTTGCTAAATTATCAACAAAAACGTTTCATGCAAATGAGATCTTGTTCATACCCTGCGGAAATGATCATGGTCAAACCATGTTTCAAACATGTTTCAAACATGGTCGTTCATGTTTCAAACATTTCCAAATAAGATGTTCCGGCGTTGTTATCACAACGTTATGTACATGTCTGGAACATGGTCGATCACATTAGTAAATTGGCCCCCAGTTCCATAACATGGTAGACCATGTTCAATTAATGAAACGACCATAATTCAACTTTGTTTTGTCAACATAATTAGCATATTTGAAACAAGTAAAAGTTATGAAATGACTGTATTGCAGCTATATTCTGGAAACTTTGTTTAATACCATTACTGGTATGCGAGCAGTAGCCGTGAACGAGTAGTACCCTTGATTTTGATTTTACACATTTTATATGCTTTCCAAAAGAAATTTAGTGTTAGAGTGATATTCAATAAGACAAAATTAAAATGTGTACAAAAAATTATAACAATCTGATAAGTATGACGGAAGATATTTACTTTTATGTTAATTAACTTAAAAATTATTGAGGACGTTGCGCGGGGGAATCCCGTCCATGTAAATGCGCATGCGCGTACCCTATTTTTTAGGGGTTGCAACGATTCGATTTGATACATCGAAACTCGATTGCAAGGGAGCCGATTCAATTTCGATTCAGGACCCGCAAGTTTCGATTCGATACTGACTTTTATTAGTGTCTACATAAGTTATAACGATAAAAGCAAAGGCGCGTTGACAGTCCATTACGATTTTATGATAGGATGTTTGGAAACTCTGTTCAAAAAATATATTCTATAGTATATGCCCCGATCCTCCGCCAATTGGGTCAGTGTGATTGAATTTTACCTGTTCTGACAAACTGGCAGATTTTGGACTCCACATGAGCAAGCCAAGTTTTGTTGTTAGTTTATTCAAATTTAAATAGTTTTGCATGTACAGTGTATGTTTAACTAATATGTAAAATAGTATATCAAGAACTGTATCTTTCTACAATTTATGATCCATGCTGTCTTCAAGTTTTAAGTCGATGTTACATTAATAATACATTTTCGCGACCTTTACATTCGTACCCAATCCATTTTGTACTTGAATAAAGCAAATATTAATTATCAGATTTTCGAGTTTTGTGTTATCCAATTTTAGTAACAATTTTATCTAATTAATATTATTTAGTTTGAAGCTCAAATATATGCAATCTCCGTAAACAGAGATCCTGTTCTACTCGCATTGTCGTACAGGATCTCTACTTAGTCAATGCAAGGTCACGTCGAGATGAACTTCCTGTCGACCAATCAATGCGTAGCTTTCATCTAGACGAAAACACTATTAATCACATTTTGATTTCGTAATTTTTTTAGACCAAGTTTTGCATGCCAATTTAACAGCGGTATTATTCACAGTCTGCGATTGGATGGCTCATTTCAAATTGCGTGACGTAGAAGATGTAAACAAGTTACGTATCATAACAATTTCGTCATGAATATTATGATGAGAAAAGATCACCTGAACGTGACCTTCGTTTGGAAAAGGCCAGATCTAAATTAGCGAGTACGCGGAGCGGTAAAATTTTAGATCGGGTTTTAATCAGATTGAAATATATGTATAAATGCACATTTGTTGTACATTGTATTTTTAAAAGAATCAAATCGAAAAAAATCTAATCGAAAAAAAAATAATCGAATCGCATCGAATCGACTTTCCGGTGAATCATTGCAGCACTACTATTTTTAGATTTTCCAATTTATTTATAAATCAACGGGAATTAACTCGTATTGACAAAATATCTCCTAAATTAGTTCCCTTTACAACAAGAGCTGTCAGAGGAGACAGCATGCTCGACTTAGTAAGTGTTTGTCACAGGAGATGTGGTTGATGATAAGGAACATACATATTTTAAAATTTGAAAATATAACCTTAACAAATTTAAAGAAAAAAAAAGAAAAAAAATAGAAAACTATAAGTTCAAGGGGGATAATTATGAAAAAATGTATAAGGAGTAATGAATCTTGTCACATGAGATGTGGTTGATAATAAGGAACATATATCTAAAGTTTGAAGTAAATACCTGAAGAAATATAATAGTTGCAGTAAAAACAAACATTTTTTAAAGAAAACTCTAATTTCAAGGGGAGATAATTCTGAAAAAATATATATGGAGTTATGAACCTTGTCACATGAGATGTGGTTGATAATAAGGAACAGATATTTAAAGTAAATACCTAAAAAAATAAAACAGTTGCAGTAAAAACAAATATTTATTAAAGAAAACTATAAGTTCAAGGGGAGATAATTCTGAAAAAATGCATTCGGAGTTATGGACCATGTCACATGAGATGTGGTTGATAGAAAGGAACATATATTTAAAGTTTGAAGTTAATATCTTAAGAAATAACAAAGATACAGAAGAAAGTATTTTACTGCACAAAAACTTTAATCTGTGCACAAAAACTTCAATCAGTTCAAGGGGAGATAATTCTTAAAAAAATATGTTCGGAGTTATGGACCTTGTCACATGAGATGTGGTTGATAGTAAGGAACATATATTTAAAGTTTGAAGTTAATATCTTAAGAAATAACAAAGATATAGAAGAAAGTATTTTACTGCACAAAAACTTTAATCAGAAATGTGGACGCGGACGCCGACGCCGGGGCGAGTAGGAGAGCTCTACATTACTTCGTAAAGTCGAGCTAAAAAGGGGCTCACAATGGGGGAGTTAATGTTGTAAATTACTCGATTTAATTCACTATTTTGCGATCGATTTTAAAGGCCGTAAAAGGCATTATTTTTGAATGCATGGTTTTCCTTCGATGGTTATTTTATTTTTTTTCAATTTTTTTATAAAATGATGCCGTATGTGTTCCTCCATTTATTTAAGTAAGTTTTAACATATATTGAAATCTTTTATTTAAAGAAAATGACAATAAAAAAGTGTAATTTTAACAACTTAGCCGTCGTTTACGGAATATCTGCTTGATGTCACGTAACCTATTTATAGCAGTTTTTCGTGTGTGACTGTGTCTTCCTGTATTTCTTAAATAATAATCAACGAATCTGCATTAAACTTTGCCAAAATGCTCAATATAGTATAATTAGCAACATATGACAGCATAAAATTTAATATTTTTAACTTAAAGAAAGTTTACGTACTTCAAACAGAAAATCAAGGCTACTACTAGCCTAACCATGAATATTCTCATCATTAGTTGACCCCCTTTGAGCCCCTCCTATTAACATCATAGATGACGTCATGACACAATTTTTAGACGGACCGATTCGTTTTGAACCCAGGTTTGTTATTTTCAACGTTGATTTGTATATGTCATGGATTTTTTTAGATATTTTAGAAAAAAATCGAAAAAAAATCATGGCTACTGCTCGCATACCAGTATTATGGTTATCAAATGGCTGTCAGAAACTACTACTGAAAGGAATATGTTTTGACCATATGTGATATCAATAAGTGACCCTAATGAGCTCTTGTTTTGGCCATATGTTTACCATGTTTAAGCTTTGTTCTGACAACAATATAACCATGTTCAAAACATTGTTTACGTTCCAGTTATGAAATGACCATCTTTAAGCTATATATGCCTCTTTCTCATTACTTTGTGCCTTCTCATTCTATTCGTGCCTTAGTAAAAACGGTATATCAACATGTGCGTACATCGCGCATGTCCGAATTCTATGCAAGTTTGTAGCGTTCAACCTGCTCAATCAGTTTACAGAAAAATATTCAGAACTAACATGTATTATTGCTTGAAGAACAAAAATCAATATGTTCTCATCACTATTTTGCCAAAAATTGATATAAAATAACCATAATTCGATAAAACGATAATAAACTTTTCTCTAGTTATAAGTTTTTAACATTGAAATCTGCTCTAAGCACCGTTGAAACGAAGTTATTTCTAGCTATACAATAGCTTCAACACTAACATATTTCAAGAGTAAGAAAAATAATACATCCCCCCGTGGAGCCGCAATATGTATAGACCAAAGTCAAGGACACAAATCTGTTGAGAAACAAACAGCTGACTGACATGGACTATACGCAGCATTGAAAAAAAGTGAAAAAGTGAGTTTAAGTGATAGTTATTCAAGTTTTTTTTGCTCAAATTGTTGATTTAGATGTTGGTACACAATATATTTGTATTTGTGACCCAATTTCCTAATAATAATCTTTTACTTTGACAACTTACTACCAAACAAGTGCCTATTCTGAACGTAAAATACGCCAAAGTTCCAATAGGTCGTAAAATTCAATACTCTGCCTCCATCTTGACAAAATGTGGACCACGTGACGTCGAGATGGACCTTGACCGTCATGATAACAATACCATGTGCTTCAACCACGCGACATTTACTTACAAAGTATGTTTGTTGAAAATAAACATAAAATGTTATATTTTTTCTTTAGTTTTACATAGTTCATAAAATTTTATTTACGTACTGTTAGTTAAATAAAAAATGATCAAGAAATAAAATCTTAAATTGCTAGAAAACAAAATGTCTTTGTTAACAAATAAATTCTAAAAATAGATTTTCATTAGGAATTCCTGGCATCAATCAGAATTACTCTGCTATGTTTGTTAACGCTCATAAGTTATGACATAACCGAGAATTCCGGTTGAAACGAGATCTCGCACAGCTTCAAATGTCTGTTAGACGAAGAGATTGAATGTTTCCTAGCGAAAACGGCTTTTTTTTTAATTCTTTGATATTTCAATGACCGTTTTGGGGTAAAATGATGTTTAAATTAATGTTTTATTGAATAATGCACACGATCTTATTACCAAATGGGTATTTGATTTGAAAAACGAGCTTAAACGAATGGGTGTTATTCTGGTGAGGTTTCATAACGGGTCTGATCCAAAACTTTAATGTCGCATCTGAGGAAAATCAAAATGTTAAAAAAGCGGCTTATAAAGTTTTGGAAGCCAGAACCTATCACTGACAATGCTTATTATTGAATTTCTGCTACTGATAACAAGTAATGAAAAATGAAAATAGAAAAAGCTATCAATTTTTGCTTTAAATTTTTTTTAAAGCACAGCCATACATCCCATCATTAGAACAGAATATAACTTTTGAAAAATAAAATTAATTAAATTTGGTTATCCGAAAGTGTTACCCGAAATTATGTACACTAAAACTTACTTGTCTTTTATCATTGTTGTCATTTGGCAAATATTTAAAAGTAAATAGATGATTTCCATATTATGAGTGCATCTTTTATAAGTTGTTGATGACAATAGATGCTTAATGACATTAGAACTTTTAGTAAATCTTCTTTAACGGAATAACCTTAAGAAAATAGCGGTAAAACACTTTGTTAGTCATGCTTTTGTACATTCGGAACATCCTCGGCCATTCGCTACGATCAGGTCGAGGGTGTTCCAAATGGCTTTTGTAAGGTTGTGAATAAAACCCAGTAAGTTAATACTCAGTAGTCTCCCCTGAATTTAGGAAAAATAATTTTAGGCCTCTAAGTAATATTTATAAGGATCATAATACTACGTAAAGATTATCCTGGTGTTTTATTTCAACAATTTAATGATACACTTTTCATCTATAAGTATATGAATATTCAATTAAAATGTCCATACTTGTTCATAAACAGATCATGAACAGTTCATGGACATTGACAGTATCGTGAGAAGTACAACTAGCAGAACTTTTTTAACACATAGGTTTAAAATCTTAAGTTAAAATTGTAAAGACATTATTTTACAGTTCATGAATTTTTATTTGCTTGTTCATGAACATACCAAAATGCTGGCATTATTGTAGTTATCATAACTGTCATGGTCAAAACAGGTAAATCATGCCATATCTTAGCATCAACATGAAATGGAATTAAACTGAACCTGAATTCAAAACATAGCCAAAATATTCCACGTGTTATGGTCTTCATTTAAATTGGATAACCTTGATATGCTATTGCTTTGACTTAGATTATTATCATGATCAAAACATATTGCTGCTTTGACAATGTTGATCAATGATATGGACATGGTCATTTCATAGTCATACCACGACCATTTCATTGCCCCCAATTTCTGTGATGGTATATCAAGGTCATATCATTGATAACCATGGTCTAAACATGGTCAGCATTGATTTGGACGTAATCATTTCCGCAGGGTTAAGTATCAACAAGGTTGAATTTTGATGGTTCTTGCTCAAGAAAACAATAAGCTTGGATTTGGTAAAACAGTTAAAAAAAATTATGGAATGCAATTGCTATAACAATGAATTCACTGAAAAACATAAAGACTTACATAAAATAGAGATCTTCAAAGATTTGACAAGACATCATGTCAGAGTACTTTAATACACACAACTTCATCGGTACCTATATAGATGGAAAATAAAACAAATAATTATAAATAGGTTATAAGAAATTTGAATATCATCCATTGTGTTGTTTTTAGCCCTGTTTCTTAACCTGATTGGTTGATGTTCAAAGACTTAAGTTTCAAACCAAAATTAATTTGAACTCATGTATGTGGCAAATATACCTTTTCCCACATGACGTCCGAGAATAAGTAAACTGTTGACTGATTCCACCCAAAATGTACTAAGTCAAAATGTAATGAATTATGAATTGGACTATTATCATTATCTTTTTAGATTGATAGGCCACAAGGAAATTGAAAATAATGTTACTTTTTTTAATAAAAAAACAACAACAAAACTTTGTTACAGGCAGTTGAATAAAAAGTTAAATTAAATGTATTATTTATCTGTATTATAAAAAAATACAACATAAATCTGAACTTGACAAATTCTTCCCTTATGCTACACCTAAACACAGTGCCATCAAAAATTACCATTACACTAGTAAACAAGTTTTTTTATATTAAAACAGTTAAAACAAATTTAAGCTGTATTTATGTGTCACAGCGCTTACCTGTTCACATTATGGGAAGAAGGATATGTAAGCGGCCGGATAGCTCAGTCGGGAGAGCACTCGCCCTGTAAGCGAGAGGTCCTGGGTTCGAGTCCCGGTCAGGCTGCATATTTTTCTATCCCTGTGACATATGCATTAGATTTCAACAAGTGAAAGATGAATTATGATATTTATACAGTAGTAGGTGTTGAACATGTACATACATGTACAAACAATTTTTTTTCTTAAATTTCTCAAGTACAGGTAAAAATCATAGACAAATCACATTTTTACAAGTCTATTGATTGAGGGGTCATTGGTTCGATTCTCGGCCAGGGCATACATTTGTCATTTTCCCTCCTAACAATCGATAGAATGTGCCTAGTAGTTGGTTAACAGCTTAATCCAGAGATTTAGCCTATCCAGAAACAGTGTGTGGGTTGACTGGCCACCGTAATATGACCTATACAAGGTGTTGCTACAGCGTTAAACCCAACAAATAACAAAATTTCACACAATAAAAACTGAAAAACAGTTCTACTTACCAAAGAATGCAGGGTAGAGGCAATGTTCAGTTCAATGTTTGATAAGACCATGTACATGTATGTATCAATAACAAAGCCATCAGATCTGTGTTGTTTGGTAAGACATCAGATGATATGGTGATGAACAATGAAGTCTGTGATGCATGAAAAAGACAAAACATTGAGTTGAAATATATATGAACGTACATTAAAGACACATGTGGGTACAATAACAAGCATACAATACAACATATTTTGAATTTATTAAACATTCAGTTTTCTCTGCATTATGGGAACAAACCACAATGTTACTTAACAAGATCTTCAGCTAACCCGTGTGTATCTAAATCTAAAAGCGTGAAGATGATCACTAGAAAACAATGTCTTATGCCGACCAAGTCAGACGAGAAACTTTTCTGAACAAATGCACCATCATCATAAAAAATACATAAATATCAGTATTATATCTTAACAACATGTTATGCTAATTGGCAGACTCGTAATTGGATACCAGATTCTTAATTGCAACAAGTTGATCAACATTGATCAAGATTCATTTCATAAATAAATAAAGATTTGGTATCAGAGACACGCGTACAATGTATATTATATCATAGCGACACAGATTTTATAAACAATCATTTTAAACAAAATAAATTCCAAATAAATTTAAAAAAAATCAAAATGTCTTACCTCTATAAAAGTATCCAAACAACTGATTTAACAGGTGCGAGCTTTGAAATTTCATACAAAAACATTTCACACATTTTACCTATTGTATACACCATTGTATTAGGTATCAATAGAGCGCACGTGAATTAATTTCGTTCTCGGTTCTCAACCAATCAGAAAGCTTACCGCTAGTGATCTTGCGGTTTCATAAATTTGACTGCGGGACAAAACGCACATGGACTTAAAAGATTAGAAAATCATTCGTGGCTACCTCTCGGATGATTCCGTAAAATGACGATAAGTGTTAGCACGGGAATAGCCGAAGTGTACCGAATATTTTGCCAGTCTAAGGTATAGGTCGTTTGCGTTAATGCTGGACCCCTATTTGCCGTAAATATCTTTAAAACTATAACAGCGATTTTGCTAAAAAATTTAATACAATCTTATTTCAATTTTTCCTTCTAGGATTTAAATTTTCAGAATTTTTAATAGATAAATAAAAAAAAATTCCATAAGGTACAATGCAAAATATTTGGAAGTTTTTATCAAAAATCCGGCGGGAGGTAAAATAAGCTGTTCTGATTATAACATTGTCATATTCCAGTGTATTTATACTAAGTCCCGTGCTTTTACTGTAAATTTGTCGCTTAAATAAACACTCGACGGTCTACTGAATTGTAAAGCAGAGGCCCGTCTTTAAAATCGTACGTGTAGAATTTGTATAGATTTTGACGACACAGACGACAGTGATGATGATATTTGAGTTTGTATATACTGTTATACTTCGTTATCAAATAAAATTTCTAACCGGGCCTCATATTTAGCTATTATTATATTGTACCTACTGTTATGTGGCTGTTCTGATTATGGCACATACCCATTTAACAAAAGTCGCTTTTTGGCTTCAAAATTTGCATTGAATGTCTATGGGAAGTATGTTATGTAATTAAAGAAAAATTCTGAATTTTTGGATTTGAGAAGGAAAATGCTAGTTATGATCACATACAAAATTTGAGTTAATTCCATCCGATAGTTATTGAGATATTTCATGATTTTAGGGGTCCAGCTTTAACGCAAACGACCTATACGAAAAACGTGCACCGAGCCAACGACAATCCCTGTGGTCACCCATCCAACCATTAATCTCGCAGCCCATTACTCAATATGTAGCAGCGTATTTCCAAAACTGACTCAAACATTCAGACGGAAAACATGTAATTGCAAAATGTGAAATGCATTATGTACCGTACTTAAACCTTTCCTCCGTTGATCGAATGCAAAATTAATATAAACTGAATTAACAATTAAAGGTTTAACCAACATCCTATACACAATATATTCTTGTACCCAGAATCTAGTAGGATTCTCGATACTAGCTTCGATAGTTATTGATAACCTTTGGGAACGAGAATGACACAATTTAAAGTTATGACGTTTTTACAGACTGATGTTTCCTTGTCTAGAAAACTAAGTATCCTTTCTACGCGATTTGCGAAGAATTCCGACGAATTCATCTTGAGGCTGTCTTTTTATCAGATGGGAAGCATTTAAAATAAGTGATATCCTAGTTTGTTGGGTCACGATCAACATTATGGGGTGGCTAAGTCTACCACCCCATCCCCCTGGTCTGACGGACCTGTTATTTTCTCAAATTGAACAGATGAGCGATTAATATAACCAAATTTATATATAAGCCGGCTTAATTCTATCTATCTATCTTCCATTAAGTCAAACCGCTAGTGGGGACTTAGACTATTGGTGCGTCAATCAACAAGAATATTAATAAGAGATGAGTAAAAGATTATAAAAAAATTGAGTAAGTAAGGTTAAAAACAGTTTAAAAACAGGGCAGACATAATTATGGGGAGACATGTTCAATCTGGCTAACAACGAGACTGAACCTGGGACCTGGTAGGGCGACAACCATTCGGAACACCTCGACCTTTCATGAATGAATAGTTATTCGTAGCGAATGGCCGAGGAGTTCCGAATGGGGCGACAACATCAGGGGGTAGGTTGTTGAGTGAGTGCATTATGACGTGAGAATGAGGATTGCCTCGCTCTCTGTCATTTTCTACCTTGTTTTATATGACTGTATTACAGCTATAAAATAAATTGTCCCTTTAGAGGTGATGGTTAGACACCTTTGGGGATATATTAAGGGCCCTTTAAAGGTGATGTTTCGACACCTTTAGGGAAATGTCTGGTTAACAGTGGCGTTATGTAACACTGTTCAGGACATGTCCGGTTAACAGTAGCATCATGTAATACTGTTCAGGACACCAACTTTTAATATCAAATAAATATAAAAAAATGTAAAATTAGTGATAAAAATGTAAAGTTAAGTAGGATCATGAACTTTGAATGATGTTGGTACAGTATAACCTCTGCTAACGGCACCTCCGACGAGCGGCAACCTCCGACAAGCGGTAATTAGAATTCCCCCCGTCGATTTTACTCTTTAATTTACCTCTAATGAACGACACCTCTGCAGAGCGGTAAACGGCCGTTCAAATAAATTCCCAAAGTTAATTTTTTACCTCTATACAGCGACACTAAGTCTAGCAAGGTTTACATCAATAATCGATAATTATCTATAACCGGATGATTTAAACATTAAGCGAAACTCCTAATCGTATAACACTACCCTCAAGTGTCATGTTGCTTAATTATTTGACTAACAGGGGTTAATAAACAAGTGACATATGGTTTCCATGACACCAACGAACGGACCTTAGATGAGGAGCGCTTTGTTTGGTAGGCTGACGTCATCAAGTATCAGATGCACATACGTCTAGCTAGTTGACGATAATAAATGAAATATTTGTTATTGTTCTTTTTATTAAAAGCTTCGATGAAATGAATTCTGTTTTATGATTATTTGAGGTTTAAGATAATATCAGATATTTACTCCCGAAAAGACGACGATAATTCATGCTAAATAGTTATCGCCATTAGGCAAGTATAAAAACATTTGACAGAAACAGAATCGATTGCTCTAGTGTATTGCTTTCTTTAGCATAAAACTAACCTTCATGATAGGAATTGTCAACCGTTATTATTATTTATTTAAAAAACTTCGTAATCTTATAAAAAACTTATTTTACTTTTGTCGATCAGCGTTCGCTAAAAACTGTATTTACCATGAGGAACGTATAAATGCCAGTTTTCCGGACAGAACACGGCCGTTTTCGTGATCGGTAGAAAAAGTCTACCTCTGCAGAGCGACACCTCTGCAGAGCGGCAACTTTTTCAAACTCCGCCGAAAGTCGCTCTACAGAGGTTACACTGTATAATAAAACATGTACACTTGCACACTATATTACATCATGTGTGATAAATTTTATTTTGTTTAGTGTTATTGTATATACATAATGTATTTATGGTGGAGGGTTTTTATTTATTATTTTTTTATAATCTATATTTTTGTACAACGCCATTGAATATGTTATATAGAAATAGGCGCAGAATAATACGCAGACATCTAACCTGAAAAAAGAGTCAACAACATTAAGTTTTTCTTTTAAGAAAAAGAACTACCAAAAGCGTACTGAATCACGAGCCCATTACAATTTGACTTGTTTAATTTAATAATTTCTTTTCTTTGCAGTCTATGGGCAGTGGAAGTCTTGATAAATGGACTTAAATAAATGATTGATTAATATGAGACACTGATTTAACTATCTTCAGTAAGACATCATCTAGCTAGATAACAGGTATATATTAGGCCACAACAAATCGATGATGCGTTCTACGGATTTTTCTGAAATAAAATTGGGCGAGCGAGCGAAGAAAAAAAATCTTAATTTAGTTACTTTATATAGCAGTTTGAACAATTTTTTATAAACGAGCGAAGAATTTTTTTTTGGTAAAAAAAATACGTCAAATAGGTGCGTGCGAATCCATAGAACATATGATCAACTTGTTGTGGCCTTACCATCAGTTATACAATATATTTTAATAACTATATGATATTAAATAACTATGTGTTATTAAATTACTATGTATTATTTTCCCTGTAAATTGCCAAATTCACTGCACAATACTGCAAAACCTGTTAAATATAACTAAAACAGGACCGAAATCTATTATAGGACAATGACACTTGTTTGCCCTGGTCCAATCACACATTTCTGCGCTCTTATTGGTTGATAAACAGGGCTGAGTTTAGTTATCGCGAACGTTACAGAACGTTACATAACGATACATTCGGAACTCCTCGGCCATATAATTGTTTACTTTAACACCGGTAGTTTCAAAAAAAGCGTCTAAATATGTCCCAGATTATTCGCAGCAAATGATCGAGGAGTTCCGAATGTATCGTAATGGAACGTTCTGTAACGTTCGCGGTTACTGAACTCAGCCCAGGGCTAATTTCAAAAACTGGTCTGTAAGAAGTCATTTAATAAAATTGTCATTAAACAAGTGTTTTGATATAGACCCTTTTATTTTTCTAAGGACAGTCAAATTGGCCTTCGATCTCGTGCCAATATGACTGCACTTGGAAAAATAATAGGGCATATACATGTATAACTTAAATAAGGTGTACTGCAAAGTATTCATATTTTCATCAGAAATCTGACCAGCGGAACAATAAGCTAATTCTGGTAATAACCATGTCATACTTAAAGTCAGACAGAATCATGACCGAACCTATTGTTGAATATGTTATTGGTGTTTTTGAATGCTGGGATGTTGTAGATATTTTAAAATTTATTTAAACCAATTTCGTAAATTAACAAGGCCGAGTGATGTGAACTTCGTTTTTATTTTATTATCATATCTACATAACATTTATGTACATGTTATGGACATTTTGGTACATAAACAATCATTTCTGGGCATGTATTTCAAATTTCGTATGATTATCCGCCATCTTGGACGCCATCTTGAATTCCCGGAAATGCTTAAAGGTTACAGGGTGGCACCCGCTAGTTTTCGTATCTACTTCATCCCAGCATTCAAGAACACGAAAAACATTTTCTATGATATTCAAATTTAGGTTCAGCTAATTTTGCTCTAAATTTTGCCGGACTATTACAATGCAATTTATTACAAAACCGCGTGACCTTACTGAAAATTCATCGCTTCCGTTGCTCTTCAGTCATTGTTAAACGGAGATTCGCCTCTTTAATTATACTTGTGGTCATGCCTGTACTAAGTTCTAGACTGCAGTTTTAAGTTCATTTGATAATCAATTTTAAATAGGCCTTATCAAACTTAATTTCCCGTTGATGAATCAACGCGTGATGTTACCGCTGTGTAAAGTTTGGGGCCTTAGATTTAGCAATTATTTTGTATCTAAAGTTAGACCTACATAGCTGTCCTGATTGTGGCATGACTCATTCAACGAAAACTGCTTCTTGGCTTAAATTTGCATCGCATGTCTGTAAAAAAAGATATGTTGATAGAAAAACTCTGATATTTTTAATTAGGAAAAAGCTAGTTATGGGAGTTTTCGTGTGTAAATGGGACATATTCAAAGCAAATTATTTGTAATGAAACAAGGTTCAGTGAGCTTGTTTCACTTCAGGGACAGTGTGTTGCCTGATCACCGCGTTATGACCGAAACTTAGTCTAAAACAGGGTTAAGCGCCAGTATGTATTAATTACCATCTAGATCTTCGAGCAGAGCATCCTTTGGAGGTTTTAAAAAGCAGCAAACTTACAGGGACCAGTTTCTCATACCTCAAAACATTTGCCGAGAGCCTTGCAATAAAATGTCTGGAAATGCTTAAGATTTGGTTTTTACACTTTCATGTACTAGAATTGAACTTAGTTCTTGCCTTAAAGCAATTTACTCTTTGCTTTTTATATTTGTATAACTTTGTGTATCTGTTTTTTTGTGTTCTTCAGATAAAACTAAGTACGGAGATCAACTTGAATCCAATCACCAGACATGTTATAAGAAATGAACAAGCAATCATCTCACGTGTAGTTTATTAAAAGAGATAATAGGTATGCCTATTTCTTTACTGGGTTTAACGCCGTGTCAACACAATTTAGGTTATTTTACGACGACCAGCTTGCCTTATTTAGCTTTCTTGGACCCTCTTCTATAACCAGTACTCACATAACCTTCCCCCATAATTGTCTAATTTTCATTGAAAGGTTTAACCGCCTCGGTTGGATTCTAACCTGTACCGAATTTTGTGAAACTAGCATCAACATCCTGACAAACTACCAACTGTACTACAGATCCGAGTTTCGTTATGCCAATATTATTAAATCAGAAGGGACAGTATTCATTAGGTCTTGTTAAATATCTTATAAGTAGACGGACAAGTATGCCAATATCATGATATTCACGTCAGCACATCTTCCTACTTATAAAAAAATTATAAGAGCATTACGATGAGCATTAGATTTTGATTTTGTAGTATTATACAAGTCTGTTGTCACATAATCAACTAATAAGGTAAACAAACAATGTTTTCGCCAATTTCTAATTCGGACAAAAATTGTATGAAATCAAATGTCGCATAAAGTAACTTCTACTTTTTCCCCATTGATCATGTAAGATTAGATTGTAAGTGCGAAAGCCTTCACACAAAAAGTGTGACAGCCTTGGCACAAAAATTGAATCGAGTAGAAAACTGGTCATATGCAAAAAAATCTTGTACTGTAGATTTAGAGAAAACAATTACAAATCACATGCTATAGTAGGCAGTTTAAACTAAGAAATATTTTGATAATTTTATGGACTATACATGTGCATCTTTCCTACATTTTGGCTTTTGCAAACAATAAGGGACTTCAGTCACTTTTTTCCCTTTCCATACTCTTCAAATAGCTAGGTCCAATCAGTTGGATTACTCAGATTTTACCCTTATTTTTCAATGTCAATTTGACACAGTCAATCTTAAATACCTTTTCATGTTAGTTTGAAATTTACAATATACGAGGGTTGATCCAGAAGTAATGTCACTGTGTCCGTCACGCATTTAGTTTGCGCTGCACTGTTATGAATGTACGTGGTATTAAAATGTTCATTAATTCAACTCTGATTAGATACATAAAAAAATTTTCTGCTAAAACGTTTTTGTTTAAAAGTCACAACTTTTCAATGAATACCATCCCCGCTTTGTCGCCGCGCGCTAAAAATATGTTAGTTTCATACTCATGAAGGCAATTTACAATATAAAATGTCAATCAAAGTCCTTAATGTAATCTTTGTAGAATATTTGATGGTCAAATATTTAGGTTGTATAATACACGACGCAACAGGAACAGAAAACAAACAATGTTAGGATAATATAAAAACAGTAAAAAAATACTATGTAGTAAAAAAGTCATACTTCAACCGTACAAGGTTGAATCCTCTAATGCAAAAATGTTTTCTGATCGTAGAACATTTCTTAGAAAAACTGGCATCTTATTGTACATTTAATTTCTAAGTTTTCTCCATGTCAGAGTTTTAGATTGCGATAATCATTATTCTGCATGGACTTGTACAATATTACGCTTTTTCATGTCAAAGGGAGATAATTACTCATTTTCATAGGAATTTCAATAATTTCAAATAATGTTGCGACAAAATTATTAACAGAATGTACAGGTCGTATTCTAGGTCATGCGTGTTTTTGTACTATAAACAATGGACTTGCCCACTGAATAGGTCAAAAAGCTTATACATGAACTGCATTTTACCATATTTAAACATACCACTTTGATATTAAGCACTTATTTTAAATAGTGTACATGAACATTGTAAATTTAATATAATGATATGCTTATAAAATAAGTGTAAACTAATTAAACTATAAACGTGTAAAAATATTTCACCCCTAAATATCAGTGTTTAATTAAACTGGCTATGTTTTTTTTACAAACAAACTTTCACTGTTACAATTAAAACACGTGTAAAAAGAACAATAGGATTAAATCCATAGTTCGTGTTGTTTAGCATTAATGTGTAGAAAACTTTGTTTGTACCGCCTGTGCACTGACGGAAAAACCCATAAATTTAAAATCCGGATATAGTCTATAATATACACTGCCTTCCAAAAGCTCCTTCACGTATTTACAATTTACATTGTACTCGGTGGAGCTGTGAAAGAAAATTATTGAGAAATAAATTTAATTAGCCGGATTTTTCAACGAAAAAAATCGGCTTATATGTTGGCGAAACCCGGGCGTGCGTCCGGTGTCGTTAACAATTGCGTTACAGTTTTACTTTACCATATATTTCTGCCATTTATTGTCATATCTTTATAAAACTTCATACAATGGTAACATACCATGTAATGAACAGAATTAGAAAGTAACCACAACTCTACCTAGCTTAATTATGGATTATTTGCGTTTAAGTTTTTAAATCCGGCTTAAATGTGGTTTCCACATTACATTTCTTGTTTTGCCTTTTAAATCCGTACACTTTTCTTTTAGATGATATTGGTTTATTATGGTACATTGTCCATAGTTTTGAAGGCTAATCCTTCCTTCCTAGATTATTCTTTTATGAAGGTCGAGGTGTTCCGAATGACCAAACACTTATACATGTACATGTACATACAATGCCATACAGAATTTCATTCACACATCAGTTAATTAAAAGCTACAATTTAAATGTTATTGTTTGAAGAATTATTTTACTTTTTATTTTATTACGAGCAATGGAATTTCTATTGGTACATTTTATATTTTGAGTTGCTGCAAAAGTTTTCGAAACTGTGGTGAATGTATCTCAATGAACCAATATCAAGTTTTTGACATTTTTTGTAATTTCATATCCGTAAGTAAAATTTACTGATTCAAAACGGTAAATTGAAATTCAGTTTGCAATTACTATTCGAAATTATTTTTGGTAGAGTGTACCCTCTAAATTTTGAATGTGTGAAGGAACTTTTGGAGGGCAGTGTAGAAGATATGCTACTAAAAATGATAGAGTTTTACTCCAAGGACAATTAGTGGTCAGTTTATTCATTATGAATTATTCGCAGAATTAATATACATTTATTATACACTAATAATGATACGATACTTTCTTTATTGTATATTAATGTTTTCGACTTCTGTGATAATTAAACACATCTTGCATTTTATGTAGCGTTCGAAATTGGTCTACGATTTTTTGGCGTCCATATGTTGGTTGTGGTTCGGGTTCGAATCTCCTCGAGGAGGTTATACCCTTCCGTGAAAATTTGACAATAATGTCAATTTTCCTCCATTAATAAGGTATATGGAGAAATTTCCGGCCTTGTGGGAGGTGAGTACTAGTTATAGAGAAGGGTACATGAATGCTAGGTTAGGTGCGCTGGACCACGTAAAATGACCTAAAATGTGTCGGCACGGTGTTAAACCCTGTAAAACATGGCTGCCGTTCGAAAGAGCAAAGCCTAAGCTATGCATGTTTGTATAAATCTATGATAAGAATGATTTATCAAGGAGAAACGGACTACGACTTGAGCTTTTCTTAATAACACAGCTTACCTATGTAAGATGGAAACTACAACACTAACTACTATCTTGCCATTGTTTCTGATTATATTTCAGAAATAACATAACGTACCACCATTTTCAATTTATTTGATCCTTCTGCTGTTTTCTCTGAACCGGTTTTTCTAGTTATGTTCCATACTCATCCGTTATATAAGAGTTTGAAATTTAAGTGTTTGAATAAATGCGTAAATGTGTTCGGAAACTTGAAATATTGTTGGTAAATTAGAGAATAATAATCTTTGTAAGTCCATTCAAAACCTTTTTTCTAACTTATTCAAACATTTGCGTAATACGTGTATATCATTTGAAAATACAAATATCAGCTATGTACAATGTTGATCAAATTAAGACGATGCACGTGCATTAATTCATGCTATGCATGTATGCGCAAAGAATAATATGTATCGCAATATATTGCAATATATTGCAATACGGGTTTCGTGTATTGCAATATATTGCAATACGGTTTTTACCGTATTGTTACACCCCTAGTTCCATTTGGTCCACAATATTCAAACTTCAGACAATGGTTGTCCATATCGGGTAGAAGACCCCTATTGATTTTGGGGTCACAAGGTCAAAGGTCAAGGTCACTATTACCTTAAAACTGAAAACAGTTTTTGGAGCATAACTTAACTAAAAAAACAACACTTTCGGGCTTATAATGTTCCGCCCAGCGGTGCTCTTGTTTCTATATTTATACTATTAATACAACAAAATCGCACCTGCTTTGACTCGCACCAAAAAACTGCAACCTATCCGTTGTTGTTACTGCTGTTGTTTCTGTAGTAGTTATTGTTGCTGCTGTTGTTGTTTTTATTGCTTCTACTGTTGTTGTTGCTGCTCTTTCTGTGGTTATTGTTGCTGCTTTTTCAGTGATTGTTATATCTGCTGCTTCTTTTGTTGTTGCTTCTGTAGTTTATGTGGTTGTTGCTGCTGCTGCTGTTGTTGCTTTTGCTACTGTTGTTGCTGCTGGTCATTTGATACTGCTGCTGTTTCTGTTGTTGATGTTTATGTGATGGTTGTTGCTGCTGATGTTGTTGTTGCTACTGTTTCTATGATTGTTTTTGTTGGTGCTGCTTTTTCTGTAGCTGTTGTTGTTTGTTTTTGTTTTTGCTGGTGCTGCTGCTTCTGGCGTAGAAGTAGTTGTTGTTGCTGTTTGTGTGGTTGTTTTTGCTAGTGCTGCTGTTTCTGTAGAAGTAATTGTTTTTTGTTTGTGTGGTTGTAATTGCTGGTGTTGCTTCTTCTGTAGGAGGTGGCGTTATTGTTTGTGTTGTTGTTGTTGATGGTGCTGCTGTTTCTGTAGTAGTATGTAGTAGTAGTTGTTGTTGTGTGTGTGGTTGTTATTGCTCGTGCTGCTCTTTCTGTTGTTGTAGTTGATGTTGTTTTCCGTGAAAATTTGACAATAATGTCTATTTTCCTCCATAATTAAGGAACATGGAGAAGTTGCCGGCCTTGTGGAAGGGTATGTTAGTATTAGTTATAGTCAGGTCCAGGAAAGCTAGGTAAGGTGCGCTGGACGCCGTTATTTGACCTATACAATGTGTTTCTACGGTGTTAAACCCAACTAAATAAATAAGTAGTCGTTGTTGTTTGTGTGGTTGTTGTTGCTGGTGTTGCTTTTTCTGAAGTAGTAGTAGTTGTTGATTGTATGGTTGTTATTGCTGTAGCTGCTGTTTCTGTAGTAGTAGTTGTTGTTGTCTGTGCGGTTTTTATTGCTAGTGCTGCTGATTCTATTGTTAGCTCGAGTATTCGAAGAATAGTAAGAGCTATCCTACTCACCCCGGCGTCGGCGTCGGCGTCGGCGTTGGTTAAAGTTTTTTAAAAAGGCTATTATCTTGTATACCGTCAAAGATATTTGCTTCAAACCTCACATACTTACTTACTGTGACACAGGGCATATCCCTGACAAGTTACATAACTCTGTCAACAGTAGTTTCAGAGTTATGCCCCTTTTCTACTTAGAAATTTTGGTTAAGGTATGCATGCAAGCCCTTATCTCCAAAACTAATTCAGATATCAGTTTCAAAATTCAAACAAATATTAACGATGATAATGAGAGCTTGTATCAACAAGTGCCATAACTCTATAAAGCTTTCTGGCAATATTATGCCCCTTTTTGGACTTGGAAAATCTTTGTTACACTTCTGCATGACAGTTGCTATCTCCAAAACTAACTCACATATCAAGTTGAAACCTCACACAGATACTTAGTATAAAAATATGAGGTCGTATCACTAGGTCCCATAACTCTATGTAGTTTTTTCAACAGAATTATGCCCCGTTTTGGACTCAGAAAATCTTGGTTAAAGTTCTTCAAGTAAGTTCTTATCTCCAAAACTAACTAACATATCACTTTGAAACTTCTCACAAACATTTAGGCTACTTTGTAAATATCCGAGCTTGTATCAACAAGTGCCATAACTATATGAAGCTTTATTACAAAATTATCCTCCTTTATCGACTTACAAAATGTTGCTTTAACTTTCCAATGTAAGTTGCTTTCTCCAAAAGTAACTCAGATATCGGGTTGAAACTTCACACAAATACTAACTATGAAAATATGAGCTTCTGTCACTAGGTCCCATAACTCTATGTACATTTTGGAAAGAATTATGCCCCTTTGTGGACTTAGGGACTTACATGCAATACTTTTTGGACTTATATGTTTTTAGTTTTGAATGCAACTTCGTTCTGCAAAGCTTTCACAGGTGACAGATTCTTACCATACTCTTATGCAACTGTTTGCTTATATCAACCAAGTTTACATGATATTGTACACTGCCTATCACATTGCTTTCTTTTGCATTATTCGAATAGTCGAGCATTGGCTTTCTTACGGACAGCTCTTATTTTAATTGTGTGTGTGGTTATTATTGCTGGCGCTGCTGTTTCTATAGTATTTGATGTTGTTATTTGCGTTGTTGTTATTGTTGTAGCTGCTGTTTCTGTAGTAGTTGATGTTGTTGTTTGTGTGGTTGTTATTGTTGTAGCTGCTGTTTCTGTAGTAGTTGATGTTGTTGTGTGTGTGGTTGTTATTGTTGTAGCTGCTGTTTCTGTAGTAGTAGTTGTTGTGTGTGTGCTTGTTGCTGGTACTGCTATTTCGGTAGTAGTTGATGTTGTTTGTGTGGTTGTTATTGTTGTAGCTGCTGTTTCTGTAGTAGTAGTTGTTGTTTGTGTGCTTGTTGTTGCTGGTACTGCTGTTTCTGTAGTAGTTGATGTTGTTTGTGTGGTTGTTATTGTTGTAGCTGCTGTTTCTGTAGTAGTAGTTGTTGTTTGTGTGCTTGTTGTTGCTGGTACTGCTGTTTCTGTAGTAGTAGTTGTTGTTTGTGTGGTTGTTATTGCTGGTACTGCTGTTTCTGTAGTAGTTGATGTTGTTGTTTGTTTGTTGATATTGCTGGTGCTGTAGTTTTTGTTGTTGTTGTTGTTCTTGTTGCTGCTGTTGTTGTTGCACATGTTTTTACTTTCTGTTTATATCACAGGAGCCGGATGAAATTTTTCCTTCTTATCGCATATACACTTTACAAAAGTTCTAACCGTGTTTTTTCAGTTATAAAGTCAACAAAGATTTATGCAAAGTGAAATTTAATACTCGCCACGCTCTGCACGAACATTACGTGCCAAAATGTATTAACCACACCCAGTGTCCCGCTTGAGTGCATTGGACCGTATCAAAATATTTTTCTTTCCACAAATCGGTGGAAAATGACACAAAAATCACCTCTGCAAAAATTAATAAGGGTCCATTGGCCCGTTGTAAGATAATCAAAATTGTAAAGTGATCGGTTAGAACTTTTGTTAAGTGTATAGAAAATACAATAAGAAGGTAAAAACATCGGGCTCCTGGAATATAAACCGGAAGTTAAAGGTTCATCTTTCACATTCTACAATTGATAAACCCTTAAAAAGTGTAATGATTAGGGCTGCGGGGGTGCCGATTCGATTTCGATTCGGGACCCGCGAGTTTCGAATCGATACTGACTACATAAGTTATGACGATAAAAGCAAAGGCGCACATAAGACGAAATACGTTGACAGTGAAAATGGGTTTCACTTTGTTACATTTCTCTTAAGTTTCCATTACGATTTTAAGTAGCATGTCTTACTCTCTGTTCCAAATATATATTTTATAGTATATGCCCCAACCCTATGCTAATTGGGTCGGTGTGGTTGAATTTTACCTGTTCTGACAAACCAGAAGTTTTTAAGCACTGGCACCAGAGTCAATATCATAACATAATGCGTACGGCCCTATATATAGTTCCCTGTGCATACACATGTGTGCACTACCTTATATATAACATT
The DNA here is from genome assembly GCA_025267735.1 of Mactra quadrangularis. Taxonomy (NCBI): domain Eukaryota; kingdom Metazoa; phylum Mollusca; class Bivalvia; order Venerida; family Mactridae; genus Mactra; species Mactra quadrangularis. Next base: position 20,669,488 of record CM046294.1, on the reverse strand, counting down.
ATATAATGAAAGTATAGTTATAACGCGTACATTGTATTGTATACGGGTGCGATTTTTAATTGTGTTTGTTATCAAAATATTTTATGTGTGCGTATTTAAAGAATATGAGGACTCCGGTGCCAGTGTTTTTAAGGTCCGCACGCGCAAGACACGTTTTGATGTTAGTAATTTCAAATTTAGATATTTTTGCCTACACAGTGTAGATTTTTGTTTTATGTACAGTAGTATATCAAGACTGCATCTTCCTACAATTTATGCTTCATTCTGTCTATACGTTTTAGTCGATATTACATTAATAATACATTTTCGCGACCTTTACATTCGTACCAAATCCATTTTGTACTTGAAAAAAGCAAATATTTAATTAGCAGATTTTCGAGTTTCGTGTTATCAAATTTCAATTACACTTTTATTTAATCAATATTATTTTGTTTTAAGCTTAAATAAATGTATAAATGCATATTTGAAGTAAATCATATTAATAAATGAATCGAATCGAAAAAAAACCGAATCGAAAGAAAAATAATCGAATCGCATCGAATCGACTTTCTGGTGAATCGTTGCAGCTCCATTAATGATAGTGTTGTGATAGTTATTATACTTACAATTAGGCAATATTTTTGTGTGATTCACTCTAAGACATAGTTAAATGTTACATGGACATCCAAAATCAACAATTGCATTTATGAAAAAAGTACTGAAATAATGTGTTTGAACTGACGTAAGGCTGGCTATTTCAAGTTTAGGATAGATGTTTTCATTTCATTCTAAATGTCTATTTTGTTCAGTGTTTTATATTTCCACTGTTATGTCTATACACTTGGTGCATCACTTACAAAATATATCACAATTTTCCGGAATTTAAGAATATTTTAATATATTTAGTTACCCCACCCTTTTGATAGATTGTTTTTCAATTTCAGCAAAGGATACACCCTTAATATGACTTTGTGAAATAAAACCGAGTAGAAACATTGAATTATTGGGCACACTTTAACAAATACATAAACTCAGAGTATTGTTCGTTTTTTCTCAACTGTCAAAACATGAATAATTTCACGGTGAATGCGTTTGTTAAAATTCTTGTTGTAATACGCCCATGAGTTTCCGAAAGTGTGGCTTCTTATGCCGTATTAAAAGTTTTAGTCAAGATATTTTTAGTGAAAACTAGACCGCCAGTCCAAAAACAATGCATTCAGTCACCGTGAAATATTCAAGCTTTGACAGTTGAGAAAAAACGGACAATAGGCATATACAATTTACGTGCTTATGTTGGCATCTTAGGAGAAATGTACCACAGGGGCCCGTAATATCAAGCGTCTTACGACCGATTCTAGCCGTATATCCTTCTAAATTGTATTGTCAAATTATCGTAAGATTTTTGATAATATGCTGCCCTGTTATTTTATAAGCTATCATTTTACATTCTATCTTTTTGCGGGTGCAAACTAAAGTAAAACTAAAGTACAAGTATGTGTATATATTTCTAAGATCACGTGATTATATAACCTGATGCCATACCTAGTCTATTTCCCAGAAGTTGGTTTGAAGCAGGACTTGATTAATATCGCAGTCATAGCGACCTGGAAAGTGGGCACAAAATAAATATATGCTAGTATTAAATGTAGAGTCGAAGAAACCAGACTAAACAGTTCGTGAATGATCCGAGTGTACATTCTATATTGCAAAATAACGTTTGTATCAGCAGAAACAAAACTATTAAATCTTAGTTCAGTCAAGTTCCGCTATGTGGACCAACTTGATATTTAGTGCAACTGTCCGTATATTAAGAACACCCGCTATTAAAACCATTGCTTTTAGCGAGCCTAATGGCAGAACTTTACTGTATATGGAATACTAGTATAACTTTTTGCCATTGATAGATTTGCTAAGAATTTCAACAGACACTAACGTTGAAAACTAATGTTGAAATGTTAGGTGTGTTTCATTCTCAAATGCTATGATTTCGTTTGTATTGGCTATCTTTTTTTGTGGCCGGTTTCCAAAGCATTTCGCAAGCTAGAGCTTTGCCTCCTGGTGCCCTCGTTTTGATATATATCACACATTATTTTTGTTGTTAGAAAGGTACCAGAACAAAGCGCTAGGTTGCAATATCCTTAGGAAACTAGACACTGATATGACAATATGACAAATTTTCCATGACACTTCTATCATTACAATGTATGGGAATTAAATTGTGCACATCAGTTAGTTCTCCATAGATATAGATGATTTTAAGTTTCAAAAATATGAAAGTTAAAAACTAAGATAAACTGAAAACTCAAGGTAACACTGTCACAGTGATAATTTATTTGTGACAGATTGAACTACACGTGTTTGTATTTCTGACATATTTATGGTCAATCAACTTAAAGTAAGTAAGATTTCGGGACTCATAGTAAAACAAGTTTTCTTATTTATGATAAGTGATTACCTAGTTAGCTCGAGCGCCGTCTGGGCGGCTCGAACTTGAGAGTTATAAACATTGCTTTGAATTTGAACTTCATTGTATTACAATATTGGACACAAAACATGAACGTAAAGTTGGCAGACTCAGCAGACACAGCAGAAGGATCAATCTTTTTGTCGGGTCTGTTGGCAGAAGGATTAAATTATAACAGAAAGGTGTGTCTGATGGCAGAAGAATTGAATTATAACAGAAAGATGTGTCTGATGGCAGAAGGATTGAATTATAACAGAAAGGTGTGTCTGATGGCAGAAGGATTAAATTATAACAGAAAGATGTGTCTGTGTGCAGAAGGATTAAATTATAACAGAAAGGTGTGTCTGATGGCAGAAGGATTAAATTATAACAGAAAGATGTGTCTGTGTGCAGAAGGATTGAATTATAACAGAAAGGTGTGTCTGATGGCAGAAGGATTGAATTATAACAGAAAGATGTGTCTGATGGCAGAAGGATTAAATTATAACAGAAAGGTGTGTCTGATGGCAGAAGGATTAAATTATAACAGAAAGATGTGTCTGATGGCAGAAGGATTAAATTATAACAGAAAGATGTGTCTGATGGCAGAAGGATTAAATTATAACAGAAAGATGTGTCTGATGGCAGAAGGATTAAATTATAACAGAAAGGTGTGTCTGATGGCAGAAGGATTAAATTATAACAGAAAGATGTGTCTGATGGCAGAAGGATTAAATTATAACAGAAAGATGTGTCTGATGGCAGAAGGATTAAATTATAACAGAAAGATGTGTCTGTGGGCAGAAGGATTGAATTATAACAGAAGGATCAATCCTTCTGCTGGGTTTGTTAGAAGAAAGAAAACATTACAGAACAGAACAGAACAGAACAGAACAGAACAGAACATATATTTTATTAATAAGGACTTTAATATGTACATATTTATCATCCATACACAAATTTTACATCATATAAAGGTCAAATAAAGTTAAATACATATATATTACAAGAAAAAAGAAAGAAGGTGAAAAAACAACAATATAATACGTATATCATAATTATAGACTGTCTAGATTTCATGATTTATAATATTTTTTCTAATTTTTAAGGCACAGTGTAAATAGTTTATCAGTTGTTTTACCAATTGTTCATCGTTTGAAGATAATAAGTCAATCAATTTTTGCATGCTTGGTCTATTATAATAATATCTAGGTATATAACGTTTTCTTAACACATTGTACACAGAGCATTTAAATAAGAAATGGTACTCGTCTTCAACTTGCCCTGAATTGCATAATTGACAAACTCTGTCAGCTCTCTCAACTCTATTCCGTCCATATCTTTTTGTTTCTATATACAAACAATGTGTTGAAGTTCTAAACTTAGTTATCACACTACGATCAATTTTACTCAGTTTATTGAGATACAATTCATATTCAAAGTCACATTTTAAATATTTATATACTGTTAATATAGAGCTATTGTCAATCGCACTCCTCCATGTTTGTAGATAACAGTCAATTAAACGTTCTTTGAATAAATTAAGCAATTGTTTGCTATCAATGATACTACTTTGGTTGTACCAAATGTATGATAGACCATATGTATCTAATAACTTTTTAACATGGTAAGCCCAGTTCTTTTTGCCAATGTTAACATCGTCTAAAGCATTTAAATAAATAGCTTGCATGATGCAATTGTCTGATGTTAAAACTTTCACCCAGTATTTAATAACCTTTACAAAACGATTAATATACAATGGGTAGCGTGCTAATTCACCGTAAATACAAACATTACTTGCAGACAATTTGACATTTAATACTTTTTTACAAAATTTTAGGTGAATACGCTCAATATCATTAGACTTTGTATGACCCCAAATCTCTGATGAATAGCTAAGTATTGAACTGACAAATGCATCAAACAATTGACATTGAACTTCAGGAGTAAAATCAAACTCACGTAAATTAAAATTTAACACATTCATGGCTTTAACAGCTTTGCCTATTAATAATTGCTGATTTAGAGTAAAACGGCCATTTGAACAAAATACTGTACCCAAATAATTAAAAGAATCAGCAATGTCTAACATTGTTCCATTATACCACCATTTTTCAAGTTAACTAATTCGACCAGCTCGCCTGAACACCATTATTTTTGTCTTACTTTCATTGACTGATAAGCCCCACCGATCACAGTAAAGTTTTAAATTGTCTAATTGAGTTTGTAATTCATGCGGCGTCTCAGCCAGAATTACCATATCATCTGCATATAATAATAAAAGAAGAGTCAGATCGCGCACATTAATGCCACTGTTAAGATTCGAACCAATGAATAGTTCCAAGTCTTCAATGAAAATTGACCATAGAAGTGGAGAGCATATCTCTCCTTGTTTCAAACCAACTGAGACATCAATGAAGTCAGAGAATGTATTACAGTGTCGTACTTGGCTTTTTACAGTGTCATACATTGCTCGTATCATTCGGAGCATTTTACCCGAAATACCTAATTTATACATTTTGTACCACAGGGCGTTGCGATAAACACTGTCAAAACACTTACTCATGTCAATAAATGCAGCGTAAAGACGTTTTCCATTACCAAGTAAATGTTCAATTAAACCATTTAAGCAAAATATGGCATCTACTGTAGAAACCCCTTTTTTGAAACCGAACTGTGCGTCCGAAATTACATTGTTTCTATCACACCAGTCAGTGAGACGTTTATTAAGCACGACCGAGAATAGCTTAGCCAATACACTTATCAACGTGATCCCTCTGTAATTATTTACTTCCGCCTTTTCTCCTCTTTTAAACAAAGGGATAATGATCCCCTCAGACCATGAATCTGGGAAATGACCAGATTCAAATATTAAATTGAACAAATCCGTCAAGTGACCGATCAATATATCGCAAGATTCAATGAGAAGTTCATTTATCAAATTGTCATTCGCACCTGCTTTACCACGTTTTAATGTTTTAATGGCCGCTCGAACTTCAGACTGCGTGATTATTACATCTAATTCCGGAAATGTTGCATCGTCAGGGTTTAAATTATTGGAAACAAACGTCTCACTTTCTACATCAGTGGTAACATTAAGATTAGTGCTTAAATCTTTGAAATAATTGAAAAAATCATTAACTGATAAACCAGAATTAGCCTGTCCCTTACTCTTAGTAAAGTACTGCCAGAAGTCCCGAGGCTTCTTTTTGCGCAAATTTTCAATTTCTCGAGATTTTATCAATTTAAAACGTCTTTTTTTACGGCGTATACACACCTTATATGTACGTTTGGCGTCTAATAAATTAGCTCGATTTTGTATGCTTTGATCCGCATTAAAGATATTCAATAAGTCTATATAGTGACTATGTTTCATAACACACTCATTGTCAAACCAATCTGAGTTCTTAATACCGGGATTTCTAGAAAAGCCTCTGCGACCACCAGAACTATATGTATATTTTTCAAACAATGGCACAGACGCTTTATTTATCAGACGAGTAAACTCAGACACCGTCGTATTTACTTTAACTTTGCTGTTTGACTCGGGCATAGTAAATATTGAGTTAAAGTCTGGTAAGAGTTTAATTATATTGTTTCTGAAAGCTTCCCGTTTTTCACTATCCCATACAATTCGTGTTCCAGAGGCTTCATTACAATGACTTATATTTTCACGTACGCAGCATGATATGGTGAATTGTAGCATAGCGTGATCAGAAAACTCTAAGAAATTTCCAATACTGAACGACGATATGCGCCAAAAATCATTCTGATTACATAGTAAGTAGTCTATAGTTGAACAGCCATTACTTCCTAGGAACGTAAAAGAGCCTTTGTTTTCTAAACGCCCATTGCATATACGTAACTCAGTTGCCTTACAAAGGTCAATTAATTGCGATCCAAAATTATTAAAAGTCGTGTCCACGTTTGATCTCGGAATAGGATCGTCTGGAATATAATTTTCGTCGTCAATTATAGGATTAATACGATCATTCAAAATAAAATCGGGTTTTGAGCCTACTCTGGCGTTAAAATCACCACCAACTAACACCGTTCCTAATGATTGAAAAAAGTTAATATCATTTTGAAGCAGGTCAAAAAGATTACAATTTGCAACGTCATAAGCGGGTGAGTCTTGGCACCAAATATAGGCCGCACAGATATATAAGTCATTGTCTAATTGAAAAAAATCTCGATCTAGCCTTATCCATATAATTGTATCGTAATGATTTCGAATGACTTCAATTCCAGTGGACAGTTCATTTTTATAATACAAAACTATTCCACCGCTACATCGTTTAGCATTTCTATGTTGAAATTTTCTATAAAAATTGATACAATTGTATCCATTGAAATCAACATTACTGTGATCATTAGTCCAAGACTCAAGCAAAAACACTATATCGAGATTGTCTATAATATCGCTAAATTGGGCATTATCACATTTATCAGAAGTTAGACCATTACAATTCCATATACCTATTTGAATATCACCCTCTGCAACTTGCTATTCTACTCTACCGAATTCACCATCCGTATACAATCTACCATCGACATATAACTTATTATATTTAATATATGCTTCTTTTTTAGCTTTCCTTGCTTTAAGCATAATAGGAATCAACTTTTTTCTTTGTTGTACAATTTCCGGCGGATATTGATCATGCATGAACTTTCCAGAGGCTTTGGAATCGACATTACTCCTGAATGATTTGACTACCTCTTTTGCTTTTAAATCACTAAATTCCACCAGAATATTCCTTTTCATGTTATTGCGTTTGGCACCAAGACGCACAACTCTATTCACTTTAATACTCTCCCTTTGCTCATCGGGAATTTTCAAATCATTCTTGAAGAACAAATTTACAGTTTCAAATATTTGGTCGTTGGTTTCGTTTTGACGTTCTTCAATACCACCTATAATCAAATTATTCATCATGGATTTGGCTTGCATGTCTACAAGTGACGATTTCATCTGTTTATTTTCTTTCATCATATTGCGAACCTCGTCTCGCGCTTTATCAATTTCAAAGTCATGCGTTTCTACTGTAGATTCTAAATTTGTTACTTTCTCATGATTTATTTGTACCCGTTTGTCCAGATCGTTCCATAGTTTACATAATTTATTGTCCATATCTGAGACCTTTTGTTCTAGGGAATCCAGCTTTCCAAGTTTCAATGTGAGATCGGCAAATTTAGAGTTCATAAATTGCATTAAGTCAGCATAAGTTACTTCCCTTTGACCAGGGGTTTGTATTGATGACATATTAACATGCACTGCATGGTTTTGACTATTATTCATTGGTGTGGATGAACCATTCAAATTCATTGTTGGAATGTTTTGATTACCGTTGGTCAAGGTTGTACATTGTGGATTATTATTGTATGATTGTCTATTCATACCCTGCAATTGATTGCATGTACCGTTATTACTCATGTTTATATAGTTATGTCCACTCACTGGCGATTTACTATCATTTAATAGAGATAAGTAAGAACCATTCACCTGTGTCGTGGTATTATCCATGTTTGTGTCCACAATATGGCCGCCACTATTTATAATTTTAGCTTCCTTTGTTCTCCTTACAGAATCAGGTGTTTCACCATCACTCTTTTGTCTCTTCTTTTTTCTACCCATTACTTAGTCCAAAACATTCCTCTCACAATAAGCTTTACATTGATATAAAAAATATCCAAATATATGTCACTAAAATGCATTTAAAATCCAATTTTTACGAGCTCGAAAAAACATGACCAGCTCCTTGCTTTTGACCTTGACCTTGACCTTACAGCGGTATGGTAGTAAATATAAATGAATACAAGAAATAAATCAACAATAACAACATGGACTGTGTAGAGAGTCGCTCTATCGTCGGATGTCATTTTGTGTTAAAACTGACATCCTTCCGCTGTTAATTAAAGCCTGTTTTCTAATTATTACACAAATTCATTCACAAAATTAGACAGACAATAGAACAACATTTCTTTTGGTGTATAAATGTGTGAATAACTCGTCCTAATTTGAACAAAATATATGTAAATATCAAAAGTACGAAAATTCGCCCTACCACAGTTTGGTTCGATTTTTTCATTAAAATGTGCAAATACGAGTCTTATTTTACACCACAATTTAGAAAAAAATGTGATAGTATGCATCATTTTAAAGCTGATTGTTTGGAAAATGTTTTGACGGGTACATTTTGAACAATAAATAAACAAAAAGGGCATTGCGATTGTACAAAACAGGCCAATTTTCGAATGTGAATTTGTGTTCGACTGCTGTTGATTTATCCTTCTGCCAGCAGACACAGCAGAAGGATCGTTCCTTCTGCTGTGTCTGCTGAGTCTGCCAACTTAACGTTCATAAGTTCTGTTCTGTTCAAACTTTCATGATTCCGGCAATTCAAGTTTCATTCTGATGTAAGCATGTATTGTTTGAACTAAAAATGCAATTAGATAATGCCTTATGTATCCTAATTTTCTGTTGCTGGAGTTATTTCTCTTGGACTTGACTATAGGCATATATGAATAAATGATGATGTATGAAATTACTTGAACATACGAGGAATTTACCACTTGCCATTGTGTTTATATAGAACATGTAGTAAAACGTGTAGGGCCAAGTTGTGGATAGTGCCAGTATAAAACAACAGTAATTGTAATTTATTTATTTTATTGAAACCTCTATATATGTGATATTTATAAAGTTCTAAAATACTGCATACGATTATCCTATATTTTAAGGCACTTAATGACTTCTATATAGTACAAGCATTGCTGAATAGCCACGTGACTTGATTCCAAACACATGGCAACTGAAATCTAATATTGCTTAAAATGAACTATGACTACTGTTATATTATCAAATATTGAATTTAGGTTATTCAATAGAAAATAATCAGCAGCAAAGAGTTTTTAAACAAAATCTGTGAAGCTGATTGACTCGCTGTCAACACAAGTAGTAGTTTTATGAATATCAAAACAAAAACACCAAAGTTGCTTCCACACTAAACTTTGACCTAAATGCAACTGTACAAGTAACAACATTCCGACAATAGACAAACAACAAACTCACATTGCTAAATTCTACAAAACATAATATCTAAATACATGAAAGACTGCAACTATATTCTTTATACATGTATGTTCAATCGGAACTACTCGGTGATTATCCACTTATAATAATAAGCCATGCTATATGTCCCTACACTTCAAAATCCAATGCAATTAGTCGCTGACGGTATCATCCGAGAGTTGCCAATTGTATTAAAGTCTAAGTATTCGGACTCAAGGCACGTCGGGACAACAATTTTATTCGGACCTAACATAAAATAGTTGAAATGCCAACAAAACAAAACAAAAAATTGAAATAATTAGTACAAAAATACGAAGAAATTTTCCGGCAAATTTCAAATTTCCTTCATGAAAATATTCACTTGTCAACAAACCCATTGTATTTATTACTCAAAATAAATTAGATATTTTCGAAATAGGTTAAGTTTCTTCTGTTACAATATAGTTTCACTCGTTGCACTGAGTCGAAATAGTTGAATTCAGGCCCGGATTTACCGGGGGGCACAGGGGGCACGTGCCCCCCCCCCACCTGGCCCCACAGATATTGACTCTCATACAAAGAAAAGGGCACAAAATCGACACCATCAAAGCAATATCAACTCGACTTTTAGATTAATTTTAATATGCAATCATCCATCCGAGCTATTAAAAAAGATAATGATCTAAAGCATCTCAGGGTACCCAGATCGGGCCTTATCATGCGTTCAAATCATTGATCGTGCAAGTGTATGGACCTCTATAGGTTACATACCACTAAATAAAATCCTTCTTTGTTGTATATAAAAAGTCTCATTTTCAATGAAAAATTACACTATGACCCAGGGGTGTGAGATACCCAAAACTATATATAGGCTGAAAGATCTATCTATTCCCCTCAAAATGATCAGTATTAGAAAAAAAGTTACGTTACTTATAAGAAAATAAATTTCGATTGAAAGTTACTACCCTGAAAATGTCCTGGTTTTTAACTCTTCACCAGCCGTAGAGAGTCATCTCCCCTTTTAACCAGTTTTCGCGACTAAACTTACCGGATCCATTGAATTTTTGCATAATTTCATAGGAAAAGCATTGTCAAAGACATACATACTCTTCAATATTAAAAAGCACCACAAATGAGGTATCCATGCACTCTCAAAAAATAATAACGACCATGTCACACTTTCTACTTCCGGTAAATGCCTACTTCCGGTAACCATTTAGTGGTATGTAACCTTTAAGGGACAAAAAGTTTTTTGGCTCTTAAAAATCAATTCATCAAGTGAAAGACCAATCACTTCTGAGCTATTCTGTGCAGTTTCATAAAAAAAATTTGATTATCTAAGCAGTTAGAGCATTTTAGCTGACATCACCCATTCTCAAGAAAATTGGTCAAATTTTAGGCATTTTTTTTAAAATTACATATCCTTGAAATTAAAGCTTTTTCACATAAATTAGTGTTATAACTGACAATATCTTGATGTTTTTCTGTATATTCATGATAGAAAAGACAAAAGCAACATTTTTCAAGCATTATTTTCACCTTTTCTATGTTTGTATAGTGATTTTTAGAGAAAAAATGACCAAAAATAGCAAAAAATGAACCAATTTTCAAGCTTTTTCTGGTTTAAAAACTTTTTAATGTCACATCAGATAACCAGATGACATGTTTCTATGCAGACCACAGTCAATTCAAATGAATCAAATCAGATTTTTTAAACATGGATGTCACCAAGGTGACTTTATGACTTATCAATCAGCTGGCCTAAGGGGGGCTCTTCAAAATCTGGATTATCCGCTACATTTCTGGAAGACCACTGATCTCACTTCCTGAGAAAAATGTTCTCACCAGTGGTGTCTATATGAGGATATTTTGAGTCTGTGAATGTATATTTCTTGTTTTTCCAATTTTTTTATATCACACTTGCTGATAATTTGACTGCGTGTAATGATCATGACCCTTCGGAGAAGAAAAGCACTGAGTAGGTGGGTGGTGGGATATCAAAAAAGGTGTAAAATTCCCATTTAAAGGCACAAAAATTACATAAATTGTTGTTCTGTGGATGTAAAATATCCTAGACTGAAAAAAAAGTCTTTGACAATAGAATAAATGAACATAATGGTAACCTGACCTTCGGTAATGGGGATGGGTTCAGTACTAATTCACGGCCTTTTCAGACCTTAGTCGGATGATGATATCAATGATCCCTAATTGTCCCTAAGTAACTCAAAGCCTGAAAGGCAAACCAGTAAAATAATGAATACCACAAAAATTGAGGATTTTAGTGTCAGTTGCAACAGAATAAACAGGTTTTATGTTAAAAAATGTGATGGTAAATTAACTTTTTGACTCAAAAAATTCTCAAACAAATGGGTTTGGTATGGAGCTGTGTTCACTTCCAGATCCACAACCTAAATAATGGGCTCACAGGATCCTTTTTCTTTCAAAATTCAATTTATGTAACCTCCTATTCTTGGCAGTCTAAATTATTTATCAGATTCATGCAACTGACAAAATAACTTGCAGAAAGCGGGACTCCCAGTTTGCGGCCAAAAGGAAATTTGTGCCCTACCGCCTAACGGAGACAAAGCTATTAGCTTCATGAAAAGAAGCTCTATTCAACAAATCTGACACATCGCCCCCTTACTAAAATAGGCAAAAACAAGTGCTAGGTCACAACTTTGTGTGATTTTATGTGTTCATGTAAATAAGAAATGCTAATACAGCCCCCTAGCAGTCATCTTGATGGTGTGTATGACCAGTGATGATACCGCGGAAGTGATTTTTGAGCAGTTCATTCATTTTTTCTTGCTTTTTTATATCTTATGTTGAGTGCATATGAGAATGTATTGGGTTAGAATTGATAAATAAGACAAAAATTAGTGCTTTTACAAGAAAATAACTAAATATAATATCATTTATACATCATATGACAATAAATCAGATGAGAATGCAGTTCTGCTGATCTCCATGACCGGCCTACAGCCCAACTCTGACACCAGTTTTCCCTTCATCATTGACAGTTAGAGGCTTAATAATCCAATGGAGATCATTACAACATTAACTATTATAGCACAGATGTGATAGGCATGCATAATGGCTAAAAAATCACATTGCATGGGAATTGATACATCAATCTGTGCACAAACTGGTTGCGGATGGGGTCTCGGATGGGCATTTTACCCTAATTATCCCATATTTGGACAGTCCAGCACCACAACATGCACCATTCAACACCAAACATCCATTTTCTACATCTAAATGACATATATTAATGATTTTGTCCAGAATCTTTATATGCAATCCATCAAAAATCATAAATCTGGCAGACGACGTTATCTCTTAAAGGTTACATACCACTAAATAAAATCCTTCTTTGTTGTATATAAAAAGTCTCATTTTCAATGAAAAATTACACTATGACCCAGGGGTGTGAGATACCCAAAACTATATATAGGCTGAAAGATCTATCTATTCCCCTCAAAATGATCAGTATTAGAAAAAAAGTTACGTTACTTATAAGAAAATAAATTTCGATTGAAAGTTACTACCCTGAAAATGTCCTGGTTTTTAACTCTTCACCAGCCGTAGAGAGTCATCTCCCCTTTTAACCAGTTTTTCGCGACTAAACTTACCGGATCCATTGAATTTTTGCATAATTTCATAGGAAAAGCATTGTCAAAGACATACATACTCTTCAATATTAAAAAGCACCACAAATGAGGTATCCATGCACTCTCAAAAAATAAATAACGACCATGTCACACTTTCTACTTCCGGTAAATGCCTACTTCCGGTAACCATTTAGTGGTATGTAACCTTTAAGGGACAAAAAGTTTTTTTGGCTCTTAAAAATCAATTCATCAAGTGAAAGACCAATCACTTCTGAGCTATTCTGTGCAGTTTCATAAAAAAAATTTGATTATCTAAGCAGTTAGAGCATTTTAGCTGACATCACCCATTCTCAAGAAATTGGTCAAATTTTAGGCATTTTTTTTAAAATTACATATCCTTGAAATTAAAGCTTTTTCACATAAATTAGTGTTATAACTGACAATATCTTGATGTTTTTCTGTATATTCATGATAGAAAAGACAAAAGCAACATTTTTCAAGCATTATTTTCACCTTTTCTATGTTTGTATAGTGATTTTTAGAGAAAAAATGACCAAAAATAGCAAAAAATGAACCATTTTTCAAGCTTTTTCTGGTTTAAAAACTTTTTTAATGTCTACATCAGATAACCAGATGACATGTTTCTATGCAGACCACAGTCAATTCAAATGAATCAAATCAGATTTTTTAAACATGGATGTCACCAAGGTGACTTTATGACTTATCAATCAGCTGGCCTAAGGGGGGCTCTTCAAAATCTGGATTATCCGCTACATTTCTGGAAGACCACTGATCTCACTTCCTGAGAAAAATGTTCTCACCAGTGGTGTCTATATGAGGATATTTTGAGTCTGTGAATGTATATTTCTTGTTTTTCCAATTTTTTTATATCACACTTGCTGATAATTTGACTGCGTGTAATGATCATGACCCTTCGGAGAAGAAAAGCACTGAGTAGGTGGGGTGGGATATCAAAAAAGGTGTTAAAATTCCCATTTAAAGGCACAAAAATTACATAAATTGTTGTTCTGTGGATGTAAAATATCCTAGACTGAAAAAAAAGTCTTTGACAATAGAATAAATGAACATAATGGTAACCTGACCTTCGGTAATGGGGATGGGTTCAGTACTAATTCACGGCCTTTTCAGACCTTAGTCGGATGATGATATCAATGATCCCTAATTGTCCCTAAGTAACTCAAAGCCTGAAAGGCAAACCAGTAAAATAATGAATACCACAAAAATTGAGGATTTTAGTGTCAGTTGCAACAGAATAAACAGGTTTTATGTTAAAAAATGTGATGGTAAATTAACTTTTGACTCAAAAAATTCTCAAACAAATGGGTTTGGTATGGAGCTGTGTTCACTTCCAGATCCACAACCTAAATAATGGGCTCACAGGATCCTTTTTCTTTCAAAATTCAATTTATGTAACCCTCCTATTCTTGGCAGTCTAAATTATTTATCAGATTCATGCAACTGACAAAATAACTTGCAGAAAGCGGGACTCCCAGTTTGCGGCCAAAAGGAAATTTGTGCCCTACCGCCTAACGGAGACAAAGCTATTAGCTTCATGAAAAGAAGCTCTATTCAACAAATCTGACACATCGCCCCCTTACTAAAATAGGCAAAAACAAGTGCTAGGTCACAACTTTGTGTGATTTTATGTGTTCATGTAAATAAGAAATGCTAATACAGCCCCCTAGCAGTCATCTTGATGGTGTGTATGACCAGTGATGATACCGCGGAAGTGATTTTTGAGCAGTTCATTCATTTTTTCTTGCTTTTTTATATCTTATGTTGAGTGCATATGAGAATGTATTGGGTTAGAATTGATAAATATGACAAAAATTAGTGCTTTTACAAGAAAATAACTAAATATAATATCATTTATACATCATATGACAATAAATCAGATGAGAATGCAGTTCTGCTGATCTCCATGACCGGCCTACAGCCCAACTCTGACACCAGTTTTCCCTTCATCATTGACAGTTAGAGGCTTAATAATCCAATGGAGATCATTACAACATTAACTATTATAGCACAGATGTGATAGGCATGCATAATGGCTAAAAAATCACATTGCATGGGAATTGATACATCAATCTGTGCACAAACTGGTTGCGGATGGGGTCTCGGATGGGCATTTTACCCTAATTATCCCATATTTGGACAGTCCAGCACCACAACATGCACCATTCAACACCAAACATCCATTTTCTACATCTAAATGACATATATTAATGATTTTGTCCAGAATCTTTATATGCAATCCATCAAAAATCATAAATCTGGCAGACGACGTTATCTCTTAAAGGTTACATACCACTAAATAAAATCCTTCTTTGTTGTATATAAAAAGTCTCATTTTCAATGAAAAATTACACTATGACCCAGGGGTGTGAGATACCCAAAACTATATATAGGCTGAAAGATCTATCTATTCCCCTCAAAATGATCAGTATTAGAAAAAAAGTTACGTTACTTATAAGAAAATAAATTTCGATTGAAAGTTACTACCCTGAAAATGTCCTGGTTTTTAACTCTTCACCAGCCGTAGAGAGTCATCTCCCCTTTTAACCAGTTTTCGCGACTAAACTTACCGGATCCATTGAATTTTTGCATAATTTCATAGGAAAAGCATTGTCAAAGACATACATACTCTTCAATATTAAAAAGCACCACAAATGAGGTATCCATGCACTCTCAAAAAATAAATAACGACCATGTCACACTTTCTACTTCCGGTAAATGCCTACTTCCGGTAACCATTTAGTGGTATGTAACCTTTAAGGGACAAAAAGTTTTTTGGCTCTTAAAAATCAATTCATCAAGTGAAAGACCAATCACTTCTGAGCTATTCTGTGCAGTTTCATAAAAAAAATTTGATTATCTAAGCAGTTAGAGCATTTTAGCTGACATCACCCATTCTCAAGAAATTGGTCAAATTTTAGGCATTTTTTTTAAAATTACATATCCTTGAAATTAAAGCTTTTTCACATAAATTAGTGTTATAACTGACAATATCTTGATGTTTTTCTGTATATTCATGATAGAAAAGACAAAAGCAACATTTTTCAAGCATTATTTTCACCTTTTCTATGTTTGTATAGTGATTTTTAGAGAAAAAATGACCAAAAATAGCAAAAAATGAACCAATTTTCAAGCTTTTTCTGGTTTAAAAACTTTTTAATGTCACATCAGATAACCAGATGACATGTTTCTATGCAGACCACAGTCAATTCAAATGAATCAAATCAGATTTTTTAAACATGGATGTCACCAAGGTGACTTTATGACTTATCAATCAGCTGGCCTAAGGGGGGCTCTTCAAAATCTGGATTATCCGCTACATTTCTGGAAGACCACTGATCTCACTTCCTGAGAAAAATGTTCTCACCAGTGGTGTCTATATGAGGATATTTTGAGTCTGTGAATGTATATTTCTTGTTTTTCCAATTTTTTTATATCACACTTGCTGATAATTTGACTGCGTGTAATGATCATGACCCTTCGGAGAAGAAAAGCACTGAGTAGGTGGGTGGGATATCAAAAAAGGTGTAAAATTCCCATTTAAAGGCACAAAAATTACATAAATTGTTGTTCTGTGGATGTAAAATATCCTAGACTGAAAAAAAAGTCTTTGACAATAGAATAAATGAACATAATGGTAACCTGACCTTCGGTAATGGGGATGGGTTCAGTACTAATTCACGGCCTTTTCAGACCTTAGTCGGATGATGATATCAATGATCCCTAATTGTCCCTAAGTAACTCAAAGCCTGAAAGGCAAACCAGTAAAATAATGAATACCACAAAAATTGAGGATTTTAGTGTCAGTTGCAACAGAATAAACAGGTTTTATGTTAAAAAATGTGATGGTAAATTAACTTTTGACTCAAAAAATTCTCAAACAAATGGGTTTGGTATGGAGCTGTGTTCACTTCCAGATCCACAACCTAAATAATGGGCTCACAGGATCCTTTTTCTTTCAAAATTCAATTTATGTAACCTCCTATTCTTGGCAGTCTAAATTATTTATCAGATTCATGCAACTGACAAAATAACTTGCAGAAAGCGGGACTCCCAGTTTGCGGCCAAAAGGAAATTTGTGCCCTACCGCCTAACGGAGACAAAGCTATTAGCTTCATGAAAAGAAGCTCTATTCAACAAATCTGACACATCGCCCCCTTACTAAAATAGGCAAAAACAAGTGCTAGGTCACAACTTTGTGTGATTTTATGTGTTCATGTAAATAAGAAATGCTAATACAGCCCCCTAGCAGTCATCTTGATGGTGTGTATGACCAGTGATGATACCGCGGAAGTGATTTTTGAGCAGTTCATTCATTTTTTCTTGCTTTTTTATATCTTATGTTGAGTGCATATGAGAATGTATTGGGTTAGAATTGATAAATATGACAAAAATTAGTGCTTTTACAAGAAAATAACTAAATATAATATCATTTATACATCATATGACAATAAATCAGATGAGAATGCAGTTCTGCTGATCTCCATGACCGGCCTACAGCCCAACTCTGACACCAGTTTTCCCTTCATCATTGACAGTTAGAGGCTTAATAATCCAATGGAGATCATTACAACATTAACTATTATAGCACAGATGTGATAGGCATGCATAATGGCTAAAAAATCACATTGCATGGGAATTGATACATCAATCTGTGCACAAACTGGTTGCGGATGGGGTCTCGGATGGGCATTTTACCCTAATTATCCCATATTTGGACAGTCCAGCACCACAACATGCACCATTCAACACCAAACATCCATTTTCTACATCTAAATGACATATATTAATGATTTTGTCCAGAATCTTTATATGCAATCCATCAAAAATCATAAATCTGGCAGACGACGTTATCTCTTAAAGGTTACATACCACTAAATAAAATCCTTCTTTGTTGTATATAAAAAGTCTCATTTTCAATGAAAAATTACACTATGACCCAGGGGTGTGAGATACCCAAAACTATATATAGGCTGAAAGATCTATCTATTCCCCTCAAAATGATCAGTATTAGAAAAAAAGTTACGTTACTTATAAGAAAATAAATTTCGATTGAAAGTTACTACCCTGAAAATGTCCTGGTTTTTAACTCTTCACCAGCCGTAGAGAGTCATCTCCCCTTTTAACCAGTTTTCGCGACTAAACTTACCGGATCCATTGAATTTTTGCATAATTTCATAGGAAAAGCATTGTCAAAGACATACATACTCTTCAATATTAAAAAGCACCACAAATGAGGTATCCATGCACTCTCAAAAAATAAATAACGACCATGTCACACTTTCTACTTCCGGTAAATGCCTACTTCCGGTAACCATTTAGTGGTATGTAACCTATACAGACACATAAATACCAATTATTTATTGTCTATATTACACATACCTAAACAGTATATTTAAGACCGTCACCAGTGAAATTACCATGGTAACTAGCTTACGAGGCCTAAATTTGGTTATTGTGCACTCTCTAATCTTATTTACTAGTGGATATCATCGGCGTTTTCATAGCAAGTTAGACTGAGAAAAGACGAGGACAGCTAGTCAAGTGCATTTTATACGTCACTACTATATGACACTTGAAAACATGCACGATCGTCTGATGATTTTTTATGGTATTAAAATTCCGAATAACTTTAAACAAGTGACCGAGCCTAAACGTAAATTAAGTATTTATGGGGGACATCGGCGTTTTATATCAAGTAATAGACTGAGAAAAGCTAAGTATAGTCGAATGAATGTTTGTCATTAAAATGAGTTAATTAAAAGTTAGATAAAATCGGAAAAAAGGCGAGCGTTTTATGTTGTTGTTTTTTTTTTAGAAAATGTAGGTAAATGAATTAAACTTTCAAGTAACTTTTCAGTAGTGACCTACCCTACAACAAGTTCTCTAACGAAAAACAAGACTAAAATTAATCAGTGGTTAAACATTTTTTTCATCCAATCATACATTAATAGGCTTTTGTTTCGTTAATTTTTAAATCGTTGCTTTTATTTTATATCATTTTACGTGTTTAAAATACTTGTATTCCTAATGATTTTTTCCAAAGGAATCGAAAAATGTGATTCTTCGAAGGATTTTCACGTTTTGGATCGTCCCAACAACCATTCTTGTAAATCCACTAAAACGTCCGAAAAACTCACAACAGCGCTGAATTTCAACACAATAAACTAAGCCTCTTTTTTAAAAAAACGTATCATAAACCGGCTTTTTTGGGTGTTAAATCGGAGAATTTTCTCATTGCGTTCGGTGATTTTATACAAGTTACCAAGTGTATTTTTTATAAATTCTCGGCATTTACATGATGAAATTGCTGAATTTTGTAAATCAGGATTTTATCCATTTTCGTTCCTTGAAAACTTCGGGGTACGAGAATGGGATTTAATTAGCCAACAAATTAAATCTAAATGAACAAAACGGACACATGCATGAAGGATACCTCAATTATAGCGCTCAATATTTCCTTGGTATTGTCCAAAAGTGCTTAAAATGTAATGATAATTTACCAAATTTTAGCTTCATTTTATCCTTTTAAAGTGTGTTCAAAAATGCTCAGATTTACACCTTTGACATGCAAAAATTCAAAATTTTTCCACATCTTCGGGAGGGGATACCCCTCCCGTACCCACCCCAACTGTACTCCCCAATAAGGACTCTTCTGTATCAGGCCCTGTGATCTAACTCTCACGAATGCGTTTTCTTTATTTAAGAATATTTATAAGAAGCTAATCAATCACATGAATCTGAATTGTTACGCATTGCATCACTTTTCTACAGAAAAAAAAGATAATTAACCTAGTTTTAGCTTCATTCAATTGTTTAAAAGAGCATTTTAAAGTGCTAAGATTTGCACCTTTGACATGTGAAAAACTCAAAAATTTCTATACCGTCGGGAGGGGATACCCCTCCCGAACCCACCCTCTGTGCCCCCCCACTTACGACCCTTCTGGATCCGGCCCTGGAATTAATGCTTTAAGCTACAGATTTTAAACAACGCTAAATCACCACTTCATTTTAAGTCTTTGTTTGACCTATTTTGTGACATGGTTACATATTCTTTACGAGGTAACTTCCAATAATATAATAGCCATGTTTAAAAGAACAGCATTGTTTGATGTACGATAAACAAGGACAGAGTTATATAAAATGCGTATAAATACATAAGAAGTAATCCCATGGTTATAAAATATCTGGTTTAGGCATGTCGTTTTCTTGTATATATTAACGAAACATAGCATTTTAACATAGAAAACAAAAGACGCTAAATTAAACATCGCAAAAGAATAAATAATCAAAACTCTTTTTTATCTGCTTGCATAGATAGTTAAGTTTTGGAATAATGTTCTTGGTGATTATTTTTCCTTTTTGTCTTCTTGCGCATGCGTAGCTCCAATGTCTTCGGCGTTCGGCTGACTTGTACCATTTGTAACCTCCACTCCTGAAGAGCTTTGGTCTTCCGGTGGAATCTGGTCGTCCATTCCACACAAATGCAGCGAAACATTCCATAATTTTCTACATAGTTCCTTGTCCTTGGCAGAAGCTTTAATCTTATAATTATTACAATTTTCAAGGACTTTGCCAGACATTTCACGAAGCTTATCAGCTACAGCACAGAACACAATGGTTTGACAACCTTCTTCCGGTGATTTAAATAATATTCTTGAGCATGCTCGAAGAATGTTTCCGGTAAGTCCTGGCCAATTTCTCAAGATATCGGTACATACCCATCCTATAAAGAAATATGGATACATGGATTGTAAATGAAAACACATTTTAATCAGAGATTCACCTAAGTTTGAATAGTTAATCATAGAAAGGGCAGATACCATAGTGTACAAATACAGAATATATTGTAGCTCACAAAGATACAATTTAGACATGTCAACTATTATAAACAGCCTCAAAATGACATTAAGCCGCTCTCTGTGATGACATTTGTGCCCGTGGTGCAGCGGCCAGCACGATAAACTTCGATTTTAATGCTGGTTCGATTCCATTCATACTACATAGTAGGGGTGTAACAATACGGTAAAAACCGTATTGCAATATATTGCAATACACGAAACCCGTATTGCAATATATTGCAATATATTGCGATGCATATTATTCTTTGCGCATACATGCATAGCATGAATAAATGCACGTGCATCGTCTTAATTTGCTCAACTTTGTACATAACTGATATTTGTATTTTCAAATGATATACACGTATTACGCAAATGTTTGAATAAGTTAGAAAAAAGGTTTTGAATGGACTTACAAAGATTATTATTCTCTAATTTACCAACAATATTTCAAGTTTCCGAACACATTTACGCATTTATTCAAACACTTAAATTTCAAACTCTTATATAACGGATGAGTATGGAACATTACTAGAAAAACCGGTTCAGAGAAAAACGAACCGGTTAAAAACCGTCAGAAGTCGTATTGCAATATAAACCGGTATATCGGTTAACCGTTCCACCCCTACTACATAGTAGTAATACTACTGTATTTGATGTAAAATATCTTCCGTATTGGGGAAATTGTTTAGTGTTTACCCCCTGCACTGATACTACTACTTAAAATAACTTAAAATATTATGTTCCTTAACGTTGTGACATTTTAATAAAAATACTATATCCGTATACCTGGATGAACACCATATACTTGTACAATATCATGTGCCAGACGTCGATGTAGTTCTGATGTGAACATTACCATGGCTAACTTAGATCTACCATAAGCTTTGTATATATCATACTTTGTAAGTGCTATATCTTTCCTTTACTATAATAAATAATACAGAAAATCATTCTAAATTAATAAACGATAATTTCAAGGAGTACAACGGCATAATATACGTTTTACAATTTCAGAAGAACCGACTAATCAGTACTATCAGTACTTTGATTAATAAACATTTTATCTTTGAGAAATGACGAATTTACAATGATATATCTACGAAAGACCGGTAGTGCCATTTCAACTTCATGATTTCCCGACTTCATCTTCAAGAATTCACATTTTTTAATCGTGAATTCATGAAGTTAATATCGTGAATTCATGATGTTGAAATAGTGAATTCATGAAGTTGACTTCGTGAATTCCTGAAGTTGACTTCGTGAATTCCTGAAGTTGACTTCGTGAAGTTGAAATCGTGATTTCATGAAGTTGAAATCGTGAATTCATGAAGTTGAAAATGTGAATTCCGTATGTTGAAAATGTGAATTCATGAATATGAAATCGTGAATTCATGAAGTTGAATTCATGAAGTTGAAATAGTAAATTCGTGAAGTTGAACTCGTGAATTCGTGAAGTTGAAGTCGTGAACTCGTGAAGTTGAAATCGTGAAGTTGAAATCATGAATTCCTGCAGTTGAATTTCTGAAGTTGTCTTCGTGAAGTTGAAATCGTGAATTCGTGAAGTTGAAATCGTGAATTCGTGAAGTTGAAATCAAATCGTGTTTTCGTGAAGTTGAAATCGTGAATTCCGTATGTTGAAAATGTGAATTCATGAAGATGAAATCGGGAATTCGTGAAGTTTGTTTGTTTTTGTTGGGTTTAACGCCGTATCAACACATTTTTATAGGTCATATTAAGGCGGTGAACTCGTGAAGTTGAAATGACCCTACCGGTCTTTCGTATATATCAGCTCAAGTTTAAGAGTGGTTTATTGTCTATCAAACAACGGTTAGGAGTTCAGTGAGAAGAAATATTCTATGATGTCCATCGGGCTGGGTTAAATAAATCAAGTACCCCAAACGACAACAATAGTTTGAATATTGTCCAAAATGTACCTATTTACAGTAAAAACTGCCTGAGCAACCCATTGGATGCAACGATTCTCTGTACCTACTTAAACTTGTAATTTTACTTTATTGCTATGAATGGGAAAAAAACTAATCAAGAGCAAAATAGACTGACAGTTACTTGTTTCTACAAATTAAGCACTAGGGACATGAAAATCGTAAATACCCACAAAGGAAAACCACAATGAAAAAAGGACAAGCTTGCCGTTTGCGCTATTCTTGGTGTTGGTGTGCTTGTCAAAGCCAATAGCCGTGATAGCTGAGTTATGCCCTCTGTACATGTATGTAGATATTTTGCATTTTGCCGAGTAAATAATAGTTATCATAATTGTCATAGGTTCACTTTATTGCGAAATTTATTTGTATCAAAGGAAACAACAGAATGCTACTTACGTATAACTATCAGAGACCAGGTTTATCACTCGACTAGGAACACTTTTCTTCAGTTTATCAGTTAACAAATAAGTAAGATAAAAATGTCCTAGATAGTTAACACCAAGTGACATCTCATATCCATCATTTGTTGTTGCTTTAGGACCCATGTAGGCTGAAATATATTATAACAAGCATGAATTACTATTCGGAACAACATCGGCGATCATCTACGAAAATATCTACGCAGAAGATTACCGAGGTAATTCTGAATGTTGAATTACTTGAAGTCATTCGGTACGTCTCGGACATTTCTGTAATGCAGTTAGGCATAATCGGCAGGGACGGTTTCGAGGCAAAAACTTTTCACCTCTGTATAAAGTGTATAATTTCGAAAACGGTCGATGCTGAACATATGATCAAATAGTGGCTAGTTTTTTTCCACTCACCTCACTGTTGTTCTCAGTGGTCCATACCATTAAGTGTAAAGGTCTTTTTCGGCGTAGCTGTCTAAGCTGGATTTTGACCTACATTTCTGTATAATGACGTATGTCTGGGAATTTCGGAAATCCGCCGTTCTATTGGATGATTTTACTGAAAATGACGTATGGGGGAAACAGAGAAAATCCCCTCTTCGATTGGATGGCCCTGACACGCGCGAAAAAATAAAGGCCACACTTTTGTAATGCAGTGTTTTACGAAATTTTGCTTCGTTCGTAGATTTTTTTTTTTGGGTAGACTTCTATTGCTTTCCAAAGTGTTTTTTTTTATATTGTAACAATAAAAAGTTACGTGTCAAACACAATATTTTATGGGTAAAATGAATTACGTCTCCAGATGTGAACCGGTTTCTAGTAAAAAGTCTGACATATTACCCAATAATTATTAAGTTAGCCTCACTACGTCCAGTTTCCGGGGTTTACACTTTGAGAGTCACAGCTCCACATATATTTATTAATCCGCAGAGTTATTGGTACGTAACTTTTAAGAATAAATTCA
This sequence comes from Mactra quadrangularis, assembly GCA_025267735.1. Taxonomy (NCBI): domain Eukaryota; kingdom Metazoa; phylum Mollusca; class Bivalvia; order Venerida; family Mactridae; genus Mactra; species Mactra quadrangularis. Next base: position 20,645,204 of record CM046294.1, on the reverse strand, counting down.
TAATTTTTGTTCGGTCACATTTATATCAAAATCGAAGCGGGTTAACGGTATTCTGTCAATTCATGTCAAATTCATTACGCATTATCGTCTACATGTTGACCTACTTCCGTTTACAGAAAAACAAGCGTCTGACGATCCCGATTATTGGATAAAATCGGCGCGGAGTGTAATACGTAAAACACGGTATTTTTGGAAAATTTCGGACCAGTGCTCGGTCACCTTGTTTTACTTAGAATATACATAAATATGTGAGATTTTTATTTACAATTGATAGATTATTGTATAAATATTATAAATTTAAATAAATCATAATACTTCTTGAATTATTATAATAATTATAAGTGAAAAAGACAAGGCTGTCCAAATTCGATTTTCTAGCCTCTAGGATTTTCTAGCGGAAAACAGCAGGTGCGCTCGTATCTATCGTCTGCATAAACAGCGTATAGATGATCATGATTTGGGGTTTTCCGCGAGCGTTTGACAGGTATGACTAAAATTAGAAACAATACGCGAGGTCCCCTTTTTAATTAATCGAAATTTGCTAGGGGTGACCGAGCATTGGTAGTGACCGAGCATAGGTAGCTGACTCTAAACAACATTGAACGGGCAACGGAGATCAAAACAATGGTAAGGATTATTAACGGTCGATTTCACCAAGGTCAGATATGCTCACAAGCTGCAGGTTATCAGTGTACGGCAATTGCATTGGCTGTTATATTGTTTACGGTAGGCAATCATGTGCCAAGTCTGCGAAACTGGTCTGCAAATGTTGTTGATGAAGTGATGATGCGTGGTCACAACTTGTATGAGCAAATACTAACGGAGGTCACGGAATCAAAAAATAGGTTTTCACAATGCAATTATCAAAAATCTTCTTGTCTGAAACTACAAGGCCTAGAGCTTTCATATTTGGTATATAACATCATCTAGAGGTCCTCCATCACAGTTGTTCAAATTATGCCCCTGGGTCAAAATTGACCCCACCCCATGAATCACAATATTACATTGAATTATATAAGGAAAAGTTCAAACAACATCTTCTTTTGAACCGCTTATGATAATTTGCCCAAACTCAACAGGAATGGTCCGTGGGTGGTTTCCTACCAAAATTGTTCAAATAGGTCTGATTGGTTGGATAAGTAGGTCACTGGGTCAAAAAAATAGGTTTTAACATTAGTGGTCCTCTGTAAATGGCTCTTCTGTGACCTTTGACCTTTTCCTCAGGTGAGCACCCAGGGCCCTTTGGGCCCTCTTGTTTTTAAATCGACGCCGTTTGTCTTTTTTAAAGACATTTCTTGTTCATTTTACTCGGCGTGTCAATTTATCAAATGACGAGTCTAACGATTAAAAACAGCGGGGGGTTGAATAAATTTCAGAAATATTCTTTTATTATCTACAAAAAAAATGAGTAATATCTACACTCTCATTCACTGAGATACACCTACCGTACTGTAGCGTGTTCAATCATACAAAACGTTGCAGAACGTTACATAACGATAAATTTGGAACTCCTCGACCATTCGCTGCGAATATCCTAATCTAATACACAAGTATGAGATCGTTAAGGCAATGAGTGATGTTTCAAAATTTACGGACTAAAAACGAAACATCACTCAATGCCTAAACGACCATATATTTGTATACTGTGGCTTTACCTATCCCTGTGTTAGCACCTGCAAGAAGAAAGGAGAAAGGAGAATAGAATGTAGTAATTATACAGTGAAACATGAGAAAGCCGCCACTTGGTTAAATTTAGGACATTTTAAAAATTCTTACCGAATTTTGCTCCAAATTCGACTTTTAAAGATTGCAACTAAAACAATTATTTGAATCCGATTTTTGTCCCAATTTGGACATTTTAAGATTGTAAATAGAACAACTGAGGAATCTGAAAATTTGTACAGTCAGATTTTTGATAATGTCTTGAATGTGTTCAGAATTCTCATTTGAAACCTGTATTTCATATAATGATAATATTGCTAATTGATGATATGGAAATATTTAATTGCTAAGTGGGCGTGTTTATTACAATAAAGTTTCATTTTTTGAACTATCTAAATCGATAGTAATTATATATCTGAATAGTCTTAAAAACATTTACATTTATCTTGTCAGAACAGAACAGAACATACACTTCATTTGCTTACACCAAGATACATGGTACATGAGAACTAATAAATACAACATAATAAAATTATTAACAATTGTCAAATTAAGCATGCATGGTTTAAAATGGTAAACAATTTTAAAATGATTTTGTGATAAGTAAAATGATTTTCATAGAGCAATTTCACAGTACATATTATTGAAATGCAATAATGATGCAAATAATTTAGCTGCATTGATGTAATTTGAACATGTCTGCCACTGTCTTGCTATGAATTGACAAAAAACTGAAATATTTAATTCTAGAGCATGTACTTATTTTCTTTTGTCTTAACAAAAATTTAAACATGGTATTCGATATTCTATGCTTACAATATTTAATTCGATCAAGTCTTTCAATTTTTCGATGAAAATCGAAATTCATTTTATCTGATTTCTTTCAATTAACAGGATCCTGCAAATAGTACTCCTTGAAACATTTTGATATTTTACTATTCTGGATATACCAAATTAGTTTGACAAAAAAATGTTGGAATTTATTGTATATAGCATACACACAATATTTTATCACACGGGAGACAACTCTAGCGTGTTTGTTCGTACCGGAGTAGTCATTCGGAACTGCCTCGGCGATCTTCTACGCAGATAAATCTTCGTAGATGATCGCCGAGGTTGCTCCGAATGCGGAGTAGTAACGTTTTTAATATAGACCCTGATAAACTAGACAGTGCTACTTAAAACCGCATTTATTTTGTTTTTAAAGACCAGAATAATTTGGAATGTCTTGGCAATAGCTACGCTTAACACTAATTATTAGTTCCGGAAATTACCCAAATGTTTTTCCGAATGGACCTGAATAGATTCGAGGAAATAGTTATGTAAATCTGGGTATTCATGTTATTCTGCTTTGAATGTCCAAATTCTTGTCAATAATACTGAAGTTATTCGGAGATTTCAGGTATTCTCATTACTGAATGTACAAGAAACAAAAAGATACTCATGCAGATGAACACTCCTAAGCCAGGCAACACCATTTTACTTATAAAACGGAAGTAATATGCCGATCGTACTCAAATGTCCTTATATTGAACCCTATTGCCCACGATAAGTTCTTAACAATTCCGCATCGTCTTTTTTCGCGTCCCCGCTGTTAGTGTTATTATTTATTAATTATGTACCCTACGTGAACTATTTCGTTGTCGTTGTAAAATGCTTAAAGGTACTCATTCATAGATTTCAACATAAATATCAACTTTTTCTAAAACTATCAAAATTGTACGGAAAAAAATGGAAGCAGGAAAGTAATGTTCTGATAATGACAATTTAATTGCTAGTGTTTTATGTAACAATAGTCGTATGTCACGGTATAGACAATTTAAGTGCATTTTTGTGACTATTATTGTATATTTCTAGCAATCTATAGGTCAGTTTGTCTTAGAATATCAAGACTTATTTTTTGACACAATTAAAGACCCTGAATGGTATTTCGAAATTATAAAATATAAACCAAATCTGTGGACTAGTACCTTTAATATACGTTATGATGTGTGTTGTCCTTTGTTATACCGTACAAACAAATGTAATAAAAGTTTAACAAGTCAATAATTAAATCAAAATGTTTATTGTTTAGACCTTATATATAAAACAGATTTTATATTTCATTGACATGATCAGCAAAAACCACGCTATTTGTCAAACAACACATTTACAAATAAATATATGTGTATATAATAAAAATAATAATAATAGTAATAAAGGCTTTATTTAACGAGGCTACACATTTGGATAAATCCAATCTTCCATGTGGACCTCAATGAGGTACATATCATATGCATAAATGAAATTTATTTCATGATTAACAGAAATAAAAAAAATATATCAATGACCTTTAAGTCAAAGAAATAATTATTGTGAATAGAAAAAAACAAGTCATGTAGGGCAGTCAGTCAATGAGTTAAGTATGCGCTTAATAACGGATTAAAACATAAGCTCAAAGTATTATAGCATTTCCAGCTATGGTAAGCGTACTGTAGACTGACTGACCGCATTATATATATAATGAGTTTCTATGACGTCAAGCACAACAAAAGTACAGAAGGCCAGTAGCAACAAGAAAAGAAGACGAGGAATACCTGTCCTGTCCCTATAAAAGGCTATATGGTGTTTAAGGTTGGACAAGGAGCTCAAGATCCTCTCCATGATAGTGTAGAGTGGTAAATAACCTTTGTCCCACATGGTGGTGAAGAAGAAAAGTAAATAAGCAACAACATAAAAACATTAGATACATGTACAACAGCTTGCATAATACAAATGTTATGTGATGGTAGAATGCTTAGACAAAAAAACCATGACAATGAACAGAATGAAGTCTTAAAATAACTATTCTGTTTTGGATTTTGATTGCTTATGCTTAGTGTTTTTCAATTGAAGCAATGACCTCTAGGTCTTTGAATGCGTGTCAAGGTACAAAATTATATTCCTCAAAGCAGTAATTTTCCAAAAATATTTATTAAATAATAAGTTGTTTATAATTCTAGCTCATTTATTTCTATCATTTTCACAAGTGTGAATAAATTGGTTAACAACGCTTAAAACCCTTCCTGGCATGCAAACATGAAACATTAATTTACTACCCGCGGTCGATATAGATACCAAACAATCACCTTGGATACTCTGATGTTTGTACATTACAAATATCAGGAAAACTTGCCAGAACGACCGACTTCACACAATAGCCATCTATCGACGTTCTCGTACCCAGTGATTATTAAAATTCTCGATCTAGCTCGAGCATCTTAATAACCTCTGTGTGTAAGAATGTCTAACGATCGCCTTTGTGAGTCTTTCACTCTGATTTAGTAAAGCCGACATTTTATTACCAAACATACCATCCTCACAGGTACTCATTTTCACCTGGGTAATGTAGAGGAAATGGGAAGTTTTGCTTGCTCATGGTAATTAGTATTGCCACTTGTTGGACTTGAACTTGAAACAATCGATCCCTAAACGCACATCGTACCACTGGACTTCTACTCTAGTTGGTAACGGCCATAATCTAGCAGCGTGTTCAATTACCCTAAACGTTCCAAAACGTTCCGTAACGATACATTATGAACTCCTCGTCCATTCGCTGCGAATAATATAATTTATTAGACAATTATACGATCGTTAAGGCAATGAGTGATGTTCCAAAATTTATGGACTAAAAACGAAACATCACGTATGAATGGTTTATCTATATAATGTTAGCGGGTGAATGTACTTCAGATTGCCTATCAAATCTGAATATTTTTTGTTCAAATACTTATAAAGGGCACTGTATATCAGCAGATTCATTATGTAAATCACTGCGAATTAATTATAATACAATAACAAATAAAATTGTATACACTTGTATACATATATTCATGGGCATGTTTCAGTTTAATCATTCAATCCCATAAGTTGTTATATAAAAACTGACTTCAAAAGGGTAGCGTATTATATAGCCTTTTAGTTAAGATTTGATAACTCGATTTAAATGTTTTGCATACTTCTTTTTGCAATGTGGTTGCTTAAACAGCATTATGATGCAAAATTGATACAATAATAGTCTCAATTGACAGTCTACTTAGAGGCAACACGACATTTTATTTCTCAACAGCAAATAGAGACGTGGTCGAGCCTGTCGAGCTAAAATGCTATACGTCTCTATTCAAATTACCATCTTTGGAAAACTTTGACCCTGAAAGTCTTTGGAATTTAGGCTTGACGGGTTGCGGCATAGAGACTCGGGATTTCGAATCCAGGGATAGTGAGTCCGAATCCCGGGCACGACAGGTCATTTCTGAATATCTCCATGATGGAGGATTCAATAAATATATATATATTTATATTTAGTAATATTTATTTGGCATAGTGTACACATAGCATAATTACAATAACATATATCACAGCATGTTACAAGTAATAAGCTATGACAAGCACACCAACACCAGGGATAGCACAAAAAGGGCAAGCCCTTATTTCCGTTGTGGTCCCTAGTATATGCGCCATTGAATTAAAGTTTACCAATATATACCATTTAACATATATTCTCAAATTTATCAAAACGTGTGATATTTTAGTGCGTGTGTTTTATTCATTACATTTAGTAAGTTTGGCTAGACATTGTAAAATTTGTTATCTAAATGTATCCATAAAATCTTATCACAGTTTAAATTCTTACACCAAACTCAATTTCAAAGACAGTCAGTTTAACTTTTTTTAAGTTTTCATTTTCCTAAAGGTAGTGCGAAGTCTCTGGTCATTACATCAAAATGAAAAGTTAATCTTCCCAATAGCCAAAAATAATCTGGCTGCCATCCAAGATAGAACTTAGATATTTTAATTGAAAAACATTGTGTGAACACGTGGTAAAATCAAGCTATGTCCAAACTATCTACAAATGCTGAGATTTGAAGACCTGGTACAATATATCTTGTGGAAGAACATGTTCTATAAAGATTTGCAACATAAAGAAGCTGAGCATCTTAATGATCACCGTTCATGGGCGGCAATAAATACAATCATCAAGATTTTAGCATATCGTAGTTGACACCGGTTGCCTTAAGTCAATTAAAACGATTAATTCTAGGCCACATGATAAGAAAATGCCCGTCAAAAAAATGAAAAAAGATTGTGTGAATGGACCCGTCTCCGCCATGTCTTTTTCTGATTACCTGTTAATATAATATGGTATAAAAGTTATCGATAGGGTGGTACAAAACTTATCTACATTCTTCATTCTTCATGAAGTTAGACTCGTTTTGCGTTGACCCGTCAAAACTGAAATCAAAGAGGTTATTTTAAAATACCATTATGGTGTTCAATGGCATCGTTTACATTCACTATTCAAAGTTTGCTCTTGTGCCGAAACCCACACAATGAAAACTAATTATCTTGATGGCTGCATCATTAATGAATTAAGCAATGTCAATGTTGGTAGCTCAGCCGAACATAACAGTGTGGACATGCTATTATTCAAGACTACCAGCAAATTGTAATCTGCTCAGGTGACCCTTTGTTTCTTTATGAACAATACGTTCATGCTATACTCAAGATAACCCGTAATGGAATATACATACAAATATAGATAACAATTTGTTTCTGAATTTCATGGGTAAATGTGCGTTTATCCCCAAAATTGAGAACTTCAACCAATGACGTTCAAAGGACACTGTACTGTCATAATAGCTTCCAGGACGCATTGAAATGTATTTTTTAATTGTGGAAATGCAAGATTTAAAATGTAGATTTAGGAATTGTACTTTTTTAAATCTATACTCTGCGGTTCACTGCCAGATGTAAGAGAGTTTAATTTGTACATTGCAATTTAATGTTTCAATTATATAATACGTGTGCATGGCATTGTGTTACTTCACGTCACAATCTCGAAACAGTATCCTGACTATCCTCTTCTATAAACATTATTGTTGGAAAATAATTATTTGTTGTTTTAGATGTTAATATAAATTATAAAGATATTCATTCCCACCACAAATAAACTATAGTTCGAACAAGAAAACAACAACACTGTTTATAATAACAATACAATGAACTAACCCACGACGAGGGATGTCCATGATGACTTTAAAATAAACATTTGTGATATGTTTTACTTGTGTCTTAGCTGTTGGTGTAATGGAAAGCGTTTTACCATAACAAGCATGATTAACCAAGTGGTGGTGGTTTATCAACCATGCTAATTTTGTATATATATTTCTTTATTTTTTTTTCTGTTGGTTACAACAGTCATAAATATACCAGTAATTTGTACTTTTATCAGATTGTACATCATGGAGAATTACAAAACAATCTATCATCACATACATCATACAACAACAGACATTGTCTGGTTTCCAGGCAAAGCATAATAATGGCTGCGGCCGATGCATTGTACAATGTACAAATGTATCAGATAATTATGTTTTCAAATAAACATTTCTCACCATATAGACTTAAATCAAAGAAACTTAGTACATGAACTACAGTACAACTACCTTATTTTTAGTCGTTTGGTTACACTTATGCTAAATGAAGTATTCAAGATTCTAACGAGAATAATAAATCCGTTACAATTAAACTAGCAAAATTTATCTATAAAGCTATGTTGTTAAGGGGTTGATATCAGTCATATTATTTTTGAAGTATTTCGATTTGTAAATATAGTATTATATCTATATACTCAAATATTGTTTCAATATACTAACCATATGTATAATATTACTCACACTTTTCTCTCGTTTGCTTTTTTATCACTCGTTTTATATTCATATGTATTTATACATGTATATAGGTGTACCGCCAAAATTGTTGTAATGGCGACGAACACCAATGTGTTCTGCTAATAAAATGTTCTGTTCTGTTCTGTTCTGTTCTGTTCTGTTCTAAAAAAAAAGTCCACGTCCGAATCATGTCTACTTTGCAGACATGGTTTTTAGTTTATGGTTTGCTAAATTTAAGTGCACAAGGAAAACTGGATTTTGAAAGACTAATATAGAACCGAACTTACACCAGTTGGCCATTGTCAGAACGTATTCATGCAAAACAAAGATAATAAGAGACTAATCTATAACATGAAGATGATTGGTGGGTGTCGCCATTATTGCGCTTTACCTGACTCATTTACGACAAAACCGAAAGTTATCTGCCCCTGCAATGCAATATAGTGCACACCATAGGCTATACGCTATATATAGAGACATGTGCACAATGTAAACATTGGTGACCTACTTCCTGTTTGGGTCTCGGACCCAACTGGCCAGCACTGCCGTTAGGTATGTGTCAAGAATCCGGCACCCCACACCCTCTTTGTGGGTCAGTTACCCGCCCTTGCTACTCACTCTATACGCTCTATAGACACTATATGGACATGAATATATGTAAACAATGGTGATCTACTTCCGGTTTTGGCCTCGGACCCAACCCGGAACGCCGCCCAGTCGGTATGGGTCACGAACCCAGCGCGCTAGATCCACTTTGAGGGCGAGTAACCCGCCCTTGCGGTATGTGTCAAGAATCCGGCACCCCACACCCTCTTTGTGGGTCAGTTACCCGCCCTTGCTACTCACTCTATACACTCTGTAGACACTATATGGACAAGTACATATGTAAACAATGGTGACCTACTTCCGGTTTTGGCCTCGGACCTAACTCGGAACGCCGCCCAGTCGGTATGGGTCACGAACCCAGCGCGCTAGAACCACATTTGGTCAAGTTACATATGCCACTTTGGGCTATACGCTATATATATAGACATGTGCACAATGTAAACATTGGTGACCTACTTCCGGTTTGGCGCTCGGACCCACCAGGGCAGCACTGCCGGTAGGTATGTGTCAAGGATCCGGCACCCCAAACCCACTTTTGGGGCCAGTTATCTGCCCCTGCCATGCAACATAGTGCACACTATAGGCTGTACGCTATATATATTGACATGTGCACAATGTAATCATTGGTGACCTACTTCCGGTTTGGTGCTCGGACCCAACAGGGCAGCACTGCCGTTAGGTATGTGTCAAGGATCCGGCACCCCACACCCACTTTGGGGGCAAGTTATCTGTCCCTGGCATGCGATATAGAGCACGCCATAGGCTATGCGATATATATATAGACATGTGCAATATGTAAACATTGGTGACCTACTTCCGGTTTGGGGCTCGAACCAACCAGGGCAGCACTGCCGGTAGGTATGTGTCCAGGATCCGGCACCCCTAACCCACTTGAGGGGCCAGTTAGCTGCCCCTGCCGCGCAACATAGTGCACACTATAGTCTATACGCTATATATATAGACATGTGCACAATGTAAACATTGGTGACCTACTTCCGGTTTAGCGCTTGGACCCACCTGGGCAGCACTGCCGGTAGGTATGTGTCAAGGATCCGGCACCCCAAACCCACTTTTGGGGCCAGTTATCTGCCCCTGCCATGCAACATAGTGCACACCATAGGCTATGCGCTATATATATTGACATGTGCAAAATGTAAACATTGGTGACCTAATTCCGGTTTGGGGCTCGGACCCACCTGGCCAGCACTGCTGGTAGGTATGTGTCAAGGATCCGGCACCCCACACCCCCTTTGGGGCCAGTTATCTGCCCCTGCCATGCAACATGGTGCACACCATAGGCTATGCGCTATATATATAGACATGTGCAAAATGTAAACATTGGTGACCTTCTTCCGGTTTGGGACTCGGACCCACCAGGGCAGCACTGTCGGTAGGTATGTGTCAAGGATCCGGCACCTCACACCCACTTTTGGGGCCAGTCATCTCATGTTATATAACAGTTATACATGAATCACCATCATTTGTAGTTGAATGTCAATTTGCATTAAAAATAGTATTATCAGAACACTATTTTCTGCTTCCAAAAATGTTCCCATACAATTTTGATAGCTTAAGAAAAATGTTGATATTCAAGTTGAAATCTGTGAATGAGTATCCTTAATGACCATGCATCAGCTTGAGCCTTTGGCATGCAAATATGTGTTTTCTAATGATACTAGTAAATGTTGTTTTCATCTAGGATGTATTATAGTGACCAGGGCAGCATATTACAAAAACTTACGATAATTTATCAACGGACCCTAGACTATTTGTTCACTTGCAAATTCATATTTTGCTTTTATTGAAACAAACTGAGGTTATCTTTGTTCGATATATACGTTCCTTAAAGCTCACGATCCGCTGATGTTTTCATGAAACTAGAGTATACAATAAAATCTTATTTTAAATTCTTTAAAGACCAATAGAATTGTTTGTAGATTGCACATTGTTGATGGACACAAGTCATAAAGTGTCATCGTATGATTAAAAATCAACAATAAAAAGAGTAACTAAGGCATCGCTAAAACAAATGAATTAGCGTATATACAGCTTGTATGTTTGTCTTAATTGATAAAATTGCAAACAAAATGTTAATGCAATTTAGTATACAATCAGTGCAAATTTACGATCGGTCTCAATTCAAAATGTTAGACAAGAATATACACACAGATTCAACGACTGAACAACTTAGTCTATGACCCGGTTACGTCCTCATTGTGCTTTTATGCGTCTTTTATGTTTCGAGGTAAAATAAAATTAAGTAAGCAATATTCGAATTAGTTTTCATTATTTTATTTCACACGAACATAACGAACAACAAATAAGTTATAAGCAAAATAATTTGCAGTTTGTACCGACTACTTTCACAAGACGCTTGAACGAACCGTGTGTTCGGGTTTTATATTAAACCAAAGGAGATAACGTAAAAACAATTTATAAATAAAAGGGAAGTAACAACGTCGAACTCGGACGGATGTCGGCCAGGTCGAACACCTGTCTGTCTCGAATTTTTTTCCACGTCCCTTCAAGTTCGAGCCAGCGAACTTTTACTGTATGTTTCGAAATATGCATCCTAAATTTTCCGTGTATCTTGTTTGTTTTCATATAATTTTAAACAATTTAAAACAGCTGCATTTAAAGTACATGATTTTAACGTAATGAACAAAACTAATCAAGACGTATTTTCCGAATAAAATTATTAAATATACTAACCTTAACCACTGCCGGTAATCACGTGATTTTGTTACGGTCAGCTGTACTATTAAATGGCGGCCAGACTCGTCACCTCAGGTAGGTTTTTCACATTTTTTAATTAGAAAACCGCGGGATCTTGTAATTTCATTACGCCCAAAGTACCCTCCATTGCAAACGATTTATGACAATACAAAATGTTTTTCCTACGTCCATAAATAAAAAAGTTATTGAGCGAATTATTTTGAAATCTTACGTACTTGTTGTGATCGACTGCACTATACATGTATATATCTGTTTTTGCCTTTTTGTACTGAATGAAGCCATTTGCCTCAAGTGTTTACCAATCAGGAAACTTAAAACATTATTCTTTGATACTTGTGTCATATTTCCTGTCAAAGGTAACGTTGTAAACGTGATTTTTGAAGGAAAACAAAAAATGATAAGCTGTACTATTGGATTTTCAATGATCAACTGTACTATCAGATTAATAAACTAACCGAAAATGATGTTACACGCATCTTACTACGTTAAAGGTCGAATACCTCGGTTGTAAAATTCTTTTGGTAAGGATAAATGAAAGTAAACTATAATGTAAAGTTTGATTAGTGATTAAAAAGTGTTTGATAAATCTCTTACCACACGGTTAAGTGTTTAATATTACCAGACCGTTTTCTCCGTGCTTAAAAAGCAGTGCGTGAAAGTACGGGGTATATCCAGACTTTTCAAGTTAGGAGCGCACTAAGAACAAAACGCAATGTTATAGTTTGTATTAAAGCGGCAATGAAAATTGAAAAGTTTTTATTTATGGTCTCATTTGTCGACTAGCATAAGTCATGGAATAGTACAATCGATAGTAAAAAGTCTAGATCCACCCCATTTTCAGTTTAGATACAATCAACTGCTGAGTATATACATGTAGATTTCCAAGGTGAAATGTTTCAACAAGCTTATCTGTATTAATTTCAAAGCCAACCAAAGTTTTGAGAATTTAACTGTTAATTTATTTTAATTTAAGTCCTCACAAGAATCAGTACTTTGTTACTGTACCGCAAAAGTATGGACTCATGTGCCATGTTTTGAAAATTTATGAAGTGGACTGGATTGTTTTATTTTAACGTTAACACACGTAATGTTATTTTGTACACGTACCGTACTGGTTTGAAATTTGCATACGTATAACTACGTAATTTTGCTGATTATGTGATATATAAAAATGTGAAACTGAATTGGCGCCATTTCCTATCTATTAAACCCCTCGTGATATGTTTGTTAGAAGTAAGGCATTTGTGGAAAGGAACTCGTACACTTTTTGTACACCCTTACTTCAAGCTAGCAAAGCGATTGAGTGTCCTCTCTTCGCTCGGAGACAGTGGGTTTGATCTCAACTCAGACCATGGATTTTATTGAAATACAAAATTATTTCTGAGATGTTACTGGTCGGTGACACAGTTATCTTACGATTATCTTACGACTTACGATTGTTTAGATTTTTTATGTTCTATGGTGATGAGAAGTGAAAGTCAATGAAAAAATAAAATGAAAATATCAAATATCATCATCATAGTGAAAATATAACGTCCCAACGACATCATTTTAAAAGAGAGATGAGCTCACCTCAAAGGAGAAATGACAAAGTGTTACATTTGTGTATTTTTATTTTGGGTTAAACGCCATATTAACTTATTTTAGGCCATTTTACGACGCCCAGCGCACCTAACCTAGCTTTCAGATCATAAAATACTTGCGTATAATAAGAACATTCTCGTACCCCGAGGCTATCAAGAACGCTAGTATAGAGAATCTTGATAGCCTCTGGGAACGAGAATGATAATAAGAATTACAAATTCAAGAACATTACAATTTAACTTGAATATGTAGGCTTCTGTATCAATACACGTTCTAAAGAATGCACTTCAATAATAAATCATGAACACATATATCAATACCACAACATACATACATATTTAATGAGCTACCAGTTAATTAGAGATTGACATTCATATCAACGGCTGACTCAAGCAAGCTGATGCATTGATCATATGGTCTTTTACTAATTAAAATATCGAAACTTTGTAATATAGTTGAGATATACTTGGTGGTTAAATAATGTATAGAGCACGCTCTGGGTCAATGCTTATTTAGTGAGAACGCACGTAGCTGTGTTAGAACAGGGATTCTATATAACAGGGATTTGTAACGAAGTGCTTTTTTTAATTTTCACGGTCGTCAATGTCTATAACTGGCTGAAGCAGGCTGTACAAACTACTCAAGAGTTTAAACACTTGATTTATGTTTTTGTACATGTCTTTCATACAACTTGTAAATGTTTCTGAAGTTTTTGACCAAAAAAATGTTGCAATTATGACCGAAATATGACTTTAGGTGATGTAAAATGGGGCTAAAATGGCAGATCGGCGGGAAAATACATTATCAAAGTCTGTGAGCGTAATTTACTTCAAAATAATCTAGAAACACATTTTTTCTAACATTTATGTCAATTTGAATGGTACTGGTACAAATTTACATGTGAGTATCTTTATTTAAACTTGTAATACTTGTTTTCCGTAAGGGCCGAAAAAATAGCGACGACAGTGAAATTTGACGAGTCTATTATATTTACTTATCGTGTTATATAAAATCCCTGGTTAGAATGAAAAATATTGTACTAGACAATAGTAATGGAGATATTTTCTATCTTTGAATTCATGCATTTTATTTCTTAATTGCACACAACAATGGAAATATAGACAGATACAATTGTGTCCTCTTAGAAAACGTACTTTTTGGTTAACCGGTCGCTACATTTGAGTTCAAATTGAAAAGTCGACCTCGAATGACACAATTATGAAGTACTAAACTCTTACCAAGTTTACCGTCGTCAGAAAATGATCATGAATGTAAAATAAAGGAAAAGTAAAAGAAAAGTTTGTAATCTTAATTAATGGCGCGGCTATTATTGTGCTTGACGCGATAGGGATATAGGGCAGGTATTCAAGACTAGGGCTGCGTATCGTGGCCAAGGTCGCGATACGATACGTCTCGCGATATATGCCTTGCGATTACGATATTAATCGCGATACGATGTTAATTGTATATTTGGTATGAATGCATACACAAATCATGATATTTTAATCAAACAATCATAAAATTAAAAAAAAAAACGATAGCGTGGGTCGCGAAAATGTATGACATAACGAAATAATGATTGAAGGAATTTTATTTGTACAAAATGGAATACCACATATTGAATAATAAAATACAAATAACTTTATTTGTTGTAAAATAATGACAAAGTTTTTTTGTTTCTAGTGGAATTTAACAAATTAGTTCATTAAAAAATCAACTAATTATGTCTATTTAAACTGCCACACAACACGCTAATAATTAATAACAATTATCAGCTTATCGGCAAACATAAAAGAAGTGTTATCTTCCTAAATCATTGTTCACCAAAGTTTGGCACGTGTTTGTTAATTGCAACCGTTTGATTACGTAATCAATTTTATCGAGCCGTCATATACGTATGTAGCACTATTGATTTTTCAGAGGACGCCTTACACAAAAGTCATATTGTCTATGATTGTTACAAGCGTGGATAAAAACGTAATGCGTATTGCGGACTCTCGGCTGGATTTTTAGCGTCCAAATATTAAATTGCTTGTAACTGCAATTTTTATTATAAATTTTATTATCCATTTTTAGTAATATTGCTATTGAAATTGCTACCAGACATTCGGTCTTGCGATCCGTATCTTTTTAACGAACCGTCGGCGTTCAAGACGGACTTGGTCTTCGGCCCGGCAGCTAGATTCAAAGACTGATGCACCCGTTTAATTTAGCAAAATTGATGTAACGAAACCAAATGGCATAGAATATACGAAAAGTTGTCAAATTCGCGATACAGCCATATTTTCGGCGAGTGCGCCCGACGGGCCCAATAGACGATTGATATTGCGCCATTTGCGTTCATAAGATGCCAATGGCGCGCTCTAGATTGAACACTGAGTGAAGAATTTAATTGCAAGTTAAATGCTATAGTTACAAATGAATATAGTATATTTTGTTTTAACTGATTTCTTGTGAACTAAAAGGCCCTCTGAATCGCGATTTTTTAGGACGCGCTTCGATACACCCTATCGGACAGTCGCGAATACGATTTCACGATGCATCGGTGAATCGTTACAGCCCTATTCAAGACAAGATCATGAGTATCTATCAAATCAAGGGAGGCAAATACATTGTTGTTCAATTGTAATTTTTGTAAGATTAGTCTCCCTTGACCTTGATTTTTTTTTTATTTTAACTAAAATCTTGACCAGTGCAACACGTCATTTCTATGTAAATTATCGTTAATTGTAGTCCTGCAGTATATGAGATGAACCGTGCACTTGAGTCCCCACAAAGTTTTTTTGCAGTTTCTATATCTTTGAAAGGTGCTGAATAAGAATCCGAGTGATGACACCCTGTCATCCTTGAGCAATTTGCATAATATGCATATTAAGTCCGCCATTATAGAAATTCCGTTTTTCGCTAATAATTCAATAACTAACTTAGATACAAATTTAAAATATGTATCCATACCCATGTTTTCAGGGTCTATCTATCACATGGTACTAATTTCAGCTTGATCAGATCATTTAAATATGCAAATTAGGTATTTTACAAAATACAATATTCGGTTTTGCTATACAAATTAACGTCTGTAGTTTTTACATTGATATTTTGAGTAAAATATGTTTATGTTATGCTACTTTTGTATATATTAAATACAAATATATCAAATAATTACATTAAATCAGTTAATGATACTACAGAAATATGCAAAATATTCAAATTACATTAAAACGTGTAGGGGTTTGACTCAAACATTACATGATGTCATGTATATATATGCCATTGTCTAGCATTCTGTGGAGGTCTGGATAATTTTGATTCAGTTATTAGGACAGAGCTGACTAAGATATTTAGTTAGGACATCCTGTCACCCATGAGCAATTAGTATAATATGCAAATTTAGTCAGCCGGATTACCGAAATTCCGTTTTTTGCTTATAACACAATTACCAATCATGATAAAAGTTTAACATATGTGTCTGCGTCCATGTTTGTAGGGTCTAGCTATCACATGATACGACCTTAAGCATTATCAGAGATGATTTGCATATGCAGATGTATGCAAATTAGGTTTTTTCACTATATAAAATAAAGATCATGTACCAAATTTCGAGTTGTTATGAACAGATTAATAATAATTTACAAGTAATTAAAGACAAAGCATTTAGTTAGTATATTTAGAGTGACGACACACTTGAAAAAAATTCATAATATCTCAATAACCGTATATGACAAACATAAACATTATGTATTTACCTGTATACATTTTTTGTTTATTATATATATTATGTATATGCGCTTCCATGGCATTAGTATGTTTCGTTTTATGTCGGAGAACATATACCGGTACTAATATTATAATGATCAGATGATTTGGATATGTATACTTATGCAAATTAGATGCATAAAGTGATATCCATTGTCTCTATCGAAGTTAAAGTTAGTGTATAGAGAACTAAGGTAATCTACATAAACTAAGAGCATGCATTGCTTATTATATATAAATTTTAGATAATTAAGATACGTGGTCCTTACGGTCATTAGATTGTAAAGAATATTGTTTTTGTGCCCGTAATTTCTGCAATGACTAATTCCCCCACCTAAAAAATGTACTGTAAGCAATTTTTTGATATAATGAGGAAGATAAGTAAGGATGCATTCAAATGATTGTAAGAACATACTTTGCAAAACAACTTTTAGTCAAAAAATTAGAGTCGAAATTTTACAAAGACAAATTAAGTGTGTGTAGCCATGACCATGTACAGCACACTCCGAGTTTGGCTATCCGAATTCAATTCTTGCAGATCATGACCTTCCGTGATAGTCCACCGGACTTAATTTGCATATTATGCAAATTGCTCAAGGATGACAGGGTGTCATCACTCGGATTCTCATTCAGCACCTTTCAAAGATATAGAAACTGCAAAAAAACTTTGTGGGGACTCAAGTGCACGGTTCACCTAAAATATGGCATTTTACTGCAGGACTATTGTTATAAACTAGTTCTGACATTTTTTCAGTAAAAATTATAAATATTGAGGTAAAGGCATACTAATTCTACAAGCATTACTACTAGATAACGATACAGTTGTCTCCCATGGATACATTTACTTTTAATCCTGCTACAAAACAGAGCTGTATTGACCTACTCTACTCTCTAATAAATTTTTCGTCATCACAACACCTAATGGATCCATATATGGATATATCTACGGAGCTAATAATTATAGGCACGACCTATTGATGGAAAAGAAATTCAATTTTGTGAAGTAGTTAGTTGGTATTTAATAAACAATTTAATCTCCATTTCGCAAATGTCTGCTTCATTTCGCTTCATTATGCGTTTTAGTCATACAATCCTACCGTCTCAAAATGCAACGAATGGTAAGCACAGAAACCAGACGCGTTATGAACGCATTTAGTTCGAAAAAATAGGGTATGTTTTCTCCCTTCTATAGTGAATTATATGAATAGTCAACGTTACGTCGTCACCGGTTACGTATTACGGATACTGTCTGCTTGCTGCAAAATAGCCGACTTTTCATAAAAGTTAAAATAATATGTTTCCAACATCTGTTTTTGTTACAATTCCATACAAATGATTTAAGTTTTGTGTCCAAACTTCACATTTACGTGATTAAAAAAAAACTTGTCCAGAAAAAGCATTATTTTCCTCGTCGATATCTAGCATACAGTACACTCAGATCGCTGTGACCAAGAGTTGTCGTTCTTTGGTCTATGTGCACCTGCCTACAACGTTACACTCGAATGGAGATGGAGGAGTCATGTTTTCTGTAAATGAATGCGATTAATTATATAACAGGGCCGGATCCAGAAAGGTCGTAAGTGGGGGGGGGACACATGGGGGTAGGTTCGGGGGGGGAGTACCCCCTCCCGACGGTATAGAAATTTTTGAGTTTTTCACATGTCAAAGGTGCAAATCTGAGCACTTTAAAATGCTCTTTTAAACAAATTGAATGAAGCTAAAACTAGGTAAATTATCTTTTTTTTCTGTAGAAAAGTGATGCAATGCGTAACAATTCAGATTCGTGTGATTGATTAGCTTTTTATAAATATTCATAAATAAAGAAAATGCATTATGTGAGTTAGATCACAGGGTCTGACACAGAGGAGTTGTTATTGGGGAGTACGGTTGCGGTGGGTACGGGAGGGGTATCCCCTCCCGAAGATGTGGAAAAATTTTGAATTTTTGCATGTCAAAGGTGTAAATCTGAGCACTTTTGATCACACTTTAAAAGGATAAAATGAAGCTAAAATTTGGTAAATTATCATTGCATTTTAAGCACTTTTGGGCACTACCTAGGAAATATTGAGCGCTATAATTGAGGTATCCTTCATGCATGTGCCCGTTTTGTTCGTTTAGATTTAATTTGTTGGCTTATTAAATCCCATTCTCGTACCCCGAAGTTTTCAAGGAACGAGAATGGATAAAATCCTGATTTACAAAAAAATCAGCAATTTCATCATGTAAATGCCGAGAATTTATAAAAAAATACACTTGGTAACTTGTATAAAATCAACGAATGCAATGAGAAAATTCTCCGATTTAACATATGATACGTTTTTTTTTAAAATAAGAGGCTTAGTTTATTGTGTTGAAATTCAGCGTTGTTGTGAGTTTTTCGGACGTTTCAGTGGATTTACAAGAATGGTTGTTGGGACGATCCAAAACGTGAAAATCCTTCGAAGAATCACATTTTTCGATTCCTTTGGGAAAAAAACATTAGGAATACAAGTATTTTAAACACGTAAAATTATATAAAATAAAAGCAACGATTTAAAAATTAACGAAACACAAGCCTATTAATGTATGATTGGATGAAAAAAATGTTTAACCACTGATTAATTTTTGTCTTCTTTTTCGTTAGAAAACTTGTTTTAGGGTAGGTCACTCTTGAAAAGTTACTTGAAAGTTTAATTCATTTACCTACATTTTCTAAAAAAAAAACAACATAAAACGCTCGCTTTTTTCCGATTTTAAATAACTTTTATTTACTCTTTTTAATGACAAACATTCAGCTATACTCGGCTTTTCTCAGTCTATTACTTGATATGAAAAACACCGATGTCCTCCATAAATACTTAATTTATGTTAAGGCTCGGTCACAATCTGATTAAAACCCGATCTAAAATTTCACCGCTCGCATACTCGCTAATTTAGATCTGGCCTTTTCCAAACGAAGGTCACGTTCAGGTGACATTTTCTCATCATAATATTCATGACGAAATTGTTATGATACGTAACTTGTTTACATCGTCTACGTCACGCAATTTGAAATGAGCCACCCAATCGCAGACTGTGAATAATACCGCTGTTAAATTTGCATGCAAACCTTGGTCTAAAAATAGAAATTACGAAATCAAAATGTGATTAATAGTGTTTTCGTCTAGATGAAAGCTACGCATTGATTGGTCGACACAAAGTTCATCTCGACGTGACCTTGCATTGACTAAGTAGAGATCCAGTACGACAACGCGAGTAGAACAGGATCTCTGTTTACGGAGATTGGGAATTTTAATACCATAAAAAATCATCAGACGATCGTGCATGTTTTCGAAATTAACTAAGTTCGAGTGTCATAGTAGTGACGTATAAAATGTACTTGACTAGCTGTCCTCGTCTTTTCTCTGTCTAACTTGCTATGAAAACGCCGATGATATCCAATAGTAAATAAGATTAGAGAGTGCACAATAACCAAATTTAGGCCTCGTTAGCTAGTTACCATGGTAATTTCACTGGTGACGGTCTTAAATATACTGTTGAGGTATGTGTAATATATACAATAAACAATTGGTATCTATGTGTCTGTATCTAGATCGAGGGACCATACACTTGCACGATCAATGATTTGAACGCTTGATGAGGCCCGATCTGGGTACCCTGAGATGCTTGAATGTATCAATTTAGATCATTATCTTTTTCAATAGCTCGGATGGATGATTGCATATTAAAATTAATCTAAAATTCGAGTTGATATTGCTTTGATGGTGCCGATTTTGTGCCCTTTTCTTTGTATGAGAGTCAATATCTGTGGGGGCCAGGTGGGGGGCACGTGCCCCCTGTGCCCCCTGTGCCCCCCCCCGGTAAATCCGGGCCTGTTAATAATTATTGTAGAGTGATCCTTCAATTGCACATTTCAATACAAAGATATACAGACCATCATTAGAGAACTCATTATATTATCATCTACAATCTCAAACTAAACCATATCGTGGTAAGTATATAGTTCTTTTATGTAAACTATGCTTTTATTTTATGAACATGGCCGGATCCATTAATACCAATATTTAGGTATGAAACGGATTACAGTCAACTCGTCAAACCACCGAATCATCAAACTTAACGTATCGCCCAACCCTAGTATAATCGTTGTGCGATGAATAAGGTTGATGACTCGGTCGATTGACGAGTTGATTCACATCCTAAGAAACATTATGTATGAACTAACACACGACCTGTAGTGTAACTCGTTAGACTTATAGGCCATCCGTACGGTTTCGGGTCGTTCAGCTAAAAAAACAAGGGTTGAGTTGTTTTTTGTAACACTCCAAAGAGTTACTTTGATGCCATCACGAATCTGACGGCAATTAATCAGAGTTACTTTGAGCAGACCATTTTATAGCGTATTTTCTACAGTCCATAGAGTTAAGAGTATTTTAGATTTTTATTATTAGACAACAATCTTAAGAGTTCGACAATTTTATATTGAACATAGAAACCAGTTCAAAGAGTTTGACTATTTTACGTCGTACGTACAACTTAAGAATTTGACCATCTAAAATAATTATAGTATTGGGAACACTTCAAAGAGTTATTGTGTATTTCAAACATGCATAACTATTCAGCAAAATGATACATTTTACGGAAACATTCGGGCGGAATACTGTGGAAAACATTGGCCAAAGTCTTTGGAAACTTCGCTTGACGTTCCGTGTCACAACACTACGCATGTTGTCATGCGACGTTAAGTATGAAACATCACAATACCAATAACCTAATATCTTTCATACATGCATTTTGTAGAATTAATGGAATTCAAATGTACAGTGGAGAAGGACACGGGCGGTGTTAGAGGGAATTTCTTAAAAGTAAAACCAGGTATAAAATCAAAGCACTGAAAGTACTGGGGTATTCATTGTGTTTAGATTTATTCAATTTTTGTTGGGTTTTATGCTGTGGCAACACCTTATTTAGATTATATCACAGCGGTCAGTCCACCTACTCACTGTTCCTGAAGAAGCTTTATCTCAGGATTTAGCTGTTAACAAACTACTGGGTGCATACTTCGTCAGTGACTGACGACTGTCCTACATGACTTAGAATCAGGGGAAGGAGACAGAATGGCCGTAGAAATTATTAATGCTGGCGATTACACTTTTTTTCAAACTCTCTTCACAATAAAAATCTGCTTGAGTCATTTACAATATTGAACGATTGAATTTACGTATGACTATGACTACTGTTGTAATTAGTCAAAGCTATTAACTGTTACAATATGACTATCACATTGTTTTATTAGTCTGTGTGTCAAAAAAATCTAATATAGGAGAGATTTAAAACTATGTAATTGTTATCTGTTATGTGTGCTACGTAGTGCACATTTTTTAGTAAAGTTGGACTAACACCCTGCTGCTGTTCTATGATTTATATAGTAACTGAATAGAAAGAAATGTATTTAAACCCCATTTCTGCTTATCATAAATGTCTTAGAAATTAATTTTACCTGCACTGATGGTGTTTAATGATGAAGGTTAAGATTTGCAGATATTATTAAGAATTAATTGTATGATAAATTTCTTTTTTTTTCATTCGATGAACTGATTTAACAAAGAGGTGAATGTCGTCAAGTGAATGGGGTTATTTTTTGGAAAATAGTTGAAAGTGTTTTATATGCACAAATTATCTATATTATGTGAGAAAATAAACAAATGTTAAGATTCAAAGTGTTATGCTAAGATTTAATACCCGCGTTCATTAGTACACACAAACTAGAAAAGGTGATATATGTTCCAAACATCAAGTATGTTGATGACTTCATCGAGTTCAAAGATACTATTTCGATATCACTCATTACCTTCTTATCATTCATAGTCAACTGTGTTTCATATTTCATTTTACAGGCCCATTATTCTACTGATCGAGGGGTCGTAGGTTTTATTCACGGGCGGGGCATACTTTCGTTGAGCTTAGTTATGAAATAATTTTTACGGTAATTCTCCCTCCTACCACTCAGTCATCGATGCGATTTTTTTTGTTAACAGCTAGATCCAGAGATTTTGCCTTTTCAGGAACAGTGAGTGGATGGACTGATCTCCGTGATATAACCTATACAATATGTGTTGCTATGCCGTTAAGGCCTCAATGAATTAATCATATGTTCTATGAATTTTGTCTCAAAAATTGAGCGAGCCAGCGAAAAAAAAATTATTTGAGAAGCGATCGAAAGGCGAGGAATAAATGTGCGATATTTTCATGAGCATTTTTATACAAATGGAAAAATGCATGTTAAATATGAACTTTATACAGAAAATCACATTATAGCATGTAGTTCAGAAAAGCATAATAAGTAACTTTTTAGTGTTTATACCGTTTAATCATTTATTCAGCATATTGATGTGATACAATCATGTACATTCAAAGATGAAATATGTCAAAATCGTTCTTACTTGGACTTTATTATTTTGATATTGGGGTACAGGGTATATAGTTTTGATTATTTTGCAGGTTGTTGTAAGAAAGATTATTTGCTGTTAACATACATAAATGCTTTTAATAAGGTACATACATCATAATTGACTGTATTTTGTTCCATTTGCATTTACTATACTGCATAGCTAATACACTAAGTGAATTCATTCATATTATCCTTTAATTAAATACTTCCAATATTTCTGTACAATTTAGAATCAGCTCGGCTAACATCATAATAGATCAAACCTGTTGATGTTGGTGTTTTAGTAAAGTCTTAATGTTATTGGGTAAATAGGAGAATGACTCAACAACATACAACTGCTCAATATAATTTAGTAATCCAGAATGAGTACCAGTTGTGTGAGGATTTTAGAGTCAGCATCTCTATAAAATAGAAATGGACCAAACTGGTAAACTTTAAAGTGGATAAATACAGGCTTGTCATTTATGCCAACTATGCTATATAGACTAAACAAGAAACAACTGCAACATGTAAATATACATAAATTATGTGAAAGAAAACAATTACATCAGAACCCTTCTAAAATAAAAATTGACAAAACCTTAAGGTATATAAATATAGTCTTGGGGTACGTTATGCAAAATACAACTTTATTTCAAAATAAGTCGGTTGAGTATTTTGGGGCATTAACAATTATAATGTTAAATATTCTCCCCGTCTTACCTGCTCGTCGTAAATAGTATTTTGAATTATTTTTACACAGCAGGGGGGCATGACGTCACATAACTAGAGCTGTTTAGAGTTGATGAAAATATCAAGTTTACGTCAGTGTTCAACTGATGATCATGTGTTAAGATAAAGTTTATGGTAAACATGCATTGCATTTATAATTGATGTTTTCATTTTATAAGTGAAAAGAAACTAGAGCAAATTTTTTTTTTCATTTTCTGAATTTTAAGTGCGTAAATCTGACGAACATGATCAAATTTTTGTAGCCTAAACCAAAAAAATTCTACTCTTACGCGCCTAGGATTCGAACTCGCAATCTCATGATCGGTAGTCTGTCACGCTAACCACTGCACCACAGCCGCTTCGTTAACAATACAGCTACATTTATATACATATACATGACAGATAAAAATGCGCATTATCCAAAATAACTTTTCTCCGTACACAGATAGATTAAAGTTTGATTAAGGTGAAAATATTGTGTATTTAAGTATTTATTTAAATTTGTATTTTTTTCAACTCGTCTGCAATTGATAGTATACACATTTTTCTGTTGCTTTATCATTTTCTGGGTCGCAACAGAGTTCAATTATGTGTTGACTGTTCGTTCTTTTTCAAATTTCTGGGAGCGCTGACATAGAAAGGCATTGTTTGCGAACAATTCCTTCCAATAATGTGAATGACTGTAAACTGCATTTAGAGAAATTAAATAACTAGATGGTACAGGCTTCTTTTGACATTTTTCATTGCCGTAAACAGCATCCGTCGTTTTAAGCAGCCATTTTGATTAATTATGTTTGACTGCGTATCGATTTTTGACACGACCGTACCACACAATTATCGACAGCAGTAAACCAGTCAATTTTATCTAACGTAGTGATATTAGTCCAGGGAACCAATTATTTGTCTACCATTGTCAATTGTTCACAAATTTGTCAATACTCGGTGTCACTTTGAAGAAAGGTTTGGGGTAGATCGAGTTAAATGCGTAATTAAATTGACGCGTAGGAATCGAAGATGATCGATGAAACAAAAGAACTATTTGCGAACTATTTTATTGTAGCGGAATTATCGGGATGCTGTTCGGTTTCGTTGATTAGATATATAGGTCAATAGGTCAGTATAGGACTCCGATCGGAATACCGCTATTAATCTATTGGTAACAGAGTATTCATTGTTTCACAATGAATATTGACTTTCATACAATACTACTGCTGTATTTTACAAGTTAATGACGATTGTTGCCATACATAAAGATAACATACTCAGTTCAGGTACAATATTGTTGAAGACGACAATCATAGATCTTAAGAACTGAATACCCCCATTCTTTTCAAAGTTACTAAATTTCTCATAGTCGCGTCTGACGGAGCGAACACTCCGTCATTTCTAAGGACAACCTATGCAGCCTATCTTTAAAGACATATTTCGTTTTGCTTTTAGGTGCAATACCTTAAGAAGCAATTTCAGAATGATTGTGAGGACTTACAGTAGGACTTATATTTTATTTAGATTTTTGCCTGATGTGAATAAAAACTATAATTATCTCGAGTCAAGTTCAGTTTAAATCACACTCCTTTCCAATTTTTTGTGGTGCAAAATAATTAAATAATATTTTGAAATGATGGGCCAAAAAATGACAGTAATATTAACGTTTCTTGCGTTTGACTTACGATGATTTTTATCGTATTTTTTTGTGAAAAGACCTTCTGACATGTGGTAGTAATATTCTATTTTTATTCCAGGTGATAAGTTGATATTAAAGTTTGCTTCACCCGATCAAAAGTATGGTTTTGGATACATCAAGTCACCAATATTATCTATAAAGAAATGGGGATTTGTTTGTCTTAATAATATTTCTATACAGTCAACATATCAAAACTTTATATTAGATTAAAACAATAAACACTGAATATGTGTGATTCTGTTTTCATGACATTGTGTGGCACTTCTACGCAATTTGGAAACCTTACCAAGAATGACCCTATCGTAACTTGGCCAATAGAAAGTGCCGGATTACAAAACCGCGAAAATTGGGCTGCGATGTTTAAATCAAAATAAATCAATTTGTCTTTGCTTTTTGTGGAATAAAATGTTGATTGATTCCCCTAGTTATTATGTTACACACTTGTGATTAAATTCATACGCATCCAAAATAGTTCCTATATTTTATTCCACAACAAAACATAGACCATCGTAAATTGTTTCTAAAATAACAACAAACACAGCTATGTTATAGTTACTACAATCTCGTACCAAGAGGCTATCTAGAATCTTGATAACCTCTGGGTACAAGAATGTACTTATAAAATCATCACTGCTAAAACTAGCTTTAGTCATGATACAAAATATTGAAATCTCAATAAACTATCAGCCATTTCTCTCTTATAAATTTCTTCAAAAGCTTCATTTTGTTTCACAGTAAACCAGTTCTTCCAGTCACCAATTTTACCTAAAATGACACATTAAACAAAACATGATTAAGTTTTAGTTTTATTCACTGTTAGAAAATTATGATAGCCAACTTACGAAGAATGAAAATTTAATTAGCGAATTCAAAATCACCAATGCAGTAGTCTTCATAAAACTAAATTTCAGGAGAGTTAAGTATAATATTTATTGAGCATTTATAAAAGAATGATCGACGAAAAATACCCAGCTCTTGTTAAAGTCACATAGTGCATCGGACTTTAAGTGATGTTGTAAGGAAATTGATATTTGCTTACGACGGTTGAAAGGGGAATATAGTACTAATGTATACCAGGTACGATGATAAGGTGAACTGTCCAAGATATAATGACCCTGATTGTTGAAAAAGAACATAGAAGAAGCATAAAACAAGCAATGACAAATAATATTCAGATGTTATGTATGATGTTTTACGCCTTCTCAACATACATTCTTCAGTCATATCATGGTGGTCAAGCCATCCTACTCACGATCCTGCACAAGCTTAGATCTCTGGACACAAGTTGTTAGGCACAAACACTAGCCATGCTTATGTTTTAGAAAAGACGAACTCAACTCATGAGTACATACGCACTTAATCTTACCTTTTCTGTACATTGTAAAATCACCTTTGAACACTTGTTTCCTAACATGTTCAGGATACATCTTATCATTGTACATATTCGTAAACTGACATTTTTGTGATATTTGTTCTACCAGATTGTCCGAAGGTGATTTACCAAGAAATTCTCCCAAACGTTTTATCTCTGATATATTATTCTGTAAACATAAATAAAACAAGGGAACTGAGGTTATAAAACTTGAGAATATGGGACCAGAGTTTAGAAAAATCAAACGAAGAAACGTTCAGATTAAGATGTAGACTCGCATGAATTATGAATGGTTATGAATGAGTAAACGTTTTATCCTCAATTTATATGAATAACTATTTTTAGGCAACCATTTGAACCTTTGGCATTTGATTTTGTTCCCGAACTATATTTCATTTAAATTGTTTTATTGAGTCTCCATTTAAAGGTGTAAGCAAGCATAACAAAAAAGCAACAGTATTATACACAAATCCACCGCACAACCAAAAAGCTGGGGAGTGAGATTTTTTCGATTTCTAATTTTTTGATATAAATGGAACGCCAAACAAGTAACGAAAACGAGACCCTAGAGGGGTTTCCGCTTTTCAACGGTCAGTGGTTAAATAGAATAAAGGGTTAGTAAATTCATTATAAGGATAAGAAATAAAATGTAAACACATATCACCTTATGTAAGTCTTCATAATATATAACATGTATGGGATGTGAAGGATTGTCTTTGATATAACTCTCCCATTCTTTAACATACTTAAACCATGAACCATAATCCACTGTAAACATATAAAACATTGAATCATTAGTTTTCTTCCATTATATATAGTAAGACGAGTGCTTAAGTATCGCAATTTCATCACATACTACATATCACTAAAATACTCCTACTAATAGAGGGTCATTAATTCAATCTAAGCATTCAACACTGAACAACATATTATTGGAATATGGAATGTATTCTTTAAATTCACTATGCTCTTCATATAACCTCGTTTGTTCAATAAAATTCCATTCTAGTATCGAATCCAGATAGTATAACGATAAACATTTATTCATGATACTAGGCCTCCGGCCCATACACATATAACATACAATATACAGTACAATGACAGTTTAAACAAAGTAGATGGCAAACATGTACTAAGTTACAGAAGTGCCGCATGTATACATATATTATACAAATTGTACAGTAATCTCAATGTAAATTTACATGACGAAACTATCAATACAGTACACGAATATCAAGTTATAATGAATATCCTAGAATAAGGTACAAGGATAATAACATATTTATCTAAACTCTCAATATAAATTACATGTATACAGTTTAAAATAACTAAGAATCAAGTGTATATTGAGGTTTGCTCCTTCCTGATTTTATTTGCTTTATATAAATATATAGCAAGGTCTCGACAATATCGCTGCCCAGACATAAGCATATAATAGGACTGAATTATAGTATAGTATAGTATAGTGAGTATAATGCGAAAATGTTAAATAATACATTCCATATTTAAATGAAGTGACGGCAGCGGTCATTTCAATATGAAGACACAAGGCAAATCAAGTTGACTTATTTGAATAAAACTTTGAATTTGTGTTTGTAAGGACTAACCATTATAGACGCTGTGATGTAACATCTTATGACTTTAGTGGCTATTTACTACTATCCTATTTAATTCACCTAAGAACTAAAAATGCACGAATGAAATAATTCAGAAATCCTCGGTCATTTACAACGAATTCATTCAATGAATTGTCGAGGTGTTCCGAATGGAAAGAAAATGAATACAAACTATCAAAGAAAATTTAGAATTTCTCACAACTTACTTACGTTCATTTCGCAAGAATAAGTCGAAGAAATCGTTCCACTGCCCATCGTAACCATAGCAACGTATTCCTTTCACGTGATTATAGAACGAGACCATGACATCTTTAGGGTTTCTAAGCACATGTATAATCTTCAATCGTTTTTCAAATATTTGTGGAGGTAAATGTTCAATGTCTAAATGTGAATTCAGAAGTCTTGGAGATTTAGCGACATCTAAATCTGACGCTGTTTGATGCTCCAGCATATATTTACTTTTACTTTCTGACACTGTGACAGCCTCTGACTTCATTAACATACTGGAGATTTCCCATACCCAATGGGTTCCTTAAAATATAACTGAAAATGGTACATTCTATAGCATAGAAACATGACATAAACATGAGATAATACATTACGCATATTATACATGTGCATAGGACTGGACGAGGTGTCGTGGATTCTTTTCCTTGGCGGTGCATATTTTCGAGGAGTTTTGGTAATTTACTAAATTTTACGACCATTCTCTCTTCCTCTTACCACTGATTTCTCAATCATGTTGGTCAGTTGCCAGTCACTGACAGATGCACCTAATAACTGATAAACAGCATAATCCAGAGATTTAGTCTAACTGTTTTTCTAGTAAAGATGACTGACCACCGCATTATAACCATACGGTGTGTTGATACAGTGCTAACCCCACAAGAAAGGCATCGTTCATATTTGAAAAAATGTAGTGTTTCCATTACACCATATGACATGACGCCTACTTATTGATACATGTTCAATGTATATGCATAAGTTTACTTATGACGAAACAAGTACAAACATATACATAGTTCATCATATGAATTATTCATTTGTTGTTTTGCTTCTTTAATTGTTTGTGTTTGTTTTGATTATTCTGGACTATTCTTATCAATTTTTGCTAACCCGATGTCAAGGAGACAACAACTTGAAGCAAATCGACGAGACCGTCGTTAGTTTTTGTAAGAGTGTGGTCTGCCACCACTTTGAGTCAGCCACGAATCTCTGCAATCTCAGTCCAGAGAATTTACTGCATGACTACGGACAACATTGCTTTGTAAATATAATAGATATATATAATAAATATAAATTTGTAAATATAGCACGAGAGACATCTACTTTCTTCTTACCTGATTTAACTGGAGCTAATATGAAGACATCATCGTCTCTACATGAAAATGTTTTCAAGTTATGAATTATCTCCCCTTCTTCTTCTGGTGTACGATCAAAGTTACATACCCTGATACCATCTACCTCCACTAACTGCACACATGAACCACAAGCGTCTTCTACTTTAATACCTGACATCACTGTAATAACATATGTGTGTATAGAGCAGCGGGCGTGGTCGAGTGGTTACGACGTTGGACTAGTAATCATTGGTTAGCTAGCTCCCCATTGTTTTCTTGAAGAAGAAACTTTATCCTAGTAGCTTGATCAACTTATTGGGGGACCAGAAAGTGGGCTCCAAAGTGATTTATCAAAGTTGTAAGAACTTGTATCATAATCGAGCTAAAAAACAAGTATAAACTAAACTAAAACTATAGAGTAGTATAAGTGAACTATAAGTAGAAATAGAAATACATAATGTATACATCCTTAGTTTTGACTTGGCCAACATCTAGCGTTTTGCTACTTTGATGCAATGAGGCATTTTTAAAATACACTTACATGCACATTGTTCTTATTTGTGTATCAACCTAATGTTTCTTGGCATTTTAGGCTGCAAGTAATAGCCATTTAAACCAATATCCTGTATTCCAGGGGGGGGGGACATTTCCTGTGGGGAGGGTCTTTTAAACGATAGGTTCGACATGTCTTGATCATAAAGATCATAGTAAATTCATTAATATATAAAATATAGTAATTGTTTACGCTAAGAGGTTAAGAACGTAGTAAAAGTACCGTGTATGATAACCACGAGAACAGTCTTGGTTTTTGAGAGAGGAATTTTGCTTGTATTAAAGTTAGATTTCTCGCAAGTATGCCACCTGTATGATAAGCGGTACAGTCCGTCATTTATAACGCTTGGCTTCGCTTGTTGATAGCAATACAGTATAGATGATTAAACGGTTTTTAATCTCGAGTTGAACAACAGACATTATAACATAATGAATTGTACTGGAAGCATTCTCCAGGAAAATTCTACCTATTTTGCCCCGTACTATTATTGTTAAACTCTGATAGTGCGTGTTAATAAACAAGATTGGAGGTATTGTCGTTAACCTTTACAACTGACATATGTGTTCTCTATAAACAAATCATTGTTATAGTTCAGTAAAAATACATTACAAATCAATGGAGATAATCCACGTTAACATTCAGAACTTCACAATACATTCAATGAATGGTCGACGTGTTCCGAATGCAATTTTAAATGCAATGCCAATGTTTTCTATTCAAGTTTGATTTGATCAATACATATTTTATTGCAAACATTGGATATGATAACAGACAGATAATGCCTTCATACATCCTCTATTCAAGTTTTAATATAACATCAATAATTAAACACTGTGTCATAGATTGAAACAAACGTTTATCTCTTTATATCAATATACACACGAATATATACAAATACATACTACAAGTATAAATATACATACATGTATATACATTGTTTATATTGTTTGAACATACAGTGCCCGCCAAAAGTCCTTGAACATAATACTGTCTTAGGATCAACCGATAAAAACAGAAACAGTGATTATGAGTAATCCGAACAAATTCAATAATCCATTAGTTATAGTTTTGACAACGTTTGACTCAAACTATGTTATATGAATAAGCTTAAAATATAGTAAAATTATTTTAGTATGCATGATCATTTTTTTCTTAAATTCTAATTAGTCCAACAACTTTTGGTGGGCACAGTATGTACATTGTGTACATGTACTGTATATTAGTATATACATGTATAATGTTTTTTTCCAATGAAAAATTAACTCGCTTCTCTAATGAATGTATGTAGTAAAAAGGTAGTAAAAAACATAACCTTTTACCTTATTTAAATCCAGAATTTTCAATGAAAATAACCAGATGTGAAATATACACCATGTAAATTTTAATCACATCAATTAAGATAATACAAATTACACTGTCCTAGTTTCAGAGTTTATTTCATATAAGAAAGATAACTCGTACAGATAAACTGATTTGGTTAAAGTTGATACATAGTTATCGATCGTGATTTTGAAATTTGGCGCATACGGAACAGTTTACTCTCAAATCATATTATTATAATAATTGTATTCTCAAGTGCGGCAAGTTTTACTGATACAATGCGCAATACTCATCATCATCATTATTATCATCATCATCGTCATCGTCATCATCATCATCAACATCATCAACATCATCGTCATCATCTTCACCATCATCATCATCATCGTCGTAGGATAAACAAAATTTGTCGACTTTTAAATAAAAAACTCATTCGTTATTATGGGAGCGTATATTTACTGCTTCCCTTGTCAGTTTCGAAACTCTCAACAAAAAGTTACAAAATGGATTGTACTGAATTTAACATAAATATGAGACTATATCTTTATTGTGTATATGACTTTAAATACCTTTATTGAACTTTTGACAGTTTTGATTACGTTATCGTTATTTTGTGACAATAAAATAACTTAGATTCATGGCTATGCAAGGCCATATCAGAATTGGGTATATGTATACAAATGGGTTTTTTTATAAAAAAAACGTGTTTTTTATGGTAAAACTCCTCAGGCTTTATCAAAGTTCACAAATTATACAAGCTTGATATTTTTTATCATTTCTCGACCAATTCAACTAGACATTTTGAAGTGCTTGATAAAACTAAAATGTGATCACCTCACACTATGCAATCAATATTTCTATCCATTAAACGTTTATTGTAAAACGGTTTTGTTTCAATAAATTTTGAAGGTCGAAATATGAGACCACGTGACTCTTCGTTATCAAAACACTTGAAAATATACCTTTTAGAACATCAAAGTAAGGCTTAGGGGAACGGACAATAAATCATGTTAATTAAGAAGTTTGCCTGTCTGATGAAAGAACTTGAAATGGTTCTACGTCTATAACTCATAGATTAAGTCACATAAATTTAAAACAAGTATAATTCTTCATCGATCTCGTTCCCAGATGACCACAGCACAAAGAAAAATTGTAAATATACATGTTTGTGAATAAATATTTATAGTTGATCAAAATATCCTTAGTAATAGTTGGCCAACCGAACAGTACGAGACATTTATAATTGTACCGTCATGCTTTGTTCCTTGTATATTTATACACATGATTTTATAGTAGTTATAACATTTGACGAAATAAATGAAAAGTTATGTTTAGATCTGTAATAGACTTATTTCGTCAATCTTCGCGATCGTTCGACAATAATCGTTTTCTAAGTTGCTTATACGAATATTACTGTAAGAAAGGAAACAGTTTTATTTCAAAATCAGAGAACTAAGGACAATCCTTTCAATCAGCGTTACGACTTAGAATTCATGATTGATTCTTAAAGCATAACACATAAAATATAATATGATTTTGTCAATTGAAAAGTAAAAAGATATAGACCTGTGGTGCTTTTCACCAAAATTCTTACGAAAAAAGTCTTTGTAAGTCAAAAGCAAAAAGCATAAATAGTACGCTCATTTTTCGGTTTATCAATTTCATATATTCTAGTATTGTGTAGAATATTGTATACCTTTTGAATATCATATCATAATTATGCTTATTTTCCATCTCACATTGAACTGCTTATTATATGAAGTTGACTTACGATAACTTTTTTTTCGTAAGAATTTTTGTGAAAAAGAGCACTGTACTTTAAAAAGCAATACTATACGTATGAAAGGGTGCACATATATCACGTGATCAAATGTAATAAATATATGTAAAATGTTGTAAACATGTTTATAACTTTAAAACTTGCTATAAATATTTTATTGCTTTTCATATTTTATGGCATTAAGTTACGCTTTCCGGAATTTTGTAAACTTGTCATGACTGGATCCATGTACTGGATCTCAGACACCAATCTCTTTATGCGTAATATATCAGTACCATTTATGTCTCCTTCTCACTAAAATTTACGAAACAAGTCCTTTTTGCATTAATCTTAAAAGGTGCAGTAATAAGAAACTATAGTTTGTAAAAAAAAACGCGTTTGTGTAAACCTCATAAATAAAACAATCCATTTCAGAGGTAGGCAGTATTGAAAATAAAAGTTGAATACAAAATGTAATTCATTTTAACAAAATTACTGTGGCGGATAAACCACCACCCCTTTGTCAATCATGCTTGTAATTGTAGACCGCTTTATCATTACACCAACAAAACACTCATAAAACATATTAAAATTACATTATGTTATTGTAATCATGAGCATCCCTTGTTGTGAATTAGTTCATTGTATTATTTATATAAACAGTGTTTGTTTGTTTTGTACGGACTATATGTACTATGTTACGATTTTCAAAATTAATACGAACTTTTCATAACTAAGCATAATTAAATTGTCAGGAATACAATGAAAAATAAAAAATCTGTAAATGTTTTGTTCTTGAAAATATGTTAAGTTTTGACATGAAAATAGTCAACACGTTGCAACATTATATATTTCGTAAGTTTTGACATGAAAATAGTCAACACTTTCAGCACTCTATATCTTCAATTTTCACATAAAAATAGTCAACGCTTTGAAGCGCGATATATGTCCTAGGTTTTGACATGAAAATAGTCAACGCTTTGTAGCGCGGTATATGTTTTAAGTTTTGACATGAAAATAGTCAATGCTTTGTAGCGCGATATATGTCTTAAGTTCTGACATGAAAATAGTCAACACTTTCAGCACTCTATATCTTAAATTTTCACATAAAAATAGTCAACGCTTTGAAGCGCGATATATGTCTTAGGTTTTGACATGAAAATAGTCAACGCTTTGCAACATTATAAATGTCGTATGTTTTGACATGATTATTGTCATCGCTTTGCAGCATTATATATGTCTAAAGTTTTGACATGAAAATAGACAACGCTTTTTAGCGCGATATATGTCTTAAGTTATGACATGAAAATACAAATGTAGTCAACGCTTTGCAGCATTATATTATGTCGTAAGTTTTGACACGAAAAGAATAAACGCTTTGTAGCGCTGTTTATGGTGCTAGTGCTAGAAATTTCATTTGAAGAAACAACGCTTTCCTCGTCAATTTCATGACACCCATAGATTAAAATTTTACGTCTATTTTAATACACATTGCATACTCGGTATTTGTTTTTTGTTTATTGAATAATTATATGTTGTAATACGATACTAGTTTCAACTTAACTATTAAGGGGGTCATTCTTAAACAGCATATCTAAAACATGCGCCAAGTATGAATACAACCTTAGTCATTATCGAAACTTAACATAAATAGACTAAAATTCAAAAATGATAAACTCATACACTTCTACAAATGTCGTTAACAAAACGTTCAAAATGATACTATGGTTATAACTATCGGGTACCAATATTCGGACGCTTAATTTGTTCGTTTTTATGGTTGAAAAGAAATACATAATTTTTTTCTATTGAATAATTTGTAAAGGTAGTTTTTTACAAAGTCAACAATAAGCGACCCAGTAAGATATCAGTTTTCATGGCAAATTGACACGAGCGAACAGATGTAGCGTTTTAATGGAGAATTACGTATATAGTGTTTATATAATTCAATGATAATGAAAATATGTGGAATATAATATATATTGGTCTTTTATTCGTACAATTAAAAGGAATTATCTGTCAATACTCAACAGGTATGAGATTTTTCTTCAAATTCGTATTACGCTAAAAATCAGTAAGCGGAAAGAAGTGCAAATAGTTCGTCCATATTACGCGCGACGAATTTGAAAACGTAACTGAAAAGTTAGTGCGTGTTAACTATTGTATGTAATTTATTCTAAATTTCTAAAAACAAATCTACATTTAGTTCAGGTCTTGAATTCATTGTTAATCTGGTTTTAAAAAATGTTTAACAAAATATACTAGATCTATAATGTTATCTTTATAAAACCCGCCTGTTGTAGATAATAGCACAAAGGTTTCACTTACATACGTGTATGCTATGACTCACTGATATAAGAAAATAATATAACAAATTAATTTTGTATTTTGTATATAATGAAAAAATGGGTATTTTGTGAAGACATAACGACCACACATAAGTTGATAGATACGTATTATACCAAGTGACACATTTATGAGACACGGTTTCTTAAACAAAGGAAACTAAAACGATATGGGCTACAGAAACTATACCAATCAACGTGCATATGAAAATTGACCATCCAAAGACCACCGGCACTATCTTTTAACGAAGCTAGCATGCCATGTCTTACTTCTTTCATTTACTTTTTCCATTGCCTTACATTTGTCTGCTTCTCATAATATTTATTTTACTAAAATATGAAAGACTTATAGTTCATATAATATGCATGTCATTATGACTCCTCTTCTTCAGCTTAATTGTTTTGTTTGTGTTTTACATAGGTTGCAGTAACATTAGAATCAGACAACACTTAACCCCCAACTATGCTTTTCAACAGTTTCGGTGAAACATCGATTTTATTTCATCGAGTGAGTCCAGAAAACATATTTTCAAAAGTGTTATAGTCACAAGTAAAAAATGTCATTTTCTGAGCTCACGAGTTGAAACTGAAATAGATCTTTCTTAAAACTTTATGAAAATTCTGTTTCTTTCATGTTTTTCTGTGTTTCTTCAGAAAAAGTGTTACAAGTATGACACGATAATATATAATATTATATTATTATATTCATGCGTAAGTTATGACTACGTTTTTCTCGTAATATTGTTGTGAAAAGATAGACAACCCGGAAAACTCGAATAGAAACGGGAAGGTTATACCCTTCCTTGAAAATTTGATATTAATGTAACTTTTCCTCCATAATTAAGGTATGTGAAGAAGTTTCCTGCCCTGTGGAAGCATAGGTGAGTACTTGTTATAGACAAGAGCCCAAGAAAGCTAGGTTAGGTGCACTGGACGTCGTAAAAATAACCTAAAATGTGTTGACACGGCGTTAAACTCAGTAAAAATAAATTAAAGAAAGACAGTTCTGTCTTGTTCAATTCTGTCATTAAAATTACAAATGTACTTAACTTACATGTCGTTCCAAACTCCCCGCAGCGGTTATTTCCCTTTATCAAATCAATAGTCAGCGTGACGTAACCGCTGTGAGGAGTTTGATGTCATTCATGTAAAAAAGTATACATGTAAATTGAGATAGGTGAGGGGTTTCTATCTATAAGATAAAACATTGATGTCATCAAACTGATTGTTTGTATCATTTGTAGATACAGGCTTTATCTTGGTGTGAAATGGGTAATCACGAGGTTGGTTCAAATCCCTTGCACCATCTGAGAACTATAAAGATGATGAGCGTCCAACAGCATGAAACTAAGACAATAAATGCAAATACAGTATAAACTCTACAGAGCGGTCCTCTAAGGAACAAATCCTCTGCACGACAAAAGCTTTTAATATTTCTCATAGGCGTAATTTTAATTGAATTTAACCTCTGCAGAGCAACAAACCTCTGAACAGCAACACACTTTCGTCTCTCCCAGTGGATGTTGTATTAACAGCATCTGCACATACAAGGCGAACGTTTATACCTTTCTAAACCATTAAACGCTAAACAGACGCGGACTCGAAACTTTCTGGACCGCCCTCACATTACGCATTAAACTGTGAATGGGGGGAAACACATTAAACAAATCAATAGGAAATGTAAATATAGTTTTTCATATAAAACATAAAGTAAACAAAGTTCAAATTATAGTGTCGCCTCCCATTGTTTGTATGACTGAAATGTTATAGGAAGGAATTATAGACAAAAATTTTTTAAGTATAGAAAATAAATAATTTCAGAAATGCATAGAAATCCAAAGGTATTTTGTGAGAATGAATGAACATGTTTGTACTATTTATGTACAATTTACAATGGGTTGTCTTTCTGAAGACAGAAACCGAACCTTGTTTTTATGTCGAACAAGGGAATGTGTCTTTCTTATGTGATACGAGAAAATGTGAAGCGAGTAAATGTCAACACACTTAGGCAATGCATTTTAAACTCTCTTTGAAAAGTAAAGAAAACGAAAAGAGCAAATTGTTTGCCCAAAAAATGGAAGCTGTTAAACCCACAATTTACACAAATAATATGCTTGTCTGATCTATAGCTAATGTCCTTTTATTTTCATATGAAAACTGAAGATGGGTTAAGTTTTATGAGAATGTTTGGGCCTACACTCTGTAATTATATATACTAGTACGTAAACCATATTTTTGCAATTTGAAATCTGGATGCACTGAATAGGTGAGCGGTCATTTTTATAGAAAACGTAAAGACTCATTGTCAGATGACAAAATAAGCTGTAAGAACTTAAAAATCGTTTTACATTGTATTTCAATTACAATCACATTACACATGACATACAAACTGGTGAATATCAAAATATCTAAAATGCCATAATGTCGTATAATCAGGACTCGAATTTAAGCTCGCATGCTCGCAAAAAGCGAGTGGATTTTGACAACTGCGAGTAACTTTTATTTCAACTCGCAAATTTACGCGAGTTGACCTCATCACAAAAATATAACTGTCGAAGTTAATGAGGCTCAAATCAGCATAGAAACGGCCAGATAAATTGATAGTATGCTCGTTTTTTGGTTCTTATTACCAGTACCATTACATGTTACAATAAGCGTCAGAAGAATGCATGTTCGATATTCTTTGTCTATCCCACAATAACACCCTCTTTCATTTTATAATTAAATATAGTACTGTGTTGCTTTAACTTGAATTGCATATATGAATAGTTGCATTGTATACTACTAAAATTTAGAACAAAATGCGAGTGAGAAATATAGCCAACTCACAAAAATTTGCAAGTCCAAAGTTTTGTTAAATTCGAGCCCTGGTCGTATACATCAATTCCGAGATGAAACAAAAAAGGGGTCTTTTATTTTATCTTAATTTATTTACAATTTTTAAATCAATGATACTTAACTCACCTATTAAGACAACTTTTATAGGTACTAAACTTTACATTATTTTAAGGCAATCCACTATTGGACATGAGTCACTTCCATACTAAGTCAATGATTCAATATAACACATGTAATTGGGGAATTTTCAAAAAACTTTGGTTGAAGTCAACATATAATGTTCGTTTACTACTTCTATGTTGTATAACATTATGTATGTTTTAATGTAATTGCCATGTTTATTGTCACATTGTATAGAAAAATAAATTTATCAATCTTCTAGGGTAGCTCTATTAGACATTCTTTCAGGAGTATAGAATCGAGCTTTTCCTACTGTTGAAAATGTACTTTCAAACTCCTTATTTTATTTCCCCTTTACAAATTGCTTAGACTAAACCATTAAAATATTCACGAAGAACAAGCTGTATGGTAATTGGATATTTTCAATTTGTTATGCATGTTAGACATTGCTGTTGAATCATTGAGTCAATACTAGTTAAATAATACGACATAGTGTGTATTGTAAACAAGCCATATCAGATTTAGTAATTCAAGACGCCCGTTCGATGACACAGGTATTTGTACCAATGAAAAACGTAAATTTATCATGCAATTTGAATATCTCGACTATTATGCTCCACAACAATGCATTTTAATAAAGGGTACAAAACCATCCGATGATTAACGATTGTAGAAATTTGTTCGGAAATATCGACCGGGGCACTTTCTGTTTCAGAATATTTCGTAAAATTGGCGATCAATTCATAGTTCGATATACAGATAAGGTCTTAGAGCAATTGCATCCACTTACTTTGAATTTTGCAATCTGTACTCTCCTCAGAGACAGGTCAGTCGCTTGGATCATGCAATTTAATCAATAATGCGAATAAAGGGCGGTCAGCAAATACTGTCAATGAGTACAGGTAACAATCAAAGCACTGGAGTGCTGGAGGAACGATGTCCTGAACTTATTTTCTGATTAAAGTATATATTATTATGTATATTATCTATAAAATAATGTATTAAGTATCAATTAACAGAATTTAACAAAAGGATAGCACTAGACTTGTCAAGTGGTTTGCTCATGGCAAGGTTTATCTTACTTTATCAAACAAAATAAACCAGTCAAAGAATTAATTTTCATCAACACATTTTAGGGTCATGTACAACAGCGATCTCACCAAAACCAAAGATTATTCTGGACTATTTTCTTTAACCAAAAAGAGCTGACAACTTCTCATTTTTGTTTATCAATGGGTATTTTTTAACGAGATCGTTAATATTTTCGTTAAAATTTTAAAGATTGGGTGTGGAATGACAAGCTGAATTTTTTCACAAAAACATCGACTTTCTAACGATTCATTTGAGGTTTTCCCCCAAGTACTAAGCTCTTTTGCATCAAGCTACATTCCCATTTTTGTTCACGAATTTTAAGTCAAATTAACGTTTTGCACTTGCAATTTATTCACAATTAAATTACTCTAAGAATCGTCTATTTCCTATAAATATTTGTTTAAAATTCCGTACACTCTTATACATATTCATTCCAAATTATAATCAAACTCTATAACTTAAAATCGCTCAAGTAAACTTTTAATGTGACACTTTGAAGACGACAACGTCATATCGCCGTATATTAAACATCCGGAAGTGTATTAGTCATATCCAAAATGGCGGATGTAATAACAATTGGATAAGTCATGTCGGTAAATATTTGTTTATTTCGAGTAATAATGAATTTAAACAAGTTTTTCGACGTTTAAAAGTTGAAACATACGCAAGTTATTTGACTTCCGTAACTCTAGCCAACCCTGTCAGGGTTGTCTACAGTTACGGAACTTCCGTAACTCTAGAACCTTGGTCAAGAGTTACGATACCGTAACACAAGCCACTGCTTAATATAATACGATCATTTAATATTGTTTATTACTATCGAATGATGTAATTATGTTACGCATATAACAGGCATTGTCAAAAACATCGTAGGCCCTTTTTACTCCAACAAGTAATCATTGCAGTTGTCACGGGTTGAGTTGTCTACGAGTTGAGTTGTCCCGTCTCCATTGCAAAATTTATATGTCCTGAGAGTAACCTCCCTTTTCCTGAAGAGTTTCAAGAACGACAACACAAGCCAGCGTTGTATTACATTTAAATGAGATGTTAATGAGTTTTACGCTTGAACTACGCCTCTTTGTCTATGTTGAAAAGTGTTGAAGCGTGAAAAGAGTAATCTTATACTTTCTTGTTACCATTGGAATGATGCTAAATTAGCATCGTTCCAAAAAACGTGCCTGAGAAAAAAGGATAGTTGTTTAAGAGACCTGGTCTCCGTAAATAACCAAACAAAAAGAGTTAATACACGACATGAAATAAAATTAAAAAGAAAAACATCTGTCACAACCCACTATCAATGTAAACTAGGTTATACGCTCCCCTCGCAGCTCAGTGAATAGACTGGATTCACAAAATAGTAAACGAGTGTAACTTCTGAGCGCTACAAAGGAGAGTAACTAGGTTATCGTTCCTTAATACGGGTAGCTGTACGGTCCTGTACCCTGACGTCATTTGTATACAACTATTCATTAAAACAACCGATGATAACTATAGATAAGATGTTTTATGTCCTAAATGTTCAGGGTGACTTTATAATAGAACGACACGCTATACTGATTTACCAAGATCTAGATCTTGATATAAAACATTAAGGAAAGAAAATGCCTTTATATCAATTGAGCGTTTTGTTATTCAACATACTAAGTAACATAACTACATTTTAACGTCCTACTACATGTAAAAGAAAGAAAATGCTTCATATTAATAGAGTAATTTGTAATACTATGATGTCCCATTTCTGTAAAGGAAGGGTAGATTGATATTATTATTATTAGCTGACATAATGTAGTTATAAAGAGGCTAAGAAAGTCTCGACTCACTCTTAAATGTTCAAACTCATCATCAACTTTTAGAATCGATAAAACTGAGATTTCAAAACGGTAAGTTGGTTTCCAGACATTCCTCGTTAAATATTTTATTGGGAAAAGGGGGTTTGAGCCTCTGTAAAATAATCTGGGTCTACCATCGTTGAAAAATGGGCTGCATGAAAGCCGATTTTCTATGTCATCAATTCTGAGTATGTGAATCAAAAAAAGGTATTTAAACGTTAGGAATTTTAAATATGCACTTTAATAAGTACAATATGATAAGTAGTTCTAAAACATACATTGAAACATCCTCTTTTTTCTACTTAAGATGAAAATATGCATTTCCTACTTAGAAATATTTTTCGCATTGTTAAGTTTTTAATCTTCATATGGCGTTGTTCATGGAAATTATATATTTGGTGTATAACCTCCTCTAAAAACAATTGAATGAAGAATACACTTTCTTTGACTTGGAATACTTCCCACTTTCGAGTGGAACATTTTCATCAAACATGCAAAGATTTTGTCAAGAAAAAATAACTGACCAATTTGTATCACAAATACTACAAACAATCGTTGGTAAGTTTTCCAGAGCGTTTGGAATAAGTAATAATTGGCGTTGGAGATGTGATGCGCAGCAAATAGTATACACTATTCTGCTGAGCCTCGATTAGATATCATGCAAATATGGCAAGAATTGAAATACTTACAGCTCTTTAAAATGGAGTCGTGGTGGATTTTATGAAATTTTCGTCGTTTGAAATGTTGAATTAGACGAAAATTACTTTCCCTTGGTTGAAAGCTCCGATAGGTGGCGTAAGTGTAGCACGAGTTTTCGCGCTAAACCGATGAAGCGGTTTGGTCATTCAGCCTTGGGACATTGAACGTTAAACATCTGCAAGTTTTATGTTTTATTGCTTTATATGAACGGGTTGTAGTTTCAATGTTAAGTTTGAAAATTTACATGCATGATGCCATTAAAATGCATTATATAGTAAGAATTAAGTGAATAATTTCACTCTTATGTTTGTGTATGTATTAGGGACATATCAATACTTAGTATGTTAATACACGGTAGCAGGTCGTTGGTCCCCAAAGGCTTGTAACCAAAAAATATATATATTTTGTTTGTTGTTTATTATGGAAGTAAGGACCTATTGGAGGTGAAGGTTATCAAGGGAATACAATTTTCTTCTTGAAATCGAATCATTTGTGAAGTTAAAGTAGTATGGTATTGCCACCTTGAAATCAGTCCTACTTCATTAAGACACAGTCAACTGTGCAATGAATTTACAACAGACGGTAGAAATGTTAAATAACAATTTATTACAAGAAATCAGGTATTTTATCTATATATGTTAAATTTCTCTTATTCAAGGTTGTCCAGTTGGCTGGGAACGTGATGACAGACGATGTTATCTATTTGAACAATCTGATAAATTGATCTATGACGAAGCC
Source organism: Mactra quadrangularis (assembly GCA_025267735.1). Classification (NCBI taxonomy): domain Eukaryota; kingdom Metazoa; phylum Mollusca; class Bivalvia; order Venerida; family Mactridae; genus Mactra; species Mactra quadrangularis. The sequence continues at coordinate 20,601,728 of CM046294.1, read as the reverse complement.
AACTCCGCATGCTGGGTAAGAGAAACAAGTTTAGGCCAATCCAAATTCATTGTTTAATTTTCATCCGAATTTTTCGGAGAAAAAATGTTGTTTTTTATTTTTCACTTTCTTTTAAAATGCATAGAAGACCGATATCACAGTATGCTTCAGTTATCTTAACAACAACTTTTTTTAAAAAAGTAACATGGATGACTGCAGTTATTTTCAATAGCTGTTTTTGAAATTGAAAAGAATACTGTTCAATGGTCGATCGCGGGTAGTTATTAGAATTCTATGGAACTAGAAGAAAAGTTAGAACTTTTGACAGGTTTCAGGATTGTTGTTTACTTTTGTATTTATATGTACATAGTTGTTCCAAGCAAACTGTTTAGAAGGGTTCAGATTTTTACAATTACATTCGATCAAGCAAATTATTTTTTTATTTTTGTTTTATTCCTCATCTCAAATAGGAATGCATATTTCCTATCTAACATGTTGGTCAATTCTTTCTAAATGGCCTAAATCTCTCTTATGTGTGAAATTACCCGCACTCGAAGATCGAAGTTGCAACCCCTATATATAGTTCATTATTTAATTCTTTTAATTTTTCCATTTACTTCAGGCGGCTGGGGCTAAACTGCTGACAGTTAATAGTTTCACGGAACACAGTTTTATATCTCAATGGTTGTTGAAACATGACTTGCGAGCGTAAGTAACATAATCTTTTGTTTTTACGATAGTTACATTAGTTAAATTTTGTTTCAGAATCAAATGGCAATTATTTAAGTTTTGTGTTGAAAAACATAGCAATTCGTTCCGATGCATGGCCGACTTGGATCGAAGTTGGACTGGTAATCGTTGGATAACCAGCTCCGTATTGGTTCTAATCCCAACAATGCCTACCTCATTGTTTCCTTAACTAAAGAAACTTTATCCGACTAGCTAAGAACTAGGGGACCAGTAAGCGGACTCGAGAGAGATTATTTTAAAATTGTAAGAACTTGTTTTACAATCGAGCAAAAATAACTTGGTAAAAACTAAACTAAACTTTGCGGTTTATTTAATTACTCGTGTTGGTCATGTAACAGGACGCACTTGTAATTAATTTTGGACACCAAACTTGTAATCTTACAATATTTCATTCCATGACAAAGCATAGATAAATATTTCATTTTTCTCACATATTACTCACAGGGATTATATCTCAATTGGAAAGATTAAACCTGTAGATCAAAATTTATCGAGGTCATTTATTATCATGACCAGGCAAAAGCACAGATTTCTGTATTTATGTCAAATTCTTTCACCAAGGTCGTGCGTGAGCTCACTTGATAAAGCCTAGTGATTAATGTAAAACATTGTGATAAAAGATTGGACAAATAACTACGTCAAACAAACCTACAAGGTATCTTTAAAGTTCAATGTTTGCTCCAGATTTAACCCTGGTTTAGATATTACCTTGTTCTACAAAAGGTTAAGTTCGGTAATCGTTGCTCGTTGATGCGCATGTGTCAAAAATCTTATTGCCGCCATTTTTTAACCATGGACGATATCAGCATATGATTTGAAAATGACCACGTGTGTCGGATGAGTAAAGTTCATAGAAAGTTTGTTATATGTCATGATACGTAATGCACTATTCATTAGTAACCTACAATTTTATCCTGTTGAATAGCAGGAATTTTGACTTTTAGCTCAGCAAACCCCTGGTAAAATCCACGCCATATGGTAAAATCCTTTATAAATATCCCAATCCTGTGGTGACACTTGACCTATGCGTAAAGCTATTTCTTGCAGTAGCCCGGCAGTGCAGGCAAAACTAAAAGGTAAAGCACAGTTCCTATCCCCCGCACTGCCCTGGTTATGGGATGCAGGTTGTAAATAATTGTGCATTCTAATTAATGATTACTTTTAGTGATACAGTATGGTTTACAAGTGGCTCATATTTCCAAGGTACACTTATCTGGAGTGGTGATGAAATTATTGATACTTCCGGTGCGTCTTATTGGGCTTCCGGTCAAAGACCAGTACACGATGGACAAAATGATGTCGTGGAGACGTTTACCAAGATAGCTTACGTCAGGGGAGGTAAGTACATGTAGCAGTCAGTATCCAGATTTGTCTTTCTTTGCATATAAATTCGTTAGATTCGTTTAATGTGTTAATGAGTATCGAGTAAAGCCGTTATAAACGGAGACAAGCATATAATACTGACTGTAATGATAAACATTGAGAGCGTATTTTACAAATACTAGTTTTTGAATACTTGTTTTTTCATAATTTGTAATAACAACAAAGCGCAAATACAGCCAGCATTAAATACATTTTTAACGCTTTTGTTATGTTTGTTTTTTATGTTTTGTTGAATAAACGTTGTAGCAACAGGGCATATAGGTCATACCACGGCAGTCAGTCAACCATTCCTGGATTTAGGCACACTTCTGTCAGTAACTGACAACTGCCCTACATGATTAGTAAGCAGTGGTACGATAAAGAATGGCTAAACTCCACGAAAGTATTCCCCTTCTAGGATTCGAACCCTACGTCTTTATTATCTTTATTAAATAATTAATGCGATGTCATTAAAATTTTACTTCCACTGTTCCACGAGTATCAGGGGAGACTACTGAGTTAAACTATGTAAAATAAGTCTTATTGTGGAGTTGTCTTTCTTTATATCACTCTATATCTTTATAGGTTCATTTGTACAAGGTTATGCCTGGAAGCTAGTATCACCTAGTATACCATCAGCTTATATATGTGAGATGTTATTGTCTGATGTACTTGCAACAAGAATTGAGAAAAGAGACTTTGGTAAGTGCTTCTTATTAACTCTCATTAACATAGCATGTTCACACTGACCTGTAATGATAATAATTTATTCGGCAACAATGATATTACACATGGTATACAAATGGTGAGTATCGCAGAAGGTAAAATGAAGTGTGTCATGCGCTCAACAATACAGAGGATGACCTGACACAAGATTTTTTAGAAATGCTGTTTCAATTTATTTAAAACTGTTTCAGAGGTCCCTGCAACAAGAATTGTTGCCATACCAATTAGATAATCGTTTTCAAGTATTTCACTTTGACCTGCGACAAAGCACAAAACTCCTTATATAAACATGAGATAAGTTGATACAAATAGTACTTTATCTTGAAAGTTGATTTTCATCAAGATGATACAAGGACAACAATTGTACGACATTTAAAAGTAAGAGTGTGTAGTCTGGTTTCATATTCATGTTCAGCCGACTTTACAATTTTGTATGATAACCCCTGATCTATGAAATCACCTGCAGGAAAATGATCTCTAACAATACTCATTTACACCTTCATAACTTGTCTACAATAACAAGAAACAATGAATACTGTTGTAGTATTATTTAAAATTTTCCATGGAAATTTATATGGCATACACAGTAGGGAATACTTTCCGTTCTTGAAGCAAAGGGTTTTCTCTCATTGCTTCCCTGTCAGGCGGAAAATATTAAAATTTGATCAGAAAGATTTTTTGGCCTTTTTGACGAACCTCAAAAAAATGACCGCGCCATAAAAGTATTCAACCTACAAAAGTATTAAGAAAACCATCTGATTCAGGAAATATATATTTTACATTCTACTGAGTAGTTTTCTTTTAAAGTGCATACAATGAAATAATTTAGAAATTGGAATTCAGTAAAAATTTAGAATTTCAAAAAAAGAATATGCTTCCCGTTTTGGATACAATGCTTGCCGAGTATTCACTACTGATAATCAGTCAGAATATAAAAATACTTATTATAAGTAGACATTGCATAGAAAAACAACATTGTATATAAAACTCACATCTTTGTATAACAGGTTATGGTCAGAAATCAGTGAATGAGAAAGAGATAGAACGTGGACCAGTGTTGTTAGAACAACCAAGACCATTAGCTATATTTGGTGAGCCACCAGATGCTTATATAGAATGTAATGCTATAGGTAACCCTCATCCTTCATATAGCTGGCATAGAACTGGTAATGAAACAGTCACATCAGCTTTAAATAACAGGTAGGTTACTGGTAAACTTTATTCCGATGTCAATAGTACACCCATTTTATTAACAACGCAAATTTTGAATATTTGATTACCGATAGCAAGTACAAAAATACTGCATCGAATAATATAATAAGAAGGGTTAATGTATGCGCAATTGACATTTAAATAAAATTAATCAATCTACATAATTGATCAATTATCTTAATTAACATGCTCTCTTGTCAGACTTTTGTCTTCTACCTATCTCTTTCGAACTTATATATTAATCTAAATACAATGCAGTTATTATGACCTAACCCTCACTTTAAAGTTGAGATATCTTGAAGTTCCACTGTCGTAATACCTTTGTTTATTCGAGTATTGACTACAGTATAGCAATGATATATTTATAGCAACACTAATAATGCAATAAAGTAAGTGTAGATACTAAATTATAGCATGTTTTTAAAAAATGTAAATAAAAATAAATAAATGAGCAACAAGATTTTACTGAAATCAAAAATAAATTATTAACCGTTTGCCTTAAATAATCAACAATTCATAACACTTCGAGTATAGATATTTAAGAATGCATGTACTTCTCTTTGTGTCCAGAAAAAATTACCAGGTGTCCCCAACTTAAGTTAAGTACTCTCAGTACTTTGATTACTCTATTTATAACTACAGGTACACATTAAGTGCAGGTAGATTTTCAATACAGCACCCTGATGGTAATGAGGATGCAGGACTATATCAATGTATGGCTGAAAATAAATATGGTAAAATACTTAGTGACCCAGCACAAATATTGTTTGGATGTAAGTTATACTATTGTTTAACATAACGATTGCTTGCTCTCTAGAACATTACGTGGCTACTCGTTAAAGGCATTTCAAAATGACTGCTTGGTGTTTATGGTAAGGAGAGAGAATAAACAGTAGAAGCATGCTTTAAATTTCAATAAATTCTATAACTTGACAAAATTTTATTTTCCTGGTTTAAGCGTCAGAGCAATTTGAAACACTGTATACCATCTGCATTAGTGTACAAGAAACACATTTTGACCAAAACGTTTCCATGAAAATTGTCTTTTTAAACATACCAAGCACAAAATTTCGATAAGCGTTGCATATTTACAAAAAGGAAACATTAAGATGGCACTGATGCCGCATACGTTACATACACCTAAAATGTGACATCTTTTATATGTTTAAAACAATTTTTCATTTTTATTGTAGATTTACATCATTTTTCACCAGTCAAGTTAGAAGATGTTGAGGCCAATAAATTTGAAGGTTCAAGAATAAGTTGTCAAGCACCTGCAGCTTATCCTGGTAAAATAATACACTTGTATAAAGTTTACATCGAATGCACGTTTTTATACGTTACGTTTTATATGTATGCATTTAAACGTTATGATAAACTTTTGTAAGCGATAAACTGTATAAACTTTACATTTTATGCATGTACTTGTAACGTTACGATAAACTTTGGCAAGCAATAAACTATAAAGTTTACATTCTGTATGCATGCATTTAAACGTTATGTTAAACTTTGGTAAGCGATAAACTGTATAAAATTAATATTTTATGCATAAACCTTTAAACGTTACGTTAAACTTTGAACAAGCAATACTCTTTATAAAGTTTACATTTCATGCATGTACTTTTAACGTTACGGTAAACTTCGGCAAGAATAAACTGAATAAAGTTAATATTTAATGCATGTACTTTTAAATGTTACGCTAAACTTTGGCAAGCAATAAACTTTACAAAGTTTACATTTCATGTACTTTAAAATGTTACACTAAACTTTTGCAAGCAATAAACTTTACAAAGTTTACATTTCATGCATGTATTTTTAAACGTTACGTTAAAATTTAGCAAGCAATAACCTTTATAAAGTTTACATTACTTTTAATGTAAGTACTTTTAAGCAATACGCTAAATTTGACAAGTATTATGCTGAATGTACTAACACAAAAAGATAAATATAATAGATATTGACATTGACCCAAGATTTAACATACTCGTATTATGAGAAATAAATAAGTTTGTAAATGGATGTTATTAAGGCTTCCAACCGACGATGTATCATATATTATAAAGACATGATTTAGAAGCCAAACTATACTATCTTTCAGACGTTGGTTATACATGGTTTTATAACAGTATAGCAGAGCCAGTGTTTCAAGAGAATCAGAATATGTTTGTATCAAGTAGTGGATATTTGTATTTCTCTGAAGTCCAACCTACAGATTTCAGGAAATATTTTTGTTCTGTTACATTGATTGCTCCTATACAATATGATACAGCTATCAATCAACCACCGAGTAGAATCAGTCTTGGAGTTTATCTAAAAGTAACTGGAACAGGTAATTGACACATGTATATATCTCTTTAAAAAGTCCCATAAAGCTATTTAAAGGCTTGGTTACAATTTGTTGTTAATGTGGGTCAGACAAACGTCTATACGTTCATAGTTAAACAATACATTTAAAAGTTACGAAAAATAGTTGTAATGAATTATATTAAAAACATCAAACAATCTTAAAAATCATAAGCTAGTTATTAAATGGCTTTAATATTAAAATTGTGTAACATTTAATTGTTCATTGAATGATGAGTTAGGATAAATACAAAATCGGAATCGGTGAAAAGTTTAAAAAGGATAAGTGATTAATAATTCATTTCATTTCATCACTAAAGTATGATTTGTATTATTATTATACCTTCAATCGAAGTATATATTATATACCATTTTACAGAACATGGTTATTTCAAGCCTTATCTATATACTCATACCTTCCCATCACCAGCATTAAAAGGTTCTAAAGTAAGATTAGAATGTGTAGCATATGGATCGTAAGTATACTTTTATATCTCAATAAACTAAACTAAAACCGTTATACATTAGACATAATAGGTTGGTAAATGGGTTACCAAACATCTAAAATACCAAACAAGACCGGAATGACATACCTATTTTGATTTATTAAGGGCCCGTTTTAAGGGTTTGTCTAAAACTGATCAGCCATGAAATCCCAAGTTGTTTTACTAAATCAATCTCATCAATCTTGAACATTAAGAGGCACGTGTAAGGATGGTACCCTAGAACATGGTTTAAACCTCCCCATTTTGCCACTGTCCGTTCCAAGGCAGAAACCCCTTAGGTTCTGTTTTTCGTTATTTATTTGTGGTTTACATTTTAGTAACAAAAGTTTAAAAATCTGAAAAAGCATCTCTCTAATTGCTTTTTAATTGTGTGGTAGGTCTGTGCTTTTAACTGTTGTTTTTCCTGATATGTTTGTTTACACCTCTTGGTAATCCTATGAATATCAGTACAAAAAATGTATACTCGTGTATGTTACTATTACAGTTGCTGACTTGTTTGCATCTATGTATAACTTTTACAGGAGACCGTTGATCTATGGCTGGCATCGTAAAGATGGTCGTCCTTTTGAACCAGGTACAACACTATCAGATTTAAATAGAGTATTATCAATAACTGACGCCAAGATAGAAGCTGAGGGAGACTATGTATGTACTGTGAATGGTCGTGTTGGAGTTACATCTAAAGTTGTTACCTTATCTATTGAAGGTATGTACATGACTTCTTATCACGTGACTAACCTAGAATTTTCACTTTCACTACGCAAAGATTTTACTTTAAGTTTTCATATGTAAAGTTCTTTCTTTCGAAATGACAGAATTGATTGGACTAAAACCTAATGTTTGATCTAAGATTGCTTATCATAATCAAAACGCTGAAAGCACTATTTGAAAAAATTATTGGCAGGTCTGTTGCACTTCTAAAGTAATTCTTTTTAGGTTGGATCTAATGTGCTTAAATATTTCTTAACTGCAAAATTGATTCAGTGAATCGCGAATGGGTTTGCATATTAACTGGTATATCGGTGAACTGATACACTCTGGTGGAATATTTTGTTGTTAAAAGAGAAGGAATTACTGTTTATTTCAGGAAAAGATTTGTTTGCATAACTAAAAAACACAATACTGTACTCATCAATGTATTTGTAGTATTTACGGTTCACTGTATTTCAGCCAAGCCATATTTTACACATGGTATTGGAAACCGACTAGCAGATCCTGATCAGACTGTAGAGTGGCGATGTATGGCTGTAGCTAGACCTCAACCAACGTATACATGGTATAAAAATGGTGTAATGATACGAAATCAACCTGGTGTTATAGAAGTAAAGAAACATCGTCTAATTATATATAAAGTGAGTCAAGACAAAGATGGTGGAATGTATCAATGTGGTGCTACAAACATTCATGGAACTACATTTAGTTATGGACAACTGAAGGTCTTATGTACGTACAGTATTTAGACATATTCTACCTTATACAATATCAATGACCTTTGTTATGTGTTCTGTTTTCGGTCAATGCTAAACATGATCTTACATTATACGATGAACAAGATTTCTTATAAAAGAGTGTTAGTATTAAAATAATCTTGGAACAGCCAATTTTTTACCAAAACATTAAATCTTAATTATTTGATAAAGGTTTACGTTCATTAACTAGTTTTATCTTCCTTAAATAAATATGTTTTAAACACAGTATCAAAATTAGATTTTTAAATTAAAAAGTGTTATTATATACATATTTCAGCCTTTGCACCAACATTTGATAGATACCCAATGATACCACAATATAGTTTACCACAAGGTGGAAACTTCTCTATACCATGTGGAGTAGAGGGTGCTCCTACACCGGATGTAAGTTTGTTTAACACCTATACTAAGTGAAATTCTTATGCCTTTTGATAAAGTCTTAAGTACAGGCTATATTGCAATGGATTTCAGTTTGAATGGAAGCGCGTATTTGAAAATTGCGTTCAACTAATAGTCTTTAGATAGCACTAAGAATATGTTTACAGTTAATGCACTTGAAAAAGTTGGTAAATGACTTCGAACCCAGCTGATTTGAACAAATAATAATTTATATCATAGTAATTAGAAATGCTATTTATGTCATTTTCTTTTTATGTAATGACAATTAATGCACCAAAATTATTATCTGTATTGAGACTGACATTTTACTGATAAAGTCAATCATGATTTAACTTTGTTTTCTAAATTTTAACTGTGCTAACCGGAAGTATAAATGTTTTTACTGTAACAAGCATTAGCAGACATGTAAATCTGTGTACAGTATCTTTACTTATATTATATTTCTTGAAAGATAACCAACTAGTCATTAATGGAAATGGTTTGTCCGTATCCATTCTTAATACCTAACTTAATAAATGATTTCAAAGAGTGCATGGGATCTAGTGTAGAATTTAGTGGCATCGACATTTTAGTATTCAATCTGTTTCAGATTACTTGGATGAAGAATGGAAGTCCACTATCGGTAATAGCTGGAGATGTCACTGGTAAATTTGGTATGACTTTAAATAATGATCTAGTTTTCAACAATATAGACTTTACAGATCAAGGACGATATACATGTAAAGGAACAAATATGTATGGTGATGCTGAAAATTCTACATTTATAATGGTTGTCAGTAAGTATTCTATAACATGAACATATATCAGAAATATCTAAATATGAGTGTTATGATGTACGCATTGCTTCATCATTGAATCACGACAATTCATACTTCGTTTCGATTTATATCGTGTATGAAACACATTCTAACTGCTTAGTAAATATTAATTGTAATTCAGTAGATATACTTATTAAACAATTTAAAACGTGAACGTTACTAGCAAACGTGAGAGTTGATACCACTGAATAGTTCTATAAGTTTCTATCAATTTACTTTAAAACATTAACTAACAATATCTACATAATCAGCTACAACGTTAGAAACATGTTCAGCTATTATTTTATATAAGACTAATATAAGTCAAAACCAAGGTTGACAGAATCATATATTGAAGATTTACCAAAAAACAAAGAGAAATTCTAAATTTATATTAACGTATTCAATTTAGCCCCTGGAAGGCACCGAATTAAACATGGCGTTCTGCATGACATGACATTTTTGTCATACAGAGTAGTTGTGCTTGACTGGTGCATGCAAAAGTTGAATTGGTCTTGATTTAAAAGTATGTTTACATTAACATAATATCATCTTAATCATAATCCATAACAGGAGGGTATAAAGAAAAACATATACATTTAAAATGTGTAGAGGCATGTGTGAATTACCTTAACACAAAGCAAAACTATTTTAAAAGTATAAAGATGTGCATCTTTTTGAAAGAGCTATTATTATTTTGTCCTTAATTTTTAACATCAACCTAATTATGCTTTGTTATTGCAGGAGGTATAGCTATATCCATACCACCACAGAATACAAGAGTTTCAGTAAATAGAACAGCTTTCTTAACATGTCAAGCTTCATATGATAGTCAAAACTTTGATCTTTCATATCAATGGACATTGAATGGCCACGTGATCAACTTTACTAACAGCGCATACTTTAGACCGGTATGTATAAATGGCAAGAATATCCCCAATATAAATATGTTTGACGATTGATAAAAATAATGAATATGAAAATTCTGAATGATAAAATATTACTTTTGGTGGTACTCTGATTGCAACACTTTCATTACATTTAATTACCTTCATTGGAGACGAGGGTGTTGTATTGTCCTGAAAAGCTTTAATAATTGAGTGCAAAGTTTTAGAACTTTTATTGCTATTTAAAGGTTTCCTGTGAGCGTAAACATGAGAATTTTTTACTTAGTTTGGTTTTAGTGAAACACATGCCATGGCTCAAATGACTATACATGTAGTTGATAGTATGATTAAACAGAAGGAAAAAGCATGTGCTCCTAAAACTATACCAAAACCAAGAGTAAAAGCCAGGATGCATCAACTATTTGTATATCATTGGACAAGAAACAAGAGAGGAAATGTGTCGAATAAAATAACTGATGCATCCTTCAAAATGTGTAATGTGAACGAAAAAGTATTTTTTCACAAAGATTTGCAAACAAATTCATGCATGTTTAGGAACTATTATACCAATAATTTGTAAATCCTACAGATGTTAAAAAACTAGAATCTTATGCACATGAATGGCATACAAATTGACCCAAAGCGAAAATTGCTCATACTAAAGTTATTTAAATGGAGTATGTTATACCGAGATTTTATTTTCTTATATAACTATTTTTCATGGATAAGTATACTATCTATTTCAGAGAGAATTTGGTGGTGCTCAAGGTTTATCAATTGATCAAGCACAGTTTTATCATACTGGAAGATATACATGTGAAGCTAGAACAACTATACATGTAGCAAGAGCAAGTGCTGATCTTTTTGTTGAAGGTTTACAATTATAACACAATTTTTGTTGGGATGGTACAATTTGTGCTGAAATGGTTTAAACTTTCCATGTCCAATATGATACATTTTGAGCCGCGGCCGTGGCGTAGTGGTTAGCATGTCTGACTTCGAATCCGGAGATTGCGGATTCGAAACCCGGTCGCGGCAGGTCATACCCTATACATAAGTTGTCGGCCTCGTGGTAGGGTAAGTTAGTACTGGTGATAGAAAATGTCCAGGAAACCTATAGTAGGAAGAGCTGGCCGTCGTATATATGACCTATATATGTGTTGAATACGACGTTAAAAATGATACATTTTGTGTGCATAAAACGATCGTTTCCGAAGAAAAAATGATACAATATCATATCTATGTAAGACAAAAATCGTTAATACTAGTAAACCAACCAGAGTAAAGTTAGAGTAGGTTTTCGGAAAATGATAGACTGTGCACATTTGTGACATAGAACAAAATCTCGTAAATTGCGTCCATGTGGACGCACTTAAAATATTTTAGGGTCATTTGATTTAAAATTGCGGTGCTTGAAGTGTTAATAAAACATTGCATTTACCCGATCTTGAAAAACAAAGTTAAATACTCACAAGGAAATAATTATTAGCAACTATACCCATATTTATAACTTGAAATGCTTCGATGTTGCTCACTTGTCAGATGTTCCTCTAATCGAGCGGGTTGTGCTACTTGTCATTGTCGACAGATATGGTTTTGTAACCCGATTTCAATAGAGTATTTCAAACATTGCAATACATGTATATATCAAATGCTGGTTTTATAACTTATCATATAATTATTAGGTCCACCGGGAGCACCGGCTGGTGCATATGTGATGTCATCATTTGTGACAGCATATTCAGTACAAATTGTATGGACTATAACATCTATGATGAATCATGGTTCACCTATATACAGTTATAATATAGAAGCTGAGATGGAAATTCTAAGACCAGGAGTGTGGGAGACTGTTAAACGAGGTAAGTGTAAGACTAGCTTCATATAAATCTATGATTTCATTACAAAAACATATTGTCTATTTCCTTCATATTTGGAGAAGACATTCAGCTACTTGTAAAATGGAAAATGACTTTTTTAAAAAAAAAAGCAAAATTGCTATATTCTGGTTTGGTGATCGGTTATTGGAAATAATGAAAGAGATGCCTACTGGAAGAGTTGATAAACGGCGAACAACAAAGTAAAATGACTATAGATATGTATTTATTTTGAAAATGTGTATCAGCATTGCCTGTGTAAATTATTGTTCCGAAGTAAGTATCGTAATTAAATTCGGCAAAAACATCAAATAGCTATGCACAAAGTCGATAAAAGAACCACGCCCCACGAGCTTGCTGATTCAACCCCAACATTCATTTTATCTTCATTACCAGGATGTAATTATTTGGTTTAGCATGGTTTGACTTTGTTATGTTAACGTTATAGCACTAATGATTATCAAAAGTCAGTCTTGTTTTGTGTATAGTATAGTGAAGTAACCGTTAGGGTTAGTTCATGCCTTCAGATGTTTGGAGATTGTCAGGACAAAGGTAAATTGCTTCAGACCTGAGATCATTTGTAAGCAAAACTAGATCCTTTATAATAACTAAATGCGTTCAATGGTGTTTACTTTCAGATGTTATGGAAATTCAAGCAGTGAATGAAGCTAGAACAATGGGCCTGAGACCTGATCAAAGAGTTGCTCTAGTTGATGGTTTATTACCAAATGTTGATTATAGTTTTAGAGTAAGAGCTAAAAATGATCTTGGTGTAGGTCATGAAGCCAGTAGAAAATCAGGTATGACAAAATTGAAAATATGATATTTGAAAACAATATTGACACCATATTATCTTTTCCAACGAACGTTATTTATAAATGTTACAAATCCTTTGAGGCATGAAGACGATCTCCTTATTTAATTCTGCGTATGAAAATGTTAAATTGTAGAAATATTTTTGTGTTTTTTATTTTTTATACTTCGAGATCAAAATGGTTATTATTATGGTCACTCTGTCTTTAGCATTTTCAGAAGACGAACAAAAAGGTTTAAGGGTTAAAGCTAATTTTTTTGGTACCCAAACACAAAATTTTGAAAACTCTTAAAATAAACCCTGCTGCAAAAAAACTGCAATTATTCTGTCATATAAATTGAACACATAGAAAAATTATGGAACCATAAAAATAAGGTCTATTGATATTACAGTTTCTGTAAAAACACCATCAACGGCTCCAGCAACAGCACCTAGAAATGTTCGTGGATATGATAAAGGCAAGGTTGGAACTTTAAATATTGTCTGGGATGTAAGTAATATAACTAATCACCGCTTTGTTAATTTTTGAAAAACATTACTTGTGTTACAGTATTTTAAGACCGCCTTGACATGACTGAAGAATCTTTGAAATACGGCATAAATCACAGTGCATTAAAATTATTAAAGACTTAACCAATCAAGACTATAAGTGTTTGAACAAATTAAAAAAATAATATTCTTGTATTTTTATTTATAAAAGCCGGCAGCGTATGGCATAGTATATAAATGATTGTAGATGGTTATGAATTAGTTATATGCATTAACGGCATGACTAACAGTGAATTATATAGAAACTATAAGTAGATATATTTAGAAATAGCATCTTCATTTGACTCAAATAAATGAAGCATAACAAGTAATAAAGTGTTTGTAGGAAAAGTGACCAACAGTGAAATTAAATCGGAAATTGATTCCGCAGAAGGCAATTAAACCAAAATTTATTTTCCCGCTCTGTAATTGGCATTAAATTAAAGACTTGCAGTCACAATATCAATTAATGTTGTATATTCTTTCAGCCTTTAGAAGTATATGAGTATGGTGGTGATGGTGTTGGTTACACTGTTTATTTCAAAAGACAAGGAGACATCAAAGATTGGTTTAAGGTAGGCAAAACATTCTACAGTTATATTTTAAATTATAAATACAATGTAATCCGTTTAGAGTTTTTGTAGACATAAGCTGGGGTTCAATAGGGACTGGACATCATTGGATAGCCAGATAAGTTTTGGTTAAATTATATCAAAACCTAGTGCGTTGTTTGTTTTTGTAACAATGAACATTTTGTCCGATTCTTAGCTCTACATTTTTATAAAACAACGCTTAAATACAAGGTATTCCAGATTTTGTAAAATTTAGATCAATGGTTTTGTTTTGTTAAATGTTAAAAGTATATAAAAGTATCACTGTAACTTATCAATACTTTAAGGCTAAAGTGAATGGTCCAAAGTCAAGTATGTACACATTTCTTGTTGGTATTGAGAATTACTATCTAGAGTATGAAGTAATGGTTGCTGCATATAATGATCATGGTGCTGGACCTAATTCTACAGTACAAGTTATCATGTCTGCTGAAGGAAGTAAGTATTGAATATAATTTATGATATTTCGTACTTTATATACAGAGTGGCAGAATTGCCGATAGCTGATATGAATTGTTAAATATTTAACTGCATTTTCTGAAGTCACTGGTTGTGTTCCATTATTTGTATTTATTTTCCTATTTTTGACTGACCCTGATAAAGACTGCATTTTCTTAAGTCACTAGTTTTGTTCCATTAATTGTATTTATTGTCATATTTTTTACTGACCCTGATAAAGACTATACACGCGACAATGATTTGTGAAACCATCTTTAGATTGGAAATCATGGTACATGTTTGTATGTATTTTATTTAAATATTTTACTAGTGCCAACACAGACAGTTTTGATGGGAGATTGTGATAATTATAATGCCACAGCTTTCTCAGTGTCGTGGAATCCTATTGAAGATACAAGAGAAGTTATGAAAGGAAAATTAAAAGGATATAGGGTTAGTAGAATATGCTTTTAATACTTTATATGTCTATGTTTATGTTTAATTACATTTAAAGTATCACCAGGTATTTCTCTAGATTAAAACAAAACTCTTCAAAACCAATGTTGATGTAAGCTTTAATCATTTCAGATATAAGTTCAAATGTGGCATGATTTGGAATTTCATTTGCTTTAAATGTGAATTTTACAAAAGTGTATATTGTCAATAGTTTCGTTGAAGCCACGTTTTCAAATATATGAGACTACTGAAGTTATTACATTAATACTTCAACAACAGCTACATAATTGTATATACAAATGTATATATAGTTTCGAGATTGTTCTTATACACCGAGTCTAACAATATGTTTGTTTCATTTATAGCAATCATCAACATTTACATCATTGTCACACCGTAAAATTATGAATGAAGTCACTGATTGACACAATGTATGACATAAAAACGAACTGATTACTAGAACTGTACTATAATTTGAACTAAAAATAAATTCTCTACTCACGACTTCTGATACACAAGAGAAGCTACTAGTCTCTACCACATTTCAGTGAATTAACAAGTTGCTGTGTATATATTGTTTCAGATTCGATATTGGCATATAGATTACCCAGAGTTTGTTACATGGAGAGATGTCTATGGTCAGCAAGATACAGTTATAATTATTGGTGCTGAACCTAATACTAATTACTGGGCTTCTGTACAAGTAATGAATAATGCAGGTGTTGGTCCAAATGGTGAAATAAGATTGGCTGAAACATTCCATTTACGTACGTGGTGTTTATATTATAACATACTCCGGTTTAGGAGTTAAGTCGTCTTAAACAACATTTTGCCTTCGAACAGCCATATTTCAAAACTTGAATTCTGTTCTCTTTTTAACAACTGTTTAATACAGACGTCTGTCATTTTTGTGCTTTCAATTAAATCTAACAAAGCTTTCTGCAGAGCCACAGTAATTAATGTTTACTCATATCACTGTTAGGTTCTAAATTTGGGTTTGTCCAGAAAGGTTTTTTTCTTTTTTTATTTTATTCTCTTTTTACCATTTTGATTGTCAAGAACAATAAGCTAACTGTTTTTTGTAGATTGGATAAATTCATATATTCTTGAAATATTTGAATATAATGATAAAGATATTATACTATGTTATATTATAGCACCACAAAATTTTCCTCGTCACGTTAAAGTATGGTCACATAATGAACATTCAGTACGTGTAACATGGCAAGGTGTCAGTACAATGACAAATGATGAAGAATCACTACAAGGGTATATCGTAAGTACTACATTAAACATATTTTTGTTTGAGTTATGAATAAGAGATGTTCTAGGTATAGACAATAAAAATTAATTTGATGTTTGCAGAGCATTTTACTTTTTCATCTATGAATGATCGATTTGAATTAAATATTGCATTCCTAGAATGGATTCGACCCATGAAAAGTTGTATTCCGCATTCATGTTTGGTATAAATTTGCCGTTTCATACAATTTATTGTTATTTGTACTACGTTTAACGCCGTATCAAAACAATTTTTAGGTTATTTTAGGGCGTCTAGCACCCTTAACCTAGCTTTCCTGGACCCTTGTCTATAATCAGCACTCACTAACCTTTCCAAAAAGCCGGACACTTTTTCATATATCTTATCAATGGAGGAAAATTGGCATTATTGTCAAATTTTCAAGGAAGGATACATCCTCTGTTTCATACCAAGACTGAACGAAATACAAACGGATACAAATTGATGCTCCTCATTGGACATAATGTCATTATTTCAGATTCGTGTATGGAAGATACAAGAAGATATAAGAACAGCTGTAGATACGGTGGTAGATATACAATCTGAAGCTATTGTAGAGAACCTACAAACACAAACTGTTTATGTACTTAGAGTGTTAGGTTTTAGTCTAGGTGGAGATGGTTTACTTAGTCCTCATGTATATTTTACTGTAGAGGGTGAGTCAATATTTATTAGTCAATATTTAGCCCTTATATTTACGCCACTGTAGAAGGAACGTAATTGCATGGTTTGGCACTGTGTCACAGAAGCACTTAATTTAATGGACGACTTGCTACTAATATAAACTAATGATGTATGATTGAGTTTGAAGTATCAGGTTTAAGATAGCAGTGGAGATAAAAGAAGAGTAGTTTTAAATGACGAAAACGAAACTAGTTCAAATTGCGGTCATCACATCATTAGAAAATGAGTAATTAAATTGTTCAATAACCAATAACTACTTTCTGTTGTATTTGATTCATATTTAACTGAAAATTATTATGCGATTGCAAACCAATATTTGATATATATTTACAACAAATACTAAAGTTAACAATAAAAATATAGAAGTGCCTTTGAACCAAAAAAAAATATTATTCTGAGTTAAATTCAAATAGTTAAAAGGAATTGAAATTAATATTGGAAAGTCATCCTCGGTAACCCAGGGTATTACGTCAAATACTTTGCGTTGAAGTTCAGTTTTCGATTACTACATCTATAAATGACAAGTTATAAGAAGTAGATAAATTGTTCAGTTTTACCATAACCTTAAGGTTAATACTATGTAGTTAATCAACGGTTGTTTCATATTTACAGGTGGTAATATTCCATTTGATCCAACGACAACAGAGACATGTTTTAGAATGTTAGACAATTGTAATACAGCTACTTGGATTACACATTCTTCTTGGACATTATTTTATTTTACATTAATATCTATCGTTTATAACAGTATGTAAACCAGACACATCATTATTTCATCTTATCATACATTATCCCATTCAAAGAAACACAACTCTTTGTACATATATTAAATAAACATTTCAATACATCATACGTCTGATTCAAAGGGACCTAACTCTTGGTGCATATATTAAATAAAATCTTTTACATAGAGTTATCTCCCTTTGACCTTCATTATTACTATTGCTCATTCATGTACAACATGCAATTTTATGTACCTCGTCTATATTCTCACAGTGTGTATGAATGTAGGAGAGAATGATTCAAATATGAGTTAAAGGTATTGGCTCACCGTTTGGCAAATTTGTATTTTAAACTAACCAGTCAGGGTCTGTAAATTGTGTTGAGAAAATTAATTTCTCAATAATTTAGGCCATACTGACTTATAGATTGTCAAGAATATAAACGAAGTCACAATAACTCACTAGATCACCTATACCATGACTAATAACGTAGATTATCTTAAGCGTAAAAAAACAAGTTTTATCGTTGTATGTCAAACTGCACTAAAAATACATTTTTATAACATTGTTTTACTACTTTAAATGTTTCTATTGAATTTTGAGAGATTTAGAAAAGTGTATATAAAAGTTAAAATCAGGGAATAAACAGCTTTAAGCATTTGATGTATTCAGTGGCTCATCTTTCATGTAAGTCTTGGTGAAGGGTCGACTGCTGTTTTATTTTCATCCAAGGGAATATTCCCAAATACTAATAGTATATGTTTCTTTACTTTTTTACTATTTACTTATGAATATTCAAAGAAAAACACACATGTATATATGTGTTTCTTTTGATATTCCAATTATTTTATGCCCTCTAATAATGTTTATTTTTAATTTTTAGAAAACTTGTATTTAGCCTAAAAATTAAAACTGATGAACAAATTAAATACAAATTAGGCATAGTCATTTTAACTGGTGCCGATGTTCCTCAACTAATTTTGGTATGTTTTAATATGTTTTTACAAACACAGTAAATGTGCCCTTATCAGTTATTTTTGGATTGGTGCATCTCCAAAGAATTCACTTTTTGTATTCTATTTGTATCAGTGAGAAAAACGTTCAGGCTTAAACTCATTTCCATACTTGTGGGGATCATGCTGAATGAAAGTTTTGTGTGCTACCATGGACATAATAAATGTTTTATATCAGTGTAAAAATACACTATAATTGGTGTATAATACTTAACTATTTTTATACGCATACATAGTAATATTCTTGTTATTTGTATTAAAAATAAAATTCTTTGAGAAGTTTACATTGTATAGACCTTTTCATTTGGAGTTTATGAAGTTCAACAAAACTTTGTATTAATGTAGATCTATGTATGACAGACGTTTTCTTAACAAGCTTTTCTGGGTACTTATGTTACCAGTACCCTGTTCAATTACCTTTAACGTTCCGTAACAATACATTCGGAACTCCTCGGCCATTCGCTGCGAATAATCTAATCTAATAAACAGATGTACGATCGTTAATGCAATGGGTGATGCTTCAAAATTTATGGACTAAAAACGAAACATCACTCATTGTCTAAACGATCGTATATTAATTTTGTTTACTTCAACACCGGTAGTTTTAAAATAGCGTCTAAATATGTCCGAGATTATTTGCAGCGAATGGCCGAGGAGCTCCAAATGTAAAGTTACTTTCCAAAATGAGACGATTGCTTATGTAAACAAATGGGCCATAATGACTCCTAATCGCTGATCTGAGTTTAGTAGAGTTTGATTTCAAAGGAAATTATAAGAATTTTGCCCCCGGGACTACAATTTAAAAAAAAGACGGAGGTTCTTTAGACAAATGTTAGTACCAAATCTCGAATCTCAAGGCCTTGCGGTTTCAGAGAAGAAGATTTAACAGGATTTTCATTACTAAGGCCCTGTATTCAATGGAATGTAGGCCTAATGTACACGTTAAAATAGATTTTAAAATAAACACAAACTGTTTTAATTCAGAAATATTTCAAAATTGACAGAACTTTTGATTTCTGCAAAAGATATAAAATAATCTGATTTGAAGATGTTGGCTTCATTCATAGAATGTTGTTAATAGCAACTTTAACCAAAATCGCTTACAATATATATTTCATTTTTTTCATATTTAATTTGAAAGTAGTCTTTATTTCATTTAACGTTAATGGTCCATAATTGTAAGCGATTTTGGTTAAATATATATACATGTATATAAAATATTGCAGCTCTTAACTACACTCGACTTCGCAATATGGGCCGAATTATAATAATTTTCATTTCATGACTTATCGGTATAGAGAAAAAATATCCCCTCAGCATGTTAGGCGTAAAATCATGCATCCAAAAAAAACTTATTCATGCATGGTAAAATTATCTTTACTGTAAGTTAACAAAAAATCCACCATCAGGTTGTTTTAACACAGAAAATCTTTGAACTCAGTTGATATCTTTACATATCTTAATTTTGTTCAACTTGTTAAACACGTCCCCGCGAGGCGCCACACAAAAACACGAAAGTAAGACAAAATGGTCTTTTTGTCGTATTTTCTTCCCGCGAAAACACAAATATACGACACTTTAATCTTTTGTCGCGTTTTCGCCTGAGAAAGTTACATTTCCTCAGGCGAAAACGCTACCAAACCCGGATCGATAGCGCAGTTTGTAGCGCGCCGGGATTTGGAATATCGTGTCCCGAAGGAGGTGCGGGTTCGAATCCCCCCGAGAGGTTATACCCTTCCATGAAAATTTGACAATAATGTCAATTTTCTTTCATTGATTAGATAATATGGAGAAGTTTCCGGCCTTGTGTAAGGGTAGGTAAGGAACTGGTTATTGACAAGGGTCCAGGGTAAATCACCAAAATTGTGTTGTCTGGTGACACGGCGTTAAACCCAGTAAAAAATAAACAAGAAAATATTGATGCAAAGCATCAAAGAGCGCAAAAATCAATAACATGAAAGTACTGCTTAAGCTTGTAATTCTCTATAAGTGAGACATTAATTTAAAAAAATACATATTGCTTATTAACCGCTAATTAAAGCAATTAAGTATGATTACTAAAACATAAACACCTACATAAATGTACAAACTATATAATAGGGTTATGATAAGTGATGGTCTGATAATCAGGCCTTCTTTGTTTATGGTGTCAGTGTTTTCGCAAGCGGTTTAGACTGTCCCCAAACATGATCTCGAGCGTGCTTTCTATAAATAGATGTCAAAGACCGTGAAAGCCGTGAATACGTGTTAGTTTAAACCACCGTTTAGAAGAGAAGCTATTTATTTCTTGGAGAAATTCCTATCAAAGATCATTTATTAATGCTAAACAAAATAAATGAAATGTTTACAAAACACGTCAGATAAATTTATAAATGCATTAACTTAAAAAATCTCGTCTAGCTGTATTACCACAAAAAGTACGTACGCGACGACAATACGACATTGCGTAATTCAGCCACCATACCACCTCGTTCGTGCTCGCGGATATGGAAAAACACAAAGCGCAAAGTGCAAAACATGATATAGTTCTTGATGACGTGATTATCTGACCGATATTACAAACTAGGACGCCAGTATGAACTATATGTATCATAGGCAGATCTAGGGGGGGGGTAGGGGGTCCGGGTCCCCCCCCCAGAATTTCCGAAATGTACTTGTCCATTAGTGTTTTTCTTTACTGTAAGTCATTTTTAAGTAGCATGAAGCAATTTTTCTCGGTGCTTAACATAGATTTAATGGTTATGTAGTTTTATGATTATTATGTTGCATTATTATGCAAAATGTGTAAAATGTTGTTCGAAAGTTAGAACCACCCCATAGAAAAAGTTCGGACCCCTTCCCCCCCCCCCCCCCTGTGTACTGTGCGTAAAGTTTGACCCCGATCTGACCTTTATGCAAGAATATTCATTACATTGAATACGAATACCAATCGAAGTATATCGTCAAAGCTCGATTTTTTTAATTAAAAGCGTACGTGCCGAAGTGTAGAATAGGCGTGGTATTGATTTTCGTCGGGATATGTGTAGATAATTGTTAGATGTAAATGGGAAAGGTGAGATAGGGGTCAAACTTTACGCACAATACTGTATACACTCACTTATCTACATGTTTTAATGAAACTTTTAACTTTAAGACTTACAAGTATTTTAGAATGTTGGTTTAATTTGATTCAATATACGTTCCAGCATGAACTCTATTTTTATATAGGGTCCTTGGTTTGAGAAAGTACTTTAAAATAAGATATCTGGAAAAAAATAGTATCAGATTACATATAATAACCTTGAAAATGCAGAAACGTAAACAATTTTTTTATTTACAAATACAGTTTAAAGGTACAGAAACTGTTAGCTTGACTGAAAGAACTAAATTTAAACGATACAGCTACATAGTAATACATTCCTATATACAGAGGCGTTCCAGAACAAATTTTTAATTAAAGCGCCGATAGTGCTGTCCGGACATGGATTTATAGGGCACAATTTGGTGGTGTCATTAGAAAAAGGACTTGTGGGGTCTAAAATTCACAGCATACTGTATAACAGATGATCATGACGCTGATACCGCCCGCTGAGAAATGCGAAACAACCGTTCATGTTTTTCTTCACCACAGACATATAATCTATTTTTAGACGGTGGAAAATTGCAGGCGTGTCTACTTTTAGCACATCAGGGATCCAGTTGAATGTACGATAAGAACAGAAACGGGTCAGAGGTTTCATAACTTGTTTTCTATATTTTAGCAGATGAATGGCGGTTCTTAATCGAAAATGTTAAAACGGAATTACAATGCTCTTTTCATGAGTATTGGGTGTTGACAACAAGACTGCTTGATACTGTAATATATTGTTAACAAGGGGTCTATTTATTCATGCGTTATTAATGGGTTAACCTAACTACATACCGTTGTAATGAATCTGACTGCGCATGTTCGTCGAATGTCTACGTCCGCGACATTTTTTGATGCGTTTATAAATATGTCGCTAACTAAGACCTGAATTGCTTACGCAATCCATGTCAAAAACGACATATTATAAGTATTGAAGTAAATGTTGTTGCTGTATGGGATGTCATCAGATAGATTCGGAATGGACTTTTTCAAACATTTGACCGCCCGATCAGCTCAAATTGGCGAATGTCAGACTGTCAGTCCAGTGGTCATGGGTTCTAATCCTGTACTGAGCAGACGAACTTTTGTGGAGTTTGTCAATGAAGCACTTTCACGCGACATTTTTCCTTATAAGATGTATCAAGTAGTTTTCCCTGTTACCGTTGCATCAGGCTCTAACACTGAAGAAGTTATGGAATTAGTGCGAGTTGAAATATTACCTCTTAAAATAAAGTCATTATTGTTATTATTATTATTATTATTATTATTATTATTATTATTATTATTATTATTATTATTATTATTATTTATGTTTATGATTATTGTTTATGTTTATTAAGACCAGCAAACTCGGTGGTCTTAATAGTAGACCGGTCTTATTATAGAGACAATTTTGTTCATAAATTAAGCATTTGGGTCTTAATATTCGTCAAAAATCGCATGATTTTGAAATAACAAAAGTGGTCTTGATACCGGAACTTTAATTACTATATTATTATTTTTTTTATTATTATTATTATACTATTCTTTAGAATTAGATGTAATGGCAAATTTATCATGGATCTCCACTTACATTACAATTTACAACATCAACACAATTCCCCATGCTACTCATAATCACATACCTTTAGATTTCTGCAGATAAACATCCACGCTTTATAGGTTGATGTACACAAATTTGTGGCGTAAAAGGTCAGTATTTTATGTGTCATGGCCAAGTTAAGGTTTATTGTCCGCTAAATGTAAAAGTACAGATTTTATGTGTTATCGCCAAGTTAAGGTTTATTATCCGCTAAATGTCAAATGCTTAACTGAACAGTATAGTGCGGACACATTGACCCCGACCTAACCTTTATGCAAGAATATTCATTACATTGAATACGAAGGTAGTATTAATGTTCGAAAACAATCGGATTATACAGTCAAGGCTCGAATGTAATTATAACACAGGGATTAATTTTAAAGTACATTTAAAGTGTACAATGAGTCTCTATTACACATAGGCCGGACCAGAATATTATACGATGAGGCTAGTTGCAGGTTTTAGCCCCACAACCGCCATCCCCGCCCATTTTATTAAAATTTGTAATTACAAATGTAAGAAAACAAGTTTCACGTTTGAATGCACATATATACTCTATACATGTCTTGTTAAACTTATAATGTAAGCCATAGCCGACATTACACCATCAAAACCTACAAGCCCCATGCAACCCTACTTAGTATCCGCCGATGCTATTTGCAATCGATGTACATCGACTGCTTGTTTTAAATACGTAACGAGCCGAATTGTAGATTAGGCGTGGTATTGATTTTCGCCGGGATATGTGTATCTGATAATAAGATGCAAATGAGAAAGGTAAGGTCGGGGTCAATATGTCCGCACTATATAAGCAAATATATAATACAGTTATATTAGATAGTTGGATTTACGACGTAATTCAGTCTTCAGAACTCTGCTAATGATAATTCCATTAAAAATGGATAACTTCGTGAGTTATTGCGTTCTAATGTTTGTAGCCATAGTATCAATATGGATGTTAAGAGGCGTAATTTATCGTGGACCATACTCCAGGTTTAGTGCATGGTTACTAAATATAATAGCCGGGGGTGTTGATGAAATATTTAAAAGTCACAAAAAGCGACTCTTCCAAATTGTGGATGATCACAAAGACAGACAAAATAAAGATTTGAAAATCTTAGAACTTGGCGTTGGATCAGCACCGAATTTGAAATACTTACCAGACAACTCTGAGGTCGTGTTGCTAGATCCAAACCCATACTTCAACAAACATGCAGAGAAAAACATTATTAAAGCAAAGAAAAGAATGAAATCCATAGAATGGGTACAAGGAGTAGCTGAGGACATACCATCACAAGCTGATACATATGACGTAGTAGTTTGTACTTTAGTACTGTGTACAGTGGTTGACATTAAGAAATGTCTATCTGAGGTTCATCGAGTATTGAAACCGGTAAGTCTATTTAAAGGTCATCTAACCTTTCCACACAAATACTTACGAAAACAGTTATCGTACATGTAAGACTAAAAGTCAAAAAGATAATAAAATAATTTTGATATATATGTATTCAAAAGGTGTACACTATTTTACATAATTCAATAATTAGAATCGATTGGCCAAAAATTGACTGTATTATTATTGTTTCTTGCTTTGACTTAGGGTGAATTTTATTGTATTTGTTTTAAAAGCGCGTCATAACTGACTTACTGCCTCCATGCTTGCTCATTTGGTAGCGCACAATTCTTCTGATCGATGGGTTCGTAAGTTCGATTCCCGGACGGGGCATACTTTCGTGGAGCTTTGTCATGAAATAATTTTACAGCAAATCTCTTTTCTACCACCGGTTAAAATCATTTTGATCAGTTGCTAGTATCTGGTTAACAGCTAAATCCAGAGATGAAGCCTTCCCAGAAACGGTGAATAGATTGACTTATCAAAGTGATGCAATGGCATTCAACCCAACAAAAGTACACTATCTTGCAATCTTCATAATCGTGTCACTTGCAATTTGCTATAAGAACTTGTGATAAATCGATTTTTTGTGAGGTAGAAAATAGTATTACAGTTCGTTATCAAGATGCAGAACCCATGCGACTTCATCCGAGATTCTTTGACTATATATGGAAAGTGCTGCAGTAAATGTTTTCCTGGAAAATGGCGCATTTTGGGTGACAACTTACGTATCAAATCAATCCCGACAGTTTCAACTCGAAAGGAGCTTTTTTGTGCGTATTCTTGGGAAAATATGCCAAATGGCAAATTCAAAAAAGCAAAAACCATACCGAGGATAAAATATGCCCGAATAAAGTCACGTGGGATCCCCGCTGTTGTAATGTGCACTAGAGACTTCTATGTGTACACACTCTTCTGCGCTCTACTGAATAGTGTTAGTATAAAATCAGCTTTTTGGAGGAAAAATGGATCTTGTCTTTGATTGTATTGGTTTATATTAGCAGAAAATAAGTTTAGTATCATTTGGTGTCGTCCATAACTTATGTATAAAAACATCTACACGACACTTGCAGGCGCGAAGAAGCTGAGGCCGCAGAGGCCTCGGCCGCGGCCGTAATATTCTAGCAAGCAGCGGCAATGGGACCGCGAGTTAATGTTTCATGCGTATATTGTAAGTCTTGAGGTCTAATACAAATAAAAAAATTTAAACAGGGTGTACTGAAAGTGCTGGAAATCGAGTTTCAGAGGCTGTCAATTTTTGGCAATTATATCACGGTGCGCTAATTAAAATAAAGATCTAGACAAAATTA
The DNA here is from genome assembly GCA_025267735.1 of Mactra quadrangularis. Taxonomy (NCBI): domain Eukaryota; kingdom Metazoa; phylum Mollusca; class Bivalvia; order Venerida; family Mactridae; genus Mactra; species Mactra quadrangularis. Next base: position 20,575,464 of record CM046294.1, on the reverse strand, counting down.
ATAGAGAAGTAAGAGATATAGAATTATTCATGAGAACCAATACAGGAAAGAAAGAAAAAACAGAAAGCTAGTCAGCTACTATATCACCAAAAGTCAATAGTAGATTTGATCTGTCCGGCTTGCAAAAGTGCTACCAGGGACAAGTCCCCGCCGGCATAGCTCAGTGACCTATATGGGTACATTAGCTGGAGAAAAAACCGTTGGAAGTGTTAGGAAGACAACTAACTCCTCTTTGAAGTGTGCCAAAGAAGGTTATGGTTCATAACAAGTTATACACATGCTTATTTAAATATACATGTATTGTAATTTACAAATGTATATACATGTTTTTTCAGGGTGGAATGTTCCTTTTTGTTGAGCACGTGGCCGCAGAGAAAAACACATGGAAAAGATTTTTACAAACGTTGATGGAACCAGTTCATTATGTTTTGTTCGACAAATGTTCAGTCCATAGGGAAACAGAAGATTATATTCGTGCAAGTAGTTTGAAAGATATTCAAATAGAACGATTTCAATCAAAGCTTTTATATTGGATCAATCCTAGCATAGCTGGAACTGCATCTAAATAAGTTAAACTCAAAGTGGTCGATATATGAGTTTGTATATATGTTACATCAGTGGTGCAGCAGCAGCTTTGTCTACTCTAGTACAAAGACTTATCGACCAAACTCCTTGGATTTTGTAAATACATATTTTGAGTTAAATGAATTTCTTGTACATGTATCAGTGAACATGATTGTAATATGGTTTAAAAGTGAATAAATATATATCTGGACATCATATTATTAAAAAAATCTAACGATAATTTAACAATACCATATAGAATGATTTACGACTAAAATCACTCATAAGACTCTTGATAATACGGATCCATGGTGTTTATAATCTGATTAAAATTTTTTTCGTAATTATATTTGTAATATTCTTGGAACTTATCCGACCCTGAATAAGGATTGTATATCATAACAGACCCAAAATGATGTTTAATAGTATTACCTTTATTCTAGAACCCTTAACAGTGTTTATAATACTCATAACATTCATAATATACTTCAACATGCATTTATCAAGATATCCTATTGGTTAGCTAGATAGCATGGGGCGTGACATTACTGACCAGCATGCATGCATCAAGATATTCTATTGCTTAGCTAGATAGCATAGGGCGTGACATTACTGACCAGCATGCATGCATCAAGATATTCTATTGGTTAGCTAGATAGCATGGGGCGTGACATTACTGACCAGCATGCATGCATCAAGATATTCTATTGGTAAGCTAGATAGCATGGGGCGTGACATTACTGACCAACATGCATGTATCACGATATTCTAAAGGTTAGCTAGATAGCATGGGGCGTGACATTACTGACCAGCATGCATGCATCAAGATATTCTATTGGTAAGCTAGATAGCATGGGGCGTGACATTACTGACTAACATGCATGCATCAAGATGTTCTATTGGTTAGCTAGATAGCATGGGGCGGGGCATTTCTGACCATTACATTATTTATTAATTTATGCATCCCATTCGTGCACATGAATATGGAAGAACACAAAACGTGATATTTTTTGAAACGTGGTTATTATTGAAACCATTCTATTATATTTTTTATACTCAACCCAACATGAATAAATTTATACAATTTTTTAAATCTGATGATGTTAAGAATGCTTATAATTACAGAAATACTTTTAATATGAACATTGATGACCTACTTGTATTGTTTAACGATTAGAACAATTTATATACATGTTTTATAATCCAACTATACTTACCATTCATGATTACTTTTTTCTTGATTTATCCTCTTATCTTATTCATGATAAACTTATATACTTGTATATTGTCTAACCTTGACTATTTGACTTGTACTGTTTAAATTGTATATTGATGATGTAGTATGTACAAATCATTAATAAAATATATGTTCTGTTCTGTTCTGCATTGTTCTATTATATAAGAGAACGTGAACATCTCTATTGAGATGCATCACGCATCGCGTATACATAACTCCTCACAAGAAGTAGTCCGGATTTCAAGTTGATGTAAATTATTGCGCCTGCCATAGCAGACGATCTGATTGAATTGCTGTTTACTCTGTATTCTCAAGGGCTACTTCTGGATTCGGTAAAAAAAATCTAACTCATTCCCACAACTTACGGAAGGTGATAAAAAATTCTTACTCGTTACCAAAAGTTAGGAGAGGCGGAAAATACCTACTCTTTACTTGTGGAAACAAGTAAGAATTTTTTTATCACTACTCGTAAGTTGTGGGAATGAGTTAGAAAATAATTACCTTCTCTCCTAACTTGTGGGAACGAGTTGGAAAAAGAATATCACCTCTCGTAAGTTGTGGGAACGAGTTAGAAAATGTTTTCTTACTCTTCTTACTTGTGGAAACGAGTTAAAAATATCGACCATCTCCCCTCCATGCTTCCGTAAAATTATATGAATGGTAAGTTAACAAAAAATCCATCAGCAGCAGCGTGTTCAGTAATGACTGTTAGCGAACGTTACGGGTACGGGACAACTCAGCCCGAAGACAAGTCAACCCGTGGATAACTCAAAGTTGGGACAACTCAACCCGTTAGTAGGGGATTGAGTTGTCTCGGGTTGAGTTGTCTTTTGGTTGATTTGTTTCGACCTTGGCGTTACGGAACGTAACGGAACGTTCGGAGTAATTGAACAGGCTACAGGTTGTTCTAACACAGATAACCCTTGAACTCAGTTAATTAATATCCTTACATATCAACCTCGTTCGCGCACGCGAATATGTTAAAACACAAAACATTATATCTTTCGAGATGATATGATTATCTGATCGATATCAAATCCTAGGACGCCAGTGTGAACTATATGCACTGTATACACACACTTATCTACTCGCACGTGCTTTAATGAATCTTTTTACTTTATAAGACCTACATGTACTTTGGAATATTTGTTTAATTTGATCCATTACTGCATGGATCCTATTTTTGAACCCTGGTTTCAGAAAGTATTTTATGGGACATCGAGCTTTACTAAATAAAAAAAAGAACAAAAATGAGTATCATATTATATTTAACAACCTTGAAATATGCAGACACGTGTACAATATCTTTTGTAAAGGTACAGTAAGCTTGATTGATAGAATTAAGTTCAGATGTACTGGTTGAAACGATACGGCTATAATAATACATTCCTATATGCAGCTCGACGTTCCCTGAACAAATGATTAAAAACGACATATAGAAAATTGTTGAAGTAAATGTTGTTGCAGTTTGGAATGTCATCAGATAGATTTGGAATGGACTTTTTCAAACATTTAAACATTTAGCTCAGTTCGTCGCCTGTCAGACTGTCAGTCCAGTGGTCATGGGTTCTATTTTTGTACTGCGCCAACGAACTTTCATGTTAGGTAAATAATTTCAAAGGATATTATCCCAGCTATAACTGCATTGTGTATTTTTCCCTGTCACCATTGTATCAAGCTCAAACAGTGAAGAAGTTATGCACTAAGTACGGGTTGAAAGGTTTGGTCCGGTGTATACAAGTCGCTCAAAAGACCATGAGAGGATCGATTCCTTGAAATTAAATAGGTGTACTGGTAAATTTTTCATAGATCACCACAAATGTTAAGTACATCAACACAATTCTCCAAACCAGCGATGATAACATACCTTTAGATTTCTGCAGATAATCATTCACGCTTAATAGGTTGGTTGATGCACAAGTTTGTTACGTAACAGTGCAGTATTACATTGTAAATGTGTTATCTCCAAGTTCAGGGTCATTATCCGCTGAATTTCAGATGCGTAAGCAGATTGTCAGATATGTAATGTACATCGTATAGTTATATTAACTAGTTGGATTTACGCGTGATTCAGTCTTCGAAACTCTGATAATATTAATTCCAATAAAAATGGAAAACTTTGTGAGTTATTGCGTTCCAGTGTTTGTAGCCTTAGTATTTATATGGATGTTAAAAGGTGTAATTTATCGAGGACCATATTCCAGGTTTAGTGCATGGTTACTAAATAGAATAACCGAAGGTCTTGATGAAATATTTAAAAGCCACAAAAAGCGACTCTTCCAAATTGTGGATGATCACAAAGACAGACAAAAAAAAGATTTGAAAATCTTAGAACTTGGCGTTGGAGCAGCACCGAATTTGAAATACTTACCGGACAACTCTGAGGTCGTGTTGCTAGATCCAAACCCATACTTCAACAAACATGCAGAGAAAAACATTATTGAAACAAAGAAAAGAATGAAATCCATAGAATGGGTACAAGGAGTAGCTGAGGACATACCATCACAAGCTGATACATATGACGTAGTAGTTTGTACTTTAGTACTGTGTACAGTAATTGACATAAAGAAATGTCTATCTGAGGTTCATCGAGTATTGAAACCAGTAAGTCTATTAAAAGGCAATGTTTATCATGTCCTACTTTTATTCCCATACGTGACCTCAAGTCGATAATCAATTTTCAATAGAAAAGTATAGGGGGAAATTCTTTTAACGGCCATATCTCTTTTATCTTTTAAGATATCAATTTTGTGCAAATGATGTAAAAAAGTTTAAACTTTCGTCTTTCTAATTGTTGTTTTTACATTTTTGTAAAATTGTAAAGTTTTGGTCTGTTTTGATGTTATATTTGACAACTCACGTTACTATTAAATAAGAAGGAAAATAAATACCCATGCTGTTATAAGTTGAAAAGTACAGCATTTCCGGTTCTTTGATCCAATTTGTGCAAACGACTTGAGAAAGCCGTATGTTTCTAGTTTCCGGAGCATTTTTTATTTTAAAAATAATTTAAAGAAGTTTTAGTCTGTTTTGCACTTTTTTCCAAAAGTTTTGGATTTTAAACGTATTTTTTTCTTAATTTTATAGTGTGCGCTTTCGGATTTAGGGATCCCTGATGTGATTGTATAATACACTGTGTATAGCAGGCACAGCGGGTACACTTTTATGACAGGATTACCTTCCAGTCTCTATTTCGTGGATAACTAGTTGCATCTGTCAAATGATCTAACAATAAAGGTTCAGAAATAATTAAAACTAGACTGTTTTGAAAATACAAATGTATAATTATATATTGGTCAGAGAGATTTACTGGACCATACGAACCACTGAAATCAGTATTGTAAAAAATATTACTTTAAAACAAATTTAATTGAAAAATGTTCCTTTTATTGCTTATAAAATATTTTTATGCGTATGATTTGAATATAAATGAATACTTCGAACCATGAATTAAGTTTTGTAGTTTATTTTGACGGCAAAATAATAACTGAAAAAAAAGACATGCTATTGTTTTAATTTCACCTCTATAATTATAATTTCTTCAATCGTTGATACCTTGAAAACTTTTTTATTTAATACTTCATTCTTGTAAAACAATTTCATTAAAAAGGTGAAATATTTATACTATTACTTTTTAATGCATGGAAATTTTAGTCTTAGTAAAATATTGCGACGGACAAATGAAACAAAAAATAGTTTTTGACGTCTTAACAATAACGATGATGATTGAATAATGTGTTGCAATTTAAATTTATCATTTAAATATTGTTACATTAAAATACGGTCGATCAAATTTAATGGGTGGGCAACTTACTCAAAGGCAGGTGATTTATGTGCGTAAGCTTAGGAAAATATGCCAAATGATAACGGTTCAAAATAAGAAAAAAACATACCGAGGGCGAAAGATGCCCGGATGAAGTTACGTGGGATCCCTACTGTCGTAATGAGGACTAGATACTTTTTAGTGTACACACTCTTCTGCGCTATACTGAATAGTGTTAGTATATTCCGACAATATTAACCTGAGCTGGACCTTTATGCAAGAATATATTAAACTCAGTATTAACCGTCTATTTTTGTCTTCGTTTGTATATCGCGCGTTATCGGAAGCTGTCGGCAAAAAAATGTTAGTACTAAACAATTAATTTTGTGTTCATAAGAACGAATACTTTAAAACTAAACCGCAACAATGCGGATTTCCGTTTCCCCGGTAAACGAATGCTTTAATGATTTAAAGTTCAATACCATGCCATATTTACAATGTTGATTTTTAAGTCATATAAATAACAATGAGCACGTGTACTAGGGACTTTAGTCAGTTATCTTTCCCTGATAAAATCGGAAGCAATCCAATTGGTAAGTAGGTCCTTACAGTTGGAAACCTTGAATGTTATCACTGAATTCATATGTAAGGATAACAAAATATTTCATCTAATATAGATTAATTTTGGCAAATTGATATTGAAAAGTAAGGGTAAGGTAAAATCCATGTAATCCAACTAATTGGACCTACATATTTGAGTATACAAGGGAAAATAACTGACTATTTTAAAGTCCCTTATTACCATATACACGAATACGGAGACTCACGATTTAATGTAAGTGAAGTGTGTAATTATTATAATAAGGCAGTTCAAGCTCAGGTTAATATTGTCGCAAAATTTCAATACTGAAATTAGCTTTTTGGACGGAAATTAATCGTATTTTTGATTGCATGGGTTCATCAGCTGAAATTAAGTTTAGTATCATTTGATGTCGCCAATAACTTAAATATTAAAACAAACAAGAGGTTCTCTACATCTGCATGAAACTTAATTCTGTTAATTATCATTCTCGTAAGAAGAGGTTATCAAGATTCTCGAGTATCGCGAATTGTCAATTATTGACAATTATATCACGGTGCGCTAATTAAAATAAAGATAAAATTAATAGGAAAGAAAGATATATAGAAATCGGTCAGGGGAACCAATATAGGAAAGAAAGAAGAAAAGAAAGTAAGTCATCTACTATATATCACCACAAAGTCAGTAGTAGATGTGATCTGTCCGGCTTGCGAGGCAATACAAGGGACAAGTCCCCCGCCGGCATTGCTCAGTGACTTATAGGGGTACAGTAGTATAGCTGGAGACCCCCCCATTAGAAGTGTTAGGAAGACAACTCCTGTTATAATTGTGCCAAAGAAGGTTACGATTCATAATAAGTTGTACACATGCTTATTTCAATATACATTGTACATGTATTAAAATTTACAAATGTATATACATGTACATATATTTTCAGGGTGGAATGTTTCTTTTTGTTGAGCACGTAGCCGCTCAGAAAAACACATGGAAAAGATTTTTGCAAACGCTGATGGAACCTGTTCATTATGTTTTGTTCGACAAATGTTCAGTCCATAGGGAAACAGAAGATTATATTCGTGCAAGTGGTTTAAAAGATATTAAAATAGAACGATTTCAATCAAAGATGTTATATTGGATCAATCCTAGCATAGCTGGAACTGCATCTAAATAAGTTAAACTCAAAGTGGTCGATATATGAGTTTGTATATATGTTACTTCAGTGATGCAGCTTTGTATACTCTAATAAAAAGACTTATCGACCAAACTCCTTGGATTTTGTAAATACATATTTTTAAAGTGAATTTCTTGTACATGTATTAGTGAACATGATTGTAATATGGTTTAAAAGTGAATAAATATATATCTGGACATCATATTATAAAACATCTAACGATAATTTAACAATACCATATAGAATGATTTACGACTAAAATCACTCATAAGACTCTTGATAATACGGATCCATGGTGTTTATAATCTGATTAAAATGTTTTTCATAATTATATTTGTAGTATTCTTGGAACTTATCCTACCCTAAATAAAGATTGTATATCATAACAGACCCAAAATGATGTATAATAGTATTACCTTTATTCTAGAACTCTTAACAGTGTTTATAATACTCATAACATTCATAATATACTACAACGTGCATTTATCAAGATATCCTATTGGTTAGCTAGATAGCATGGGGCGTGACATTACTGACCAACATGCATGCATCAAGATATTCTATTGGTTGGCTAGATAGCATGGGGCGTGACATTACTGACCAGCATGCATGCATCAAGATATTATATTGCTTAGCTAGATAGCATAGGGCGTGACATTACTGACCAGCATGCATGCATCAAGATATTCTATTGCTTAGCTAGATAGCATGGGGCGGGGCATTTCTGACCATGACATTATTTATTAATTAATGCATCTCATTCGTGCACATGAATATGGAAGAACACAAAACGTGATATTTTTTGAAACGTGGTTATTATTGAAACCATTCTATTATATTTTTTTATACTCAACCCAACATGAATAAATTTATACAATTGTTTAAATCTAAAGATGTTAAGAATGCTTATAATTACAGAAATACTTTTAATATGAACATTGATGACCTACTTGTATTGTTTAACTAGTAGAACAATTTATATACATGTTTTATAATCCAACTATACTTACCTTTCATGATTACTTTTTTCTTGATTTATCCTCTTATCTTATTCATGATAAACTTATATACTTGTATATTGTCTAACCTTGACTATTTGACTTGTACTTTTTAAATTGTATATTGATAATGTACTATGTACTAATCATTAATAAAATATATGTTCTGTTCTGCATTGTTCTATTATATAAGAGAACGTGAACATCTCTATTGAGATGCATCACGCATCGCGTATACATAACTCCTCACAAGAAGTAGTCCGGATTTCAAGTTGATGTAAATTATTGCGCCTGCCATAGCAGACGACCTGATTGAATTGCTTTTTACTCTGTATACTCAAGGGCTACTTCTGGATTCGGTAAAAAAATCTAACTCGTTCCCACAACTTACGGAAGGTGATAAAAAAATTCTTACTCGTTACCAAAAGTTAGGAGAGGCGGAAAATACCTACTCTTTACTTGTGGGAACGAGTAAGAAATTTTTTTTATCACTACTCGTAAGTTATGGGAATGAGTTAGAAAATAATTACATTCTCTCCAAACTTATGGGAACGAGTTAGAAAAAGAATATCACCTCTCGTAAGTTGTGGGAACGAAAATATCGACCATCTCACCTCCATGCTTCCGTAGAAACTTATTAATGCATGTTAAAATTATATGTATTGTAAGTTAACAAAAACTCCATCATCAGCAGCGTGTTCAGTAATGACTGTTAGCGAACGTTAAGGGTACGGGACAACTCAGCCCGAAGACAACTCAACCCGTGGACAACTTAACTCAAAGTTGGGACAACTCAACCCGTTAGTAGGGGATTTAGTTGTCCCGGGTTGAGTTGTCTTTTGGTTGAGTTGTTTCGACCCTAGCGTTACAGAACGTTCGGGGTAATTGAACAGGCTACAGGTTGTTCTAACACAGATAACCCTTGAAATCAGTTAATATCCTTACATACCAACCTCCCCCGTGTTCAGTAACTACTGTTAGCTAACGTTACAGGTATGGGAGAACTCAACCCGAAGACAATCAACCCGTGCAATACTCAACTCAAAGTTGGAACAACTCAATCCGTTAGTAGGAGATGGAGTTGTCTCGGGTTGAGTTGTCTATGGGTTGAGTTGTTCCGACACTTCCGTTACGAAACGTTTTGGAACGTTCAAGGTAACTAAACACGCTGCTGGTTCGCGTACGCGAATATGTTAAAACACAAAACATTATATGTAAGGGATATACCACGAGAGGTGTCCAATATGTTAGATATTGGATAGCTGAGGCGCGTTAGCGCCGAAGCGTATCCAATGTCTAACATATTGGGCACCTCGAGGGGTATATCTTACTTAAATCACAGCTTACCTACAGACTTTTATTATTATGAAAGAAAATGAATTTTAGTTTACATGCACGTATCACAAATAACGATTAAAGAGTTATACATTTCAACTTCAACAAAAAGTAATATATTCATAAAATTTAAATAGATACAGGAAATATTAATTGTTTCCTAAAAGGTGTCCCTTTAGTTTGACAAATTAATGAATCGTTGGTTCACGAGATTTTCGTGCATATCCATTCACATGTAAACTAATGTGTATTTATGACAGTGGTTGTTCATTTCGTTTCTGTTCTTCATTTAGTCGGGTACATTATATACGTGTGACAAAACCTAAATAATCATTGGAATTACAGTGGGTTTTTTTCATGGATATACTATTTATCATTCGGAAATCTTTCATTTGGATATTAATACATTACAACGGTTGCAATGCATAGAAAATGTGGATTATCAACGGATTCCAGTCATGTCCAAGATGCGATATCAGCCACAGCCTGACACATGGCTGATTTCTAATGAACTTGATGAGAAACTTATATTGCAGAAACAAGTCATAAGTAAGTTTACATATAAATGAAAAATACATTATGAACCTGAGCCCTGTGTGCTTCAAATAAAAATTGCATCTTTCGTAAGCAGCATGTTTGCCCTTCTGTTCACATATTAATCTATGCTCGGTTCAAGGTACATGTATATATAAAACTTTTTTTTCAATTGGACATTGCTTCGGTTACGTAGGATAATGTTTCAATGTGAAATGAGGTACAGAGGGTCTTATAATATATTATATAGGACTAGGTTCAAGGCTCAAACCTATGATTATTTGATCATGGAGAGAGACCGTTACGCAAGACCTAATTTAGAACTCAAATTTGTACGTTTTCCGTCCGTGCGCAGGCGGTGTAAACAATTTCATATTATTGGTGAAAAGCATGTATCACGCAAAATATTCTATAGTTCTTAGTACATATATTTGTATTGTAAAAGTTAGTTTGTATCGTTGACAACTTGCGACTTGTCAATGTCATTTTGGCACCGCTGAGAGCTCAAGCAATGTCTACCATGTTTCTGATATCCAGTGCGAGAATAATCTAGAGTTCTGCTATGATATTGTCTATGCCGTTGCTCAATAAAACACTAACTGAACGCCAAAGTCACAGAATGCTAAGTACACAGTCCATTCAAAATAAAATGTCTGAGCTGATGACGAATAATATGTTCCATTCTGCAACTATTTCTAAATAAAGCTTTATTTTGTTTTATCACACGTTTTTATATTGAAAGACAAAACTTGCTTTGTTGAACTGTGGACAAGAAACGGCTAACAGTGCTAGACAAAGAATGTGTTACATGTGCTTAAAATCTAGTTTGGGTCTTAGTATAATGCCAAACTTATATATTTCTTCTTAAATTTTCAGAACGACACTGCAACGTTGACAAATTGTGAACAGGAATTACACCATCAATACTCATGTCTTCGTCTCAAAGAGAAATGAGTGCAGAATTCCTAATTTTGATTTTATTTGCAAATGTTTGTTCAATAAATGAAAAAATAACTTCCCTCGTTCGTTTGCCTTTTCCATAAAAAGGTAATCGTTCACTATTAAGGTTAAGCGTTCATTATCTGGTGTGTTGGACAATATCTAGCGTGTAGTCCAATATTAGACTTACACGTTAGATAATGTCCCAACACACCAAATAATGGACGAGTAATCTTAATAATGGACGGTTACCAGTACATTATTGGATATAAGGTACTGTAAAAACAATGGAATGACGTCACAGCTGTGGTTTAACTTTCGAGATGATATGATTATCTGACCGATATCAAATACTAGGACGCCAGTGTGAACTATATGCAATGTATACACACACTTATCTACTCGCACGTGCTTTAATGAATCTTTTTACTTTATAAGACCTACATGTACTTTGGAATATATGTTTAATTTGATCCATTACTGCATGGATCCTATTTTTGAACCCTGGTTTCAGAAAGTATTTTATGGGATAAAAATCGTAAATCAACTGTACCATCACAAGCTGATACATATGACGTAGTAGTTTGTACTTTAGTACTGTGTACAGTAATTGACATAAAGAAATGTCTATCTGAGGTTCATCGAGTATTGAAACCAGTAAGTCTATTAAAAGGCAATGTTTATCATGTCCTACTTTTATTCCCATACGTGATCTCAAGTCGATAATCAATTTTCAAAAGAAAAGTATAGGGGGAAATTCTTTTAACGGCCATATTTCTTTTATCTTTTAAGATATCAATTTTGTGCAAATGATGTTAAAAAGTTTAAACTTTCGTCTTTCTAATGGTTGTTTTTACATTTTTGTAAAATTGTAAAGTTTTGGTCTGTTTTGATGTTATATTTGACAACTCACGTTACTATAAAATGAGAAGGAAAATAAATACCCATGCTGTTTTTAATTGAAAAGTGTTCCTTTTATTGCTTATAATATATTTATATGCGTATGATTTGAATATAAATGAATACTTCGAACCATGAATTAAGTTTTGTAGTTTATTTTGACGGCAAAATAATAACTGAAAAAAAGACATGCTATTGTTTTAATTTCACCTCTATAATTATAATTTCTTCAATCGTTGATACCTTGAAAACTTTTTATTTAATACTTCATTCTTGTAAAACAATTTCATTAAAAAGGTGAAATATTTATACTGTTACTTTTTAATGCATGGGAATTTTAGTCTTAGTAAAATATTGCGACGGACAAACGAAACAAAAAATAGTTTTTGACGTCTTAACAATAACGATGATGATTGAATAATCTGTTGCAATTTAAATTTATCATTTAAATAGTGTTACATTAAAAATACGGCCGATCAAAATTAATGGATGGGCAACTTACTCATAGGCAAGTGATTTATGTGCGTAAGCTTAGGAAAATATGCCAAATGATAACGGTTCAAAATAAGAAAAAAAACATACCGAGGGCGAAAGATGCCCGGATGAAGTTACGTGGGATCCCTACTGTCGTAATGAGGACTAGATACGTTTTAGTGTTCACACTCTTCTGCGCTATACTAAATAGTGTTAGTATATTCCGACAATATTAACCTGAGCTTGACCTTTATGCAAGAATTTATTAAACTCAGTATTAACTGTTTAGTCTTCGTTTTGTACATCGCGCGTTATCGGAAGCTGTCGGCAAAAAAAAATTGTTTGTACTAAACAATTAATTTTGTGTTCATAAGAACAAATACTTTAAAACTGTACCACAACATTGCGGATTTCCGTTTCCCCGGTAAACGAATGCTTTAATGATTTAAAGTTCAATAACATGCCATATTTACAATGTTGATTTTTAGTCACATAAATTGTTATGAGCACGTGTATTAGGGACTTTAGTCAGTTATCTTTCCCTGATAAAATCGTAAGCAATCCAATTGGTAAGTAGGTCCTTACAGTTGGAATCCTTGAATGTTATCACTGAATTCCTATGTAAGGATAACAAAATATTTCATCTAATATCTTTCTTGTTAATGAAGATATTAACAGAAGTGATAAAATTTAGATAGTTCTTTACCTTAAAAATACTTAGAACACTGTCTTATTTGAAACTGGAAACTGGAATGTATCATATAATATGGAATTCACTATACTCACTGTACAGTTCATTTTGTTCAACAAAATAGACTGTATCATATGTAGCCTATTCGTATTGTAGTTTTCAAATTTTGTTCATGCCGCGCATGAACAAAATTTCTATTCTAGTTAATTATACTAGTTATTGGTTGATAGAGACTGTATATAGTGGATTTTGTCCATGCGGCGCATGAACTAAATTTGGACTGGATTTTAGTGTTTAATCCTTAGTGAAGATGTCCCAACACATATGATACATTTAGTCTCATATTTGTAAAGGGGGGTAAATGATTTACAAAAACGTTATTAGAGATTAATTTTGGCAAATTGATATTGAAAAGTAAGGGTAAGGTAAACTCCATGTAATCCAACTAATTGGACCTACCTATTTGAGTATACAAGGGGAAATAACTGACTGTTGCTGAACTATGCGTTATAAAATCATATAATTTTTAAAAATTACCATTATTCAAAATTGAACTTGCAATATTCTCTATTGTTTTAATTACGCAACCCAAACTTTGCTTCCTAAATACTCTATGTCTTTTTAACTTTTTATTAACAAAACAACAATACTAATCCGGAAGCATTTTAATTGTTTTGTTTTTGAATTTAGAAATTTATTTTTCTCTGACTATAGATAAATTAACAATATGCAAGGATATGAATGATTTCGTGATATCTTAATATTCATACATTGTTATACATTCGCACGTGTGAATACTCTATTTTAAAGTGTATACATCCTATATAAACATATTCAGCAACAGAAAACTATTGTTAATTGTTGTCAACATCTCATTATACATATACAGTATAATTACCCTGAACAGAGAAAGTCGCACCCTACCTCTTCATTGTTGTTTTATCTTAGTCATAAATCTATTGACTTAGGGCCAAGATTGGTTAAAATATAAGTAAAAATCCATTTTAGGGATAATCACTCCTGAGGGTACTTTGTATAATCAGATATTTGTGTTGTCGCCCCTGATTTCTATATTTTCTCAGTGGTCAACATAGTTCGACATGGTACCAAAGTCAGCATATGAAGACAAAATCGTTCTACATTTTCTGTTTTTAATATCATCATTATCTAATTATAAAATAAACAATACAATAAGCAGCATTATTTGAAAGCTAAGGCACATAATATGCCAACATTACTAAACCTGGTGTCAAACTGTTAGTGAATAAACAACAACAGCAGAAAACATAGCTGGTACAGGTTTCATGCCCAAATAATTCCCTCAAGCTTGCCAAAACAATGAAGAGAAGGTTTATATATGATAATGCAGAGTCTAACATTCATTTTTCCATATCCAATACCAATTTTAGATGATATACTTGTATAAAGTAGTATTATCTGTAATTGACCATTTTGACGTTATTTTTCTCTATAAAATCTCTTGCAGTTTCAGTATAGTTATCTCATACAAATTCTTATAAAAAATTTTAGAAACGGTAAAAAACAGAAAAATTTAAAACTAGTTGCATGTGTCTAACTAACTTTAAACTTGAGATATTTGCTTTTAAAGATAGAGTAAATTTTTTATCATTCTCAAAAACTCGGATTTTTGCTTGGGGGTACATGTATGTAAAGGCCTGTATTTTTATAATTATTTGTCCAAAGTGTAATCTGATTGCTCTGATTAATCATTACATGATTGTGTAACAGGAAAAGTGATTAAAACTTGGAAATAAAACAGCAGAATTTGAAAAAAAAAAGTTTTTTTCACTTTTTGTCCCAGCACAATTTACGGTCATTTTGAAAATCAAAGGTCACGTTATAAAAATGCACATAACTTAAGTTACAAACGGTAATTTGTTTTAAAAATTCACCATTCAATGTCTAATAGTATAGATTCAAGAAACAATATCATTATAAGAATTGTGGAAGGTCACCATTACAGTTCCAGAACCTAATGTAAGTGAAGTGTGTAATTATTATAATAAGGTAGTTCAAGCTCAGGTTAATATTGTCGCAAAATATCAATAAATTAGCTTTTTGGAGGAAAATTAATCTTATTGTTGATTGCAAGGGTTCATCAGCTGAAAATAAGTTTAGTATCATTTGATGTCGTCTATAACTTAACTATGAAAACAAACAAGAGGTTCTCTACATCTGCATGAAACTTGATTCTGTTAATTATCATTCTCGTAACCAGAGGTTATCAAGATTCTCGAGTATCGAGAATAATGTATTATTGACAATTATATCACGGTGCGCTAATTAGAATAAAGATATAGAGAAAATAATAGGAAAGAAAGATATATAGAAATCGGTCAGGGGAACCAATATAGGAAAGAAAGAAGAAAAGAAAGTTAGTCATCTACTATATATCACCACAAAGACAGTAGTAGATGTGATCTGTCCGGCTTGCGAGGTAATACCAGGGACAAGTCCCCCGCCGGCATAGCTCAGTGACTTACAGTAGTCTAGCTAGAGAAACCACCCTTAGAAGTGTTGGGAAGACAACTCCTGTTATAATTGCGCCAAAAAGTTAGGATTCATAATAAGTTGTACACATGCTTATTTAAATATACATGTATTGTAATCTACAAATGTGTATACATATATTTTCAGGGTGGAGTGTTTCTTTTTATTGAACACGTAGCCGCTGAGAAACCCACGTGGAAAAGATTTTTGCAAACGCTGATGGCACCTGTTGATTATGTATTGTACGACAAATGTTCAGTCCATAGGGAAACAGAAGATTTTATTCGTGCAAGTAGTTTGAAAGATATTCAAATAGAACGATTTCAATCAAAGATGTTATATTGGGTCAATCCTAGCATAGCTGGAACTGCATCTAAATAAGTTAAACTCAAAGTGGTCGATATATGAGTTTGTATATATGTTACATCAGTGGTGCAGCAGCAGCTTTGTCTACTCTAGTACAAAGACTTATCGACCAAACTCCTTGGATTTTGTAAATACATATTTTGAGTTAAATGAATTTCTTGTACATGTATCAGTGAACATGATTGTAATATGGTTTAAAAGTGAATAAATATATATCTGGACATCATATTATTAAAAAAATCTAACGATAATTTAACAATACCATATAGAATGATTTACGACTAAAATCACTCATAAGACTCTTGATAATACGGATCCATGGTGTTTATAATCTTATTAAAATGTTTTTCATAATTATATTTGTAATATTCTTGGAACTTATCCGACCCTGAATAAGGATTGTATATCATAACAGACCCAAAACGATGTTTAATAGTATAACCTTTATTCTAGAACTCTTAACAGTGTTTATAATACTCATAACATTCATAATATACTACAACATGCATTTATCAAGATATCCTATTGGTTAGCTAGATAGCATGGGGCGAAAAAATACCTACTCTCTTAACTTGTAGGAACGAGTAAGAAATTTTGTATCACCTCTCGTAAGTTGTGGGATCTAGTTAGAATTGTTTTCTTACTCTTCTTACTTGTGGGAACGAGTTAGAAAAAAGATCGACCATCTCACCTTTATGCTTCCGTAGAAACTTATTCCATGTTAAAATTATATGAATGGTAAGTTTACAAAATTCCATCATCAGCAGCGTGTTCAGTAACGACTGTTAGTGAACATAACGGACAACCCAGTCCGAAGACAACTCAAGCCGTGGATAACTTAACTCAAAGTTGGGACAACTCAACCCGTTAGTAGGGGATTGAGTTGTCCCGGGTTGAGTTGTCTTTTGGTTGAGTTGTTTCGACTCTATAGCGTTACGGAACGTTCGGGGTAATTGAACAGGCTACAGGTTGTTCTAACACAGATAACCTATGAACTCAGTTAATATCCTTACATACCAACCTCCCCCGTGTTCAGTAACTAGTATTAGCTAACGTTACAGGTAAGGGAGAACTCATCCCGAAGACAACTCAACCCGTGCAATACTCAACTCAAACTTGGAGCAACTCAATCCGTTAGTAGGAGATTTAGTTGTCTCGGGTTGAGTTGTCTATGGGTTGAGTTGTTCCGACACTTCCGTCACGAAACGTTTTGGAACGTTCAAGGTAACTGAACACACTGCTTTTTCGCGCATGCGAATATGTTAAAACACAAAACATTATATCTTTCGAGATGATATGATTATCTGATCAATATCAAATCCTAGGACGCCAGTGTGAACTATACGCACTGTATACACACACTTATCTACTCGCACGTGCTTTAATGAATCTTTTAACATTATAAGACCTACATGTACTTTGGAATATTTGTTTAATTTGATCCATTACTGCATGGATCCTATTTTTGAACCCTGGTTTCAGAAAGTATTTTATAGGACATCGAGCTTTTACTTAACAAAAAAATGAGTATCATATTATATTTAACATCCTTGAAATATGCAGACGCGAGTACAATATCTTTTGTAAAGGTACAGTTAGCTTGATTGATAGAATTAAGTTCAGATGTACTGGTTGAAACGATACAGCTATAGTAATACATTCCTATATGCAGCTCGACGTTCCCTGAACAAATGATTAAAAACGACATATAGAAAATTGTTGAAGTAAATGTTGTTGCGGTTTGGAATGTCATCAGATAGATTTGGAATGGACTTTTTCAAACATTTAAACATTTAGCTCAGTTCGTCGCCTGTCAGATTGTCAGTCCAGTGGTCATGAATTATATTTTTGTACTGCGCCAACGTACTTTCATGTTAGTTAATATAACAATTTCAAAGGACATTATCCAGGCTATCACTGTATTGTGTATTTCTCCCTGTTATCATCGTATCAAGCTCAGACACTGGAGAAGTTATGCACTAAGTGCGGATTGAAAGGTTTGGTCCGGTGTATACAAGTCGCTCAAAAGATCATGAGAGGATTGATTCCTTGGAATTAGATAGATGTACTGGTAAATTTTTCATAGACCACCACAAACGTTGAGTACATCAACACACTTCTCCAAACAAGCGATGATAACATACCTTTAGATTTCTGCAGATAATCGTTCACGCTTTATATGTTTGATGTACAAATTTGTTACGTAAAAGTGCAGTATTACATTGTACATGTGTTTTCGCCTAGTTAATTTTCATTATCCGCGGAATGTCAAATGCGTAAGCAGACAGTATTGTCGGATATGTAATATACATATAGTTATATTAAATAGTTGGGTTTACGACGTGATTCAGTCTTCGAAACTCTATAATAGATATAATAGATAATACTAATTCCATTAAAAATGGATAACTTCGTGATTTATTGTGTTCCGGTGTTTGTTGTCTTAGTATTAATATGGATGTTAAAAGGTGTAATTTATAGAGGGCCATATTCCAGGTTTATCGCATGGTTACTAAATAGGATAACCAAAGGTCTTGATGAAGCATTAAAAAGCCACAAAAAGCGACTCTTCCAAATTGTGGATGACTACAAAGACAGACAAAACAGAGATTTGAAAATCTTAGAACTTGGCGTTGGAGCAGCACCGAATTTGAAATACATACCGGACAACTCTGAGATCGTGTTGCTAGATCCAAACCCATACTTCAACAAACATGCAGAGAAAAACATTACTGAAGCAAAGAAAAGAATGAAATCCATAGAATGGGTACAAGGAGTAGCTGAGGACATACCATCACAAGCTGATACATATGACATCGTATTTTGTACTTTAGTACTGTGTACAGTAGTTGACATTAAGAAATGTCTATCTGAGGTTCATCGAGTATTGAAACCAGTAAGTCTATTAAAAGGCAATGTATGATTCATTTTAGAGTCATGGCTGTCTTACAGCCACCAGGCTAGCTCATTCGGTAGCGCACAAGTATAATCTCCTTCCTATGTTTGATTCTATATCATTGTAGTCAGTTGCAATCACTGTCAGAAGTATGCGCCTAGTATCTGGTTAACAGCTTAATTGCGAATATTGCCGCAGGTTAATACTGTCGCAAAATATCAATAAATTAGCTTTTTTGAGGGAAATTGATCTTAATTTTGATTGCATAAGTTCATGAGCTGACAATAAATTTAGTATCATTTGATGTCGTCTATAACTTAACTATGAAAACAAACAAGAGGTTCTCTACATCTGCATGAAACCTGATTCTGTTATCATTCTCGTAACCAGAGGTTATCAAGATTCTCGAGTATCGAGAATAATCTATTTTTGACAATTATATCACGGTGCGCTAATTAAAATAAAGATATAGAGAAAATTAAATGGAAAGAAAGATATATAGAAATCGGTCAGGGGAACCAATATAGAAATAAATGACAAAAAGAAAGTTAGTCAATTTCTATATCACCACAAAGACAGTAGTAGATGTGATCTGTCCGGCTTGCGAGGTAATACCAGGGACAAGTCCCCCACCGGCATAGCTCAGTGACTTATAGGGGTACAGTAGTATAGCTGGAGACCCCCCCCCCCCCTCCTTAGAAATGTTAGGATGACAACTCCTGTTATAATTGTGCCAAAGAAGGTTAAGATTCATAATAAGTCGTACACATGTTTATTTCAATATACATGTATTAAAATTTACAAATGTATATACATGTACATATATTTTCAGGGTGGAATGTTTCTTTTTATTGAACACGTAGCCGCTGAGAAAAACACATGGAAAAGGTTTTTGCAAACGCTGATGGAACCTGTTCATTATGTATTGTACGACAAATGTTCAGTCCATAGGGAAACAGAAGATTATATTCGTGCAAGTAGTTTGAAAGATATTCAAATAGAACGATTTCAATCAAAGCTTTTATATTGGGTCAATCCTAGCATAGCTGGAACTGCATCTAAATAAGTTAAACTCCAAGTGGTCGATATATGTTCTTACAGTGGGATAGTTTGTATAATCCAGAACAAACAAAGTCTTATCGACTAAACTCAATGGAGTCTACGGATTTTTGTGAATGGTAAGAAAACACATTTTGAGTTGAAGTGTATTTCTTACACATGTACCAATGAACGCGATTGTGATAGTGTTAAAATGTAAATGAATATATCTGGAGTTTTATTATTTGATTAAAATGTTTTTCATAATTACTTGTATGTTAATAAGAAAAAAATATTATTCGAGACAAAACTACAGGTCGTATTCTATGTCATGCGTGTTTTTGTTCTTTAAAAATTGGACTTGCCCATTGAATAGGTGAATAAGCTGATCCATGAGCAGCATTTTACGTATTTAAACATACAACTTATGTATTTAACATTTATTTCAAATACTCTATATGCACATTGTAAATTTCTTTAGTGGTATGTTTATAAAATAAGTGTTAAATAACTTAACTATAAAACTGTAAAAACAATACACCCCTAAATATTGGTGTGTAATGAAACTGGCTATGTTTATATACGCAATGTTTACGTGGACGACCTGTACGTGTATATATTTTAAAACTGTTAATGTACTATGTATTATGTAACAATGGCTTAAGAATATGAAAGCCCTATTTCATCTTCATGATTATTTACCGCCGGCCTGAAGGCCGGTGGTATATTGGAGTCGTCAGAATCTGATGACCATGGTAGGAGCAGTTCATGATTTCTTTTACTGGCGTCCTCCTTTTTATCAACGCACCTGTGCGTTGATATAAACAATTATCAAGATTTGAGCATTTTGTAGTCGACACCGGTTGTCTTAAGCCAATCAAAACTATGCATTTGAGGTCACATGATAAGAAAATGGCCGTCAAAACGTAAAAAAGGGGTGTGATAATGGACTCGTCGAGTTGTTGACTATAATCAAGCTAGCGCATAGTCAATAGCGGGCATTAGCGGATGTTTAGGAAGGCTACACGCAACTAAATATTTTAGTGGACATAAACATTTTCACGCAAGTATTTTTGATCGGAAATAAGTAAAATTTACAAAGATAACTAATGAATAGTAAATAGAATTGTTCATCGCAATCAATATGTATTTTATATTCATAACATCCGCCCCGTTAGCAAATGAATATTAACCACAAAATATATACATCTATGAAGACGAAATCAAACACGGCTGAGCGTTGATTTCAAGCATTTTTGGAAATGCTAATACTTGTTTATTTACTAACGTTGACAGTGCTAAATTGTATTAATTTTTAGTTTTATAGTACTGCAATGAAATTTTGTGCTTTTTTTTTGGGGGGGGGGGCATTTTAAAGAACATTTTACCTTAATTTATATTTTAAGACATTGTAAAATATCTGCTCCCCTAAATTGACGTTCGGGCTAAAAAAACACATACCGTACGTATTTCACGCACGTCTCCGTGAACAGATTTGTTACAGACTCGCGTTTATCGAAAACGAAGCGCTAAATTCATAATGAAAAATTTAATTGTTATTAATTTTGTACTGTCTGTAGTAGTGCTGTAGCTTTGATACTGTCTCTGCATGCTGAACTTTTCGGCTTTTACTGTATAATAACTGTCTAACTCACTTTCTCATTGAGGCCACCATTAAGTCAAAATATGTTTGGAAAAAACGGCAGGACAAGAAATGTTAGATTACTGAATTGTTAAATCTGGCGTGTTTTTGTATACATTTTATTTATTCTGTAAAGCATTTATATATCATGTTTAAAAGGAGTTTCTCCAAGAAATTACTAATTATCTTCTCTTCTAAACCCTGCAGCGTATTCAGTAACGACTGTTAGCGAACGTAATGGATACAGGACAACTCAACCCGAAGACAACTCAATCCGTGCATAACTCAACTCAAAGTTGGAACAACTCAACCCGTTAGTAGGGGATTGAGTTGTTCGGGTTGAGTTGTCTTTGGGTTGAGTTGTTCCGACACTTCCGTTGCGGAACGTTTTGGAACGTTCGGGATAATTAAACAGGCTACTGGTTTAGACTAAAACACGCAGACATGCGAGTACATTTTAAACACAAACGGTCCGTAAGTCTATTTCTAGAACAACTTTGAGGAACGGTCTAAAATAGTGACACTAAAACTGACGATATACAAAGAAGAATTATCAGACCATGATTGATTATAATTTAATAATATAATAGGTGCTTATATTTTTGTAAACATATATATTGCTGTAATTGGTGGCCAATAAGCGATGTTTTTTTTATAAAAGTTCATAAAAAGTAGTTACTATATAATAATGTAGTAACTATATAGATTTATAAACTGCGCCTTTTAATCATGGAACACTTTTACATGTTCTGTATTATACCTCAGAATACAGAATTTTGTACTCTTTTTGCCGCATATATCTTTGTTTTCTCGTTTGTGTATGTACACATAATGTTATCACTATCCGGCGGTATTTAATGCTTTGCATTAATCTTTTCTTGTGTTACTCTGTTTTAATTATTCCATACGAGCTTCACTTAGTACCAACGCCACGAGGAATTTAAAACCCGTACTCGGACTTTACCACATATATTATGCTTTAGTTTTAAGATTTTGTTGACGATTGTTTTCATTTTTCCTTGATCTAATGTGTCGATTACATCAATAATGCATATTTTTACAAAATTTCCTCATACAGAGGTTGATAGAATATAAAACATAAAAGTGGTACACATTTTGAAATTCAGGTGATATAGTTCATCAGTTAAAACTTTAGAACTGCACTTAAAGTGAACATCGACGGACAATACTGATGTTGGACAATTATTTCATTTATTATTTTTGTGAATAAAAATGTTGGATTTGTATATTTCATTTATTGTGATAACCATGAAATGATTTATATTAGTTAATCATAATGCATGTATTGCTTATATATACATTTATTTATCTTCCGTGAATGTCGATTGTGTATTAAAAATCAGACCGAGTTTTTTGTTGTTTTTATGATACACGTATATTAACTTTAAAATATACAACATTGCATTAGACCACCACAAAACTTAACAAGGGGCAAACAAGTTCCCAACGGCGGTATCCTACGATACTCTACTCCGCTGTGTTATGTACCGTGGGTCATTTGCTTAGAAAAATATCGTAATCATGAATAATTAATGAGGTAGTTTCATAAGTTCTGCAAAGAAACCACCGCGGAAAACTAGCCAATGAAAGTACGCAACCCTTTTTTTAAAAATGAACATGTGCGTAGGTTTCTATTTTAAGAAAAAACCCAGTATGACGTCATTGTTATTGAAAGGTATTTAATTGTAACACGCGATTTCATTGGAAGATTGGTATCCCCTGCCTCATGCATATGCATGAAAACGAGATTTTGCCAATCAAATTGCCCACGGTACGTATGGAGTGTAACGGAAGAAAATACTGTGGTTGCCGACGATGACAACTTCCCCACTTGATTCAAATGTAAGAGGAAATGGTTGTAGGAAGTGTTTCACTCTACATAATGCCGTTGCTGCTGTTACATTGATAACAAAGGAACAGTATGACAACCAGGGCTGTGAATCGTTGAGCAAGTGGCGATCCGATCCGAACCAACTCGAACCACGATTTATGCGTAGTGATTTAGGAATCGAACCACTGGTTATTGAAGAAGCATTCATGTAATAACAAAAGTGAAGAATTACTGAATAATTATAGTGCGTCAATATTAAACTGAGCTTAAACTACCTAATTATTATAATTACACACATATACGGTTATGCACGCGTTCATAACAACTTATACGACTATGAATCAATTTGTAGAAGTGGCACGTTACTGTACTTTAAATTTTGGACACTCAGTCTTTTTGGGGGGGATATTATATTGTGACAAAGTTCCAAAGAATTTATTTATTTATGAAAACAAAATTAATTATAGAGCACCTGTATTTTGCCGAACGCTTCCGATAAAGCGCGATTTACAAAGGAAGACAAAAATAGACCAGGTACTGAGTTTAATAAATTCTTGCATAAAGGTCAAGCTCAGGTTAATATTGTCGGACTACACCATATGGAATACCATATACTTCAAACATTTCTATAACCAGACGTTTTATAGGCATTTTGTTGTTGCTGTTCGTAACCAGAAAAAGTTTGGGATGAAAGTGCTTGGGACGAATCTTTGAATACACAACGATTCGTCCTTTAATTTTTCGTAACCAGGAAGTTGTAGACGAAATTTCTGGGGACGAATCTTACTTACTATTGATTCGTGCTCAACATTTTGTAACTAGTAAATGTTGGGTACGAAAGTTCTGCGGAAAGTTCTGAGGATGAATCTTGGTTTATAATTCGGTTCGTCCCCAAACTTTTCGTAACAAGAAGTTAGTTACGAAATTTCTGGAAACTAATCCGATTTCATTTCGACTCGTCCCTTAATTTATCATTACCAGAAATAAGATAGGTACGAAAGTTCTAAGGACGAATTTCGATACGTCCCCAAACTTTTGAAAGATAAAAAGTTAGGGGACAAATCTTAACATTTTGTTTCGTCCCAATACTTTACAAAT
The DNA here is from genome assembly GCA_025267735.1 of Mactra quadrangularis. Taxonomy (NCBI): domain Eukaryota; kingdom Metazoa; phylum Mollusca; class Bivalvia; order Venerida; family Mactridae; genus Mactra; species Mactra quadrangularis. The sequence continues at coordinate 20,550,875 of CM046294.1, read as the reverse complement.
TACTTTTCAAAAAAGTTGAGAACGTCATTCTTAGGACAAATCGGTTTACATTTCGATTCGTCCCCAGGTTTTTTCGAAACTTTAAAAGGTTATGTACGAAAGACCTTGGGACAAATCTTTATTTATATTTCGATTCATCCCTTAAGTTTTCGAAACAAAGTTGGGAATGAAAGTTCTGGGTACGAACCTTTGCTTACATTTCAATTCGTCCCCCAAACTTTGTAACAAGAAGTTCGATACGAAATTTCTGGGAACGAATCTTAGTTAACATTTCGGAAAACTTTCTAAGATTAAAAAGTTGGGGACGAAAGTTCTAAGGACGAATCTTTGTTTACTTAGATTCATAAACAAATCTTTTTGCAACAATAAATTGTTTTTTTCCCTTCTGATAAAGCCAAAAATAGACCAAGTATTTTTCATAACAAAAAGTTGAGAACGTCATTCTTGGGACAAATCGGTTTACAATTCGATTTGTCCCCAGGTTTTTCGAAACTTGAAAAGGTTAAGTACGAAGTCATTGGGACAAATCTGTATTTATATTTCGATTCATCCCTTAAGTTTTCGACACAAAGTTGGTAATGAAAGTTCTGGGTACGAACCTTTGCTTACATTTCAATTCGTCCCCCAAACTTTGTAACAAGAAGTTCGATACGAACTTTCTGGGAACAAATCTTTGTTAACATTTCGGAAAACTTCCTAAGATTAAAAGGTTGGACTTTTTTTACTTAGTTTACTTTTAGATTCATAAACAAATCTTTTTGCAACAAAAAATTGTGTTTTACGGCGTATCAACACAAAGGTTATATCACGCCGAAAACAGTAGACGAAATTTCTTGGGTACGAATCTCCAAAACATTTCGATTTGTCCCTTAACTTTTCGAAACTAGAAAAAAGTTGTAGTACGAAAGTTCTGAGGACGAATCATAAAATTTGAATTTCGATTTGTCCCCAAACTTTCCGTAAAATGAAAAAATTGGGGACGAAAGTTCTAGGGACGAATGTTCACAATTGGATTCGCCCAAAATCTTCGTTACAATATAACGTCCTCTGCTTACATTCCGATCCACAGACTTCAAAACAAGACAAAATGTAAATCAAGTTCTGGGGAGTTTTTGTTAACATTTCGATTCGTCCGTAAAATTTTCGTAACCAGTCATGTACGAAAGTTCAGAGGACGAATCTTAGTTTACATTAGGGATTCGTCCCCTTAAACATACGTACTCACTTGCTAAGGAACGAAAATATTGGGGGACGTATGTTTTCATTTGGATTAGTTTTCGGGAATTTTGGTACACATTTCCAGGTACAAAAATATTTGGGAACGATTGTTTAAATTTTGATTCGTCTAAGGAAACTTTAAGTACGAAAATATTTGGGGACGAACATAAGTTAACATTCGTATTCGTCCCCTGGGAAATTTTTAGTAATCTATTTTAGAGACGAAAACATCAGACGAATGATTAACATTTCGTCGCCTCACTTAACAATGCTGTAACTACCAAATTTTTATTTCTGGGAAATCGACTTCAAAAGTTCAGAGGGTCATATCTTAATTGTTTCAATCTGTATAGACACGATAATTGGAAGGCACATTAACAATGTATAGAGGCAAGAAAATCTTTTTAGTAGAACTGTCATACTAATCGCTTGGGATGTATCTTATTTGTTTTTCAAAAATGGAGATAGAACATTGTTATATAGAGGCGACGATTTGGATTCGTCTACAATTTTGTATCGTTCGTTTTTTCTAAACTGTCCAAGTTTGAATAATTTTACAGTGAATGATTACACACTATCTCAATATCTAGAGTGTTAGACAAAGAGCACGAACTCACCGTGAAATTATTCATGTTTTGACAGTTCAGAAAAAACGAACAATACTTACTATTAGGTATGAAAGTATCAAGGGACCATCATTCCCAAATAGTGTACCCAACTATTAAACCATTTTTAAATAATAAAACAACACAAGTTAATCAATTTACTTGGACAACAAGGATCTCAAGGACAAAAAGTCCGAGTTCACTTGTTAAATATCAGCAGGCCAAATTAAATCAAGTACAGGACATTGGGCAACAAACATCTCAAGGACAAAACGTCCGAGACGACTTGTTGAAAAAGAAGGACAAAATGTACATGAAATTCATTGGGTTGATTCTTCTACAGCAGCGGTTACTTGTTTCACATACACCAGTTAGATGTGCTACAGCAGTACTTCTGTTCATTACAATCTGGAATAAAACAAACAAGTAACTATATTTTAAATAAATATATGTTGTCGGACTACACCATATTGAATACCATGTATAATGCGTAAATATTAACCCCGACCTGACCTTAATGCAAGAATATTCATTACATTGAATACGAATGTAGTATTAATTTTCGATTACACCGTGTCCGTGAGGATTGTAAGCTAAAATTTAACACACAAACACACTTCTATAATTTTACGATCGCTGCCGCAGTGTAGAATAGGCGTGGTACTGATTTTCTTCGGGATATGTGTAGATAATTATTAGATGCAAATGTGAAAGGTGAGATCGGGGTCAATATTTACACACTATACTTCAAACATTTCTATTACCAGACGTTTAATAGGCATTTTGTTGTTTGCCGTTCGTAACCAGAAAAAGTTTGGGATGAAAGTTCTTGGGACGAATCTTTGAATACATAACGATTCGTCCTTTCACTTTTCGTAACCAGGAAGTTGTAGACGAAATTTCTGAGGACGAATTTTACATACTATTGATTCGTGCTCAACTTTTTATTACCAGTAAATGTTGGGTACGAAAATTCTGGGGATGAATCCTGGTTTATAATTCGGTTCGTCCCCAAACTTTTCGTAACAAGAAAAGTTGGTTACGAATTTCTGGAAACTAATCTGATTTCATTTCGACACGTCCGTGATTACCAGAAAGAAGATACGTACGAAATTTCTAAGGACGAATTTCGATATGTCCCCTTTTTGAAAGATAAAAAGTTAGGGGACAAATCTTAACATTTTGTTTCGTCCCAATACTTTTCATAACAAAAAGTTGAGAACGTCAATCTTGGGACAAATCTGTTTACATTTCGATTCGTCCCAAGTCTTTTCGAAACTTTGAAAAGGTAAACTACGAAAGTCCTTGGGACAAATCCTTTACATTTCGATTCATCCCCAGTGTTCGAAACAATTAAAGTTGGGAATGAAAGTTCCGAGTACGAACTTTTGCATACATTTCAATTCGTCCCCCAAACTTTGAAACAAGAAGTTGAATACGAAATTTCTGGGAACGAATCTTTAACATTTCGGAAACTTCCTCAGATTAAAAAGTTGGGGACGAAAATTCTAAGGACGAATCTTTGTTTACTTTTAGATTGTAACAATAACTTGTGTTTTACGGCGTATCCACGCAAAGGTTATATCACGCCGAAAACAGTAGACGTAATTTCTATGGTACGAAAGTCTAAAACATTTTGATTTGTCCCTTAACTTTTCGTAACCAGAAAAGTTGTAGTACGTAAGTTCTGAGGACGACCCTTAAAATTTTAATTTCGATTTGTCTCCGAACTTTTCGTAAAATGAAAAGCTTGGGGACGAAAGTTCTAGGGACGAATGTTTGTTCACAATTGGATTCGCCAAAAACTTCGTAACAATATATAACGACCTGTTTACATTCCGGTCCACAGACTTCAAAACCAGACAAAGGGTAAATAAAGTTCTGGAGACTTTTTTGTTAACATTTCGATTCGCCCGTTAACTTTTCGTACCAGAAAGTAATGTACGAAAGTTCAGAGGGCGAATCTTAATTTTAAATTAGGATTTGTTCCCTTTAACTTACGTACTCACTCGTCAGGTAACGAAAATATTGGGGGACGTATGTTAATTTGGATTAGTTTCCAGGAACTTGGGCAAACTCCTCGCAGTGGTTACGTCACGCTTTGCTACTTAATCACTGCCACCACGTAACGCTAGTAATATTATCTATTTATAGAATGCCCAAAATTCTCAGTGCTTACGTCACGCTTTATTTCTACTAATTGATTATTGAAACTGTTTTTTGGCTCTCTGAGGGACGAATTTTACTTGTGGTGGCAGTGGTTATTGATTTGATAAAGGGAGATAACCTCTGCGGGGAGTTTGGAACTTTGGTACACATTTCTAGGTACGAAAATATTTGGGAACGAGATTGTTTAATTTGTATTCGTCCAAGGAAACTTCATACTAATCATTAAGTACGAAAATATTTGGGGACGAACATAGTTAACGTATTCAATCCCAAGGAAATTTTTAGTCAACTATTTTGGAGACGAAAACATCATTAGACGAATAATTAACATTTCGTCGCCTCACTCTTAACAATGCTGTAACTACCAAATTTTTATTTCTCGGAAATCGACTTCCAAAGTTCAAATCTTAATTGTTTCAATCTGTATAGACATCAGACTTGGCAGGCACATTAACATAGAGCATAGAGGCAAGAAAATCTTTTAAGAAGATAGAACGATGTCATTAATCGCTTGGGATGTATCTCATTTGTTTTTCAAAAATGGAGATAGAACATTGTTAGATAGAGGCGACGATTTGGATTCGTCTACAATTTTGTACCGTTCCTTTTTTCTAAACTGTCAAAGTTCGAATAATTTCACGGTGAATGATTACACACTATCTCAATATCTCGAGGGTCAGACAAAGAGCACGAACTCCCCGTGAAAGTATTCATGTTTTGACAGTTCAGAAAAAAGAACAATACTTACGCGAACGTTACAGAAATTTACATAACGATACATTCGGAACTCCTCGGCCATATAATTGTTTACTTTAACACCGGTAGTTTCAAAAAAGCGTCTAAATATGTCCGAGATTATTCGCAGCAAATGATCGAGGGGTTCCGAATGTATCGTTATGTAACGTTCTGTAATGTTCGCGATAACTGAACTCAGCCTAGCTATGAAAGTATCAAGGGACCATCATTCCCAAATAGTGTACCGAACTATTAAAGCATTATAAATAATAAAACAACACAAATTAATCAATTTACTTGGACAACAAGGATCTCAAGGACAAAGAGTCCGAGTTCACTTGTTAAATATCAGCAGGCCAAATTAAATCAAGAACAGGACATTGGGCAACAAACATCTCAAGGACAAAACGTCCGAGACGACTTGTTGGAAAAGAAGGACCAAATGTACATGAAATTCATTGGGTTGATTCTTCTACAGCAGCGGTTACTTGTCTCACATTCACCAGTTAGATGTGCTACATCAGTACTTCTGTTCATTACAATCTGAAATAAAACAAACAAGTAACTTTATTTTAATAAAGTGCTATATTTGACAGACTAAAGTAGACCTACAGTGTCTAACAAAACATTAAACACATTTACTGCTCAATCACCATTGATTTGTTTAGTCCAATTAAAAACTCGTAATCATGAAAATTTACAAAGTAGACAGCAGGGCTAGTCCCAAAAGTAGCCAGCACAGTTGGTAGCATGCAAGTTTACTGATTGAGGGGTTTTGGGCTCTATTCCTGGACAGCGTATACTTTTATGGAGCTTGGTCATGAAACTTTTCTACTGCCATTCTCCCTCCTACCAATGATTCTTAATGATGTAGGGCAGTTATCAGTCACTAACAAAAGTGTTCGACTAGTGGTTCGTTTAGCCTTTCCAGGAACAGCGAGTCTAGGAGGACTGACCACCGATCTATGACCTATACTATATGTTGCTATGGTGTTAAACTTAACATAAAAATAAAATAAATTGAGTATACAATAAAAGCATTCATATTCAATACATTAACCAAAGAATTGTTTTAACTACCCCATGTAAATTAATTATAGCAAGTTTATTCAAAGCGCAATGTAAAACCATCCTTTCAAACACTGTTGAGTATGGTAACAAGCAACAACATCTTACTTTAAATTATCAGCTTTTGATTTATTGTTTTCATTTGTAATTATACAGTGCCCTCAAAAAGTTTTTGGACAGATAAAATTTTGAGAAAAAATGATCATGCATAACACAAATTAACTATCATTAGACTAAAATATTCATGTAACATTGTTTTAATCATAATCAATGCTGACTTTAGAATTTGCTCAGATGACTCTTTCTTCCTTATATTCATGAATAAAGATTAATCAGTTTATCTTAAATCCAAGATTTTGTTCAAGAACTTTTGGAGGGCGCTGTATTATAAATCGGCGGCACAAAAAAACTTGCAATCCTCAGTGAACATTCAACTACTTTTCTTAGGACTAAACAAATTCAGCATGGATAGTGGAATTTAAACTAGAACAATGACTTTATTCACCAAATTATACAATTTTTGCAAATTCAAATGACAAAGTCATAATGTTTATGCCCCTATGCATGAGTAACTAGGTTCAATCTTTAAAATTTGAAAAATTTCATGCATGAGTAACTAGGTTCAATCTTTAAAATTTGAATAATTTCATGCATGAGTAACTAGGTTCAATCTTTAAAATTTGAATAATTTCATGCATGAGTAACTAGGTTCAATCTTTAAAATTTGAATAATTTCATGCATGAGTAACTAGGTTCAATCTTTAAAATTTGAATAATTTCATGCATAAGTAACTAGGTTTAATCGTTAAAATTAGAATAATTTCATGTTTTATAAATACTATTAGAAATGCTAACTTATCTTGATAAAATTCTTAGCCATAGCAACATATTGTAATGGTCATATAATGGCGGTCAGTCAACCTACTCACTGTTCCTGGAAAGGCTTAATCTCTGGATTTAGCCGTTAACCAACTACTCATCACATACTTTAGTCAAAGACTGACAACTGCCCTACATAATTAAGAATCATTGGTAGGAGGGAGAATGGCTGTAGAAATAATTTCATCACCAAGCTCCATGAAAGTATGCCCCCACCTAGGAATCAAATCTGACCATTAGACTTGTGTACTACCAACTGAGCTAGCCAGGCGGCTTTGAAGGTATGTAAATTAGCAGTAACATCAGCAGTACAGCAGTAATGCCAGCAGTAAACCTTTACTGCTATGATTTTTGCAGTAGGTACATTTATCTTATTTTTCCCTGTATTCTGTCAGTTAAATGTAGATATGTTCTTCATTTTTATAACATTAAATCTAGGTGATGTCAACAGTTACATTGTGAACAGAAATAAACATTTACTGTCTGCTTATATTACATTGTATTTCTTCTAAGTTAATTCATTGTTGTCAAGTCAAAACCTCGTAACTTCAATTTATTTTATTTATTTATTGGAGTTAACGCCCTGTCAACACAATTTCAGGTCATTTTACAGCGTCTAGCGCACCTAACCTAGCTTTCCTGGACCATTGTCTATAACCAGTACTCACCTACCCTTTCACAAGGCCGGAAACTTCTCCATATTATCTTATCAATGGAGGAAAATCAACATTATTGTCAAATTTTCATGGAAGGGTATAACCTCCCCGGGTGGGATTTGAACCCGCACCCCCTCGGGCAAGAGTATCCAAATCCCGGCGCACTACCAACTGCGCTATTGACCCAGTAAACTTCAATTTAAAAAAGTGAAGTTACAAGGATTTGACTCAACAGGGAAGCATTTATATAATAATATGTTTAATAGTAAATAACTTGACTATCTATATCGCCGTCATAACTATTATCATTTTTACTGAAAGTTGGAGCAATACAACCACCATCTTCATAAGTTTACTGCTGAGCTACCAAACTTTCTAGCAGTAAAGTTACAGTTGTACTGCTGTATTGCTGACTTGGCACATTCAAATCTTCCAATTTGTAACTTAGTAACACAGGTATATTTATTTATAGTAAAGAAACTAGCCACTAATTGCATTTAGGTATAAAACTACCTTCAATGGATTAATATACTTTATGTGTACAGTGCCAACCAAAACTTAAGAGACTAAGAAAAAAAACAGCTAAATTCTTTAACTTCAATAATTGTTTTGTAGAAACATTATTTTAAGTACATTTTGCATGGTTGGTGATAAATAAAAACTTAATAAATGCATCACATTTATAAGAATCAGCATCAGACATAGCAAAGTCCCCAAAACTATGATCAATGTAATGCTTTTGTAGACTTATCTATAACTACAACTACAAGTAACAGCATATTAAATTTAATGATTTTCAAAAGTTCAATGAAAGCTATTTAGAAGGCCTACAAAGTAAAATTGTCTCAAAACATTTGGTTGCCACTGTGAATTCACTGTCTTTCACTGCATATCAATCATGTTACAATTAGACAACAGTGGATCAGGACAACTCAGTTTGAAAACAACTCAACTCAAGACAGCTTATGCCTTGGGTAGAGATCACTCAACACGTAGACAACTCAGACCCTAAACAACTTCCATTAGGCATATTATCTATTTAATGGAAAAAATGATATAACAATGATTTTAAATTAGAATTGGTTTTATATTTATGTGTATGATACAGGATGAGTTGTCCACAGGTTGAGTTGTCTCATCTTAGGGGTTGAGTTGTCCCTACTTTGGGTTGAGCTGATCAAACTTGGAGTTGTAACAGACCCTGACATATCTCATTCCATATGATATAGATAAAGGATTAAAAGTACCTGCTTTGTGTAGTTCTGGTAATGGGGTCTGAAGAGTAGAGATTCATGGTTTTATTGTCACCATAACCATTCAACACTTCACTAAATACATTCTAGTTCTGAAATAACAAAAGGAGATAACCATATAACAAAGGGAGATAACCATTTATAACTCCATTCATAACTTCACTAAAACATTCTTGTTCTAAAATAACGAAGGGAGATAACCATTTATAACTTCACTAAATACTGTCTAGATCTGAAATAAGAAAGGGAGCTAATTATCAATGTAATGAAAAACAAAACTGGGCATTATTCAAAGTACATGTACATGTAATGTTCAATTTGTCGGTAGCGCATACATTAACTTCCCTTATTTAAATCTATCAATCAAGAGTACTGTAGTACTTTAGTGAATATTCAAATCAAAGGGACTAATTTATGTGCCACTAAAATCTGAATAAAATTGAACAAGAGTTTCTAATTCTATGTTTTTACAGTTTGATCCGAAATCTGTCGAAGCATGAATAATTTCACAATTATTAAATGGGATAATTTTATAGATTTGCCCTTGTTTATTTATTTATTGGATTTAACGCCGTGTCAACACAATTTAGGTTATTTTACGACGTCCAGCACACCTAACCTAGCTTTCTTGGGCCATTTTCTATAACCAGTACTCACCTACCCTTCCACAAGGCCGGAAACTTCTCCATATTTTCTAATCAATGGAGGAAAATCAACATAATTGTCAAATTTTCATGGAAGGGTATAACCTCCCCGGGTGGGATTTGAACCCGCACCCCCTTGGGCAGAAGATTCCAAATCCCGGCGCGCTACCAACTGCGCTATCAACCCGGGTTTATTTGCCCATGGCCTAACTGAAATATCATAGCAAAAAGCTTATTCTACAACACAAAAAGTTCAATCACAACATGAAACACACCATTGATAAATCACAAATGTAAGGAGACAACAATAATTTAACATAATGAACTAAGTCACCATAAAATTAATATTTATGTTTTGAATAACCCATAATGCTATTTTACAGTTATGAATATTTTTCAAAATCATGATAAATTATTACAAAATATAATATTTTTCATTCATTACATCATGATAATAAAAAAGCATGAATTAGATTCATCAAACAAAATTCTGTAGAAAAGTTATTGATAAAAACTTTAATCCAAGTGAAAAATTATCTCCCTTCGATATGAAAATTGTGTAATTTTAAAATTCCAAATACTACGGTTTCGACAAGAAAAAGTAAAGAATTTGCCTCGATTTAAAGAGCTGTAAATATTCTAATTTAGTCAAATTTCAATGATACCTATGCAAGACTAAGTAGAAGAAATTGCATACTATTTGCTTGTCTGGTTTCCAGACGTACTTTGACAGGTAAAAGTACGTCAGGCAAACCATGATCATGGCCGCGCCCAATGTAATGAATTAGGTATTGGATAATTATGTTTTCAAATGATCATTTCTCACTAAACAGGCTTAAATCAAAGGATCATTGTACAAGAGTTACAGTGGATACTTTTTTTAGTTGTTTGGTTACATTTATGCTAAATAAGGTATCCGAAATTCTAACAAAACTAATCCACATCCGAATTGTGTTCACTAGAAACATGTTTTTGTTAGTCCTTCGCTAAATATACATGTAATCAGAAAAATCGAAATTGAATGACCTATATAGTTCCGATCTCCTACTAAAGCCACTATCGTCAGCAAAAGATCATGCAAGATTAAGAAAACGTTATACAACGTAATACCTGAATAATAACTGAGGAAGCCGCCATGATCACGGCTTGCCTGACCCGATAACGATAGTGGAAAGGGGCAGGTAATCCAGACTAAAATATTTGCTCATATAACATCTCCAACGCCAGTTTTTCAGCATGCTAGAGTTTCAAGTTGTAGCCATTTTCTTCCAATAGTTAGCATTTGGAAAATGTTAGTAGGTTTACCAGGGTATCATGGAAATCTGACAAGAATTAATCAAAATACTTAAAGCTCTTTAAATCTCTGAGTTAAGGCAAATTCTTTACTTTTTTCTTGTCGATACTATTACATTTATTTTTTTCTTCACAGCAATTTTTACGTCATAGTCAAGTGGTATTATCACCATAATGTATATCTTTCTCTGCTTGTCTACATGTATGCTTAGATCTGCAATCATTGAACTTTTGATCTGTGATGAGAAGGATCAGACAAACTCAACCCAAAGACAACTCAACACATAGGAAGGACAACTCATTACATTAGTTCACAAAACCCAACGAGTGAACAACTCAAACCAGACACTCAAGGATCATACATTATTAGTTATTAATATTTAAAAAAAACATCTTTCATACTAATTTTGTTATTATGTGTTTCAAGGATCATATATCATTAGTTATTAATATTTAAAAAACATCTTTTATACTAATTTAGTTATTAAGTGTAAAGGGAATATACTTATGATTTAAAACACAATCGTTCGGCTAACCCTTGCTGAACACTGTTGTTAAGGTAGAATTTCCATTATACGAACCTTCAGTCATTTATATATTTGAAAACTATCATAAATGTTGACAAATCGTAAAGTTTTAAGTCATTATATCATATTATTATAATGCAGATTAGATTTATTAACCAGACTCGGTTACAGAATTGTTAATGAAGACTTTTGATGACAAGAAATGTAATGTGAAAACCACATTAAAGCTGGATTTAAAAAATAATCGTAAACATTACAAAGGGAAATAATCCACAATAAAGGCAGGTAGAGTTGTGGTTACTTTCTAATTCTGTTCATCACATGGTATGTTATCATTGTATGAAGTTTCATAAAGATCTGACAATAAATGGCAGAAATAAATGGAAAAGAAAAACTTTAATGCAATTGCTAACGTCAGATGCCTGACCACCTAACCGCCCACCCACTTGCCTGCCGGTGATTTGCCAAACTATTGGCCGAAATTTTTCGTTGAAATAGCTGGCTAAATGCATAATTATCTCCCTTTGATGTGAAAATGATGTAATTTTTTAATTAATCCTTACAAAATAAGAGTTCATAAAATTTAAATAGTTGGCATAGCGAACACATTAAAAATACAGTAAGATACAAGTTTTATGGAAAAAAATAAAGTGGTTAAACAATAGTGTTGTATTAGGGGAATACTATTCTATTATAATTACTAACAACAATTTAATCCAAAAAGTTTTGCAATTAATCCAATTAAAATTTCTAATAGCTTTTTATGAACAATTTTTGTCACAATCTTGAAACTTAAATCCACATTGTAACTCCAAGAACCTTACTGTTGACATTTTGTCTTATTGATAATAAATACATTGTAGATTGTTAATTAAAATTATATTTGAACATACAGTATCCATCAAAAGTTTGGAGACAAAAGAATTTACAACAAGTTTCAAATTTTGATGATCATTTTTGTAGAATTATTATTTTTCATATATGTAAGTGTGGTTTGTGATCAAATGAAAACAAATTTTATGAATGCTGCATATCAATAAGATTCAGCATCTGACATACTAAAGCCTCTAAAACCATAATAATTACAATTATTTTCAATAACATAGTTTTTATGCTTTTTTGCTGTCTCAGGCTGTCAAGTGGGGTTTCATCAAAAAGTAGGAAAAAAGTAGGAACTTTTTTTGCCAAAAAGTAGGAAAAAAGTAGGAAATAGTAGAAAAAGTAGGAACAACTTGACAGCCTGCTGTCTCAGTTATATGAATAATGATAGCCAAAAAAAAAGCCTAACTAAAAAGCATTTCAAAATAAACAGTTATCAAATTTTGGATAAAAGCTATTCAGTAGGGATAAAAAGTGAAAATGTCTCCAACTTTTGGTGGGTACTGTATATTCACATTTAAATAACATTCTATTATGTATCCATAATGGTTGGCTTATTAAGAGAAACACAAATGAGTAAAATTAAACATAAAAATTTAAAGAACAACAAGTAAATCTGTGAGCTAATGCTCACTAGTGATACCCCCGCCAAAATCTAAAAATATGCGACAAACAGGAAGTAAATGAGTAAGGAGCATGAAATCGCTTTACACCACATGGGACTATAGGATGAAGCAATATGCAAAGTTTCAGGCTGCTGCATGGTATAGTTGCTGAGAAAACTGTGACGGAAATTTTGTAACGGACGGACGGACGGACGCACACACACACGCACGCACGCACGCACGGACAAGGGTAAAACAGTATACCCCCCTCTTCTTCGAAGCGGGGGTATAATTATCATAAACGGTTATTTAAATTTACATAAAATTAAATTTTCATTTTTTATCTGCAAAAATTATTATCTATATATACAATCATCATATTTCATACCTGTCTCAGTTTACAATAATATAGTAAGATTTCTTTCACCTTACGAAGGTCAAAGTGCATTGAATATTCATGAAGAAGATCCGAATGCAGTGAACAGGTGTGCAATACAATACGAGCAATCGTTAATTACAATTACTTTGACGCATCTCACTAACTGATATCCTTAGCCCAGTGGTAACGCGTCGGCTGTCAGACCTAAAGGTTTAAGGTTCAAATCCCAGTAGCATAATATTTTTTCAGACTAAAACCTTGCTACGTTTTTTTTTTTCATCTTATTTATAATATGGTGTCAGTATTATATAAATTATCCAAGTTTTTCTCCCTCGTGAATCTCGTGCACACAAAGAATTTATATAAGACCCAAATGTCTTTAAAGTGTTAGTTAGGTCATCATGTCTGAAACGTGTAAGCACGGGAAAAATTGTCAAAAATGTTAAGAAATTATTTATAAAAATTATAATAAAACCCCAAAAACATTCAAAATATCCATTGAAAAAAATTGATACCAGCATAGGATTTGAACAACCCACCATCGTGTCAAAAACGTCATTTTAGACGCAGCTGTATCCACTGTGCTAGCCGTCTTTCGATAATTGCTACATAATAAATTTGATTACAATTTAACATTGACCAAGGGGAATAAATCCTCGGAGAATAAACCTTCGGAACAACCTCTTTTATAATGGTTTAGCCCATATTTACAAAGGTAAGCGCCGTGACCTTCGTAAGGTGAAAGAAATCTTACTATACTCTGAACTGAATTTACATAAATTATCTAAAATGCTCAGGCCCCATATTACGGAATATATTACCAAATGAGATTATCAGCCAGAAATTTACACTCGCTCAAACATAAATATATTTTGTGGTGGAATACCATCGTTGGTTATCCCACGATACATTGCGAAGCCGAGTTATGTACCATGGACCATTTGGTTAGGAAAATCTCATAATAATGAATAATATATTAGGCAGTTTCATTGGTTCCGCAAGGAAACCAACAGAAAACTAGCCAATGACATTACGTTTTACATTGAAGGTTTGGTTTACAATTCAAAATGAGACAAATATGTGCGTTGGTTTCTATTTTAAGTAAGATAATGCCAGTATGATGTCATTGTTATTGAAAAGTATTTAATTGTAACATCAGATTTCATTGGAAGAAGATTGGTCTCCCCTATCTCATGCCGGTAATTATTAACTTTAAGTTGGTTGCACAAGTTTTAAATTTTGCAAATAACCTAGTTTATTGTCTGTTTAATGTTGTACTAACGATTTTTAACTGACAATCAATATTTACAAGATTAACTGGGAAATTCTGAGGAAATAAAGTATTGGTCTAGAAGGAGAAATCGGTGAAAAACATGCTTTTTTAAGAGTTTACATCTATATCTTTTTTTTGTTCGATTGAGAAATTACTAAAATATTTTATGTGTATCATGTTTAAAATAAATTGTAACAATGGTTATGAGAAATGTCCGTTATTGTCTGATTTTAAAATAAAAAATATTCTTTTTTTGTACAGTTGTAATCGTAAGCATTTTAAAAATAAACATTGTCGAACAAGCACATATATTGACGGCATAGGTTGGTTACATAACAAAACAGAACATTTTTATGACAGAACAATTACATGTATTTGTCACAGTTTACACGAAAAAAAAACGCGTAAAAAAATGAATAACGAACACAACATGACGGTAAATTATCAATTTCGTGCCAGCTACTCAAATGACAAGAAAACACCCTATTTAATTAAGCATACGGGATTTATCTTCAAATTCCCCAAGTTATTGCTGCAGATTGCATGCCTACAGACCCTGTATACTAAAGGTTGAGTTGTTCACGTGAAGAGTTGTCTCTACTTACAGATTCAGTAGTATCTAGTTTGGGTTGAGTTGTCCTTGAATTGACTCAAACAAGAACAGCTGAGAAATCTAACATTTCATGATCTATCAGTTAAAACAACTACATGTATAATAACCAAAATATACCTTTACATGTCCTTCTATTTTGTCACATGACACATTTATGATCCTGGATCTTTTTGTTTAAAGTTTCACAATAGTCTAAGCTCAGTGATATACTATATGCAGCAGACCTTCCAGTGTGGTTCTGTAAAAAAAGACAAACAAAAAGGTAAATACCTCAGTGATTCACTTTCTTTTTTATATATGGACACTTTAGTTAAATTTTATTCATCTGTGAGTGGTGAATACATTAACCCTGCTTATTTACATTGATATGGATAACTATTTTAAAGATCATAAGTACAGAGATCAAATGTGTAGTTGTTTAAACTAGTTTATATGCCAAGATGGCTTTGGGCAATTATAAACTATCTTGTTTTTGTGTACTTCTAAACATTAAAGTATTTTAAATTTGTAGATTTTGAAACCTGACTTTCATTATTTCAATAAACAAGAGCAGTCCAAGGACAGCGCGCTCGACTGTTCGGATGTTTTTATCATGGCAAGGCTCATCTTTAAACAAAAATGATTTCAAGACAGGACTTAATTTTTGAAAGGAATAAATCAGTCAAACACAAATTACCAATTCATATTAGTAAAATATATAAGGGGCATAACTCCTAAAACATTCATCAATAGTAACGTCCCTTCAAAGTTAAGTAGACATAGTATCAATGAATAAGCATACCTACTTTATAAGGAACTATTAATATTTCAATTTAAACAAATTTCAACACTGAAGTAAAGGGGAATAACTCCATAAAATAATCAAAAGTCATGTCCCTTTATAGTCGTGTAGATGTAGTACTGATGAATAGGCATACTAACTGTCATTTAAATATTTTGATAAGTATTGAAAATATTTTACTTCAAAATACTTAAAGCCTAACTTAAAAGTTGAAAAGGGGCACAACACCAAAAATAATTAATCAAGAGTTAAATCCCTTCGTAGTCGAGTAGATGTAGTACTGATGAAAAGCATAATAACTTTCTATCAATATTCATTTTGAGCAAACTTTAATCTTAAATATAAATAATAAAGGGAAATAACTCAGAAAGTAATTCATCCAGAGTTATGTCCCTTTATACCGTAACGCCAGTAGATAGATCACATACGACAAATTGACAGAGTGCACTTCCGTCATAATTATGATCAATTTACTAAATGAGTTTTGCACTATGAAGTCAGTTAGCTTTTGAAACTCAGACTAGAAACATGTAGTTTAGGATAAATAATTATTAAGATGTTCGAGCGCTGTTAGCGACTCGAACATATAAGTTAGGAACATTGCTTTGAATCTGGACATATTAGTTATGATATTAGATTTAGAACTTTATTAAGTTTGTTTGTAAACAGTAACGATCACGGACCATTATTAAACGTCATAAACAAACTGGTGTTGTTATAAACTGTATCCTAAGTATTTATGTTGGTATTGTGTACCAGAGACATGATTCACACAACAGTGTGGCAACATAACAATCTGTAGCATCCCCTACGCCACACCTTTATAGTCAGATAGATGAAGAACTGATGAAATGACATTCCAACTTTCATTCAAATATATTTGAAAGTACTATAAATACCCCATTAGAACAAATTTTAATCTTAAATATTCAAGTATAAAGGGGCATAACTCCAAAAATAATTCGACCACAGTTACCCCCCTAAGAGTTGTGTAGATATCGTACCGACAAATAAGTATACAAACTTTAAGTCAAATATCTTGATTAGTATTAAAGTTATTCCATACAGGAACAATTTTAACCTTATATTTTGCCCTATTTTAAATATAAAAGGGTAATTACTCCAAAAATAATTCATCCACACTTACGTCCCTTCATAGTCGTGTAGATATCCTACAGACAAATAAGTATACAAATTTTAAGTCAAATATCTTGATCAGTATTGAAGATATTATACATAGGAAAAACTTTAACATCATATTTTGCAATTTTTTAAGTATAAAATGGCAATTACTCCAAAAATAATTCATCCACAGTTACGTCCCTTCATAGTCATGTAGATATCGTACCCAAAAATAAGTATACAAACTTTAAGTCAAATATCTTGATCAGTATTGAAGATATTCTACATAGGAAAAACTTTAACCTCATATTTTGCAATTTTTTAAGTAAAAAAGGGCAATTACTCCAAAAATAATTCATCCAGAGTAATCCCTTTCACAGTATGTTTAATATACATGTATTCCCACTAAATAAGTATACAAACTGTCAATACAATAACGTGGATAGTGTTGAAGATATAAGAGTTTCAAAAAACTTTAACCTGAAAACCAACGCCAACGCCGACGCCAATGCAAAAGTGATAGCAATAGCTCTTATTTTCTTCGAAAAGTTGAGCAAAAAATAAAAATAAATTTAACTTAAACATTATAATGAATTCAGAAACTTATAATGCACTTATTGTTAATTAACTAATAGTATTTACTATCACGTATCCAAAACATGTAATCAAATTACCCTATCTGCTAATTAATAGCTTCAGACCGGCTTAACAATCGTGAGAAAAAAGATGCACACAAATCAAATTTATTTGTAAAATTGTTGTCCATGCCAAACCATTGAACATGTGTAACCAATCATTTGAATCATCATGTAAGTCGGATATAAACCTTGAGCTATGAATTTTCTGTGTTGAAACAACCTGTCCATGGACTTCTCAAAATCCTCAAATGCTTCTCATTTTCAGATTTTCACACAGTCCACGGCCAGGTTGTTCTAACTCAGAAAACCCTCACACTCAGTTAATATCCTATAGATAAGTTATTTCACATGACAATAAAACCTTTTTTAAAACTTAATTTTGATCTAAAATAATCAGTAAGTTAAGACATTTACATTAACTTCAAATTTATAGGCTGTATCATAGTACGGCTGAGGTTGAAATATACTTTTATATACTTTAAAAATTTGGATATTTTGCTAAATTTTACAGTATTCTGTATCTAAAATATATATAATCCTGTAATTATCTAATCCTAATTAAAGAAGGATTAATTCAATAAAATTTCCAAGTACCAACTTGTCTGGATTATCTGCCCCATTCAACTATCATTCATGTCAGTCAGGCAAAGCACAATAAAGGCAACGTGTAACACATTTAATGCACATGCATTAATTAATGCTTTGCATGTCTACTAAAAACCTGTTTTACATATTGCAATATATTGCAATAGGGTTTTTCTCTATTGTTACACCTCTAATATTTTATAATATCTAAATATGAAAATTATTATACTGTATAGCGGGTTATTTCTGCGGGGCAAAAAATTCGCGTAAACAAGAGTTTTGTATTGGCGATGCTTAATATTGGCAGTAATTACTCTAAGTGCCAATTTTAAACCTCCCGGTAAAAGATGGTCAAAGGTACATAACTCTGCCATTTCACCTGTATAAGCAGTCACTACCGACCGCGACTTTTCAAATTTTTGAATTAACTAAGTGTCACCAAAGTTGCATAATATGAGCGGACGTGTGAAAAACCAACGCTTACACAGCAGATTATCTATTTCTATGACGATGTATTGATGGGACAAGTTTAATAAGTGATAAGAATCGCCATTAAATGAGAATGTTTTTGTAAAAAATATTACCTGGGTTCCGCTAAGTTTGATAGATCGTTTGACAATTGCATAAGTAAGCCAAACTCGCGAGAGTCTTATAATAGTAACAATTTGTTGTAATGAACAATCAAAATTTTCGCATGTTTGTTAATAGTCGTGGAAAACACCTTTGTCTTTGATATAATTACCGGTATTGAAGTTTGCGGCTACACATTCCTTGAAAATCGCCAATTTACCCGAATCCATTGGTCAAAGTCAAACAAATTTTGTATTAACAGCTTGTCACAAACAATGTATCATCAACGCACCTAGTGGAGTCTTTAAACGGACAAAATCAATAATAAAGCGTTGTCACGTGACGAAATTTGACAATAGTTTTCTTTTGAATACCAATAAATAGAAAAGCTACATAAACACTAACTCCACTCATTTTACTCAATTTGTTAAATTATGTGATGAGAAGTTTGTCTTCGGTTCGCTAGAAAGTACTGAAATTAATTGCAATACTAAAGATGACTTTGTTTTTTACGACAATCAAACAAGTGTTTGAGCTAAACTCGTGAAGTTTCGGAAATGACCGACACACGGGTTTATAATGTAAACAAAATGGCGGCACCGTCGTCGAGTTTCGTAATCGAGATTTGATGGAACCTGGCGTCTTATTGTTAGAATGACTGTGTTGTCTGTCTGTATTTTCGTTTCTACAAACAATGTCCCTTAGTAGACAATATGGCGGCGACTTAATACTGCGGCGGTTTGTATTCGCGGTGTTTATATTTGGCGCATTTTCATTTTCCGCCAATAAAGCCAAAATAAAACCCCCACAGATAATACCCGCTATACAGTAACTGATGTATTCAACTTAATGATATTTATACTAATGTATTTCAAATTGATTGTAATAACAAGTTCTTACAACTTACATTAATCAGTTTCAAGTCCATTTCCTCATCCCGAATACTGAGCCAATAGGATAAAATAGCTTCAAGAAGTAATCAAAAACTTGCTACAAGTACTAACCTAGATCTATAGCTGCTGTAATTGAAGACTAAGCTTCTTTTACTTTCTTCAAGGTTTCTACTTCTCACCGAGCAGCTTTCTGCATCTTTGTTGAATGTTCATTTTAGCCAATGTTGAATGCTTCATACTGAAATATATGTTTAAGCATTCTAATAACTACCCATTTGATTTAAGCAAAGCTTCAAAGTGAGCAGAAAGGAAAGAAACAAGAGCAGTCCACGGACAGCGCGCTTGACTATTCAGGGTATTTGAGTAAATGACAACAACAACCAATCAAAACTCATGCTAGAGTAATGCAACTTGATATTTGACTATCAATCCTAACCCCATTGACATGTGTGAAGTGTCAAGTAAATCTCTTCAGGAGTATCAAAAAAGTTGATGGACCAAAAAAACATAACCAAAAAATTAAAAGTATGAGAGGACCATGATCCACTCAAAATTCATGCTAGAGTTATGTAACTTGGTATTTGACATCATTTAATAACCCTGTAGACATGTGTGAAGTTTTAAGTGAATCCCTTCAGTAGTTGCAAAGATAAATGTTACACCTAAAAACTTGACCAAGAAATTTCTAAGTATATAAGGGCCATAATTTAGTCCTAATTCAAATTTTACCTTTATGTATTACAGAGAAAGCATAACATAAATTAATATACATTTATTCAAGATTGAGAGTCAATTGGAGCATGAGAAGCAAATGTTCACACTCACAGAAACCAATGTAACAGAGGAGAAAATTTTTTGAAAATACTAGCTATTGGGCTTGAACCCACAACCTCCTGCTTTAAAGTCAGATGTTCAACCAACTGAGCTAATTCATTAAATTTAATTGGCTGGTGAATATAATACACAACTGATTTAAACATGCTTTATTTATTTTATTTATTGGAGTTAACGCCGTGTCAACACAATTGTAGGTAATTTTACGGCGTCCAGCACACCTAACCTAGCTTTCCTGGACCATTGTCTATAACCAGTACTCACCTACCCTTCCATAAGGCTGGAAACTTCTCCATATTATCTAATCAATGGAGGAAAATCAACATTATTGTCAAATTTTCATGGAATGGTATAACCTCCCCAGGTGGGATTCGAACCCGCACCCCATCGGGCACAAGAATCCAAATCCCGGTGCGCTACCAACTGCGCTATTGACCCGGGTTTTTTAAACATGCACAACCCTGCTATGATATATGACATACAATAGTATTGGTCTG
Organism: Mactra quadrangularis; assembly: GCA_025267735.1. NCBI lineage: Eukaryota > Metazoa > Mollusca > Bivalvia > Venerida > Mactridae > Mactra > Mactra quadrangularis. Next base: position 20,530,159 of record CM046294.1, on the reverse strand, counting down.
GTTAAACTAAGTCAAGACTGCTCTTGCTTTGACACACTGCTATGGTTGCAGGTGAGGCCTAGCCAGAATCACAGAGAGCAACTAAAATGTTCTTTTATTTCTGACACTAAAGCTGAACAAGAAATTATAACAAGAGCTCCGCTGGGCGGGGCATTATACGCCCGTGTGCAGTCCATGCTGTGTTCTATCTCATATGAAGTCCCTGTGACCTTGACCAATGACCCTGGGATCTCAGAATAGGTCCCATCCTTAACTGGAGGGCTATCCAAAGCAAAGATTTTGAGAACCTAGGTACAGCCATGGTTGAGTTATCACCGACACAAAGTTTTCCCATACAAACTTCCAGTGATCTTGACCCTGGGGCCTCAGAACCAAAAGTTCTCGCCCATGACCCAAAGAGTATTGATACATAAAATTTGGTGATCTTAGGTAAAGTTGGTTGTTGGACAAGGTTTTTCCTCATGATTTTTCTTGTGACTTTGACCTTTAACCCAGGGACCTAAAACCAAAGGGGCATATGCTAGACATTAAGGCTCCCCTTAAATAAAATTTGGAAAACCTACAATGTAGGTACAATCATTATTGAGTTACTGTCCCGAAATGTTTCAATATGAATTAAGTCCCTGTGACCTTGACTTTTGACCCTGGGGTCTCCAAATCAAAAGAGAACATCCAATACCAAAGAGCTATCAACACATTACATATTAAGTTATTGTCTGGACAAGGATTGTCCACATGATGCCCCTGTGACCTCAATCTTTGACCCAGTTTTGACCCAAAACAATTGGGAACATCCTTGACACATGGGCTACCCTCACATAAAATTTGGTGAACTAAATTCATGTTACTTATTAAATATAGCATTATTTCCATGGTTTGCCATTTTGACTTTGTTAACATATTGATTGAACATTTGAAGTCACTGCTTGGTAATTTGATATCTTCTGGATGATGGTTTAAACTTGACCTAGGGGCCCCAAAACCAATAGGGAACATTCTTGACACATGGGCTACTCTCACATGAAATTGGGTGAACTTAGGTGCAGTCATTGTTGATTTACTACACGGACAATGTTTTTCAATATGATGCCCCTGTGACCTTGACCTTTGACCCAGGGGCCCCAAAACCAATAGGACATAACCATGACACATGGGCTACTCTCACATAAAATTTAGTGAACCTAGGTACATTGGTTGTTCAGTTATTGTCTGGACAAGTGTTTCATTGTTTGCCATTTTGACTTTATTAACATATTGATAGAACATTTGAAGTCACTGCTTGGTAATTTGATATCTTCTGGTTGAAGGTTTAAACTTGACCCTGTTTCCCCAAAACTGATAAGGCACATCCTTGACACATGGGCTACTCTCACATGAAATTTGGTGAACCTAGGTACAGTCATTGTTGAGTAATTACCCGGACAATGTTTTTTAATATGATGCCACTGTGACCTTGACCTTTGACCCAGGGGCCCCAAAACCAATAGAGCATAACCTTGACACTTCCGCTACTCTCACGTAAAATTTAGTGAACCTAGGTACATTGGTTGTTCAGTTATTGTCTGGACAAGGTTTTTCCATATGATGCCTCTGTGACCTTGACCTTTGGGTCTGGGGCCCAAAAACCTATTGGGAACATCCTTGACACAAGGGCTACATTCACATAAAATTTTGTGAACCTAGGTACAGTCGTTGATGAGTAATTGTCCAAACAAGGTTTTTCAATATGATGCCCCTGTGACCTTGACCTTTAACCCAGGAGCCCCAAAACCAATAGGGCATATCCTTGACACAAGGGCTACCCTGACATAGAATTTGATGAACCTAGGTACATTGGTGGTTCAGTTATTGTCTGGACAAGTGTTTCATTGTTTGCCATTTTGACTTTATTAACAGATTGATAGAACATTTGAAGTCACTGCTTGGTAATTTGATATCTTCTGGTTGAAGGTTTAAACTTGACCCTGTTTCCCTAAAACTGATAAGACACATCCTTGACACATGGGCTACTCTCACATGAAATTTGGTGAACTCAGGTGCAGTCATTGTTGAGTTACTACACGGACAATGTTTTTCAATATGATGCCCCTGTGACCTTGACCTTTGACCCAGGGGCCCCAAAACCAATAGGGCATAACTTTGACACATGGGCTACTCTCACATAAAATTTAGTTAACCTAGGTACATTGGTGGTTCAGTTATTGTCTGGACAAGGTTTTTCCATATGATGTCTTTGTGACCTTGACCTTTGACCCAGGGGCCCAGAAACCTATTGGGAACATCCTTGACACAAGGGCTACATTCACATAAAATTTTGTGAACTTAGGTACAGTCGTTGATGAGTTATTGTCCAAAAAAGGTTTTTCAATATGATGCCCCTGTGACCTTGACCTTTGACCCAGGAGCCCCAAAACCAATAGGGCATAACCTTTACCCAAGGGCTACCCTCACATAAAATTTGGAGAACCTAGGTACATTGGTGGTTCAGTTATTGTCTGGACAAGTGTTTCATTGTTTGCCATTTTGACTTTATAAACATATTGATAGAACATTTGAAGTCACAGCTTGGTAATTTGATATCTTCTGGTTTAAGATTTAAATTTAACCCTGTTTTCCCAAAACTGATAAGGTACATCCTTGACACATGGGCTACTCTCACATGAAATTTGGTGAACCTAGGTACAGTCATTAGTGAGTTATTACCCGGACAATGTTTTTCAATTTGATGCCACTGTGACCTTGACCTTTGACCCAGGGGCCCCAAAATCAATAGTGCATATCCTTGACACATGGGCTACTCTCACATGAAATTTGGTGAACCTAGGTACATTGGTGTTTCATTTATTGTCCGGACAAAGTTTTTCCATATAATGCCCTGTGACCTTGACCTTTGAACCTGGGGCCCCATAAACCTATAGGGCACATCTTTGACACATGGGCTACTCTTACATAAAATTTGGTGAACCTAGGTACAGGCGTTGTTGAGTTATGGTCCGGACAAGGTTTTTCAATTTGATGTCCCTGTGACCTTAACCTTTGACCCAGGGGCCCCAAAACCGATTGGGAACATCCTTGACACATGGGCTTCTCTCACATAAAATTTGGTGATCCTAGGTAGATTGGTTGTTAAGTTATTGTCAGGACAAGTTTTTTTTCCATATGATGCCACTGTGACCTTGACCTTTGACGCAGGGGCCCCAAAACCGATAGGGAACATCTTTGACACATGAGCTACTCTTACATTAAATTTGGTGAACTTAGGTACATTGGTGGTTCAGATATTGTCCGGACAAGTTTTACCTATTTTAAGTCCCAGTGACCTTGACCTTTAACCCTGGGGTCTCAAAATCAATAGGGAACCTCCTCCACCCAAGGGCTATCAACACATAAAATTTGAGGAACCTAGGTTCATCCTTTCTTGAGTTATCATCCGGACAAGCAATTGTCCACGGACGGACAGACGGACAGACGGACAACAGCATAACATAATACGACCGTTTTTTCAAAACGGGCGTATAAAAAGTATAAAAGGGCCATAATCCAGTCAAAAGTCAATCTAGAGTTATGCAGCTTGGTAGTTGACTTCCAATAGTAATCTATAGACATGTGTAAAGTTTCAAGTGAATCCCTTCAGTAGCTTCAAATATGTAAAAATGTTGCATCTAAAAACTTAACCAAGAAGTGTTATGCCGACGCCACCTCCGACGCCGACGCACAACTGAGTAAGATACTAAGATAGCCCCACTATTCTCTAAAAACCACCAAGTATATTTTGAAATGTTATCATGGGATAAGCATAAAAAACATTTTTGCAGACCACAAGGATGCAGTATATTTTTTTAGCTAATGAAATGTCGCCAATCACTTTACCACATTTTATCACATCCTGTATCTTTCAGATACACAGAAAAGTTTAATAACAGTTACCTCAATGGATGCCCTTGAAACATGACACCATTATAAGTTGGAGTTGTAGCAATAGGTTTTAGATCTGTAAACTCTATGACTGATTGTAAGCACAGTTATAACCAGCTACATCTTCACCACTCAGTATAACAAACTTTATCTCCCCACTTTGTCCAATTGATGTCATCATCTGCTCTCCAGTTATCTACAATATGAGATAAATATCAAACTTATTTCATTCAAGTTAATTGTATAGTATGTGCCATGAGATAGTGCAATAATTATTGTCTAGTTGGCCCATAAAAAAGGATATAGATAGTTTGCATTTATCCTGGAACTCCCAAATAATGTAATGAATTAATGATCTATATGACTACAACATATATTTAGCTAAGATTTTGCACACAGTCTTTTCCCAACTGTCCGTCTAGAATAAAGACTTTTGAAAATTTAACAAATAAATAAAAAAACTTCCATAAGGTGAAATGCAAAACATTTGCATTTTTTATCAAAAGTCCAAATAGGATAAACAGCTCATTATAACAATTGTCATGAGATTATATTGTAAGATTATGTTGAACTGTCCGATTGCATAATTACACCACAGGCTGCCGTCACAAAAAAGTCCCCCCCCCCCCCAATTTTTTTTTATACACACACACACATATATATAGTAAAGGTATGTAACTCGTCAACTCAGAAACCAAGAAAAAATGATCGATCTTATTCAACGGGCTCTTGTGTTTTTATTTCTGGGTCGATTTTCAAAAACTTGGCCATACTTATCAAACAAATGGTCAATTTGTCAATAGCATATAAAAGCTTATTAATGAAAAGCAAATGAAGAAAGTTATGTGACGTTAAACAGGAAAAAGTCTGGTCGTACCCTTTTCTATCAACCAAAAACCCGTTTCCTTCCCGAACGTAACACATAGATGTGCACGTGGAACTCTGATAAAAATGAACTAAAACAGAGAAAATAATATTTAAAGTCACTAGCCTCTCTCTCAATGGTCTAAGACAACTCATTTGATCACTATCATAAATTTCCTTGACTTGTCGTGAGTTTTTTTCGTTGGCCTCCGTTTTGAGAAAGAAGTCTAGGCTAAAACTGAAGTCATACTGTTTTACGGATGATACTACTCAACCCGAGGACAACTCAACCCGTGACAATAAACACGTTATTAAATTTAAACTCTAAAATGAAATCGACCCAGAAATAAAAACACAAGAGCCCGTTGAATAAGATCGGTCATTTTTTTTTGGTCTCTGAGTTGACTAGTTACATACCTTTACTATATATATGTGTGTTTCAAATTTTTTTTTTGGGGGGGACGACTTTTTTGTGACGGCAGCCAGTGAATTACACGGTTATCGCACACTGTATAAATTAATTTCCGCAGTCTATATATACAGGCAGTATAAATTACAATATGTAGGTTAATTTTGTGTCGATCTCTCATCTGCTTGAATGGTCGTATGGTTAAAGTACAATGCTACTAAACATCTATTTTTAAAGGAGTGCGAGTCAGAAGCTTATTATGTTGTTGTTCTTTTTGTTCTTTATTTTTTCATTTTTTATATCTATTTTATTCAGTAATTTTGGAAATAGAATTGAAACACTTCAAAACAAGAGCTCCGCTGGGCGGGGCATTATACGCCCGTGTGCAGTCCATGCAGTGTTCTATCTCATATAAAGTCCCTGTGACCTTGACCAATGACCCCGGGATCTCAGAATAGGTCCCATTCTTAACAGGAGGGCTATCCAAAGCAAAGATTTTGAGAACCTAGGTACAGCCATGGTTGATATATCACCGACACAAAGTTTTCCCATACAAACTTCCAGTGACCTTGACCCTGGGGCCTCAGAACCAACAGTTCTCGCCCTTGACCCAAAGAGTATTGAAACATAAAATTTGGTGATCTAGGTACAGTAGTTGATGAGTTATTGTCAAAACAAGGTTTTTCAATATGATGCCCCTGTGACCTTGACCTTTGACCCAGGAGCCCCAAAACCAATAGGGCATAACCTTTACCCAAGGGCTACCCTCACATAAAATTTGGAGAACCTAGGTACATCGGTGGTTCAGTTATTGTCTGGACAAGTGTTTCATTGTTTGCCGTTTTGACTTTATAAACATATTGATAGAACATTTGAAGTCACTGCTTGGTAATTTGATATCTTCTGGTTTAATATTTAAACTTAACCCTGTTTTCCCAAAACTGATAAGGTACATCCTTGACACATGGGCTACTCTCACATGAAATTTGGTGAACCTAGGTACAATCATTGTTGAGTAATTACCCGGACAATGTTTTTCAATATGATGCCCCTGTGACCTTGACCTTTGACCAAGGTGCCCCAAAACCTATAGGGCATAACCTTGACACGTGGGCCACTTTCACGCCAAATTTAGTGAACCTAGGTACATTGGTTGTTCAGTTATTGTCTGGACAAGGTTTTTCCATATGATGCCTCTGTGACCTTGACCTTTGGGTCTGGGGCCCCAAAACCTATTGGGAACATCCTTGACAAAAGGGCTACCTTCACAAAAAATTTTGTGAACCTAGGTACAGTAGTTGATGAGTTATTGTCCAAACAAGGTTTTTCAATATGATGCCCCTGTGACCTTGACCTTTGACCCAGGAGCCCCAAAACCAATAGAGCATAACCTTTACCCAAGGGCTACCCTCACATAAAATTTGGATAACCTAGGTACATTGGTGGTTCAGTTATTGTCTGGACAAGTGTTTCATTGTTTGCCGTTTTGACTTTTAGACATATTTATAGAACATTTGAAGTCACAGCTTGGTAATTTGATATCTTCTGGTTTAAGATTTAAACTTAACCCTGTTTTCCCAAAACTGATAAGGTACATCCTTGACACATGGGCTACTCTCACATGAAATTTGGTGAACCTAGGAACAGTCATTGTTGAGTTATTACCCGGACAATGTTTTTCAATATGATGCCACTGTGACCTTGAACTTTGACCTAGGGGCCCCAAAATCGATAGGGCATATTCTTGACACATGGGGTACTCTTACATAAAATTTGGTGAACCTAGGTACATTGGTGTTTCAGTTATTGTCTGGACAAAGTTTTTCCATATAATGCCCCTGTGACCTTGACCTTTGAACCTAGGGCCCCATAAACCTATAAGGCACATCTTTGACACATGGGCTACTCTTACATAAAATTTTGTGAACCTAGGTACAGGCGTTGTTGAGTTATGGTCCGGACAAGGTTTTTCAATTAGATGTCCCAGTGACCTTGACCTTTGACCCAGGGGCCCCAAAACCGATTGGGAACATCCTTGACACATGGGCTTCTCTCACATAAAATTTGGTGAACCTAGGTAGATTGGTTGTTAAGTTATTGTCAGGACAAGTTTTTTCCCCATATGATGCCACTGTGACCTTGACCTTTCATGCAGGGGCCCCAAAACCAATAGGGAACATCTTTGACACATGGGCTACTCTTACATTAAATTTGGTGAACTTAGGTACATTGGTGGTTCAGTTATTGTCCGGACAAGTTTTACCTATTTTAAGTCCCAGTGACCTTGACCTTTAACCCTGGGGTCTCAAAATCAATAGGGAATCTCCTCCACCCAAGGGCTATCCACACATAAAATTTTAGGAACCTAGCTATATCCTTTCTTGAGTTATCATCCGGACAAGCAATTGTCCACGGACGGACAGACGGACGGACGGACGGACAGACAACATCATAACATAATACGACCGTTTTTTCAAAACGGGCGTATAACAAACAATGTAAAAAGCATTTAATTATACCGACAGCGTCAGTGTCGGTAGGTCTACTGTGATCATCACTTAAATAGATGCCACCAAATTTATAACAAATGCTTCTCTACAAGTTCATAATGCACAGGACAATGTGTTTTACGCAACACGTCCATGATTTAAATCAGAAAAAAAAAGATAAAAATAAGTTTCTATCGGGATTCGAACCCTCGATTAAATGATTTGAAGACTGACCATCTCACGACACAGCCACACAAACTACAATACCTATTGCAAATAAGATATAATACATAACTGTTAATATGTGCTGACAATATGCTCTACGTGAACTACCGAAATTAACCGATTATTAAATATTACGTGTAATGTGACGTTTTAATTCATGCAATAGGACAGTTCAATATATAATCGTACAATAACATTGTCATACCTTCATTGTTTTTTATACAAAAACTCTTTTAAAACTCACTGTGGATTTCATGCCAAAGTAAACAGTCAACAGTCTGCTTAAGTGGAGGTCTATCTTTTTAATTATACTTGTTATAAAACTTGCATTAAATTTTAATGTACAGTTTAAATTAATTGGATGTCAATCAATTTAGTGTCGGGACCTCATATTTAGCTATAATTTTACATCACTTGTTATATGGCTGTTCTGATTATGGTACATACCCGGTACCCATTTAACAAAATTCTGGTATTTTGGATTCGAGAAGGAAAACGCTAGTTATAATCACATACAAAATATCAGTTAATTCCATCTGATAGTCATTGAGATAATTTAAGTTTCAAGTGTCCCAGTTACATCACGCATGTGACAATGTTATTTTGTGTCAGCACTTAGCATTTATTACACCCATATTGAACATTGTTTCATGAACGTTTTATTCCTCCAGTGTTTATTGCTGCCTATAACATATTTTTTAAACTATATAAGACAGGATATGGTTCACTTTTTAAATTTAGCAAGTCATGATTAAGTTTCTGAGTAAAAATACAACGATGATAATGATATTTCAAAAAGATTCCAGTGTTTGACTCTAACAGTGTCCCCGGATTTCGAGGATCCCAAAAACTTGAGGAGTCCTAGTAATCCTTAGCTTGGGATTCCATCAAGATCCCTGAAAATAGCCATGAATTGGTTACTGCAATTAGTGACTGCAAATCTGTACAAAAATTTGTTGTTTTTATATTAGAGGAATCCCTAACATTTAGGAGGAATCCCTGAATTACTGAATAGGGGTTCCTTTGGGATTCCTGATAAAAACATTTATAGAGTCAAACCTTGGAATAATTCTAATCATAGTAGAGCTTGTTGTCAAAAGATGACTTACCCCATGCAACATACCCTCAGTCACAGCAGCTCATTTTCTATGTCAAAGAGAGGAGTCCTAAACTGATAGGCATTCAGTTGATGATAATAACTGATGATCATTGTTTTATAATCAGAAGACAAAACTATCATGCAATGAATTATAGATCTTGCTTTAATTGTTCGAGAATAAGTTTCCTGCCAGTACACATTCTGTCAACAGCTAGAACCTGAAGAGAACAGAACATTTTTCGTCAATAAGATATAAAAGTTTTTTTTAAGGTGGTATGGTACATCTGACTTTTTTTAGATTTCCATATAAGTTTTGGTACCGTTGTAAACTTGAAGATATTTCTGATTCGAATCTACACTTTATTTGACGTCATTATTGCTAATAACGTTACCATGACATCGTAAACATGACGACCTCGTGCACTTTTTACGTCAGTCGACAATGGTAAGAAAACGTCTGTAATGTGTTGCTTAATCTTTATTTTCCGCGCCACAGCAACAAATTATACATCAATTTAAAGCTTACATCATTATCTTCCTCCTGAAAAGTGTAAATATACGTTTAATATTAAAACATTCGAAAGAGACAAAATCTTCCGAATTGGCAACATCAGAAAAAATCTAGAAAAATTGCCTTCAAACCGGTTTTATGAAAAATCTGCCCGATAAATTTTTGCCAAGTTTTGATATGATGTAAAGCATGGTATAGACTTTCATACAGCAGAATTTGAGAAAAGTTGTCTGTACGATTTTTCCGCTATATGCGTTCAAGTATTATCGGTATGACGTCAAAAACGTCATTCTGACGTCAAGATAAAGGATTGTCTGTTTGTCGTAACCACGAATACTTGGTCATATGTTTTATTTTTCTAGACAAAATGACCAGAACATGAAAATATATAAAGATTGTATAGTTTTAACATACATATCAAAATCGAAAGATAAATTCAAACATAAAATTTTAAATAAAGTAAGCCTTTATACATCCCTAGATACATTTACACATACATTCAATAGACTTAATTTGGAACTTAAATTTGAGGATGTTTCCGTCCATGCACAGGTGATCAAAACAAAGTTTGTTACACATTATTGCTGAAAAACACACACTACAGATTAAACAGTATTGTTCTTTGTGGTCTGACGATGCTCAACAAAATAGACAACTCCGTACATATTAAATGATTTTGCCGCTGTTTTCCATATACTCGTATTCTTTAATATCGACATGTCTTTGTGGTCGCATTCAAAAAGAAATGATTTCTGCCTTGTATATTATATTAGTATTAAATCAGCATATTGATATTTCATATATATGCGTGCAAACTATTTTTAAAAGTTGAAAACACATGGAAAATGGTGATCGATTTTTCGCAACATGCGTTCAAGTGTTATCGGTACGACGTCAAAAACGTCATTTTGACGTCAAGATATAGTGCTGTAGTATAAAACTCGGCATTGGATAAAAAGACTTTCTCTTGAACTTTTACTATAATTGCAAACGTTCTAATAGCTAACCAAATAAATGTCACCTAGATGAAATTAAAACTATTTATCTTGAAATCGAAACAAAACAACTTGGGGACAGTCCCTATTTTTAAAAATAGGTGCATACGTAAATGACAATGCGTCTATCAGTAACTTTATTGTTCCAGACGGAAAAGTATTAGTGAATGCCACACAGGTAAATGGTTTGAATGTATATGTTCAAAATGGAACAAGGTTGCTTTGTAAATACGCTTACCAATTTGACGCATTTCACCCAAATGAATGACTTTCCTTGTTTATTGACTGAATAGACACATGACCAGGTAACATAAAAATCTGTATGCACACAACAGTCTCATATTTGACTTTCAATTCTGTATAACTAAACCGCATGATATTATTTGATTCATAAGTGATTGGTGATAACTTGTTGATGATTAAAGTCATATAGCGAGCTAAAATTCACGTACACTGACAGTTCGAGGATGACCTGACAAGAGGGGAACTATGCCTCGCCAGTGACATCAGGACCATAAAGACACTTCGGTTTTGTAAAACATCTGGAATTCTGTGGCGAAAATAATGCAAATAGAGATAGTATTGGTTAGTTCTCTTTTATTAGTTATTGAGTAACTGTACGATATTTGACTTCAAATTCAGGGCTGACATGTCGTTCACTACGGCTTATAACCAAATACTCAGCCACTATGGAAAAACACGAACTTGATAAAATACCTCGGCTATTATGAGATTCAGGCATATTGATTCATCTCATAATTGCCGAGTTTCCTCATAAAGGGTCTGTTTTTTACCGATAAAATGCCGCTGATTTGAATTTTGGTAAAATCTTAATTGTTTTTGATTATTGACCCTTACGTAATATCTTTTATCTATTGTACTATTTTTTCAGACTAAAATGAGTGTCTTCAGCCAAATTAAAAGACCATTAAGAAAACAATTGATTATTAACATTATATTAACAACATTACTTTCTTTCATATTACTGTATGAAGGAAGATTTTTTTATGTTATACTTATCATTCGCCTTGCATTTTCCATGTGATTTTCATACTTTTGAATAAGAGTTTATACTCAATAATATGTGTAAAAAATTAAAAATGCTGATTAAATACATTATTTACAATATTCAATACATAAACTATACAATCTTTATATATTTTCATGTTCTGGTCATTTTGTCTAGAAAAATAAAACATATGACCAAGAATCAGTGGTTATGACAAAAGACAACCCTTTATATTGACGTCAGAATGACGTTTTTGACGTCATACTGATAATACTTGAACGCATACAGCGTAAAAACCGTACAGACAACTTTTCTCAAATTCTGCTGTATATAAGTATATACAATGCTTTACATCATATCAAAACTTAGCAAAAATTTATCAGGCAGATTTTTCATAAAACTGTGTTGAAGGCAATTTTTCTGGATTTTTTCTGATGTTGCCAATTCGGAATTTTTTGTCTCTTTCAAAAGTTTTTAGAGAAAATGTATATTTACACTGTTTAAGTGGTATTTAACGATGTAAGCTTTAACATGATGTATAATTTCTTGTTGTGGCGCGGAAAATAAAGATTTAGCAACACATTATAGAAGTTTTTTTCCGTTGTCGACTGACGTAAAAAGTGCACGAGGTCGTCATGTTTACGACGTCATGGTAACGTTATCAGCAATAATGACGTCAAATAAAGTGTAGATTTGAATCAGAAATATCTTCAAGTTTACAACGGTACCAAAATTTATATGGAAATCTAAAAAAAGTCAGATGTACCATACCACTTTAACTGAACCCGGTCACTGCAAAACTCAACAGTTAATTACTGTACAGTAAGGTCCTGTGAAGATCAAAATTTTACAAGGAATAAACCAAGTCTTATAGGACTGGAAACATTTTAAATGTTTTGATGCATTGAAAGCTATGCAGATGAGATCAATTATCCCCTGGACAATCCGTCCTGTAAATCTGAAAATCTACATGGACCTTTTAATCTTTTACAAGATTTGTCCATCGGTCATGTTTCGCTGACAGTGACTAACTAAACCAGTGCAATAATTGTCTAATTTGTATATTTAGCTAAAATACCATGTGTAAAATATATAAGCTGCAATTTTGAACCTTAAAAATGTTTGCATAAGAGAACAATTACTGGTATTCATGCACTCTAGAGATAAAACTAAGCATTGCTCTCACTTAAACTGGTCTTATCCATTGGGTCATATGCCTCATAACAGCTGAAATCAAAACCCAATGACTTTTCAATTACAGTCTACATTATTAGGATATGAAAATGGTTGCCCAAACATATTGTTTTAGTAGAGAGCACCATATCTCGTTTGTTGATTTTTGATTGCCGAGGAGAAAGTTTTGGTTGTCCCGGCAACCAGGCACCCACTAATCATAGACTGCAATTTTACTATATATATTTGCCTTAAACACATAGACCATCTGAAAAAAAACCTAAAACTCCATAATTATTTGTCAGAAAAAATTACATAAGAAAAAGGACTCTTACAAATTAGGTCCCCAAAATCCTGATTTCATGACCCATCTTGAAAAATAAACTTGTAACCCATAAAATCAAAAGATAAGAAAAGTAATAAACTTACTACTCCATCTAGATTACTGATATATACTGAATGTCTTGTCTTTTCAATCTTAAAAGGATCTATAAATCACTAGGTAATGAAGGATGCTGTAATATACATATGTGTATAGTGCTGTCAATTTTGGATCATTAGTGACAATCACTTGACTACCTCTTACACTTTGTAACTGAAATACATGTACAAGTATTTTTACAATAAAATGATATTTGATATGGTTAGCACACAGGTGCCAGACACAATTTTCCTTCTTATTGTATATAAAGAGACTTGCTATATATATACAATAAGAAGGAAAATTGTAACCGGCACCTGCGGGATGGCATTTAAAATTTAACAAATGTTATGTGGAAACCACATTAAAGTCAGATTTAAAAACTTTTTCGCAAAAATTACAAAGGGCAATAATCCATAATAAAGCCAGGTAGAGTTGTGGTTACTGTCTTATTCTGTTGATCACATGGTATGTTATCATTGTATTAAGTTTCATAAAGATCTGACAATAAATGGCAGAGATATATGCTAAATTGAAAACTTTAACGCAATTGTTAATGACACTGGACGCCCCTCCCAACTGCCCGCCCATGTTTCGCCAAACTATTAGCCAAATTTTTTCGTTGAAAATTCCTGCTAAAAATCCAGGAGTTCCAGAACTTCAAGATTTTAGCATACTTTACATAGCAAAATTACGTTTCTAAGGTTAAAAAATTAGGGAACCTTGGGACCAGTCCTGAAAACTGCACCTATGATTTGAAGTTAAGGAAAGATATTTTTAAACTTTGGTGGTGAAATATTGATTTCCCTCATACGAAAAAGCTCAGAAACTATAATTCTTTTTAAGTGACTTAAATATTAACAAGTTCAAGCAGGATGGTAATGCAAGCAGTAAAATGAAAACTACAGCTGACAGCAATAAGATCGATCTTACTGTTATCGAGTTTTTGTCCTAATACTGTTTTTTCAAATCATCTTTTTTCTTCCAAATAGACATTGGTACCTCATACTCAAGTGATGATTTCAACCTGAAATAAATAAAAAACCCAGAGAAAAGAAACCCGAAAGAACTGTTCCTTGTTAAGTGAAATACAAAAAGACTTTAAAAAGCTTATCTTTTCAAACATTCTGTTTGCTTGTTGGGTTTAACGCTGTAGCAACACATTATATAGGTCATATACTGGCGGTCAGTCTACCTACTCACTCCTCCTGGAAAGGCATAATCTCTGGATTTAGCTGTTAACCAACTACTTTGCGCATACTTTCCTCAGTGACTGACAACTGCACTACACATTTAAAAATCATTGGTAGAAGGGAGAATGGCCGTAGAAATAATTTCATGACCAAGCTCGACGAAAGTATGCCCCACTCAGAAATCGAACCCACAACCCCTAGATCAGTAGACTTGCGTACTACTAACTGAGCTAGACGGGCGGCATTTCTAACATCTGTAATTAGTTTATTCTTTAACATTAATTGCAGGGAACATTGGCTTAGTAAGGCATTAATACTTGGTAAATTTCGTAATTAGCCATGTTGTTAAACACTATTTGACCATCACTTTTTCTGTAGCCTGATTCAATTTCCACCATAGCCTGGATTACCTGCCCTTTCTAATAGATAGCATTGCATAGAATTTTAGACAGGGAACCAGACTATTTCCACTCTAATTCAAAATATTATGCTATACTGTTATAATGTTCCAGTCAATAACTCTGTATCATAAGTAAATTCTTTCTACACATTTCGGTCATTTGCACATGATGAAAGTTGCATTTAGGCTGTATATGAATTATGGACTTGGTAGCAATTATTTCTATGTGATTTAGCGACTGGATGATATCATATTAAATATAGAAATGCAATTGTAAATTAGGTATAGTATACTTTATCTACATAGACATAGCTAGAACAATTCTTTTAGTTACTCCACCAGGGTAATAATGTAAGTCCAGCCTGGGAATCTAACCAACAACACTGATATCTAAGACATTCTACCGAGTGAGTGAACAGAGAGGTATGAACGAGTATGTACATAAAGTGTAGATTTTGTTTGTTATACTGGCATGTTTTTGTACAAGTAAAATGATTTTGTTGAGTCTACAACTGTTCTATAGTGTTGTTAAAGTGAATACATATGTGTCTTTGCTGTGCGAGTCAAACACTTGCTTGTAAAAAGATAACTAAGATAGTAAGCTGGTCAAAACAGCTTCTCTTGACATAGGCCAAGGTGGGGCATGGCTTGGTTCAAGTAGTGTATGTAAGCAAAGAAGCTATTTATGGCCGAAGGAAAACTGAAGTTGTATATATTCAGAATAATCCATTTGTATACCAGTCACATGTGTGTAAGTAAAGATGTAATATTATATAATTCCATTTAAAGATATCTGTATCACTAAGGATAAGAGTAAGTATAAATCACAATGAATTATTTCTGACATATATTCCATAGACAAAGAAACAGTGACATGTATTGAGTATGTTCACTATTGTATAGTACACTAGATGTTAAAAACAAGGAGGTGGGACATGGCTTACAATCAATTGTCAGAACTATTAACAAGATAAAAAAAATATTTCCAACAAAATGAACATTTTGTGGGGCAAATGATCTGATTTGTTGCTGGCTTTGTTGTTTGCAATGACGTAATGCCAAAGTAGAACATTTGACAAAAGTGCCAAGATGGCTTGATATTGGTCATCCAAGTTCAAACAATAATTTAGGTTACTGGTGTTAAAACAAAAAAGATGCTGACCAAGCCTTTTGAAGGGAATTAGTATAATAGAAAATGGACATACTTTAAGCCAAATGGTTATTTATATTAACTATGAAACCTTTGAATTTCTGATTGATATACTCTCAAAAATAAAATTTTATTTAATTAAGCCTAAAAACTTCTAACTTATTATAAAATAAATAGAATACATGCTCATCAGAAACAACGTTCCTGGAAATTTTGCCAACCAACTTAAGGATACAAGAAATAAGAAGTGGATGTGCCAATTACTAAGACTAAATAAATTACACATTAATATAAATCTATTGACAAATTATGATGACAAAATAAGCTTTATATCTTGAGTGTTCAAAAAAATGACTTAGTATGTGCTTGACAAGACATGTCAACCTTCTGTGCAGTATCTAAATGCACTGTACAGTAACCAGTACCGTCTTAGGCATTGCCTGGCCATGATGTGTCAACATGTCTGCGCAATGTCTTTCGCTTACAAAACCTTCCACACCAAAAATCAAAAAAGAAATTTGTTACTAAGATATAATATTGCGTCATAAAGAAAAAGTAACTACACTTAAATGTACCAATATATGAATTATACTAGTAAAATGCAATTAAAATAAGCCTAAAAATCAAATGTTATATAACTTGCCTCTAATTTAAATCTATTGAGAGAAATTTTAATAGATTAAATATTAACCTATGTTTTTTTAGTGCTCATAACAAAAACAAAATATCTTTGTAAGTGATTGACAAGACAAGTTAACGAGTACTATCTTAGCCATTGCTGACCGGCGAAAAATATACCTCCATATTACCCAAATGAGCAACAAGAAGGCATAAGACCTACTGACCACTCCTAAAAAATGAGTGACCAGAACAATGACAGGTGCTTTCCTCGCCCGTAATTTGTCATGTGCAATGTCTTTCACATACAAAACCTTACACTTAAAAACAATTAAATACTAAGTTAGATACTAACTTTTATCATAAAAATAGTTACTACTTTAAATAAAACAATTTATTCTTAAAAAAAAACTCTTGTTTAAAAAAAATATACTAAAAAAATTAAGAAACATACAGACATCAATACTTTATCGTACAAAAAATACCTTACATCAGTTGTAAGAAATAACTTACCAGCGAAATTTTTATAGATTAAATATTAACCTATGTATCTTAAGTGTTCAAAACAAAAATAAAATGACTTTGTAAGTGATTGACAAGACAAGCTAACGAGTACTATCTTAGCCATTGCTGACCGGCAAACAATATACCTCCACATTACCCAAATGAGCAACAAGAAGGCATAAGACCTACTGACCACTCCTAAAAAATGAGTGACCAGAACAATGACAGGTGCTTTCCTCGCCCGTAATTTGTCATGTGCAATGTCTTTCACATACAAAACCTTACACTTAAAAACAATTAAATACTAAGTTAGATACAAACTTTTATCATAAAAATAGTTACTACTTTAAATGAAACAATTTATTCTTGAAAAAAACTCTTGTTTAAAAAAAATATACTAAAAAAAATTAAGAAACATACAGACATCAATACTTTATCGTACAAAAAAAAACCTTACATCAGTTGTAAGAAATAACTTACCAGCGAAGTTTTAATAGATTAAATATTAACCTATGTATCTTTAGTGTTCAAAACAAAAATAAAATGACTTTGTAAGTGATTGACAAGACAAGTTAACGAGTACTATCTTAGCCATTGCTGACCGGCAAACAATATACCTCCACATTACCCAAATGAGCAACAAGAAGGCATAAGACCTACTGATCACTCCTAAAAAATGAGTGACCAGAACAATGACAGGTGCTTTCCTCGCCCGTAATTTGTCATGTGCAATGTCTTTCACATACAAAACCTTACACTTAAAAACAATTAAATACTAAGTTAGATACTAACTTTTATCATAAAAATAGTTACTACTTTAAATGAAACAATTAATCCTTGAAAAAAACTCTTGTTTAAAAAAATATACTAAAAAAATTAAGAAACATACAGACATCAATACTTTATCGTACAAAAAATACCTTACATCAGTTGTAAGAAATAACTTACCAGCGAAATTTTAATAGATTAAATATTAACCTATGTATCTTGAGTGTTCAAAACAAAAATAAAATGACTTTGTAAGTGATTGACAAGACAAGCTAACGAGTACTATCTTAGCCATTGCTGACCGGCAAACAATATACCTCCACATTACCCAAATGAGCAACAAGAAGGCATAAGACCTACTGACCACTCCTAAAAAATGAGTGACCAGAACAATGACAGGTGCTTTCCTCGCCCGTAATTTGTCATGTGCAATGTCTTTCACATACAAAACCTTACACTTAAAAACAATTAAATACTAAGTAAGATACTAACTTTTATCATAAAAATAGTTACTACTTTAAATGAAACAATTAATCCTTGAAAAAAACTCTTGTTTAAAAAAAATATACTAAAAAAAAATTAAGAAACATACAGACATCAATAGTACTTTATCGTACAAAAAAATACCTTACATCAGTTGTAAGAAATAACTTACCAGCGAAATTTTAATAGATTAAATATTAACCTATGTATCTTTAGTGTTCAAAACAAAAATAAAATGACTTTTTAAGTGATTGACAAGACAAGCTAACGAGTACTATCTTAGCCATTGCTGACCGGCAAACAATATACCTCCACATTACCCAAATGAGCAACAAGAAGGCATAAGACCTACTGACCACTCCTAAAAAATGAGTGACCAGAACAATGACAGGTGCTTTCCTCGCCCGTAATTTGTCATGTGCAATGTCTTTCACATACAAAACCTTACACTTAAAAACAATTAAATACTAAGTTAGATACTAACTTTTATCATAAAAATAGTTACTACTTTAAATGAAACAATTTATTCTAGAAAAAAAACTCTTGTTTAAAAAATAAAAATATACTAATAAAATTTAAGAAACATACAGACATCAATACTTTATCGTACAAAAAATACCTTTAAATTTGCTAAAACCGCATGAAATGCAAATTGCTGAATGCTTTCCATGCATTGAATGTTTACTGTAGACTTACCAATGACAAGATAGAAAAATAGGAAAATATACAAAGAAAAAGTAAGAATGGGTATGTGTATTTGAAAGATTTAATGTGTATTGCATATGACAACATGCATTTCGATATCAATAATAGGTTTGTGTATACTAAAGCATGAAACGATAGAAAAAAATTCAAAGAAATAGAAAGAATAGGTACATTTTAAGACAGATTGAATGTGCATATCACCACATGAACTGCATATCACCACAATTTTTTACATTATACATGTATGTTTTACTGTATACATACCCATGACAAGAACGAATGATAGGAAAAAAATCAAAGAAACAGAAAGAGTTGGTACATTTTAAGACAGATTAAATGTTAACTGAATATTACCACATGAACTTTTAACATAATACATGTTTGTTTTACTGTATACTTACCCATGACAAGAACGGATGATTGGAAAAAATTCAAAGAAATAGAAAGAGTAGGTATATGGTATATGATAGATTGATTGTTTACTGCTTACTGTCACATGAATTTTTATATTGATTATGTTTTCTCTTTACCGTGGAAAGATGGAGTAAAGAAATAAAAAGAGTGGGTAGAGTTTAGGCAGATTTAATGTGTACTGCTGTGGTAAATAGTGATGTATACTGGGAACAGACAATAGTTTTATATTTGAAATGCTGAATGTATGTATCAAGTTTTTGTTTATTAAATGTACAGCTTATAACAAACAGGTATGGTACAGCAAATTATATTGGTTACTAACTTACAATATACATGACAATTGTATGTCCAAGGTTTGCCAAGACTTGAGTATTGTTTTTGTTACATTTTGGGTATGTGTTATACAGCAACAAATATAAAAGTGATTTTACCATGTGTTATTTCAGTTATATAAGGCATACACAATCAGAATGTGTCATACAAGATACAATGACAAAGAAAGACGTGATTTTATCATGTATTATTTTCATGTGTACAATGCAAACACAATGAAAATGTGTCATACAGCAACAAAGAAAGAAGGGATTTTATCAGGCGTTATTTTCTGTTATAAAATGCACACACAATATAAATGTGTCATACAGCGACAAAGAAAGAAGTGATTTTACCATGTATTTTTTTAAGTTGTATAATGCATGCACAATATAAATGTGTCATACAGCAACAAAGAAAGAAGTGATTTTATCATGTATTTTTTCAGTTATATAATGCATACACAATTAAAATGTGTCATACATGATACATTGACAAAGAAAGAAGTGATTTTACCATGTATTTTTTTTTAAGTTGTATAATGCATGCACAATAAAAATGTGTCATACAGCGACAAAGAAAAAAGTGATTTTACCATGTATTATTTTCAGTTACCTGGTATATAATGCACACATAATGAAAATGTGTCATACAGCGACAAAGAAAGAAGCGATTTTATCATGTGTTATTTTCGGTTATATAATGTATACACAATGAGAATGTGTCATACAGCGACAAAGAAAGAAGCGATTTTATCATGTGTTATTTTCGGTTATATAATGTATACACAATGAGAATGTGTCATACAGCGACAAAGAAAGAAGTGATTTTACCATGTATTATTTTCAGTTGTATAATGCATGCACAACAAGAGCACCGCTAGGTGGAGCATTATATGCCAGAAAGTGTTGTTTTTTTTAGTTAAGATGAAGCATTTGTAAGACATGAGAATATTTCATATATACTGTGGGCCAAATGAAACTTAAGTTATGCTCCGGAAACTGTTTTCAGTTTTAAGATAAAAGTGACTTTGACCTTGTGACCCAAAAATCAATAGGGGTCTTCTACCCGATATGGACAATCATCATATGAAGTTTGAATATTGTGGACCAAATGGAACTTAAGTTATGTTCCAGAAACTGAAACTGTTTTCAGTTTTAAGGTAATAGTGACCTTGACCTTTGACCTTGTGACCCTAAAATCAATAGGGGTCTTCTACAGGATATGGACCATCATCATATGAAGTTTGAATATTGTGGACCAAATGGAACTTAAATTATGCTCCGGAAACTGAAACTGTTTTCAATTTTAAGGTAATAGTGACCTTGACCTTTGACCTTGTGACCCCAAAATCAATAGGGTCTTCTACCCGATATGGACAATCATCGTATAAAGTTTAAATATTGTGGATCAAATGGAACTTAAGTTATGCTCCAAAAACTGTTTTCAGTTTTAAGGTAATTGTGACCTTGACCTTTGACCTTGTGACCCCAAAATCAATAGGGGTCTTCTACCCGATATGTGTTATTTATAGTTATATAATGCATACACAATAAAAATGTGTCATACAGCGACAAAGAAAGTAGTGATTCTACCATGTGTTATTTATAGTTATATAATGCATACACAATAAAAATGTGTCATACAGCGACAAAGAAAGAAGTGATTCTACCATGTGTTATTTATAGTTATATAATGCATACACAATAAAAATGTGTCATACAGCGACAAAGAAAGAAGTGATTCTACCATGTGTTATTTATAGTTATATAATGCATACACAATAAAAATGTGTCATACAGCGACAAAGAAAGAAGTGATTCTACCATGTGTTATTTATAGTTATATAATGCATACACAATAAAAATGTGTCATACAGCGACAAAGAAAGAAGTGATTCTACCATGTGTTATTTATAGTTATATAATGCATACACAATAAAAATGTGTCATACAGCGACAAAGAAAGAAGTGATTCTACCATGTGTTATTTATAGTTATATAATGCATACACAATAAAAATGTGTCATACAGCGACAAAGAAAGAAGTGATTCTACCATGTGTTATTTATAGTTATATAATGCATACACAATAAAAATGTGTCATACAGCGACAAAGAAAGAAGTGATTCTACCATGTGTTATTTATAGTTATATAATGCATACACAATAAAAATGTGTCATACAGCGACAAAGAAAGAAGTGATTCTACCATGTGTTATTTATAGTTATATAATGCATACACAATAAAAATGTGTCATACAGCGACAAAGAAAGAAGTGATTCTACCATGTGTTATTTATAGTTATATAATGCATACACAATAAAAATGTGTCATACAGCGACAAAGAAAGAAGTGATTCTACCATGTGTTATTTATAGTTATATAATGCATACACAATAAAAATGTGTCATACAGCGACAAAGAAAGAAGTGATTCTACCATGTGTTATTTATAGTTATATAATGCATACACAATAAAAATGTGTCATACAGCGACAAAGAAAGAAGTGATTCTACCATGTGTTATTTATAGTTATATAATGCATACACAATAAAAATGTGTCATACAGCGACAAAGAAATGATCAGAACAGTTATGCATTGTTTGCTTAATAGAATGCTAACACAGATATTATGTGTCAGACAGTGACAAATGAAGATATCAACACATATACGGCTAAATTTAGTATGATTGCTAAATTGTTAGCGAGTTTGAAAGTGCATAGTATTATTATTAAATAATTTGTATGCATGTAAACCCTTAACAATTCATCATAGTACACTTAGAAGGCCAAGTGGTTACAGTTTGGATTGGTAACTTTTGTCTAATTATGATTTAAAATGCAACCTCTATTGTAAAGAACCAAGTGTATGGAACTACCAAGTACTAAATATATATTTTGATAAAGTAATTGTCAATATAACATGCCTTCATGCTCAAGTGGTTCAGTTTATAATTTAATCACTCTCATCTCAGACATAGAGACAGTCAATGGGTACATTTATTTATTCATTTATTGGAGTTAACGCTGTGTCAACACAATTTAGGTCATTTTACGGCATCCAGCGCACCTAACCTAGCTTTCCTGGACCATTGCCTATAACCAGTACTCACCGACCCATCCACAAGGCCGGAAACTTCTCCATATTATCTAATCATTGGAGGAAAATCAACATTATTGTCAAATTTTCATGGAATGGTATGACCTCCCAAGGTGGCATTCGAACCCAACCCCTCAGGCATGAGTATCCAAATCCTGGCGCGCTACCAACTGCCCTATCCACCCGGGTTCAATGGGTACAAACTGCTTGATATGGCTATTTATGGGTAACAGTAAACAGTTGTTTACAGAGGATGCAAGTCTTATACTGGTGAATTCCAGCATCAAAAGGTTAGGTGAACCATCAGCCTTACATATCTGAATTATGAAAATGAAGCTTACTATAAAAACACTCACTCACTCTGTTTTACAATCAAGCTTTAAAAGAGTTATAAAATAATTATTTGTAAAAATAATAAAATAACTGCACTTATCTTTTTTCTGATGACCATAAATTTCTTGTTCATAATCATCTAAAACAATCCTCCCCACAGTTATATTGTATATCTGAAATAATAAATCAAACTTGTAAGAACTGGGTAGTGCTAATGAAATTGTAAAAAGCTGATCATGGCCCAACTCTCAACAACAAAAAAAACATAAGAGCAGACAAAGGACAATGCAGTCAACTTTTTGAGTGTTTGGTTCATGGTAAGGCCTATCTTTAAGCTTAAGTGCTTTCAGGACTAAGTTTTTCAAAGGCAATAAATCAGTCAAAAAATTATCAAATTCATATTTGTAAAATAAGAAAGGGGTATAACTTCAAAAACAAACATTCATAGTAATGATACTTCATTGAGATGTAGTATGAATGAATAAGCAAACTAACTTCAACAATATTTACTTTAAATAAAACAAATTTATACATTAAATGTTACAGCATAAAGGGGCATAACTCAAAAAATAATTCATGAAGAGTTATAGCCCTTAAAATTTGTGTGAATGTAGTACCAATGAATAAGTGTACCACCTTACAGTTACATACCTTGATTAGTACAAACAAGAGCAGTCCAAGGACAGCGCGCTCGACTTTTCGGGTGTTTTGTTCATGGCAAGGCTTATCTTAAAACAAAAGTAATTTCAAGACAGGACATATTTGTTGAAAGGATTTAATTCAGTCAAATAATAATTACCAATTCATATTTGTAAAATATAAAAGTGGCATTACTCCTAAAACATTCATCCATAGTAACGTCCCATCAGGGTAAAGTAGACATTGTATCAACAAATAAGCATACCTACTTTCATCTAAATATCTATATGAAGAACTATAAATACATTGTATTTCAATTTGAACAAAATTCAAAATTAAAGTAAAGGGGCATAACTTCAAAAAGAACATCAAGAGTTATGTCCCTATGTAGTCACCTACATGTAGTACCAGGCCTTTTTTTCCTTATATAACAGGGGCCGTTTACAGGCGCCTTCCCCTCTTAAAATGTCTTTAAAATCATGCAGTTTTCCCCAAATTTGGAGTTCCCCTTTCTATGGAATTGCGATAAAATTTCCCCAAATGTTCTATATATAAAAAAGGCCCCATGCCCCTTCCCCAAGTACTGAAAAAAAGCTCTGAGTACTGATGAATAAGCATACAAACTATCATTTAAATATATCCATAAGTATTGAAAATATTTCATAATACTTTCTCCCAAATTAAAAAGTTGAAAAGGGTCACAACTCCAACAATAATTCATCAATTATTACATCCCATTGTATTCGACCAGATGTAGTACAGATGAAAAAGTATACAGTGTAACCTCTGCAGAGCGACTTTCGGCGGAGTTTGAAAAAACTGCCGCTCTGCAGAGGTGCCGCTCTGCAGAGGTAGACTTTTTCTACCGATCACGAAAAACGGCCGTTTCGGTACGGAAAACTGGCCGTTATCCGTTCCGTAATGTAAATACAGTTATTATCTGGCGCTGATCGACAAAAGTAAAAAGTTTTAATATGATTACGAATTTTGTTTTAAATTAATCATTATCACCGTTAGAAATTCCTTGCATGATGATTAGTTTTACGGAAAAGAAAGCAATACACCAGCGAAAATCGTTTCTGTGATATTTTTTATACCTGTCTTATGGCTAATAATATTTAGCATGGATTATCGTCGTCTTTTCGGGAGTAACTATCTGATTCGGCTCTTAAACCTCAAATAACTTTAAAACTGAATTCTTGCCATCGAAGCTTTTAATAATAAGTACAATAACAAATAAGTTTCATTTAGTATCGTTTACTAGCTGGACGTATGTACAACTGATACTTGATGACGTCAGCCTACCAAACAAAGCGCTCCTCATCTTAGATCCGTTCGTTGGTGTCATGGAAACCATATACATATGTGTGACATGTCACTTGTATATTAACCCCTGTTAGTCAAATGATTTAACAACATGACACTTTAGTGTTGTATTATACGATTAAGGGTATCGCTTATTGTTTAAATCTTCCGGTCATAAATAATTATCGATAATTGATATTAACCTTGCTAGACTTAGTGTCGCTGTACAGAGGTAAAGAATAACAATGGGAATTTATCTCAACGGCCGTTTACCGCTCTGCGGAGGTGTCGTTCATTAGAGGTAAATCGTAGTGCAAAATCGATGGGGGGAATTCTAATATGCCGCTCGTCGGAGGTTGCCGCTCGTTAGAGGTGCCGTAAGCAGAGGTTATACTGTACTAACTTTCCATCTAACAAAATATATTCAATTTGAGCAAACATAACCCTTGATAATCAAAGTATAAAGGGGAAAGGGGAATAACTTGGAAAGTAATTAATCCAGAGTTATGTCCCTTTATAGTCCGATAGATGAAGAACTGAAGAATAAGCATTCCAACTTTCATTCAAATATATTCATAGGTTCTAAATATATCCCATTAGAACAAATTTTAAACATAAATGTTAAAGTATAAAGGGTCATAACTCAAAAAAATAATTCATCCACAGTAATGTCCCTTCATAGTTGTGTGGATATAGTACCGATAATTATGTATACAAATTTAAAGTCAAATATCTTGATTAGTATTAAGGATATTACATAAAAAAACAATTTTAACATTATATTTTGCTTTTATTTTAGTTTAAAAGGGCAATAACTCCAAGAATAATTCATCCACAGTTACGTCCCATCATAGTCGGGTAGATATAGTATGGACAAATAAGTACACAAACTTTAAGTCAAATATCTTGATCAGTATTGAAGATATTCTACATAGAATAAAACTTTAACCTCATATTTTGCAATTTCTTAAGAATAAAAGGGCAATTACTCCAAAAATAATTTATCCACAGTTATGTGCCTTCACAGTCATGTAGATATGGTACCGACAAATAAGTATACAAACTTTAAGTCAAATGTCTTGATCAGTATTGATGATATTCTATACAGGAAAAACTTTAACCTCATATTTTGCAATTTTTTAAGTATAAAAGGGCAATAACTCATAAAATAATTCATCCAGAGTTATCCCCTTTCACAGAATGGTTAATATAGTCCCACTAAATAAGTATACCAACTTTCAATAAAATAACTTGGGTAGTGTTGAAGTTATAAGTGTTTCAAAAAACTTTAACCTGAAAACCAACGCCAACGGTGACGCCGATGCCGACGCCCAAGTGATAGCAATAGCTCTCATTTTCTTCGAAAAGTCGAGCTAAAAATATTTCAGTTTAAACATCTTAACTTTAATTAATTAAAAGTTAAAAAAGAGGCACAACTGCATAAAAAATTCTTCCACAGTTACATCCTTTGTATGCCACACAGATCTAGTATTGACAATAAAGTTTACAAACTTTAAGTCTTATATCTGCATTATCATTGAAGATATTCTACATTAAACTAATTCTTAATTCCTACAAAAACTTTAATCTCATATTTTGCATTATTATATAAAAGGGCAATAACTCCAAAAATAATTTACCCATAATTATGCCCCTTCACAGTATGGTTGATATAGTTCATTGAATAAGAATACTAACTTCCAATAAAATATCTACAAAAGTGTTGAAGATATAAAGCTTTAAAAAAAAGGTATCATTTTCTTCAAATAGTCAAACTAAAATTTTTTATCTATTT